>JACJVT010000006.1:1359833-2719666 GCA_017656005.1 Incumbomyces lentus | reverse complement strand
CATCCCTGGTCTGTCCTATGCGATGTGCACGATCCGTGCACTGCTTGTCCATGGCAGGATTCCAGTCCAAGTCGTAGAATATGACAGTGTCCGCACCGGTCAAGTTGATGCCGAGCCCACCAGAACGAGAAGACAGAATGAAGCACAGAATGCGAGGGTCATTGTTGAACCGATCAGTCAGGCTCTGGCGCTGCTCGACCTTGGTCGCACCGTCGAGTCGCAGGTACCGGTGGCCGTGAATATTGAGAAATTGCTCCAGAATATCGAGCACCTTCGTCATCTGCGTAAAGATGAGCGCTCGGTGGCCGCCAGCCTGAAGCCGTCGAAGCAGTTTGTCCAACCGTTGAAGCTTCCCGCAATCGTACTGAAGCAGTCGCTTGTCCGGAAAGGCGATGGACAATTTCATTTGCGCCAAGTGGAAGGGGTCGCAGGTCTGGAGAGCGCTGTGCTGCCGAATGTGGTCCGATCGTGATTCGCCAACCACAGTGACAGGCAAATCCACCGCTACGGCAGCCGGGGTGATACAAGCGTATTGCTCGACGAAAGATCCCATTGTGCGTGATCTTGTCTCCAACGACTGGACGAGTTCGACCGATTTGAGAGCCGACTCCCGTTCCCAAAATCTTGCCTTGGGAACGTGCCGTGCACACTGCGCAAGCACCTTGTGCTTCATTGGAAAGTCAAATTTATTCAGAGCTTCTGTTCCGTAGACAGGGTGCTGGTGGTGCTTGTATGCGTCGTAGTAGGTCGTTCGTTCGATATGCTGAAGCCGAGCTTCTCGTGCCACACTTTCCAGAGAGAACATGACCTCAGCACGGTCGGCCGTCGCAAAGATCTTGCTTCTATTGCGAACCCGAAGCCATTGTCTCTCGCGTAGATCTTTCAGCGGCTGGTACGCATTCCACCTCGACGTTTCGATCAGCTGGTGCTTCGACATCGACTCGCGAGAGACCGGGACCAATTCGAGAAAATCGAGATCCGCACGTGAAAATGGGTCCGAGTTGAGTAGCCTGCGACGAACCAGCAGGTCCGCAATCTCAAACTCGGCTGCTACAGACCGTGGCATGGCGAACGACGTATTAATGGGACGAGTCTCAAAGAGATCAGGGTGATTGCACACCTTCCGCAGCTGCATCAGAGCGTTGATGATGGAGAGGTAGTTGCCTGAAGCAAGTGTCTCTCGCGTCTGCGCCCGTGACATGAATCCATCGTACAACTGTCGCTGTCGCTTCGAAAGACGACACAACTCCACGTGTTCATACTTCAGAGGCATCTGTTTCTCGACATCGGCTTTCAGTCTTCTCAACAAAAAGGGCCTTATGACTTTGTGCAGCTTCGCCACCTGCTCTTGATCTTCTTGGTCTAAAACTTGCTTGCCATGCTCAAGAATCGACTCAACAGGACGTTTGAACCATTCGGACCATTCTCGCAGCCCAGCAAATGCATCGTCTTCTCCCTCGTTTTCCTGACCATAGTGCAGAAAGAACAGCAGCGACCAAAGCTCAGTCAAATTGTTTTGCAATGGTGTTCCAGTCAGAAGCAGTCGAGCTCGTGTGTTGAATGTCATCATGGTCTGCCACCGTTCGGAACGGAAATTCTTGATGTTGTGAGCTTCATCGAGGATCATGTAGTGCCATTTGCGTCTTTTGAAGGAAGCAGCGTCCTGGAGAACGAGCTGATACGAGGTGATCAGAACGTTGAACGAATCTTCAGCCATCCAGCCTCGTCGCTTCTGCTTGCGCTCTTTGATGTCGCCATAGTAGGTCAGTATTTTGAAACCCGGCAAGAACTTTTTGAACTCTAGCTCCCAGTTGAGCATAACGCTGGTCGGTACGACAATCAGATGCGGACCCCATACTTCGTACGTAGTTGCTAGATGAGCCAGCAGGGCAATACTTTGTATCGTCTTTCCAAGGCCCATCTCGTCAGCCAAGATGCCACTTCGACCGCTCGCATAGAGATTTGCAAGCCAGTCAAGTCCCTCGTGTTGATACGCACGCAACGTTCCCCTGAGAAGTGGGGGGACGGGAGTCATGTATTTCTGCTTGGGCTCATCAGGAACGTCCAGTTGCTGACTGCCTTGGCGATCGACCGAAGACACAGACTCTGCTTCTGTGATCTTTGTGACTGATGTACCAGGCGATGTGCGGTCACTATGGTCTCGGCTGCTATCTACATCTTGCATTGTTATCTCGGGAGGTGTCTTCGTGCTCTCGCTGACGATAGTTTTTGGTCCGTCACCGAGATCGACATCCATCGAGTCCGGTATTTCTTCAATCAAGGGCAGGCTCGCAGAATCCTGGGCCTCGGCGGCAGTTGCTTTGTCATCCAACTCTGATTTGGATACGACGTCACTGTCGTTTTCTCTGTCGTTTTCTTCGACAGGTGTTGATTCAGCACGCGGGCTCTTGTCTTGGTCATGCAGATTGTCCGATTCAGGAGCCATCTCTTCGATCTCCTTCTTGGAAAACAACGACAACAGGCCAACCCCATCTTCACCTTCGCTAACGTCGTCTTCGTCATCAGCATCATCGTTAGAGCTATCGTCGTCGTCGTCGCCGTCATCATCATCATCATCATCATCGTCGTCGTCACTATCAAGCTCGCTATCCATCACGGTTTCAGGATCCGAGTCTTCATCCGCGCTGCTAGCTGCGTTAGTCTCAGAAGGAGTTGCAGTGAGCTCTTCCACGTCTGGCAGTTTTTCATATTTGGCTTTCAACTCTTCCACGGTCATGTCAGCGTCAAGGTTCAGATCCGACTCGGCCGAAGTCTCGGAATCTGATCCAGACGCTGACATTTGCTCGCTGTCATCGGTATCGGTCCCATCACTGCCTGCTTCCGACTCATCCATCTCAGCGTCGTGGATTTCCGAGTCAGACATATCTGTGTCGTGGCGCTTCAGCATGGCGTCTGTTCGGTCGAGTACCCTGTTCAAGTGCCCTTTGATCTTCTCTTGCTGCTCTTGTTCATACTGCCGTAGCCGACCCGTATTGATTTCCGCTTCCACAGCCTGCCACAAACTGCCAAGATCTTTGACAACAACCTTGAACCTTCCCAACCAAAGCAGTCTCTGTTCTTGCTCCAGCTCTTCCGCGGTCTTGACACGACTCTTTGCTTGTTTGGCTTCCACATATCTCTTAGCTTCGTGTGCAAGGATTTCCGCATTTTTGCGATGGTCTCTTCTCTCCTTCCTGAGCAGGACTCTGAAATAATCCACGTGCGCTAGGAGGTGGTCGTGGTGGGCATACTGTCTGAGGGGCTCTTGCTGTTTCTCGGGGAGGCCAGTCTTGGCCACATGTCCAGGCTTCGCAGCACGTTGAACCATGAGCCTTTTGGCAGCTTCTTTCTGGATCTGCTCGAGAGTCATCGGGGGCTTGACGCTTGGGTCTTCGGTCTGATCTTGCTCAATAAACTCCTCAAAGGATGCATATTTTGGCGGGATCGGGATATTGGCAGGCGCGGTGACAGCAGGAACAGGCACTCTCACTCTGAACGAGATCTTCTTCAGCAGCAGAGGTGAGCTTGGAGGACTTGAAGTTTTCCCTGCTGCAACTAAATCTCGGCCAGGCACCTGGATGAAGTCATCATTCTGACTCGTCTGCGGGTGTTTCGACTTTGGGGAGATTCGACTCGATCTGCGCTTAGGTGAGTGATTTTCTTCCTTAGCCGGTATATGTTCCAGCGATCTTTTGGTAGTCTCTTTCTTGACAGCAAGGGGAGACGGTACGCTCTTCGGAGACGGTCGCCTGATGGGGTTCGCAGTATCAATCAAGGCTGGTTTGGAGTGTCTCGGGGGCTGTTTCTGAGGCTGTGGTTTGGGCTTGAGCTTGTCGCTGTACACTGGTTTCGGGTGTTTGTCCGCCACCTTGTCATAGGCAGCCCGAGTTTGTCTCCTTGCCGACTGTGGTTGGTGTTCTAGTGGGATGATATTGGTCCGGCCAGACCGTCGTTTCCCGTTCTCGAGGAAGGAGGTCGGACCCTCCGCATGAACGCTCTTCCACGGCGGCGAAACATCACGCTGGGATGGCTTTTGATTGTTTCCTCCCTCTGTCAGCTTGCGTCGCTTGTGGGGAGGCGACTCGGGATGCTCGTTGTCGCCTTCGCCATTTCGGTGGCCATTGAGCTGTCGGCTGGGCGACGACGAGTCTGGTCGGTCATCTTGTAGGGGTTCTGCTTTGATGTACTCGGAGTTGGTCGTAGATTGAGAGGAAGCCGTGGCGGCAGGTCCGGGCATTGGATATCGCGACCGCGGATGCCGGTCATTGCAAGAAAAAACCACCCCAAATTTTACGAGATTGCGACTTGCATGTCATCACAATATGCCACCAAAACCATCAATGAGGGTGTCAGAACGTGCACTAGAGTTTGCATGGGAGCTCTGCGAAGTTTGAGCCTGACCACGATCGATCTGCGTTGTTGAGGTCGATTAGAAAGTGCGAGTCATCAATTGTGGTCACGGTGGTAGAAGAAGGGAGCCGGATGAGTGCAGGGCGATGCGACGCAGTTGCCCAGGATAGCCCTATAGCCCGCCGAAGAGCAAGCATAAGGCAAACGTGGGCAAACGCATTTTCAGTGTGCCTACTATTAGAGCCCGCCTCGCCCGCCAATGCGCTGCTGGACCTCCCTAGATAGGCTCCCCACTATCCTTCGTCCACCAGCCAATCACAGTCCAAGTGTTGGCCGAGTTTGTCAACCTCACGTCAAAGGCACAGTCTGAGCTTGTTCACCATCCCATTTTGCATTCTGCACGCCCACTGAAAGTCGAGATAGCCCACAATGCTGTCTCGACAAGTCGCTCGACAAGCTGCACGGCTGTCAAAGCCTGCGCTGACTTCCCGACAAGCTCCTCGAGCTCCTTTCTCCACGACACGATGCGTGCGAGCACTGTCCGAAGCTGAAGATCCGAATATGGTGCGCTAGGGCAAGTTGAAGAGCAAGCACAAGACTGACCCACTGCAGAATGGGGGCTACATCAATCCTCCGGCCATCAAAAGACAGTTTCGAGATCCCTATGGCGACTGGACAGACAAGCAAGAACGGAGGAATTTTGGTGAACCCGTACACGAGGACGAAGACCTTCTCAGCATATTCGCATTGGAAGAATACAGAGTCATGACAGGAAAAATGGGAATGGCCATGTGGGGTCTGTTCCTGGCCTGTGTTGGTGGTGTCAGCTTCGCAGTCTACTCTACCTACCCGGACCGACCGAGTGCCCCGAAGGAATACGCAGATGGCTTGGAAGCTGAACTGGGCGGACCAGGCACGCTGAGGGTAAGTTAGCTATGCCAGAAGGGGCGCAGATCCAGTGCTGACAATCTGTAGGCTTTCAAGGCTGGAGACGAGTTCGGTGGTTCAAAGTTATAGAGCATGCAGCAAAATGATTACAGGGCGCATTTAGGGTTTTACTGTACAGTTTCGACACGAATTCATACAGCTTTTTCTCTGCAGGTCCATCTCCCGTCCGTCAATTGCGGTATATCCAGCCTGTGCATCTACCTAGGTACCATGCAATGAAATTGAGGGCTGAGCAATTGCGTATTGGTCCAACAAGTCCTTGATTTGATATTGTTGTGTGCATATGCTCCGCTACAGCTGTTCACATTAACTACGAATCTACCAAACCCCATCAAGCAGTCCAAACTGCGAGAAAGTCGGGATTTTTGTGCCTTCCAGCCATCACTAGCTGTCTATGTTTTCTAAGCAGCCAGAACATGTCTCCGCGCAGTTGATCTTGTACTTTGCACAACAAGAGATGCCGCCCCTCCTCACTTGCTTGCAACGGTTCGTCCATGTCATCTCCCACTGCTAGCGGATTCCACAGCCGACAAGCTCTTCTTCCGTGTTCTTGTGGAAATGATCGCATCTACTGCAAAGCGACAACTTCGATCTCGACCTGTTCCATGTTAGCTCGGTGCTGCAAATCTTGAGACATCTCAACTGACGGGCACCCCGAACGGCAATTGATGGACTGCCACACACGTTCGCGCGGGTTTGTGCGAGAACCACTTTGCATATTCCTCGTTCATCTCCTTGAAATTCTCCATGTCTGTAAGGAACACCTGTGTCACCAGGCTAGTCAGTAAAGTAACTTCGAACGTTTCCTCTTGGAGAGGATCTCCCTAGCATTTCCACTTCCGACAGCGCAGCCCAAATAAAACGCAGCACACTTACACCAACTCGGACCACCTTCTCAATCCCGCTGCCGCCGGCTTCAAGGATAGCCTTGACGTTCTGACAGCACGCACGCGTCTTGTCCGTGATTGAACCCTCAATAAGTTTACCTGTATTGTCGGCAGGAAGCTGCCCAGAAACCCAGATCTGACCAGCTGCTTTGATAGCTTGAGAGTAAGGCGCTGCCGCTGGGGCGCAGAAGAGAAGACGTTAGCATGGGAAGAACTCTGATGAAGGATAAAGTTCCAACGCGATAGGGATGCCAGAAAACTTGCTTGAAGATTGAACGACGCTGAGGAGGGCCCCCGCCGTCCGTCTGGGTCTGCAAAATGAAGCATATTCTCCAGGGGAACAAAAAAGGTAGCTTAACCCGCTTCTTCTGCTATTGCTGGTAAAGTGATGCTCATAATGCTACTGCTGCTATTGCTGGTTCATCGAACAGCAATGGCCATGTGAGTCTGACTTACGTGGTGGACCGGTCTTGGTAGACACTTTCTCCATTGATTCTGACATCCTGAGGGTGCTCGATGAAAACAATCTGATATATTGCGATGCAGGTGTCGTACGCACGAGGCTTGCAGTAAGTCGACGACACCGAAAGACAGGTCTGGCAGCACGCTCGATCGGCATGGACGTAGGCGAATCGTGGGCTTTGTGTGCGAGATCTTGTGCATTCTAATACGTTCTTACGCGGGATGGAAATTGATGCTACTTCGGGCTAGAATTCCCGGCAAAGTCTCCGAGTGTAATTCCACTGTCAACAAAAAGTCACAAACGGTGTCGTAGATCTATCTTGCACCGAGCACATCATCTGCCTACGCCTCGGCCGAGAATATTCTCATCGATCAGTATCAAAGCTGAATATCGTGTGTAATTGTACCTGACGTACTCCAGTGTAGCGGATTGTGGAGGCTCCCCTTGGCTTGAAGCTACATTCGAGAAATAAAAAGGGTCTAGAGCTCCGGCACGATCCCATCATAGTTTCAAATTTCAAACGGCAAGATGGATAATCACGATTCATTCGGATTCAATACATTCTTCCATCCACGAAGCTCTTAACAAGGCCGATCGAAGTCTATTTTTCATTGCTTGCAAAACCACGTGAGATTGACCCTGATGCACCCTTGCGTACTTTAGCACTTCCAAGTTATGGCTCCTCTTTAATGTTGCTACTTTGAAGCGTGACAAAGGCGTGATATCTCCCTTCCAACCTCATGAGCTCAACATGTGTACCTTTCTCTACAACCTTCCCGCGTTCAACAAATATGATCGTGTCTGCATGCTGGACACTGTGTAGGCGATGAGTTACCACAATAGTTGTACGGCCTTTCGAGGCTTTTTGCAGCGCTTGTTGGATAAGCTCCTCCGATATAGTGTCCAAGGCCGAGGTGACCTCGTCAAGAACCAGGATACGCGGACGACGTATCAACGCACGCGCGATGGCTATTCGCTGCTTCTGTCCTCCTGATAGTACCTTGTCTCCAACCTGTGTTGACAGCCCATCTCTGTTACAAAGTTAGAATAGCTTCGCGTTGGTGCAAGACGACTTACGGCAATGATTTGATAAAATCATAGATGTTTGCATCTTTGCAAGCGTCAATAATTCGGTCCTCACCGAATTGATCTTGATCGCAGTCGTCCTCGATGCCTAGTAAAATGTTTTCTCTGATACTGCCCTGAAAGAGAACTGGTTCTTGGCTGACATATGCAAGCTGCTTGCGGTAGTTCCACACGTCCACAGTCGTAAGGTCTTTATCATCAACCAGAAGAGTCCCACAGTCCGGATCATAGAGTCTAAAAAGCAGAGACAACACCGTACTCTTTCCACAGCCAGGGGCCCCCACAATAGCGAAAACCTGGTTAGGTTCAATTCTAAAGCTCATGTCGTCGAGGACTGCATGTCCGGGGCGAGTCGGATAGGTAAAGCGCACATTGCGAAACTCCACACGTCCCTGTAATGGTATCATGGCATCGGTCGTGTTTGTATCCGAGTCGATTGTTCTGCGTGTTCGCAAGAGCTCGTGATATACTTTCGCCGCCTTCTTCGCTTTTCCGATATCGGATGCCGAGGAGAACACAAAACCAGCAGACTGAGCCGCAAAGATGATCTCGGCGAAGCAAAGAAAGAACTGAAATATCGAATACTCGCCCTCCGCAACCTTGGTGCCTCCGTACCAAAATGCTAGTGCGACACAGAAGAACACTAACGACCTTGCCGCTGCAAAGAGGATGGACGTCTTCAGAATCGACAGGAGAGACTTCCTTTCCTGCTCGAGGAGTTGTCTCTCATATTCCAGGGCGGTGGCGTCCTCCCGCGTCAACGACACTATCGTTCGAATCATACTGATGGCTTCGGTGGCAAATGCAGACGACAAGATTTGCGCGTTGTGCATTCTCTGCGCAAAAGCAGCGATCATGCGAATCCTAAAGTAGCCACAACCCAGCAGTACTGGAATGGATGCGCTGCATACCAGGGCGACTTTCCATCCTACCGCCACCGAGATTACAAACGCCGCGATAAGCATAGTGGTCGTGGTGAGGATGGTTCCTAAGGTAGCGCCACTGACCCCTGCGAGATTCTTGGCTTCAGCAGACAGGATACTTGTCAACGCACCTACTTTGTTCTTCTGGTCGTCAAAAAACGAGGCATCCTTGGATAGCATTGTCCTGAATGCGCGACTTCTGGCTCGGAAGATGAGCTTCTCAGAGCAGTATGCGAATATCGTGCTGTGAGTCAGTACCAGGAGGAGGTTGACCAGGCCGACGACGAACATCATGAGGGACCAGAAGTTCGCTTCTGATCGCACAGTGGCGATGACGGAGGTAGACATTGATAGTGCTGTAATCGCTTTCGCGAGGAGAAATGCAAGAGTCGGGTTGGTGCAACCTGCAAGAACGCAGAAAAGGAGACCAACGAGCATGTGACCATACTCTGGGCGGTTGAATGAAGCTGTCAACCTTATCAACGAAGGATTTGATGGTGAAGTCTGATCTTGACCTGCCATGCTTCCCGCACTGTGCTTAGAAAGTCTGGGCTTGTACTGGTGGGCTTCTATTGATTGAGATTCGGACGATGGGCCCATGCCATCTTCGCTGATCTGGTACGTGGAGGCCTCCGGGTAAATTTTCTCTTTCCGCTGCGCATCCACCAGTGACGCATACAACCCGGCGTTGGAGCTCAGTTGGGCATGGTCACCTTGCTCTACCACCTTTCCGCCAGAGAGCACGACGATGTTGTCCGCGTGTTCAATTGTGGAAAGCCTGTGAGCGATGACAATCAAGGTTAGTTCTCGGGCGATCTTTTGCATAGCTTCCTTGATGAGTCGTTCAGAATCCGCGTCCAGGGCAGAGGTTGCTTCATCGAGCAGCAAAATTGCAGGGCTGCGGATCAGCGCTCGGGCAATGGCAATGCGCTGCTTCTGTCCATCCCAGCTGTGCCTACTCTGGTCAGATACCCCAAAGGCAAGGCTGTAATGAAGTCGTGAGCATTCACAGCTTTAGCTGCCTCAATGACCTTCTCTGGGGCGTCAGAGTCGCCTGCATGGAAGTGGCTCTCACTTTTGTCTGAGAGTCCATGGATAATGCTTTCACAGATTGTGTCGCCTGTGAGCACTGGCTCTTGGCTGACAACAGCTATTTGTCGCCGGTACCATGCAAGATTCAGGTCGCTAATGTCATGGTCGTCAAGAAGGAGCTGGCCCGCACACAACGGGTAAAAGCGCTGGATGAGGTTAACAATTGTGCTCTTGCCCGATCCCGAGGGGCCGACGATTGCAGTCATTTTCCGTGCGGGTATTTCAAAACTAAGCTCGTCCATAACAGATTGGGCCGGCCGGCATGGATAAGTGTGAGAAACTGATCGAAAAGTGAGACGACCGTCGACGTGATGCAGCTGATGGCCGACATCAGAGCTATGATCGAGTGGGTACGACCGGTCAATAATGGAGAACACCATACCGGCAGCTGCAACAGAACCGCTGAGAGCTCGAATGTGAGGGGCAATTAGTCCTAGAGAATGAGCAGCAAGTAGCATGGCAAATGCGACGGTAATGACGTCTCTAAGGCTGGCATGCCCACGCGCAATGAAGATAGATCCCGACCAGAATGTCAGAGAATGGCTCCAGAATGTCGTCGTCATGATTATAGCGGTCATGAGAGCAGCAGTCATTTGGCCCTTACGGCTGAACAGACCAACGCGCTTCAAGTGGCCCTCGTATCGCCTAGCGAATGAATCTTGAGCGTTGAAGGCCTTTATCGTCCGGATCGATTGCAACGCCTCTCCTGCAAGGCCACCGGCTGAGCTGTAGGCAGACATTGAAGAGCGACTGTATCGAATAATGAATTTGGTGCTCAGAAACCCTGTAGCGAGACAGATCACCAATATCGTGGTTGCAACTAGAGTCAATCTCCAGTTTCTGATAAAGCTGATTATGTACGCTGCAACAAGAGTGGCTATTGCCGTTATTGTGAAGGCCGTCTTCTCAGAGAGACCATCCTGAATGGTCAAACACTCGTGAGAGATTCTGGAGGACAAAACATGTGACTCGTTGGCGTCAAAGAATGCCACGTTCTGCCTAAGCACGGCACGAAAGCACTTCTGTCGTAGTTTGCGTGTGAGACGTTCCCCGAAGTACATGAACCCAGCCGTCGAGACGTACGAAGCGACAAAAGAACTGATTCCGAGGTACACCAGGTACAAGGACTTCTGGGACAACTGCTTATCGAACTCCTCCCGGGGAAGACGCTGAAGAACAATTGACTGGAAGATGGCAGCCATGTCTCCGAATAAAAGCTGTTTCGGCTAACCTCAGCATCTGCTCTCAAGAATATACGCCATCAGAAACTCACCGGCATGCATGGAGCGACGGCACCGGCGACGGCGGCACATACTACGCTGACTGCTAATAGTATCCATTCTGAGGCTGAGGTATAGCGAAATAAGTCTTTGAATGATCCTTGCGAAGTGCTTGATGCAATTTGTTCGTTAAGAAGCGTTTCCTTGTTCATGATCTGAGTCTTCTGCGGGTTGAACTTTAAAGATTGTGTCGAAGTTTGGGCCTCCTTTTCCATCATTATGGCCAACACGACGAGCAGACATCAAGACAAATAGGCAGTCAAGGTTCTGCCATCGAGAGAATGTTGCCTCCAGCACCGTCGAGCTTGCGCTTGCGTGCATCGGACAAGTTGACTTGTATCCATTGGGAAAGGCACGATTTTGAGTCCCTTGATCTCCTTTGGATCCGAGCGGGAAATGTATCACAGCAGGAGGGATGCGACAACGGAGCAATTAGCGGCTTAGCAACTGCAAAATTGAGCGCGGAGTCCTTCAACGGGTGCAACGACGTGATCCTAAAGCCAAGGGCATGGATTGGAGACGAGCTGCACCGGCGGACACGCTTCATGGGTGGGAAGCCACACCTCATCAAGCCGTCGAGTTACGAGATTTGAAGGGCTCCATGCATACCCAGTGGCATGTGTTGCTGGTATCGAGATCTGAAAGGAGGTCACCGATTTATTGATTAGATTAGATAAGATGAAACTCATTGATTGGAAGTGATCGTTTTGATCAGATAATCATGGGCTTGGCACCTTGGCGTAGTCGGAAATGGTATGCCGCAAGTGGTCTTGAGACGGCGGAAGAGTTTTGCTCTGATGCTTTGATTCTCCTACGATGCGCCCCTTTCAAACGCGCCAGGGCCAATCTAAAACAGCTTAATGTTTGGCTGTTGAGTGGGCTGAGTGGTAGTACGGGATCGAGAAATGTACTGGCTTCCCACAGCTGCAGAAACGATGCATGCGACATATCTCGAGCAATACTGTGGGCTGGACGTTTGTTTTGCAGGAGGATCTGAATGCCTGGTGGCCCTCGAAGCATGTTTAACGCTACCGAAGTCTTCAATCGCTCTCATGTTTCATAATTTACTTTGGAGTTTCTCTTCATCGTCCGGTATCGTTACGGCGACCTTTCCCCAGGTCTCCCTCCCACCTAGGGCCGTCAAAGAAGCTGGGACGCTGTCCAAGCCGATGAATTTTTTATCAGTAAATGTTATACCTCGAATTTGGCCCTTGTTGATCATTTCAAAGATTCCCTTCCACGTTGAATGGACCGTGGCGGTTTCCATGGCTGCGTATCTCCCCCAATGGAGACCAACAATGGAAATGTTCTTCAGCAGGACACGGTTGAGGGCCAGTTTCTCGATATTTCCGCCTGCGAATCCAATGACGACAAGACGGCCGTTCCAGGTAATACATTTTATCGAAGGGTCAATCATTCCTGCGTCAGTGTGTCAGTCTCGAACATATACAAAGTAAAAACCTCGCAGATAACTTACCCACAGGATCATACACGACGTCAACACCGGCCTTGCCGTTTCCAGTCCTGTTCTTTGCACAAATCTCGATGACTTTCTGGGGCCATTTTGGGTCCCGATAGTCGACCACATAGTCTGCGCCGTAGTCTGAACAAATCTGCCGTTTTCGTTCGGTGCCGGCAGTAGCTATTACAGTCGCGCCCACTGCCTTGGCAACCATGACCGCGCTCAAGCCGACTCCGCCAGCGCCGGCATGGATGAGTACCCATTCCCCAGGTTGAGTCTGTGCTCGGACGACGAGACCGCCATATGCTGTTGGCATAGTGACGTACAGGCCAGCTGCATCCTCATAGCTCCAGCCTTCGGGAATAGGAAGCAGAGACGCTTCTGGAGCAAGAATATGCGTGGCATAGGCACCTTGGGATGAGCCAAACACTCGATCGCCAACCTTGAACTTGTGTCCTGTCTGAGCAGAGAGTGTTCCGTCAATACTGCCTACCACCGCACTACCTGTCTTTGTCGAGTCAGTAGGTGTCGCGACAATCTCGCCAGCAAACTCGGCGCCCGAAATCCACGGGAGTGGCGGTTGATGCTGGTATTTGCCTTGTATCTGGAGCAGGTCAAAGAAGTTTGTGCCTGCCGCACGAATGCGAATGAGATATTTGGTCGGATGTGGCTGGAAGGTCGGCTCTGTAACTGCCTTGAGCTCGTGAGGCCCTTTGACGTACTCTGAGACCTTGATAGCACGCATCGTTGTGGTATCGAGGATTGAGATGTAAGCGTGGGCTAAGAAGGGAATGACGAGGAGCAGTGCAGCAAAGAATCGTTGTACAATGTCTTGACTTGTACTGCTACACGCAAAATAACTACCTAGATATTGTGCTTCGTGATAGAAACTGTGTATTCAAGTCGTGAGGAAGATCTTGGGAAAATTCATCGGAAAGCAGATCCCGCGCATTCGACCTCGGCAAGAGCCTCAGGGTGCTAGGCAGCGGAGCTACTAATAATACGGAGTACTCCGTAGGTACTTAAGTAGGCGCTCAGGCACTATTAAGCCCTTGGCTCGCTAGCCTGAATGCACAGCATCCGGGGTACGGAGGCAGGTGGAGCGGTGCCCGTTGCCTCCGGTGTCGCTGCGATTATTAATAAATGGCCGGCATATCTACGTGCTAACTAAACGATGCACGCCGCCGATCCCTTACCACTGCATGGTCGCCTGGTTGAGCCACACCACAGCGAGCACAGTTCTCGAGCCAGTCTGAACCGAGTGTGAGTTGCATAGGATCAGCCGCACGTTCTCTCTGGCTGCGCGATCGCTGTTGAGCGGCCGATGTCATCGGTTGAAATCTTGCAGTCTATCGCCAACGAGATTGCCATTGGATTTGAAGCCCTCCTCTCCTGCCTCAATGAGCAGAACAATCTCGAATCCGATTCGAGGCAGCAAATTTCGATAGCCGCGAACAGCGTACGTGAGACTCTTCTTCACACATGCCTGATTATGTCTGTGATGCGACTATCTTTTAGCTCTAGAACTGAGCAGCCTTTTTTGCCTTGAAAGATCTCTTTTGATGTCTGATCGCGTTGTGTCTCTTACTGTCTGCCGTCTGTATTGACTGCCGGCCACTGACGTTGTTTCAGTGCCAATCAAATCCTCCCGAAAGTCCCTCCGATGGTTCTGTCTGGCAGGACGAGATCTTGCAGCGAATCTTCCCGGCACCAGCCCAGCACCAACTGTCTGCAGGAAGGAATATCGACGCAGAAGTGATCAAAGCAAAGCAGGCTATCGAAAAGTTGAGAAGCATGGCTCCAGCCGCGACAATACCGCGAACGTGTCCAGTCGCACATAAACCAACACCAGTAGAAGAGAAGACAACTGCCTCTGCACCGCGACAGTGCCCCGTGGTTCATGTCTCTTTGGCACCAGAATATGACGACCTCGAGAAAGACTTCACCACGAAAGGAAAGCCAAGCAGCCTGGAATGTCCTTTTGCTAGAATGACCAAAACCAATGTAAATGTAAATGGTGTTGTGGGCCAATTGGATCCTATCGCGGCCGAGTTCCATGCAGATGCGCTCTCCGCGCAGTCGCTGGATGAAGCACGCGCCTGCAACAGATGCCCGATTCGTTTCCTCGACAAGCATTCCCCTGAAGAGATAGCGCAATACTTTGAAAAGCACAAGCACGAACTACCACGCAGTCACGAGATTTGCGTCAAAAGGTATCAGCAAAACGAGCACAGTATCCGCCAGCTGGACGCAAAGTACGGCAACATTGTGAGCATGATTCAGGGCCTGGGCAACAAACACCAACAATACCTCCCGAGTGACGAACAGGCCCCAACAAGTGGCACTGACCAGAGCCCTGCAGCCGCGGTGCAGATGTGGGCAAATGGCGTTGACGCAGAGGCTGGACTTGGCGAAGGGGCTGCTGCTGGGACCGATGCCGACGTAAAGATGGCGGATAGAGAGGTAGAGCCCGACAACAGGCAGTCTCACTTTGACAAACCTCTACGGGCTATTCGCGTGGGTGAGTCGCCCACTCGTCCGTGGGGCATTCACGTTCCGGACAATCAACCCCAAGTTGCCAGTGTCGTCTCCTCCCAGAAGGAGCCGGTCCCCTCTCTGCACGAGCAGAAACCTAGGGATCGGGAGGAGCGGGCTGACACAGCAGCGACAGCCTCGAATGCGGCCACTTCAGTCACACCGCGCAGTCACACGTCTTCACGCCGCAGCCGAAGGCGAAATCGTCGATCAAATCAGATTATCTTCAACGGACCTGTTTTCCTAGGCTATTCGCCAGAACAAGCCGCAGCGTTCTTGCAACAATTGAGTGGAGGCCGTCGAATTTGAGATCAGAGGGCTTCAAGATTCTTTTTCATTTGATAGCGTTCGAGCGATTAGATTCTGGAAGTATTGTATTCATCCTCCATTTTCAGAGGTCGGCAACGAGCCGACGCCGAGCGATATAATTAAACTTTACGGCGTTCAACTATGTGATGTAGGTACACACGGAGTCATCAAATCCATGGTTTCGACAACCCTAGAGAGAATGTCTCGAATCAAGATGAACTATGAAGGTCCTTGAGAGTTGTTCTTGCAACAAAGTGTGAAAATCCACCAGCTCTGGTCATTTGCATCCACAACATGTGAACCCAAAGACCGCGACTTCAGAAGAAGAGCTTGTGGGACAGGCAAGCAGCTGGAAAGTGGACGTTGCGTAGTAGCTCGTAATTTGACAGGACAAGCACACTGGAATACAGAGCACCGGGCTGTTTCATATCTCGCATTGTGTTGGTTTCATCTTGAGAAGCATGAGCCTTCAACTCTGAATGTAAAGAACTGAGCCGCTCTGTGCTCTTTTGCACTCGAAAGTCGAAACAGATTAAGTAAAGCGAGGCGGGTAGCTTGACGTTGACTGAACGCTCTCGAAATTGCCTTGAGTGGGCTTTGCGAGGGCTGAGGCTCAGGACTGGCAGGGCCGGCCTTGGCACCAGCCTCGTCATCGTCACCACTCCTTCGAGGCTCCCAAATGCTCGTCGGATCGGAGGTCACAGTGCTTGAGTAGCTGCAAATACGGAAGTTGAGTACAAGCTCAATGCGTTGCAGCCATGGAGTCGACGTACATTTGCTTTCGATGCATCCGGCATGTTCAAGGAGCAGTTCGGCAGAATAGCAGAAGACTTTTACAGACGCCCTCGAGGCAGATATCATCCACAGCGAAGCCACGGCAGAGACCACAGAAATCGCCAGGATTCCAGCAGGGGCCAGCTCAGCAGATACGGCAGTGGTCTGCGAAGACGTCAGCACAAAGGAGTGCAGCTCAGGCTGCGGTGAAAGATGCCGACGACTTCGAGCACCAGCGATATCCTCCAAATGTCTCCCCTTATGGGAGCTATCGACCTCCTCTCCTCCTGCGGCCCGACAATCTTTTCCATTCTTTTACCAACTCCCCCATCCCCGAGATTCGACAGCGCGCCAAATTCATGAGGCAGCACGCGTACTGTCCGCACCCTGCACACCAGCCAACCCGCCAGGCCCAAGGCCCCGATGACCCGGAAGCGAGAAAGTATGGAGCACATGCCAAACAGCCGCCTGCGCATGTCGATTTCGAATGCCCAGACTGCGGTATTCCTGTCTACTGCTCTGAAGAGCACTGGGCAGGCGACTACGAAAACCATCTCCAGATCTGCGATACCCTGAGGATGATCAACGAGGACGACCACGATCTGAGATCTGGCAGGTGGTTCCACGAATTCGAGTATCCTGGCCCGCAGCTGGATGAGCTGGTCGTGAACATGACCAACTGGGACACTTTCCTCTATACACGACAGTTTGAAGCTATCAACGAGGACCGAAGCATGCGCCAGGCCACGAGACTCCTGACCTATCCCGTCACCATTGCCAGTGTGCTGCATGAGCTGAGTCCGTACAATATCAAGCGGGGTGGAAGATTGACGTTTGAGGGCCTGAAGAGCTTGAGCGCACTGCGGTATACCCTCCATCCTCCAAGAACAGGCCAAGGTCTAGACGTGGCTGGTCTACGCTTGCAGAGTCCGCCAGTCCGAGTGTTCATTCTTGGAGCTAGAGCTGAATCGTCACTGCCGCGAGATATATGGATACAGCTGTCCTACCTGTTCCCCAGGGCATCGATACATCTCGTCTTTATTGGGCCAGAATCGATGGTGGGTCGGGACGCAGAGTTCCCTTTGCCTGAACGAACCCCATCAAACCCCTTCGGCGCCATTATCGAAGATCGAATATCCGACAAGCTCAAGATCACAACCTATGTCGACTATTTCCACACCCTACATGAAGCGAATTTGTTCTACCCGTACGATCCCTATTTTGATTGCTTTATGCTTTTCCATCCCGGCCTGGGCCATCCGGCATCTGCACACGAGTGGGAAGACACACTTCCGCAATTGCTGAGCACCAAGGTTCCAATTATTTGCACTGGATACACCGACTGGGATATGCAACGTGATTGGAAGTGGGTCATGGAAAAGTGTGCTGGTGAGGTAGATCTGCTCATGGAACCCGGAGAGAACAGGTTCAGGAGTCTGCGATGGGATCTCAATGACCTTGATCCTCAAGACGTCAGTTGCGGAAACTGGGGCGTCTGGGCGTTTCGAGGAAAGCGGTATGTCGTTCAGGCTGAATTATTCTTGCAGTCATCAGCTAACACCTAGACAGGTACGAGGCCATTTACAACGAAACACAGTAGCCGAGGCGATGAGGTAGATTCTTCGCAAGATGTAAATCATATCGTGGCAGCCTCAGAGGTAGATGAGATGCCCAAAAACAGCTCTGCAGTCTCCTCGCCGTTCCTCGAGGAACGCATGTGCAGATGCACAATCTGTGCTCTTGATTCCTTCCCGCTCAGGACATCTTCATGTGCATGACTGGAGAGTTGGGTTGGCGAGGCTCACGTCTTTTCCGTCTCTGTCAGAATCCTGTACTCCTAAACACCTGCATCACTCAGGCAGGCCGCCGGATACATGGTGGCCAGTCCCGTTGATTGGAAAGCCAGCAGGCAACGTAAACATAGTGAAGAGGTCTTTGCTGCACTCAGAAACGCTGTCGATGTGGTGCACTGACACTGGGCTGAGAGCTTATAAAGTTGCAACCGTCCAAGCCTACCGTCCTGGTCCGAGGTGTTGACTAATGACAAGGCATGCTTCGAACTTTTATCTACTCATTCAACTCGAGCTTTTGCACCACTGCCAATTATGTGATTCGCGACGGTCTGTCCGTCGGATAGAAGTTTCGATCTCAGTATTAGTGCATGCATACTGCTCCAGCACAGATTTCCGAGGAGCTCCCGATGACCTAAGTGAAAATGAACCGCTATTACACATGTGTCTGCTTGACGTTTATGCGGTTACGGCAATCAAAGGCTGACCTCAGCTTGAGCGGGATCAATCTTGACAGCCAGCCGAGCGAGGATAGCCTTACTGATTCAATTTGTTCCTCATCTCCGCCCATTCATAGAGTGCAGTTCCAATCACTCTTCCCATTTCAACCTGACCAAATCTCCACATACATACTTCATTCGCATTGAACGGTCTCCCTTTCGGCCAACTGGGATCATCGCTTCTAAAATTTTTCATGCTCGCCATGAAGTTGTCCCCAGCGTCTCTCGATACCACGAAAATATTTGAATGGACCGGCTTCAACCCGTCAAACTTGAATGTTTCAACAACCAGCATTTGTTTCTTGCGCCATGCCGCGTAGCGGCGATTCCAGCTCCCGAGCATGTCTGACCCCCGCTGGAGGATACCAGCAATCTCCTGCGTAATCAAGACGTCTCCTGTCCTCGCATGCTGCATTGCTTTTCTGGCCGAGGCAATCTGAAGCTGCAGATTGACTGCTGAGACCAAGCCGGTCATATCTCTACTGATCGGGGCTTCTGCGCCTTGACCAAAGAAGCTCACTGCGTTTGCGAGACCGTTTTCATGAGTTTCGAATCCCTTTTCCGCCTCGTAGAAATAATTCCGGTCAAGAGATTCCTTGGAAATGCCGTCTGCAAACACGGCCACAGTTAGCCTATCTAGCGTACCTAAGGGAGGAGAGGAAACGTGTAGATTTCAAGAGACTACTTGCATTTGGCGATAGTCGGGGACATCCTATTGTACCACCACTGTGATGCGTTCCAAAGCGCATTAAAGGCAGTCAGACGGGCTTGATAGTCCAACCGAGCGCTGATGTCGTTGAGCTTCGCCACAATCGTCTGAAATCTTCTCCGCTGCTCTACGACAGCCGGATCAAAAAATGCATTGGTCATACTCCCGGGCTTTTTCTTGTTGAGGATATTGTAGATGCCTTCTGCGATCTTGATTGCATCTTGTACAAATTTTATGTAAACTTCCGGATCCGCTGGCTCTTCATCCATATTGACAGCCCAGAATTCTGCCCTGCTCTATGAGTATGCTGAACTAGGTGGCTGGTAAGACGCAAGATCATTGTGCAGAGCAGTGTGATCTTTTGATATCCAGGGAAATTATCGGTGGGAGCACTACCGACTTGTAGGCAGCATAAGCAGTAGCTTGGCTATGTCAAGAGAGCGCCAAGGCGAAGCGCCAACGAAATCCCGTCTGACAACAGGACTTGGCAGCGGGACCACATGCACATTCTGGCGTGGTCATCCAATTGATTAGATGCTGAGATCGAGCACTCAGCTCGCCTCAAAAACGAGTCGTGGTGATGCAGTGGTGGGCGGGGAATTTATTGCAGTCTCAATTGGCTGATTCTTGCAAGGTAACCAGTGATTGGCAGTCGTGCGGGATCATCCGAATTGTGGGGCAGCGTCGTGGTTTGGGATTGGCAGCGAACTGGCTTCGAGTTTCCCTGCTTCACTTCTCGGGTTCTCTGTGTAGCTGGACATAGACACATATTTTGGGTAGTGGCGCAGTGAAGTGCTTTGGCAAAAATGCATGGACACGGAACCGAAGGCCCATGGCGCAGCTGTTATGCAGCTGGGAGTGCACTCCAATGCAAGGATTCACTTGGTTTGGTCTGGATCATGCGCCTTGACGATTTCCATGACATTTGTCAAGATCTTCTCAAGGTGATTATTGATGGTGGAATGGGTCTCACCATCAAAGGCGTAAAGCTTGCTGTGTGGTAGACGATCCGACATGTACTGGACCATGCTGAATGGCGCATTGTAGTCCTTCGTTCCATGGTAGAGGTGAATGGGATCATAGGGGATATCCTCAAAGTCAAAGCCCCAGTCCGGTGTGAACAGGAGTAGAGCTTCCTGAATGAAACCTTTGGATCCTTGAGTAAATGGATCAAATGTCCTACGAATCAGGTTGATCCAGTCCTCAGCCACCGTTTGGTCGGCTTCACTGTCCATTTGCGATGGTTCTTGCTGGGAATGGCTTGCTGGCGCTGTACTGGTGTTTTCCACCTTTGAAATGTCTGACTGTAGCTGCCAGCCTATTATCCGAGCACCCAAGTTTGTGTTTGCTAGCCACCGACCGGTCTGCATCACTCCCGTGGACAAAACACCAAATGGTCGCGGCACGTACCTCGCCGCTAATGCCATGGCACGCGCAAACATGGGCACGTCTTGCGTTCCGGCTGACCAAGGAGGGGCACATGCAACCAGAACTACCGCAGCAATCATGTCCTGCGGGAGATGCTTTGCACAAGCCAAGGCATACGGTCCACCACCAGAAGCCCCCAGGACGATAAAGCGATCCAACTTTGCATGCTTGACGAATGCCAGGACATCAGCAGGCCAATCGACGATCTTCCTTCCAGGCTGAATTGTGGAGAGCCCAAAGCCAGGGCGGTCCAGAGCAATAAGCCGGATGTTCAGGCGGCGGGCGATCTTGCTGACATCTATGACCTCGAGGCGCGTTCCTGGGAAGCCATGGAACCAGAGCAAAGGGTAGCCATCTCGATCACCAAATTCGCCATAGCCTAGAGTACGTCCGTCAGGGAGGGTGAACATTTGACTATCCCGTGATTGCATTGTAGGTGGTTGGACGTTGAACAGTCGACGGTGCCGTAAGGGGTTCTCGAGACTTCCCATGCCATTTCGCGCCGCTTCCGCACCTCACCAGTGGCGGCTCAGCAATTATCACACTCTGCGTGAGGTTTGCGGAACACGTGAGTTCCACGATTACAAATATCTTCCATTTTCCTTCGCTAGGTTGTTTCTCGAAGGGCAGTAGAATTTGATCCACGATGCATGTGTCATGCCCAGCCGGAAGCGGCAACGCGACGATCCATGGATGCTCGTGGGGGGTCCCCGGAGATACGAGATGAAACGCCAAGCGTGTCGTATTGATCACCAATCACCGGCCTTGATTGCTCAGTGCTGCGCCTTGCTCGCAGCCTAAGCACGCCTAAGCTCTACGAGTGGAATGGCTGGCTAAGCATCCTTGGAATGCTTAACCCTCAGCCCTGACGTTGATATTTATTAGTGGCAGACTTTGGTGTGCATATTTGGAAGCAAACAGGGCATATCCATCGCTGACCTCGTTTGTATCAAGGCGTCTTGGATTGAGGCGAAGTTGTTCTCCTTCTTGGATTATTACCCTCACACTCACATAAGACGCTGTCGTTTGTAAAACATTCTATTCGACTCTTCCTCTCACAATTGAAACGTTGTGAACAACCACCAAGACTCCCGTCGTGTGGCACTTCAGACAAAGACAGCCAACGACTTCAAACAGAACACCCCCATCCTGTTCATCGATTCTTACCGACACAAAGGCAGCAGGAAACTCCTACAACTGCGTCATTCTATCTTCTCGAGCGCCTGAGCGCGACGCGCTGTCCGTACCTCGTGTCGAAAATGAAGATCCTCTCAGCCATAACGTCAATATTATGTGCTAGTACACTCGTCTCTGCGCTTCCACCAGCGCAGCCCGCAGAGAAGAACGCCCTCATAGAACGTACAGCTGCAGACTCCTTTGAATCGGTTGAATACAGTGAGCTAGAAAAGCGAAGAGGTGGTGGTGGTGGCCGAGGAGGCAGTAGCAGTGGTAGCAGTGGTGGTGGCGGCGGCGGCGGTCGTGGAGGCTCATACTCTTTCTCATCGTCGTCCAATGCTGGTGGCAGGACTCGCGGTGGTTCAGGAACTCCGCTATCATACGGCGGAAGGTACACCGGAGGTGCAGCAGTGCCATATACGAGTGGTCAGAGGAGTCCCACCAGAGGCGTCACGCCCTTCTTGCTACCCATTGGGGCATTCGCCTTCTTCCCGGCCGTCTGGCTTTTCCCTGTCTACGCATATCCATACTATGGCTACGGTGGCTACTATTGGCGGGATGACTATGGCCGCAACCGCACTGCCAATGTAACTTGTCTCTGCCAGGAGTACTCTGTCTGTGGCTGCGACCCTGACAATGCGGCCAACAACACTGCGCTTTCCCAGCAGCTTACCGATGGTAAGGGATCTGGTGCCCCAGTGAACACGACCCAGGTCAGAGTCGTGGACTATGGAGATGGCAACACGACTGCGTACATCAACGGCACACTCGACAACGGAACGACGGCATCTGGTGGCACTGACCCAAGCAACGAGAGCGAGATCTCAGCCGCAGCCCAGCTGTTGATCAACTACGGAGGATACTGGATGGCCGCTGCTGTGGCCGGCTTGTTTTTGACAGTGTCGTAGGAGGGGAAACACCTCTTGGGTTGGAGACATCAATTTTGCAGCGTTTGAGCTTGAGTCGAAATATTCCGAGTGTAGTTTCTTAGTAGTCTCTTATTCCGCTGTACCGATACGATACCCAAGCTTGCTCACTTTTTGAAAATGTGGTCATGATTGCCCCGAGCTGCCTTGGCTTTTCTGCTACCTTCCAGGCCTTCCTCTTTCCAGCCAACTGTCGCGTCCCATGTGTTTGATCAATCTTTCGAAATTAGAACGCCTCGTTCTCGTAGCAGAGCAATCTACGAAGACGCAGTGGAACTTTTTCAGCACCTAGTGAATGTCCTCAAGCCCTAGCCCTCAGCATGTACGGGAAGAAATCCACACGAGCCTGTTGGGCTACAACCTCACCAGGGATCGCCGCATGCAGTACCATGGGAAAACGTGGTCTTCACATGCGGGATAGAGTCGAGGCGCAAGGATTGCAGAGGGCGCCTGTTCTTGGGCTTAACTGGCTCTGGCTACAACCTCATGCTTGCTCATGGTATGCACACCGAATTTATGAGATGACGGTGACCCTGGACCTTCCGATTGAGCTCCACTTAAACGATGAACAATACCTACTACAGTCCATGCAATAATATCGGTCAGCACGCTGCACTATTTGGGGGTCCATTTGGACACCGTTTCGCACACTCCGATGATCGCAAATCTTGCGAATCTAGAAGATCGAGACTTCGACGTCGGGTAGCGGCACCGGAGTGGAGAGTGTTCCTCCCTGGACATTTCCCCTTTCTGGCTGTAGCTCCAAATTCGTGGATGGCTGCTCGTTTTCGGAGTCACTTCTTTGCGTAGGGCTCGGTAGGGCTACGCGCGGGCAATGCAAGCTGACTAAACCGACCATGTAACCTTAGAATGTGATCCAAATGAAGACATGCCGTATTCTTCTGTACGGTCCCATCCTCTAGCTAGCTAGTGTGCGAGAGTAAAACGGGCCTTATCACCTCCCTTCCCAATTTGACCGCGGGATGTCCCATGCAAGGACTCCCGCGTGTATAGGCCATGTGGCCGAGCTAAACAACGAGTCGCCACCCTCATTTCATGTGTTTCGATCACACGGCTAAGCCGATCATTTTAACGAGATAGTGAAAAGAGCGATCTCTTACTTTACAAAGCTTTCGACCGCTGCCCAAATTCGGATATTTTTGTTGGCGGCATCCTCCGTATCTTCTCCTGTCCCCAGAATTGGAATAAGCAGTCTCGCTGATCGTAAATTTGCGAAATTCAAGGACAACCGCAACTTTGTTCCAGAACCCTTACCACGATGGGAGACCCACAACGCTACCCGGTCACTTGGTCCTCAACATCCAATGTGATCTCTCCGCAAGATTCACCTGCGGTCGGACTCTCTCAGCAAAGCAAGTTCAGACCAGTTGCTTTCCGCTCTTCATCGATTCCTCAAAAGGCAATCTCATCAGATGCTCTGCAACCTCAGCCGATATGCTTCGGACTCCTGCAAAGCGATGTCAGCCAGCCACATCGAACCAATCGTTGACGGAGCGGGTGATCAGTCATGAGTCTCGAAGGCGTCTACAAAAGGCAATGCCTTCCAAGAAGAGTTCTCACCCCTGGCTGTACAGTCACACCACATTTCCCAGCCGGTAGCCGCCACAGTCATCGTGGAAACAGTCAGAACGCATATAGCAGCGAGTTCCCGCACACGTCTTGAGGAGACATGCCACCCTCAAATCGCACTCGGACCAAATCCATGTCTTCCACTCGCCCAGAGATCAATGTGCATCCCCCAACCTTCCCTGCCATCGACCTCCAGACGCGCATCTATGATGTGGTAGTCATCGGTGGCGGTGCAGCCGGCGAGACGATCGCGGGCCGGGTCGCGCGTGGAGGCTTGACAGCTCTACTCATTGAATTCGAGCTAGTCGGTGGCGAATGTCCATATTGGGCATGTGTCCCTTCCAAAGCCTTATTGCGCGCATCGGAGGCGATTGAAGGCGCCAAAGCGGTCGGTGGAGCCAGTCAGCGGCTCGATTTGCTCGTGCAAAAGTATGGGTTGCCTGCGAAGCCAGCCGTGGATCTTGACGGCATGTGGCTCAGGCGAGATATGTTCGCACATGATTGGAATGATGACTTCCAAGTGAAAGGTATGAATGCGGTAGGCGTTGACATTGCGCATGGGTTTGGGCGTGTGAATGGTGAAAAGACGGTGGAAATCAAAGATTGGCACACAAACAACGTTGTGCAAGTCGAGGCGAGGGAAGCGGTGGTTGTTGCGACAGGAAGCACACCAGTAATTCCTGAAATTGACGGTCTGACAGAGTACTGGACGCCTAGAGAGGCAGTCAGTGCCAAGGAAGTGCCTGAACATTTGATCGTTCTTGGGGCGGGAGCTGTCGGAACTGAAATGGCAACATTCTACAATCAGATCGGCTCAAAAGTGACCTTGATCGCGAACAGGGTACTCTCAAGAGTGGTTCCAGAGGCGGCGAAGATGGTCCAGGACAGCTTGTCACAAGCGGGTGTTGATGTGAGGCTAGGCGTAACAGTGACAAAAGTCAAGCGCACCGCTGAGTCAGTCGTTGCTATTTTGTCGGACGGCTCGGCCATTGAAGGCACGGAAATTCTGATCGCTACGGGCCGAAAACCTCGTACGTTCGGCATGGGAATAGGATCCATCGGAGGTCCTGAGGAAGGTGCGTGGATCGAAGTTGACGACTCGATGTGCGTCACCTCCGTTCCAGGAGGTTGGCTTTATGCGATTGGGGATACAAACGGACGAGCTCTGATGACCCACATCGCCAAGTACCAGGCCAAGATTGCAGGAGAGGCAATCCTTGCAAAAGCAAAGGGCACATATGAAGCTGGCTTGAAAGCCCAAGATTGGGACAGGCTTAGCGCGAAGCCGACGGGACGGGCAATCGCACAAAGCATCTTCACAGACCCACAAGTCGCTGCTTGTGGTTTGACTCCAACGCAAGCCAGAGCAAGGGGCATCCAGACCAGATCAATCTCAGTCAAAATGTCGGGACCCGGCACGCTGCTACACGCTGATGGCTACCAAGGCTGGGCGCAATGGGTGGTGGACGACTCCAATACTCTTGTGGGAGCTACCTTTGTGGGTCGAGATGCGGTAGACCTTTTGCAGGCCAGCACCATGGCGATCGTCGGTAAAATGACCCTCGAGCAGATCTGGCATGTCACTCCTCCCTTTCCGACCATGAGCGAGGTGTACACGAATTTGTCCGAGGCGGCCGAGGCGCTTCCCGCTGCTGCAGGGCCAGAATCGCATCATTAGGACCGTTGGCACAGAGGTAGTGCTATTCCTAAAGGAGACCCACCCTGGCTTTTGCTGCCACCAAATGCGCATCGGCGTCCATGAACTTCATTCAAGAGTGCGTTAGAAGGATGTCATTTCCTGTACCAAGTCAAAATTAAAACTCATTTCCTCACCCAGTGCCATTCTGCTGTCGGTATCGACGTCAGACATAAAGAGATGAGTGTCCGACGCCACTACAGGACTGTCCGTCCAGAAAATGACAGTCTTTGACTTACTTTTCGTTCGGTAGGTCAGTATTTGAGATGTCACGCTATAAATCCTCACAGACGGGTGGCCAGACAGCGACCAGTCTTGGTATGAGGTCAGAATAAGTGTAGAACAGGTGGGTAAAATGCCATCTGTGATGAAATGGGAATTGTGACAGCCACCATAAATTGGATCACCTAACGAACTTGAAGAATCGAAACTTGTCCGCGTTTTCTTTGACTGAATCATTGGCCAAAACCGCCCTGACTGCTTGGCTACCCAGAAGCATTGTCTCAGAATGCAGGAACATCCGAACAGTCTTGGGTTAGATCCGCGGTCATCACGCATCGACCGGCGTTGAAATGTAGGACATGCAAACAGGGCGCAATGTAGACGTAAAGAATCAACCTTGCAGGTAGCAATAGACGGCATTAGGAAAATCCATGTCACGAGTAATTGGCTTCCCCCAGAAGAGCAGTTGTACATTGACCCCACAAGGTGCCGAACTCGTACGGAGTACAGGATTACTATGGCATCCCACACAGCGTTGAAAGCTCCTGTACCTTGGCCTTGCACACTGGGCCAAAGTCCATGGGAGGGCCCCCTTCGGAGGCGATCCGACCAGCGCCACCTGCTATGACCATCTTGATCATCATACTCCTACCGCAAACTTCCTTGAAGACGGTTTCAGCTGCCTTCTTGCCAGTACCTAAATTCCCAATTAGCACGCAAACGGCCCGAGGTTGGCATCGTGACACATGCCTGGAGGCACTGGGAACTGCGTAGGGTGCAAGAGAGGCTTGCCCTCCTTAATGTTGTCGAGCTCGGACAGCATGTAATTGGAGCGCATCACAAAGTCCCAGGCATAGTGGAGCGGTGGTGGAGGTTTGGTCGACCACTTCTCGTGTGTTGTGTGTGGTCAGTGTTGTGGCTCAAAAATAGGGAGGCAAACCTAGTGGAACGCACTTGGCTAGTTCATCTAGCTTGGCACTGATTGCAGCCCGATTTCCAGGTGTGCAGGGTGGCGCAAGACTTCCGAACAAGTCCATCGCGGCGAGCGTCTGTCTGCTACTAGGAGAAAGGACAGGTACTTTAATAGATACCGCATAGAAGTTTACAAACAGAGTGTGTTTAAATCGCGCTGAATGCGGAGAGCCTTGTGATTGGGCGTAGATCCTAGTGCTTTCTTTCCCGCTGATTGGTCCCCTGCGGCTAGTGTCGAACTTTGAATTTTTTGGCAGTCTTCAAAATACACTTCGAATTCTAACCAACATAATAACAGCCTTTATCGGACACTTCTTCAAACCTCGTAAACGAAAAGACCGGCTTTGCGTTGATCCGTTTCGCCGCTACAAGGTTTGCTCGAAATGCAAGTCTGTCCTAGGCTGAGAATTAGCACAGCAGTAGTGGAAGCCGGCATAGTCGTGAGTGATTAGCAAACTTGGACAGAACGTCGGTACGAATAGGTAAGCATAATAGCAATCGGCAAAGTAGCAGCTCATACGTCAAGCCGTGGGAGGTCTTGGATGAATCTCATGGCCTATTTTACCCCTTTGGCTTTCTTTGGTCCGACAGCCTTAATCGCTACATGCATCATCGTACAAGACATCATGAAGACTCTAGTCTACTCACCTGAGGTGACTAGGGTTCGAAAGGCTGTTGGCACAGGTAAATCGACTCCGTACATGTCGGCGCAAGCCTGGCGAGCTTCTGCAAGGCTAGTGGTCACTGTAGAGGTGGAAATAATGCGAAGTGTGAGGATGATCAATGGAGTAACTTATTGACAGAGCATCGCACACACTGAATGGTCAGGATCCCCAGCTGTACGGCAACAGAGGTCATCTCGCGCCGGTTCAAGAGACAAGACCAGCCAATTGAGGTGGGGACTGTTCAGAAAATAATGCTGTACCAGAATACCTATGGAACAGTGACCACGACGACCTCCTTCAGCCGTGCCACGGTCTGATTCACTGATCCTCCGCTGAGGTACTGCCAAAGATTACAATTTTTGTCAAGACAACGAACAAATCCAGCTCCAAAGACTTTCCCATCCGTACCTAAAATATTTTTCAAATCCATCTACATCTCTGCCCAATCACGAAATCGTGGCCCAACCCTCAAAATTGCGCCCGGATCTGCACCCCTTGCCCGCAACATCATTATTGCCACAGACAACCCCACTCCCAATGTGAGTGAGTCAGCTAAACTGAGGTTAGCGACAGAGTAGTCGTGATGGTGTTGGTGACAGTGGTAGTGACAGATGAAATCGACGGTGGGGCTGTGATTGTCGCTGTGAGTGTCGTCGCAGTGGTGCTGCACTGGTCTGAAGTTGATGAAGTCCACTTGTAGCAATCGACGATTTGGGGATAACTGAGCGTTGCACTGACCCCCCGGACGCCTAGATCGACGTTTGCATCGAGCTTGGGCAAGCCACGCTTCGCGACTGGGTTGGCACAGCGTTCTCTCAAATCATGTGGCGCGTTTGGAGAGGAAGTTATAAGGGCTCTTTTGTCGAGGAACAGTATAAGAGTTGCAGTTATTGTAGCAGTCGAGGTCAGGGTGGCGGTAGACACAGGAGTCGTGGTTGTAGTCGTTGTGGAACTTACAGTCGATGTGCACGGCGGCGGGGAGGTGGATAACCAGTGAGTAGGACATTTGACAGGGGAGACGGGCCCATACTTGGTGGAGCAGGTAGAAGTTGGGATAGGCGTTTTGCCATTTTCTGGGGAGGCTGCCTCCTGAGCTGGTGCTGCCATCGTGACTGCTGCCAGAGAGGCCAGTACCAATGTCAGAGACAGTAGGTGCATGATAGGTAGAACAGTTAGAATCAACGAAGGACTGTGGTCAGTAAAATCAATAAAAGAACGAAGACGGTCGGTGCTTGATCAGCTGTGCGGTAAAAGAGCTAGAAGAGAGGTGCAGAAGATGGATTTCTTCATGCTTCATATATATTTTCCAGCGTCAGTGACGGTCGTTTTCATCGCAAGTCGGCAGATGACGGCTAGCATATACGTGCCGATCAGGAGCGTTGTTAATGGGCTCACAGCCTCTGAAACCATAAATCAGGGCCCCTAGTGCACAACCTTCTCAAGTTTCGACGGATTTGTCGTCTCTGGAAGCGTGGTAGATTATTGATTTCTGCACAGTTGTGTGTGCCTAGTTCAGTATTGGATTACTAAGTGATGCAGAGCTGCTAGCTGCGAAGATCATCGACAAGGTACCCACTCCTCCCGACCGTTATAGATTCGTGCTGCTTGCAAACTCAGCCAGCCGTGCATTCGGATTAATCTGCGATGTCGATGATTCCCGAATGAGGCATTAACATGTCCGGGGTATCTGGTGCGGGTGTGCGGGGTACAAGAAGAGTAGCAAGCGTTTCTGGGAGTGCTTTCTTAAAGTCTTTGCTGAATGTGGTTAGTCGTCTCCGTGCCCTTGCATATCGAATCTCCCGTTAGTCGAAATTGGATCACCAGATCTTCCAAGACATCTCTCAAAACATCTCTCAAAAGAGTCTTATTGTGGCGGCGCCCACTACAGACCATCTCGAAGAACGGGTTGGGCACAGGTTGGAAACATTTCAAGACTGGGGCTGCTTTAGCTTATTGTCCCGCGAAACGTCGAGCAGCTCCAGAAACATTCCCTGTCCTGAAGGGCTCGTTTCAAAAGCCATGTACTCCGTACTATCCTGATTCTTGAAGGGAAGCGCTGCCGAAACCTGTGTAGTTGTGGTTGTCACCATTTTTGATTGGCGGTTTCAAAACGCCTCGATCGGTCACGATTTATACTCGGTATGGCGGTTGTAGAGTAGCAGGGGAATCGGACGGGTTGTTGGACATTTGGCAGTAGTAACTGCGTTGCGGCGGATCTGCGGCCCGCGCTCGAGTTTGGGTACATTCAACAGGGAATATACGGAATGCCCCGTACGCAAGTCAATGTGGCAACTGTGAGCAAAGGGGATGATGGAGGGGTTCACAGGGGGTGAAATTTCGTACGTATTCAAGAAGGCTGTGGCACCCTTGCAATCACATACTTACCAAAGCTCGGCAAGGTACAGGCATCGCTCAGGCTCATTGTTATACCTTGCAACTTGTTCAATATTTTCTAGAATCAGCTCAACATCGTCAATTAGACTATTTCAATGGATCTTTCCGCCACTTGGGACTAGAAGCTGAACCAGGTGGCCTTGAAGCGTTTTTTTTAACGATACCGCAGTGTCTGCCATCGAGCAGGCTTCAGGCGTCAAGCCACAGCAGTCGCCAACCGGGAAGATTCGACACACAAAATCAGCACGATTTGCTTGAAAAGAGAGCAGCACCAGGGCTACGAACCCGAATCACTGGCGTTCGACTTCCCTTGCAGTACATTTTGATAGGTGGGGCGTTCTTCGGGAGTACGGTGTTTATTTAGGAACACCAAGGGCGCTACTTCATTTTCGGCCCACGCTACACTAAATCGTGTAGATTTATCTCAATTTAGTAGGGATGAAATCTTCTAGCTGCCCGCGGGGAGCGTCTTGGGAGACCAGCGAACGTGATTGGCGCGGCGAGGAGGTTGCTGACAATCACGTCGCTATTCTGGTGAGTGTGTGAAGGGACTACGCCCACGCACGGCGAATTCAAACAATTCCCCGATATTCTGCCAAGAACAGCACCAGCCACCAGTGCGGCTGAGGCCGCGCTCGTGCCGCTATTGGTCACGAGCTGGGATGGATTGTCTGACGTGAGGCTTTCCGATTCACGGTGGTGCAGCGTCTTGAATTTAGAATAGGATCAGTTCGCTAAGGGTCGAGTCCGAATTTAGAATGAGTGGAAACCAGGATTATTCAAAATTGACCTTTTGGCTACTCCAAACGACGACTTCTCCTTCCGGTAGCTGCGTGAATGTTGCAACATGGTCTGCAATGTCAGGCTCAGGCCGCAAACAGCACGGCAGCATAAGTGCTGACGCCTTTTCGTAGACGCCAAACATACTGTGCTCAGATTTAGAACAGTCATGTGCAATTGACCAAAATTCCAGAGGCAAAATAATTCAGAAATTTCGTAAATCGTAAATCGTAAACGTCGTTAGAATGTTTGGGCCCGGTTTGGGCTTGGTGAGTTCAGCCTTATCTTCTTGGAAAATGACGGACTGTCCGGAATCCGTAAGCGGGATGACTGACCCGCATACATAGACAGCTGTCCTTGTTCCGTGATCTTCTCTTCGAGTTGCCGAAGTTTTTCCTTCCAAAGCAACACATCTTCATGATCTTGCTCTTGTAACTGTGTTAGAATCTGATCCCAGAGGAAAACATCGTCCTCGTCACCGGTATCTAGAGCCATACTGCGCTGACAGTGACAGATTTCAATTAGAACGGAGGATTTCAGTTTGGCGTTGTTAGGTAGATGTTTGAGCGCGTTGTTGAAGCTTCTTCGAGCTTCTGTGTATCGATCTTTGGACGCTTGCCCTTTGGACTGCTCCCCCTGAGATTTCAGCTGCCTTCCAAGTCGGCGATAAGCCAAACCAACGCGCCAAAAGTCAACCTTTTCTAGCAATGCAGGTGACTTGAGCCTCTCATTGACTTTCGAACACGTATCGTCAACTTCAGCGTACAGTCCAGAAGCAGCAAGGCGATAGGCTTCAAGAAGGAGATAGTAGATCGAGTAAGGGTTGTTCGGTCCCAAAGCGTCATCTACCACGTCTGCACCTGGGAGCCATTCTCGAGTGTCCAGGTTTGAATTGAACCATATCATGTCCAGCGTTCGATTGAGTCGGACTTCGTAGAGTAGTGGATGATCCTTGTCCATGCGAGACTCGAGCCCCTTGATCAAGCATCGAGCAGCACGGACATAGAGGTTTCGCAGTTCTGGAACCTGCAGGTCACCAAAGACGCTAAACAATGCATGGCGGGAATCGGTTGTGTCAGCAAAGGCTTTGTCGGCCCAGCTCTTGATATTCTGCAGGATGAGGCCAGCAAGTTCGATGTGTCCACTATGCGCGACGCGAGAGACCTCAAACAGGAGCCGCATTGGCGTTTCATAATACCAGGTTTTAAGGAGATTTTCATTGAAGCCTTCAAATGCACGATTCCAGTAGGGCCATGCAAGGTCTTTTTTGCCCTGGTTGTACAGTTCGATGCCTGCGTTGAGGTTTGATGAGAACGAACGAGATGCTTCACGCCCACTGTGGTGTTGGGAGGAGGGGAGCTCATCCCAATGGCCGTGGATGACTGCCTCATGAGTCCACTTACGGAGATTGAAGACGAACCTGTCGTTTGGACTGCTGATTTGGAGGCTGTCAATCGGAGTCAGAGGCACGCTATCTTGTGAAGGACTCCATGGAACTATTGTAGAAGGTGGTGCTTGTGGTAGCGCAACCGGTGATGAAGGCACAGAGCGTGGAGAGTCTTCTTCAGATGCTATTGGCGATGGCTGGCTTTGGCTTTGAGTCCTCCCTCGGCCTCGCTTCCGCTTTAGAGATCTTGCAGCCTTCTCTTTGGCTTCTTCAGGATCCGCGGTACCATACACTCCTCCGATGGCTGAAATCTCACCTGCCAGGATCTGATGGGCATCATCTTCCTTGATGTATTTCCGTAACTTCCACGCTTTAATCTTATTCTTACATTGTTTCTCGCTGAAATTGATGAGCAAAGACTAGGCTCTTTCAGACATCTACTCACCTCGGTGCGAAGGAATGTTGGTCTCGCAAGATCCGCATCACTTCCCGCAGAGGCAGACCTTCCTGCATGTACAATCTAGTGAATTCCGCTCGCCATGGATCCCAGTCCGCCTCAGAGCGAGGCCGAAGATAGTTCTTAGTTGTGTTCATCATGGCTGTGGCGAAGGCAGTCTACGCTGAATGAACGTAGCAGCCTGGGTGGCGGAGTCTGTGCTATATCAATGCCGATCTCGATATCAGAGACAACCGGTATGCCACAGCCAAGAACGGTTTCATGCATGGGCCTTTTTGGAACGTACAACAGACATAGGAGGTTTTCCAGAACGTACAAATTTTAGCTTGTCGTACGTTGCACAATGGTCACGTTCGTAGCGGAGAAAGCTCGTGTGTCAGACTGAGCTAGTGGTACGGCCGACCAAAAGTCCTGCCTTGCCAAGATTTCCTTAGCCTAATCAAGTCAGGCGCGCTCTCACAAAAGTGGGTTCTGGACGCGTCGAAACTTTGAACCGGCCAAAAGTCCTGGCGGCACTTTGGCATCGTTTGAGAGCTTGTTCTTTTGGGAGGGACGTTTGTTAGTCTGACACAAGGCGATCTCCTGATTCATTTGTGAGTTCCAGCTCGCCATGTTAGCAAGGCAATGTCCCGTCCGTCTTTGCATACTAAAGTCGAAGATACTGCTGTCCTGAATGCTACGTCAGCAGACGTTGACTTAAGTTACTATTTTCGATCCGATTGCACTGGCTAAAGCACGAGGTCATGCTGCAATCTGCAGATACTGACAATGGTCTGATTTGCAAGCTAGCAGCCGCCCTTGAGCATGATGTGGAAGAGGTTCGACGAGCCTACCAACACGCACCACGAAACGTTGGCAGTGTACTACGGCGGCAACATTTCAATGCCTCTCACCCAACGGCAGAACGTCCAGTGTGCGAGTACGTCGGCGAGGCGACTCTGTTGAAAGCATTGGGCAAATTGCCACTGCAGGATGGGCTTTTCACCTTGGCTCGGCTGTACGACGAGGCCCATATTGCTCTGTGTCGTGCTATCGCGGCGGCGAAGCGAGGCAGCAAACAGCATGCAGCCTTCATAGAGCATCCGTCCATCGATGTCTCAAGATTGGCCGACCAGATTGAGCAACTACAGGAGGTGATAAATGATCAGATAAACCTCGAGCCAACTAGCGAAGAACGAACCCCTCGTCGAGCGGGATTCAGTCCTGTACCTCAAATGTCGTTTGACAAACTACCACGACTGCGAAGCCTCTCCGATGCTATGCCTGGAGAAAGCGACAATACTTCATCGAGCGAGTATGCTGGTATTGGAGGTGGCGGCGGATCCGACATCATTTCTGCGAGCATAATAGGTCACTTGCTAAAGCTGCATGAGAAGCGCATGGAGCTGCTGGTTTCTACCCGTACATGGGCCACCGGATCTCAAGGCAAAAAGGGCTGCAAGATCGGCGTGAAGCGCGAAGTCTACAACCATGACGGACCAGTCGAAAGAGAGGGAAGGCCAGTCAGCGGAACGTTCAGAATGAAACCCGACACATACGCCGAAGGACGTCACCTCGAAAGCATACCGGTACCTCATCATAACCAAGTATTCATGGTGCTCGATCAAGGCGCCTCTGCTGTTGATATTCCAGACACTGACCGGGCTGAATTAAGGGATCAGTTTTTGGCCGTTCTGGCTCAGGCCAAACCTCGGAGGGACACTAGGGATTCCCTTTCTGATCCTGCAGTGGCGGCGGCTCCTACCGGTGGCAGCGTGTGGAGAAGTGGTGTGAATGGGTCTACGGAAACAGATGGCAAAGATGGCATGAGCAACTCGAACAGGACTTCTGAGACAAATGAGGTGATGGATGCTGCTGTGCCGTCCAGCGCAGATGGCTGTGCTTGCAAAAGCAGTGCAAAAGAGGCTGCGCATGAAGAATCACCGATTCATACTGTGATGACGGTTGACGCAGGTGGCAGCGTCTGGAGGAGCAGTACAAGCACGGAACCAGTGATGGATAGCAGGGTATACAGGAATGATACAAACGAAGTCACTCGCGAGGAAACACCCATTCATACCGTTATGACCGTCGACGCTGGCGGCAGTGTGTGGAAAAGCAGTGCGAATGGGGTCCGTCGACAAAAGGGTCCTATTGACACCGTCGTCACAGTCGATACTGGTGGAGATGTTTTCGGCATTGACGCCGTGGGAGGAACAACCCCAGATCAAGATTTTCGAGTTCAGAAAGCCATTACCGAGATGGATTTGTCCTCGAATCTTGTCACTGCTGTCGTCGCTCCAGGCGTTGACGCCCCCCACGACGCTCCAGAGAAGGCCTTGAAGGCAGGGGGGAAGGTCTACAAGCCAACGGAAAGTGAGAAACAGATGATACTCAATCTCTTGGTCCATTACAAAATGGATGGATCGGACCCAAGCAGATTTGGAAAAACCACTTTAGCTCTGCAGGCAAGATTACGAGGAGCATTGGGCTGGACTTCTCTGGATCTTCCTGACTATGTGATTGATACGTGGGATAATCCTTGGTCCAGTTTCGTCTACATCCGAGAATGCATGAGCGACATCATCCTAATGCCAACCCGAGACTTATTACCATTAATCGCGCCACCCAAACGAGAGTCATCCAGTGCATCCTTATCAAGCGCTGAATCCCCTACTGTCACCACACACCATGCCACATTGACAGGCTAAAACCATTGTATTTGCAAGAGTCACAGGACAGCAAATTGTCAGTCGCAGAGAGATCGAAGGCACCAGAGTCTTGATATTTCCTGCAGCTGGCCCATTACATCCTGCTGACTCATTGCACCTGTAAACGCTTGCACTGATGCTACAATCACTAGGAGCATAATGGCCACCTGCGCAGCGCATCGCGACATAATTTCCTGCCCAACATCTGCATTTCAGAGCTTCGTGTTTCGGGCTGGTGAGAATTGGGCGTCCGGTCCAGCACAACATTTGACTGCCTAGGTGGTGACAACTAGTTCTGACAAGAGCTTTTGGTTCCTGCCTTGACATGCTAGCGCCGAGTTCACGGCATCTCTAGCCGCTAAACGGCAGATTCAAGGAGACTCATCCTGATAGCGGAGAGCGTGGTGAAGACTCGGCAAGGAAGCTCAGTTGGAATAGGATAGGAAGTCGGTTTCGGGCCAGGCAGCAGGTGGAACCATAGGTCTGAGATGAATCTGGAAACGAGTGTTCAGTAATATTCCAGAAGCAAAGAGCTTAAGCCAGCCGAGCACTTGGAGCTCTCTAGATGCACGTGTTAGCCCACTAGTGCATCCTACGACGACAGTAGCTGGCTTTCATGGGAAAAGAGGTAAGGATCTTTGTTGTCGGAAAGGCAACAAAGCACCCCTTAGGGCATCAGCCCACGTGTAGAACAACCTTGTGCTAGTTCAGCGGGCAATGCATACAAGCCGTCCGCATCGAGTCCTGCTTCCAGGCACTTCGAGCTGCAGAGACATTTTTGGCGGAGCTCTCCCTTTTACTGCCAGCCACCAGCGTAACCCTGCCTCTGCTTGTCGTAAAGATGCGTAGGACTGGTTCCTCAAACTCCTACCTGAGCTTTCTAGCTTTTACTAGCCACAGAAGGTCTAAACTCCCAACTTTACAACCAGGTTTCTTTGGCTGCAAGAGCCCGCAAATCCCATGCAGAAATTCCGTCTCGAACCAGAGGCTGAGCATTGTGGAAGGACATGAAAACCAGTAGATCAAGGAACTTGGGCACGTCTCCAATTGCAGCCACCAATCCTTTCATCTGTAGCCTGCATCGCACTTTTAGTTCTCTCTAGCTCCCATACGTCACGACCAAACATTGGGTTTTGAACAAGGGTATGAATCATCTTCAGGTAGATGGATTGCGGAGCTGTCGCGGTATAGGCTGCAGAGGAGCCAATGCATCTCCAAGGTAAAAGAAAGCTTGAGTTGTGATTTCTGCCGTAGTGAGCGAGGGGGCGGATAGAAAAGGTCACCGATGGTCATCGCTTTCCTGGGAACTTTCGGTCAAAACCTCCTGCATATACTTGCAGGCTGTGGATAGTTCGGCACCTGTCTATCAAAAGCCCTGGATCAGTAACGAGCTAAGACTGTCAATGCTGTGATAGACAAAAACATCCCAAACGATGTTCTTCCCAGCCTCCCCTTTCACGATTTGGATCTCTGCTTCGCTGTGCGTATAGTCGACAATAGTAATGTTAAGCCCGGCAATTCGGTCACCTTTTAGAGCCCAGAGCCCACCTCGCTTCGGCGACTCCTTGGCATCCGTGTCAACATTATCCCATTTCCAGTCGTCAAAAGGGTTACAGGCATAAATGTTGTCGAACTTCTGACTGGTCGTGGCAGACGACAGCCCATCTGCTCTGGCTGCGCTTAACCGTTCCTTCCTCTTCTCGAGGTGGCTCGAGGCTGCTATAAAGCAGACAGGGTTAAAGTGAAAGTCAAAGCCCAAACGAATCATTTTTACCAAATAATCATGTTGACGGAGGTCGATGGTGCCCACTATACCTGACTCCATACCGGGACTGAGAGTCATGATTCGTTCTCCAGGATGCCATGACCGTGCGAGGACTTTAGAACACGGCTTGTCAGAGTCTGTCTCGGCGACAAGGCTGCTACAGATTCTAAACCCATTGACCCGTTCTTCGTAATGATCTGCGTTGAACTCGGTAGACTGCTGTCGAACGTTGAACTGTATCTCCTTTACTGGTCGATTACCCTGTATCAGCCCTGCTTGGGGGTCATCAAAACCGGCAGATGACTTCAATTCGAGCACAGTCTTTCCGTCGTAAGTGACTCGTGCGTATTGGTCATCTTCGACCAGTCGACGCAGTAGAATGCCACACCTGGTTGAAACCTGGCTCTCACCTGAAGCTGCAACCCCACAAGCAAGTCGGACGAGATAAGTGTCACGTGAAAACGGTGTCGCCATCAATTTTATCGACAAGCCACGGTTTGTCATGGCAAAAGGGGACCTTCCAGCACGTGAAATGACACTTCTGACATTATGACATTGGGAAAAGGCGGTTGGATGGTCTGCAAGTAGACCTGGCTGACCAGGACGATGAATCGGCCAAGAGAAGATGCTCTGGTCGTCGGATTGTTTGATAATCTCTTCCTGAAGGCGAAGAAATGCTTTTTCACCTTCGCCGTACAATAATGGCATGTGAACATCGAACAAGCCCAAGAGGCAGTAGGCTATGTCTTCAACACGAGTGGTGACCCTGTGAGCAGCCCAAGACATTCTCTGAGCAATTGAGTATCGAGATAGGGTCTCACCTAGAAGTGCAGCTTCATCGATTCCAGTCCGAGAGCCCAAGATCCGACTTAGCCCTTTCTTAGTGCCTACCACTCTCCAGTGAACATCAAAGAAGACAACATTCTGAGGAGCTAATAGTTCTTGCAATGTCCAGCCGCGCGTAAACCACTTGCTAGCTTCGAAACTCTGCTGCCACTTGGAAAAGTAACCTTCGTCAATGTCAACGTCAGATAGGTAAACGTAACAGACCGCGGCATCACGATACCAGCGAAACATCGAATTCACAGCTTCTGTCAGCTCAGCGCTACTTTCCTTGTTAATGCAGCAGGTATCGATCCAGAGACGAGTGTAGCCTTCGCTAACAGCAGATTGACAGGCCCTCCAAATCTTTTGAAAACCCTTCAATTTTGATGCTCTCGGGATGTCTTGCATGTCCCGAAAGCTGACCTCTTCATCTTCCCATCGATGCGACACAATGACGTAAGTGGTTTGGTCCCCTGAGTGAACCTCTTCTAGGAGCAGAGTTGAAGCATTGAGCAAGCGCATAGCGAGACCCAGCCTTGTCTCAGGTCCTTCCTCATCCGGCACTCATCCGTGCAGTATCGTACAGTGTCAGCTTTGCCATTGCAGTATACTCCAACATGACGTCCTTCCACGTAGCACATACTCTCTTGCACACACAAGACGGACCAGGTTGTGAGTCGCATGGGGGCGGTGCTTTGCTAGTGTTGAGATGTCGCATGAAACCACTTTGGCGGGCAAATCGGATGCTTCCTTAAGCGAAAGTTCCTCGCAAGGCAAGTGCACGGGCAAGCGGAAGCCAATCACGTGCTGCACGTGATATCCGCCCTTCGGTTCTACTTCAAGTTCAACACCTATGCCACCCGTGCAGGCTATCTTTGCCAACTACCACGGTCTGGAAGTTCCCAGCTTGGGACAGATAGCCTTGCCAGCATCACAATGTCTTCGCACCGCCCGCGTGGTGGCTTTCAACAGCCACAATACAGGCCTAACTTTTACGATGACCAGCCGAGATCACGATCTCCTCGACGAAGAAGTTCTAATTACGGTAACTTTGAGAAGACATGACGAATTGCCTCGTGATGATCGCGGACTGATGCATTTCGCGAGAACCAACAGACAAAAGCCCGCCTCGCCGCAGCGCAAGAAGTCGAGAGCGGCGTCCTGCTAGTCGCAGCCGAAGTTCAAGTGGCAGCCGCAGCCGATCAAGAGACAGAGGGAGACCTCGAAGTCGTGGGCGGCCGACCAAAGAAGTAATGCTTGAGGACATTGCAATGCATGTCACGGAAAACGATGTTCGACCTCTTTGAGCTGCCCTTGGACGTCAAGACGACGTTGTAACTCTGTGCTTGAAAGTAGTTGCTAAGATTCGCTATTCGGACAGATTCTCTACGAACTGCAACAACACTACCACGTCGGTACGCTCGAAGATGTTCGGATCATCAAAGACCGCCAGACCAGTATGTTTGTTGCTGAGCGTACATCGTGCGGTACCTAATGTAGTCCAGAACAGTCGAGAGGCTTTGGCTTCATCAGATTTCCATCTACCGCAGAAGCAGAAACTTTCATGGAAGCAAACTTTCCCATGATCTACATCTACGGTGATAGCTCGAAAGGCAATACCTCCGAAGACGCCAAAGTTCGCATCGCATACGGACGAGAGAAGAAAGACGCTGATCGCAGACAAGAGAGTGACTGGATCTGCCGGGTTTGTAACATCAACAACTTCTCAACGAGGCTCAAATGTTTTCGATGTCAAAGCGCCAGACCCGATCCTGCGACGACTGGAAAAGCTTCCAACATTGGGGACAACGACACGGCCCCTGATAACATGCCATCCCAATTTCTGCTTTTGAGAGGACTCGAGCCGTCCGTGTCAGAGGAATTGCTCGCAAAGGGCGTTGCAAAGCTCAACAAGCCCGCGAGTGACAATGGTCAGCCCACAACCCAGGCCCAGAAGAAGGGGAAAGTCGCTTCCACTACTGGGGATACGAATCTCGGCGCTAAAGATGGGACCTTGCGACGGGTTCTCCTCGCCCGGGATCGAAAGACGAATGAGAGTTGGAGATATGGTTTCGCTGAATACGCGACCATAGAAGATGCTCAAGCGGCTTTGGTCCGATACAACTCATTTGATCGTTTTACGATTGCTTCAAAGCAAGTTCTGGTTAGCTACATCCACGCCGGTGTGTTCGTTCCTGTGCACAACCCAACCGTAGCCACGGAGCGATTCACCTTCAGCCCTCTCGGAAATCCGGCTCTGAAGCTCCAGTACTGGGACGAAGACGCCTATGTTACAGAACTTGTGTTGTCAGCGCCCGAACAAGCCTCCTCACCACATAAGCCATCAACTTCGAACACAGCTGCTGGTGACGGGCTGAAGACGACTCCAGACCTCGAAAAGCTAAGAAAGCGCAAGCAGCAACTCGAGTCGGCTTCTGGCGCTTCTTCGAAGAAAGCCACACCCTCTCACTTACAGTTTTGGTCAGATCGGCATGCTGAACTTCATGGTCTACAGCAGAAACCTGACCAGAAGAGTGAGAACGGCGGGGTGTCTAACACCACTGGCCCACCATCGAGGTCATACACTGATCCTAACCGAAACTGCTGCTATCTGTGCATGCGCCAATTCAATACGGCTGCAGAAGCAAACAAGCACGAGCGGCTCTCGGAGCTGCACCGAGACAGCTTGAAGGACGAGGAAAAGGTCAGGCGTGCAGAACACAAGCTTGAGAAGCACGGCATTTCTTCAATCAGACAACCAGCGGAGGATTCGGAAGAGCAAAAGGCCGAGTATCGAGACCGCGCGAAAGAACGACGAAAGATCTACGGGGTGGTCAACAAAAAGGGCGAGATGGTTGGAACAAACTCGAGAGCCGCGAAAGAGCGTTCGCCTACTCCTCCTGCGGCTGCCTCATCCAAGGGCGCAAACCTGCTGGCAAAGATGGGTTATGCATCTGGAGCAGGCCTGGGTGCAACTGGAGAAGGCATGACTGCACCGCTCGCTCAGAATGTTTATGCAGCTGGCGTGGGACTGGGAGCTCAAGGCGGAAAACTGGGGGATGCTGCGGAACAGGCGGAGCGAAATACCAAAGGAGACTATGGAGAATGGGTGGCGCAAGGTCGAGACAAGATGAGAGAGCGCTACAAGAACATGTGAACTAGCTTGCCCGTTCAGATGGTCTAGTCTAGTCAAGGCTCAAACCGTGAAACAGTAGAAACAGCCACATGAATTCTAAACTTGACTCATGGTTCATTGGCTCCTCTCGATGTAGTACACCCACCAATTCACCGTCAGGTCATCGCCTATCCTCCCTTATCTCAAGATGTGTAGGAAACTTTGGTTTCCCCACTGCAAGCAATCCTTTTTTCCTTCTCTTCCTCTTCCTTTTTGAACTCTAGTCCCATCCAGATTAAGGCCATCATCAATTGCTCTTCCCCAGTTAAGATCTCTTGCCCAGTAGTTTGACAAGCGATCTTCCTCTGCCGCTTGCTGACGAAGGTCTATCAACCGGATTGGCCTCACTCGTTAAGACAATTCTGTTCGGCGGAGGACTTCCAGCACTCGCAGACACCTCGTCGGATTCTCTGCACGAATTTGCAGAAGTTACATTTGCTTGAGGCAGGGATGAAGAGCGCTCTGCGGTCGAGCTGCCTGCGAGGCGTCGGAGAAATCCCCCGCTCGTGAACGGGCTTAGAGGTCTGCGAGGAGGGTTTGGGGCCAGGTTTACTTGGTCGGCTGATGCACAACGCGAGTCGCTGATCGGATTTGTTGTCTGCGGCGGAGCCGATCCGGGGCGTTGATGTGTTTGCTGCGGTCTCGCTCGGAATCGCGAGGACAGGCTTGTCGCCACGTGAGTTGTGAATGGATTAACTAGCAGCGTCATCTTTGCGAGAGGCCCACTGGCTTTCCTGGTTGAAGGACTGGTTGGTTCAGGCGTTGAGTTTTCAGAGTTGCGTGGCGGCGGGCTGTCGACCGGGACAGAGAGACGAGATGTTGGAGGCGGATCTGAGGCTGTGGCTTTGACAGGCGAAAGTGGAAAAGGCAGTAGTGCATGGTCGAGATGCAGGTCATCATCGTCACGAAGACTACGCCGCCGAGATCGAGGGGAGCCCGTCAATGTGGCAGTCGGTGATCGCGGTACACTCGAAGGCAGATCTTCGATGCTATCTTTGATGTTTGCGCATGTCTGGCTGATGGGACTATGGTAGATTTGCGCTCTGCAATGAGACATACGACTGTCTTCCTCTTGATGTGTAAAGGGTAACGGAGAGACGTCGTTATCGAAAAGACTGCTGTATGATGCCGTCGGAGAGATGGGCGAGAGTGATCGGTCAAGGCTCAGGATCTGGTGCCGCTCGAGATACGCTTGGCTGCGGTAGTAGAATCGAAATGATGCGTAGGGGGCGTCTTGAGGATCAAGCAGCAGATACTGGTATTGTCGAGCAGGTCGGTCTGGTTCGATTGGACCGCAATGGGCCAGTCTACGCATAAACGTCATCGGTTGCGCAAGCACGGCAAGTAATTCTCTTACCTTAGAGTGCCTTGAGTCCGTTGTAGTGACTGTATGTTGGGGCTGCTAGTCTGTAATCGACGCGACCGCCGTCGCTTCTGAACTCGATGCGCCCTGATCTCGATGCAGTCGCTTTGTGCGTGAGGCGAGGCATCCACATTCGGGTTCGAGAATACAAATGAGGTTCGGACCACTTCACTCTCGCTAAAATGCTTGTGCTCAACCTTGTGGAGGCTGTAAGCCGCTTTGCCGTGGTAGTCATGTCTCGCGGTGCAGTCCTAGACAAGTCAGAAGGTTCTGTCGACTGGGAAAATTCGAGCATACCCAATTCGTGATATGTTGTCCATTGATGAAAAGCTTGAAGAGATACATGGCATTGGGAGGATGAGGTCCATCAATAGAATACTCAAACCACATCTGCGCGCCTGGATGTATTGGAACGTAGCAAGCGATCAGAGGTCCTAGAGGATCAACTACTTGAGCGATGCCATACTCCGGTATCCGATTGACGTCGATTTGCGAAACGAGATGAATACTGATTCCTCTGTATTTGACCATGATTGCAGGCACTGTCAGTGAATTCTGGCCAGCTGGTTGGAGTCGAGTACACGTTGACCGGTGTGAGCCTTTGCGGTAGGGTCCGATTCCAGCGCCATCGTGTGAAACTACTTTTGAAAATTTGAGAGTGCGTGCCCCAATGTTGCTGGACTGAATCGCCCTAACGAGGAGTGACAGTGTTGCCTTCACTCTGCTGGACATTTTCAAACACCACGACCTCCCACTTCCGCAAAACCTTTTCCATAGCCTCATTTAGGACGCTCGTTTCCATGATAATCTCATCATTGACATCTTTCAGCAGCACTGATACAGAAAGCTCTTGGCTAGCTTGCTGAAGTAATTTCTTCGCCGAGAGCTTAACTTCGTCGTCTACACCTTTTGCATGTACGATCCCTTCGAGACAGCCCAGCACCTTACCAGCTCGCATGGCAATAGAGACACCGATTGGATAGCCATCGTCGAAGCCCCGCTGCATGACTTTAGCCTTGCCTGTAGATAGTCCTTCTCGATAGCCATCTGTCATATGCCGTCGCTTGATGGTAGGCAGATCCGAGAGCAAGTCCTCGCGATTGTGTTGTGCGGTGGAGGCTATATCATGATTGCCATTGCCAGATCCCCAGATCTCGTCGCCGTCGTCGGCATCAGCAAGGGCCTCAGCAGCCATCACTTCTGGTGTAGTTGGTGCTGTGCTTGGCGAATTCATGGGCGACGATCGGTCCTCGTGAAGAGTCGCAGATACTCGAAGGACACTCATTGCAAATCTTTCCGGACAAGAGGCGGATCTCGCTGACTACCGAAACATCAAGAGCATATAGAACAAAAGTTGGACGTGATGTGGGTTACTTCGGGAGACTTTCCCCGAATTAATAGTCGGATTTTACTGACACCTCCAATTTATTGGTACAATGGAACGAGGGCTTCGACAGCGTATTCAGGCTTACCGAAAGAGACACGTTCATTTTTAATTCCAAAATATCCACTTCTCTCTGTTGGCCAAGACATCTCCTGCTTATCGAACTCACTCTGCGAGTCCGCTCTAGGCAAGTGGATTCTTGACTGCGGGCGTCAACAACTCGACCAACGCAACCACATCTTCCATTTGATCGATTCCAAGCACAAACGCCTCAATCTTCTCCATCCGTTCTTTATCGATGACTTCCTTCGCCAGCATCCTCCATTTGTCTCTGATCTCTTCGTTCGTTAATGCGGGATCGACGCCTCGCTGGTTGGCCAGAAATTTCTTGATGCAATTTCCGGTGTCAAAATGGATCTCGACCTCGGTTCCACTTGGTGGGTAATCCTTCCTGAGCTCGCAATCAGTGTTGAGGGTCAAGTCCCAACGTCTATCATCTTCAAGACCTGAAGGCTTGAACTGAGACGCTAGAACAGTATTCTCGACGAGCTGTGTCGCACACACGAATGCATTGCTCATTTGCGCTCCTGTGGTTGTTAGTGGGCGTTCAGCCTTCCAGCCGCCAAGGGCGAATAGCGGTTCGTCAAGCCTGATGGTGATCTTGCTGACGTGCTTCAAGTTTTCAAGCGTACATAAATCAGGGTATTCTGCCTGTAGTGCTCTAACACAATCGATCGTGGTATGCGTTCCCGCCCTTGCGGCATATGGCTTTACCGCCTCTCCTTCCAATTCCCACTTCTTGCCTAGGTCCTTGCAAACTTCGTTGACGATATAGCCGGGCGCAGGTTGCTGATTGCCTTTGCTGAATTGGGCCAGGAAACCACCATATGCTCTTTCGTAAACGCGTTTGATTCCAACGTAGCCTTCCTTAGCGAGCAAAGTTCCAAACAGTCCATTTCGAGCAGCGAAGCCGTGCTGCATCCGCTTGACGTCACTTTCGTATTGGGCGCTCATGAGTCCGCAAGCTTGTGTGCAAGCGATACCCAAAGCATCCTCGACCTTGTCGGCGGTCATGCTGTCTTTGTACAGCTGGCTGACGGCGGCCGCGGCGGCACTCGGTCCAAAAACGGTACCACTGTGCCATCCCTCACTGAGAACGCGGCGGCCATGTAGCGCATTTCCGACACGCGGACCAACTTCATAACCAGCTACCATGCCGAGGAGTAGCTCTGCACCACTCACTTGCACACCGTCCGCCACAGTCCTAAGCTCGGCTGCAGCGAGCAGAGCAGGGAAAACGACACTGTTGCTATGAATTGGTGCATCTTTGTGCCAAGTGTCAAGCTCGAAGCCCTGCAAGTATGTGCTGTTCAGGATTGCGGCAGATATGGCCGTGAGCTTCAAGTTTGGATGACCGATCACGCTGCAGCAGCCAGAATTACCTGGCTCCATAAGAGTGACACCCTGCGTCGCAACATCTGATGCAGGAAGGCGGGCGCCTGTAAGAGCACAAGCTATGCCATCAAGAAGAAGATATTTTGCGCGTAAGACTGTCGATGGCGGAACGTCTTCAAGCTTCAATCCAGCAATCCAGTCACAGAGCTGACGGGTCGGTCCGGCTTGTTGAGAAGCTGGGTGCTTTTTTGGCAACATGTGAGAAGATGTGTCCCCAGTAGGAGAGTGGACTTGTTGAGGCTGATGCTGACGTGGGTGCAATTCTCCCTATTCAGGTCTCGAAACATTGGAGATGCCATGTGTTTACGTGCTCAACGAACAACAATGTGTTCATATATGTTATGCTGTCCAAAGCCCTGTTCAAGGCTTTGCGATATCGCTAACATTTCTGCTCGAAGTTGTCCGGATTCCGGGGAATGCTGTCATTATGTTCATTCGCTCATGCATGCTATGCTTCAGTATCAACCAGTTCAAGGTGGGTCTGGTTGCGAACTCGCTGAACTCGATGAAGTCAATGTGGAGCGGCCCTTACTTGGTTCTGAGCCTTAATTGAACGTCGGTCCGTTTGCGGCAAGCAAGCTTATCGAATCCTCAATATGACTAGCCTATTCTAGTAAAGATCTGCAGCTTCGGCCATTGCTCTCCGTGATAGGCCCGGCTGGGTACAAATACCGGAGCAGAAACAGATGTTCAGGCTAGACCGAGCTATTCGCAGCCGAGCGGCAGTCGAGCGCAGTCAAGTGTGTAATTTCCAAGTGAGAGCCGAAGAATGAGGACAGCACATTCTCGAGCTTTACGACAACGAGCATCTATCTGACAGCGATGGACGTGCCAGACGCGCCGCCCAACTCCTGCTCACGCCGTCCTTGACATCCAAGGTGTACCACGCTCCCGTCAGGAAATGCGCTAATTACACTACCTCCGAGCCTCTTGTGACAAACTCGGCAAATACGGTCTTCATCGATGATGACTTTCCTTCTCCGGCCTTTGGCGGCTGCTTCGCTGAGGGCCACACCAAGCGAGCCTTCAGCACCAGGATCGCCATCTTCGCCAATGCCGAGTAGCAGACGAGCCTGAACACGAACCGCTTCGACTTTGCGCAGGTTCGCGGTGACACGGGCATCATTCATACCAGTATTGGCGTTTCTTATCCTCCCTCTAAGATATGACTCGAGCTCCTTAACCAGCAGGTCAGTGGGAATGATGGACAACGTGTTTGAGGCAGGAAGTCGAGGGCCATGTCGGGCAAGCAGTGACAAAGCCTCAGGCACTCGTGGCGGTTGTTGCTTATCGGGAGGGGTAGCGGGTGGTGGGGAGAGGTAAAGCGACAACAAGAGAGCATAGATGGTAGAGGTCTCAGATGTTGGGTCTTCCGTCTGTGCCTGAGTGGTTGAGACTCTTCGAGTAGAGAGGTTCGACTGAGCCGATGCCATGCTCTCCTGAAGGTAGACTTGATTGCAGTATTCCTCTGCCTTGGCACAATCATTGAGCTTGAAGACGTAAATTTGCAAAGCCTGGCGATGTTGGCCCATTTTACTGTAGACGATTGCTAATGCCTGGTAGAATAGCGGATCGTCCTTTGGCAACATGGCGAGCGTTTTGGCTGGGGAGTATTGAGTCGAGTTTCGTAGGTGTGTGAGCAGCTTATCGAAAGTTTCTTCTCCATGTTCCGCACGTTGGTCTTTCAGCTCATCAAGGTACAGCACAATCAACCTTTGATGAAGTTCAGGTGTCAGGTCGTCTAGCTCGTCGATAACATGCTCAAGGTAGTGAATTGCATATGCTCGATCGATAGACTCGAGAAATCCTAGAACACGTCCCTTGGGCAGCGATTCGGCATTTTCAGTGTCAGCAATGAAAATCTCAATCCCGATGGCCGGTTTCGCTTCCATTGGCCACTGTGCAAACTCCAAGATCAGATCGATGTACTCGGGTGGGAGGTTCTGCAGGTAACTGACAGTCCGGTCTGGGCCATGAAGCTGTGGATCGACCTCATCAGTTTTGTCAGACTTGCCAAACTTTTGAAGGCGCTCCAACGCTTCCCGATGTAGACGTTTGCCATAGAGGAAATCGATCAGCTCACTATATCTCCCAGTCTCTTCAAGCTTGTTCATAACAACTTCCGGGTCGCAGTGATTTGTGATGCGAAACAAAGAACCGGCCAAGGAAGGGGTGGCAAACATGTGTGCTCGAAACAAAGTTGTGTCGACCAGCCGTGCCGTCTGTAATAACTTGTCTCTGATCTTGTTTGTGTCTCCATCCTTTACTTCCAGAATATGCTCGATGACTTGCTTGTTGTCCTCCGCTTGAGGTCCATCCAGTAGCTCATCGAAGCTTTTGACGTCCTGGTCGGCATCAAAGAAACGCTGTAGGCGCCTCCGAACATCGGCCAGAAAGGCTTGGAGCTCTCGCACCGCAGCTTTCAACTCCTTGTCGTTTGTGTTACCCTTGAGTGCACTGGTTACGGCGCTGGCGGCGTCGAGTGCTTTGTTTTTCAATGTCTCTATACCCACCTTGCTTGTGGCGGTGTTGGGGCTTTTTGGCTCCGAAGGCGAATGTGGTCGGTCATTTGATAGATCACCTGCGATGATCTCGGGGAACAGCCGAATCACTCGCTCAGGCGGGGCAGAGACCTGTGAGAACAGCTCAAGCGAGTCACGGAATTTGGCCTCATCGAACAACTTTTGGGCCTTGCGCATCTTGATCTCTCTCAGCCTTCCTTCCTTGTCCCGGACCAAGGTTTCCTCAATCATGTCCAGCAAACTGATAGCCTCGTCAAGCAAGCCAGCCTCAGCCAAGGCTTCAATCTGTGCGTCGTACTGCAAGCCTTTCATCCGCCAGACGACTCTGTCACTCGCCACGAGGAAACCCTTTCCTTGATGGGCTAGACTTATGCTTGGGTTGGGAACCTGCAACAAGACGGCACTGGGGAGGTCAATCGACTGCAACAGGGTGAGAGTCTGAGGATTGCGAACTTCGAGCACCGCTTTGGTTGGCTCTTGCAGGGCTAGCAAAAACGGATACGAGTAGCCGATAGCCTTAGGGGAACTTCGCCACGGAATTTGCCTGCGACCAAGGGGCTCACCATTTCGGTCAATGAAATGGGTATTGACGTCCTTTGCCAGTAGCATCTCATCCGGGCCCAGGCCTGTAGCAAGAGGGGTAGGCACCATGCTGCCCATTCCGATATAGCTCAGCGTACCAGGACCTCTTTCCGACCCCGGCTGGCCGCCAATGCTTCCTGGACCAACAATCATTTTCTGCTCTTGAGATCCAATGTCGAGCACAACGTAATGCAGGTTGAGTCCGACGACGATCTTCGTACCCGTAGCCCAGGTCAACGACTTGACACTGTTACTCAAGGTAAATTCTTCCACCTCGCCTGTAAGCTCGCCATCGTGCCAGGACCACAGCAAGAGGCGTCTGCGCACTGCGACCGCGAGTCGGCTGACAAGGGTAGGCACATTGGTGGTCGGGTCATGTACGATGTTGCTTGTCGCAGCGAAGAGAGTTGTGCCTTTGGTCTTGGTTAATTGTTCTTGCAGCTCGTACGTGCCCAGGTCGTGAATCGAAACCAAACCACCGCTCAGGGAGATGAGAATGTTGGCTTCCTTGAAGATGGCCAACTGCTCAACTTTGTACTTGGAGAACTTTTCATGCTCGCGCAAGAGCTCGGAGGGTTTGATCTTTGGCCGGGATTCGTGCCCTTGACTTTCTTCGTCCGACCCATTGCCTTCTGGCTGTTCGACGGCATTGTTGATGCGATAGACTCGGAGCGCTCCAGTGCTCAGGCCGACAAGCAGATGGTCTCCATGTGCGAGGATTGATTCGATCTTGGACTTGTCTCTTTGCTTGAGCTCAACGATCGGCTCAGCAGTAAAAGCTGACAGCATTTGCGAGGGCTGGCATCCAGACAGTGTTTGGGATTACTCGCATTCGCTGCGGCTAGTGGGGACTCGGATAAGTCCTGTCAAGCACCCGCAAAGATTATGTCAGGCTTTTGTCCTTGCTGCTAAAGAAGATGGTCACGTGAACGAGTTGCCCAAGGTGCCAAGTAAGCCTAGTTCAACCAAAGCTATCATGCTAAGCACGGTCCGGGGATGCAAATTCTTACTCGAAGAACGGTTTGATCTGAAGAGCCTGAATTATCTCTACCAAGTACTCGTGGATGGAGACGTGCTCCATATAAATCAAGCTCTACATCAGAGTTCCAAAGCGAGCCGAACCATCTAGTGCAGCACCTTCAGCACAGGATTTGCGTCGACAACACTTTTTCACACGAAACTCCAGACGTTGTACAACCGGTTGACTATGGCAGGTCAACTCGCCTTTTGAGCGATTTTCCATTGTGAGTCTTGCACGAAAATCGTCTGACCCTCGAGCTGGAATTTGCAACCCTTTTGTCCTTGCAAAATGGTCCTCGTTGCCCCCACTTCTCTTGGTAACTACTACATTAGCCACGGGCGACAATCGAAAATCGGATGATTGAGGACGAGGATGGCCCGACTATATCTGCTCTCACTCGTCACTCTATTGATCATCATCCACCAGATTGAATGCCTCAGTTGCTCTTCGCGTTCGTTGGCCCTTGTGTCTTGCTTCCATGTCAGGCAATGCAATGCGAGAAAGCACTTGCTTGATACGAGGCAGGCGATCTTTAAATCCAAACTCAACAACGTTTCTAATGCAATTCCGAAAATGCACAATATCCTTTATCCGACCCATGTGAAAAGTCTCCAGTTCAGAGCTGAAAAAAGTTTCACCCTGACAATAATGTATCCATATCTCAGCATGTTTAGCATTCACGTTGCATGAGAAAGAAATAGAGTCAACCTCTGTATGTTCTGCCTGTACGAATGAGAGAAGCTTATCCATTGATTTCACGCATAAGGCGCCGCTCCCAGCATTCTGATTCTCGGCCGCCCAAAAGGTCCCCTGGCGGGCCTCCGACTTGAATTCGACGGTGAAGTAAGGCCAGCAACCTGCGGTACTTGGTTTTGCGGATTGTCTCCACGTACTGGTCGATTGCTTATACTCCTCTTCCACGGTGAACGCCAGCCTATCAAGACAATAATGCCGATCAGGTTTTGGGACTGACAATGGTGGCGCCAACGGAACATGAGGCAGTCCAGCTGGATCAAAAGGAATATTGCTGCCCACCTTAATCATGCCCTGGTAAGGCGCTGCACTAGGAAAGAGGTCCGTAGCTATGTAGCCTGCTTTTAGAGTGTCTTCATCTTCGTTCCGAAGTGAATGTAATGTATCAAGTGTTCGATCCAGCCTTTCCTGCGGTATTTCGGGTGATTCGCGATCCTGCATCAGTATTTTTCGTCCATACTCTTTCACCGTCGACGGGAACTCTCTCGGGTGTGGTTCAATGATAACATTATTCCGTCGAAGGTCGTCGCGATAAGATGCTGATGTGACACGAGAGGACGCCCGAGACTCGTCGGTAAGAGTCGTGGTAGAGATCGAAATTGGTCTCAGGATTGATGGGCTGGGACTTTGAGCACTGCTCAAGGACAACACAGATGGTGGCGATGTTGTGGAAGACTTTGGGGCGACTCCAGTTGGTGCACTACTCGCCCGAACAAGGAATTCTTCGTCATATCGACGAGGAGCGATCCTGTCTCGTCTGGGCCTATCTGCTGACATTGCACGACTGATGCTAGAATCAGATCGACGGCCGCTGAGAATGGCAAGAGGTGGTAGGCACAACCGTTTTGAATCCGAGTCGCAGACACCGTCTTCAAAGAGTTTCCTTTTCAGATGCCGCACCGGACGCGGGCTTTCCAATGCTGGCCACATGGAGATAGAAGTAAGCACGACTTCACCCGCAGTCGATCTCTAGACTGTTGTGCTGTCGTTATCGAGGTCATGAATGCATGCGCTGGCATTATATTATTAGGATGAAATAGCCCACAGCCAATTAGAGCTTCTCCGGTAACTAATGAGTAGGCGCTGCACGGAGGCCTAACTTTATCCTTTTTTCCCCGGTTTCACCTGCAATCCTACGAAGTATTAGTAAGCAGCGGACTCATACCTGAGGCTACAACACAGATACGGGAGACCCTTCAAAATCATTTGCTCAGCCGAATAGCAGCCCGTGCGATCCGGCTGTCTGGCTGAGTACACAGGGACAAATCAAGTTCGTCGCCACCTTGGGCCTTGCCGCCGTGTAGCGTAGTCGTCTTCTGGTCAGTCTTTGCACCATCAAATCGGCTTACCGACGGCCATTCTATTTGTCTACAGCGCATCAGCAGTTGAGAGTGATACCATGTCTACAACGTCTCAGCGCACGTCGGCGGGCACGAGCGTTCGCGCAGGCGGGACCAGCTCGGGGAGCAGACCCCAACCCACACAGGCTGAGCGCACGGCGGATGCGCGCAAAGCATTCATCGGCTCTTTGGAAGTGGCAGCCAAGGACGTGGACGCCGATCTCAAATCACGCGGCAAGCTGATACACTCCAACGAGAAGGCGTTGGAGAAGCAGGAGAAGGAGTTGCAGGAACAGATCAAGAAGCTGGCCAAGGAAAACAAGGAGATGGAGAAGTGGCTTCACAAGAACAAGAAGACGTTTGCTGAATTCGACCAGTTGTTCAAAAACGACATCGACGATGAGGGCTTGGAGGACGATTTGGATGATCTCGAGGCAATGTTAGACATCATCGAAAAGAAGTCCAAAAAAGGTTGATGCCGAACGGTACAGGCTGGCCCATCCATCACAACAAATTCTCTGACATCGTTGCACCCATGTCGCTTCACTTCACTTGTCGATGCGATGCTTTACCGCCCTTCAAGAGCTTCACGTGCACTGTATCAGAATGGGTATGGCAATCCACCACCATTGGACATTCGCTATCTATAACATCATACTAACTCTCGGAACATCGTGGCACGAGCTTCTCTTCTGGGTTGGGTGTAGAGCCCACGGTTCGCATTGAGCACGGTGGTAAGCTTATCGGACCGTCCGTCAAGCCCGGATTTTGGTGCACTCGTGCTCGGGGTATTAGACTCCACCTAGCCAACGCTGGGTCAGCTATCAACCACGTCCGAGTCGGGCTACATCTGGAACCAGACCTCAGCAGAGCATTCGAAGCAACATTCACATCGACGCCGTGTGCTTTACTCCGCTTTAGCAGCAGATCGTGTAGTCCTCTTGTTGACCTCCTCCTTCACCGTCTCGGCACCAGAACTGACCGCCTCGGTAGCTTTGTCTTTGGCCTCAGCCGCCTTAGTCTGTGCTTGTTGTGCGGTTTTCTTGATGTCCTCTTTGCTCGGAGCCGCAGCACTTCCAGAGCCTGCGAGTAGGGCAATGAAGGCGATGACCAGGGCCAGGGCACCACCGATACCGCCAGCAACCTCAGGCATGAATTTGATAGCCTCCACCGGGTCTTTCTTGGCTAGAGTAATAAAGAGCTTAAGTTTCTCCCTGACATAGGTGACTGGATCATCCATGAAGACGAGATCAAGCGGCGATGTGGGCTTCTCTGACGGCTTCGGCTTGGTTTTGGCTTCGTCTGCTTCCTCTACCGGCTTCTTGATGTCGTAGGTCTCGGTTCGGAAAGCGGCAGCGTCATCTGGTGAATGGCCAATGTAAATGTTGTCGAAAGTGATGTCCGATTGCATAGTCCAGATCTCAAAGCCAATGGCGCCCATCGGCTCAAAGTTGGCAGGGGTCTTGTCTTCAAAGTAGTCAGGGTTCGCAATCTTTGCGGGCATCCAAACTCCCTTGTAGAGTGGGTTGTCGATGAAAGGAGCAGTCCACTTGCCCCTGTAATCCGGGTTCTTCGTCATGGGAGGTTCCCATTTACCACAGCCCGACGCTTCCTCACACTTGGGGTTCGGAACCTGCGGCGGCACCCAGTCACCGTCCTCTTCATCGTCCCAATCTTCAGGCTTCTCGGCCTCCGGATCCGGAACAGTCAGCGGCTCGTCCTCCAGCCAGTCATCTGGCTTCTCGGCATCTTCGTCGACGATCTCGAAAGGTGCATCCTCATCCCAGTCTTCGGGTTTGGTGGCCTCTGGATCCGCAATTCGTGCCTCATCAACCCAATCACTCGGCTTCTTGTCATCTGGATCGTCGATTTCAGCTGCGGGATTGACGGCTGGGGCAAAGTCTTCGAGGAGGGAGCCTGTTTTCATAGACTTGTTGTCGATCAGAAGCTCGAAGCTATTGTCTTTCTTCACAATGAGGGTGTAGAGGTGAGTGAGCTTGTCGTTCTTGATCGAAGGTGGGTTCTTCAGGTGCTTCTCTTCGTACTCGCCGGTCTTGGGGTTCTTGTGCTTGAAGATGAAGTGAACCTGATCTAGTTAGCGTTCCGCAGCTCCTAATTCCATTCGACCACACTCACCTTGTTCGTTGTGCCACATTTGTCAGGACCAAACATGATGACATAGGGTGAAGCATTCGAGAACTCGTCCGAAGCCAGCTTCTTGTCGTCTCTGAGCAACTTCATGTATGCTCCACCACACTCGAGGCCCTTCTGGAGCTTGACCTCATACTGAATGACCAGATCTTTGCCGGTGTTGTCGATGGGCTTGTCAAACTTGGCAGAGATGGCATGGTGAGCAGCGGGTTTCTTGACTACAAGGCCCTTGTCACCTGCAATGCCAGCAAGGACAGTCGGCTCTTCCACCGACCATTCACCAACGTAGACCCAGCCTTCCTCTGCTTTGGAGTCCTCCTTTTTCGCATGCGATGGCTTCCACCGCGTTTCCCAGTCGTCTGTGAACTGCTCGAGGAAAGGCGCTTTCAGATTAGAGGGCTACGTAGAGTCAGCATTGAGTCTTCGTCGATCCTGATATGCCGTCTTACAGTGAACGTTGGCTTCTCAGCTACACTGGCATCAGCAGCAGCAGCGTCATCTTCTTGTGCGTTTCCTCTGCTCACGAGCAGCGCACACAGTGCAGGTACAAGGTACTTCATGCTGGAAACTCTCGGCCAAACCGGTAATGCGAATGGTACAAATAAGCAACGACAAGGAAAGAGCAAGAGAGAGAGCACTGCGGGAATGCAGGTTATGAGGCGAATTGTAGATTTGGAAATGGTCTACTTGTCCTTTCCGATGCCTTCGTGACACTAAAATTAAAGTGCGACTTGGTGCGGAGTTTCGTCGAGCACAGAAAGACAGGAGAACAATCATCAGCGCCCGCGCCAGGCTGAGCCCTAAGTCCGCCCCTGGCGTCACGTTTTCCTTCACGTGCCTGGATCTGTCCAAATTTCTAGCTGACAGCCTTCAATCACCAAACCGAACTATGCAAAGTCAACCAGAGTACTGCGATGCAAACTCACGGTCTGCATCTCCGCACCGTCTGGGCAGCATACTTTGTGAGCCACAAGAGTAAAGGCCAGCTATGGGGTTCATAGGAAGCCAGGCCTGAGGCGAAAGCAGAAAAGGGATGACGGTGTCATCGAAAAGTTGCTCGCCCGTGATTTAAGTTTTGGGGAAATTTTTTGTTTTGCACTTTTTTTCGGTTAGCAACGCAATACATGAGAATAACCCATTCCAGCCTACCTACAGCAATCCCGGCATGCCTTCCGACCGCGAGGAGCTGGTCACATCTGATGATCCGGAGCACCCGGCAAACCTGATACCAGACCTCTGCAAAAGGTTTTTCCACAATGGCTGGTGTACGGGAACGGGCGGTGGAACCAGCATTAAGCAGGGTAGTCACATCTTCATTGCCCCTTCAGGGGTTCAGAAGGAAATGATGAAAAGTGAGAACATCTTCGTAATGGAATTTCCAACTCCAAAGTATCCCCCATCGGAGAGGAAATACATTCGCAAGCCTCTCAACCTCAAGCCATCCGCTTGCACGCCACTGTTCCTGGCAGCTTTTGAGAGGGGAGCAGGCTGTTGCATCCATACTCACTCTCAGTGGTGCGTGTTGGTCACACTGCTGGTCGAGAAAATGTACGGGCCGGATGGTTGCTTCGAGATTAGTGATATCGAACAAATCAAAGGAATACCCAAGGGTCCCGGCAAGGGAATGCTCGGCTACCACGACACCTTGCAAATACCAATCATCGAAAACACTCCTTTCGAGGAGGACTTGACAGGTGCTCTGGAGGACGCTATGGAAAGGTATCCCGACACTTGTGCTGTTCTAGTAAGGAGGCACGGCATGTAAGTTGATCGTTATTCTCAAAACACTCACAGCTAATCCTGACAGATACGTCTGGGGGGACACAGTCGCGAAAGCCAAAACCCAATGCGAGAGTCTGGACTACCTTTTCCAGCTAGCCGTAGAGATGCACAAGCTTGGATTACCGTGGCTGAAGCAATGAGCTTCTCCATCAATCTGCGTCTACCATAACGCTCGGAACTTCCATATTTAGATCCCGACATATGGTGAAGTTCGAGCTTCCTCGAGCCTTATTTCCAAAACGACCCTGCATTATGCTTCACGTTATGCTCAATTCGTGCCCCGTGATGCCTGAAAGTACATAAACCTCAAGTCAATTCTCGTGAACTTACACCATAGAAATATCAAGGCCTCTTCAACGCACAACGACAATTTATCTTAACTTCCCCAGCAGTGAATCTGCTTGATAGTGAACCCTAGACATGCCTTACGTCAAATCATCCGAAGACGGTGCCTCCCTCTTCTACGTCGACTACAGACCTGCCAAAAACCTCGTGTTTCGTCCCAACGAGAGCTCCATTCACAGCAATAAGAACACAACACTATTCTTCATCCACGGGTGGCCAATGAGTGGTCGCATGTATGATCATCTCATGCTTCCTTTGACTCAGACCCACGGCATTCGTTGCATTGCTAGCGATAGGAGAGGCTTTGGCAAGAGTGAATGGTCTGGGCCCCAGCCTGTGGAGGTATCATACGAGACATTTGCTCGCGATACTCTGGACATCATCCAATCTATCCACGATCTCGGTCCTTTCACCCTCGTGGGCAGCAGTATGGGCTGCGGCGAAAGCTTGCTCGTGTATGAACTGATGAAACAGAAAGGCCTCGAGCATCTCGTGAAAGGTTTTGTCTGGATGGGCACTAGTTTGCCTAACCCTCTGCGTAGCGAGTCGAATCCGCATGCAACACCTCAAGAAACCTGGGATATGATGCTCGATGGCTTTCGGCAGGACCGTCTTGGCTTCGTCAAAGCGAGTATTGGTGGTGTCTTCGGGACCCAACTCGGTGTGGGGATGAGTGAGACAGCATTGGAATCATACATTCACATCGTTCAGCAGGCAGATGCTATTGCCATCGAGCGATGCAGCCGAATTATGAGCAATTACGACTTTACTCACAAGTTGAAGGAGTTTGGAAGCAACAAAGGCGTCGACCTTCAACTGACGGTTCTACATGGCGACAAGGATCAAGGTATGTGGCTTCTACGTGTGTCATGACAAACGCTGATCGTGTGCAGGCATGCCATCCGAGGCTACTTGTCAACTGATTGAGTCTCTCGTCCCAGGGTGCAGGATAAAAGTTTACAAGAATGCTGCGCATGGACTCTATTACACTTCCGCCACCGAGGTCCTACAGGACATTCTGCTTGCGGTCACGCCAGGCCAAGGAAACTAATGCAAGCATAACGTTTGGCAGGCAGCGTTGTTTGAGGAACCAATGAAAATAGGTCTTTCTTCCATGACTCGTGCTTGGCCACTTGCGTTATGCTCGCGAGTCAGGCAACCATCACAGCTTTTTAACGACCAGCACTGCACCACGATCACATCGATCACTTCTATCCCAACACTTGGACCCCAAGAAAGGATCAGATATATTCATGTCTACTACAACTTCCAAGCGCAAAGCAAAGCACCTGAATGTGCCACCGCTCGACGACGATCCAGCAGAGCGCAAAAGGGTCCTTAATGTCTTAGCGCAACGCCGGTATCGAAGAAGAAAGAAGGAACATTTGCAAAGCCTCGAGCAATCAGCCGCGACCAGCAACAGTAGTCCTAGTCATGGTCGCGAGACACCGCTCACCGCACACGTCCTATCGCCTTCAGTATGTGATCGGATGGTTGAGCCCATGGACGCCCAATTTTCCATTGATCCGGCGACAAACTCAGGCTACTTTCCCGTACCGCCAGATATGCTGAACACATACCCAGACTTTGAAGATCCCGCCTGCCTCGACCCGACTACGTTGGAAGCTTTTGATGCCTCTTTCCCTTTTCCACTGCCGTCCTTAGCAAGTTCGCCTTCCATGAGCCAAGACACCATACTAGCCGATGACTCAATCATCCCATACAGTCCTCAGTCTTCAATAATATCCCCTCAGAGTTCCAGTCTTTCTCGTGATGAAGTCCATCTCCCCGTGCTAGAGCTAAATCTTCTCCGTGGCGCACTGGCAATTGCTAGACGGCTCCAGGTAGACTCCATTATTTGGTCGCTCGAAGCGCAGTCGCCATTCTACAACTCAACCGCTTCACCTTCGTCATACAGTCATCTTCCCCATAACTTGCAGCCGACGATCATACAGCGTCTCAACCCACATCACCCCGTGTTTGACATTCTGCCATGGCCCAGCGTGCGAGACAAACTCATTGTTGTCTTTGCGCAGCCATACGACCTCCGCCCGCCTAATGCCAGATCAGAACTGGCTATGGTCGACTTTGTGTACGACATGGAAGACTCCGCGGAGGGAATAAGGATTTCGGGCGACGATCCATTTGCAGCCCAGAATTGGGAGATCGGTGAAACAATATTCAAAAAGTGGTGGTGGGCGCTGAACTCGGAGGTAATTGCCCGTGCCAACGAGATACGCCGCTCCAGGGGCGCCAAGTTGTTGGGTGTCCCACGGCACCGAGTAGAAGAGATAGAGGATGAATGATCATGAGATCGAGAATTGCTTTGATCAGGGGCCACCCATGCACAAACATTGCATCGCCTTTTCCATGGTAGCGAAATGCACGCTAGGAGATGACTCCCTGGCGCCTCTCAAAATAACGCGAACTAGTCCTTCCCCACATCCTTCTACCCCTTCCCACGGAGGGCAGGGCAGATGCGCCTCGGGCGTAGGTAGCGTGATCTCGTACGGACCACGGAGTGTCCACGAGCTTCGCATCCGGTTGTTGAGCCGATTGGTGCAGACATAAAAGCATGAAAGCGATGGCCATCGGTCTCGTAGCATTTGCCGACACAGGATGCGTCGGTGTTCCTGACTGACAACAAGAAGCCCATGTCATCCAGGCACGCCGCGTAATCATTATCTCGATTGATTGCCTGGAACCAAGACTCCGGTTCGTCTATGGAGAACAATAACGGTTCGAGCAATCCATTTGGCCCTGGCACATGCCCTGGCAGTAACACAATATACGTACTGTATGTACTTCGTACAGTCCAGGGTCTCATCGTTCAGAACCCTGCGTGATCTAAAAAGTGGCGAGCTGGTTTCTACGCGAGTATTGGCTGGAAAAAGTTTCCATGAGAAGTCTGGGGGCTTAATTGGCAGGGAACCTACTTCTACCACCACATTTTGAGTACTACGGGCATGCTTTGTACAATCTCACTAACCTCGCACGAAGAAAATGTTCGTGTTTTGACTTTACGTCCATGCCTAGATAGCAAAAAAGTAGCGTCCGAGGACCGGAAAACACAGTCTCGGAGGCATGTTGAAATTAGGAGGAACTAGTTCAAAGCCTTACCCCATTTGGAACACGTTCACACTCCACGTGTGCGACTCCTTTTCAGTGCAGACCAATCATCCAGCATTGTTGTCGGTCAGCCTCATCAACCTTCGCTTGGCTGTACTTCTTAGTCCCTGCTTTACCGAGACCGAGGGCAGAGGGCAGACGCGATGGCGTACTGATGGCCACCAGTCTTGACCAAATGCAGCATGTCCAGAAATAGCGGCTCTCTCAACGGCCTCAAAGCTCCATTTGGCCTGGCCAGCCTTTTGGCCCGTGTTGAACAGATCCTTCCTAGCTCAAGCCACAGCATGGAGTAATTGTCACCATGCAGGATGCAATCTGACGAGACGTTTGTTTTGCCGGGGCCGAGAGGTCGAGAAGCGAGGAACAGCGACCGACTTTGGTGGTGCAGCTGTGTCTCGCTTTGACCTACAGGAGCCGGTCCCCAGACGTTACTCTCCGTTCACTCACTTTCTCTCACTACATTCTCGTAAGGCGACTATTCAGACCATCAAATATGCGCGCGGTTACAGTGTTGGCTGCCCTAGTGGGTGTAGTCATGTCTCAAGACGTGGGGGATTCCACGACTGCTTCAATCACTGCCGCTGCACCAGCGACCTCAGCCTCAGACTTTGCGTCGACGAACGCGACGAGTTCGACGAGTGGACCAGTCACACATACCATCGCAGTGGGGAAGGGAGGACATACATTCTCGCCGGACGTGACGCTTGCGGAGGTTGGAGATACTATAGGTAAGAATCGTGAGGTTCCGTGGCTTGGTAAAAGCTCATCCGCGTAGAATTTCAGTTTTACCCAACAAATCACTCTGTCATCAGGGCTGCTTACGGCTACCCATGCGTGCCTTACGAGATGGTCATGGGTACTGGACACTACGGGTTCTGGTCCGACTGGCAACCCGTCGATGCCGTATTGGCTGAACCTCCGACATGGTCTGTCGAAGTCAACGACACAGAGCCAATTTTCTTTTATTGCGGTGCTCCGAACAGTTGCATCCACTACGGCATGGTTGGCGTAGTCAACCCTAACGCAAGTACGAGTCTAGAACACCAGCGGCAGGTTGCAGAAGACAGCGCATTCTCTTTGGTGCCTGGTGAAGACTGGCCCAGCGAAGGATCGATACCATCTGGGATCGCCACATCGTCTGCCTCGTCCACATCGTCCACACCGACAGCGACGCGTGCGGCTGCGAGCGCCACAACATCAGCGTCGGAACCAGAAGGTGCCTCGCACGGCTTAAGCGCAGGGGCCATTGCAGGCATTGCCATCGGAGGTGCTGCTGTCCTCCTTGCAGCTGGAGTAGCCATCTGGTTCTGTGGACGCCAATCACGACGAAGAGAAACGCCTGCGCCTCTGGGGGCCGCACAAGAAGTTCACCCAGGCTACCGGTCAGTCGCGGCATCAATGTACGGCAAACCGAGCGACATGTCGATGATAAATAGCTATGCGATGCCGCCGGGATACGATCACGCGGCAATGCGACCGTCGAGCATACCAACGCCAGTCGACCCAGCCATGCTGCACTCTGCCACAGCGAGCCCGACCCTCCACCCAATCTCGCCCTCGTATCCTCCGAATCATGTTCCAAGCATGTAAGTCGAGCCAACCCCCATAAGTTTAGACACTATACTAACAGCGTTCAGGTTCAATCCACCTGTAGAGATGGAAGGGGTCTCGATGACCCCGTCGCGGAAGTCGATAGATAAACAAGGAGTTGAAAGATATTCGTAGACGACGGCAGCTGGACATAAAATTTTGGACCTTATTTGAGCGTTACACGTAATCCATCCCTAGCTAATATATATATATCAGCCGATAAAAGTACATGTCTGGTGCAGGTAGACGACGATCGTCCATGAAAACCATCGACTCTATTTGGTCTTGTTTCCATATCTAGCCCTTCGTAGCTCGCTTTCGTCCTCGTAAGCTTCCAGGTTCTCATCCTCGCCAGGGTCATCTGCGTACACATTGTCGATGCACATTGCTACACCACCCCCCGACTTCCTGGGACGTGCATTCTGAAGTAGTGCGTGCGTTCTATTCGCATATGGCATATGCAGTCAGGTTCACAAGGGGAAACGCTCGGCATGGGCCGTCACCCGGATGCTGGATGAACCTTTCCTAGTCAAAGCTCACGTAACTTACAAACCCAGTGCAGCGCAACACGGACATCACACAAGAATCGTACTCAAAGCTCTGGGGTTTGATTCTTCGACGATTCCGAGAATTGTATACGACGAGATGATGGAAATCTTCGTATGCTTTTTGGTAGTTGCGGTCGGAAAATCGTTGTGTTGTTGCAGTAGAACGTTTCTGAATAAATTCTCCTCCAACTCCAAACTTTTTACTTTCCCATTCGGCCCCCACCTCATCAGATGCACTTTACTACTTAAATGTACTGTACAGTATCGCACGTTGAACGGCATTGTGGACGCTGATTATAGCCAGCACCGTATGTACTGAATTGACGTGAAAGCTAAAGAATAGAACATTGCAGAGACCGGGGAGGCAGTCAAGTCGAGCCCGGACGATACGAGATACGCCAATCAGCAAAAGCGCCTTTGCGAGGCGGAGACTTTACGACTACATTCACTGAGAGGAGCAGTATACCAAATTTAGCAGAGAACAAATTGTCTTGAGACGTCTTGAGACGGAGCACGAAGACGTCACATCCATCACTCTGCTTGATTGACATTCGTCCAATTTAGCGACAAAAGCCATTTGCCAAGAATATCGCGCTGTGCTCGGAGCGTGCCAGTTCAAATTCTAGTCTGACTGAGCTCATCTCGACAACCTAGCCAAATCGAAACTCTGTTGGCTACTGATTGATCCTACTATCACCATCCACACCCCACGGCCGTCAAATCAGACATCCCAGCCAACCAGGGCTTTTAGGGGGCAGGTTCAATTTCCACCAGCGATGGCAGACATCCCTATGCCGCAACCTACAAACCCGCGCCTCCCACTAGCAGAATACGAAATCATCTCCTTCGACGTCTACGGCACGCTGATCCAGTACAAACAACACATCCTGAACTCGTTTGCACCTCTCCTTTCACGGCTCCCAGCAGATTCAAGCTATCGGAATTCAACACCTCTCTCAGCGCACCTCACAAATTCCGCCACAACAGGGGATATCGAGTTCCTGAAATTGTTCCAGAAGCAGGAAGACGCCATCAAACTCGAGCTGGCTAGCAAGCCGATGCGGTTCGACGGCGTGTTGAGGGATATCTGGCAGCGTGTTGCGCGGGAGTTGGGCGTCGACTCTACAGAGGAGGAAGCGCGTGATTTTGGGAGTGAGGGCAACATCAGGTCGTGGCCGTGTTTCCTTGGAACGGTTGAGGCGCTTCGAGCGCTGCAGGGCCTGGGACGGTATAAGCTCGTCGCCTTGAGTAATATTGACAGGTACGCGACTGATCTTACTTTTGCTGCGTCCGGGTTGGGGGAGGTCGAATGGGCCAAGGTCTTCACGGCGGAGGATTTTGGCACGAGTGCCGAAGACCTCAAACTCGCGGATCAGCGCAAGTTTGAGGCTTTGCTCGGGTATGCAGGGAGTGCGGGGTGTGCAAAGGAGAAAATGCTGCATGTGGCGCAGAGTCTGGGGCATGATCATGCGCCTGCGAAGAGGATGGGCATCAGTTCGGTGTTTTTGACAGGCGACGGACCGATATGGGGCAAGGAAGGCGAGAGTAGGATGGCTGTGGAGAAAGAACTGGTCGGGTATGGCTGGAGGTGTGCAGATTTGAAAGAGTTTGTCAAGTTGGTTGAGGCTGGGTGAGAGGCAAAGCCAATTGATTGTGGACGCCGGCCCAAAGCATACTCCAAAGCTGTCTTGTTTCATTATCGTCGTCTCTTCGTTATGATGGATGGATGGATGGCAGGTCGACCTCCCCCCCATCTCTTGTGTATGGGTTTCTACCCTTGCATCGTACTCCAAAAGTAGTCTGCGTAGAAGTGTTTGGAGAACTTCCCAGGCTCAATATTTATGACATGCACGTCGCCCTTGTTCGTGTTCGACACCGTGGCTCTGTTGTAGTTGCCAGCCGGATCCTGCTCCAGCGTGACACCCAGCGAGCGATAGAGCCACAATCTCAGTCTGGCAAATGTTAGAACTGCTTTCCTTTGCGTTTGGCTGCTTTCGAATGAGGACCACTTACACGGTCGGGTCGTCAGCCTCGCTTGCCCTTCTGGCAGCGGCATCACCTTGCACTCCCTGCTCCTCCAGCTCTTCCAGACGCCGACGCAGCCTGTCGAGTTCGGCGTCTAACCGTTCACCTTCGACTTCCAGCTCTTGCACCTGCTTGGCGACTTTGAATTTCTTGGTGTCGAGCTCGACGATCTCGCTTGCGTGATGGTGCGCGTCGTGGGAGTCTGTGGCTTCTCGGTGCTGCGATGAGACTGTTGCCAGCTGTCGAGAAAGCTTGCGCAGCGCTGTTTCTGCATCGTTGATTCGGAGTGCTCGTGATTGCTGTAGCGTGGACAAGGAGTCGTTGATCCGGTTGACGGCGGCGCGATCTGGCGCCGTGCTGAAGTTGGTGAGGGTGTGCCGTAGCAGAGTTGCTGGATCTTCTTCGAGCAGCATCGCTACGTCGGTATGAGGGAGCTGCGAGTGATGTGGCGGAGCAATTGAGAGTGACGATGAGAATTCTTTCGTGCAGAATAGTGAAGTGTCTGTTTACATGTCCAGAAAAGGCAAGTATGACGTGATGGGAAACCCGGCCTACGTAGCTGCAGAATTCGTGGCGGCCTCCAGCCTGCGAGGCGTGTGGCGCAGCACAGCAGGATATGCGCATGCCTGCCTGCGAACATGTGCATTATTCAGATCACATACTTCGTATTCAGGACCTACCTAATAATTTCTCACAATCTTCTTCTTTGCACCTAACTCGTTTATTGTTGCGCCATGGCTTCGAATCTCCCATGTGAGTGCGGTACAGAGTGCGACAGCGTCCACTATTAATGCGCCACAGATGCTGCTGATGCAGAAAGTCCCCTACGACCTGCCGAATTACAAGTCCTGCGAGCTCAGTATGAGAAAGAAGGCGACTATGTCGGCGTACAGACGAAATTCAACTATGCATGGGTGAGTGGGTTTGCTCACGTTGGCAGCCGGTTGGAAAACGTGTGTGTTGACGTGCCACGACAGGGTCTCATCAAATCGAACTCCAGACCAGAACAGCAGCTAGGCGTGCAACTGCTGTCAGACATCTTTAAGACTGCGCCCGAGAGACGGCGAGAATGCCTTTACTACCTCGCGCTGGGAAACTACAAGCTCGGCAGTTATGCGGAGGCGCGACGGTATAACGACCTGTTATTGGAGAAGGAACCGGGCAACCTCCAGGCGCAGAGTCTGCGGACATTGATCGAGGATAAGGTGTCGAAAGAAGGCATGGTCGGACTGGCTATCGCAGGGGGTGTGGCGATCGCTGCTGGGGTGGTGGGTGGGATGATCATGAGAAGCGCTCGAGCCAAAAGATGAAACAGACACACGATCATGGAAGACGGGGGACTTGAGTGTTGGGTAATCAGACAAGCACTGGAGACGATGAAAAGAGATCCGGTGGTTACAGAATTTCACAGAAACATGTGTCTTCTCGGTTGACCCTCACCACGCAGAAGTCCTAATATGTTGCCTTCGCTTTGACCATCTAACCCTCTGGTGGCCGGCCTGCCGTTGTTGTCGAAGCGATGTGTATATGGTACAGAGTGCTGTGTAGGATTACCAGTGTGAAGTGTAATGTATGCATTGTTTGATGATCAAGATGAAAAGACAGAAACGCAGCTATTATACCCCACTGCAATCGCGCCTTCCACACCAGGCAGCGGAATGGAGAGTCTATTCAGTGTCAAGGAGGATCAGGCAGCGTTGGGTTCCATCCGAGTCTCGTATCGTTATGCTCTCCCCTCTGTACCTGTCCGATCTCCAACTCGGTCCAATCTAGAGTTTTTGAGGAATGAAGCATGAAGGAACGGGCTAAGAGACAAGACTGAAGACAGGGCGACGTAAAGCATTTGACCACGACTCTATATCTCTTGATAGGGCGACGTAAAGCATTTGACCACGACTCTATATCTCTTGATAGGGCGACGTAAAGCATTTGACTACGACTCTATATCTCTTGATAGGGCGACGTAAAGCATTTGACTACGACGCTATATCTCTTGATAAAAATTGAACATCTGAGTGGCTGTTCAGTGGCTTCCTGGGTGTAGCGCAAGCTCATGATCTCGCTTCTGCCTTTTCTGGGTGTCTGTATCATCATCATGAGTTTTGTATTGGGACCCTTCCCGGCCCAGTGGGGAGGTATGATACGGGGAAGGTGCGATTAGCTTTAGTCTCTCGTTTATAGACCCCACGCGTCCCGCGATACTTTGTAATGATCATCATCTTTCACACCCATGACCTTTGCGAGGCATCGTCGCTTGTCCTTTGCAACTGCCATGCGCCACGGAAAGGGGTTGGATGTTTGTCGCGTTTGATAGATTATTATTCAGGGTCCTGCCCTGCACTTTATCGATAACGCACTCGGGGTTCCAGTTCCGCTTCTGGTGGGAACTTGAAATCACCGCCTGGCCGTTGACTGAAAGCCACCTCTAACTCTGCAAGACTGTGACTGGTTTTCACCCACCAACTGTGTGTGTCGTGCGCTCGCTCATCCTTCTTCGATCGGGGAGGATGACACCCAAGACTCGTCGACGACGGTGACCCAGGTGCAAGCAACAGCCACGGCGACGGCCCTGCGCAGTTGAACGACAGTCAGAGTCAGCAGTAAATCCAGCACTATCCTGACGGGCCTCCAGCATGGCCACACGACCTGTGCGATCACCGGTACGATCACCGGTGCGCGCAGCCTCGCCCAGCAGGTCTGGGGCCGAGTCTCGGCAAAGCATGAGATCGAGTTTCGATTCCGATAGTGACACAGCATCGAGCTACGCACCTCCGCCGCTCAGCGTCAACAAACGGCAAGGATTTGGCCAGCCACTTCCGCCCTTCGTCTCACACCAGAATGCGAGCACCTCGTCCATCAACCAGGTGCGTCCCTCGGCCCAGTATATGCCTGCCGAATTCCAGCGCAAGGGCTCGTCGGGGGCCTCTCCTGCCACCCTCGGCCATCGACCTCGTCAGCATTCCCAGGGTTATTTCGAGCCGTTCATGCCCTCGGCCTCCCGCCTGTCCCAAGAACACAAAGATGGAAGTGTGACTCTGACTCCTTCACAGATCGCGGCCCAGGCAGCCGTGCAGCATTTGATCTCGGGAGGCCAACACGTGAGGAGGAGATCATCGACCGTGCCGGTGCCAGAGCAAGACGAGAAGAATCGCCGCAACAGCTATGGCTCGGGCGGCAGCAGTGACGCCCTGTCCCTGTCGCCGGTGCCAGATGCCCCTCCACAGTACAAAAACGGCCTGGTAGGCACCAACAATGCGGCCACCGCAGCGCAGGCAGTGTGGAAGCAGCCGGAGCAAGAGAAGGAGAAGAAGGGCTTTCGCAGCAAGTTCAGCAAGAAACACATTGGCATTATGCGAGACAAAGACAAGGAAAGCCGAGAGAGGCCACTGCCCTCCCCCGTCAAGCCCACGAGCGGCCTCGCGAAAGTGTACAATGCCTCCACCACCAGCCTGGCCGATACTCTCTCCTCCAACAACAGTTCGATGTACGCCCTGCCCAACCATTCCGTCTCGACCATCATACCGCCCGACGAGAAGAAAAAACATGTCGGCCTCAGACAGAAGCTGAAGCTCAAAGACAAGGACGAATTCAACCTGACGTTATCCTCGGCCAACTCCAATTCCCGGCCGGTCGATCTCAACAATCCCCAATCACTCTACTCATTCCAACCAGCATCACCGAATCACAGCGCCTTCGTAAAGTCCGTGTCGGGCCTGGACCTTCGATCTCGCGCCCATCGAAAGGAAAAGAAGGAGGAGAAAGCCCAAGCCCAGTACAACCTGGAGCACGTCTACAGTCGAGAGAGTGATTCGTCCGAATGGCCCTCGGTGACCAGCTTGTCAGGATCTCTACCCACCTCGGACGGATTTGCCCAATACCCCAAAGAGCTCAAAGAGACCTTGGTCGTCTTCGGTCTGAACAACATGACCCCCGACGATGCCTGGGAATTTCTCAAAGCACGCCTGCTTGTGGTCTTCGAAGGCGAGCAGGTGCCGATTGCCGTGGAAGACCTCAACCGCCTGGTCACAGTCCACGTACAGAGGTGCGTGTTGAAGCGAGATCCGAGTATCATCATTGGCGATCTCGAAAACCTCCTGCACACCGGCTTTCTCAGCTTGGACTTCACCCTGAGCGCGGTGAATGACGAAAGGCTCGTCCCGAACCTGGTCGACTTGTGGATGACGGTGTTTGGTCAGATCCTCCCTTTCATGCAAGCCGTCTTTCTACCTCTAGACCAGGAATTCAAAGGTCGAGGCACGGTGCTGAAAACGCCACAATTGGCTGCTGAATTTTGGGGTGCATTGCCCTATTCCGACTCGGTTGGCAGGCTCTCGTCCAGCCCGTCAAGCGCAGCAGACAATGACGCAGCCGTGATCGTCGCGGGAGAGGAACTGGAGGTTAGGCGCATCTTGTTGACATCTTTCCGCGATCACGTCATCCTGCCTCGCTTTGACGTTCTCAAAACGACATTTTCACGACTCAGCCTGGAGAGCATCAATGCCACGCTTGCCCATTTTGAATCTGTCAACCGGTCTCGCGGCGACAGCCTGGGCAGAGACAGCATTGACACACCAACCAATTCCTCAGGCAGCGACATAAGGATCTCCTCAAGCTACTCTTCACAGACCTCCACGCTGCTTGGTGGTGCCACACCTGGATCCCGATCTCGAGCCACGTCGAATCTATCCTCTGGCTCGGCACAAGATGTCGCCTTCCAATCGTTTAGCTCGCCTCCAGCTGCACAACCAAACTCGACCTCATCGGCACAAATTACAGAAACAGTAGCTCGCATGCTTCAGTGCTTGTCCGTCTTGTGTTCGGTACAGTCAGGCGATGAAGCGCAAGCCAAGATGGAGGAGTTGACCAAAGAGCTCAAGCTGAATTGGCTTGGTCGAGGTCGAACGGGCAGGAACCGCAAAGGCTTTGTCGGAAGTCGGGTGAGGCCGGTAAGGAGCATTGCAAGCACCATTCGGGGCGTGCCAGGACTAGCTGCCTTGCGGAGTAGAGAGGGCAGTCCGACACCTACCCCAACACGGCAAGGCACCGTGAGTCGGCAGGAGGGTCGGCAGGAGGGTCGGCATGAGTAGGACGTCACTGTACAATGATGTTATGAATACGACTAGAACATGATACCTGCTTTGACTTTGTAGCTAGATACTTTGTCTCCAAAATCGGTCCACGATGTGAGCAAGCTCGCCTGCTGCGCCGCGTACAAATGCATGATTGGCCTTCTTCACGATCTCAACATTTTTGAATCCGAGATCGGTCAGTTGGCTCTTGCTGCAGACAACGTCAAATTCGGCAACCACTCCAATCTGCTTCAACAGCAGCTGTGCAAACTCGTGAAAGGATTCCTCACACCCATACGCACCTTCCCGGAACATGCTGAGAACGCTGGAAGGATACCCCACGTGTTCCTGTAGCTCCCATTCTCGGAGCGCCTCAGCGACCACTTCCCCAGATTCGACTCGTTCCCGCCAATCCTCAGGCACGACGAGTGGACCGCCTTCGAGGAAGGACAGCACACAGTCAACCGCTTCAGTCTCTTTGCCTGTCGAGTCCTCCAAGAGCTGTCGCATGTGCTGACCGAAACTCTCCGTGCGCAACAGGCCCGCCGGCGCCAGCAGTGCCACGGATAACGGCGCCCATGGATTGTCAATGGCAAATCTGACCGCTGTCGAGGCACCAAACGAATAGCCCACAATGTGCACGCGCGTCCACTGCATGAAACTGAGCACCTGCAAGATCTGAAAATGAAAAGTCTGCGGAGTGTGTGCCACCAGCGGCGTGGACGAGAGCCCATGGCCCCAAAAATCGAAGAGCACCACGTGAGCATCTGGATCCAATGCCTGCAGCTCCTTGGCCAGCGGCCACAACCCGAGCGCCGGCGTGTTCAGTCCATGCAGCATGAGGACCGGACGCCTCGAGTGTCCTGAGGGCGGCGGGAGGTCGTAGAGAGCGGTGCTGCCCAGGTCAGAGGCGAGGTACCGCGGCTTGGGGAAAGCACGTCCGAATCGGGACGTGAACGAGGCCTCGCCCGGCGCTCCGATGGCCTTCTTTGATCCCCATACCTTTCGTCGTGGGAGCTCGAGCCCTGCCCCTGCTGACCCTGGCTGCTGTGTGTTCTCTGACATGGTGATTTCGCATAGAGAACCTGCTGCTGCTGCTGCTGCTGCTGCAGGAGATCAGAGATAGAGATAGTAACAGTAACTAGGGCAGCCGCCAGATAGGGTACTTATAGAAACATCGCCGTATCTATCCTATCTATCTAGGCCCTTCAGGCCCCGTCTTGCTTTCAGGCCTCCGGAGCCCGTACTCTATTGTCAAGCCAAGGCCTGCATTATCGATATGCAGTGTCCCTATTTGGGGAGCATTGCATCTGCATCTGCATCTGCATCTGACTCAGTCAGTCTAAGATTTGGGGCTACTTAATTTATCTACGGATGATGTAAGCAAGGTATTTTGATGTTCCTGGTACTAGTATGACGTTATTTCTAGCCTTGAACATGTTATTTTTTGGGGTCTTGGTGGCTCTAGAAAATGCCTACACTAAGGTACATATACACTTTTATATGCGATCGAGCAGTGATAAGTACGGTCATTTTGCTAGCAGGGCTCGAAGCAGATGCCAAATTAATACGTCAGCTGGTGACGCCCTCAGTGAAGTGGGGGATCGAAGCTTTAAACTTGCGACCTAACGTTTTCTTGGGATGGAGTGCAATATATTTGGAGGTTGACCTTCAAAGCAGGGCTAGCTCTTTTTGACTTTCGAGGGCTTACAATTTTGGGCTTTGAGGTGTACGCAGAAATTCTAACATAGACGCAGATATCTGATATGATTAGGTGATGCTAGAGGCAGTCTAAGCTTCGAAGAGATACGTATCTACTGTTGTAGCGCCAGTCGATGACCAGGTAAGATCCAGTGGCGTACCTGCCTAGTAGTACATTACGAAGTATCCTATATGATCCATACCTCCTTCACAAACACCCCGGGCGACCATGGGCAGTTTGGCTTATCGATAACGAGCAGATCGCGGGGGAGAAGGGGACAAATTTCGGTTCCATGACGGCATCTGGACTCTAACTTTGAGACCGAAAATTGGAGCCTCAGCAACATCAATCTTGAATCTAGTGGTGTATGAAGTGTCACTCTTACGTTTTTCCCGTCTTCTGCTCTTCGTTCTAGCTTCCCCGCTGTATAAGACGAGGACCACCACGACCAGCTTTTCGCGGTTCTCTTGATAGTAGTCGAATATTTCAAATCCGGAGAAGGACCAACATGGCCTCCGAAAGTACCATTGACGCTGCTGATTGTTTGCAAACCTGCACAAAAGCAATCGATGGCCTGGAGACCGAGTTGCGTGCTTTCAACAAGGACATCCACAGCCATCCTGAAACCGCATATGAAGAATTCTACGCTGTCGAGAGAGTCTCAAAGTTGCTGCAGTGGCTTGGGTATGACATCAAGACCAAGACTTACGGCTTAGACACCTCGTTCGAGGCGGAGATTGGAACAGGCGGGCCGCTGGTCGTTTACTGTGTAGAGTACGATGCACTGCCGAACATTGGGCATGCTTGCGGGCACAACCTCATCGCGACTTCCTCGATTGCAGCATTTCTTGGCGCTGCCGAGGTCGTCAAAAAGCACAAGATCCCTGGCAGGGTGAGACTTCTTGGCACGCCCGCTGAAGAGGGTGGCGGCGGAAAGGCGAAGCTCATTGAAGCGGGAGCATTCAAGGATGACATTGCCGCTGCGATCATGATCCACCCAATCGCAAAACACCAAATCCGACCAGGATACTCTGGTGTGGCAGGTCTGCGGCTGATCGCCAGTTACAAATTCCGGGTCGAGTTTCGTGGTCGCACGGCGCATGCTGGAGGCGAGCCATGGAACGGAGTCAACGCTCTGGATGCTGCTGTTGCCACTTACAACAATGTCTCAATGCTGCGGCAGCAGATGCGTCCCGACGAGCGTGTCCATGGTGTGTTTGAAGTTGGTGGCACTGTTCCAAATGTGGTGACTGAGTACACGCGCATGAACTGGTATGTTCGGAGTCCTTCCGTCAAGCGATGCGAAGCCCTCTTCGAAAAAGTGAAGAAATGCTGTGAGGCTGGTGCAATAACCACGGGATGCGAGTTGAACTACATCTGGTAAGTTGCTTGAATGCGAGTGAAAATTTTAATGTGGCTGATCTGTATTCGAGGGCACCGTTTTACAAAAACTTAAGAGTCAATGAGCCTCTTTGCCAATTATACGTCGATGAGATGTCTGCCCTGGGTGAGAAGATCAAGCTGGAGGAAAAAGAGCCCATAACGGTCTCAACAGACATGGTATATACCTCCTCGCTCCAAGAAAGCCCGGCTGTTATACTGACTTTATAAGGGTAATGTGTCGTACGAGGTTCCAAGCTTCCACGGAGCCTTTTCTTTGGCTACAGAGCCAGGCGTGTCTATGCACAATCCTAGATTTGCGGCATATGCAGGCGAGGACAGAGCTTATGACGCAGCGATGCAGGCTGCCAAAGGTATGGGGAGGATGGGCGTCCGCTTGCTGCTTGACGACAACTTGGTTAGAAACGCTAAGCAAGTATTTGAGATTGATGAGGAGTCATGAGCTTGTAGATACGTATTCGATTGGACAGAAGATCTAGGCGTATCAAGCAGTCATCTGACTGACCGGAGTGCTTTAAGTCTCCAGGCAATTCGCACATCTGACCATGCTTTTGCGCATTGTCCAATCTTAAATTTTAATTTGGGTTCTGGCCGTGCTCTTTGACGAAGAGTTCTTGTAGCTGAAGAGTTGATTGGCAAAGCTAAAATCTTGTTTGCTCGGTTCGAAGTAGAGATCAGTTGACCAAGATCCTGGCAAGGCCAGCGAATCTAGACATACAAGCGTACTGTTTCAGCACTTGCCACTGAATCCACCCAATCCCATGTCTCAAGTGTCTTGAGGACAACGGAGTTCAGGAGGCTCGACTGGGCTATATGCAGCTTGAAAAGGTGCAGCACTATCTAACTCTAAAGCGATTTCTGCCCCTTGGGTATGATCTACGATATCTTGGACTTTGTTTGGTCGTATTAGACCAGTGTGGAAAACCACATGGCCCAGCTCTAGAATGGAGCTGATGTCCACTGGACCACGGTTGGTCGGCTCAAGGAGTCTGCTGACCGATTTGTAGAGCTATTGTCTTGACCAGTTTGAAAATGATGCGATTGCGATGTGCCAGTATGTGGGAGATGGTGTGAGAGTATTGGGATCGTCCACAATTGCCAGAGTACACGTGGGAGGGCGAATTCGGGGGAATTATCCCCCGCGGAGTGTGTCGAAACACGCTTTTGATTTTGTGAAAGCGGCTACAGTGATGAAACGGACAAGGAATGCCAGCCGCCTCGTGATGTAGGGAAGGTTTGGACGCAGAGTCGGGACAGCCCCTCAACTCGTGAGCGTGGGATGGGATTGGTGATGGCTTAGCGCCGGCCCTTACCTTGGCGTTTCCCGACTTTCGATGTTGTGGAGATGCGTAATACCGAGTCTTTCCTATCTGACACGCCATCAGGCCGTGGCTGTCCAACCTTTGATTGAGGCCGTTGTGAACGTCGTGTCGGCTGCTTGGTCGGCGTCTTACGCTTGCGTTCCGGCTTCTTTCCTACGCACTCATACCGTGTATCACTTTCAGCGGGGCTTGGAATTCCCTGGATGTTTGCCTTCCCTTCCCAGTGCTTCTTCTGCATTTCGTGCTCACGGAGGGCAGCAATGCTCCGAAGGCATTCTGCCTCAGGTTTCCAGTACATCTGATCCTTGATTGAGAGTCGTTTTTCGCTCACACGTTGTGTAGAATACCCATGCCTCATCAAGCGGCGTCTATAGGCCATTGCAACGTCTCGCCAGCCATTTGCGGTTGGTATGCCATCCTCACAGTATTCGCGAAGGAGGTTTTCCAATATCAGCTCGGACAGCTCGTTCTTAAAATATCGAGCTTCGCACTCCCAACAACTGGCCTCGGCGATTCTCATTCGGAAAGCATCGACTTCATCCAATGTGAATCGGTCGCGTTCTAATTCGCATAGGTAATCATAGCACTGAGTAACATTTGGTCTTTGGAAAACGGGCTCTGGCGTTGCCTCTTGCTGGCGTCGAGCCACTTCTTCCAGTCGACTGGCCACCTCTTCAGCTGTAGGTGGAGGCAGGGAGAATGTAGGTGTAGCCATCGATCCGGCGACAGCGGTACGGAAGATTATAAGTATCGTTGGGTCGATCGAAGCGAAGCTTGAACAAATGCAGCAGGCTGGTCACGTGCAAAGCTTGGCGTCAGCGGTGCCCTCCGAGCCCTCCTCGTGCCGAAGAAGAGGCAATCCATTCAAACGATACAGAGAATGACGGATAACAACAAATAGCTGGGGGCTCGGTTGCCACTGCATAAATTCGCAATATGCCTGTCATAGAAGTCAGCAACGAGAATCGAAGAGCCTATCGAGCTACAGCATGGGACTCAAGCAACAACCAGAAGGACAACGACATGAGGCATGGGCTGATGACTGCAGGGCGAGCTCTCCAAACGGGAGTTTTCGCCAGCACACCCTAACTTTGAATACATCTCTGGCCTTCTGGTACATGTTACGCAGTGTCCCACTATGGGGATCTTGCTCCACCCGGGCTTGAATCTCAGAGGTATTTGTATCCCACATTCAGCCTTCTAGCTTCGCAGGACATCTCCCGTGGTTACATGCTCCTTTTTCCAACAGGCCATCATAATTGTGCCGCCAACAATGCTTTCCACATTAGGGTAAACACCTTGCTTCAATAGATTTACGACTCGATATAAGTGATTGTATGGCCCATCAATCGCGATTGGAACGAAAGCGAAGCTTCGTTGAAATTTTTCTTACCTGAGAATACGGAAACGCGGTACCTTGGTTCGAGCCGATCGTGCATGCTTCACCCACAAGAGATGGCATCAGCACAAGACGTTCCTGTGGTTGCGCAAGACAAGATCAATTGGCTGAAGCGCTCCTTTTGTAATATCCCAATTTGTGCAAGGATCTCAATCGTGTACCCCCTTTTCAACCAATAAAAGTGCTATAGCGGACGATTTCGGGGTCAAGTCTCAGGTTAGTAGCATCGTCTGTTCTCAAACAGACCCCTACGGCAATATCACCTTCCAAAGATTTCGGCAGGAAATAGACCAATCCTTCTCTGGCTCCATTGGTGAAAGCGGGCCTACGGACAGCCATCGGCTTGCCAAAGCCAAAGTCAAAATCATAGCACTTCTCTTGGGACCAAGAACTCAATCGAACGTCGAGCCCAGGTGTGCTGTTTGTAGCAAAACTCTCAGGGTCGAGACCTCCATGCTGCAAGATTCGTGCTTCTTGTAGACTGAATCGACGATTAAGTGATGGCCCGTCAAGGCTAGAGCGGAGCTGTACAGCAACCATGCCAATAGATTGCTTTAGGAGCTCTCCAATGATGCAAGTGTGAGTGGTAGATCCAATCATTAGGCCAGGGTATGTAGATGGGATTGATAGAAATCGACGCATATCGACGTTTCGGGAGAGCCTCGAAGCACACGAAGACGAAGGTTGAAGCCGTGGAGCACGCGCACGACAGATAGACTGCCATAGTAACGCGGTGAGCACGTCGTCAGTTGAAATGAAGCTGCCTTTCATAATACCGTCCATGGCGAGATTCTTAAGAGAGGATAGTGCGGAGCTGGAGAACATAAAGTATGCCCAGCAAAGCACTGGAAGATGCGTCTCTTCGGGTTTCTGGTCGTTGAACTTTTCTTCAGGACTAGGCGTGGAAGCCTTATCAGATGGACTGCGCTCCTGACTTGCTACCGGAGTCATACTCCTTCTTTCGCTATTTCCAATTGCGAGCTCGGTGGGAGACAACGATGCGCCACGACAAGCTTTTGAGAATAAATAAATCAATTGACACATCCCAGCCATATCCATGGCGCCATGCTGGCCACTGAAGGTGATCAAAGCGCCACCGGAGAAGAAATTTGCCTGAATTTTGAATACAGGGAGGTCAACAGTCATCGCATCGGAGCAAGCTAGAGTCTGATGCGACGCAATGGCTTCTTCGTCAAGCAGTGAGAAAGGAAAATTGGCCTGCTTGATGGCGGTCCATTTCGGTTGCAAGGGGTCACTTGTGTAATCTTTCACAACGAGTAGCCCGGATTCAGGCGTCGGTTGAATGGAAAAACGACCATTTTGATATGACACCTTGCCTGCGACCCAAGGCAAGCTTCTAGAGACGCCGTCGATTCCTCTTTCCAAAAATCCAATAACCCTTGACTGCAATTCGCCAGCTCCAGTTGGTAATTCGAAACAGAATGTGAGATTAGTATACAGGCGATTGATGCGGGGCTGTTGTCCGAGGACATCAAGATGGAGGGCATCGAATTCAGTCATTCTTGTCCCGCATTACATCTGTAGACTGAACCCAGGCCGATGCAAAAGAAGCCTTGGGTGCAGACGCACAAAAGTGGGCTAAGGCCACAGATCCACGGATACCGTGGCCGAACGCTCCATTACCTAGTTTGGCTCACGCGTAGGCTGGAAGAGAGCCTTCCGGCGCTTAGTTACTACACGGACCAAGCAGCATACCATGCGATCACGATCATTAATGCTATTCTATGCGCCAAGGATCAAAATCATCTTGGTGGTAGCGGGATGCTCAGGGGATTGGGAGATATAGCGTGTGTGATCTTGGCTGAAGGAACACCTCACGCATCATCTGATGTCAACTTTACGTCTTACTCATTGCATGCTAACACTTCAGTGTAGAGGATGAAGCTTTTTTGCCAATAGGTTCTATCATCCTGCGTTAGGTTGGGATGTTGGTTCAACGGTATGTCTGAGATGGTGAGAGCGCAATCAAGACAACGACGTAGTCCAGGACCGCTGGGCTACTGCTTATGAGAATGGCTCTAGCCCTAGAAAGTAATTGGCTGCTGTGATCGAACGACACGTGATGTCTTCATTCTCGCATTCAGATCCTGAGCGTCAACTACCAAGGGACTACCAGGCCACCATGGGGGCAAACAGCCCAGCAATCTTCGCAACCGGTCTGGCACAAGCGACGGGGGTTGTTGAAATGAATACTCCGTATTACCTAGGGTTTTATTTTCGTGGTTTACCTAACCCGATCTAGCTTGTCCCCGCGCTAGCCGTAGGCAACGGGCCCATGGCACCCTGAAGAGTGCGATAATCCACCAGAAACTCAAGTCCTTTTCCTTCTTGAGTAATCAGCTCTGATCTTACAACTTGAAATACGAAAGCATCCTCCAATGCCGTCGCTTGCATGTCCGAGGCCAAGGTCTCGTGCTATCGGTACGGTTTTGTGGGCGACTGAAGTTCGTCTCTTTGCTTAAAGGGTGCACAAGGTGGCTTTTCTGTTACGAGAAAATCTCGCCTCTGGCAACTTCGCCTCGGCCTCATCGGCTCCGATCACACGTTGCAATGAGCGCGTGGTCTTCTCATTGTGCTTGAAATGTGAGTTGGGCTTGGTCTATTAGTATCGGACTCCAATCTGTGAAACCAGTTCTGGACGCCTTCGTCACACCCCAAACGCCCCCTGTGGCGCATCAAGCGTGCTGCCTTCAATTTTGATTGAACGAAAGGGCATGAAAATTGGGTGAAAATTAGTCTCGATTGGTCAACTTGGATGATGTGCATTACACCTGGATGGGAAGCTGTGGAATTTCTGATTCGGGCGCATCATTAGCGTTCAGCTTGACCCCAATAATGTGTGACCAGGGTCGAATAAAAATAAAGTCAGCCGCAGAAAAAAGTGCGAAGTACACGATGCCGAAAGTCAAAAGGTTTTGGAACTCAGCCTTACGGAACTAGCCCGATCGATTGGACCAAATCGGACCTTGACTGGTCGAAGAGTGGGCTCGGACTCCTTTTAATGGCCAAGACTGCATGGCTTTCGGCTACCTTCGCAGGCGACAGCTCTAGATCTTACTCGGTGCTCTTTCTGCCAGATCGAGTAAGCCAAACGTCTCGCGATACACACGACAAAGAAAAAACCTTGAAGTTTGGACCAGGGGGCTCCGCCAAGATCTATCAGATACTGGCAAGCAGTTTGCTACAGGGTGGCTGTGTGAGAACCTCCTCAGATCTTTCTTGATTTTGGGGACGCCGAGTCGAACAATTGGAGCCACCGTCGGTGTCGTGATACGAAATGCCAGCTGAGTTCTTACCATGTATCACTTGACCCGGCTCGACATGTCTCGTCGAAGCGAATTTCGCTCGGCTCTTAGCATGTGTCCTCGAATGCGAGAGGCTGGCTGAACAGCTTCACTGCACGTGAAACAGGGGTGCTCTGGATCCTGCTGCACAGACCGCCTCGAGAGCCGAAAGAGCGCCGTGGCTAATAAGCACGTTGCTCAGCTCAGAACCGGCAATTACATATCCCTAACCTACTGAGCTTACGCTGGCGGGTCACTTCAGCTTAAAGCATATATCAATGCGTTAGGAAAGAGGTTCGCTAGGATTTTCTTTATTATTAGCTTCCATCACGAAGCGTTGATGCAAGCCTCGCTTTCTCTTCTGATTTCAGCAGATCCGGAGCATGACACTCAAGTCTGAAATGGAAGCTTCGACTATCCTGACGACGACCGCCTTGGTCAACAGCAGCAACCCGTGAGTGGACACTACGAGCTGTCCGACTTATTGTTAGTTATTCTGACGCCTTGCTTCAGAACCCTGGTGGCTACATGGGATGTGGGAGCACCACCCAGTCCAGAGATCACTCCTGATATCCGGCTGCGTTTCAATGGGGCTCCCGAAACACTTGGGCCTGATGGCGATCGCCGATGGAAGGTCAACGCCACTCACTTCGCACCTGGCGGAAAGTATCGAGGTCAGTCGTGGTGCTAGCAGTATCGTCCTCTAACGCTAATTGATGCAGGCGTCTGCAAACTTCAGATGGGGTATTCGCTCACGACCAGCGAGTACATGGGTACCGGCTGGCTGATCGCCGACAACCTCATCGTGACAGCTGGCCATTGCGCATTTGGTGCGGATGTTGGATATCTCAAATGGATGCGCGTTCACATCGGGTACAACGGTCCCAGGTCGGTCGGGACGGCCAATCACAAGTCGACATACGCTGTAAGTGTGTCGATGCCCGCCGAGTACTTGAAGGCCGAGACTGGAGTGCACGACGTGTCGTTTGTAAGTCGATGAGTAGTCCTGTAAGATCGTGACAAACCCCTGCTGACACACAATAGATTAAACTCAAAGACGGATTTGGAGAGTTTGACTTTGGCACCAGCAAATTGGTTCGGTATCAAGACACCCCGGTCTCAGCAAGGCTTTCCCTGGGTGTTGTCGGCTACCCCGGTGACCGAGACTTTGGAGCCTACATGTTTGAACATTGGGCAGAAGTCCAGATCGATCTCGCAAGGTCGAGAGGGGTCCTCGAGTACAAAGTTGACACCACTGGTGGACAGTCTGGCTCGCCTGTTTTCACCTCAGATCTTACGGCCATCGGTGTGCACGTCCGTGGAGGCTGGCCGAATTCAGCGTCCTCTATCGGAACTCTGGGCAACATCTTTGCGGAATACCTCCTCGCGATGAAGGTGCATACTGGAGGTCGGGTCCTTAGTGGTACGAGTATTGTTAACAATACAATCACGCCGCCCGCACCGAATTTCCAAATGATTAGCGTGAATTCGCTGGCGCAGGAGATGAATGCTGGCGCTTCGGATACTAGAGCAGCGTCAAATGTAGTCGTCAATGGCACTTCGACAGGCGAGAGTACCAACGACGATGACATGGCACAGCTGTCCAAGCTATTTCTCAAGATCTTGAAGGACGTCTCTAGGCAGAATGGACAGGCAATCACGGCGCACTGAGTGTTGGAGTGCTGAGACTGTGGTCCAAGGTCGTACTCTAGTCCTTGGTAATATTGTACGTCTCGATGTGCCAGCTGATAGCAAAACTTTCAAGAACATCTCTTCAGCTTTCCGCCTGACTTCTACAACATCAAAGCTTCGTATACATACAAGGCAAGAAAACAGAACTAGAAAATTCTTCATGAGCAATGCCAGGTTGATGTAGATGTAGATGTCCTACAGACGATTGAAAGCAATTCCATCAAAGTTCAGGTTCCGACAATGTGTTAACAACTGGTGCCTGACAGCCTTATTCGCATCAACTTTGAACCACCAATCTTTTTCCAACTCGAAACTTCCTGCCATCAATACAAGGTTACTCCTGATCATGATATACGCCTCTACCTCCTAAAATTCATAGATTCCAGTAAATCATTGCATCACACCAAAAACAAAAGCCTAAGTCTTGCGTGCGTGCTCAAAAATGGCCACCACTTCCGATACCGTCAACACTGCGAATGGCACTGCCTCAGTCACAACGGACACACCAGATACAACGAACTCAATGGATCAGTCAAGTACAGCAGCAGCTACGACAGCAAGAAGCGACTCAAGCAACGTGGACTCTTCATCGCCAAGAGCAATCTACAACTCTCCCTCAAGTCGTAGTCATACATTCACAGGATCTGACGGATCTCCGTCGATAGACAGGATAAAGCCAAAGGACGATTCTTCACATGCCGGACATGCAGCGTATCTCTCGCAGCTGCGGGCGTCGACGAAGAAGTTGCAGAGCGAGATTAATGTGTTCTTGACGGCGCGCATGGAGGAGGATAAAGCGCTTGCTTCTACGTCTGCTTCTGCGGCTGGAGCTGGTTCTGGAGTAGCGGGGAGCACGAACGGCACGACTAGATCGGATGCTAGAGCAAAGGAAGAGGCGGAGGAGGAGGAGAACTATGGCGAGGAGAAAGTTGATGATGATTGAACTTTTGATGTCTCTTCACGTGAACAAAGATATCGATCTGGTTGGCTACTCGGACCAGCACGCAGCGTGGATGGTCAGCTTTTACTACCTAACAGACTAAAGGTCAAGCCCTGCATCCGTCGCTTCAACAAATCCTCCTCGCTGGGCAGGCTGTGCAGATCGATGCTCTTTTGTCTCGGCCTCGCTGATGGACTACTCTCGTGCCGTACATCGACTTGTTTCTCCTTGTCGAGGTTCTTCTCCTGACCCTTTTGGGGCTTGTCTTTGATTCGCTTGTCCGCACTCCCATTCAGCCTCGTCATGGCCAAAGGAGCATCTTCGTCACCTTCACTCTGAGACTCCCCGGTGCTGCCATTTGTTCCCGAGCGTCGATGGCGGCGAGGAGTCGGCATCTCCATGGCACTGCCGCTAGCGTGCAACATCTGGAGACTGCCTTTTCGAAGGCGGGATTCGATCGCTGGACCTTCGAAATCATGAGGCGGATTTGAGAAGATGTCTACAATCCAGCTGGCGCACCTGTTGATATGTTTCCAGCCTTCGGGAAAGATTGACACGAATTGGACGAAGCCGTGGGATATGCCTGGAATGAGGGTCACCTCGACATGTTCTCGTTCGTTGAAGACAGCGTCAGACTTTTCGAGACCCAGCTCCTGCCGGTCGTGGAATAGACGCTGCTTTGCCTGTCGCAACCGACCTGCAAAGAAGACGGTATCGTCAACCAGCGGATCACGTTCGCCCGTCAAAAAGTACGTCTTTGGAAATTTGACGAGCAGCGAATCGGATGCCACGGCTGGACAGAGCAAGTGGTCCGTCTTGAAGTCAGGTCGCGAAAAAGGTCCGACATAGAGTATGACCATGGCACGCATCATCTCAGGCGTCAATATCCGGTCGCCATAGTAGGAGATGATACTACTGACAGCTAGTCGAGTTTTCAATTGTTGTGGTTTGGCTTCTTCCGCTTGCCGTCTTTGTGCTTCAACGTCTTCCACCTTTGCTCGATCTTGTACCCTGGCGGCGAAGTAATCTCGGTCAGCAGCTTTCTCGTCCTCGTCCTCGTCTGTGGGCCGGGGTGTGGTGGGAGTGTATCGACTGTCGATATCTTCGCTCTTTCGCTTGATGAATCCTTCATACTCTTTCTTCGCCCTCGTCCCCGGCTTGCGAATCAACGACATCTGGTCTTCTGTCATCCAGCTGCCAATGTTCATGTCAAGTGCTGGGTAGAGCAGCACCAGCCCTGCTGGACTGGGTATGGTCCATCTGCCGTTGTTGCCGTGCTGGAGGTTGTGCTCGATGATCATGAGAGCAGTCCCAGTGGCGAGGTTTCCACCAGCACTGTCTCCTGTCAGCACTATGCGCGGTATCTTCCCGGTCTTCATTCCCACGCAGGCACCCTTCGTGGAGACAAGTTGCCTGTACACATCGAAGCATTCGTTCAACGCGTAGGGAAAGGGTCGTTCAGGAGCCTTTTGGTAGTCTAAGCTCAGGATGGGCATGCCGGTACGTCCGGCCCAGCAGAGTAATTTGTCATCGCTTTCTCTGGGGGACATGGCCACAAAGCCGCCTCCTGGAATGTCAAGGACCAGATTCTTTTCTCTTTCTAGCTCTTTTAGCGACCCATTGTAGTACATCCAAGCCACCACTGGCTCACGATAGGTCGAGTGCTTCGGTCGGGCGATGGTGATCCTTCGTGGGCCGTAATTGGTGAATTTCGGACGCATCAAGGCAGTGAAGAAGGCCAAATACGGCGTCGTGCTCTTGTTCCAGCTGACACGCATGTGGTCGACGGTCAATACAGCCCTCACTTTCCTGACTTTCTCGTCTGCCTGCTCTGCGGCAATCAAGTAGTATATGGTGAAGATGATGCTTGCCAGATCACGGATCTTCTTATTTTTGATCCTCATGGCACTCCAGAAGCCTGCATCTAATGCTGTAGTTATCCATGTAGCTCGGAAATAGCTTCTGTTATATAAATTCGCCAACGGCTCGGGAGATTCCAGGCCAACGATCTTGGCAAAATTCCGTGCAACGTAGAGATAGGTGAGGGTCAAGACCATGGTGTGCCACGGGGTCAGCCGTTTCTGATACAGCCATGCCGACAGTCGGCGCAGAGGAGGCGGGCCATGAGGGTTGCCTAGTAAGAGGTAAGAGGACCAAAAGGAAACGGCGAGGAGGACCTGGACTTTGCGGAACCGACTCGAAGGCCGGCCGAGGACGTGGTCTGCAGCTTCTGTCAGCGACCGGTTCAGTTCTTCACAGTCGAGCACTTCCATACCTATCATTCTGATATGTAGTGGGCAGATCTAATATCACAGTTGTATTGTCACAGTGAAACTCCCATTCCCGACGATGCTACTGCTGTACTGAAATCAAGTTGGAGCTCGACAGGTTGGCATGCAACACAAATACCATTGCAGCAATCACCGCGAGATGAGCAACGAAACTGAGAGGGACAGTATGAAGGTAAATGAAACAGTGGCAGAGCAAACTATTTTACAAAGAAGTCAACGAGGTGACTGCCGAAGGAGTGTGGTGCTGTGACAAGGACTTTTCTTTGATCTGAAGTGAGGAAAAGGGAAATAATAGAGAGTGACTTCAAGTGCCTCAGTCGAGCAGCTCGTCTGAGACCGCGACCGGACATCATGCCAGCGACATCGTGAACTTGACCCTGGGTTATGGACCCATCGAATCCAGATCGATGGCTCAGTTCGGGAGGCTTGGAGGCAACGTGAACAGGTACGGCCTCCGTTGGACGAATGAGTAGGTGGTGCGGAGAGTGCACAAGACCAGGTGACGAAATGGCAGACATGTGAAAAGGTAAGGAGGCGGCCTAAGCCAAAAACAGACAGCGAATGTGGCATGTGATATTCAGAGTTTGCCCTTCAGCCGCGGGTCTCTCGTTATCGTTATTATCTAAGCCTTAGGCCAGAGCTACTTCGGTCTCTTCGGGCCGGGTGTGCCGTGCAGCGATAGCACGCCTGGTTCAATACTGGACCACTTCCGAGTAATCCTGCTCACTACTATGCGAGATCATGTCAGGTGACTCAAATATATCAGAGCACCATTCTTACCAGTTTGACCATGTGCATCAAATTCACATTGATCCATAGACCGATACCCGAAATCCCATAGAGACGTGTTTGGTAGGGTGGAGAGGACTTCCGTGTAGCAAGCGCCGCTCGCTCATCGTCCTGAAGTTGTTTCTCGCCTTGGTCTAACCTTAGTCTTCAGTCCTCGATCATCATGTTCGTCAGGAAAACGGCATATGAGATCTAATCCATCCTCCAACACCTCCACCTCCACCTCCTGTTCCTCCTCCACCATCGTCACGTGAGCTGCTCGTAGTGCTTCTTCGGCTTGCTCGTCTCTCGCTCGATGGGCGGTCTCGGCTAGATTCTGCTCGTGGACGGCCGTAGAACTGCTCTCGGGCGGATCTGATCGTGCTAGGTCCATCGGGGAGAACTGCTTGGAAGCTGGTGCTCCGGCGCGAGGCCGTGTGTGCCAATGGACTGGCCACCGAGGACGACCGTCGACTTGGCCGACGTCCAGCGGGAGGTCGATTCTGCGGCGGCTCCTCTGGTGTGATGGCTTTTCGGCAGTGTGGACAGGTATTATGTTCCTGTAGCCACGACTGTATACAATCGAAGTGGAACCAGTGCTGGCATGGTAGCGTAGTGACTTCGGTGCCAATCTCGACGTTGTCCATGCATATCGAGCATTCCGCTTTGTTCTCAGTCCCCAACATTGACTTGTCCACCTTCTTCTTGGGCAGCCGGTCAATCATATCTTGTGGAGCAGGAGGGGCGCCATTGTGCTGGTTTTGATCCATCAGCTGGCTCATGATTCGGTCAAAAGCTTCCTGTGAAAAGACAGCGTCGCCGCTTCTAGCGTTGAGAGGATCGAGGAGCATTGACAGTATATCGAACGGACCGGCCATGGGTCGTGGATCGCCGGGACTTCGGGCCATGCCTGGGCCTTGAACCAATAAGGAGAACAGGCTGTCATCAATGTCAGTGGCGAAGTCATGTGTAGGGACGTCCACAGACTCATACCTTGGTGGTCCTCCAGCCACGCCTACAAAGCCGCCGTTCTCATGAGATGCCGGGCCGCCTATGAGGCTGTTGACCATTCCTTCGAAATTACGCCTTACTTCATCGGCTGCAGGGTCAGTTTGATGGTTGAACGACCTTGACCGAGGACCCCCAAAGCCTGTGGTATATGTCCTCGAGAAGGAGAAGGTGCCATGGCCTCCTCCTCTCGTGTTGAAGTGGATCGTTCTTACATCTCCTTCGTCCGGGTCTGGCGCATTCCAGGGGTTGTGGTTGTGTATCGATCGAAAAGGGTTGTCGTCGTCGTCCCTCAGTGAGTCTGGCGCAACTTCAGGAGGATCTTCAACCTCCGGTCGGCGGCCCATCTCTAGGATTTCCACGAATTCACTGTCACATCTTGGACACTGTAGGCCTCCATGCGCTCGATCCCACTCATTTTCACATTCGTGGCAAAACACGCTCCCGCCCGCCACTCGATTCGCCATCGCACAGGCCGATGTCAGTTAGGACGATGCGATGGAGATGGCCTGATCCAGTTCCCAGCCTGGATAACGATATCGTTTCGAGAGAACTTCTAGGTAGATAGTCAGGACAATTGTGAGGAGGATGACTTGGTAGTTCCTGCCTAGTGCTCGCCGGTAAGGTAGCTAGACAAGTATAGCCTACCCCAACGTCCAGTCACATTCACAGTCACGCCTCCTACTGGACGGATGACGTTTGCTGTAAGTAGACGCGGCTTCCAAGGTTAGGTTGTTAGCGCGCCGGGCCTAAGGGCTAAGGGCTAAGAGACCCGTTAAATAAAGCCGTGCTAGGATTTCGGTCACTTGACTGTCAGTGGCTGACTGCTGACAACGTAATGACCACAATATGCCCAAACACCAAGTGTGCTACTTGCCATAAGACGAGAGCGTCTGTCACGATCAGCCAGATCAGTCGTTCCAGACTTGCTTTTAGGATGCCGACGATAGGCGCTGTCGTTTGCCTCAAGTGCGGTCAGGTCATGCAGGCGTCAACCTTCTAGAATGTTCTTGACAAAGTCTAGTCTCACTGACACTAACCTCATTGTTGTGAACTTTTCTACGTTGGCAAGTACTCTGACACGTCAAGATTCTCAGCGAGACTCAGCGCTCACTTCATCTTCGGCACATGCACCCTTATGGAAGTATTTGATTGCCGTTCGACATTTCCAACAGACGAATCCAAAAGTCTTATGTAGATCAAGAAAAAAGACGGGCTTGCCACACGTTGAACAGAGAGCATCAATGATGCCACGTCGCAACGATTACATTACGCGTCTTCATCGCCACAGGCATAGCCCACTGGATGTCTGCAGCATTCCTTCGCCCCTGCGAATCATTCAATGGAACTAGGAAGTAGTTCGTGTCGACTACAACGTAGCCTAGTCTGCTGGCACGGGTTTCATTCCAACATGAGCTGCAACCTCCGTTGTTCAATACCATGAAAGCGAGACAAGTCCAGCCAACGGCTTGAAGATTGCTTCCGAGACCTAGGTGCAGGGGCCTTGCAATCTACATGGGCTATGGCAGGGAACCTGGCTATGTCCACTTAGACGCTTGACTGCATCAGCGCTTTCTTGCTGGTGCCTGCTCCATCCACCGTCCGTTCACGTTCTTTTCATTAATACAGTAGCTAGATACCCCTTCCATTCATCAGCCGGTGGGGCATTGTCTGCATGCACCAGACCCCTTAATTGAGACATCCGGCCCAAACGGCATGAGCTGTTTACGCATTTCTCGCGCTTCTGTATCTCCGGCGTTAAGGCATTAAGTATCCTATGCTTCAAGCAAACGCAAAAATGCTCACCCTTTTTGAGGAACCCCTACCCGACTGCCGAAACACGAACAATTCTGCAAAGCGACCGATTGCTGCTACTTGGAGGTGGGATTGGCATCACAGAGCTCCTCCCCTTTGTACATCGTCATCCAAACATCAAGTCATTTCCCAGCATTAAGGCTTCCGACCAATGCCTTGTGGACGAACTAGCAGTACCTTTGGACCAAATCCGTGAAAAAGAGATAGTCGTTGGGCAGAGACTAAATATTGAGGAACTGTTGCACATCGAGGCCAGTCGGGGCTGGTCAAAGATTGCAGTCTTGGTTTGTGGGCCAGCAAGTATATGTGACGATGCAAGATCCATTGTAGCCTGAATTGGAAGAGAACGATCCTACAACTGTTCTTTTGAGCTCGAGGTTGATGCGTTCTCTTGGTAAGATGGATGGCGACACCTTCGACATGCAAGTGAAGGGCAAGGACAAAGAAGGATACCAGTTGAAAGGGCGATCATCGGCCAGGGCATTTGCAAATGACTTTCATGTTAGCATATTTCAAACAACACCTCTGGACCTCATCAATCTTCGGGCCTTCGAACACCCAGAATTTCGTACGTTTGTTCGTTCGTGGTGCAATATTCGACATTCGTAATGTGCGGCTCTCCAAGACTTTTGTCAGGCATGACCACTTGGTTACGAAAATGTATGGCCAAAGTCTGGCTTCCCACCTGCCCAGGTGGTCATAACCTCGCAATGTCTTAGTTTTCCGTACCACCCTTTACTCCTTAGGTTGTTAGCCGATTGGCATTTGTCCTCACTAAATCGCTGTCGCTCCTATGTATCTTCAAAGGAAAACTTGCCGGCATCGGCGGTGGCAGCTTATTATCTGCGCTAAGAGATACCGAGCACCTCCAAGAAGGAAAAGCGTCACGACAGTCGTCAGCGAGCATCGTAACCTTGACTTATTGTCGAGGAGGTCTCGCAGAACCAACAAATGGTAGCCTCGGAACGCGCTGCGTGCTTAAAAACCGAGAAATCTATACTTTTCGAGGACATCACGATGCCAAAGGCGTTACGCAGGGATTTTCACCGATGGTGTTTAAGACCACTGAAAATGGCCGGCTCGTCCCACGTGTTGGGATCCACTAACCTTCCCGCTCGGGAGCGCTCACCTCTTTGCGTGCAGTCTCAAGAGCTTACAGCATCCAATGAACAGCTATAAAATGGACACGGCAAGATGGAGAGTAGATCTGGACAGTCGACATCATTATTGCTTCGCAGCCAAACATGCGTCTACGCTGGGTATTGTTTCTTGAGCTCTTGAGCGCAGTTCATGAAGCCACGACTACACCAGTTCCATCTCCAGATGGCAAAGCGCAATCCCCAAGTTTGAATGATAACCACACTGCTGCCACAAGCTCTTTCTGGCAGGGATACAATTACTGTCAAGGTTCGTCACATTTAGCCACACCAGGGTATTGCGCCTTGCACACGACTGATTACTGAGCGAGGATTAAGGTCGCACTATTGTCCCTGGTCAGACGTGGCACCCCTTACCGAACAGCACGATGGTCAAGCTGCAGATTATGTAAGGGCAAAAGGCCAAGACCTCGAATTGTCTGAACCGATGTACTGACTCATCTGCCCAGGCATCGTCATGGCGCGCGGTCGCCAGCTCTTGGAGTCATTCCAGGTGACCGGACACTGTGGTATCAATGCGGAAATCCTGACGAATTTATGTATATGGATCCAAGTCCCTCAGTCTCAAGTAACCGGTCGCCATTTATGAAGGAACAGAGTGTCATCGACGGAGCTTTCGCATATACCCTGTGGAAGGGAAATTGTGATTTGGGTATGCCTTACGTTGCTTATTGCGCATTGATTCGGTATATTTCTATATGCTAACTATATTCAGGTCAATTGACTTCCTTTGGCTCTCATCAGTTGCAACAACTTGGACAGACTTTACGTAAGGTCTACATTGATACTCTGAAATTCCTGCCCTCGCAAATGGCCACAGATTTCCAAATCAGTCATACCTTTATCTGGTAAGCAGTCACCGCTTCTGCGGGGGCGTTTCGGACTGACGGGAAGCAGGCGGACTCGAGAGTCTGTTGAAAATTTGTTCAACGGTCTCTACCCTTTAAGTACGCGACCATCGAACGCAACGTTGACAATGCACGTAAAGCCGAGCTCAATCGAAACCATGATATCTCCTGTAGGCGCTTGCCCGAAGCTCGCCAATCTAACAGCTATCTACCAAAATTCATCAGCATACGCGAATACATTAGCACCGTACAGTGCTCTACAGACCAAATTGGTGTCCGCCTACAACACGACGGGGCTCAAAGGATACAACACCACACAGGCCCTGTATGATACTGCCTCTTGCACGTTCTGCCACGGTCTCGGACTGAAAGGCAATCTGTCTGCCGAAGACATCCAGATCGCAACTATTCCAGGCACAAGCGCGTATCATAACTTTTTCCGCCAGAATCCCAATAGCGAGCAAGCCAAGCGGCTTGGAGTTGGCGCATGGCTAGCGGCCATTTTGAAATCCCTGTCTGACCACAGCCAGCCATTAGAAGTTTACTCAGCGCATGATGCTAGCTTGGATATGTTCCTTTCGGTTGTCGCAGATCCAGATCTACCATGGCCGCCGTTTGCCTCGAATGTCTTGATCGAAGTATGGCAACACAGCAAGGCAGGGTTGGTCGTGAGGATGTACTACGAAGGTATGATCGTACCTGCCCACCCATCGCTGAATTGCAGCTTTGAAGCGTGCCCACTTGGTATTCTGCAGACATTCCTAGCGACATATATCCCGAGCGACTTCAAGTCTGAGTGTCGACTTTAGAGCTAGAGGTTGCGTTCAGCGTTATAAGGGGAACGCTGTCCTGCTTCTCCTTACTCTCTTTCCTTGCTGATGAAGAGCCCGGCCTTGAAACTGACACTGATCCGGACCCTGACGTTGATCCTAACCTAAAGCTTGAGCTTGAGCTTGAATGATTTGGATTTGGATCTGGGTCTGCATGACTTGCGTACTGTGCGTCGTAAAGCGAGATCCCCAGCCACGACTGGTATACTGTTGGCAGGCTGCGTGTTGCTGGAGGAGATCGAGATGTGATTGGGAGGCGGATGCGTTGCGAGAGAAAGCGGGAACAGATGAGAGAGGGTGAAGGTCAGAATTCAAAGGAGGTTGAAGGTGAAAGTAAGAGTTTGAAAGTAGGCAGAAGGAGAGGAGAGAAGCTTACCTCCCCATATCAACGAGCGGTAGAGCTCCTCGGCACTATCACTATCACCATCGCTAGCAGCCATTTTGGTTTTGATCCTGATCTTCACCCTTAACTTCAAGTTGGTTTGGACTGGATCATCTGTAATAGACCGGTCCGACTTGGAGGTGGCTTGTAATGATTTATTAATCACTTGTCTCACTAGTGGTTCTGCGACAGATGGGTTCTGTTCTTGGTGCAGCCCCTAACTGTCGCTCGCTCGCTTTGTAACAGGTACCAACCAACTGCGAGTAAATAATCGCTTCGTAGCTTTGTGCTCTTATATCACAGCATAATATGAACTAGTTCGTGATCTCTGGACTCTTCCTCGAGGCAAACCTTATATTACGCTATGATCCTACCTATTATCTGGTAGTGTGGAAGGTGCAATCAGTGGGGCTATAAACTGCGGTTTTTGTCTTTTCATCTTTGATCATCAACACAACATACATTACACTTTACAATGGGGGCTCAACCGGGATTTTGATGCATCATTCATTATAATGAACTCTTATTATACGACTGATTTTCCTCTCGCCCGCTGGGCAAGGTTTTAAAGTCCCTATGGGCACAGTTTCAATCAATTTCGACTCGATATCGAGCACAAGGTCTCAAAAGAGCGTTCACCTCTTGCGTCCTCTCGACCAGTACGGTCCTCTTCATAAATCAGCAGCAAGTTAGCAGCACTTCGTCCTCTGGACGTTAAAGCACTGAAAGAAAAACACCTCTACAAAGATCAACCTCCCTCTCTCTCTCTTATTGAAGGCTAGTCGACGCCTAGTAGTGGACATGAAGGATAAAGGATTTGCCAGTTGCCGTTTGTGTGTGTATAGCTACGGTCACAGTGGTTTAATGGCTGCGGTCGTCTATATTTGGGCCAGTGCAATCTAATGGATGAAGTGTCGCCAGCGAGGCCGCTGGATTCAGTCTGGGGGAGCCTGTGGAAGGCGCGATCACAGTGGGGTTATAAACTGCGTTTCTGTCTTTTCATCTTTGATCATCAACAACAACATATATTACACTTCACAGTAGGCGGTAAGGATAGGCTCGAGGATAGAGCGCTATCGTGGAGCTTAAAATAAATATAGTGCGACGCGGTAGAACAGGTTCTAGAACGGCGAGCTATCGATAAAAGCGGCGGGACGAGGCCAAGCGGAGGGGTGAGTACCGTGCACTTTTTACTTACCTTTTCTCACTTAGAAGGCCACGAAGGCTTAGCTGTGCTAATAGTATACCAGGCTGGCATTAGACTTCAAGTATGTTAACTATAACCATATAAGGCATCCATATATCGATGCAGCAAATCTGCTATACCAATCTTCCCTACACCCCACCCCGTGGACCCGTGGTGCCGTGAGTTATGAAATACCAGAGAGGAAACACGACATGGACGTGCGATACCCCAGCTGAGGCACTAGGCGCATGTTGCTGTCTATGTGGTTGGCAGCTCTTCAGAGCATTTTCTTTCTTGAAGACACCTGCCGTGGTCTATCGACGACATTATTCCATCACAACGGACGGCAAGAAGACCAAGCTCTGTAAGCCATGCACCCATTTGATAAATCGCACATTTGGATTTTCCGAATGTACAGTCAAGCATTACAAGACTATCCATGAACTGTCCAAATCGGCAGAAAAATGTCCACTTTGCTCTTTCATTTTGCTCCAAATTGGCGCTGTAGGGGGTAGTCTGAAAATGCAGTCCAATCCCTACGGCAAGCCAGCGATGTGGTCTGCCAAGATTGACACGAATAACAAGATCTATTTCCTGCCAATCATGGAAGATGGATCTGTATTGCACACGTCCAGCAAGGGCCCCGTTGACAATTCATGGGTCAAACATCCAATCCACAGAGCAGAACTCGATGGCGGAATTGCATCAAGATGGCTGAAATCTTGTCTCGGCCACAAGAAATGCCTAAAATATCGCCAAAGTAGGACTAAGTCCTCGATGCCCACCAGATTGATCGATGTTGGGCTGAAAGAAGGTGATGGGAACTTCGCCTCACCAAGACTAGTCGTTGGAATTGAGGACCCTGCTCCGTACGTAGCGTTAAGTTACCGTTGGGGAGGTCAACAACCTCTGATTCTGACAACTGAATCTCTGCCTCGATTCCAACTTGGCTTCTCCTGGACAGAGTTTCCTCCGTTATTCCAGGACTGTGTCTCCGTATGCCGCCGGATGCAAATTCGATATTTATGGATCGATGCTTTGTGCATTATCCAGCCAGAGAGTGACGGTGGAAAGGATTGGGCAGTCGAGTGCACCAAGATGCAAGGTGTCTATGCTGGGTCTTGCTTCACAATCTCTGCCACCGCAGGGCTCAATCCTAGCCACGGTCTATTTTGCATGCGTCCCGATCAGTCCATAAAGATCAAGCCAGCCCGAGGACGTCAATACAAAAGGGTAGGCAACTTCAGCATCGCGCGTTCGTACAAGACCTATTCGAAGAAAAAGCAGTGGACAGCCTTCGCGAGATGGGTCCATCATATCAATACTTTACCCATTAGCACCAGGGCATGGACATTGCAGGAAAGATTCCTACCTCCTGCTATCCTTCATTTCTACGAAGCACAAGCATGTTGGGAGTGCAAGACAGGTCTCTTTCAGGGGGATGAAGCCACCGACATCTTGGTCGACGATATGGTTGAACACGAAATCGAAGACAAGAGTGGAAAAGATGATAAGCCATCGCATGTAAATGCGGAGACTATTGAGGATCAGAATATCTCTAAAGGTGCACAAAGCGACGACCGAGCAGATCCAAATTCAGTTGAATTGGCTGAACCGAAAATGACGAGCCAGGAGGAAGAGCGTAAACCAACTCAAACAGCTACGAAGAGGGCTGAAAAGACAGAAGAGGTAAACGAAGACCTGAAACTCATTCTTCCTTCGCATGCATCATTTCGTTCGGAATACGATTTCGGATGGTGGTACTCCATAGTAGATGTTTATCAATGCCGTGGCGTGACCAGAGCTGGAGATCGACTTCCTGCAATCGGTGGACTCGCAGGCTACTTTACAGAAAAATTAGACGTAATGTATTTAGCAGGACTGTGGGAAAAAGATTTCTGCAAAGGCCTCTTGTGGTGGCGCTGGGGTCAGAATTTCCCAAATCTGAACCTGAAGGCACCCAGCTGGTCGTGGGCACACCTAAACGGTGGCACTGAGTATGGTAGATGGAAGCTATTCGGCATCGATTATGGTTTCCGCATGATCAGCACCCATGTGAAAGCATTACACGGCCCCTTTGGCGAGATCGAAGAAGGGCTGATCGTTGGGGATGGACTGATGAGGAACGTCGTATGCAAAACTGATAGCGACATTGAAGTTCAAGGATCGTACACATGGCGTGGCTTGCTTGACGGCGACGCAGAAGGTGAAGGGCCTTCGATCAAATGCGTCTTTGATGAGGGCCGCGACCACAGTACAGATAACTTGTGGTTGTTACTCATTGATGCAGCATGGGACGAAATGGAGTCGCGGGTATTCTTTGTAATGCTAAAGAGGAGCAGTCCACGACATTCGACGTTTGAGAGACTCGGACTGGCGTGGTGTAAGTGTGCAGCAGTTGACAGGTCTTGGGGAGAATGGTGGCGCGGTGTGTATGAAGAGTCCTGTAGAACAGCAGTCATCAAATGTATGACACCCTTGTGGACATCACTAAGGGCTAAAGGCGTCAGCCAGGACAGTGTCGCGTTTGCAGGAGCTGTCCAGGAGGGTTCAAGTGAGGAAAACAAGCAAGAAACGGATTGGGTTTGGCAGAGGATCATCTGGGCTTAATCGAGCAACTTATATGAACTGTTACGGCTGCTCAGACTAGCTAAGTGCTGACACCTCTGTAGTGCTTGTCGAGGTATCTGGAGGAGATCGCTGAGATATTTTGGGAAGGGCCGCGACGAACACCTTTTACGCTCAGAGGGTCTGCCAGTCCCTTGGAGGCCTCTTCGCTGTTCCACACCCTCTATGATGCTGGCATTTTCTTGTAGCCCTAATGCAGTTGAATTCATCAACGTATGCGGTGAACCCTTTCAAGTTTCAGCGTTCTCCGCCGTTCACCTGCTGCGCCATTCTCGCTTCTCTCCCAGAGTTATTGTCATTTTGAAGGGGGCCATTAACCCATGTGGCTGAAAAGAAGGTTTCCTGGTTTCCAGGTGTTGGTCTTCTCCTCCAGCGCTTTGTTTTTAGTGGTATGATTGTGTTTCTGTATGCATCAATTGACTGGCACAGGCCACGTAGTCCAGACAGCGGCGACTTTGAACAGAGTACAAGAGACATAGAATTTCAGGCCGTCGCCTCACCTCTTTCAGACGTTCGGTCATTACTAATATTCAATTCAATCACAATCGAGCGCCTAGGTGGAAGACGGCGACAACTTTGGACTGGACATCGGCGAGATAGGCACGTATTGTGCAAACAAAGAAGCTTTGCCGACTCTCACCACATGCCGAAGGTTCGTCCATCCTCACCCTTGATCGATTTGTATTCTGCGGTAGCATCATACACTGGACTACCTACTATAACGATAGGCCATTACATCTCTATCAACCTACAGTCTCTAACCAAGTTGTGGTTAAATATGGTGCCAGTGTCAGATTGAAGGAAGCGGAAACGCTGGAGTTTCTCGCTTCTCACTCACCCTCCCTACCAATTCCAAAACTGTTCGCAGCATACACATGTGCTCCAGTCCAACTTGACCAGGACGATTCGGATTGTTTATATACGTATATCTTCATGGAGTACATCCCCGGCGAACCATTGGGTAGAGTGTGGCCGGCTTTGGAAAAGAAAGTCAAGACAGCTATCTGCCATGAGGTTGATGATTTCTTGAAAGAATTACGGGCTTTGCAGGCTCCTTCATACATTGGTTCCGTGAATGAAGGCCCACTTCTGGATAATGTTATAGAACAGGTCGAGCAAAAAGGTGGCATGATACAACTGCTTATCGTGAACGATGTACATTTACTAACTATCGCTAGGGCCGTTTCGATCAGTTGCAGACTTTCATGGAGTCCTTGCTAAAAGCTATGCGCGCATACACAAAGGCCAAATCTTCCGCTACGTTCAGGGCTTGCTTGCTGCGGATAAGGAGCACAGAACGGTTTTCACGCACTCGGATCTACGACAGGCCAACATCCTCGTACTGAACGGAAAGGTCACAGGCATAGTTGATTGGGAAATGTCTGGATGGTATCCGGAGTATTGGGAATTCGCCAAGGTCTTTGCCAACTACGGCTTCCACGACGATTGGGGTAACGGCATGTTGGATATCCTACAACCATACTATGCAGAGGCTGCCGCCTACGGGTATATCAGCCAACATTTGTGGTGAAGGCGTGCACCGATGCCGAAGCAAGCAAACGCAACTAGATCGCTAAGCACAGCCTGGTTGTGACTCGCCTCCAGCTCTCCTGCTGCACTGTAATCAGGTGCCTCAGCCAGCAGAGCTATGGATCAGTCCACTAGCCCGGGCCGCGATAATGACTTCATCCGTTCATGCAGAACAGTCTCGCAGTGGCCTCCCCGACTGCTGCTCGACATTCATGGTGTCGTGGGAGTACACTGTTTTCCCCACTACGATGATATCGTAAGGAATCTTCTGCTGCAAAATGGTATGACCGCACGTGCAGCACAAGAGGAGGTGAATGTCATTACCGCAAGGCCGCATTACCCCGTCCAGGGCTCGGCCGGCATATTCCATAAATAGTGATGGGCGGTTTTGGTCTCGGCCGGTTGCGAGCCATGAGCACGGATTAGCGGCGTGACGTTCTAGAAAGGTTGAAAACAATTTGCGACTGGAACCAACGACAGCCAGCTGAAGAAATTTCCTCAACCCACACTTGCTTGCAATTTTCTTAGAAATGCTCATCAACGCTGATGTGACGGCCGGAGGGAAGATTGCGTATCGTTTAAAACCCGAAAGCAACATCTGCGTTTCCCAACACTTTGTTCTCGTGCGTCAAACAGCCAAACGGAGGATCTATTAAGCTGCAAGCCGACCGAGCGATATTGGACGGATTATATTATCTAACCAAAACAAAATCCTTCCTGAGACTCCTTGAGGCCATACATGTCTTTGTTTGGCGATGTAAGCAAAATTGACAGAACGGCTAATTATTAACAAAGTGTAGTTCCCCGTCACAAAGTATCACCGTGGACGGGGCGAGCAGAACTTTGTTTATGTAGCTGGCGAGCGTGCACTGTAATAGTTGCCGAAGGACCAATCCTTAGTCGAAAGAGGGAGCCTAGCTCCGAGAGAATTTCCACAGAAGGTAGTCCTAACGCACAATATGAGCACTCAAAACCGTGCCCATGACTGAGAACACTATCTTCTAGGCTGCGGGACAAGACCGAGCTGAGTAATCACTGCTGAATGCCACCAGCAGAACAACAGGCAGTGATCGGGTGGAATAGCGTTTCGTAAGATGATTCTGGAGCAAAGGCTGTGGTTGCAGAGGTTTCACATGTAGCGTCGGTCCAGGCTCTGGTAACCTGCAACGGCTTCACAGCTCCCTTCCAAACCTCTCCGCCAACATCTCCCGTTGCTTCCGATGTGCCTCTAAGAACTCTGCCGTGTGGCCCATCATGGCCTCGCTGCCGTCCAGCAACCCCTCATTCATCCACTCGACCAGGTCTGCTACATACCCGAGTTCCGCACCAGTGGCACGCAGACTATGAAATTCACGCCCAAGTCCTGTCTTCGACACCCTCTGTTCGTACTCAGCCCTCATCTGCTTATGCGAGGCTAGCTTCGCTTTACCTGCGTATACCCTGGCCACAACCTGTGCTTGGAAGTCAAAAAGGGAGAAGGTGGAGACGTGGTAGGGCACGCCAACAAACGACAGCGTGGGGTCAGGGATGTAGAAGATGTCTTTGTGGAGGTTGTGGCACGTGTCGCCCTCACGGGTGACAAGAAGCAGGGGGTTGGCGTCGTGACGAGTCGCGGTGTCAGAGTGGAGGAATGGCAGAAAGGGATATGAAGTTACGTAGCCTGTTGCGAGGATTACATCGTGGATGTTGCTGAGCGTGGTGTTGTCGCTGAGGTGTACTGTTACCGGTAAGGTCGCGGAATCCGCCGAACGGTCGGTATGGAGTTCAAAGGACTTGACGCCTGCAACGCGTTTTGAGCTTGGTGGGAGGACGGAGGCAGGTAGGTCAAAGGTGCCATTTCGTGAGCTCTGGTAGGATCGGCCGCCTGCGGAGTGGATTTCCTTTGTGATGTCCCACGATGAGACCCCCGCGCCAATGAGGACCACATTGCGACTAGCGTATCTGGCAGCGTTGCGATATGCTTTTGAATGTCTGATTTGCTCGGGGAAGCGTGCTTTCAATGCTGCTAGTCCAGGGATATCGGGTATTCGAGGCATGTTATAATGTCCTGAAGCAACGACGACGGCATCGAAAAAGGAGACTTTCTTGCTCACTCGAAAACTGTAATCTCCATCAGTGATGCCCGTGATGCCCGTCGTGGTTAACACTCTCCACTTGGCACCATGTTTAACAATATCCTCAACACGAGTATTGTATTGGGTAACGTCGTTAACACCGTGGGTCTGTGCAAGCTGTTGAATGTATTCCTCAAGATGATGTTGGCTGACGAAATCATCAAGCCCCACCGGCCAAGCTCCTAAGCTCGTCCTCATGGCTGGCAGAGAGACATTGTTTTTTAGGCCAGCATAACATGGCCCAGGCGGTGCATGAGCTATGACGTCGACCATTGCTATGGCTGAGGCATCAGAGGTCGGCAGGTCTATAGGAACATCACAACCGTCCTTCGGTGTTGCGGGCGGCGTTGGATATTCATCGTGTTTCCAGACGAGTCTTTCATAGTCGCCCTTTGACGGTACCTCATTAGGATAGCCTGTCTCATGGGGGGTCCTTTCGTCAAAGTGCCACACGCCGCCTGCTATCGAAGACCTCTCGAAGACTGTCACCGCTAGCCCCTGCTTCAGCAAATGCGCTGCCGTGCAGACGCCGCTGATGCCAGCCCCGATGACTGCAACAGAGCGTACCTGATCTGTCATGGATGAACAGTCGCCGGACCTGTCTCATGGCTTGAAGAATGTACTATTTGTAGGCCTGATACCCTGATGCAGTTGGTGGGAAGACTACAGTTTGTTGCACCATTTGATTCATGCATCAGAAAGCGTGGAGACGTGTTTGGCTTCGGGTCGTCGGGTGCAAATCCAATGCACTGCTACGGCAAGGCGGACCAGGTCCGGTCGCGGTATTCGTCCGATCAGTGTCGCGGAAAGGGTCAGGGGCATCATCACATGGTAAAGGGGCTGCTAGGTGCAGGTTTTGCACGGCCTTTCAACACGCAATCGTGGTCTTTGGAAAAAGGTGTCGCGAATGGAGAATGCTTAATGACTCGATGCATCAATATGCAGTGTTTAGAAGTTTTCCTGTGCTCTAGACCCGTGATGTACCGAAGGGCTGTACATCTGTAGTGCTTTCGGTGAGACCTACGGTTCAGCTACGGCAGGCTGGTCCGAGTCGACCTCCGCAGCAGCTTGACTATTTCGTAGTTCCCGCTTGTGCAGGTAACGCACAATCATCGCCGTTGCCATCATCATAATATTCAAAGCGACCATCGTGATCATGCCCTTACGATACTTTGGAGCTTCCACTTGCTGCCAAATCAGCAAAGGGAGCCATGCTTGTACGACATATGCCATTTCATTCATTGTGCCAGTGACGAGTGCTCTCTCCTCGGTGTCATCTTTGCAGATCTCGTGCGCCCACGCAAAGCACAGGCCGGAAACTCCACCTCCTGCGCCGGCAAGTACGTAGCATGCCCAATGCCAACCCGTTGCAATATCCCATGCGGCAAGACTTGAATAGCAGATGACCAAGACCGTGCCTGCGAAGATGATCGGTGGCCATCTAGCACCGCGGAACAGGCCGTCAGACGTCCAAGCGTACAACAAAGTCGTGATGACCTGGACAGCGCTTGAAAGTGTGGGATATGCGTTGATGGCTTCGATACTATAGTGTAGATCTTGTTTCAACCACAGGCTGAACGCAGGCTGGCTCAGTGCGCCATTACCATTGTTGAAGAATATGTACAATAGACTCAGTGCATAGATATGCCAAGAGCCGAAAAACTTTCGAAGCTTCACCTTAGAGAAGAGAGATGGCCCTCCACGAATTGCGGAACGGCCTTCGAGTTCCATGCGCTTTTGTGCGAAGACTCGGTCCTCTTCGGTTAGGTAGAATGCTCGGGTGTTTTGTGGGTAGTCTGGCAGCATCACAAATCCAGCCAGTGCAATTGGCAGAGAAATAACAGTATTAACAATGAAGAGCCATTGCCAGCCCGCGAATCCTCCCCTTCCATTCAAGTGGTAGACAGCGGCCATGAGATAGCCTGAAAACATCGTGCCCAAGGCACTCGATGTATGGAAGATACATGATCGCTTGGCAAGCTCATCTCGTCTGTACCAGCAGCCAATAATGTATTGCATGCCAGGGTAGAATGTCGACTCAGCCAGGCCGATGAAGAAACGCAGAACATACAGCTGCGTGGGTGTCTTGCAGATAGCAAGCAGGATGGTCAGAACAGACCAGGTGACCTCACAGAATGGTATCCATAGTGAAGGTCGAATTCGAGTTAAGATCAGATTTGAAGGTATCTCACCAATCACGTATCCGACCGTCCAGCACGTCTGCATGTAGTTGAGCTGGTTTTTGTAGAGTCCTAGATCTTCCTTCATCCCCGAGACGAAAGCATTATTGACGTTGATTTGGTCAAGATACTTGATGAAATACCCCAGCGCCGCGAACGTGAGCAGGGCTGCATCGAGCTTGAACAAGAACCTACGTTCTTGTGGAGACTTGTCGAAGGTGTCCCAGAGAAGGCCTCTCCATGTCCGCTTGGGCCGCTTCTGTACCAACTCTTCAGTCGAGCTCTCCGAGGCTACATCCGCATTTTCGTTGATAGTAGGTTTGGTCTCAACCCTTTCGGGGGGGACTCTCTTGCCTTGCTCAGCCATTTCGTAGTCCCGATCATCAAATGCTGTGCTGTCAAGCACTCGGTAGTCATACGAGCGGTCTCGTCCAATTTTGTAGGCCGATATAAATTTCTTAGCAAGGTCATCCATTCGTTCTCGACCACGAATTGCGCGGGGGACCGCAGCATGGCGTGCTCTGACCTCGAGAGAAAAGTGGTTGAAGCGCTTCCGCGACCTGCATACCCGTCGACGTAATGTTTGCGATAAGCAGTCAATGTCCGTGTTAAAGTCCTGAGCACATCAAAAAAGTCCGCTCGCACGCCACGCGGCACGTGACCGTGAAGCGCCGCTTGTCGTCCGGTTCGTCGACAAACGGCATTGCCGTAGCTGTGCCGATATGCCGCAGATCAATCGCGATAGATGTATGAGAACAAAATGTCGTATAGAGAGTGGAGGTAGTGCATGTGCACGCGACGTCCCGATGTTCGTCAGTCGAAGGGTTCGACGAATGGCGATCAATGCTTAAACAGCACCTATGCGTGGAGGGACGGTTTTGGAGCCTGCTTGAGTCGTGGCGCATGCTCAGAAAGGTGCTCTAAGCGAGGAGATAGCCGGTCTTGATAGACATAAAAACTAAACGAGCGTCCGAATTGAGGTCTGAGTTGTTCACAGCATTAAGTTGATCCCGAACAAGTCAGCCAGGATGATTGCCAAGCCCATAGTTGAGTCGATCAAAGACGTAGCAGAGCCAAGAAAGGACTCCCTTGGTCTGCCAGAGCCGACTTTGAAGCGACTTGAAAAGGCGGGAATTGACCTTTCAAACGGCTACCCTTATCGTCCTGCAAGACCATTGTACCTGCAAGACGTTTATGATATACGGAATGTGGATCGCCCGTACACGGATGCCGGCTCTAGAGCAGACAAGTCCAAACACGCATTGCTCTCAGCAGCAACAAAAGTGACTGACCTGACGACGCACATTGGTACCGAGATCGAAGGTATCCAACTGAAAGATTTGACGCCACAGCAGAAAGATGAGTTGGGCTTGCTTATTGCCGAAAGAAGCGTTGTGTTCTTTCGGGACCAAGATATTAGCCCACAACAACAGAAAGAGCTTGGCAAATGGTACGGAGAGATTGAGGTCCATGTAAGTGGGTGGTAGTATCCTAGAGACTGTATTGCTGATTTGTCCCAGCCACAAGTCCCTCAAGTTCCTGGTGTCGAGGGTGTCACAGTCATCTGGCCGGCTTTGCAAGCGACGGAGAACCCTGCCAATTTCCGCCAACCTGGCGGTGCGTCAAGATGGCATTCAGACCTTGTGCACGAGCGGCAGCCAGCTGGCGTGACCCATCTGCACAACGATGTGGTCCCGCCCAATGGAGGCGATACACTCTGGGCAAGTGGCTATGCAGCGTACGAGAAGCTGTCGCCAGACTTTCGCAAGATCATTGACGGCAAACTCGCCGTGTATCGATCTGCGCACCCATACCTGGACCGCGAGGATCCGACTTTGGGCCCAAAGTATGTCGAAAGAATCCATCCTCTCGTTCGAGTTCACCCTGCAACAGGCTGGAAAGCGTTGTGGGTTAACCGTGCCATGACTGTCAGAATTGTCGGCCTGGACAAGGCAGAGAGCGATGTTATTCTTAACTATCTGTATCATGTGTATGAGAGTAACGTAGACATCCAAGTTCGTTTCAAGTGGACCCCTGGCACTTCAGCTTTGTGGGACAACCGCATCACCATCCATAATGCCAGCTGGGATTATGGTGGGCGTCATCCTCGGCATGGCACACGAGTCACCTCGCTGGCAGAGAAGCCGTACTTTGACGCTAAAGCTCCGACGCGACGGGAAGCGCTGGGCATCCTTGGTGACGATGAAAAAACCTTCAATGGGGAAGCTGTTGAAGGTTGAGTTCAGTACTCAAAGATAACACCATTGCCGGTGGTTCCACAATCTAGGATGAAAATGACCTCTCCGCGATTAGAAAGTTTTGAACGCGTGATATTTGTGCGCCGTTTTCAGCGTATAGAATACGAGGTATGGAGTAACTCTTGTCTCCGAGGACCAAATTCTAGGTGTTTTGCTGAACAGTACGCTGAGGGATTGGTAGCTTCGTCCTTGAGCTATCCGTGAGTGTAAGAGGCGGAAAGTCTACACTGGCTGAGTTAGATCAAGCATCTTTAAGATCAGACGTGTGCTTTTGTCCATTCTCAAGCGTGGCCATTGCAACGCGAGTCTGTTGAGCGTTCTTCGACGTAGCGTTGCAGGACATGATTTAGTGCATGTCATCACTAAATTAATTGCACAACTGTTCACGGCGCTTCCTCTGCTGATTTGGATACGAAGTTCCTGGACATATTCATCCTTGTCGAGATAGGCAAGTCGAATCTGTGGCTGTGATAAGCAATCAGCTGTATTCGTAGATGTTGTTTCTTGTATTCTACACTCCTTTGTAGGCTTAGGTGCACACTACCATATGTGTACCTGTGAGGGTGAACTTCGCCAGTCCGACGAGGAGCAAGTCTTGTACACGGAGCTCCCCAGAATCCCACTGCAAAGTGCTTGGCGCAGGATCTATATTCTGGTGCTTGTAGTTATAGCTGGAGAGCATTCCGCGGGGATCTCGACCAAAAGTATGTGAACAGAAGCAGCATACCGAGGACCGGGCTTGCGCAGCTCCCTCTCTTCGAGTCTTTCGGGCAGTCTCTCGCACTATCGAATACATATCTGTTAGTTCTCAGTCGTACTATTTCCCTAGAACAAGCACAATGAAGCAAGAGTGACCCCAGGTTTTGCCAAGGCTCTCATACATAGTGAGAGAAAGAAATTCAGCATTGCGGTAAGAATTCTTGATCCATAAGTTCCGTGACACTCCTTTCTTATGTCCGGCTAGATACGTAGGGTAGTCAGGTTGATCTCAAATTCGAGACCAGGACAAGTTGTGTTGTCAAGAATTGAAAATTCGACTGTACAACAACTCGTGACGACCGTTCCAAAGATCTAGAGATGGCACTGATTGGCCGGCACTTTCGGGCTGCAGGAACCACACTTTCTCCAGGCTCTCCTTGATGAGCTTTTGCAATGCTTCTCCAGCGAGGAGGGTTTGAGCTTGATAAGGACCCATGACCGATGCCCTCACACCAGCACTAATGATGGCTTTGGCGTGGTTCAGGAGGAAGATATACCCCGCTTCTTCCAGATTGAGACCCAGGCTCATTGCGACAGCACCCCATAAGGGAGCGAGATGTCCGTTTGCAGGCAGTGTCTGGGGCGAAATGGCAGCCAATTTGAGATCAGAGGAGAAAGTGGACAACGCTGCGATGGCTTCTTTGCTTTCCGAGAACTGCTTTCGGGCAGTGCTTGCGTATGCCTTCTCCCACACGCTTAGGAGTGCCCGACCTTGAGCAACGGAGGCTCTTCTCTGCACCGTACAAGGAGTAGAGGCGTCAAGGTCATTGTCCAGTTCCATTAGAGCCAATGGATCTCGAAAGCAGGCAAGCGCATATGGGACCTGAGTGTGGGCCATGGATTGCACAGATAGTTTCAAGAACTGTTGGAAAAGGACAAGATGGTTGCCACTCTTATTGTGCGCGAGGTATGATTCAAGACCACTCGAATATGCAAAAGAGCCAAGTGGAAGAGCCGAGTCAGAGAGCAAGAGCAGGTTGTGCAATGAAGCTCCTATTGGCAAAACTGCCGGTTGGCTTTGAGCATTTTGGGCTGCAGCTCGGGATGCCTGCGCTCGCTTCAAGACAGATTTGGTGAGAAAAAGTTGCTGCTCGAGCTCGGCGACGTGCGCCTCAAGGCGCTCGATGTCGCCAGAGTTCATGTGTCAGTCTAGAAATATGTAGGTACAGGGGTATCTTGCCGGGTAATACCTAGGTAACTATTAGGGATGCAAAACGCGTGGTGGGAATCACGTGCCAACGAATTCTGAACCGAACCTGGTGGAGTACTCGATCGGGTCTTTTGGTGGCTCGGGTGGCATCGAGACTTTTGTCGATCACAAAGCTCAACGCGACCCAATCCAAGCTGCACACATCTCTCACATTTTCGAAGTCTTAGGAAGATTCTCTTGCTCTCTCGGTGGTCAACCTTGCAGAACAGCATGAATCGGTGACCGGAGCATCTTTCAACACCAAAAAGATCAGGATATCGACGACGGCGTCACCATGGCCGCGAAGCGCATACTCGATGCCATTGCTCTCCTCCGAGCGACTCGGAATATCGCCTATAATCACTTTGCCATTCGGCTATCTCAGACCGAGCTCCATGCGAAGACATCGTCGGTGACGAAGTTGCTGCGACAACGGTATCCCGCTCTGTCAAGCACCATCTCAAAGCAATTTAGTCAATCGTCATACGTTCAAAATGATCACATTCCCCGAGCCGACAAGTCGCCTGGCTTGCAGGTGCACTCCCAAGAGGTGGCAGGGATCAAGCAGGACCATCATTACGAGCCGTCAGAGCAAAATTCCGCTGCGTCAAATGCGAGTGGGCCGGATTTTGCAGTAGAACAAGCCCAAGCCACGACACGTCCTCTTCCGGATGGCACCATTCCACCTGCTGATCAACAGTCCATGTCGAATCCCGGCGACTTGGAGAGTGAACATCAAAGGCCGGCCACCCACTCACAAAAGCCATCGTCCGAGCAAGGCACATCATATTCTCCCAGCGCTTCTGCATCCGCTGGATCGACCATGCCTGACTCAACAGGATCTCCTCTGTCTCCCGAACAAGCACGACTCGCTCAACGACAATCCGAAGACCAGATCCCGGCTACAAGCGCTGAGCCACCGGCAAACGATCCCGAGTTCGCCATAGATCAGGAGCAGGATGTATTCTACCAGCCGCCAGGTGAATCTCGTCCAGTATTGTCGGCCCTACCTAGAGTGCGCGTGCCCAAGACGGAGAATGATATTCAAGGTGGAGATTCCCACATCACTCCAGGCCTCAATGCAGATGTTTACTACTCGGGAAGTGAAAGCGAAAGCTTCCAACCCACTGAAGAGCAGCTGACTCAACTGTTCCACAGCCCGAGAGCAGCCCGCTTACTTCACAACAAAGATAAGTATTTTCCTGGTGGAAGAAGAGGCTTCCACACTACGTCGAGGATACAGCAGCAGAATGCCGAGGTAGAAAAACAAGACCTCCGGCGTCTGGCTCAGGACATGGCCAAAGATGTGCAGTCTGTAGATGTAAGTACATTTCCAATACCGGGGCGACTTGCGCTGATCCACTGACAGGGTATCAGATAGCTCCGGGCACGCAACCGTATCAGATGAGAGAGTCTCGAGTACCATCGTCAAGAGCTGGGCGGTTGTTCGAGTACGCCGGTTTAGCAGCATCAATGGCATTTGGAGCGGCCTCGAGTGGGAACATGCTCAGTCCAAGGAACATGGAGAGACTCGTAGCCAAATTGTCAAAGATGCGAGGGGCCGCGTTGAAGCTGGGTCAGATGGTCAGCTTCCAGGACATCAAGATGCTCCCTCCCGAAATCGTGCAGGTCTTACAGAGGGTGCAAGACAGCGCTGATTACATGCCGTCTTCTCAACGGGACAGAGTGATTGCCAACGATCTGGGCAGCAATTGGAGAGAACTGTTCAAATCTTTCGAAGAGAAGCCCATGGCCGCCGCATCAATAGGACAGGTTCACGGGGCGGTCCTCCAGTCAGGTCAGGCAGTGGCTGTCAAAGTGCAGTATCCAGGTGTGGCAGAGTCAATTTCATCTGATCTCAACAATCTCTCATTGCTGCTGCACGCTACCAAACTGTTGCCCAAGGGTCTCTACCTAGACAAGACCATTGCCAATGCACGAACTGAACTTGCGTGGGAGTGTGACTATGTCCGAGAAGCAGAGGCTGCCATCCACTTCCACGAACTCTTGTCTGACGATACCAACGTGTTCTCCGTCCCTAAGATCATTCGTGAGGCGTCGGGGAAGCAGGTCTTGACCATGGAACGCATGGATGGAATCGCGGTGACCAAGATCAAGTCCTTCAGTCAAGAACAACGGGATTGGATTGGATCACAGATATTGCGATTGTGCCTGCGAGAAATCATCGAGTTCAAATACATGCAGACCGATCCGAACTGGACCAACTTTCTCTACAACCACAAGACCAACAAGCTGGAACTACTAGACTTTGGTGCATCCCGGGCGTATCCTGAGCGGTTTGTGAGACTGTATACTGGCGTCCTCCAGGCAGCATCCAAAAAGGACCGGAAAAAGTGTGAAGAGCTCTCGATCGAGCTTGGCTATCTCACCGGATACGACTCGAAAGCCATGGTCAATGCCCACATCGACTCAATCATGACACTGGCCGAGCCGTTCATGGACTTTGCTGACGACCTCTACGACTTCAGGGACCAGACCATCACGGATCGCGTCCGTGGGTTTATCCCTGTTATGCTCCGAGAGCGCCTGGCACCTCCGCCAGAGGAGACGTACAGCTTGCATCGCAAGATGAGTGGCGCATTCCTGCTCTGTGCAAGATTAGGCAGTCGTGTTCGATGCAAAGAGTTGTTCCACCAAGCGCTACAAAAGTCCGAGTTGGAATCATGACGGTGGCCACTTCATGATGAGTCTTCCTCGGCTGAATTTTCAAGGATTGGCTGATCGAGCAGCGACGTCCTTCGACCACGTCTTCCCGTCCTTGGAGCGGAGCGTTGTTCTGCTTGTGGATTACGCTGCATCTGCTTCAAGGCGTCTTTGAGCAGCGGACTGCGGGCCAGGGCTCTGGCTCTCTCATCAAACTCTTCCTGCTCTTTCTCGGCTCGACGCTTCTTCTTCTCCCGCGCCTTCCGATAGCTCTTAACATCGTGGCCCGTGGCAGGAATGTCCTTTGGTTTTGGCTGGGGTGTCCGATCGAGTCGAAAGATGAGGACGAATGTCCGCAAGATGCCATGCAGAAGGAGACCGCCAACAAGCCCAACCAGGATGGCGTACCCAAGGAAATACCACACCGCCTAGAGGCCGTTAGTTGTCACAGTACTGTCAGGGATGTCTGACTTCCTACCTCGAACTTTGCGGCTATACTATACGGCAGCAGAATGGTGCGGAGTATGACATGGCCTATGTAAATAAATGGAGATAGAACGACGTGTATTAAGTAGAGGACAAGCAGCAGGAGCTTGACAATGGGAAGTGTAAGATAGTACAAAACGTTGCCCGCTGCTTCAGACCACCGCATGCTCGTCGTGTCGTCGTATCACATTGCTGACTGGATATGAAGTCCAATCGGATAAGGACCAGACACTGCTAATGGGCGGGCAGGTAAAGCAGTCAGTGGTGGGGCTTGAATAATGTGGCGCCTGGAGTCAGGTCGTCATTAGGGGCGTTAGCGGCGGAGAAGAAGCTAATAAGCTAATAATTAATAAGCCCAAGCCGTCCAGCTGCCCCCGCGCAGTCGAGCCCGCACAACCAAACGCCAAACGCCACTTTTGTCACGGCTTGTGCCAAATATTAATATTATTAGTGGAAGCGGCTGTTGGACACCGGATACCCGTTCCGCCAGCTCAGCAGCTCATTGTATGTCAACAGATCGATAGATTCCCAGGCCCATGGACAACACCTTGCCGTGCATGCATATGATGAGACGAATATACCGACATTAGCAGAGCTTCCAGGACTTTACGATCGGCCTCGCCCCCACGAACTGACGCACCTTAGATGCAACTCGACAGTTTCCGACCTGCCTGGTCTGAACCTGCATAATTTAGCGATATCGCTGCTGCTTGTCTTGGATGCCGCAAGATGGGTCAAAATCAGTCTTCGGAGAAGTCCTCCAGCCGGGGCCATCCTCATCACGCTGATCGGGAGCGAGGAGATCGAGAGCGGGATCGAGATAGAGACCGAGACCGTCGAGTACACCGAAAGATATCCGTTCCAGCTCTGTCGAATGCCCGTGCTCAGCCAGCTGATGCCTCTGCCAGCACCGTCGCTGCGCAGGGCTTGACTACACACAACCTCGATACTGCAAACCTCGAGAGAATGCTCCAGTCGACCAGCCCCGACCTTCATCACAAGGCCGGCCGGGTAGACAACAGCAGCAGCAGCAGGTCGAGGACGAGAAAAGAAAAGGAGGGCGAACCACACACTATGCCAAGCCCACGGCCTGTAGCAAGTCTTCCCCCCGCAGGAAATATCAACATTCCCTCAGGCAGTGCCTTGCCGGCCAGAAGTCGTGAAGAAGAGCTCCAGGACGAGGGAAAGGCACAGGATGAAAGACCATACGTCCGCGTGTCGCATCATCGCCCACCACGCTTTCCCCTGCCCATCGCCGAAGTGCCTGATTCCCCAAGTTTAGGTCCAATCAGCCACACCAATTCCGATGTGCCACTCTTCGAACATGATGATTCTGCCCAGCCAAGACGGAACTCCATGATCAGTGTAGCGACCCTAGAGGAGGAAGACGTCGGCGAGGAGCTTCAACCCTTTGGCGTAGGTTATACAGGTCAGACGGTGCCGTACACGATTGAATGGAATCGACCTGCCGAAAAGGTGTTTGTCACGGGCACCTTTGCTGCATGGGACAAGAAGTATCGATTGAAGAGGAGGTAAGAAAACCCCCCCAAGTCCTCTCTCTTTCTCTTTTTTCCACCTCACCGTGCCTGTTCTCCCCTGTCTCGGGTGGATGGCGCCCCTCTTGCTTGTACAACGATCAAGTGTCGTACCCAGCGCAGCAGCAAACTTCACCATGGCTCTTTTTGTGCAAGATGCCGGCTAACGGTAACACTACAGTGATAGCGACCCTAATCATTTCCAGACGGTGATCAACCTCATTCCCGGAACACATCATCTCAAATTCTTTGTCGACAACCAGATGGTCACCTCTCCTGATCTTCCTACCGCTGTCGATTTCAATAATATCCTCGTCAATTACATCGAGCTTGGTGTCGACGATATCCCCAAACGATCAACTCGCCGAGAATCAGCCCAGATGCCGACCAAACCAACACCGGTCCAAGCATCACCACGACCTGAAGCTCAGGACCAATCAGAGCATCATTCGGGAACGGTGACGCCGGGTGGGGGTGAAGAGTACACCAATGGCACAACTGAGATCTTGCCAGAGGAGATGCCTGAAGGTGACTTTCGTCAAATCATCCCACAAGCGCTCTTGGATGTGGATTTACCCGACGATGACCGACGCTTCAAAACTGCTTGGCAAGTCATCGCGGATAACGGAGCGCCACCAAGTTTGCCAATGTTTTTGAGCAAGAGCATCCTGAACGCCGGTCCAAATATTGGAGTCAAAGACGATACGAGTGTCCTTGCAATGCCCAATCACACCGTGCTAAATCATCTCATGACGAGTAATGTTCGGAATGGAGTTTTGGCAACGAGCGTGACCACCAGGTACAAGAAGAAGGTATTGTTTTCCACTCCTCTAGCGTATGCCATCCTGTCCTCTTTGCTGATCAATCTCGTAGTATGTGACGACCATCTCCTTCAAACCAGTGCCGAAGCAGCCGCAGTCCAGTGTCTGATGACAACGCTAAAACGTGACATGCCGTCGATTCAGTTGTTTTAGCGTGGTGTTGGCGGATGCCGTTGCAGCTCATTAGTAGAGCAGGCTCTGACAGCCAATGAGCATTCAGGTTCTCTCATGGACCGTGAATCGGATCATAGCAGGGCCAGTCGTAAGCAGATTGAACGGATGGCAGCCCATCTGATTCCTCTTACCTAGGTTAATGAAATCCACGTAACACCAATTGACTCCCTGTCCGGTATGGCTGTCTTGTCCCTCAGTCATCTCTCCACCCAACCCAAACGTCGTCCGTCCTGAACCGCTGCGTGCAAGTGCTATCCTCCATCTTCGTCGTCTGCCCAATACTGTACGCCAGCAGACCAGCATGCGCAATCATGATGCCGTTGTCAATACAAAATCTCTCATCCGTCGCATAGACGCTTCCTCCCCTCTCGCCCGCCATAATGCCCATCATCTCCTGCACGCGCTCATTACACCCCACCCCGCCCACAATCAGCACCTGCTCACTCCCCACATGGGCCATCGCGCGCTCCGTAATCTCGACAAGCATCCCAAACACGGTCTCCTGCAGCGAAAAGCAGAGATCCTCGGGCGTGACCGCCTCCCCCGAAACCGGGTCCCTCAGCTTCCCCGCCAACACCAGCGCCGCATACTCATCGACCTTGGCCAAAATCCCACTAAAGCTACAATCCATCCCCTTGACCGCATACGGCAGATCCAGCAGGACCTTCCCTTTCTTCGCCAGCTGCTCGATATTATACCCGGGCGCGGGGTCATTACTTATTCCCAATGTCCGCGCAAACCGATCCAGACAGTTGCCCACCGCAATGTCCAGCGTCTCCCCGAAGATCCGGTACCGCTGGCTCGTGTACGCGATCACCTGCGTGTTGCCGCCGCTGACATACAGCACCACGGGGTTCGTCGCGCCCGTGATCTCGCGCCCCATCTCGATGTGCCCCACGCAGTGGTTCACCCCGACCAGTGGCTTGTCCCAGAGGATGCTGAGCGTGCGCGCCGCGAGAGCTACTGACTGCAGGGGGGCGCCCATCCCGGGGCCCTTGGTGTAGCAGATGCAGTCGATGTCGGCGACCGTGAGCCCCGTCTCGATCAGGCATTGCCGTACGAGATTACTCACGTGCTGTCGGTGGTGCGCTGCTGTGTCTTTGGGCTGGAACCCTTCGCCGGGTGGCGCGTTGTACGTGTGTCGGATGTTGGAGAGGATTTCCGCTGGTTTGGCGGGTTTGCTGCTGCTTGATCCTGGTGGAGGAGCGTGGTGGCGGATAATGCCTACGCCCAGTTTGTTCGCGCTGCCTTCGAGGCCGAGCGCTATCATCGTGCTTGTCTTTGTCATTCTTGAGAGATTGTTGGTCAAAATGATTGAGTATTGAAGTGTTTGTTGGCATTTATTAGGAGAACCTCGAAGTTGGAGAATGTGAGTGAGTATGATCAACTTTGCTAATTTGATCGAGACTTTTAAAGGTTAACGCACAACGTCAGGCATCAACTTATTGGTTAATCTACACCATTCCTTTTGTCGCGCATCTCAAGTGTACGGCAAATTGAAGGCTTTCTGATTGATTGAAGATTACTCCCTATCTTTCATCGATATTTTCCTATTCATGTACAAGCAGCGCTTGTGGTGTCTTTGAATGTTGCACTGTTTAGAAACATATGCCCGACGTTCCGCCGCGATTCGCTCCCCACTACTACGGTGTACCCTGGCTCCCCATTCACCTCCTGCCAGTGACTACATTTGCAGTTTCTGAAATCGAGACTCTAGATCCTCCAACGGGCTGACGACGTTTTTGTAACAACTTCCTTGCAAATCTAAAATAAGGGAGATTATCACATCTCCCCGGGTCAGGTTGATTAACATCGCTGGACTACATCGGAGAATTCTATACTCATCTGCCTTGGCACATTCAGCTGCCAGCCGACGGGCCGTGAAGACCACGCCTTGTAATTACTCCCCCCTACCGCACGAGCCTTTCCTGACATGTATATTGCTGGGTAGTAATTAGCTCCAACCTCAGCCTGTTGTTCTCGTCCATTTGTGAAGACTACTTCAAGGTGCTATCAAGTTTGAAGTGCACTTGTCGAGAGTTTCTAGTGGTGTTCCAATCTGAAAAGCATAAGTAGCTAGACTCCATGTCATGTTGCTCTTGGCCAGAGGTAGATACAAGCCAAAGCCTACAATGTGCGTTGGCTCCATAACGCTTGGCCTTGTCGGCCAAAGGTAAGAGAACAAAGATTTTTGATAGATGAGTTACATGATGTTTACCAAGAAGAATTGGGATGCCATACTGGTAATGAACGAGCGCTGAGTTCTAGAGAATGGAAATGGGGGTGTGATGGCGCAGCTGAGCTCGAATTCACTCATCGTCTGCTAGTGTAGCCTCGATCAATCTTTCGGCCCCTTTTTCGTACGTATAGATGTTGAGAATTTTCAACCCAACAGATTCCAAAACAGCACTCCAATCTGCCGCTCGACGCTCCTTGGACAAAAATAGCCCCATCATCAGGAGATCCAGCGACGATTCTTCCCAAAACGCGCCGACATCTGGTATGACAACTTCGTTGATAAGGATTTTGCTGTAGCCTTTCGTCATTGCTGGTTTGATGTTTGATAGGATTTCTTTACAGTCTAAGTCAGACCAATCATGGAGGGTAGAATGAAGGTAATAAGCTCGAGCTCCTGGAGAATTAGGTTGTTAGCGACATGTGTACGGAGTAGAGCCCGAAAAATGCGGTCGAAATACCTTTGACCGGTTGTTCGGTGAAGAAATCGTGGGCAGTCGCCTCAATTTCGGGAGGAAGATTAGGTTTTGCAGCCTCGATGACCGGCGGAAGATCCTGCAAGATGAGACGGCCTGGAAGATCACTGTAACGATCACGGAAGCGGACAAGATCGTGACCGGTGCTGCCGCCAAGGTCGACGAGCATGACAGCGTCCGGATCGCGTTTTGCACCTTCGCCTAAGATCTGCCGAATAGGCACGCAGCCAGGGTCTGTCCATTTTCTCCGACTCATGTTGTAGCCAGACATTAGGCTGGCGAACGATTCAAGTTCCGCAGGGTGTTGCGACAAGTAATCAAAGAACGGTAGTGATGTTGGAACACTCGTTTGGAACGCGGACGTGGTGTGCTTGGGCCAGGTGTCATTATATCTGTTTTCTCGAAGGAATTGAGGTAATGCTTCGAGTGTGGGTACGAAGGCCGAGTGGCTGTTGAGAGTGAGCAGAGAATTCAATCCCCAACTTCTGAAGGACTAACCCGATAAGAAACGAGCCTCTATGTTGGGGAGAGGCCAACGCTTCAGACAAACGTGTGTTAGCAAATTGGCCGGGGCCAGCCTCATCAACTGCACCCATGGCCGCGAGATGATTCATGAGGCGCGCTTCCATTGTCAGCTTCACATTTTACATCCAGCCCACGAAACCACAAACTGAGCACAGGGGGTTCGATGCCGGTATCGGCTGCTATCTGTGAGGTGCTCTTCGCTGCGCCTCCATCGGCTTGAAGTGTCTCAAAGATCTTCTTCTCACAAGCTATTTGTAAAGCAGATGACAGAGCAGGCTACATGCAGTCAGCAGCCGTTGAGGGAAAACCTGGAGAAGAGTCTCTTCCCTCGGATATTGTCATCCGTAGCACTGCTTCCATCGGTGCTTCGACTGCAAGAAAGAGAGATCGTGAGGCAACCAACAACTCTTTCCGGAGATGCTGCTCGCCATCTCGTAAGGAATTAACCAAAGAGGTGATTTGCTTCAAGAGCTCCTGGATCGCGTCCAGAGGAGCTGAGGTGCTAGTCATGTTTTTGTTCGTATGAGTAAGTGCCCCCAGGTTGAGGCGGAGATAGCATCAAAAGAAGGATTGGAAAACCACTCTACAGCCACCCACATCTTCGATGCGTTGCCATCACCAAAGCCTACCTTGGTTGGGACAAGATTTGCATCGATGATGAAATGCCTGCTGACTGATGGGATGCCTGCTGACTGATGGTACTGCCGTCTCTCATTGCGTGTGGAGTCCGAGACCATCGTTACGCTAGAGAAGCAATTCGTAGATAAGCGATAAAACGGCGTGAAGCGGCTGATAACAGCTAAAATTAGTTGGTGTCTTATGATCCACCATCGTCAGTACTGTCTTGAGCACTTTTGAAACCAACAAGCTGCTGATACGCCGCATCTCTTGGCTGTCAGTAACGGGCGTCCGATACCGACGGCGACACGAACGCAGCCTGAGATGGGAAGTATCTCGTCGTGCTCATCTTACTAACGTTTAAGCGATAGCCTGAGTGGTACGGCCCGAACCAGGTGGGGCTAACATAGGGTTCGCGGGCAATGAGGCACGTGCACACGATGAGCTTGCGGACGCACATACAACTGCAGTCGGACTGTGCTTCCAACCATCTTTCTGTTCCAACATCCCACTTCACTGGACCAAAGTGAAGATTACTGCTGAATGCAAAAGTCATGAGACGGTAAGTGACTTACAGCCCCGAAATCTTGACCTCCTAGACAAAAACTTGCCTGGTGGCTTTGTCGTTGGTTTGTCACGTCCTTCCGCCACTGCCACTGAGCAAAATGAATTCGTCACGTTTGAGAAAGCGACAGCGTCACTCAGAGCATATTAAGCACACATTATTTCCCTCTACGACATAGAGAAAGTCAAAAACTTGGTACTCCTTCGTGTTCGTTGACGAGAAGAAATTGTCGAGCTTGACCATTCCCTGGCGCTTAGCAACGACGACTGCGGCACTGCCGCTACGGCCGATACATCATATGACATGACAGACCATGCGATGAGAAGAGATATATTTATGCTGAGCCAAAGCGCGAGAAATTCATATTGTCATAGACAAGCAAAAGTCCACCAAGGTACTCGATGAGACTTCCTGGGCAGCATCACAAGACAACATGAAGAGGTCTGTCAGCACATTGCAAGATACACACAACTGTATTGAACATCGGAAAGAACTGGATGGTACTTCACAGGATGGTATACAATTCTTACACTATCTAGACCCAACTGCAGGCACTTGCTGAGCATGTGCAGGCTGGGCAGGGGCATGTCCCGCATTTGCAGCCTCAATCTGTGCTCTTCTGGCATTGGCAGCCTGTGCATCCGTTGAGGTCGCTGTAGCTGGAACAGCCCTTGCTATCAACAGACTTCGCTCATTGGATTGTCTTGTCGACTGCGCCAAGAACGAGTCATCCCAGGGCGAGTCGCTATCTACGTCACCATCTGAGTCGTGATCGAATTTGAAACGATCATCGTCCTGTCGAGCTAGGCGGAATGGCATCTTCCTGTCGATCACCGTGCGGCCTCCTCTGCCTATACGCCGTCTAAATGCAGGCATCCGAGGCTTCTCGCCTTCATCCGCGTCTGGGCTTGCGTACCGGAATGGCGTCGATGATCTGGACACGTCTCTCATTTCGACATCCGCTGGTTGACCCGGTTTGCTGGCCTCATCCTCAGAAATGCTAGCTGGAGGAGTCGGCAGATATATCGTGGCGGGCATAGCAGGGAGGAACTGAGCCTCGTCGCGGAAGCCACTTTCTGCATCCGGAGAGAGTGGGAACATGGTCTTATCATGGTACCCGTCATTCCAGCGTATGTGCTTCTCGACGTTGATTTGGATCTCGTTGGCTATTGCGCGATTCTTGTCCTGAATGAGGTCTTCCATGGTCTTGAGCTCTGGTCCAGGTCTAGACGGAATCTGCTGGGTCAGCTGCTGGTCTGGTGGCACTACAGGAGGCAGCTTGGGCTTCTTTTGGGTGATGAGAAGTTCATCATCCCCTGGTTGCTTGAGTTTTCTCTTGAGCTCTCGGAAGGCTTGTCGCTGCTCAAAGACATGCTTGTCGGCTTCTAATAGATCCTTTCTGGCCTGTTCTCGTTGTTTGACCATGAGCAGGATATTGCGGGCTGCCTCGAGGTCATGCCGCAGCTTCTTCAGCTTCTCAGCACTGGACTGGTCACGATGACGCGTTTTTCGTGTCTGTCGGATTTCTCTTCTCCGGAAGCACACATACGGATCTGCATCATCATTCTCCTGGCCTGACTCGAACTTGAGTTGCGGTGGAAGTGCGTGATTGTCCTTGGCTATTCTTCTCGATGACCAGTGATCATACACGACCTTGGCATAGGCTTGCACAGCGGCCGGGGTTGATTCTGTGACATGCTGTAGAAGTTCGTCCAACGACATGACAGGTGCATTGTGTACGCTGGCAAAAGGTTGCTCTATCAAAACAGTCTCCTCAAAAAACGAAACAACATCCTCGAACTGATCCTCGTTCATCGGCGGGGAATGCTTCGCATTGATTACCTTGAGAGCAATCTCATCCTCCTCATCCATACAGTACGAGACGGGGTTGCAGTCTTCGACCGTGGCCGATGACCGGATATACGTGTTTGGCTGCTGCCATCCTTTCGGATATAACACGTCATATTGGATGTCACTTGAGATGGTAGGTGGTGTTGGGATGTATGCATCTTTGACCTTTTCGGTTTTTTGCGAGGCTTGTGATGCTTTGATAGCCTGTTGCAGATGGTATTCCTAACGAGGTGAGCAGATGGACATGACTAGGCAGGTAAGTACTCACCGATTCTTCTGCCTTTTCTACACCGGTTTCTACCGCATTGCGAATTGCATCGGTATCATTGACGTTGTCGACCTGTTCCTCACGAAAGATATGAACATTTTGTTTTGGCGTAAGCTTTTTGGGTCGTGTATGCCGACCAGTGACACGGGACATTGAAAGTGAAAATTATTGGTGGCCTAAAATGGGTGGCAGCGACAACATCGGAAAGTGGCCGGCAGGCAGAAAAAGAGCGGTTTGGGTGAGAAGGACAGGCTGGCCAACACCTCAATACCGCGACTGGTGCGAGTGGTAGTGATACATGCAGGCACAACTTTGGGCCGTGTAATTAATTATTCGTAAATTTGGTGTTGGAATGTAGCGCTTGATCACCGCAACGTTTTGAGTCGGTTTTTGAGATAAAAAGGCGTGGATGGGTGACTGATTTCGATGGTTAAAAGGTTGCGCAAATTGTGGTCGTTGTGTTTCGGTGGCCGTTTGAAGTGGTTCAGAAGCGCAATAATTTTTTGCAGTGCAGGGGGAAACACGCTGGAAGGATGATGGCGGGTGCGTGTGACGAAGGCGAGTTCCAAATTTTGGGACGACCGAGACTGGTAAACAGGCTGCACTGGGCCACTAAGAAAAAGTCACCCCTCCAAAATTGTCTTGAAAGAAGCACTGGCGTGAGCAGCAAGGGGTGCGCCTAAGTCTGTTTCAAGCTAGCCTGCGTCGTCTTTGATTGCCCCTGAATCCCGTGATCCAGCCCGAGCCAGCGAATCCTCAAAGAAAATCAGGATCGGGATTTTTGATAAAGTTGGCTTTCTTGGCCCGCCGTACAATGGACTTTCGCGTCTTTGGGCCACTGGTCCACCGGTGCTGACATCGGGCTGACTGCATTGGACAGGATGTAGCGCATGCCACTACCGAGACCAGCTGAAAGTGTAGCGAACTTCTTTTGATCTTTACAACCCGTCGCTGAAAGTACAACAACAGATCTGTCTGGTTGTCTTGGAAGTTTCCCGAAGTCCTTGTTTATCTGTATACGAAGAGGAGTGACATTGTCGCTTTCACTCTGTTCTCTACTCTAGACACCAGCGCCAGCCCACCATGGCGACGCCTGCATATGGCGCCCAGGCGTCGACGCAGCCCGAGCCAAATAATGCAGCTCTGTATGATGCCCGAAGACGGCAGACTGTTAGTGGTAATCAGGTGCTGGACAACATTGTGAGAGGCTCGAACTTTGACAGAGAAGAAGTCGACCGGTTACGAAAGCGGTTTATGAAGTTGGACAAGGTGAGCACACACCAGGACCGGAAGGCGTTGAGAATTGGGACAAAACACAAGAGACAGGAAAGGCATAGTTGGTGCAATGAAAGAACAAAACACTGACTGAGTTTCCAATCCGCAGGATAATTCAGGCACAATCGAGCGCGAGGAGTTCTTAAGTCTGCCGCAGGTTTCAAGTAATCCGCTAGCTACGAGGTATGTCTCGCCCCCTCACACTCTTCCACATATCGATAGACTGGCCGAAAAGCATCATTTCGACACCGACCTAATCCAGTACCCCCCTCTACTCATCACCCAGTGCGGCGTTCTCGAATACCAAGCTAATGCGCTTCCGCACACAGGATGATAGCGATCTTCGACGAAGACGGCGGCGGTGACGTCGACTTTGCCGAGTTCGTACAGGGCCTGTCAGCGTTCAGCTCCAAGGGCAATAAAGAAGAGAAGCTACGATTCGCGTTCAAAGTATACGACATCGACCGCGACGGCTACATCTCCAACGGCGAGCTCTTTATCGTGCTCAAGATGATGGTTGGGTCAAACCTGAAAGACCAGCAGCTGCAACAGATTGTAGACAAGACGGTGATGGAGGCAGACAAGGACGGGGACGGACGGATCAGTTTTGAGGAGTTCCGCGGCATGGTGGAGCGCGAGGGTGGCGGTGTGGATGTGGGCATGAGCATGACGCTTGATGCGTTCTAAAGCTTGGAACTTGAGCTCCTCGAGGAGTTTTGGAGGCGTGCCTTTGATGCCAGGGGGGAAACCGCATTGGAGGTGTATGCAGGCCTCGGAGAACGTGGCCGAAGATTGTTTCCCCGTACGAGAGGTATCTTGATGAACGGAATGAGATGAGATGAGACGAGATGAGACGAGATGATGACCTCGGCTGGCCGACTGCTTGGAGGGCCCCTAAGTGTAGGGTATCGTACCCCTCGGGCTCGGAAAAGTTACTGGATGAACCGCAAAGTCTGAACTTAAACTTTGAAGAGCTGAAGAACCAGCCTCAACGACGTGGACTGCGGAAAGACCACCACCACCCGCCATCGTTGGAACAACGTCATGAACAATGAACAAGGCACTTACTTGGGTGTGACATGTGTAGGGCGAGTACAGGCATGAGCATGAGCACGGGCGAATAGGCGCCGCGTGGCCAGGTGATCATGTGGGTGAGAGATAGAGACAAAATCCGAATTGCCCAGGTGCTCGTTGCGTGTCGTACAAGCGTGAATGATGTGCCGGAGGCCCATTGATATTTTGTGTCGCCTTTCGGCTGATATACATAAAGTATGTTATAACTAACTGCAACAATGCATGCTAACCTTCTCCCATCTTCGAGGGTACCGGCCGTGGCGCTCATAACGGAGTAAAATAACGTAATCCACTGTACATAAAGGTCCCTATAGCTGAGCGCCCAGCCCCATCATCGATATGATACACGTTGATGGCAACTCAACCGGATATCAAGACCCACAGTAAAAAAAAGATCATCAGTACACCAAACATCTTGGCTACGAGCCAGCGATTTCCTTGTACTCTATTCCAGTACTTGAGCAGTTCCCTCTGTGCACCTTGCACATTATCCACCACGTCTTCGGTGTTGGCATCTATTCGCTGCAGCATCTCACCCTGTTCGGCTACCATGCCGGCTAATTGGCCAAAAATGCTACCCAGTTCGTTGATGGTTCTTTCTATGGCTTCTATGGCTTGGCCACGTTCCTGTATGTACTGATTGGGACCATGTGCTTCCTCCATGAGAAGGATCTGGTGGTCTGTTTGAGGAGCCAGGGTTGATTGTGACGAGGGTTCCAGGGTCAGGAGGTCGTTTGTGGATGACTGGGCGGCCCGAGGGGATTTGCCAGGAGTCAGAGTTCCTTGATATAGCGGCGACTCCGACCTCGAGCTATCGAACTGGGTCGACCGAGCCGACACACTGCTGACAAAGTTCTCAGTCCGCGATCGGCTGGCTTGAATGTTCTTGGTGCGAATTTCAAGAGTGTCTTTGAAGTTTGCCGCGACATCGGCGACTTTATTCTGGAGGAGAAGAACGACATTTTTGTTGTGCTGACCTTCCTGGTCTTGGGACTTTGGCTGGGTCGAATGCTGCTGCTGAGTATAATGTTGAAGGTTGGATATTTGCGTGTTGAGTCGGGCCAGATCTTGTTTGATGACGTGGGTCAATTCGTTGATCTCAACCGGTCGGTCATCAAAAATGGCTTTCTTGCGGGCCACTGCGCGAGACATGTTGTTAGCAGTTTGTTCTACTCTGGTGATCTCGTTGCTCTTGTTGGCGTGTCTGCTTACATTGCGCTAATCTTTCCAGCTTGCCCATGGTGGCCGTTATGCCTCGACCTATCGCCGCTGCATCGCGGGCAAACTGAGAGCGAGCACTTCGCGGCGCCGCGTCGCCATTTGCCTCACGTTTCTGTTGCTCGGAGAGGAGCGATTGCCGGTGTTGTGCTGGCGGCGCTTTCTGTTTCCGCTGCGCCTGGGCAAGAATGGTTCGAAACTCGCCAGTCCGATCTTGTATGGATGTTACCATCCTGCACGTGTGTGGGAAGAATGATTGGCTGGGCCTGGCGGCCTGGCAATGTCGCTGTCGCTGTTGTCGTCGTCGAGGCTGTAAATCAATTCGTTCTCTGCTGCTGGATGCGGATCAGATGGAATTCGTTGGGAGTATTGGTTTAGAAGGGCGAGAGCAGACAAAGGATTGACTGGGTGATTAGAGAATCAATACTATTAGTGTACAATGGAGTTGCCTGATGATTGTCTCGTGCGGTCGTAGAATGAAATTGCCGTATTGGGGAGTTGTGGAAACTGCGTTGAAAGATCAACTTGTCCTTTCCCGTTGATGGGGCAAATAATGGAGACTAGACTGCGGAACGACTAGTAGAACTCCATCACAGATAGTTAGTAATAGTCGCTGCCAGCCGTACTAATTAGTAACCGATCTACGAAGTACGCCCAGCCTTAGCCTCTGCACCTCTGCCAGTCTCCAGGCGCTGCAGGCGGGCCCGCGAACTAAATTTCCCGGCGCACGGCTGGCCCCATTCTTCGTGTTTCGGGTTAGGTTCAGGCTATCCGCTCACCAATAGGGGACAAGCGAGCCACAACTTGCGTCCCAAGATGCGTTGCAGATGTGGCGGTGCCCAGACGACTGACGCAGCCTCCAGCATATTACGGAGGGAATCGTCAGACGTGTGGAGTGGCCTAGAGTTCTGGTCCAATGATTGAAGCGTGAGGACAGCCGCAGGTTGGAATTCCTGGTTCTGTGGTAAAGCATAATCATCATCTGCCACCCGGACCATTTACTCCATCTCTTAGTACTGACTTGACTTGACTTGGTTCAGCGATTGACCTTCTATCTGATCTTCACTCTCCGCTCGTGCACTTTCCTTTGCTTCCAAGGTTCGTTTTGTCGTCTTGCAGCTCGACTTTGCTGCTTGTCTTGACCTCATCACGTTGGGTCATATTATAATTCATGTCGCATTGAATCAACTTGAAGGTTTCAGTCCCCAGCCTGTTCCAACCTCGTCGACCATGAGCTGGACATGATTGCACAATCACTGTGCGGCTCCTCTGTCTCTACTTATTGGTTAATCCTCGTTTGAAAGTTGAAGGTATTCTGCAGAGCCATTTATCTGCGTCAACGTCTCCTTACACCGTCATAATTTTGACCTGATCGCCATGGCGGATCCATACCAGTACTCGTACAAGCCGAACATGAATCGGAACGTGACGAGAAAATGGGCTGAGGCACGCCATGTGGACTACGGAGGAGATGAATGGGGAGACGATGGATACGGCGAAGAAGCTGGCCAGCCGCATCTGTCGCACGATCGAAGAAGCTTCACCAACCCCACGGTCAACACTTCGAATCGCCTGTCCTTCGATCAAGGTCCAGGAGCTGAGCAGCGTGTCTTCTCAGCTGGTGCAGTCCCGCCTCAGCATGGCTTTGTCCCCCCTGCTCCTCGATTCTATGCTCAACAGCCCTCGTACGGCCTTCCCAGCCAGACCTTCGAACAACAACACCCAGCGCCACGTACCTCAACCGACACGTATCGGCAGGACGTTCCGAGACCTAGCAGTAGGGGCTCAAATACGAGCGCAACCCGCTTTCCTCCCAGAAAGTCTAGTCTGGGTCAGGAGGATTTCCAAGACTACCCTCGAGCACAAACCGGTCCGGCGCCGCCTCCTGTGCCTTTGCCGGTCCCACCTCCAAACGATGAACCAACGACGACCCCTCGCCCGTTTGTTCGACCAGCAGACATCTACAAGAGACATTTGGAAGAAGAGCAGAGACGCTCTCAAGAATCATCTCGCCCAAGTGTTGATTCCGACCAAAGAGACGTGTCAGAGAACACTGCGCCTACGGAGGCCGAATCGACTCGAAGGATGGTGCCGACGCTGGATACTGTGGCTGAACGGAGAAGCGAGTATCTGGAGAATATGCTGGACACTCCTGTTTCATCAAAGCCGCAAGACTCAGCGTCACATCAACCCTCCAGTCCCACTCAAATCCGCCCAATAGATACGAATGTCCTCCAAGCTCCATCCTTGCCCTCTGCTTCTTCACGCTATACAGATCGTCCGGACCCGGTTTCTGCTTCCACGGTCGACTCGCGCTTCCCATCCCGAAACGTGAGCCAGCATGACACCACGGCTGTGCCATCTGCTACTCTTCCTCAGATCAACCGCACATCTACTTTTGGCGCAGACCTCTTCGGCAATGCCAACCCCGATCATGCTCATACCCTCGACCAAGCTCCGCCGGTTCCACCCAAGGATGAGCACAACCCACAACGAGACCTGGACCATAAGCCCTCATTGGGCTACAGGACAATGGTCAACGAGGCTTTTCAATCACAAAACCAGAAGATGGCATCGCCGGCAACCACAAACGATTCCATTTTGCGTTCCAACACTACCAGCACTTCCGAGATCAGCCCCATCGTCGGTAGATCGAGAGAGGGTGTATTTGATCGTACTCTGGGTGACGACGATCCACCCGCGAACAACACACTCCGTGATGGGCACGATGAGGAAGATTTCCAACCTCCAAGACGAGTCGGAACCAATCGCAAGGACAGTCCAAGCCCGGCAAGGAGACCATTGAGCATGACAGCTCCTCCTATTCCTGAACCACAATCTGCCATCACCTCCCCCGAGGATCACGAACCTTTGGCCAACGCCACCGCCAAAGAAGCCCAACTCATGAGGCCTGGTTCGGCAATTTTGGTTCATCAGAGTCTACCCAGTCGCGAGTCAATCCATGAAGCCACCGCCACGACTTCGCAGAATGTCCCCACGCTCCGTACACAAAGCCCCCATCTTTCGGAAGTGTCTAATCCAATGAATCATCGCACCGCCTCTGAAGAGTGGGACTCATGGTCTGCTACAAAGAGAGAGGCTCACGCCAGACATGGCATTCAGGACAGCCATCCTACCACACCGAGGATACATTCACCCGGTCCCGTGTCAGACTCCCTCGACAAGCACCTGCAGGCGCCTGCTGCAAATGTGGACGACCCGACTAAATCAACCTCAGCTACGTCCAAGCTGCCATCTCAACGACCCCACGTCCAACGCGATGAAAGTTTCCGACCGATGCTGCCTGGAGGCTGGTTGTCGAGCACCAGCATACAGAAAGCGGCGACTCCCGAGCCTACCCCACCTGTCACTTCGCGACCTTTCCTAGGCTCATCGAGCCTAAGGACTGAAAGCAGCGATAGCATTCCAACGGCTCGTGCTCCTGCCCAAGCCGACTGGAAGGCTCAGTATACCACGGCGCCACAGGCCCAGGCTTTCGCTGCAGCCGCCGCCGCAGGTTCGGCACTGGCTGGCATCTTTTCCGGACCGTCCCTGTCTTCAAGCGCAAACACCGAATCAGAAGTGAGCAGCATCAATGACATTGACGAAGGCCCGACTGGCTTCAATCGAGATGCGAGCATGAAAGCACGAGATTTTGCCGTCACTCCAGAGCCTCCCCAACAATCCGAGCAATCAGCAACTCGTGACTTCGCTGCTCCTCGGTCAGATGCGACTGAGCTGACTCCAAAGGCTCTACAAGGCCCATTCTCCAGGAGCCAACATCAAAGTCCCACACAAGTTCCCCAGGTTCCATCTGCCGCAAAGAGACCACATCACGACGCCGCAGCTGGCGAGTCTCCTACCAAAGAGTCTGAACGATGGTGGAGCGACGAAGAAGAGGGAGAATCGGCACCTGCGCCGGCTCCACTCCGGACTGGCAAGCCAAACCCAACGGAACCCGGACGTCCATCGATTTCGCCCATGCCCCATCGATCCGACTCTGACTCCGGTCCTGATCCTGACCAGCTCGAGTCCGATATCTTCCAAAGCCTGACACCGAAGTCTTCACATATTTTGGATGGATCAGGAGCACACGGACAGCCATTCCGAGGCTCGACCCAACAGCCCGGGTCTCCTCCTTTTGCTGCTGCTGCACTCGCTCTGCCTGCGGGTAGAGATCAGAGAGCGTTCGAGGACCGGGGTGGTTTCCTTCCCTTGTCAGCTCCACAATCCCAGCTTCAATCTCCAGGGACGAACGAGACTCCAAAGACGGCAAGCCGTCAGGCGCAAGAGGGTGCCGTTGAGGGTAGCCAACGCCCTGCTCCTTTGTCAGCATCGTCAACACGAATGCAGCCGGACATTGGTCTTGATATGGCGGCTCCTCGTTCGACCAGCCAGCGAGAAGATACCACTGAGCCAACTACCCCCACGCGCTCGTCGGTAAGGGACTCGGCCAACCATGAGGGTGCCCCAGCCCTTCCCCCGTTGCCTGCCGGTCACACTGCAGCATCAACTGCAAACCGAGCCACGACGCCGCCAGATGACGGTGGTAGTCGAGCACCTGTAACGCCAGCCAAAGATCTTCCCAAGCCACTTATCACTACTGGCCAAACAGCATTGCGACCTTCTACACCAGCTGGTAAAACTCAATATTCAGCGCCACTGACTCCAGTCACGCCGCGAACGCCGGGCCAAGTAGAGCAGCTAACGTCATACGACCCCAATCGAAAATTTCCCATTGAAAAGGTGCCAATCAGCGAAATTGCCGGCCTGGCCACTGCGCAACAACGAATAAAAGCCTACAATGACAACCGCGAAAATTATGCCAGACCGGTCGGTCACCTTGAGAACTGGCTAGCCCACATGAATACTACCGAACATGCTGATGCATTTGTAATGAAGCCCGTCTCCACCACGACGAATCTAGGGTCAAGTCCGCGATATACAGGACGAGATTCGAGTGGTCCACCCAGTGGAGCAAAACAAATGCGGGAGGATGGGCAGAAATTGCTTGCTTTGGGAAGTAGATACGGTCAAAAAGCTGGTGTCCTCGGAAAGGGCCTGTTTTCGAAGGGCAAAGAGAAGTTTCGCTCCGTCAGCGGCAGTCAAAAGGTAGCTAGATAAGATTTCCTTCTTTCAGCGAGAGACAAAGCACAGTACCCTCCCAATTCGCCGCAACGGTACACAAGATAGTGATAATGTATTGCCTTTTCTGATCCAACTGCCTTGTTGACTTGCGCTTTCATAGGGCCCCCTCCTCGGTCGAACCCAAAATGCGAGCTTGCCAACCATCGCGCAGCATTCCTCGACATCAGACAATAGTGCTCCTCACCTACCCACCCCAACGATGGCAACACCGATCGATGACAGCGCTTTGTCGACGTACTTTACAAGTCAAAGCGGCACAACAGGTCCCAGGGAGGCTCCTCTACGAACAGCTGTCAAGCCCCCATTTTCACCAATATCTGAAGGCAGTACGAATCGATCGCCGTCTCAAAATTCTGCAGATCGAACGAGGAGTCCGGTCAACAAGGAACATGTTCATCATTCAAGCAGCAATACAAAACCAACTGAGTCCACTCCCTCAAATGCCCAGGAGACGACGAACCCACCGACCGAGGCCAACAGAGAGTCAATTGCGGCTGTCAGTCTACCAGACGCTCATGGCGATGATCGTGGTTCTGCAGGGTTGCTCGACCCCAATAACGTAGATGAAGCTCGGAGAGATTCGAGCGTCTCCGATGTTTCCTCAGTGAGCGATCATCAAGCAAGGAGGCAGAGCCTTGCTGGCAGGACGATCAGCCCCCCATTAGAGGTACAGGTGTCCCGTGACGACCCGCCATCTCTGCCGACACAGATGAACCGAATGGTCAATATACCGGTACAGACCCAGCAACCACAACATGCGCCGTCTTACTCAACTACAATGGCGTCTATGCCTCGGAGCTCCAAAGAGGCGGAGGCGGAGCAAGATCGAGTCGATGAGCAAACTTTGCCCGCCTATAGTCAACCACAGCAGCGGCCACCCAGGATTCAACCTGGTGCCCAGATAATACCAATCCATCGCCTAAGAGACGATGAAATGGGTCCGGCGGCAGGAGAGTCTCGTCCTTTCTCTTTTGCAGAATCCGAAAGTCTGCTCAATGCCGGGTACGGTACGAACCACTCTATTGACAATCCCCAAGTCCAAGCCGGGGACTCGGTTCCGAATCTAAACAATGCTGTTTTCCGGCAAGGTATTTCTGACGCGAATGCCGTCCCGAGACCTCACGATGACACGAGTCCTTTGCCTAGCGCTCGACGAAATCCTGAGGACTTTGCTGGAAGATCTCCCGAGGAATTTGCTAGACTGAGATCAAACACCACACCGATGCAATCATCACCACAGGAAGAAGGCAAATACCGGATTCCTGGGCCATATGGTCAGGAATTGAGGTCGCCAAGGGCGAAGACATCCTTGCCGCTTCTAGAGCCATCGCGAAGCGTTCCGGCAGCGCAGGAATCTGAAGAAGACGTTCGCCCTCCTAGGCCACCATCAAAGGATTTTGCACGCGGTGATGAGAATGACGAACGAGCTGCTGCACCACGTGGGGGATATGCAAATCTTGCGCCTGCTTCGGGATTTCATGGTCCAAGAGAGCAGGTCTCAACCAACACTATGACGCCGCTCATTGAAAGAGAACGCGAGCGCGAGCGTGAACGGGAACGCGAAAGAGAACGTGAGAAAGAGAGAAGCCGAACTTCCAAATTTACTTCTATGTTTCGCAACAGATCGAGGTCTCAGGGTCGAAAATTGCAGAAAGAGCGATCTAAAGAGCCACAGCCATCCTCTGGTCGACGTGGTAGCCTATTCAAGCTGGGCAATCGAGGCAGTCGTGGTAGCACTGGTGGCTCTCCGGGCCGGCTGGGTGAAAACTTGGATGAAATCACAGATCAGACGCATGCAAACTCGAGTCGTCCAGGGACGGGTGGGCGAAGACTAAGCAGGGATCTCTTCAAAAATTCATCTTCCGGTCAGGAATCCCCGTCGCAGCATGACTACACCAACCAAAGCCAGCCCGCCTCGACATCCCTGCCAACGACTAAGAAGAAAAGGTTTTCTGGATTGTTTGGAAAGCAGGAAAAAGCGCAGACCAAAGCTACCTCCTTTCCCACAGCCTCTGAACAATATTCTGCACCGGAGGACATTTCTCGTAGGCAGATGATGTCACCTCAAACTCAGCAAGCTTACCCAAATCAGTTTCAGGCCCAGACTATGTACGCAGAGAGTCTGCAGCAGCAACAACAACAAAATCAACAAGCACATCCTGCATACCGTCAGGCTGCTCAGGGGCAATCATTCCATGATATGCATCCAAGCGCGGGCTACGACAGTTATGATTCAGGAAATCTGCAAAGCCAAGCGTTTTGGCAACATGATCTGCAACATCAGCAAAGCTTCGCTGGGTCGCATGCTGACCAGCTTTCGACGTACTCTGATCCAAATACCTTCCGGCAGCAAGCAGTTGGCACCAGCGCCTCTCCTTACCAACATGAAAACCACCCTTATCATTCCCCAATCAACACGAGACTTCAGGGTGACTACTTGCCGCCGCAACAACGTCCCGACCTTCCGCGATTGAATACCGGTGAGCACATGGCTGCAACCACCAGCTTGCCCGCTTCAGCTCCTGTTCACTCCAATTCATATGTACAATCACCGCAGAACGGCATCACATCACCTTACTCAGCACAGCCTTTCGGCCATCAGCAGTTCTATGCGCCCCTTCATCAACCAGGCCAAAGTCAAGGTATTTACAATCCGCCGTCAACACGAACTAACAAAGATATATCCTACGGCTCGGATTTTCACTTTCGACAGGTTAACAACGCAACCCCTTCACAGGTTCCACAGCAACGTTTTGGCCAAACCCCGTCCGAGCAAAGTAGAATCACACCTCGCGTTGCAGCTCTGCACACACGATCTCGCAGCCCGAAGCTTGGCCGTAGAAGCTCTGAAGATCTGAATGCTGCCTACAACAGCCTAGCTCCACGTGATGGTCAAAGTCCAGTGGCGAGACTAGGGACATTCAATTCAAAGAAGGTCAGTCCCGTGGGCGGCGTGCCACGCAGTGCCGAAGACCAAGAAAAACCATGGACGATTAATCTACCTGGTGACGAGGCTTCGGGTGAGAGAGAAGCGACAGATCCAGCTAGTGCGACGAGCTCCAAAGCACGGGAAATGAGGAGGATCATGCTTGAGAGGACGCCGGTGCAGAGTTCAGCGCAAGCCAACACAGAGCAGCAACGGCCACAGACAGTGGCAGAGCGGTTCATGGGGGAGTCGGCACGTGTCACGTCACCTACGGCAGCGTCTTCCTACACTCAATCCCCAGTGTCGACACGACCAGCAAGTTTCACGATTAGTAAGAACGCGTCCTTGCGAGGTAGAGAACCCGTGCTCTCAAGGGGCTCAGCAAGTAAGAGCAGTAGCCGATCAAGCAATACTAGAAATATAGATCGCAACCCAAGTGTGCCGAGGAGAGACAATACACAAGGTTCAAACGCGCGAAAGAGTCTCGATGGTGACCGGACCGGATATGACCAGCGTGAGCAGACACCGAGATCGCCAGTGCCGGTGCAGCATCATCCATCATCAGCGCAGCCTCAGATGCGCTCGCAACCGGCAGATTCCAACCCGCACGTGACGAGCGCGACCAGATCGACTCCTCCAGCGCCTTCAGCGAGTCCACCGCCACCACCACCTCCTCCAGCAGACACCAAAGCAGCTGCACCAACATCACCAATTAAAGCTAGGGCCAAGAACCAACCGCCAAGCAACACGATAAATACATCGAATAAGGCGTCAGAGGTCTATGAAATGCCTGGAAGCAGGCCAGAGGGATACGAGAGCGAAGAGGAGCCTATAATGAGCGCGACTACATACCCGGGCCAAGAGTGGCAGCCCGTGTTTGATCGGTGGGAAGACTGAGGCAGGCCCGTCTTGAAGGAGAACAGGAGTATTAGGGGACAGCGCGTGGTGCATCACACTTTGCTATTTGAAAGTGAGACACCCGGCTGCGTGAATGAAAGTTTGTAGATAGAGATGCACAACGAATCAGTTGCAGCATGCTTCCAAGAGAGGTGGTGCAACAACCATCTTTCTTTTCAGCGCCAATGTTCCCTGCATTAAGTATTCAGATAAATGCTAAAGCCACAGCCACAGCCACAGCCCCACAGCTAAAAAGAAGCTTACGACGAAGAGTAATAAAGCAGAAAGGAAGAAGACTGCTGAAGGCCGAGTGGTTGTAGGTGTAAAAGCGGTGTGCTTAAAAGGTCGCAGGGTATAGAGAAGCTACCGTACGCCTGGTGCTTGATCCCAAGGTCGTAAGGTCTCTCAAACTAGCTACGACCGCTCGTCTACAAAGTGATACAAGCAAGCAGCGCTTATCACCAGTATCGAAGTGAATGATAGAGGGATGTGCATAGCAATTTTGGTAAATGCTTTGTGTTCAGTATAGTCCGCGCCGAGATGCAATCGGTGCTAGCTTATGACCCAAACCTTCGAGTTAAGTAGTCTGTTCTCACCGTAGAGACCTATTGGGTCTTCCTTCCCTACAAACGCTGGAGAAACCCACGCGTTCCAACTCACCGGCCTAGCAATGTCACAACTCCCTCGAAGAATAGTCCTTCGCGTAGATGAACAATATGAGCGACAACACGCAGAAATAGTCGAAAGCTTTCTTCGCTTCATACGACGATGTACCAGACTTCTACGAACATCTTCTGTGCACCGAGCCGGTCCACCAAGATGCATACATATTGTGCTAGACCTTCACTGCAAAGCTGGATCGTCGGTTGAAATGCAGAGCATACCATACGAACGAAGTGTTCCGTGTCAAGAAACCCAACGCATTGTATGTATGTATGCAAATAATATTATTCTCCTCTGACTGCAAATTCCCCGGCTGACGAAGCTTTCATCAAACAGCCACTTTACGCGACTGGACGACAGTGCGAGCAGCTATACACGTCAGCGATATTGGTTCCTCGCCTGGGGTAGTAGTAGTAGTAGTACCAACAGAGCTCAATCAGACGAGTTGGACGGTGTGCGCTTATTAGCACACACCGGACACTCTCCCGGCAAATTGGTGTCCTGAATATGCCAGACTGATCTCGAGATCCCGAAATTTACCGCTTGGTGGCGCACAGGGGCTCTTGACAGGACGTGCCTCTGCAGTGGTGCAATACAGGTAGGTAATCCCCTCGTGAGACGTGTTGCGGGTTGCGCGTGCACCTTGCATAGGTCAATCCTCTGATTTCGCACATCGTAACTCGATTATCGATTTTGGGGGACGTCTACAACGGGGATCGGAATGTTCGAGAATAGATGTCTTCATATACACATCTATCTCTCAGAAATGAGAGGCTGCGAGCAGTCAATCCAATGTGAGATTGGGAGGGGTCAGCGGGGAGATGAGAAGTGCCTTGTTTTTCTTTTGCGCTCGAAGTTGTCGATTGGCCAAGACCAATTCGATTCTGGCATAACAGAACCATGTACTTCGTACGTAATATAGCTTTAGCCTTCTAAGTAGAAGCGCTTGGGTCTGTGCTCAGGCCTCGAGGGGCCTACCTCTGGGGGAACACACAATCTGTACCCCGCTCCACAATTGCCTTACGAAGCTTATTGAAAGAATTTCACAAGTGGGCTGGGCTTGATTTCCTCAAACGCTGTCTTCTTCCATGAGCCTTTCTTTCCCGTGTTGGTCGTTCCCTCTTTATATTTGGAGACAGTTCCTGAAGCGGCGGCTGGAGAGGAACGGGGCGGAGGAAGTCAGAGCGCTCAAAGTCCACCAGCATCGCCCGCCGTCGCTCGGCGTTCCACAGGACATTGGGTTCACGCACATCATTATGCTCCACCCCCTCCGCGCGGACGTCCTCGACTGAACGGTGGATTTCCTCCGGCAGATTCAACGTGTCCGAAGGCTGGGCCTCCTCCCCACCCCACGACATCAGCAACATGTGCACGATCTCTACGCCGAGGTCCAGATACGACTCGATCAGCTCAATGTTCCCCAGGTACACCGGTACCACTTTTCCTTGAAGCCGCTTCAGCTGTCGATATACACGACCCTCATGCAGTAAATCCGGCACGAATACCGATATCGTCCCTTTACCCACGAAAGAATACCCGTGTGATGCCAGCGTGATCTTAAAAAGATTCCCTCTTGCGCCCTGTTTCCATAGTGGCTCGCAATCCTGATCCAATGTCCGTCCGAGCTGTTGCTGAACTAGATCAGCAAGTTGTTGCATACCGATTCTGTGTCGCCCGCGAGATCCCACCCCTCGGTGAGCCGACACATTCGAACAACTCTCGTCCAATGGGTCGTCTCGGACGAGGCCTAGTAAACATGCCTGCGTGCAGTAGCTACGGGCTTGACTCCTTGTCCGAGACGATACCAGACTGTCCGTCGATGTCGCCTCGGCCGGAGCCGGAGCTGTGCAGTTTGCCCTAGTGGGAGGCTCCTTGCCTCCCGGTCCTGTTTCAGAGGATGAATCGTCACTCGAGTCCGCATATTGTAAGGGCTCATCTTCATTGCACACGTTTCGTCCAGGACGTCTCGCTCGTAGTTTAAATGGTAGTGGCAACTTGGAATACGAGCCCTTGAACTCAGACGTTGGTGGGGTGTCGGGCTTCTTTGCATTGTCTGGTGTCTGGGGTAGAATGCCCTTCCCATCGACCGGCCACTTTGGTAGGTTTTGCGTCCACAAGTTGCGCCAGCCTTGACTTCGCCTTTTGGATGTAAAGGCCAACAGGCTAAAGGAGAGCACCTGGCCAATTGCCGTATGAAAGATATCGGTTTTTGGATCGTCAGATGGAGGTAGTTCCTCACTAGGTGTGATTAGATGGTAGAACACCGTGGTCGGATCAGCCTCCTTAACCCAAAGGAATATGAAAGCCTTCCCCGTGCTCAAGTAACTGTACTCAAGACCGCTTCTGATCATATAATCAAAAGTCTGCGTGACTACACTCCCGACTTTCTTGTCGGCATCATATTTTAGTCTCTGTTCTGCGTCAGTCGGAATCCTATACTGCTGAACCACCTCGCGATGTAGATTCATCGGGCGTAGTCCTGTTCCGATATCCTTCACCGGGAGTTTATACGCAACCTTATACTCGATCAAATATAAGAGTGTGTTCTTGTCCTCCACATCCCTGTAGACGCAGATGCGGTCCGCCTTAACCGGCCCCGGCGCACTTTCATCACTGTGAGATAGCTCTTGTAAACGTTGTTGGACCTCTTCGACTTGTTCATCCAGAGTGTTGGGATGATTTTCGAACCTTACTCCATGGCCTAGCCTGAACTTTTCGCGTGCTTCCTCTATCTTGCTTAAAGCGGTGATGATTTTGCTAATGGGGAATTCGACTGCGATTTGCTGGTGAGTTCTTAGGTCGTCTTCGGATGCATAGGGCCTATCGCATAACACCTGGCCTAGCTCCTTTAATGTAGGACTTGAAGGGAAGAGTTTCGGCGATTCGGACGGGGAGTGGAAAAATTTATAGGCCTCGTCGAATCGTTGTCGTTGGCCTTCAAGGAATCCTTCCCATGGAAGTAACTTCTTAGGATAACATTTGTTCTTGGGTGAGGTAACAGTTCCCCGAGTTGAGCGCGATTTGTCAGGTTGAATCGAGAGGCCTTTGGAGAAATGGATATGGCAGAGGTCCAAGTACTCTTGAAATGTCGTTTGCGGCTGATGTCTCTCCTCTTCCGCCCGAAGGGCGCGCTGCTCTGCCTTCTCCCTGTCCTGCTCTGCCTTCTGGGCGCGCCGTTCGGCTTCCTGGATTCGCTGCTGAAGTTCTTTAATGTAGAAATAGAGCCGAACAAGGGAACGTCGTTTGGCCGGCGGCTAATCGTCGGAAGTGCCACTTTGGATGCCTGTGGGCACCGCTGTTTGTAATGTTTGTTTTCGCCAAGCCCAGCCAAGTATTTAAAGCGTACATTATATTATATAGTTCTAATAATAACTGAGCGAAGTTCACAAACCCTCAAGGGAACCTAAGAAATACAAACCACCCTCAAGAGCCCAAAGACCACCATTGAAGAACTCTCCGCATGGACGAACACAAGGTGTCTTGCAAAGAAATCCCCCTCCCCCCCCCCGCCCACCGCAGAGTGTAAGATCAGATTAATCAGATTTATTCGAAATCAGAAAAATCTGATTTAAATCTGATTTAAATTTAACCGTTTTAGGAGATTACTCTAAAAATATTTCAATCTGATTTTTAAAATCGAAATCTGAAAATCTGATAATCTGATTTCCTATGATTCCTTGCACACTGCCCCCCCCGGTTAAACCACTTTCTGATTCCTTTCTTTAAACTGTACTGCTCTCCCTGTGTTACCTGATCTCCTCCACCAACCGTACATCCGTCGATGCTTGAGATCGCAATTAACTCGGTATCCCCATTGGAATTTAATGTCAAGTCTCTTGGAATTTCGAGGCGCGACATGATCCATTCGCCCTGATTTACTTGTCTGTCAACTTCACTAATGAGGTCCGCCCGAGCACGGCTTTGTCAATCTCCTCGCCCGCTGATTTAATCTTAACCTTCTTCTCTCTCTGTTGAAGGCAATGTTCGACTTTTTCGTTATCGTTTCTATTGAAATAATTGCTATAGGTGTGGTTGGCTATCTGATAATAATGCCTGTGCAGCTGCCTGAATTTTGGGTTGATGCAGTCGATTGAGGACAGCTCATTCTAGTCAGTCACATTCTACCTTTAAAAGTCACGAGTTAAACTGATTCTCTAAGCGCAGAAACGTCTGTTCCGCTCCCTTAGATAATTTTGATCACGCTCTCCTCAAACCTCACTATCATGACCCCAAGAGCCGAAGCATCTTATTTAGCTTGTGCGCGGAGCAATCTAGAATGTCTCAGGAATTTCCAACATCCTCCACTCGGCGACTGAGCATGCATCATATACCATGAGGCTTGACTAGCGAAGAACAGCTAGCTAAGCTTGTACACTGGCCACACCTAATCTTAATAGCCCACAACCTGTCCATCACACTTGGCTCTTCGCGACGCCCTGGAGGTTGCCCTGATTGCCCGCCCAGTATGAACCATATCACCTTGACCCGGTAAAACTAAATCTTGACAGGACTAAATCTTGACAGGACTAAATCTTGATAGGATCCCCGACGACCTCATCCACCAAATAAGAGGAACAAAAAACCCGAGGGACAAGCCAACTAATCGATGAACTCTCGAAACAACGGGGAGGGATGAATCGGATACTGTACGGGCTGAGAAACATTAGTCAAAGAATAGCTTACTCTCGTTAATTTCAAGATACCTTCATCTCTGACGTCTTGTAGAAGTTTCGCCGTTGTTTCGTATTTCCGATGCCAGCAATCTCGAATAACCTTTTCAAGGACAGGGACCGACCCTAGATCAGGAAAATCACCATTCCGGATAGCTTGTTCAGTCTCAACGGCACCCAAGCCGTCAAATGGTCGTCGTCCCACGAGAATTTCGTAAAAGGACGAGCCGAGAGCAAATATCTCGCTCTGCTCCGATGGGTCTTGCATGTCTGGGTGGGAATGACCCGTCCCATACCATCCTAAGCATTCTTGGCCATCGATGGAGGACCCCGCAAAATCACCAACGAAAGCGTCGAGGTTGGCGTTGAGAAAGATGTTGTTACAGGAAATATCGCAGTGCATCACACCTTGCGAATGAAGAAAGCAGATTGCCGCCGTCACCTGCTCAACCCATCTGAGTTTGGTAGAAAGTGGAAGAGTGCTTGGCCGGGGAGATCGTAGTAGGTATTGTCGGATCGAGCCGTGACTTGCAAGTTGTAAGATGGCACATTCATGCAGGACTCCGTAGTACCGTACAATGTTCTTCTCCCAATATCTTCCGCACAAGCGGAGGCGTTCAAAGACGGCGAGCTCTCGCTCCTTCCCCTTGTCGTCAGTGTAGCATTTGGCCACAGCGTTGAGGTGAAGCACATAGGAGGAGATTCCGGCTCCGACAGCATCATGGTCGCGCATGCAATCAGGAATATCTAATATTGATTCAGAGTATAGCGGCACGGACTCGTGCTCATGAGGAGACATTTGGACGTTCTCCGGGAGCCAGGCTTGTGATACGAAACCCCGGTGGAGATGGTGATTCATCGCAGACAGAGTAAGGTGGGCACAGCATTGTGGTCATGGTCATTACTTACGGCCTTATATAAACCGGCCTTTGGTCAGGATTGAAAAGGGGCATCAAGGTCACCGTCACGGTCTCGTACGACATCAGCCTTGTCGAGGCAGCCTCATTCGAAAATCTTCAGTACCTACATATCTGGAACTATAGAGTCTGCTGACTGAGACACGTTGCAGGCACGGCGGGTTTCAAGGACGTAATGTCGGAACCCAGGAATAGCGCTACGATGAAATCATTAGGTAGGCTACGGATTTCCAGTGCTCCGTTCCTTCATCGCATTCCAGCGAAGGAAAACTCGTACTGCTGAGTGATACTTGAAGACGATTCATTGACAGAATGGCGAGCTCTGGGAGACCTAGATGCCCTGGAGATAGAGACTGGTGTGCCTGCTTTGTAGCTCGGGACGTAGACTGCGATTTAGAGGGCAACCGATCTCGATGCTGTTGTAGAGGATCTTAAAACCCGCATCGAAAGATTACCATCTCGCCTTTCATCAAGTGCCTTCGTGAACAAAAGCTGATTCGTATGGCACTTTGTGTGTGAGAACGGTCTTACTAATCCATATATCTTGAACCACGATACGGTGGTTGCCCCGACTACCGCTTTGTCAACAAGGGAGTACGCGTGAAAAGACTTGAACAGTTTCATTTTGAAGGCAATGCATTTTATACAGACGCTCTGATTCCATGAGCCATCCAAACCACACTTGGTCGAAGGGTATCCGAGCTTGATCGCCATCCAGCTCTGTCGACCTTTTGAAATCATCACTAACTCCATCCGCAATGCAGTTTTGTTTTGTATCAACACGACGCGTTCGTCATTCAGAACGCGTTATTCCTTTCACTTTTGAATAACAACAATCGTAAAACAGCTCGCTCATCACAACCCTCCTGGGCTGTAGCAATATCATTGTAGGAAGAGCTTCCACGCTCTCTTCTCTCCCATGTATCCCAAAACTCCGTTCATGAAACATTGCAAGTGTCGTAAAGTCATCGTCGTCATAGCATGCGTGTCATTCATCTGCTCGAGAGAGGTTATCTTGCCTGTCGCTGGTGCAGGCTGTCTATTCATACAATTTCCAAATCATCATCGTCATCATCGTATCTGCGTTTTGTAGGTTGAGGTGCTTTGATAGGACTTTCTTTTCCTGCCTCTTTGATTCTATCGGGGAGCAGAAACCTGGTCTTCATCTTCTTTTTGATGGGGCTAAGCTTGACACACTCTGCTTGCCTTTTCTTGCCCTTTGCATCTGGATGACCAGCAAGGATGCCTTCCTTCTTCTTGAGGACGGGCTTAACCGGAGCTTGCGACCCCGAGGATGTACGGGAGTGGGATGGTGCGCTCTTTTGCGTCAGTGAGTCCATGTATTGACTGCCAGCACTGCCATTGAGCTTCGCCAATCTCTTGGCAATCTCATGCTCTTGGGCCTTGGCCTTCATGTTTTTTTGAAACCGATCTTGCTTGTCACGCTGCAGGAGTTGTGTTTGTGCAGAGATCGGGTCGTCAGAGTAGTTGTTGTGTGCTAGCTGAGCTGTGCTTAAGTTTGGGCGGGGTGTTCGTGTGAAACTGCGCCTTTGTTCTGTGCTCCTCTTGGGAGCTGCACCACCGACAGCATAGTAGAATGATTGAGAGTCGGCATCAAAGCCTCTTCTGTGGGAGTCTTGCTTTTGCTCGGATGGACGCGGTTGGTATCCACCGGTCGAGTTGAGCCCAGCTCGTCCGCCACGCGTACGGTTGATCTGGGCATCGAGGTGGTACTCGCAGACATCTGTCTTGGAGATGTCAATGAAAGCACCACACTCATTTCCGTCCTTCTTTCGTGCTTTGCAGTGTCCAAGGTGGCTGGACTTGCCAACCTCCAAGATATGGTCTTCGCCATCGTTGATGACGAGTGAGAATGCACCTGTATCCTCTTTACCTCTCTTCGGAGGCATGATGCCAGGGTTGCAAATGGCTATTAGCGTGCCAGGAGCAAGGCGGTGGTAGCGGGGCACTGCGGTGCCAAAGAGGAAGAGATTGATCGACCATTTGAGGTCTGTGATGGTGACAACCATGTATTTCTGTTTGTTGTCAGAGCCAGTGTCCCACCTCTTGTCCCAATCGGCGCTGGAAACGGAGTTTCGGTCAGATGTGGTAGGTTTGTGATTACGCGTCGATGACATGTCTGCAATGATGCCAAAGACGACATGGTCGCCGACGGAGTCTGGGATCTGATAGTGAGGAGATGTCACGTTCTTGAGGAGGTCTGGGATGGTATAGATCGTGACTTTATCGGAAGGGAAGGCTTCCTTGAGGGTTTGGTGTGGGATGTTTCGTGACGCCAGATGAGTGCGTGAGAAGCCTTCGAAGAGGGACGCGTCACCTTTCCGCTCTTCTCGTGTGGAGGATTTTGATAGCTCGACCGGCTCAGCCGGTCGGCTTGAGGATGTGCTCTTTGCACGCGTGATAATGCTTGACCCTGAGACTTCTCTGGTCTCTTGGGAGGGTCGTGGTGGCTGAGAGGATGAGGATGATCGTCGCGGACCTAGGCTATATGACCGCTTGATCAATCCTGATGGTGTGACTTCTCGGTTCTCTCGGGAAGGGATGGTGGGCAGTGTCGACGAAGTCGACCGCAGCGAAGACATGCTATATGATCGCTTGCGCAACCTAGATTCTGTGACTTCTCTGGTGGCGTGAGAAGTCGGGTGGGAGGATGAGGAGGGAGTGGTGGTGGGCGCGGCGGCAGAGGCTGGAGTGATGGTGGGCGCGGCGGCGGCGGAGGAGGAGGAAGAGGACGAACCCCTCGAGGTTGATCCCAGCGTTGGCATACTATACGAACGCCTGATCAACCCCGAGGGGGTGACCTTTCGGTCTTGGCTTCTCTCTAAGTTGAAGCCCGAAGACCTCAACTGTTGCGCAATCTTTGATTGCGTCTTTTGTTGGGCTTGTTGAGCCCGCATCTCTGTCATTCTCTCGCTGAATGACTTGGCCTGCACTGGTGCGTTCATGGCGACCCTCGACCGTGCAGGGATCGAGGGCCGCCCGGTGGATTTGCTTCCGAGATTGGAAGCTCCCGCCCCCTTGGTGGGGGAGAGGAAGACTTCCAATCTCGAGAGAACATTGCGTCTCGGCGCGTTCTCTCTTGGTTGCTGCATTGTGACGGAAATAAGAGAATTGGGTGAATTTACTGTGAGACTAGAGTGTTATCAAGAGGTCTCAACAGCAGCAGATTGATTGGTGAACTTACTGTGAGAGGAGGAGACTGTTGTGAAACAGTAGTGTGGTGAAGTGATAGTGTAAGAAGAGTAGTCGACGAGTTTCATGGGGAGAACAAGAAGTACACATTGTTTACCATTGTACGTCACTGGTGGAGCGCGTTCTTGACGCGACAACACGCGGTGGGGCTAATGCACACAATAGAGCGCGTTCCCCGACTATTAGCCGGTCACTCTGCGCGTGCCAAGCCCTTCGTCTTCATGATCAAGGAAGATTCTTTAATGCGCAAAACGGCTGTTCTGTTACTGCTAGCTCATAAACGGACCTGTAACACGCATGGACAAGTGGACTATCATGTTGTAGAGCGGGATCTGCTTGTAGAACATGTATTGAAGTGCTCTCGATCCGATTCTAGTAGGCAATTTACCCCGTATGTAGTAGAGGCCGGGCGATTATTCGCTTGTGCTCGCGGACTTCTTTACCGTGACAGCACAGAATCAGACCACCATCCCTTGTAAAGACGAGCTCGCCTACTCCGTGGCCGCTTGGTATACACCTTCACTGTACCAGCTATGCCTCAAACGCGATCTGCGACTTGCAGTCCTGTCAAGAAGACTGTTCAAGCAACATCCAACAAAGCCACAGAATCAGCATCGACGAGCTCGAATTCCCGCCCAACTGCGGATCCTTTGCGACTTATAGTAGCGCCGAGGGACATCTCAAGCAGAGCCCGCTTCATTCTCCTTGCAGACCCTGTCGATCGGCAAGCAAAACGATATCTGTCTTGCCCTGAAGCAGGTGTTTTCGAATTAACCAAGATAGACGCACCTCCACACACACCTCGCAGTATACTGTTCGCAGCGCAAGACCAGCAAGATGGCGTACAGAAACCTCGCAAGGGATCTGTCAGCTACGGCTACTTCAATAAAGACGCTGAGTATCGGACTGCCACGCCATACGATTTGTGCTTTACTCTGCTACTACTGGCGGCAGACTCGGGCAAAAGCAACCTTTTCCAATCCGCCGAGGACATCTTGGAGGGGAGAGGTAAAGAGATGTTCGATTTGAAATATGTGTGGCAGCATAACACGGTTCTGGTTGAGCGTTCACTGGAAGCGATCTGCGATACTATCGAAGCCGGCGACGAAAAGCTGTACAGGTATAGCCCTTCCAAAACGCTGCAAACCATTCTGTCCAAGGCTGAGAGAGCATGCAAAAATGGGCTACCTGCAAGCCTTGAAGAGCGATTCGTGACCAGAACGCTGGAGGCACCGGTCTTGAGCATCAAACAAGAGCAGAGCGTTACGGGAACATTCCGACCACAGTCAGATTCACAAGAGACCACCCAAAGAACAAACACACCGACACCATCCGAAAGCTTTGACTCGTCTACTCTAGGGACAAGTGCTACGCCATCGATTGTCTCCTCAGAATCGACAGTCAGCAGTCTCAGCACGACGACGACGTTAGTACAGGACAATGCTGTACCGGAATCGATCAAATCTCTGCAACGTCTAATCACGGCCTTCAGGTTCATCACTGTATCCTATACTTCACCAGCAACATCAGCGTCGCTGCTATCAGCGCTACAGTCTCCGCAGTCAGGGGTTGACTTCACGCCTCTGAACAATTACCTCTCGCATGTCGCCAGTCTGCGTGCCGAAGCAGCCGCAATGACCGACCTGTCTTCATTTTCCCGCAAAAGAGGCAGTCTCGAAGACGAAGAGGAGGCAGAGATCCGGGCGGAGAAGAAGCGCCGCCTCGAAGAAGAGGAGAGGCGGAAAAAGGCAAACACGAGCCGGGGTGTGAAAGAGCTTGCCAAGGTGGATGTCAAGGGGATGAAGAAGATGTCCGCCTTTTTCGCGCCCAAGACAGCAAAAGGCAAAGGATAGGATAGCGGAGTCGTGTAGAGGAAGCACCGTCGTCAAAAAACAAGACTCACTGAAGTGCGGTCTCGGGAAAGCGTTCGATGCAAAATCTGCACGTCTGCATGCGAAATCAAACAAGACATCTCCCCAACCAGATGAGTAATGCCCAAAGCAGCCGATAGAAACAGAGTTCCGGTATGTTGGAATGCAGATGCCACACGCGTCGTCTGCGGGAAGGAAGCCCAAGGAAATGCCTTTCAGCATGGCGCACTCACGAACAACAAGTCATTCTTGGAGGCCAGATAGAAGGCCTGTTTCCTGTCTCGGTGTGGTAAAAGCTCAACATCACTTCTTCATGGGGGATGGACATGTGAAGCCACCAACTTTCAGGAAGCCATTGGAAACGCTGACTGCAAAAGTTAGCTGAGAGGCAAGAATAGGATCAAAAATCTCATACAGGAGGGGGGATGTGTAATACGTTGGAACCAGTGTACTATAGCGGTGGGCGTGATATCACTAGTTTATGCATGAGAATATAAAAGGGTTGGGTAGAGGAAAGGGGGGTTTGAGAATGGGTAGATTAGCCATAAAACATTTCTGGACTTGAGCTTAAAAACTTGGGGACCTGGAATCACCATTCGAGCGAGCCTGGTCTCGTCAAGAATGAATATCTTCAAAATGGATTTTTGAATCAATGCCCCCCGTTCGAGTTTCCAAGCATCCCAACCATGATCCCAATGCAAGCCAAACCCCACGTAAGGCTCATGCATAGTCCCTACTAAGTAATAGGTATGTAATAGGTAGGTAGGTAAGCTACTACTCCGTAATAATACACTCCAGCTACCTAGGTAGTCCCTGCAGCATCCACTGATCCTACCTACCAAAAAAGCTAATAGGTCCTTCTTATGCTCACTAGCACAACTTCACAACAACACACTTCATCATCCGAAAATCAGTATTAGATCCAAATCTTCAAAGCTGAGCTACCTTGCATACCTACTGGGTACATGCCCTACATCCCAGCAGGACGCGCGCCACTGATACGAATAACTCTCCCACCACCCCCAGCCGCCGTCCTGCGGACTTTCTCCTCCGTCGCCCACCCGGGAACCTCGCCTTCATCGAGTGCAAACTCCTTCGCCTTGACGACTTCAAAAATACTAGGGAACCCGACTTCTTTCCACGCCGTCTTCCCGGGACTTTCCTTGCTGTTGTTGGTGTTGGTGTTGCTGCTCCGCGCACCCCTGACGCCAGGGATAGCGAAGCGCGACTGCAATAAGTCTGGCAGACTATGATGCACGAAGCCCTTGAGGAAACCCTGTGCGATCAAGCTGACGACGACGCTGTTGATTTCTTCTGGGGAGGGGTCGACGAGCGGGGGGTGATCTGCTGATGCTGATGTCGGTACTGATTTTGCTGACCAATCCGTATCGCTCTCGGCGACGTCGCTGCCACCACCACCGTCACCATCGTTGATGTCGCCGTTGCCATTGTGGTGTGTATAGGAAGAATCATCGTCGGCGAAGTCTGGATCCACATATCCTCCTCCCCGTCCTCCGACACTGTCGTCATCGGCGGCGTCGTCTCCTCCTGCTTCCAGCGTGATTTTGCCGGCTGTGGCGCGCGCCACTTCCTCCTTTGCGCGGGCGTTGCTCAGGCAGGCGGCGCGGTGGACCACGGTGAAGCGCAGGAACGGCATGCTGTTCTGTCGGCCTTCTTCGGAGCTTCCTAGGAATCCGCCATACTTCATTGACTGGTAGATTAGGCTGCGCCAGCAGAGGATCTCGCATCGGTTCTTGAGCTGTAACAACACTTTCTTTCTGAGGAGAGTGTTCGCACTGTCGCTGAGGGGCGATGGTAACGAGATGTCTGTGAATGTGTGGAAGCGTCCGATGTCGCCGGACTTGATTAGCTGGCTCAGTCGCACGAAGGGTTTGGATATAGAGTGGGCGGCAGGATCGATCAGTAGGATCCTGCCGGGCAAGCGGCCGATGCATAACGATGCAGCTAGTAAGTGAATTAGGATTGCCCGTCGCTGGGTAATGCATGCCTGGTTCTTGGCGCATTGGTCGTATGCGCCCTGCAGACATTGCATGGAGCGGTAGAATTGGTTGCTGTTGAAGTAGAAGACACCAAGGTAATACAGGTACGTTACCCGCTGAGCTGCAGGGTAGAATCGGAGTTCTGGCGAGGTTTTGTCGAGTGCCGCAAGGAGAAACTCGACGTTGCGCAGTTTGCCGGCTCGGGAATAGATACGCATGCAAGAGTTGATGACGAGGTAGAGGCCAGAGTTGAGGTGATCGGGAGAGGGTGGAATGTTGGGACGGGACCGTGAAGCGATCTTGTTGAAGGCTTCACGTAGGGTGTTGCCCGTCTGCTCAACGTACGAGATGTTAGTTAGAGAATCATCATCTGCTGTTGAATTTGTCGAAGTGGTGCCGAGGAGGTCCGGGTCACGGTCAAGGTTGATGGCGATCTGCCGAAGGACGTTGGTCAAGTAGAGCACAATCGGGATCATGGTCGGACCCGGCTGTTCACTCGTGAGCGCTGCAATACATTGCCTTGACCACACTCATTCGTCAGCATCCATCCATACGCCGATTATTTAAGCACGTGGAAAAGAAACAGAGAGAGGTAGCGTACTTGGTCAACCGTTCTATACCTCTGGCTTTCTGCAGGCCCGTCATTCCAGCAAAATCTCTGACATAGCGAAAGTACTGAATGACCGCTTCACAGAAGCTCGCATGAATAGTCCTCAGCTGTTCGCTGGGTAGAGTGATCTTGACCTTTGTCGACAACACCGCGTTGTTGCTGCCGGCGTACCTCGAGTTGAGTTCGGCATGGAGATCTGCGTATGGCTTTTGCTGGGCGCGCGGGAGACTGTCGAAATTGAGGACAAGAAATTCTGCAATGCGCCGCCCGTTGTGCGCGTTTAGGGCTGCAAGAATTTGCTGCAGAAATGATTCAACTATCCCCATGGTTGTGATGATCCCTCGCGGGAGGGGTTGGATCTCGTTATTGCTTGCAAAAGGGCATCCTGCTAGCTCTTTCTTAGAGTGGTAATTGGCTAACGTCGAGATGAGAGCGTGTTCGACTTGGTGAGAGCATAGGAGCTGAGTATCAGAAGCACTTGATTGGGTCGCGCGGTGTTCATAAATTTCATGCAGTTGTCACACTCAGGAATTACATAACAGTGAAGGTCAAAAATACGATGACACGTGATCGTCAAACACGCACATCCCGTTGTGTTGGCCATGTGAGGCACTGGGAAGAACAGGATTTAGAAGGCTCGCTTGAGATCTAAGAGGACGTCGTGATAGGAAAGAGTATATACAGACAAAGATTCTGTTCACTAAAATGGACGAAATTGTACACATCTTGAACACCTGCGCTATGCTAAATGCCCGACCCTTTTCAGAATCTCGTATATTCATTCACAGCTCCGTAGAGGCAGCAGTGATCAGGTCTGCCACTTTTTGAACCTCTTCCTGTGCCTTCGTCATATCTCCTGCCTCGACCCAGTCTCTTATGCCTGGGAAGAATGCCTCATCGTAGCCATTCCATTTCTGTGGTCCGAAAATGACATGCTTGAACTGCGTCCGGTTCACCAGCCCAGTATCATCAAGCAGGAGTTTTTCAAAATGCTCTAGCTTCTCATTTCGTTCTATTCTTCTCAAGCCCAAGTAACTCGTCTCGAACCCGCCGCTGGCGAGGATCTGACTGTGCCATTCGTTGTCAAAGATTGCGAACGAGTTGGAGGCTCGTCCCAGAGCCTGAACAGCATCTCGCAGAGGCTTCACGTCGAGGACTGGGGCTTTGTCTCTCTTGCCGGATGGTTTGCCATTGACGTCGTTCTCGAGGGCATCTACGTATTGCGCGACTGCCCTGCTGTAGGCATCCAGGTCCAGAGGTATCAAAGCATGTTCCGACAATTCAAGTATCATCAGGGCCAATATTTGAGCCATGGTTCTGTGATAAGTCCAGTCCGGATCAGCAAATTTGGTGATCCACTCGTAGTTGTCGTAGCAGCTGTGATAGGGGAAGTTTTCGCCCTCGAAGCGAATGTCTAGGGACGATACACCCACAATGTCTTGAAAGGCAACGTAGTCGCTTCCTGCACCAAGACCTTCCAACGAACGACCTTTCTCCTCCCAGGTTTTGTGGAGTGACTCGTTCGTAGATGGATCGGAAACTCGCGAAAGCGTATTCCTGACGGCCTTTTCCAGAAGGGGCGAGCCCGAGGCGAGAAATTCGACCCCGCTGACTGCTGTATCCAGATTGATATAAGCGATTCCGTCGGACTTCAACTCGTCCAGCCGAGCCTCGACATGCTCAGTGGATCCGATCAGATTGTACTCTTCGCCGTCCCAGCTTGCGAACTCGATCGTCCTCAGAGGGGCCCATCCCTGCTTCTGGAGCTCGCCAAACTGTCGAATCACGTCGAGCATGATTGCGGTTCCGCTGCCGGGATCGGCCGCACCAGTGCACCAAGCATCTCTGTGATTGCCCACGATGATTCTTTTCGAATATTGTTCGGTGCCAGAAATCCGTCCAAGCACGTTGTAAATCGGTTGCCTCCGCTCCTCATCTTGCAAGTTCTTGAGATTGACCTTTGGCGAATTTCGATCGCCCGTCCAGTACTCGACGGAGGAATCACCTACCCAGGCGCCATCGAGCTTCTCCCCGTGACCCTTGAGAGCCTCAAGGAGATGTTGCGCATCTCTCCAGGACAGCGGTATGGACGGGATTTTGTTCAAGCCTGTGCTCTCCTTGGGGTCTAAACGATGGCTCTCATCGGGGAGCGAGGCCCAGCCGGGACTGAGCACATCTCCGACAACCCAGGACATCAGACTGACAGCGCCACGTTGGACGCCATCAGCTGGCATGTATCTGCCGTCAGGAAAGACAGGCCCTTTCAAATACCCATCTTGAGCCGGGTCAGAATAGATGATGCAACCGGCCGCCCCAGCCATCTCAGCTGCTTTGACCTTCAAGGCCCTGTCTCCTTCTGTGCCATAATACCGGACTAAGACAATGGAGTCTTTCGTAGGCACTCCCTTCTTTATCAACTCCTCAAAGTCCTCCCTCGAGCCATAATTGGCGTAGACGAGATGGCCGGTAACATCTCCAGCAGCACTATGACCGTGGAAAACATAGGTCTCCTCCCTGTCCTCTTCAAGAGTGGCTTCCCAGGCCCGGTCTGCAGGATCGACGATTGCCACTCTTCTCCCTTCTTTTCTGGGATAATTCAGATAGACGTCGAACCTCTCCATGTGCACATCGGTCAAACCACCTGCCTTGAATTCCTCCTCTACCCATTCGCCTAGGACATAGTTCCCTTCGGTGCCAGCCATATGCGGATATTGGGTTATCCGTTGTAGGTATTTTGGTATGTTATCACTTGCTTGTAGGCCATCGAGCATGTAATTACGGATTGACTCGGGTTGGAACATGTAGATATTACGCCTGTTCCCCAAATTGATCACATCGCTTGCGAGAAGGACGTACATCAGGCCACCGATGATGAAGATGCCGACAAGACGTCCCAAGATGACAGCTCGGTTGTTATCCATTGCTTGCCAATCGATTCGCGGCATGCGGCAGCAGCACGAAGGAAGGATTCGACGGAAGGATGGTAGGGTCAGCGACTGTAACGAGTTTGTGAAAGAGGTGAATCGCTTGAAGCGGTAGGAGAGCAACGAGCGGCGCGAGTCGTCGTCGTCGGTAGGATCTTCGACTTCCATCTCTTGCATCTCACGGCGGACCTCCGCTTCCTCCTCTGCGCCGAGGCCATCGAGAGAATCGAGACTCGACCGCTGCGATTCGACTGTCGGAGGAATATAGTGGCGGCGTGGCGCTGGCTCCTCGTCATCTTCATTCAATAGTCGTTCCCTCTCGGCGTCGTCACTGATCTCTTCCGGTCCCAGCCTCGAATTCGAGGATGACGGTCTCGAGGTAGCTTCATCGTAGCTCGGAAGGGGCGCAAGGTGTGAGAAGATGTGTTTTTCGTCTCCAGGCATGTTTGCGACGGTTCAACACCACGGTGGCAGGGCTTGAGGGGTCGCCGATGATCAGGACAACGTGGTCCCCGAGGGACGTTGCAGGCTATCGGCCACGCATTACCGCAGAAATCTGTGTGGCTCTGTGTGGCGCTTTCAGCCAAAAGAAATCACACAACACAGCAAAAAGTGGTCAAGGACTCGAGGCGGAGAAAAACGAATTCACATCTCACAAACAGGTCGGCGAGGTCGGGTGGATATGCTGCTCCTTCCTTCCGCCAGGGAGTTCACGTTACATTACGAACCCTGGATCCCTCCAAGACTCGCTAACCGACAGCTCGGACTTGGCGGGCCGAGGCGAGTCACCTCTGACTTGGCCGATCACAGTGATAAGACCGCGATTCTCTAGGCATCTCCTTTGATGATTGCGATGGGGACGTTCCAGACAGCCTTCCCTTTGGTCGGATTCTTAAGCCCGTGTCCGTCCTAACGATTCGAACTCTCACATCCATCAGTTACAGCAATGACATATCATCATGGCGCACCAGTGACAATGAATGAGCAACACCTGGAACGCTCCACGACAGACAATCATGCATCATGAATTTGGTATCACCGGCGTTGTAGCATCAACACATATGAACGTATCTTGATTAAGTCTCACTGCTCCGGGCAAGATCGATGCAGAATCCAGCCCAGGCCTTTCCATCATCACCTTTCATTGTACCTTGGACGTCACGTGCGATTGCTCGAACCACGCTCTCACCGTAGCGGTTTGCATATTCTCGCTTCACCCGTTCAAGATGCTTCGCGTCCCAGTGTAGGCGTATCACTCGAGAAATCAGCAACTCGGCTCGTCCAGCGGTCGGTTTCGGCGCATTTGGCGAAGGTGTTCGTGGGTTCACCGGTGCGAATTCGCTGATTGCCTGATGAAGCAGTATCGCATCGCGCATCGGGCGGTTGAGTGCTCCGTTCAGAACATGTGCCAGCGTTTCACCCTGTTGGATGTTAGTAAGATTTGATACAAGGTCATTTCGTAGGCACAACACGTACCACAAGGTTCTGGGATTTGCTAATCATGTCCCGTGCGAAATTCCGTCGGTAGCTTTTCTCGTAATACCTCATGACCTCTCTGAGATGGTCATCACTCCGCAGCATGATGGTCTTGATCAATGCTGTCTCCCCACCGGCACTATTTATGGCTTCGTGGAGGTCCATCCCGTCCTCATGCACTAACCTCATGTCGATGCCCAACCCTTCTGGCATTCGCCTCTCCTCGAGCGCCAGCAGGATGGCAAATCGGAATTTGTCTGCCTTGAGCTCGGCTTTCATGCACTTTTCCAGATCATCGTCGTATCGTTTATCCTTGAACACATCTTTGATCTCTCGTATTTGCTGATTCGACCGGCCGACAAGACTCTCAATCAAGAGCTCCCGTCGTGAGGCTCCAGACTGATAGAAACAATTTGCCCAGTACGCATCGCTCTCATACTGACCCAGACTGGTGGCATACAAGATCTTGTTTAGGTTTCCCGGTGGTAGGCGTACTTTGATGTGCTTGCTCAGGTTGATGCCTTGCCCATTGATCTTGGCGTACTTCTTGTATGCTGTTTTCAAGTGGACAATTTCATCCGTGGTCAACCAGGGCAGGATCTTCAAAAGTGGTTTGACATCTGGACTACGACGAGTGCCCTTCAGTCCTTCAACGATCTTCTCAGCGTCTGCTTCGGGATCGTAAAACGAGACTGTTTTACGCTTTCCAATGCCAGGTCTGGTAGCCATGGCTGACGCGACCGAAGCCGTTCTCGATTTCTTTCTCGGTGCTTCAAGCTTCAGGCCAGACGAGCGTGGGGAGATAGTATCCTCGACGCCGGGGGACTTGAGTCGTGCTACTCGTTGTTTCTCTCGTTGGAGAGCTCTTATTTTCTTGGAGATTTCGTCATCCGACGCATCGCTGTCGCTTAATTCAAGGTCGGAGAGGTCGTCGTCGTCGTCCTTTCGAGTAGCTAGCGCTAGCGGCGAAGGCAGCGGCGATATGGTCTGATAGGTGCCCTTGTACGATTCAAGCAGAGGAGACGCTGGTGGTCGCCCGCCCGCCGTCGTGGGAGTCTGACCAACTCCCAATGTAGCACCACCAGGCCCACTGGTCGACAAACGTCCGAGGCTTTTCCTCAGCTGCTCATTGCTACGACCAGCTGCACTTGTAGGAGCCGGCGATCGTTCTCGATGATAGCTTGGCCGCCGACCAGCATCAGCTAGAGTTTTCAAGGGCTCCTCGCTATCACCTCGTTCTGCCTTTGGCCGGACAGACGGCTTCCGAGCAGACTTGTCATCCGTGTACGCTTTCTCTTGACTTGCTACGGACGGTTTGCTCGTCTTGGCAGGCTGCGCTGCGACAGCCTCGTATGACTTGGAGAACGAAGGCTGTCGACTTCCACTCTTGTAATTGTACTGAACGTCTGATGGATCGATCTGTGCATAGGGTAAGCCACCGACTTCGGCATAGCTTGACCTGGCGCTCGGTGGTTGAGGAGCAGGAGGCGGCTTCACAGACTGGCCAGGGAAGCCTCCGGGAATGGCGCCATTCCCAGCAAAGGCAGCGTACCGAGGATCTGCGCCGTTCGCGTAGGTCGCGACACTGGGCCGCGGAGACTTTGGTGGTTCAGCATATGATCCTCTTTCTTTTCGTCCTGCAGGGGGCCTTGGCTCTCTTACAGGAGAGTCAACGTATTGCTGCTTGGATGGCTTTCTGCTGTGCTGATATTCGACGTCTTGCCTTGAACGTCGGCGGTCATCCTTGCTTGGACGGGTCTCGTACTCTTCGGGCGAACGGTGTTCGTAACGAGGTGTGTCGTGGTCGTGGTCGTCGTCCGACTCTGTGCCAGCGTAGCGTCCACGGGAAGCTGTCCGCTCGTCGTCAGTGGTCGAATAATGGTCGCTGTCGTGGGATTGACGGGCGGCGGGCGATTTCGACCTCGACCGGCGTTCTTGCGGCGAGAGGAGAGATCTGAACATGGTTGCTTTGCGTCTATGATGGTGAGTTTAGAGTTGAACCCGCGCTCCTCGCTATAGCTCCGTCTCTGGATACTTCAGAGGCAGGCATAACCCGCCAACCTAATTAAAGGGGGGAATCGCTTGATCTGAATCATGCGCTGCGTATTTCAGCCGTAAGTTGGAACCTTGGAAGGTTGGATTGATCTCCTTCACCAATCGAATGGCCAGATCGTACGCGTCGAGTACTTTTGTGTCAAATTCAAATTCGGACAGGGGCTTTAGCGAAGCAATTATGCGGACGTGCACTGACACTCCGAGGCTCAAGCCACTGGCTTTCTGGCCAGAGATTCAGTCACCAATCATGCTCTGTCTCGAAAGGTCACGGTGCATGCTGCTTAGTGGTCGTCGCAGGCGCGGCCTGGGCGGGCTGCACGAATGCCAAGCCCCCAAGGCAGGATCTGGGGGGGTTAGGTTTGTTAGCCCCGCCATTAATCAAGCCCTACCGGTAAACAGAGTTTTATGCGATACCATCTCGAGCCTCGCGCATCAAAACTTGATCCACAGAAGTTCGCCGTAAGATATTACATTGAAGAGGCTGACTGGCTGAAAAAGTTCTCTTGTTAGATTTGCCAGCCTCTCCGATTTGAGCACGCACGGCACAAGTAGGGCGAGGATGAGCTACCCATAGACACATAAATTCTAGGAATCGTATGTCGAGCCCGCTCCTGTCAAGAGATCTGTGGCACCTCGCTAAAGCATGCACAGCCGAAACTCCGACAGTTATGTAAGCCTGGTGGAGGTTCAATTGCTTGGTATTACTCATTTAGCTGGTATAATAGTAACACAAGTGTACAACAATTGGTGCTGTGCCTACATCTGTCCTTGATAACACGTTCCCCTACCAATTTCCTCAGCTTTTATGTGCTCTGCGTACTCCGATCGCAAAGCCAACACGCCAGTAATGGTCTTCATACCATGCACTGGGCCTAATCCGAGTTATCCTCGTCCACATCTTTCTATTTGCCGCTACAGACGCGGCTACTGCTTCCCTCAGGTGTGATGGTCGTGCAAAAGCCTTGATGCTCCTCTCTTCTGTCCACAACACCACCAAGACCCATGCTGATAATCCTCTCGGCGACTTTATGTCTTTCCGCTCGTGATTTGGCCTTGTTTTCCCGTCCACCACTATTGTCCTTTGGCTTCGTGAGCAAGGTCTCCATATCTGGTCTCTCCCACTCCTTCAGCTCTTCCAACCCACGCAAACCGACTGTTTCTAGGAACGGTGCTTGGTAGGCCAAATTTAGAAGTTTGTCAATGGCGCCTTCAACTAAGACGCATGCCTCACAACGAGTGTTCTCTGAGAGTGGAACAGTGACTGGGCAAAGAGTTGGCGACTCCAAAGCAACCTCATGGCAGCGATTCAGGAAGCTATTTGAACAGGAGGCGCACAAGAACGATGTACACATTGTGGACGTTGAGACAGCCGATTAGGTCAAGAGATCGTTTTCGAAAGGCGAACGCACATTTGTAAGGTCGTCTGTGGGATTCCAATTAGCAAGTGACCAGAACGGACGTTTTATGGCTCTTCTACCGTTCAGACCAACAATATCCCAGACCGTTGCGTCGTGATGCACGATTGTAGTAGCTCCTTCACCGGAGCTAAGTTGGACAATAAATGGAGCGACCTGGTGTGGGTGGGATTAAATTGGGCACTGAAGGTACATTGTATCAGCAAGGGTCACGTAGCGCTGTCACGAGTGACAGTATATCGTACACAGTTTTTTCAGTTGCTGAGTGAAACCTTGGGATTGGAATCTCGAAATTCTTTTGGCCATGAGACCATGATTCACGCCACAGATCGAGACTTTGAACACAAGCGGTGCCTTTCAATTCTTGTTTTGCCAGGTATTTGAATTGATTAAAAGTCTGAGGTGCACAGAAGAAAGCTATTCTCGTGATTGGGCGGTCCAGCGAGATGGTACCGTAGAGTGCTCGGACTGGTAGGAACAAGCAAAGGAATTCATGTCTAAGCGGCTTCTCGACCACTTCGTCTCTAGTGACTCGCAGAGAACAAGTCACCAGCAATCTCAACATCGACCAGACTCGAATACCATGTCCGGCACATAATCATTTCCCGAGCAGATATTTCACATCCTATCTTGATCTGTAAGCTTTCGATGTCAAGTACATATCGCTGTTGTTCGTTTTATCGTGATGACGGCGAAAAAAGAGCCCACGAAAAGGATGATAATTCCACAGGAAGTCTTTTTCACACTAGCTACGTCAAGAATTTGGAGGCTCCTTTCGATTCGTGAAACCTCTCCAACACATGCTGCAATCAGTCTTCTCAGTGTTGCTAATCGCCAAAGCGTACGACGAAGATTGAGGACTTCAAGCTGCCGGGTCGGGAAGATGGAGGGAAGCCAAAAGCTCCTGTGCAACTAGCCGGGTTACACAAAACACCGCCAAGCCCAAGGCAGCCACATCAACAATGGCCTCATTCTTAAACTTCAACGACACTTGACTCCCCACGACACCATTCATCTAGTTCCATCATCTCGCTTGCACAAACTGATCATCATGGCTGTCACCGAGGATCATTTTACGCTATTTATCAGACTACCCTTCGCCAGGGGGGATTTTATCGATCCACCTCCAGTCGCATGGTCCGCCGCGAAAGAGCGTGAACTGTGGGAGGTACTGTCAAAATCCTCAAAAGGTCATGAAATCGACTGGCGAGGCTTAGCAGAGATGTTCGAAGTCACAGAAGCATTTTTACTACAACAAGCATCCTGGCTGTACGAGCGTCAATTATCTCAAGTACGAGCACAGATGAGGAAAATGGGCAGCCGATCATCGAACACCGCATCTCCAATGCCTTCATCGAATACAGCCAGTGTCCTAGGAACTCAGCCCATGAGGCGAACCACAAGCGGGGGATCTCGAGTGCCCTCCCGCATGTCGACCCAAGTCCCTGCCGCGGAAGCAAGCGCTCCTGGAACGCCAGTCAAAGCACGAACCTCGTTCAACTCTCGCCCGAATTCACACGGCGGAACTGGCTACGTAAAGACAGACTCTACCTCGGCTCGTCCTCTGTCGCGGAGGACATCGAGAGAGAATGAGGTCGCTAGCAGGTCCCATTCGCGCAGGGGCAGTGTACAGCACCAAAGCACCAAATCTCCAAAGCAGGAGATCGTCCACGAGGTTGACTCATCTTCAGAAGAAGACATGACACAGTCACGCATGCTCCATCGGAGACCAAACCCGGCCGCTTCACGACGAGCTCCACCAAGCAGGAAGCCGCAACATGCTCGGAGGCCATCTGCCCCGCAACTCGATGAGGAGGATGAAGACGAGTCTCCAGCATTCCTTCCATTTGCAAATAACTCCGGCGGAAATAACAGGGACGAAATGAATATTGCACGCGATCCCAGCGCAACGATTCGAGGCGGAACCAATTCCGGAGGCCGGCCCTCGACACACCGCAAGTCTACTTCAGAACGCATACTGCCGCTGCAAGCAAGGCCTAAGGCGCAACAGCTGTCCTCGGCCAGCTCTACCTCAGAAAATCCGCTTGAAGGTGTCAGACCAAGGAGCATGGATAGCCGTCAACAAGGACGAGGTCACCTTCCAAATCCACTCTCGCCAAACCAGCAGGCCGCGTTGGCAGCTGCAGCAGGACTTTCTCCTCGACTTCGCAGAGCCAATCCAGGCGGACACGGGTCCGACACTTCACCAAGCATGGGGAGTAGCTTCAGTGACCTCGATGATGCCAGTGTGACCCAATCAGCTCTCGAGGAGGCGCTCCTGAGCGGTATGGGAAATACGACCATGACCATGGGTGGTGGACCAACAGGGACGGTCGGAAACGTGGCGAATCGCGTTAGTGGTATCAGCCAGGCATTGCGGAGCAGGTATTTTGACGCACGAGGCACAGACCCACAGCGATGAAGGGCCTCCGTGATAGGAAGACTTCGAAAGGCCGAAGGGCTAAGCCCGTTGTCTTCTGCACGACATGTGAAGAAATTGCATGCACATCCCTGCTGCAACAGACTTTTTTCGATGACTTGCCGACATAAAAGTGCTGGCCACCTCCAGCACGATCATCACTGGGCCCATCGTGACTTTCGGCTCGAAGCGCAGATTTCGAACTTATACTCACTCGAAAGCTTCACGCTCTACCGACCTTTGCGTCACTAGTCGCACCAGGCTTCTGATGTCCTCAACAAGCCCAACGGGACACTCCAGCGCAGCGAAATGGCCGGCATCATCTCTCTCATTGTAGAACACCAGATTTCCAGTCTGCTCAACGCCCCACCTCACACTTGGCCTGGTATCCCACAAGAAGCTTGTGTACCCCATGGGCACCCGTACACGGTTTTCTTTCTTCACAACCTCCTCTGGAAACTTCTCGTGATATAAATTCTCAAAGTACACCAATGATGTACTACTGGAACACTTCGAGAAATAGTATAGGTAGACCGTCGTTAGGATATGGTCTTTCCAAAGGTTCGATTTGATTAATGGGTTGTTTGGGTTGCAGGCCTCGTCGTACTTCTCACCAACGAATGCAAGAATCGCAGTCGGGTTGTCAGTGAGCATGAGTCTAAGAGTAGAGGGACGGGTACGCATGAAGATCGCATAGGCGAGGTGGGAGCTCAGCCACACTTGCAACCGCTAGCCAATCTTTTGCTCCCGAGAGGAAATGACTTCGGAAGATGGTAGAGGGAGAGGCGCTGGCAGCCAATTGAAGTGGATGGCTAAGACGCTCTGGTCGTACTTGGGATTGGCACCGCTAGAAAGGATCAGTGGACAAAAGGTCATAGCTCGTTCCAAGAGGTGGAAGCCTGAGACTAGCCGCGCTGCGAAAAGGGCGAATGGAATATCGACACCAAAGGGTGTCACTTACAGCTCTCTCACAACCCAATGGCCCCAGTCACCTGCCTGGATACAGTATTCATCATACTCCAAGCGCTGCATCAAAACATGGAACATCGCAGCAACATCCTTCAGCGTCTGACCTCGAGGCGGCCCAGAAGAGCAGCAGAACCCCGGAAGAGAAGTACAATACAATGGAAGGCCTGCAAGGACTCATCCTCCGGCGTCGTGAGCAAGTCAATGACCTGACTGAATTCGTAGAACGATCCTCGACAGCCATGGATCAGCGGTAGCGGAATAGCATTAGGGCGTTCGGAATCTAGGATGCACGAAATGAACAGTTTGATCATTAATCTCGGTGAGACAGTGCGGCCAACGATTGATGATGTCTTGCTGCTTGTACCAGTTGAATTCGTTTAGCCAGTAGTCGTACATGTCTCTGATCCACTCGGAGCTGATGCCATGGTCGCTGCCGGCACCGGGAACGATGTCATCGTTGGGGATGCGGGTTTCTCGAAGTCTACGGAGGAGTCGGTCGACTTCCGATTGAGTCACATCGACTTTGAATGGACGAATTGATTCACTCATGGTCACCCATGGTCACTTGTAGTCAATTCTGGTCATTCATTGTCTGTAGTTTTCATGTCTTGATATCCAAAAGGTATACGTTGCGGGGAGACATCGCCCGGCCGGCGCGTGGCTGCAGCAGTCTGGTTTTCGCACATCTACTATTCCGACATCAAGTATGAATGAATGCTCGATGTCTTTTGGTAGCATTGGCAATATGGCAAGTTAGCTCGAGCGGACTAGGCCCAATGGTGGTCGAGACGCACCTGCAAGAACTCGACACTGCTGGCTAATTCGTCCCGTCCCGTCTCAGGTTCTGGGCAAAAGCTCAGGAAGGAAGCTGTTTACCTGCTAAGCTTCAGGTGTAATTCCAAACCTGTCTTCAGCAAATCATTTCGCGACCCCATGTCCGGAGCCTTCAAGAGTTTCTTCATTTGGTGAATGGGAACGGGTGCAAGTATCACTTGACAAAGCTTTCCAGTGCCTTGATCGAAACTTGATTCAGCTAAAAATTCTGGGACGCTCCCGAGCATCTGGACCGATCCACTCCGCCAGACGTGACAGCCATGCGCAATCGTATCGCATGGAGAGTTCGAGAAAAAGTCTAAGACGGACCCCTGTTTTCCCCACTTCTACGGCTGAAGTCGAGGATGAGGGTGCACAACTGTGCGGGACGCGCGATCAAGGTTTGCCCAAACCGCGAAGTATTGCGGCTGAATTGCTTAGATGAGCTTGTTTTATTCATGCGTTCACGCAGCCTTTTGGCTAGATGCAAGTCTATGCAGTTTAACAAGACTCGACACAGATGTGAATCTTTCCCATTCAGTTCACAGAATTGTGAAGATGTCACTCATATCACCTGACGCCTGCAATATTTCCTTGTCGCACATCGCATTCGCTAGCCCTTCCAATCTTCAGCTTCTTGCGTTTCTTGAGCATACTTCTTTTTGGACAGACAAGTTCCAGGTGAAGGATTAACCATTACGATAAGTCACTGTCATAAATATTCGAGTAACCGACGGGAGGGTGGTGGTGCCAGTGGCTTCGATGTCATGACTCCCTGTCAGGAGGGTTGCAACTTGCAGGGGATCTTGCAAGTATTCAACTAGTTGATTCTACTCATATGCGTGTCCCAAGCACGCGTGATCCGGATGTGCCATCGGAAGGTGACTCGTCGGGGACGGAATAGGTCCAGACTTCCCGAAGCATGTTTGAGACTATGAATGAAATTGATCATAGAGAGAGATCTCCCAAAGTAATGTGGCCATAGAAACATATAGCTCGAATACATGTTACGAGCGCAGTCGAATACCCTCACGCACAACCTTTTGGTCGTTAGCAAAGCATCAGTGATGTACCAGTTCACATTGAGCTGCGAAGAAGTTAGCGTTCAGCCGACTACTGCAAAGCTGGGGTGTGACTCGTTGGCACTGCGACGATAACATTGCAAAGCGCTGAATAACAGAACATAGTAACGCGACCTCCCAACTCTTCATGCAATTGAAGGATAATCGGCGCTCACATCAGCAGGACATTGTGAAATAGCATCCACTGCAGGGATATTTGCTTTTGCATCCACGCACAACCCGCATCGAAGTCTGCCTGCATGGTTGGCGGGACGGAAGCCGCTAGACCCTTTCGGCGAGCAGCTGAGCAAAACTGGCAGAATCAGGCATAAGCGCGAAATGAAGACGAGCTAGCAAGCGATTGGGACTTTGGCAACTTTTAGCACGAAATGGGCGCAAGGTTGGTCCTCGAAAGGTAGCAATAAGTTTACTGGCCGATAGCGCTGCATGGTACAGTTCATCGACTTCAGCTACTTCGTACACTTCCCAATTCAGTTAAGCCACAAAATACCCCTGCGAGCCTAGACCACTTCGACTCTGCACACTCATGTTCAGCCTGCATCTCACGCCAAGGTATCTCGATGTATTGGAATGCTTCGATTGTGCTTACAATAGCACGCTGCCAGATAATATGCGTGCAAAAAGTAGATACAAAGCGCGAAAGGTTCCAGCCGTTCTAGCACTGGACTGTCTCTCCTAATCTCTCCTGCTCTTGCGCATTCTCAACATGGGCAACGATAACATAGATCCCGAGAAGGGCCTTGTGTCTGCAACAGCGCGCTCTGCGATTCCTTCATGGGCTTCGTCTGCTCCTGATAACGCCATCATGAACGATTCCAGCAGGCACACACCCCTCCAGCTCTTTCAGCTGCTGGTCGGCATAGTCACACCTCCGTCCCTACTTCAAGATGATATTGATCCCGGCAGAGCCAACGGGGCAAAGTCTAGGCACTCACGGGAGGATAACCTTGGTCTATATCAACGAGCGAAAGCTCAGGAACGCGCCAGTAGAATCGCTTATCTGTCTACAAGCTTTATCAGCAACACATTGTACATGCTTCAGATCCTTCTCGCGGCAACATTTACGGCAATGTCTGCGTACAAGGATACACATCCTGTCACCTTGACTGTACTCGGAGCGGTGAATACCGTTCTGGCTGGGTGAGTCCAATGTACGTCATACATGGTCCACAACTGATTTATTTCGATTATAGTTGTCTAGCATGGCAGAAAGGTCAAGGTGTGCCACAACGATATCGCAAAGCTCAAGACCAGTATCAGGCTTTGCTCTTCGAGATCGAGATGGCTGAGCGATCATTCTTGGATGTCCAGAACAACGGTGGCGAAGGCGGTGTCAAGCTTGACCCGCGAGCAGAGAAAACCAGACTTCAGAAGCTGTTCGATACAGCAAGAGCTGATCAGCAAGCAAACTATCCAGATCTATATGTCAGCACGGGTGCACATGCTGCAAAAGATTCTCAAGACCTGACAAAGCAGCTGGAGGATGCGAAGGCGCAAGCAGCTAAAGTCCAGAAGGAAATGACGGACAAGGTCGAGGCGTTAACGGCTCAGCTGGCTGGTAAGGCTGAAGCTAAGGTTGAGGATGCTATTCAAAGTGTTGCAAAGGCGTGATACCTGCAAGGCACTGTGAAACAGAAAGTCGCAGCAGGATCGCGGAGCCTATCTTTCCAGCCTCCATGAATGAAGTGCGGAGAGCCCTGAGCGACTAAAATTTAATGTCTAGACATGGGGTGTGAAACCATCGCTGCTAAGGGCATCGGCCGCCTCGCGTGGATGCGCACGTCGACGACAATGACGCTGCCACTGCGCTTGACAACACGACCGACAAGAATCCACGTCGGGCGCGATTGTGAAGCACGTGGACGGTGGTGACCTACACCCAACAGCCGGAAGGGTATGCAGAGGTCTTCGCAGGCAAATGGCCCAAGCCAGTGCAACTCCAGCATTCAAACAGCATGTCGTCAAGCATGCAGCGCGCTCCGGGAGCCGAGCGTGACATCGGGGAAGGGGCGCAATTCAGCGAGGATTCAGTGAAGGGTCAGCGAGCGTGAGCTGAAGGCCCAAAGCGGCGGCGCCAACGTGAGCGCCAACGTGAGCTCGACACAGATCTCACCATCCTACAGTGGCCGGGGAGTCATTCTGAAACTTTCTATCTACATGCACTTCTCTGCTCATGACGACAATGTAGTGCCGAGCGCTTGGTATCAAACCGCGCAGATGAACCAGCGTGCATGGCTCGGCTTCTTCGATCTCGTCTCGAAGATTACATTACGGCCTAGTTATATCCATTTTGCATTTCGGAAGAGACATCTTAAAGCTGCGAGAATTTTCTTATCCTATTTCCATTACCATCAAGACTTACAAAGGTTCCATTCCTTTGGATTATCAACAATTTTGCTTCCTGTGCTCCAGCGGCGATTTACTTGTTGATACTGAATGTGTCCTTAATACGCAATCTTCTCTTCTCCAATTGCCTCTTTTCGTAGGCATATAGCACGTTATTAACAAACTCCTGCTAGCTTTCCCCCTTTGCCTCACTTAAGATGACAATCTTCTCACAATGAGCACAAACAATGCAACCTATTTTATTTCTTGATTGTACCGCAATTGCAGATCACGTATTCAACTTCGTCAAAGCCCAAATGAGATGGGCTACTTTACCTTACAACACCTTCATTGCACTAACCGTATACTCGGGGGCAGGGCTTTCTTTCCCTTCAGTGAGCCAGTAGCGACGGGCCCAAATCCGGCTCCTTCCTTTTTCGAGCCATACCTCGGCCACGATTTCTAGCACGAGGCTTACTCTATTCCCATTCAATACTTCCCCATCCTCAATGTTCTCACAGCACACTTGAGAATCTTTGTGCATCTGACGCTGTGATTCTGCCCAAGCGTTCGTTTTACGCGGACAGTCCAATGGAGTCCTTTTCTTTCTGACTAGCTTCGATTGCGCTATTCCTGCGCGCTCCTGCCTTGTTCCCTGCGGTCGACGAAAAGGCTAGAGCTTGCTCTCATTCCACGATTTCGACACCGCCCGATGGTTCGCCAAAGCCTCCTCTGCTGTCTGTTTGTTCTTACCAAACAGTGCCCTATTGACTGTTGACCTGGGTTCTACACGTATAGGCGATCGGTCTCGTTCAAACCTATCAATCTCATCATATCGTGCTGTTTCACGCATCCTCATCCGATCGCGGTATATTGCCTCTTCTCGAATCCTTTCGGTTTTAGCTCTAGGCACAATCACATTTGACCTCATTTGTATCGTGATTCCGCCATCTACCTCAAGCATTTTGTCGGCAATGTTATACAGCATCGTCAGAGCGTCTTGCTGATCGTCGTCCTCAGCCATCAACCGCCAGAGTCCGAACTTGGAGTCAACCTCCTCTCGAGCTTCATTCACCATGGCTTTAGTCTTCTTGCTGGGCGACCTTGTTTTGTCCACTTTCCTCAGTTCCTCGGTGGCGTTCTCTAGTTTCGGGAAATGCATTCTAAGGAGGTCCTCCAGAATCTCTCGCTTCTTGTCGCTTTCGTCTAACAGCTTCAAAAGATCGTCCGATACCTGAAATGCCTTTTGTCCTGGTTCTATAAGAAGGTTCTTGGTTACTAGATAACCTTTCGTAGAGGTCTGGGCAGGAACCCGTTTTCGAAATCCAAACAAGCGCCATCCTGTCCAGCGATGGATGTGGAGTTCTGCCGTGACGCGAAAATCTCTCTGCGCCCGAAGGACGATGAGAAAATAAAGTACTGGCGGCAAACCGCTCTTACTTCTGGTTTCTTCATACATCTTCCACTGGGCTTGATTGGGAGATGGAATATATCCATGGACAAGTCTATTGCCTTCGAACGTGGTCTTGTCGCCCCAGGACAGGTTTGCATTGGCGCTCAGAGACCCGCCCATTGCGGGAGGCCCGCCAGCTGTTAGACCAACGGTTTGGCCAGTAGTAACTTCATGGTTTGCTATATGTATCAAGCTCGCCTCGGGAGTGATGGCGAGGATCTCTGGCATTGTCTCGGACGACGTGGAACCGGTCTCATTTGTTACGCTGATCGTCAGCTGAGCAGATCTAATGCGTTTTATGTCTTCGAACGGTCGAGCAAGGTCCAGTCTGAAAGATAATTGATGTACCAGCCTTTTGCTGTGAAAGTATGTGAGCTCGACTTCTGTCAGTCTGACATCAAAGTAACAATCATCACTTTTGTGCCGCGCAAGTACGTATGGCAGCGTTCCTCCTGCCGTCGTATCCTCGGGCCGGGAAGCCGAAGGACTCTCCTTCTGTGATGGTGTTGTTGCATCGGGTTGGCCGTCTTGCATACTCGGAGAGTCCGTCCGGATACCTTGTCCACAGTCGTGTAGTACCGCGAAAGTCTTGTATCATTAGCGTTTTGACTGGGACCGGTATGTCAACGAGCTCACGGTCCTAAGTACCGAGGTAATGAGGAGGTGGCCTGCGTCAGCAAGATAATTTCGCTTCTATCATCAGCTAGCTGTGCTTAGATCGTAATAGCCTATGTGCGTTCTTCGTGCCATGGATGACTGCGGAAAGTAATCTGCCAGTGTTATTCTTCAATGATCGTCAATTCAAGTTTCTGTAGATACCCTGAAATGGCTTTGCGGGCGGGACGGCCCCTTTTATCCCCCGGAATTTTGGGCATGAGTCCTATTTTAGGTGAACACCTTTCCTTTTGCGCGACACTAAAATTGCGGTTTCCGGAGCTCGTCCGACACTATTCAGCCGCTTCACCATTTAATGCTTTCTGGATAATTTTCAACTTGATTTATTTGTTCGTCCTCACCAACATGCAGAGTATCCCACTGATCGCCCATATATTCGAGTATCTATCGGCCACTTAAGCTCTGAGGCCGACATATGGCAGGCAACGCAGTTCACTGAGACTGAATCATCCAACGTACTATCGAAAATCCCGGATTCATCCGCACTTTTTGACAGCTACACGACAAGGTCGGCATTCCGAAGCAAGGAAATTGCGAATGATGGGTATTCATCTTCTTCCAGGGTCGTACCTGTCAGCCCTAATGTGAGGAGGACATCTTGGCTGCCATCGTCGAGCCCTGCGTTTGAGAGTCGCCTTCACGCGGTGCAGGGCGTCAGTATCATTTCGAGTGATAATCAATGCTACATCGCCTCCAAGATGTATAGCTATCGAGATGAGAAGCCAAAGACTCTCTCAAGTACCTCTCTTCTCAAGTCTCCGCCACACACCAATGATCATCACGATCCGGTGTCGCCGACCACGAATCTGCCTTGGCGTGGTCGCAATCTAGAGAGGCGCAATGGCCGCCATCATATCCGAGACCAAAAAAATTGGCCCACCTAAACGCTGGAGTCGATAATATCAGCACACTTCTGCATAGCGACAATCATCGCCGAACAGCATAGCTTGGTCTCTCAATGCTCTTCACGTGGTGGTACAGGGTCCTATCGCATGAAGCGAGGCTTTTCGTCCACGTCAGATCCATAGCGAGTGTTTGCTGAGGAGTCTCCCAAATTCTGTTGATGTAATGGTTTTTTGAGTCACTCGTGTTTTCCATTCAACAGCCAAACGGGAAAGCAGAGCTCTGAGGAGGCATCGGAATATTTGGCCGTCTAACAGTCCGTGATCAGTTCGACAAATGTTGCTGTTATGGGAGATCATTTGTTACGCTGTTGCCCCCGACTGATAACCCCCTCCCCCCCAACCCCCCGGCCCCCGGATTGTCTCCCGCTTTGCGGAAAGCGCGGAGGGGCCCTTCTCATGCAGTAGCAGCCACATAGGTAGTTAGACAAGAAACATAAATCTATGAGTTGGGTAAAATCAACGTTCCTGGCTTGTCGGGATCTCTTTACTAATCACTATCGCCAGCCAAAGCTGCTGCAGCCTATGATATTGACGTGATGATGAATTCGATTATCCGAGAGGTTCGAGGATAGCGAGAAAGAACATGTCTGCATTTTGCTGTAATTATGTGCAGAGGGATGCCGATTCAAATGTCAATTCGACGCTCTTAGCGATGTGGCTTGAAAAATAATTTTATTCGGAGACTAGGTCTATCGACAAGAGATTGGGCATTCTCTCCCATCAAGAGCGCTTCTGTTGCGCCCAGACAGCTTCGAATGTCGGCAGAAAATGCTCTTGCCACTCCTTGTCCCCATTCTTGGGCTGCCAACCAATGCTACGGCCCAGGTCGGACGAAGTTCTACTCCAACTTCCAAATCCTAGCTCATTAGCTTGGATACTTGGAGGGTTCAATTGCCCACCGACAAGGCTGGCCCATTCCTCAATCGCCACTGATTCCACTTCTTTCGTGTTTAACGCACCCAGGTCAACGCCTGTGACCGCTACTTTTGCCGCAACTTCGCTCCAAACGTGATTTCCATTCTCGGTAAAGTATATTCCTCTCTTCCCGGTGGGTAGCTTGTCTTGTGCTAATAACCGGCTAAATATCAGTTCATACAATTCGCTGAGATCATCGATATGAATATGATCCCAGCTTCCCTGTCCAGTGCTGAGAACAACAGTCTTTCCTCGTCGTAGTGCTCTGTTGACAAAACCAGGCACTTGCTTGGTCATACAACTGAAAAGTCCAGATCCGGGACCGTAAATCGTGGGTGACATGAGGATATAAGTCTTGACATTGGCCGAGATCCCTGCGTTGACGACCGCAACATCTGTCATACGTTGAGCGTACGGTTTCACGGACTCTAGTCGTACAAGTTCCGCATAGACGTCATCCTTGTCGCTTAACACAGCGCGCTGAGAGGTCGTCTGCGTCAAGGGGTAGTCACCAACCGAGGACGTGCCGGATGTCTTTGAGAAACGTCAGTACTAGTCATGGAGAATTAGACGAGTAAAACATACGTGGAGATAAATCGCCTCAGTACCAGACTGCTTCTGTCGATCACTGAGGCCGAGAATAAGCGCTTCGGCAGCTTTCGAGTTGAACGCATCTGCAGAGTTCACAACCACGTCGTGTTCCGCCGCCTTCTGGCGCAAGAACTTATGGTCATCTAGACTCGTGAATAAAATTGGCGTGACGTTGTTTTCTTTCAATTTAGCAGCCTGATCCTCGTGCCGAATCAAAGCTGAGTAAGTTGCTGACTTGATCTTGGTATCTGCTGAATTGAGAAATCGATGCAGGACTGAGCCTCCACTGCCTATGTTAGCCCGATTACAGAAAGCCAGTGATGTTAGTGTCATTTACATGTAGCCTGAAGCGCCGACGAACAGGATGCGGCGCTCACCCATAATTGGTTTCGTGCTTGCCTTAAGATATGATTGTGTTCATTTACTTCGTTTACAGTCACTGATCTGCCCTCAAGAACGACTATTATTATTTATATTCCGAGACTAGTGTCGTCAAAAAACTGAGAGAGCCTATGAAGATCCGGAACCTGACAAACCCGTTGACTAATATAGCGGCAAGACATCCCGAATCGTATTGGTCTTCGGAACTATCAGAATGCAACGATTTTACCAGGCAGTCTGTCGGCTCAAAACCACTGTGCGTTAACTATATCATAGATTAGAAATGCAGATGGAGTCGTACAAGCTCGGTAATGGATGCTTTCTGGACGCCAAGTATGGGTACAAATAAGTGGTCAAAGAGATTGGGCCAGGATATGAATTGCAATGATCGTAGGCATTTATGCTCAAGTGCGGCTGCAGGTTATGCTTGGGTTTTCTCCACTGCAACATCGATCATTCCCGAAGTTGTTGATTTTCGGACAGAATACTGATGAGAAGAAAATCTTCTACACAGCACGTTCTGGCCATGTGGCCATTGTGAATTCGCATGGGTGAAAGACTGAGACTGCTATGTATTAGCATCTTGAGTTCAGCAAGCAGGCGCATCGTTGTCAATGAGACACAGATGGTGGATTTCGCTTTGAGTGTTTCTAAGCGATATTGATACCTCCCCCTGGTCTTACCAAACCATGCTTTATGTGGAGGCGGCAACGAGCAGACAGAGAAAGGACGCCAACGTAACATCCGTTGGTCTCCTTTCCTCTAAACTGCGTCCCGTGACCCTTATGTTCTTCTTGGGGATTCCCAACAGGTTAAGGGAGTTAGAGGTTGTGAAAGAAGTGCTTGTATTACAATGCAGCAATTTTTTAGACACTGCTAACTTTTGTTGCGCCCCGAAGACTGTCCATGGCCTGATAATCCCAAGCTGTTAGTACTGAGTATTTCCTACAGTGATGGCCTTTATGTTCTGAAATTCGGCCATTCCATACTTGCTTCCTTCTCTGCCGAGTCCACTTTCTTTAATGCCACCAAACGGGGTTTCGGAGGCGCTCATCAGACCAGTGTTGACACCGATCATACCACACTGAAGTTTTCCTGCCACTCTCATGACTCTTCCGATGTTTTGAGAATAGAAGTATCCGGCCAGACCGAACTCCGTATCATTTGCTAGATCCACGGCCTCTTGCTCCGTCTTGAATGTGAATATAGCCGCAAGCGGGCCAAAAGTCTCATCCGAGGCCACAAGCATCTCGGTCGTAACTCCTGTAATTACTGTCGGTTCGAAAAAGAAGCCATCGAGATTTTCTGGCTTTTTGCCTCCTACTTGGAGCTTGGCACCTTTGTTGAGTGCGTCCTCGACATGCTCAGCAACCTTTTTGACCGCTGCAGCGTTCACGAGAGGACCGTGTGTCGTGTCTTTGTCGATGCCTCGTCCTAGCCTCATCGCACGCACTCGTTCATTGAGCTTTTCTGTAAAAGCGTCCAGGACGGCTTCGTGTACGAGGATTCTGTTAGCGCACTACAAACGTGGAAGTCGTCAGTCAGTTTCTGTATCTCATGTATATCAACGACCAACAAGGACTACTAGTACTTACGACACAAGTCTGACCAGATGATCTGAACTTGCAGACAAGAACTCCCTCTATAGCCAGGTCCAGGTTTGCATCATCAAACACGATAAATGGCGCGTTGCCGCCCAGTTCCATAGACACCTTCTTCATAGTACCGGCGGCCAGTTTGGTCAACATCTTACCCACACCGGTGGACCCGGTGAAGCTGATTTTCTTGACTTTAGGGTTCGTGGCTAGCTCGAGAGAAGCCTCTCGATTCTTAGTCGGAATAACATGAATGATATCACTGGGAAGGCCTGCTTGGATGGCGAGCTTTGTGAGGGCGAGCGCGCTAAAGGGGGTTTCGCTCGGCGGTTTGATCACCACCGAACAACCAGCAGCAAAGGCGGGAGCGATTTTACGAGTAATCATGGCAGCAGGGAAGTTCCATGGTGTGATGATGCCGCATACTCCGACTGGCTCCTTGACAGTAAGCACCATAGCATTGTGAAACGAAGAAGGGATTGTATCTCCGTAGTTTCGAGTGGCTTCTTCGGCAAACCAGGAGATAAATGATGTGGCGTACATAACTTCGCCTTTGGCTTCAGCAAGGGCTTTGCCATTCTCCAAGGACAGAATGATGGCAACTAGGTAAACACAACATTAGCATGACCTGTGGTCCGAAAAGTCATCTAATAATCGCTAATTAGTACTTACGATCATCAACATTGGAGATGATTAAGTCGTTCCATTTTCTCAAGATTGCGCCTCGCTCCTTCCCCGTCGTTGTGCTGTAAAACTTCAGATATCCAACGTGTGCGGCATCTATCGCATCGATGAAGTCTCGCCGACCAAAATCTGAACATTCGAGCAGAACGCGTCCGGAGGAAGGTTCGTACACGGGAAATGTCTTGTTCTCAGCAGCTTCGACCCATTTACCATTTATGAAACCCCTCGTCTCCACCAGTTTCGGGTCTTTGAGTAACTTGTTGAAGTCAACTTGCGACCCGGAGGGCGATGCAGACCCCATCGCGAGTAGGTCGAATCTGAAAGGCTTCGCAAGAAGTGTTCTGACAGCCACTCAATATACACTGGCTGCGATGTCTCTCCTGGTTGGTAACTGACTGATAGCTTGAATGAGCTTCACTTCCTCATGGGAATTTTTGATCGTTTTGGAGGATTTGAAGCTCGAAGCCCCTCCCCAAGGTTGAACACCATTCCAAGTTTGGTAAGGGGCCCGGTCATTCCCGATCCCAGGGCAGTGTTAGTAATTATAATTTATAACCAGGGTCTGGCGACTTGGTTTGCCATATTGGGAAGGTTTATGTTTTCGAATCATGCAAGTTCCGGTCGGCATACTCCGCAGGATCCTTTTCCGTGCTGGCTTGCAACACGAATACTTAGCACAGTCACGTCTCCTGAAGAAGATTAACCTGCAGCACACATCTGCATTCGTGCCTACAAAGGTTTAGCAAAGCAAAAGACCTGGATTTGTTCGACAAACTTTTGGAAGTTTACTTGCAAACGACGAGCGCAGCGGGTATTTTCACTCTGCTCTTGTCTCGCAGGTCTTGGTGTGTCGAGTTCGGGCAGCTTGCAATCGATGTCATAGAAAGTCCTAAAACATAAGCGCATTACTGCTTGCGACTCGGCCGTCTTCGGCATATGCGCGAGCCAGAGCATAAGTGGCTAGCTGAAGCCTGTCATCTTCGAGGATTCAACAAGTTGGTATCTATTCATTTCATCTAGCGAGCGATGTGGAGTTCCGCGGGGTGGAGTTGCCAAGAGTGTGCGGAATCGTGAGTCAAAGAGATACACTCAGTACATCTGCAAACCGACCACATTGACTCGCGATGCCACTTTCTGTCGAGGACATTGTAAGGACCTATGTTGACGATGGCAGCTCCTTACAATGGGTTAACGAGCGCAAGTCTACACCCAAAATAGCCATCGTTGAGCCAAATCCGGCGTGGCCGCAACGATTTCTAGACACTAAAGCCCGGATCGAAGCTGCGATAGGCTCAACCGCGATCGCCATTCACCATTCAGGATCCACCAGCGTGCCTGATCTGCCGGCAAAGGATGTTATTGACATTGACTTGGTGGTAAGGGACATCATGGACGAGGGGTCTTACGTCGAGGCTCTCGAGCGCTCGGGCTTCTTGTTCCTCTTTCGTGAGCCAGACTGGCATGAGCATCGCTATTTCGTCGATGAAGGAGACCGCGCTGAGGCATATCCTATCAATCTCCACGTCTTTGGGCCGGATTGCCCCGCGGTTGAGAAGCACCGAATATTCCGTGAGTGGCTCATAAAGACGCCCAACGACCTGCAACTATATGCAAAAGTGAAGCGTGAATGTGCTGCAGCTTCCGAAGCAGCTGGCGAGACAACACAGCAATACAATCTCCGAAAGGAGAAAACAATTCGAGAGATTCTAAATAGGGCATTTCGCGATCTGGGCTACATCAAGTAATATGACAACGCCTTGTTTCGCCACCATTGTGTTTTAGATGACCTACAAGTGACCAGTCACACAAAGAGCACGCTCAGATTGGGGATACTGGTAAAAGAAGCAAAAGGGAGTTTGACAAGTACTCACAGCAGTGACGGTGATAGCACTGGCACTAGCAATGAGACAATCAAATGCAAGCATCTGGTGAGTCGCTTCTAGTCACGCCTGTTTGAATCAGCATGAATTCTGATTAAAGAGAATTCTGAGGTCAGTTCCTAAACTCATCAGGGCATCGAACAAATGGCGGGGGTAATTCGATACTACAAGTGGCAAGTGCTTCCTTACTTGCACGCAAACGTCGCGGAGCCCGGCTCTGATCCTCATATGAACAACGGTGCAAGATATCTTGGGTAAGGAGAGTGAGAACAACTGAAGTCGGCGCTAGGCTTCCCTCGGGGCAGAGTTTGACCCCTCTGGGGTCCTGCCCCTCTGGTAACTAGTTACGGGGTGCAGTAGACTGGTCCCGACCCCGGAACAGGTCGGGTCGGTATCTGGTTCCAAAAGCTTTAACCTATCCCGATACCGGGGAAATTAGTCCCGATTAGAGGTAGGGCCTAACTCGTCTTAATAAGGCGAGCTGACCAATGAAACCAGAGAACTGGAGTCCTGTTAAACTGGCAGGAAGCATTCCTCAAGGCTTGACACTTTCAGCCTCTTTGGTCGCTTCAGCTCTACCATCTATTGCTCTCCCCTCAAGTTTTTTCATTCGTCTCTAAAACCGTCACTGGCCTTGGAACGAGGTTTTGGTGCTCAGAAATCGCCGAAATGTCGGAGTTACTCGGATCTCTCACAACGACCTTTACTCCTTCAGCATCTTGCACATCTGCTTTATCGAATTATTACCACATATCCTCCAATGAGGTACCCTATGATGTGGCTGGGCCAGTGACCCCCGACGGTTGCTTTCCAAGTGATTACAATCCAGGACGCAGCTACTACTACTCGCCGGGAATCTGCCCTGCCGGTTATGCAACTGCGTGCAGCTCGAGTAACTCAGGAGGCGACATCATCGCTACCTGTTGCCCAACGTAAGGCATTCATTCGTCCTCCTTTGCTTTCTTAATCGTATAGTAGCTTCTTTTATAGTATTAATCATGGTGTCTACCAGGTATTTTTCTTGCAATACAGCTACTATATATCCCCCACAAATAACACTAGTATGCAGCTTGACATACACCTTAGCCACGACAATCTATGAAACCTATATCTCCTATAATGATGGGGTTGCTTCTACTATCACTACTGCCCTTTCGGTGAAAACCTCAGGAGATGCAATGAACGCGTTTGGTGTGCAGATCCATTTCAGATCGACTGACTTCCAAAGCACAACATCTGTAAGTCTTCAATGTAAAAGTTTAAAGATATGTCGTCAGTACGAGAGCTGAGGCGATGTTTACCTGCCGGATGATGACTCACATGACTAATCAAGGAGTCCAACTTGATGAGTACGACTTCCAGCCTTTCTACCAGCACCCCAGCGTCCACGGCTTCTTCCATAGCCTCGCCAACGCCGTCCGAATCTATAACTGGTGGAGGAGGACTGAGCGGCGGTGCGTACGCCGGCATTGGGATCGGTGCCGCTATTGGAGCAGTCGCATTATTCATCGGCATATTTTTCCTTTACCGGCGAAGCAAGCGACCTAGAACTAAAGTGCCAGCCGTTCACGGCGCACCCGGCATGGCACAACCCAACAAACAACCACCAGTGTATGAGGTTGAGGGTCCCAATCGACAGATATATGAAATGGGGTCTGAACCAATGCCGCCGGAGCTAGATGGAAGAACGCGGGAGGTGCACTAATATCTTTGCCAAAAATAAAAAGCTAGAGGCCCGGTTAAATCTTAGGTTAACGCGGCCTTCGCTCGCCCGCTAGGATCCAACCGTATTGGCGCGCTCTTGAGTAAGATGAAAGGCTGAGGGGTAAGATATTGGGTTCTCCAATACGGTGGTCTTTGATTATTTTTATCCAGTGGCTATACTATGGACCAGAGCATATTCTTATAAATGGTTTAGGAAATTCGTAGCCTTGCCGCAAAGATGATGAGGCTATCGAGCGTCAGATAGTACAAGTACTGCAAGATGAACTCCATCGGACACCACATATCCTGCTTGTCGGGGATTTTGCAACGATGCAAGTATCTCAACTACCTAAATACAAGAACCTTCCAGTTGAGCCACGGTCAGGCTGTCGGTGCAGCTGGGGTGTTTTCGACAAGGACGAAGTCAAAGACGAGGTGGGCACGCTGAACCTCCTGACACCAGAAGTCGTGGCCGAGGCAGCAAAGGAGATCCAATCAGGCACGTCTGTTTCGTTAGATTGGAGCCTGGACAACATGATCAAGCCCTTTGCATCACGTAGGCCTCTGATGCACACATACATCGACTGGCGAGAAAAGCCCGGGTTTGACTTCTATTGCTACGACGACGAGATCAGCGTGAACACGCAAACAGGCTCTCAGTGGGATAGTCTTCGTCACTGGGGCCACGCGAAGACTGGGCTCTACTACAATGGGATCCACCATGATGAGCTACTGCAGAGTCCACATCTAGGCCTTGATCACTGGGCAAAACGAGGTGGCATTGTTGGGAGAGCCGTCCTGCTCGATTACTGTTCGTGGGCTGAAGAGCACGGAAAGCCCCTCGACCAAGTCGGGGGACATATTATCACGGTTTCTGATCTCGAGGCTATGGCCGAGGCACAAGGGGTTTCATTCAAGCCTGGAGATATATTGATCGTACGATTTGGGTTCTTAAAGTGGTTTAAAGAACGGAAGGGCGATGCCATGGAGGGTCACATGGCTAGAGGGAACGGCTTGCTGGGCGTCCAGGGGTCCGAAGAATGTCTGGAATGGCTGTGGAATCACCGCTTTGCAGCTGTGGCTGGAGACTCGATGGGTTGGGAAGCTTTTCCGCCACCGCCAGGCTGGAGTCTTCACGACCACTTGTTGTCTTGCCTGGGCATGCCCATAGGCGAGTTGTGGGATTTGGAAGAGCTTAGCGAAGAGTGTAAGAGGCAGAAGCGATGGTCGTTCTTCTTGACCAGCGCACCTTTGAATATCCCAGGCGGTGTGGGGAGTCCGCCGAACGCAATCGCAGTCTTCTAATATTCGCTCACACATTGGGACGCCGTTTGTTTCAGTTGCTCGCATCCTCTGCCAAGTCGACTAAGATGTCAGACAATAAATCGCAGACTTGGTGCATCCAGCCGGGTAAAAGTATATCCTGCGCTTACCCGGTGAATAGGCTCAGCAATGCGGAAGGAGTACTATTACTGTATGAAAGAGAAGCTATTATCATGGTTTACACAGTCCCGCGACCTACAAATTTCTTCGGTAAATCTACTGTCTTTGCCCTGAGGTACTCCAAACAATTCTTGCCGAGGGTATCATATGTGCTGCAAGCATCGTAGCCCCGATCCAGATGGTCGTGCAACAAAAAGTGCACAGCTCTGATATGTGGCATCTCAAACCGATCGATAGGCTTTCCCCTATCCTCCTCAGGACCCAGCAGTTCCCTGATCTTGTTAACGGTTAGGAAGCCTCTCAGCCAGTCCCATTCATCGTCATGGCGGACGAAGAATCCGCAATTGCAGTCGCTGCACTTGTCGCCTGACCGGCCCAGGACGATCTTGCCCAAAGGAAGGCGGACTGTCTCACCAAATGCTTCAAGCGGCACTGGATCTTTTGTCTCGTATGAAGGTTGTTGGCTATCATACGTTCGGAATTCTGGTGCAAGGGGCACGTCGATGATGGGCCTTGGAGTATCCCAGAGCAAGTGCACGCGTTGCTTCATTGCAGCTTGTGGGATGAGGGTTGGATGGTATTCATAGTATGGCTTACCCTCTGCTTGTCGCATATCGTTGCCCAGTGAGGCGCCAGGACAGCTCTGTAGGAAGGTGACCATGGAGATTCGAAAAAACCCCTCAGGATTTCGCATGTCAAGCAGTCTTCTATCCTTGCTCTGAGCGAAAATTCGGAAGTCAACTGTTGCCACATCTTGATTACGGGCATCCACGACCGACGAGCCATTCTGCATGAATTTCAGAGTAGTGAATTTTGCAAGTCGTTCAGGACCAACTTCGTATCGAATCTGGTCTTCTGTCCACTTGCATTTCTTCTCGATGTCAAGACCACAAAGATACACGTGATATTCTGCTTGGTAGCCTGCAAATCCGGTAATGCCGACCTTCGTTGTTGGAGGTGGAGGAAGGCCTTTGACGCCGGAAACTCTGACCTGATCTTCGCCAACTTGTTCAATTCTGATGCCCTCGATCTGCGCAGTGACATCACAATTGTAGTACAATGGTCCTTGAATCTCGTAGAGAAGCTGAGACGTGACAGACGATACTGTCATCTGCCCTCCCGTGTTCTGTTCCTTGTACATGACCCCATGGCCGAGATGATCAATAGCACAGATTGGAAAACCGAGATTAATGTGCTTGCCGTGCTTAAGGAGGTCTTTGAAGTCTGAGCAATATCCACCACTCACGTAAGCCGAGCATTCCAGGAGATGACCAATTACGAGTGAGCCAGCTAGCTCATCAAACTGGTCAGGATTCCATTCATGCCACCATCTGTTTTGAATCAGCCAACGAGTTTAGCACTCGAGGAAACGATAACATACGCAGCAGCTCCTATAATGGGAGAGGCATCCGATACACGACCGCAAATCACGATGTCCGCCCCCTCAGAAAGTGCTCTCGCAATACCAAGGCCTCCCATGTATGCTTGTGCGCATACAGGCTCAATACCCCACTCGGAGACAGATTTGTTGTGCATCAAGGATCGAAATTGTTCGCCCTGTTCGAGCATTGCAGTAACCGCGCCGGTCGCGTCGTCGCCTTCAATCCATGCTACCCGAAGATTGTGGCCACAATCGTTCACGGTTTTCTTGACCAGCTTGGCAAGTATTTCAGTATCGCTGGCACCGGCATTCACAGCAAGCTTGATCTTCTTCCTAGCTAGGTCATCAATAGCTGGTTTGAAGCAATCCATAAAATTCTCTGCAAACATGGCATTCTGTACTTGTTCTTCGAAAGATAGGGTTTTCCCAGCGACCGCCGCACTGTTTCTGATCTTACCCGCGCCGTGCATAGTCATAGTCATTTCGGAAAGCCAGTCGCCCACAATAACGTCCACATTTTCGTTCTTTGCTATCCTTGAAATTGCATGAACTCTGTCTGAAAACCCACCAGAAGCACCAGCCACATTGACTGGGCGCTGTATTGCTTTAGCCATTATACCTGTTTCATCGATTCCACGTTCCAGTGTGCAAATTTTGGCACACAAGTACAAATGTGTCAAAAGGCTGCTGAGTCAAAGTGAGGAAATTGCTTGCTCACTTGTCTTCAAAACATCGAACGAATGCCGCACTGGGAGAATCTGCCATCAAAGACGTGAAATCTAATACACAATTCTGATGGTCGGCGATACTGGTCTGGAAGGACCTGAAGCACTGGGACAGACGTGTACCAATGAGCCGCAAGGATTTGGGACCTCGTTGAGTAGATTGTGAGTCTTGTGGCTGCCAAAAGCTTGTCATGTAATGCCTGATTGTGATTCTACTCAATCAAGGCCATTAATCATGCCACTCATGCTCAATATGCCTTGTGGTTGGAGTTGATTGTGTTTGCATCCATCGAAATACCCTACCCCGCATCCTGGTAGCAAGCCGAAGAGCCCCGAGAAGGTTTCCCTTGAGCCTGGGCTAGACTTCCGTCCTGGACGATTCTGCATATTTGCGGAACTGCCGAAGGTTCTGAAAAGATGAGAGAGGTGTGCGAGTGACCGGTCATACATGTAGAAGCAGCACAAGTGGGTCCATTTTGGGCTCAATATGGGTCAGGCTCGTTTAACAAGGCTGAGATTTTGAAACATTTTTTTTGGGCTGCGGGTGACCCAGTATAGAAGGTGCGGGGCGAGGCGGTGACCATTCAAAGTGGAACCGATTATTAGCCATCAGGTGCGCAAAGAACTTGGTCACCGCCTCGTGGAGCTATAACTGCGGTTTTTGTCTTTCTTGATCATCATCAAGCATACATTACAACTTCACACCAGCGAACCCCAGTGAACCCCAGTGACCCATTGAGCCTAAATTCACGTTAAGATATTAGCCGGACGAATTCGCAAAGCCGGATCTACGGTAAGCTTCAACAAGGGAACTCTTGATGGCATTCGACTAACGTCCTTGTACCAAGCTGTCACATTTGGCACGTACTTGAAAACATTTTCAGAGGCCCTCTAATCCTGCAATTGGAATATATTGGGTAGATTAGTGGACAATGGCCTCAGTGACTGGGAAGGTAATCGCTGTCACTGGCGCCGCATCGGGCATCGGTCTTGCCACTGTTGAATTGCTATTGTCGCGAGGAGCAAAGGTAGCAGCGGCCGACATTCAAGAAAATGTGCACAAGGTTGTCGAAGCAGCCGCAAAAGCAATTGAGGGTGCAGATTACGATACGACAGTGGTCGACGTTCGAGACCAGAGGTCGGTGAATGAGTGGATCGCCAAGTCAGTCGAGAGATTCGGCCGTCTCGACGGTGCTGCCAATATCGCTGGCGTTCACAAAGCGTATTTTGATACTGGTGTTGAGTCTGAGGACGAGAAGAACTGGAGTTTTATGCTTGACGTTAACCTTACAGGCGTGATGCATTGTATGCGTGCCGAGCTGCAGCATATACCATCAGGCGGAAGCATCGTGAACGCAGCTAGCGTGCTTGCGCTAAGAGGCTGGGCTGGCGCGGCAGCATATACGGCTTCCAAACACGGCGTCCTTGGGTTGACTAAATCTGCTGCATTGGACGTGGGAAAGCGGAATATTCGAGTGAATTGCGTTGCACCGTACGCCTTTGAGCTCTTCCTGTCCATGCTACACCTGATGTCCAGCTGACTCTTTGAATAGGGGGTTTATTGCAACGCCAATGCTGGCTGCTGCTGTAATACCTGACGATATGCCGTCTCCCAGTACTGGATCACCACTACGCCGGCCCGGACAGCCGAGAGAAGTAGCATGTTTGGTGGCCTTCCTGCTGAGTGACGATGCGAGCTTCATCACTGGCTGCTGTTACAGTATTGACGGAGGGATGAGTTGCTGAGAGGGCCGAGCAATACTAGCAGCGAATGGTAATACTCTGGCACCCAGTTGCAAAAAGTTTATTCCGGCTTAGGGGCACTTCCCGTACTATCCATGTCGTGTCGTGCAACTCTCATGTATGCAACGACAGCCTGCTCTTCAATGCCTGAATGATATTACGTAGCTTTTCATTTTCCCTTCCTATGTGTCTGCACAGAGCAAAGTCCGATTCACCAGGCCGGCTATAGCGAGTTCACCGGGAAAGTACATGCCATAGCTTTGAAAGCGCAGACCCTGTGCAATCTTTGACAAGAGTCAGGTCTGCGGCTAGGATTGCAATGGCATACGAACTTGTCATCAGTTGAACACCTCAGCTGGCAGCCCAGAGGGATTACACCAGCATTTCAACGTGTTGTGTCCCTGTTTCGGCAAAGATTTTACTGAAATATACAATATGTTAGTTCGTGCAAGGTGTATCATTCAAAGCTACGTCCCGCGTGGGAAAGCTAAAGTTGCGCCTTCCGTATCAGTTTGTATGAGTATCTTCGCTGACCCAATTTGTTCTTATGACTACCTAGATAGCTCCGTATAGTGGAAGGTGCGATCGTGACTATAAGAGCGCTCGTGACTATAAGAGCGCTCGTGACTATAAGAGCGCTCGTGACTATAAGAGCGCTCGTGTCTTATGCCTTTTCATCTCTGATCAGGACAAATAGGCCCAGCACATCAGGAGTAAGCTAACCTGCCACTAGTCGGCTTGCTGCGCTCCCGCAAAGTTTCATTCGCAAACCCAGGCACTTAGGCGCGGTGATCATTCGCATCCCTCATGCACAGCAGTCACCGCCGAGACGCCAGAGCTGGCTGTATCCGCAGCTCATTCGCGAAAGCCGCGGGGATCGTGCGGATGACAGGGTCGCGTGCTGCGTAGGCTTTCAAAATGGGGAGTAATACCGCTGGCCCTGAGGCTGTTTCTCACACGCGCTAAGGCTTGTACTTCGTCCTAATATTAGCTGGTCGCCATGGCTCCACCCGTAAGCCTAGGAAATGCGGTTTACCCCAGGTGTAGTGGGAGAACATGGCCTTAGTGATAGCGGCTCTATCCAGCGTGCGACATGCGAGGAAATCTCTGCATTAGTACCGAGATGATGTGCATCGCTGGCGCTGGAGGGCTGGAAAATAGAGACCTGCTTTTCGCATGTCCTCTTTCGCAATCATTTCGTAACGCATGAGGGAGCCTTCGCGTTCTTGGGACGAAATTACTAGCAATAGACATCTACGACGCAAATCTCTCGTACCTGTCAATGCTGTGAATCGAGCAAAGTGTTCATCATGGCGCACGGCAAAGGCACATCCGTGACGACCCAAGGGACAGAGAAGCAGAGGATTTCTAACGAAAAGGTCCCACAACACCAGCAGCAGCACGTCGATCAAACCAGCAACGGTACCTCTACTACTACAGCACTCCATGAAGTCGAGCCAGTGGTAACGCCCAAAACTTGGGTCGTCATCGCCATCCTATCAATGGGCTACGGACTCAGCTTCTGGCCAATTCCCGTGCTCGCAGCGGTGCAAAGCGAGATCGCGACTTCGCTGGGAGACGCGTCAGGCGCAATTTGGTATATCCCGAGCTGGTCACTTGCAATCACTCTCGGCTTTCTGCTCACGTAAGGTCCACATATTACCAGGTTTGCCGGCGTGTCGGAAGGGGTGTGCTGACGGTTGTGTCGCAGAGGAGCGAATGCGGATCTCTTCGGGCGTCGATGGTTTCTTGTTGGAGGCAACTTGATTTGCTTTGTGGGACAGGTCATCATGGCGACTGCGAAGTCTTCTGGCGCCTTTACAGCAGGCTGCACCATTACTGGTCTCGGCGCGGTGAGTTTACACGTCTTTTCGTTAGAGACATGCACCATCTGTGGGTTGAAAGTACACCTCGCATCGCTGGCCTCCTTGTCCACATCTTTCTAGGGATCAAGCTAATCATGATTTAGAGCTGTTGCCAAATGGCTGCATTTTCGCTGTCCGAGCTGATCCCGAACCGATGGAGGCATCTAGGAATCGTGTTCGCTGATCTAGCAACTCTTGTCGCAGTGGTCGTCGGTCCAGTCACGGGGAGATACGGATTCTACGTCGGCAACTGGCGGTGGAACTTCTACTCGGCAGCAATCGCACAACTCCTCTCGTTCGTCGGGCTGTACATGTACTACTATCCTCCGGCTCACCCCAATGGAATCCCGTACAGCCAAGCTGTGAGGGAGATGGACTATGGTGGTAAGTCTGGGTCGAAGCTTTGACCTGTCGCTTCGTGGCAAGCAAAACCTGAAGAAAAGGGGGGCCTTCAAGCCGAGAAGAACGCTAAACTAATTGGTTTCTTTGTAGGAATGCTCATTTTTATCATTGGCGCAACTCCCTTCCTCGCAGGCATCGTGTTCTCGACAAACTATGCGGCTAGCGACCCTCACGTGGTTGCGTTTCTGGTCGTGGGCGCATTCGGACTCACCTGCTTCGCACTGTGGGAGCACTTCGGACACAAGCTTGGAATGGTGCCTCGACCGCTGACTCCGACACGGGTGTTTGTAGCCGGTCATGGACGTGAGCTCACGTTTCCCTGCATCGCAGTGGCCGTGATCAACATGTTCTACTACTCGACGTCGATCCTGTTTCCAACGATGATCGCGACGTACTGGATTGCGGATCCGACAGACTGGCGCGAAGCCAGCATCCTATCGCTAGTGCAGGGGTTTGCCATCTGCACAGGCGTGGCATTCCTGAGCTTCTTCGGCAGCTGCATCCGCCGCTGGAACTGGCAGCTGACGGGGTATTGCACCGTCATGGTGACGTTTGGCGTGCTGCTTGCGCTGGTGCAGCCGGAGCGGAAAGGCATGATGATTGCGTTTGTGTTTATCTCGCAGGCCGCCTACGCTGCGGCTATGTACCTGTCGATCGCAATCAGTCAGCTGGGGGTGGAGCAGAAGGACCTCGGACTGAGCGGCGGGCTGTCCGGGACGGTTCGCTTTGCAGGCGGTGCGGTAGCAACGGCCATCTACACCAGTATAGTAGGTATTCCCATTCTCATCATGCTTCTTCATCTCCATCCTCAACTCCCTCAAATTCTCAACAATCCCGCCTCGCTGCCATTCTCATTTCCATCCAAAATATCCGCAAGCTAACTCGAATTCTTCCTGCTTCTTCTCAGCTCAAAAACACCATCTCCCAACACTCGGCCCGGCTCATCCCAATCGCAGTGCAAGATCTCCTCCCGTCCTCTGCCCTGCCAACATTAACAGCCAGCATCGGGAGCTCCGCGCTATCCGAAACCTTCTCAGAAGAAGTCGTATCGGCCGTCTCCACGGCGATGGTCGAAGCGACGACGATCGGGCTGCGGGTGACGGCGCTGGCGTCGCTGGCGTTTGGGGTCGTCGGGATCGCGTGCTGCGCGCTGTGCAGGGACATTGACCCGAAAATGACGAATCGCATCGAGGTGTATTTGGAGAATACGCCATATGCGGAAAGGAATCGGTTTCATTGATTCTGGGGGAGTGTTGATCTGAGATTACTATCTTTTAATTATTGTTTGGGGGAGGTTTTGAGAAAAAGGGAGGGTGGAGGGGGTGGAGGATGAAAAATGAAAATGAAAAATATGTATTATTTTTTCGAGGTTGCTGGCACTGGCAATGAAAGATTGAAAAGACTGAAAGAGAGAATAAGAGTGTGTATGTATGTACTATGTACTGTTCGTTGATCCTTCAACATGAAGGAGTTCGAAGAGAGGGGGAAAGAAAAGAGGTTAGGAAAAGATGGCATTTTTGAAGATGCCAAGGATCGATAAAGAGCGATATCCTGTTGAAGAATTCCAATTGAAAGAAAACACGAGCGAGAGAGAGAGAGAGAGAGAGAGAGAGAGGACGCTACGCTAGATGGAAAAACGCGTTAGCATCACATTACATCGTACTCCCCAGCGGAGTCAAAATAGTCCAAGGATGGACGAGATTGACGAATAGAGGGTGGGGTAGAACAAATGCTGCAAGTGTGAGCATTTCAATAAACAGCATCTTTATCATCACTCTCATGGAAGAGCGTGTGCAATCTGTTCTGTTGTTCTGTTTCCCGAGAGAAGAATAGATAGATAGGTCCTCAAACTTGGCAATCATCAACGTTATCCGCTCGTGTCATTGCATAGCATCAGGGTACCAAGGTACGTACTATACAGTGGCTCTGTCTGTCGAGGAACTTTCATATCACACACCATATGACAACCTCGTAAAAGGGAAATGACGACTTTTGTATGCTCCGACCATATTCGCAATTTGGACTTGTTCCCCGCCAGAAACAAAAAAATGTTTGGTCCCAGTCCGATGAATACCCTTCAATGCAATTAGATAGCGCACTGCCCATTGTGCCCCCCCACCCTCCTAGCTTTTTGATTGCTGAATAGTTGTTTTTTTACTCCAATCTCGGCATGTTTACGCTGCTCTTTGTGCCAGTCGCGTCTTCTGCTCTCCACAAGCTCGTCACCGTCTTCCACTGGGTATAGAACCTCAGACCGTCCTTGCCGTAGAAATTGCTCACTCCGGTCCCGGCGACCGACTTCTTGTTGCCGGTGAAGCTGAACATGGGTAGTGGCACGGGGATAGGCACGTTGATGCCGAGCTGACCGGCTTCCATCTCTTTTTGGAAGCGTGTAGCGGTGCTGCCGGATCGGGTGAAAATGGCAGCTCCGTTGCCATATTGGTTTGAGTTGATTAGTTCAATAGCCTCATCGATGGTGTCCACATTGAGGCAGACCAGAACAGGTCCGAAGATCTCTTCCGTGTAGCATTTCATGTGTGGCTTCACGTTGGTGATTATGGTGGGACCGACCTTTAGATGACTTTGTTAGTTCATGCCGAACACTTCCAAGGAATACGAAACTTACCCAGTTTCCGTTGGGATACTTCTCGGGCTTCTGGCCTCTTCCGTCAAGCAGGATCGTTGCACCTTCTTCCTCCGCAGACGCAATCAAGCCTTCGACTCGTTTCTTGCTTTCGGGGCTGATCAGAGGACCGAGATCGGCATCTGGCTCAAAGCCACCGTTGATCTTCAAAGCTTTGGCGCGTTCGGCGAGCTCTGGCAGCCATTCCTGTGTCTCTCCGACCATGACGAGTGTGCTGAGGGCCATGCACCTTTGGCCAGCAGCACCAAAGGCAGCACCGGCGATCGAGTTCAAGGCGTGGTTCTTGTTGCAGTCTGGCAGGACGGCAGCGTGGTTCTTTGCACCCAAGTTGGCCTGCACGCGTTTGCCCTGAGCGGCACCTCGTTCGTAGATGTATTCTCCTGCCCTGTTTCCGCCTACAAATGAGATAGCCTTGATGGACGGGTCATCGATGATGAAGTCGACAGTCTTGGCACTCCCATGCACCACGTTGATCACACCATCCGGGAAGCCGGCCTTCTTGCACAGTTCAGCCAAAATCATGGCGGCACCTGGATCGCGTTCTGACGGCTTGAGAATCAAAGTGTTACCTGTGACAGTGGCCAAGGGGATAGACCAGAGGGGGACCATGGCTGGGAAGTTGAAGGGGCAGATGGCGGCTACCACACCGAGTGGTTCGCGGTATGACCTTGTTTCCATATCCTTGGCGACCTCGATGACCTCTCCCGGGATCTGTGTGGTGATGCCGCAGGCAGTTTCGATCACCTGCAGCCCACGCAGGACATCACCTTTGGCGTCAGCGAACGTCTTGCCCTGCTCCAGTGTGATGCTGGCTGCTAGTCTGTCCATGTTGTCTCGCACCAGACTGGCCAGCTTGAACATGACCTGTTGCTTGAACATGATGCTTGTCGCTCTCCATGCTGGGAAGGCTTTCTGCGCCGAGGCCACAGCAGCTTTGAGCTCTTCGTCTGTCGATTGTGGTACCCTCGTCACCAGATTGTTCGTGGCCGGGTCATTTAGGTCGATCCACTGCGAGGCCTTGGAGGGGACAAACTCGTTGTCGAGGAAGTTGGCCGTGTCTGGAGGATTCGAGATGGCCTCGTGGGTCATGGGGTAGTCTGCTGTCGACACTCCGGCAGCTTGTGCTTGTGCTTGTGACTGAAGGTGAGAAGCCGTGGCATGCAACCGTCGTTTGGCTGTCTGATTCGGCGACGACATCCTCGACGCCATGGCTCTCGGAATCTGTGGAGTGGCTCTTCGTACGGTCAATGCTGGAATCGTACGCAGGACTGCTCGCCGGGCTGCCATAGTGGGACAAAGTCGCGGCAACGAACTGAAGCAAATGGACGGACGGTACAGAAAAACAAACGATGGCAATAGAATATAATACAGCGCAACGCAACGCAACGTCAATCAGCAACACTCAAATCTCAAGGTGCTTGCTGAGTTTGAATCTTCTGAGAGTGAAGTCTCCCTGGTCTCCAAGCGGGAAAGACCTTCTTCTACTAGTCCCCCCATGACATTGGCCTTATTTTTTGCAAGCCTCCGCCGAGGTTAAATCATAACGCAGTCGGACTAGCAATGAGCACTCCTCCAACAGCCAATCATTCAATGCGTCCGGATAAGCACTTCTCACCGACTCGCTACTGTTGGTCGACGCCTCCCCCGCTCATATCCGAAAGTACCCAGAGCCATAAGCCCAAGCCCTCATCCACAGCCCGCGGAGTGCCTAAGCCAGGCTCGAAGGCGGACTTGTACGCCCCACTAATACATGCTTGATACGAACGAAAATCATCCTCGTTCACAGCGAAGCCATTCATCTAAGCGTTGACATTGAAATGCACGTGCAAACGCCGTCCGTCATCGGCTAGTCAGCTATACACCAACGCATACCCGAACCCTACGCAAATGACCGTATCCATCAAAGAAAGCTCCGAAATGCCGCCGGTGACTTCGCTGTATCGCTCGCGGTTGAACATGGCAGCTGGCCCAGGTTCAGCCTCAGAACTGTCCGCGTCGTAGTCGTCGGTGGCCGTTCCGTTATCATCGCTCTCGTCCTCAATTGCGTGCCCGACGTCAGTAACTTGCAAATCAATGACCCTAGGAGTTTCAGAAAGATCCAATACAGCCCCATACTCGTCTTCCTTGTCTTCCTCGCCAACAACTTCAACCTGCTCCCCGTAGACCAGTCCGTCATCGTGAAAGCTGTTGTGTTTTATATCCCTGTCATTCTTGTTTATATCAACGTCAATCATCGCCCTCTGATTCAGTGTGCTCGGAACCAGGGTCGTCGAATTGCCAGCATTCGTCTTCGTCATGTCAATCTCCTCTTCTCCGGTCTCCTTGAGACCCACAAGGCCAGCCTCGACCTCACCATAAGCAAGACCTTCCTCTGGCCTAGGTTCTGCTGTTTCGCTCCGACCATGGATTCATTCCTCGCCGTACGCCAGGTCTTCATCTTCTTCACCCTCCTTCACTATGCCCATGTAGTCATACACCAGTCTCACACGCTCAGTTTTCCGGCCGTCTCGATCTCTGGCGACAATTCTTCGCGTGTAGTATCTCTTGCCTTGGATTTCTTCAAAATTCCATACTTGCTCTGCACTCCACTGGTAGCCGGAGTCTTGGTTCTTGACGTAGCTCTGCACGGCCTCTTCATCCAGAAACTTGGTTTCCGTTGTACCATCCTTCAGGTATCTGCCCTGGATGAACTCCAGCTCGGCTTCTCCGTATGGTTCGCAAGGCTCGAACGGTGCAGCGGTCGTCGAAATAAGGCGCGATCGACCAACAACCTTGCCAAAGATCTTGTCCTGGTGTGGTCGGTTCGACCAGTCGAGAGTTCTATTTTCCTGCGTGGTGCTGAGCCCAGAGGCAACCGAAGTGATATCAATGTGGTATGTCGACTGCGCGTCCTGGTACTCTTTGACGCTGAGCTGAGCGGCCATTGAGTTAGTCTTTTTGGTCTTGGACAGTTCCCCAGAACGGAAAAGCGACTCACTCTCACGGTCGCAAAACTGATAGCCTTGCGAGTGAACCAGCTCAACCCCTGGAGGGCCAACATGGAATCAACGTCATCCGAGAGCGTCTTGTTCTACAATCATGGTGATCAGCCTCTCACTCTCCCGCGAGATTGGAGTAGCCCATAGCAGATTAGCTTACCATCACGAACTTGCCATTCAGGTTGCGACAGTTGAGATCCGACGGTGCCGCCATGGTAGGCCTTGTGGTCGGCTCGTTGTCCGACAAGGTTCAAATGTTGGTACAGGTACAAAATCTCCGCCGACACCTGTATTGATGTCTTTGTTGGGCTGACGCAGCAGCATGAGCATGTACAAGTGCAATACAGAGATGGCCCGCTCCCGCCATCGCGCCTGCCCGTAAATAAACAGATCCGGCGCTGGGCCCAATTATTAATACGTCATGCTCCCATCGGATCACTTTCTTAGGGAGCGAGGGGAGGCATTTCTAGCAGCAGCTTTGAAAATGCGACTCAAATTTGGATTTGCTGCCTGTACATCATCCGCCCTGTCTGCGATGCAATGATCCTTAACTTGAGCTCCTGTACTGCATTGCTATGGAGACTTCTGTCTGACTGCCAATCTGGTAAATGCCAATGACTGTTTTTGCTCAACCTCCCAGTTTTCCATACACGCAAAGCAAATTTTGTTCACTCCTGTCAAATGTAGCAGCTAGTTTCCATTCAACTTGGCCTCCCCTTTCCATGCTTCTTCCTCCAACTTTTCGAAATTCACTTGTCCCGGCGCCCTCATACTCGCCGGACTCCCATTCACGCTTCCCTCTCCTGGTGTCGCACTGCCTCTCAATGGACTGTGCGCTTTCGTCAAGTCCAACTGCTCCAGTGCACGTAACTCGTTGTTGCTGAATTCGCGCATGTGTTTTGGACGGAACGGCTTCGGCGTACTAACTCGACTCGTCAGAAAGCCTGATGCAGCCGACAGCAGAGCGATCAGAGACGCCTGGACCACGTCTTCATGAATCCCCACTCCCCACACTTTCTCATGTGGATTGCCAGCAACCATACACTCTATGAATGTTGCGGCTTTGACTTCTTTGCCTGGTGATAGCGCATGTTCTTTGTAGTCGGCCACGTCGAGGTCAATGCCTAGGGACTGTAGCGCATTGGCAAGAGAAGAGATGGCTCCCGTACCGACACCAACAAGAGGATGTTGTACACCATCGATCGCAATGACGCCCGCAAATTGACGTTTATTGCTCGACGTGTTGACCACGGGAGCTGTTGTCTGCAGAGGTTGTCCTAGACTCGTCTTTTCGTTGTCACTCCGGACTGCGGTGATATTATAGTCAATCAGGGTGAACCTGGGGTTGCGTTTCAGGTGGTACGCATCCTCAAACAAACCAGCAATTTCTCTTGGAAGGAGTTCTCGGCCTTTGGCATCCGCTTCCTTCTGCACAATCTTGCTAAATGATACCTGTAGCCCACGAGGTAGATCCAAACCGAGGCTGTTCATGATGATCCAGGCAACGCCGCCCTTGCCAGACTGTGAATTGACACGGATGACTGCTTCGTACGTCCTTCCAATATCCTGCGGGTCCAATGGCAGATAGGGCATCTGCCACGGATCCTCTTGTTTATTCCCTTCCACCTTACGCACCTGGAATCCCTTCTTGATTGCATCTTGATGTGAACCCGAGAAGGCACATACCACCAGTTGTCCACCGTACGGCCACCGCTCGTTCACTGGGATCTTATTCGACTCCTCGACCACTTTAATGACCTTATTGATGTCGCTAAAGTCGACCTTGGGATTTACGCCCTGCGTGTATAAGTTGAGCGCAAGTGTCACCAGATCCACATTCCCAGTGCGTTCCCCGTTGCCAAATAAAGTGCCCTCCACTCTCTGAGCCCCAGCCATCTGCGCTAGTTCGGCGGCGGCAACTGCACACCCTCGATCATTGTGCGGGTGCACACTGACACAGAACTTTTCCCGTTCTGTCATGTTTGTGCAGAAGTATTCAATCTGATCTGCATACACGTTCGGCGTACTCATCTCCACTGTGGCTGGCAGATTGAAAATGATGGGGTTCTCCTCGCTTGGCTCCCAGGCCTCCTTTACCGCTTCACATATTTGCACTGCGAATTCTGGTGAGGTATCCGAAAACGTCTCGGGCGAAAATTCATATTGCCAATATGTGCCTGCCTGGCTTGGGTCGTCCTTGGTAATCGACCTGGCATACTTCGTGCACTTGATAGCCAAAGCGACAAGCTCTTCCTGGCTCAGGCCGAACACGATTCTTCTGAAACACTCACTTGTGGCGAGGTACATGTGTAAGATGGCCTTTTTGCTGCCGCGCAAGCTTTCAACCGTCCTCTTGATCAGCTCTTCTCTGCAGGGTGTGAGGACCTGTAGCCACACGTCATCGGGCACCACGCCAGGCGTCTCGACCAGATACCTCGTAAAGTCAAAATCAGTCTGTGAGGCAGAAGGAAACGAGACTTCGATTTCCTTGTAACCGATCTCCACCAGCATTTGGAAGAAGCGCAGTTTCTGCTCGCCATCCATCGGGTCTACCAATGACTGGTTCCCATCGCGAAGGTCAGTCGCCAGCCACCGGGGCGGACTGTCATTGGTTTTCGAGGGCCACTGGCGGTTTGGAAGGTCAAGGGGCTTGAATTTGCGATATTTCTTCCAAGGTTCTTGGAGCATAGGCATTTTGATGGTAACGTTGGCGGTCGATTAAAGCGCCGCTGGCCAAAGAGGAATAGCTAATCACAATGCTGGTCAATATCACAGTCTCGGTGTTTCCAGTAATTTTCAAGCACTTTTATTTCCGTGGAAAGGCCAGGAATGCATTTCTGAGTCACAAGTAGCTGTACACGTTCCATTTGTGCTCGGTTCTAAGAAAGCGTGCAGCAGTGGTTCTGCAGATCAAACCTCGTGCCTGGATCGTGGTGTGGGGTAGTTCCCCGAAAAAAGTTTCACAGCGCTAGAATGACGCTAACCAGGCTTAGCTCGGTTAGCACTCCGGGAATCGGACACAAAGTCTCAAAGCCCGATGCAGAAAGGCATGTTCGAATACTCTGTACTTTACACTACATGAGCTCCACCTCTCGCAGGAGGCTCCGTGGGCTATCCTAGGGTTTGCTGCAGCGCAATATGTTCATACGTCGTCTTTGACCATAATGCGAGATGAATGCGCTCGTGCTGCGCGCCTTGCAACGAAAAATACCTCCTGTCGCCTTGCCACGATTTGAATGCACTGATCCAATATACCTGTGTCGCTACAAGTTGAAAGCAACAACCTTACCAATACCATTTTGTGCGTGCAAAGATAAAATACCTGGATACATAGAATGTTTGCCCTTACGCCTCGGCTTTGTCAACTTCAGGTTGATTAATTTTAACCGGCGTCTGTGTTTGTTTGCAGGGCGAGGTAGACATTTCTGGCAAGACAGTCGCCAGGGAATCATTTCCCGCCTGTGACAAGTGCTGAGGGGACAGGCTTCGCTTGCGTTTAGGGGCCGGTCTGTCGGTCTTGTCGGGACTGTGGAGGCTCGGAAGCAATCCGGGGAAATCAGTGTTGTGGTTTGACCATAACTCCCCCAGTGTAGGCGTTTCATCCCAAGACATGACGGTCGACTGTCCAGAAGTAGATCGTCGGCTATCATCGGAGGGTCTTCTTGCGGTCTCTGGACCCGCACGCGAGCCAAGAGACTGTTCAAATAGCCTTGTAGGGCCAGCTCGACTGGATAGAATTACTCTTGTCATACCTGGGAGCTGATTACACGATGATGGGTCAGGTCTTTTGGAAGGAGACAATGCATTAGACAGCGCAAGGCGTTTGCTAGGAGTGAGGGCTCGCACAATTTCGTCCACCGCCGCCCGATTAACTTGTTCGTGAAAATCGAGTTGCTGCAGAGCGACATCTGACATCTGGCTTAGTGCTTTGTTCGTGGAGCACTCTGACAAAGTCATGTTGACATTTGACTTTCCTCGTGATTTCAGGCTGAATCCAGAAGGGCCTATGAAAGGGTCGTCGCTCGAGCTAGGCCGCTTAGCTGACCAAGTCCCTGCTGAGTGCATTGGAATTCCTGTATGTATTCCCTTGGCGCTATAGTTCTTGAGGGGATGTTGTGGCGAGTGTGCATGGGCGTCAAAGTCGGTGCCCGCTGTGACTGAGCCCATGCCTTGAAACATGCGTGCATTAGGCCAGGCGATTCCCGAATACTCAAGCACATGCCTGGGCGCATGCTGGAATGAGAAAGCGATGAGATCCCGAAGCCGATGAAAGCCTCTGACCACGTTGTGTGCATCAGACTGCAAAATGCCTTCGGCGATGACGATACGGATACGACTAAGACCGTCGCTAGCGTCCCAGTGAGATTGCTGCAGGATTTCCGAGTGGAATGGAGGAAATCGTAACTCCTTGCAATGCTCGGTATTCAGTAAGCCTGTAGTATCTGCAACTATCAGCTCTTGTTCCCAAATATCTTGTAGTCCATGCTCCTACTGATCACTTCGGGCCAGGTGCTATGCTCTCCGATCACTTTTTGCGCCTGCAGGCGCCCGTCTATGAAGACTTTCGCTTCGAACACGATTTGGCCGGGCAATGGATTGAAGCTTAAGAGCAAGTCCGACGGCTTTGGTTGCTCCCACGTATGGACGGACACACGGAACGTGTGGCCCGAGTCCAGACTGGGGACGAAGCAAGTCAAAGTCGGTAGCTGAATGACTGATGACCGATGACTGGCACTTGCAGTAGCAACAGACTTTGTGGACGGCAGGGAGTCTGAGATTCTGTCAGATGGGTAATATCTCTCCCAGAGTTTGCAGTCCACGAACCAGTCGGCACCAACAAAGCATGGCATTTGGTATCGAACTCTTGTATCGGCACTTTGGAATCATCCGGGAAGAGGAGTACATCCCAATTGAGGTAACGCATACTTGCTCCTCACCCTGGCATAAATACCATCATCAGCAGCAACAGCAAAAAGGTTCGAGGCCTTCAAAGGGAATGGATGTCGGTGATAGCGTATAATCACAAGCGATATCAGCCGTCAGGAAGGAACCAACCAGCGCCATGACTTGAGCAGGAGCTAGCATCGTGGTGGCTTAGCACAACAGTTCCCCCAAAATACGTGCTCGCTCATACCACTAAGTGGCGCCAAAGACAGGAAGAAATCAAACTGCATAACCGGAGGCATTCCGCTGAAGTAAGTCGTGAAGAAGTAGCGCTCTTGCTGACAGCATTTTTACATAATTTTGACAAGGAGCATTCATTACGAATGTAACGCAATGTAGACACCGTGACGTGCTCAAACCCAACGGCTCCTGGAAGACACCTGCAAAACGCACAAAACCTCAGCATTGTCCACAAACAGAATATTGCCTTCGCTCCTCGGGTACGCCTAGACATTTCCCACAGTTGTTGTCAGGGTATAAGTTGAGAAAATGGCCCGCATTAGTGGCAGTGCTCACAGCTCTTACAAACACCAGCAAGCTCAAAGCAGATTGAGCTCCCAAAAGTTAAGTTTTGTCCATGATACCACATTGAACACAGCATACCATCCCTCACAGTTTGACTCCTCCAGCACACACCAGCCACTTGGATTACAGAGGGCTCCCTGGACTCAGGAAATACTATTCACCCTGTCCTAGGTTGAAATCCGCTCCTCCAAGGTCGTCTGCGTTGAAGTTGAACGTGTCATCCGCGGACGTGTTCAGGAAACTATCAAAGTCGAAATTTTCCAGTACGTCGCTGTTTTCCAACGTGCTAAAGTCCAGGTTGAATCCTTCCCCACCGCCGCCACCTGGAGCATCAAAGTTGAGTGGAGCAAAGTCATTTTGTTGCATTTGCTGGTTCATCTGGATGCCTTGATTTTGTGGGTGTTGGTTTCCGGGTTGCATGCCTGGCTGGACTTTATTGGCAGCATTCATCGCACCAGGGTTGTTGGGCGTGATGGGAGTTGATGGCTGTGGTGTGGGTGCTGGGTTGTCATCTGAGGCTGGGGCATTTGCGGTTGAGCTTTTCTTCGTAGGGCGCTGGTTGGTGATTAGTTTTGTTTTTGCCAAGCCTACTTCTTCAAAACTTACCTGTCTCTTGTTGTCCTCCTTGCCTGCATTCTTTTTGCTCTTGGGGTTAGGCTTGTTGGTCTGTGAAGGCGTTGGAGGTGCATTCGCCGATGGCGAGTTGCCCGTGTTTCTTTGATTACTGTTGCCCGAAGGCGGCGCTTGCGGCGGTGGCATATCATTGCGCTGGCCAGGCGTGCCCAACTGTTGTCCAGCCTGGGAACCCTGCTGTTGCATAGGTTGACCGCCCGGAAACTGATTTGGTCGTCCACCTTGCGGGCGCATCGCGTTCATCTCGTTTGATGTGGGAGGACGCATGCCCTGTGGGCCACCGGCACCCACACCCACACCCACACCCATCATGGGTTGATCTTTGCCCATGCTGAACATTCCTGCGTTAAAGTCCTGTCCTGGCATGTTGGTCATGAAGCCCATGCCGGCAGGAGACCGGCCAGCCATTGCTTCGGCCGCAGACGGGGAGCCCGGCAGACCCATGCCAGGCGTCCTCTTCATCTCTCCAGGGTTGGGAGATGTCCCTGTCCGGCTACCAGAGGGCGACATGCCGGTTGGTTGCATGGGCATGCCATTTGCTGCAGGGTTGTTATCGTGTTGTTCTTGACGGGCCATCATGAGCCGTTTCTTGTTCTGTTGTTCGAGTAGCATCAGCTGCATTTGATAGTCTTGCAAGGCGTGATTGCCACTTTGAGCACCGCCTCCACCCTGCATGGGTTGACCTCCTGGCATGTTTTGTCGATTGTACATGTCCATCGGTATACCGTCAGGAAACTGGTTCATACCTCCTCCCATCATGGGAGAGCCGGCACCAGGCATGCTCATCATTCCATTCGGCATGCCCTACAAAGATTTAGTATTGAAGGCCACCAAAGGTGAGGGGGTGTATACTGACCTGCATGCCCTTGGGTGGCATCCCGTTGTTGCGTTGGAACTGCGGAGCCATTGCAGGGTTAAAGCCAGACTGTATCATCATGCCCTGGTTGGGACCACCGGGAACACCAGGACGCCCATTTTGCATCATGCCTGGTGGAAAGTTTGGCTGGCCGTTGTCAATTCTCGGTCGCTTCGAGGGAGAGCCACCCGGATCGCCCTCAGCAGGTGTGCCGGGTCTGATACCATTCATTTCCCCATCGGCTTGGTCAATTCTTCCCATATGTTGTTGTTGCATTGCCATTTGTTGTACTCGCTTCTGATTCATGGCCTGTAGTTGTTGTGGTGTCCTATGCCAGGTTAGTGTGGCCGCATGCGCAGCTGTTCTCGACAAACTCACAGCTTGGTTTGCATCTGACCATTCATCGCCCCACGCATCATCATGGCATTGTTCATGACTGGTCTGTTGATGTTTTGGTTCTGTAGGCTTTCGCGTAGTCGTTGATTGTTCTACAACACGTTAGTGGCTTGTCATCCGAAGGGTAGTGTTGGTGGTTTCACCTTTTCGTGGATCAAGTATTGGGTAGCAGCAGGATTCAAGGTGCCGCTGATCTTTCCATTGCTCCTGTGAGCTTGGAACAGATCCATGAAAACACTAAACCACTCAAACAGGAAGCCATTTCCTTGTGTGCCTTCCCATTGGGCTGGGCGCGGCAGGTCGTCAGGAGCGTCATCTTTGAAGTCTACATCCATGCCGTCTCCTCCATCACCGTTGACTTCAGCGTCCTTTCGACGACCCGGGCTCGACTTGGGCCCATGGCGGAAGTCGAACTTTTCGTCTCTTGTCAAGCTTCGAGCACCATCATAGTGTCCATGCTTGAGGAGATAATCGTATATGTAGGAGTTGAGTGTAGACCTGACAGGATCTGAAGAGTTCATGCCAGGCGCAACAGCAGGACTCCCGTTGTTCATCATCATCATGCCTCCGACAGGGCCACCAGCCGCGGGATTCATGGCGGCCATACTCATGGTAGCGGTGTCAGGGTTATCGCGGCAGGTTTTGAGGCGTGATCGGGACGATAATGAGTGTTTAAATTTGGTAGATTAGGCCGATCAAGTTTTTCAGCAGGTCGAGGTTGTTACTCTCACCGTCGAACTGCGGACGGCGCGCCGAACCGCTTGGTGGTATCAGGTCGACAAGGCCAGCCACATGCTGGCCCAGAGGTCAATATTGCGGATGCGACAGTCTGTCTTATAAGCGGATGCGAACCGGGTTGGGTCGATTACGTGAGTGGAAGAAGTAGATGCCAGCGTCTGGAACAGGCGCAGTTAGGCAGAGCGCGCAGGCGGACTAGAAGAAGAACCAGAATGGTCGGCTCGGGAGAGCGTGAGCAATATTGGCGCCTCCACAAAAGCCGAGAGATGCGACAAGCGGAGTGGCGTGCGAACTTGAACAGGAACCTGGTATTAAGTCGACCTTAGCTTAGGAGGCGATCAAAAACACCTCGGAAATTTGATGATGGGCACACTGATACAACAAAGAAATATTTCGAAAAATGCTCCAAGATCCCTTTCGACGATGATGAAGGGGTGAACGTGAATAATGGCCCAGCTGCGATCTGGAGATGAATCGAGTGCGAATGCAGGGCCGGAAAGTTGAAGGACAGGGCCACTACCGCCCACTGATTTCCTCAGAACCACAAGTTGGGCATTGGCCGATATGTCGTTCTCATAAATTCGCGTGCCCCCAGACCGGCGGCCTTCTTAATGGCCGAGAGATCTGCTGCAGGGAAAGCTCGAGGGGCGTAAAAAACGGCACGCTAAAGGCTGATGGTGGGGTTCTTGGCAGGATTGTAACCTCAACTTGAACTTCGCAATCTTCGACTTCTTACGGCGGAGATTGCAAAACGAAATTAGGCAGCAATTGTCAGGTATCAGAGGATGTGCAATAATGGTCGACTGCTGGACGATGTTCTGGACACTCATGTGAAACTGTAGGATACAATCGTCGTGTCGCCTGATTGTAAGCAGGACAAACTTGCCACTAAGGCGTTCACCCCTTTTTCTGCGAACTCTAGAGCCTTGCATGAGAAGTCTCAGCCTTCTACAAGACATAAGACAATTAAACGCAATCGTGGCAATAATCCTGCGACGACTTTGTGCCTATCACTCGTCATCAGGAGGCATTTCGTCTTCAATGTATCTCAAAAGAGTGACGCGCATCTCAGTACTATCATTTCCGCGTAGCATGTCGCTAACGAAGCGTGCTTCTATCGACATTTGAACCTGGACACCCGTTAGACTGTGGATAGACGTAGAAGATATCAGTGATTATGGCTCACCATTTCCAGAGCGCCTCTAAGAACTCCACACAGAATGTTCGAAAACCATAGTTCGTCCTGCGCTCGCCCATCATCCGGCAATTCCACAAAGTCGGCCAGCGGATTCTCATCGAAAAGCAATGAGAAGGATTTGTTATCTGCCGTCCAATTCGTGACTGTTGGCGTGATATTTAGAAAGATCTTAAACCCAATCTGTGCCACGATGAGTTCCTGGGTGCGCAGTACCCGATGAGATGATATTTAAGATACCTTTGAGACCATATCTGCCGTTTCTCGAAAATTGTTGCACCGAACGATGCTGGTCTTGGCCAGAAAATCTTCGATCAACCGCACGCCAATGTTATAGCCCATCTTCTCGAGTTGCTGATTGACTTGAGCGTAATCATTCTCGTAATCTGCGCATAGCTGAGCCACAATCGTGCCATACGTTAATGTGACCAGCTCGGCATTGACTTTCTCAACTCTCGTTCTTGGTGCATATCAGATACGAGTTCTTCATTGCAGTCGTTACTCACTTCCATAAGCTATACACCGCGTCAGATGCTCCCCGAGAACGAGATTATCAAAGCTTTCACCCACTCTTCCCCTAGTCTAGCAGTTTTATTAGTAGCCATTGTTGAAGTAAACAAACTCAAACTGTGTGCCTAATCATCGAGGCTACACTTGCTACCGCTACTAGATGTCCTTGCAATATCGGCCCTCGACAGACTAATAGTGTTGTGGTTGAAGTTATGCTGAGTAGGGCACACGGCGCGGTGCCTGGCCAGCGCTAACTTGGCGCGCTAGCACGACTCGGAGAAGTACTGTGTACATCACTAAATGACTCGCTCAAAAAACCATGTCTCTTCATGAATATCTACTTCGGTGCAGTGGCACCATTCTTCTTGGCCGACCACCCGCTTCGGAATTGATTTCGGTTGCGACTCGAGACATTGCGAAGTTGCCAGAATGCCACCTTCGATAAAGCGGCAAGCTTCAGATTCGTTTACTGGAAACCAATCACTCGTCAAGAGGCAGAAGTCGAGCAGTGATCTGCAAAATGATACAGCGTTAGTCGTAGGACGCGGCTCCGGGTCACAGTCCGGAGCTCTGGTCCAGAGTGTGAGTTCTTTCGTATCCTCCATGTCTGACAATCATGCTGAGTTCGACTAAGGATGTACACTGATTCGCTTTTCGCAGGTCACACGGACGAGTGGGTTGCAAGCTCCTATCATGGAGTTGACAGGCCATACTGGCGAAGTCTTCGCGGTACGATTCGATCCTTCTGGCCGTCACATAGCATCTTCGTCGATGGACCGAACGATAATGCTATGGAACACCTATGGGCAATGCGAGAATTACGGCACTCTGACAGGGCATAAAGGCGCAGTGTTAGATCTGCAGTGGTCTCAAGATTCTGACACCATTTTCTCGGCTTCTGCAGACATGACTGTTGCCAGTTGGGACCTCGAGACCGGTCTGCGAACACGCAGGCACATCGGCCATGAGGACGTGGTGAACTGTATTGACCAGAGTAAGAGGGGCCAAGACCTGCTGATCAGCGGCAGTGATGATGGCACAATAGGACTCTGGGATCCAAGGCAGAAAAATGCTGTCGATTACCTGGAAACCGATTATCCAATAACTGCTGTAGCACTTTCTGAGGCAGGGAATGAACTGTATTCAGGTGGGGTTGACAACAAAATACAAGTTTGGGACGCCCGCAAGATGCAGGTCTCCTACACAATGTCTGGTCATAACGATATCATCACTTCGCTCGAGGTCTCGCCAGATGGCCAGAACCTCTTATCTTACTCGCTAGACTCAACGGCGAGGACATGGGACATCCGACCCTTTGCGCCTGTCGACAGAGCCGTCAAAACGTATGACGGTGCGCCTGCGGGCTTCGAGAAAAACCTAATCCGAGCAAGCTGGAGTCCTCGAGGCGATAAAATCTGTGTAGGCGCCGGTGACCGCACGGTTGTCGTTTGGGATACAAGAACAGCGAATCTGCTCTACAAGCTACCAGGTCACAAAGGAACAGTCAATGATGTAAGATTCTCGCCCTCGGAGGAATCAATCATTGTTTCTGGCTCAACAGATCGTAATTTGCTGCTCGGCGAATTGGGCAAATGATGTTCCAGGAAAGACGTTCAACGATTACAAAGAGATGAACTCCATGATCTCAACATACTTGTGTGCTCCCGTCGTCGGGATTTTCAATGAACGAAATCGAGAAGCCGGCAGTCAATGACCTATCAACGAAGCACAATCAAATATCAGCTACAGTGTTATCGGTTAGCAAAGACATACAACTAAGCATACCTTGTCAGAGTTTGCGCTGGCATTGCGCAGATGCCGTAAGTACCATTATCGAGAGCGCGGCGTGCTCCCCGACGGCATTAGGATATGCATCAATTAGACACAACAGCTGGTGACGGAGCATTCGCGACATGCATACGACCCTCAAGATGATGCACAACGGCACTAAGATCACACTTGAGGCGGTTGAACAACACCTGCTTCCTGGTGAGAAACAAGAAATTGGTGTTCGCCAACTGTCTGCTCATCCCGATGTGGCCTACTGCGTCGTGCTAGAGCTCACCCAAAAATCCAAATACTCAAATAGAGCGAGCCAGTCTGATAAAGTGAGATGTACCTATGCTATGATTCGGGGAGGAGCGGAGTTTGCTGTTGGTCCAGCTGCGTTGATCGAACTTTACTCAAGATCCTCATTCAGACCTGCCATGACAGAATTAGCCGCATAACGAGGGTTCGCTATGAAGCGATAAGATCGCAAGGGTTTCATCAACATTTATTTCAATCCAGACTTCTCAAAGTCATCCGTCAAAGCATTGGACCACTATTTCAGACCAGAAGTGCTGCGTGTACGACAAGATGCACCACAGCTACCTTGCCCTAGGAGATGAGATACCTAAAATCAGAGTATTTACGGCGTCAATTGACTACATCCAGCTAAGCCACGCATCTTTCACAAGCGGTACCCTAATTTTGACTATGCATGACGCTGCGTCAGTTCAAGCATCTGTGATCTCAAACTTCACCAAGATCGAACACTTTGTTTCCTGCCCTTTTAGGTTCAGCATACGTATGAACACCCATTCATTCCTCTGCACGTACAGCAACCGTACCGCTGCGACCGCAAAGATAGGATTCGAGGCAAACGCATCATCACTCTTAATGAGCATCCGCAAGAATACGAAATCATCGTCATCGTATTCCCACTCCAATATCTCATTCCAAAAAGGTTCGGAATTTGGAGGGTTATGGCCTTGGTGCAAGAGGCCAGTGAGCTTGTGCTGTTTGTAAGCGGCGGTCTTTCGCTTCGGAGGATCGGCCGAGAGCACCGAATGAGACGGATCAACGAGTGTGCAAGTAAGATATGGCTTGATTTCGTCCTGAGTGCGACCAGCTGGAATAGGCACGTCTGTAGCGCCAGCCACATGCAATCTCAACTTCATCTTCCGTTTCTGAGACTTGTCGATCTCCTTGCCGCCGTGTCGAAGACTAGCAGGCTTCAATACGAAGCCATCCGTGCCTGTGAACAGCGCTTCGTTCAGTTGCATACTTGCTCCAAAAGTCTGCCAATTCAAGGCACAGACTTGCGCTCCAAGCGCCCAGAACGGGACAGGATTGAGGTTAGCAGACGTGATACGAGTGCCCTTCGGAAACACCCGCATTAGATGGCTTGCATTATGCCGCGCAATCTCTCCCGAGTGGTGCGGGAGGTGTGACCTGAGGCCAGTTTCTGAGACGTTGATCAACGGATGGTGCGGCGAGTTCTCCAGAACGCCCTTTTCATACCACGCATTGTTCGGCGGCTTCACTGACTGGGCATAGACGCCAAGCTCGGCCAGCGATGGAATGATAGCCGTAGCCGGCGCTGCCGATTTCTTCTTCTTGCTGTACTCCTTCCGCTGCTTCTTGCGCTCTTCGTCCTCCGAACTTGAGCTGTCGTCATCATCGTCATCGTCACTATCCTTTTCACCAGGAAAATGATACTCTACGATCACACAGATCTTGGATCCGAGCTCCGATAGAAGGATATGTTCCCCAGTTCCTTGCTGTTGTCGAGTGCCCTTGTCACGGACTGCTTTGCTGAGCAACCGTTCGCCAAAGACTTCGCGCATGATGTCGACCATTCGTTGCTGCCCGTGTGCTCCGCAATGATTCTCCAGCGAGATCAGAATAGGTGCTGAATGATAGGCATGCCGGGTTTTTGATTCGGCAGCTTCTTGATCTACCACATCTCTAATGGTCTCGCAGACCAAGCGAAACGGAATGTGCGAGGCAAGAGTCCAGCCATGCGTGACTTTTGGCTCGTCCTTGTTCTCGCCATCCCAGGCATCGATTTCGACACAACGCGCGCCAGCTTTGAGGTGTTCTTCATATGCTTGCGCGGATGCGTTGCCGTAGAGTTGATGAGCCAGGAGATAGGTGTTATGGCTGGAACTGATCAGGTAGTCTGGCAGTGGGTGAGAGCGGTCTACGAGTTCCGCAGGAACGATTGCATGAGGCTTGTGTAAGTACTCTCGCAACCCGGTAGGGCTTCCGTCACTCCCAAGCCCGACATCTTCACTCGATAGTACCCCTTGCTCGACCAGAAAAGCCTTCAAAGGTTCACTCACTCGGAGCTGGTCAATAGTGGCGGTGTCGCGTCCTGCATGGCCACCTCCCGCTAGCGTTTGGCCGTCAGTCACATCGCCTACATCTTCCGCATCCTCAGGACGCGATCTCGATTTCGACTTCGAGAACGGATTCAACTTGGCTACTCCGGACGTCACTGCTTGCATTTTGTGGTTTGTAACGAAGGGAGAATCTCCTGGGCTGAATCTCACCACCAGCGCATTGGGTACATTCTTGGAAGGTCTGCGTCATGGGTGGCTTAGTTGCCCCACACCAGCCATCCTGCTTACATGCGGAGCACCAGAACATCTCCCATAGTTACTCCGTACAAATCTTGTGTATTATGGTCAGGAGGAGCACAGCGGCTCAGTTTTATCATCCTTGTGCCCTGTAGTCTGCCTGTTCCAGAAGCTGTTTGAAGAGCGCACTGAATCCATCCTGAAATTTCAACCGCTTACTAAACATTTCCAAGCATCCTCGCCTGCATTGTTCTTTGCATCCTTGCTCGGCAATTTTGCGCCGGAGTTCATCAGTATTCTGATCGTTTCGTTGTCCCCTTCCAATCCAACTGCATGAAGTATGGTATTATTGCTATGATTTGCATTTGTCGTCTCAACGTCATGCTCCAACAGCATCTGCATGAAATCGTGACTGTTGTGGTAGATTGTTTCGAACAAGGGAGTGTCCCCAAACTTCCCCCGAGTGTTAATGTCAGCTCCCACCTCGATCAGATATTTTCCAATCTCGCAGCTATTCGCAATGGCTGCACAGGTGAGTGGCGTATTCTGCACATTGCTCTTGTGGTTCACTAGTGCCCCTGCAGCAACAAGAGCTCGTACAGGCGCGACCTCGTTTTGCTTCCTGCTGGCGTAATGCAACGCACTGTTACCTTTGATGGTATGTACGTTGACGTCTGCACCATCTAACAAAAGCTTGTGTATGATGCTCGTCATGCCAGATGCTGCTGCATATAAGAGAGGAGTCAATCCATCGCAATCTTTGACACGAATATCAGCTCCAGCATCAACCAATTCCTGCGCCGCCTCGATATCACCACGATCACACGCCCAATGGAGTGGACTTCGGCCTCGGACATCCCCAACGTTAAGCTGTTCTTTGTATCGCGCATTCTTGAGCACATTGCCTAATGCAACAGGTCGCTCGCCGGTAAGTACATAGTGGAGGTGTGTGAAAGCATTATCGTCGATGTCATAATTACCAAAGAGTTGACGCAGCTGCTTCAGCTGGGGCATTGTTCCTCGATTTGCTAGAATTTGCTCCCACGCTCTGAATTCTGCTGTTCTATCAGAAACCAGAGTCAGGTCTCCAATCAATTTCAATTCATCGTGACGCAAAACTTACATGCCGCCATAGTCCTCGAAGTCAGGATCTGCCCCCATAAAAAGTAAGAACCTGCAAATGTCGATGTGACCAAGTTTTACTGCGTACTCTCAGAGAATTATTTTTGTTCACAATTGCTTCTTGCCAACTTACGTGAAGTGGTGTTCTCCCATGATTTGGATCAACATCATACAAGGATGCTCGACGACTCAAAATCAGATGTCTCACGCCTTCAAGGTTCCATTGAAACATTGCTTCAGCACGCTATCTTCCGAGCCCCAAGGTACTTTTCGCTGCAATTTGAGTATCCGCTCAGGCTGACCCACAACATAAATGTTGTATCGTGTTAGCCAATCTGGCGGGCGAATCATCAATTCCTTTGATGATGTCGAACAGTGCTTACAGCTATAGTGCTTGACAACAACTCTTCCCCAGAGTGAACGACTGATCATTGGGCGAGGTGGTACTTGGCCATGTTTTCGGCAACTGCATCGATCAGTCGAAGCAGGAACCAGTCGTGTCTCGAAAGGTGAAGCTTCTATCGACGGACTATCAACGATAGATCGGGTATTGGTTTGCGAATCTCTGGGTGGCACCGAGCTGTCAAGGCCTAAGACATTGACCTCAGCCCCCGGTAAATCGTCATGGATCAATCCTTGATGACTTTCCGAACCGCAATGTGAAACATTCGGCAGAACTGCAATTATCGATGAGTGATCGAGCCTTGCTTGCTTCAGGGAAAGCAGAACATACGAGATACTTGTGTGACCGGACTGTAAATATTCACTGTCTGGTAATAATCGCCCAGGTGTGCAAGGCCACCAGACACAAAAATATCCCTCGTCTGCGAAGGTGGAATGGACATTGATTTTGCCGCTCCAGGCTTCTAACAGCTCGGGGAGCCTTCAAGGCTAGTGCCAATAAGCTTTGCCACTCCTCATTAAAAGCGTCCTCGGGCGTGTCTACGTCCTATGGATGGATGCATCTAATATTTTGGATTTCAAGGCTATCACAATCATTGATGCGATGATTGCGACTCCAAGCGGTCAATCTTGATAGGACTGATTCATCCCTGCAGGGTTGGCTTGAGCACGGCCAATCGCTACAAACGCGACCACACAACGGCCGCTTTGGACCGAAACTGCGCGGTGCATTACCTTGGCGGGGAGACTACTTAGGTATTAACGACTGCGAATGCAAAAGCTTCCCGCATTGTCTATAGCAGCATGGAGTCATTGATATAGCGCTAGCATAGATGCTGTCCAGCATAGCCTCTCGAAAACGGCGTTTGTTCCCTCGTAGCAAGTCATCTCGTGAAAGTACAAGTCGAATCAGCACCACACAAGCAGCCCAACCCGTACCTACATTGCTTTAATATTCTCAGAAATGCCAATCTTCAAGCAACAACCAAGCACAGTGTGAGGTTGTTCGATACACTTTGGTACCTTGACCGCCTAAAACCAGCTTCAATCTCACACAGGTGGTGGGTATAAGATCATGCACCATTCGCTGTGGCCTCGAAGCGTGACTTGCCTCACCATATGCCATCCAAAGTGCAGATAGATGTCTCTGGCGTGCTCACTGGTCGTTACAAGCCAAATAGGCTTCCTCTCTGCTCCCGCTTGATCAATAAAAGGTTGCAGAACAGCTCTAACAGCACCAGGAACAGCCTCATTCTTCGGGTCACGGCCGAGCAGACCCAAGTGCCAATACTCCTGTCCATATCTTGACCAGATGTGTTCAATTCTGACCTTCTCAACTTCCCTTTCAAAAGCAGCCATGATGCTCTTCCCCTGCCGCTCGAGATCGTCGAAATCTCCCGGGCGTTTTGGCGGTTTATGCGAACCAGGCGGCCACCATGCTGCGTACGTTGAGAAGCCACCTGCTTCAGCAATCAAAGCACCCGATTCAATTCCGGATTTTAGATGTTCCTTGACAGTAGAGTAGTATTCTTGCCGACGCGTTGTATCTGATGCATCAGATGCAATCCCATCCACGCCATTACCAAAGAAGAGACGCCACATGCTGCTAGGCAACATTGCGTGAGACAATGCTATGGCCATCTTGTCGATGTAATCATATGATGTGCCAACGGTTATCTTAGGGAGTCGTTGATCCGAGTTCTGCCGATGCTGGGGTGATGTTGCTCTCAGAAATGCGGCCGCTACTTGTGCATTGCCTGACATGTCGCATAATTATACAGGAAAAATGATGGCAGCTAAGTGATTTCACAAGATCATTTAAACCCTACCTAAATCTGCATAATCGGAATGCTTATTTCACTGTGTGCTAAAGGCTCATTTCTAGATCTTCCATTAACAATTTCGACATTGTTATCGTTGCGTTGATTTTACTTGGTGTTCCGATGGCACAATCGTCGAAATAATTGCGGGTACAAAGCCTTCAATACTTTATAGCAGCACCCATCTTAGCTTTTGCCTAGAGGCTGCTCCATGAGTTGGGTTTGAGAAATTAATGATTCAGTGTTGACCATCAAATTTGTATATATCCATTCTACAAGGACGACGAGCGAGCTCCCCCGAACAATAAATCGTTGACATTTTACTTTCTTGGGCAACGGCACGGGTGATGACGGCCTCAGAGATACACTGACTGCACCTTTTGGGACACTAGCGCATCTTGGACTTGGCTAGTTCTCTGTTTCCGGGTTGGAAATCATTTGGACCACTCCTCGCCATGCCAAAGAAGGCCGTCCTAGGCTTCGGCATAGATGTTGATGCAGCTGCGGGCTGGTGTGTGACTCGTGTTCTCTGAAGCCCCCGTGCTGATGTGCTAAACCTAGGATAAACAAACAAAATGGCCCTCGTATGGACAGCGTCAAGATATCTCGAGGGATATTTGGAGCAACCATTGGTATTGACAGGCTCCTTGCCATGCTAGAAAAGTATGATATCAAAGCTTCGTGGTTTGTGCCGGCTCACACCTGTGAAACGTTTCCAGAGCAGATCACTAAAATACGAGACAAGGGACATGAAATGTGAGTGCAGTCGACTAGGGTACTTAAATGGTTGACAAAGGTGTTCCTGACTCCAAGGCAGTGGCCTTCATGGATATACCCATGAGCTTGTCTCAGGATTATCCCCGTCACAAGAAGCTGTTATCCTACGCAAATCTGTGGAAGTCCTGACTAACCTGCTAGGTCACAAGCCTAGAGGTTGGACCGCCCCTGCCTGGACAACGTCGAGCGCAACTGTGCATGTGCTAGAGGAGGAAGGTATAGAGTATGATCACAGCTTTATGCATCATGATTGTCAACTCTATTACCTGCCGTACTCTGATTATGATGTAAAGGCAACAGACTATGCGCAGTCCCCCGAGACATGGATGCACCCAATGGGACTGACCAACACCTCAAGCATCGTTACAGTTCCTGCAAACTGGCATCTGGATGACTGGCCTCCTTTCTCACCCGGTGTAGGAGGAGGCGGTAGTGATGGCTTCATAGATCCGGACGTCTTGCTCAAAATCTGGAAAACACATTTTACCTACTACTACGACAGTTATGACTCTTTCGTGGTGCCACTAAGTATCCATCCCCAGATCATTGGAAAGCCTCATGTGCTTTGTATGCTTCAGAGCTTCATCGAGTGGGTGAACAACTTTGAGGGTGTTGAATGGTGTACGTTTGCAGAAATGGTGGATCAGTTCAAATCTGGAGCATTGAAGGCAGCGGAAAACTGACTGACGCGCGATATTTTCTAGGCGGAAGGAGTCGCACGCTTTGAGGCCCGTTAACGCTGCATAGTTCTACTAAGTGGCTGAAAGCTTTGTGCAAGGCTTAGCGTACGGCGAAGCAATAATCAACATGCCTCTTTCAGGAAAAAAGTTTGCGGACTGATGTAGAGAACAGTGTCAGTTCAAGGAGTAAGGCTTCCATCCTTTCAAAACCACTGAGCCCTTAGACGAGCCTAAAAACGGCGGGAACGAATAAGGAACTAATCATAATGCTTCTGAGTATTTCCAAGTCGAAAGCGTTTTTCCATGCTATCTTGAAACGACGCTTTGATCAATTTTATTAAACACAAACATCGAAAAATACTTCAACCTAGTAAAATTTCATAACTCTTTACTCATCATCAGTATATGTAGCTTGGTACATTACGCAGCCGGAGCGCTGAAGACATCATCGTCCTCCAAGAGCTCGATGTACCTTTGCAGGCTGTGATAATGTATTCCGACATCATCTCCCACAAGGGGATCACTCACTCTTGGGGTCGTAGCCCATGTTGCTGGAGGGTTTTCTTCGATCCTGAAAAATTTCCGGTGCCTCAGATACCACACTGCACTTGCGGGTATAGCGACAACACTTTGGAGAAAGAGCGTCGCCAGGAGCAAGGCTCCAACGCTGCCAAAGATGATTTTATCTTTTAGACCAACTTTCATGGTTGCTTCCGCTTGATCGTCCAGCTGATAAATGACCTTTTTCTTGCCAACACCACTCCAGTCACCCCACCAGCCCAGCCAGCCGAGATACCACTTTGAGCCACACCATGCAAAGCACTGAGGTACCAGATCCCGGCAATGAGATACGGAAAATGATTGATGGTTCTGCATTTCTTGGTCGAAGTAATCCGCGAAAGCCCGGGTTCCTACCGGAGGCGCACCGAATGTAGCATGGAAGATGCTGACATTGTCGTTGTCTTTTAATTTTGCAGCAATGTCAAGGGCAGCGAAGCTTGGATTATATTAGCTGTTTCATGTTTGTACAGAATGAAATATGAAGTGAAGAGCTAAAGGTGATACATACCATGACACTGCGCCCCCGAGAGAATGTCCTGCCACGAAGATCTCCGTCTTCCTGTTTTCATTTTCGGCTCCTTTGACTGCTTCTAGGACCTTTTGAAGGATTCGAGGGTCATCAGAATCATCGGGAAGGTTGCCATAGCTGTCGTATCCCGCAAATCCTTCCGGTGATGCCCATAGCGACCAGAATCCGAGATGCACATGCCCATTGTGCCGTTCGGTGACCGGATCATTGTAAGGACGAGACATCCAGTACGCAGCGACTTTTCGAGGCCAGGCACACATGTTGCTAGCGCCACGGGTCCTCTCCAAAACCAAAGATCCCCAGTAGGAATACAGTTTCCACACTGTTCCTGGTCGATAAGGAACCCGGATCAGCGTTGCGTCGTGGTAAAAGTCCGCAAGCCCATAGTTCGACGGAGCAAGCGTGTCTGCTACTTTGTTGAACATCCTTGAAAACCAAGAAGATTGTTGCATGCTGACAGAGCCTTCCAAAGACAACATGTCAGATAGGTTGCACTCCATTAGGTGGACTGATGGCTAATACGCACCGTTTTCGCCCATCTCTGCACCACGAATGCTAGGATGAACCCATGTTCCCCTAAACCCGACAAAAATCATGTCCCGATTCTGCGGCATTCTTAGGTGACAGAAGTATGATGTTGATCGAAACCACCTATGTTGCTCCGGGAAGGAATTAAAATAGAATCTGGAGTGTCGCCTTGTGAAATCGACGACTTCATAAGGCATTTCATGAGGTAGCAAATGGCGGGCGATACCCTGAGGCAGTGTTCTCTGGGCTGCTGAAGTATCTAACGGTGTCTGTATTTCGTGGTTCCCTGCGACGTACGCAAAATCTGCCACTGCTGCAGAGAGATGTAGATTTCTCATTTGCTGGGGTGTCATGATTTGAGCCATCCCGAACCTCTAAGAGCGGGAGCTTTCACGTCGGACGAATTCTATACCGTTGTTAGATGTTAGATACAGCACCTCAGCATCCGCTGAGGCTTAAATAAGTGCTCGACTTTTGAAATATTGAGGATGAGGATGAGGATGAGGCTAAGTGATATGAGCGAATATAACCATTTGCCAACAAGGAAGCGCTTGGTTTGAGCAAGGCTGTCGCCCACCTCTGGCTGCAGTTTCTTGGTTGTGACCCAAGCAACTGATTCGTGGTGAGAGAAAGTGAAGACATTGTAGAGAGTAGTTCACAAAGGTTCTCACTCAAAGTCCCCCATAATGTCAGCCTTGTTGGAACCTTCGGGTGGAGGTACAGCGGCTGAAAGCCAAGGCAGATATTGAGTAAATGACCAATTGGGTGAACAGCCAAGACTCGTCGGAAAGACGGAACTCAGCCTTCGGCTGGAACAGTCAAAAAGTCCTGGGAACACGAGACGGGCTCTGCGACTAAGAACAAGACTTTTCGTGAAGAACCCCTCTTCGTACCAAGATAAAAGGCACATTGCGCCTCTTTTGCCAGGCATGTGGTCCAGAGGCGAAAGCCTCATAGCCTGCTTAACGTTGATGTGCAATCGCCAACCTGGCTTCGCGCAATCTAGCCTCGAAGCTCCACGGCAACCGAAACGGCCCGTGCAAATCGTCATAGTTTCTCGAACTACCTGTATTCCGGGGTTCGGCAAATCCGACTCAAATTGAACTATTAGCAAACTTATCCTGATTTGCCGGATTACCCCCCAACGTATTACAATGTCATAGGATACTTCGTATGCACATCCCAAATGTCGAGCACGATGAGGCAAAAACGAACTCCCTGAATCCAGTCTTGAAGGAGTCTTGAAGGCTTTCATAGAATCGCCCACGCTGTCAATGGTGCCGACCTCTTCACGAGCGATGGTGACGCCCTTTTTTTTCAGGTTGGGCTTGGCCTTTCAATATGTGAAGATCGATTTCTTAGATAGTAGTGTCCCAAACCTTCGCGATTGCATTTGTCGGCTCCTGTGTCTTGCTTAGGTCTCGACTTATCCTCAAGCTTAACCTAATTCAGACCACCAGAGACGAGGGTTTCCATCTCGCCTTGCGTCTTAGGGTTTTTTGTCAGACTGAGAATCGGACCGGAAAGATTGTCAGCGAGTCAAAGCAGCAAATATGCGTGGGTTGAACGTCGGTTTTTCCCCCTTCGAACCGCGTCTCCCACTTGCCACTGAAAGCTCCCATGCCAATCCTTTTTGCAAGGTCTAACGCCAGTCTCGCCGGCCGTGGTTGTTTCCTTGGAGCGGGACAAGCCCAAAGGTGATTTCATTTCCGGGTTTGACGTCGTCCCGACAAATCCATTAGCGATACTGTTGCTATTTTGCGTTCGAGTCAAATGCGGTGGAAGCTCGATCACTCATGCACACGGCGCGAAGCCATGGGAGGACGTGTATCAGCATCAAAATTTGCTAAGTTGGTACGCAGCTCAATCTCTGACATGGTGCTAGCTAATCCAAGATCATGATAGCCAGTGCCTTTGAATGTGGAGAGCTCGTCTGTCGGGATGCGAAGCAAGGTCCGCGAGGATGTTAAGTTAATGAATTTTAGATCAAACAGAGCGCTTGACGGTAGTTGTGGCGTGTAGCACGGAGCGCAGAAAACCCTGTGCTCCTAAGTTTCGAGCAATACCGAGGTTGCCCCAAAATCATCGTGAATTTCAACGAATTGTGAAACCCGAACTGGACCTGAAACTCGAAATCTAGTAGACAGACACTGTAATGTACTCCACCGCCTGGCGAGCCCTGATATACGGATCTCCAACCTTCCTACCACCCATGCTGTGGGTACTGAAGGTATGTTAAATTGGTCATCAATTGATGGTGCTCCTTCAGTGGTCATCAACAGGTCACAGCACGCTTCCTGCACCAATAAGTCCTGCTGAATCATTGGAGATGAAACGCTGCCAAGCTTAGCCCCGCGCGTTACCTGACAGCTTATCGATAGGCCCTTCACGGCCCTTGCATGTCTAGCCCTGAACCCTTCAAGCCCCTTAGCTTGAATCGCCCGCATTGCCTTGCATAAGTGTCCTGCGGTGTGGTTTCAAAGACTAGACTCTCTTGGAATGGTCAGTATGCGGCTACGCGTTGCTATCAAGCCGAAAATGGCATCTTGTAAACGAAGATCTAAGCCAAACAGCTCTCGAGCGCCGGAGCTGGTCAACACAACAAAACGCGTCGTGCAGTGTTGGATTGTTCAAAATGTTAACACTTCATGACAGATCGAACCCTCCCTCCCACCCACTTCTACAAACTGTCTCCTGGAAACTATAGCAAAGCTTCCTGTATTACGCAGCTAAATAGACATGGACATCTCAGGCTTTGGTCACATGGATGCCCAGGCACAAATGAGTGGTGGCCGAGTGAGTATGTCTAACAGAATATCTCGTCTGTTCGGCCGAAGAACAGCAGAAAGCGCCACAATTGGCTCATCGCAAAGAACATCGACAGCCTGCGAAGTCCCTATCTTCATTTCGCAGTCACCTAATCGGCAAGGCATGGAGCAGCATGCCCAATCGTCCGGGACCCGACATCCAAGTCTTGCAGACACGGGAGTAGCTTTCAACGATAGAGCAGCAACTGTCTCTGCGCCATCTATGTATGAAGACTCTCCCAGGCGACACCACCGCTCTCGTTTTACGGAACAGCCTGAGGAGGATCAACACCCTCAATCGCATCCGTCCACGCACGACCTGGAAGCAGGAACTTCTGACACGTCACACGGATCTTCCGGTAGCCAGGTACGTCAAGTGCGTATAGAAAGGTATCGACGACGACGACGGCCCTCCGAGTCAACTCGACAAAGAATTGCATCCAAGAAGCGATTGAGCTTGGCGTTTGGCGTTGCCGTCCTTGCTTCGACCATCACTTGTATGCAAATCTCAAGTTTCCTGTGGATCAAAGGCCGTACTAATTACAGATAGATGTCGCGTTGGCAGTGTCAGGAATTGCACGCGGATTAATGTTCCATATTCTTTGCGTCCTGTTCATCCTGGTGTTGGCTGGAGTCTTCCTCCACAGTTCAATTAGGCTGGTGATGCTACAAAAGCGACGAAGAGCAAGACTCGACCGACACCGTCGTTGGCACGGATCTGGAAACAGATCAACGACATCGACCTCATCGTTCAGCGATTCTGAAGCAAGCGTAAATCCTTTTGCTGATCCAGTTCCCGACAAACCAATTGCGATCAGGATGGGTGCCGAGGAAGTGGTCACAACAACTCCCCGGGGCAAGAACAAGAAAGTAGTCCGGCAGCCACCGCCTGTTTATGGCTACATTCGAGAGAGCAAGGTCGGTCTCCAAGTGCAGTCTGTACCAGGATGAGAACTAACAGATTTAGAGAATGAATCCTGAGATGGTATATTGGCACAAGCAGAACCCATCGCCGATCACGCCAACGTACGAGGAAGCGATGAACGATGTTCAGACAGCTGTGGGATACCAACCACCCCAGTATAATTCACCCAAGCGCGAAAGACCGGGGCAAAAAGTAGAACGAGTGAGCGATTACCATCCTTTAGAAAGGGAACGTCTGATGGGATTGATGGGCAACACTATGTCCTCACATCATAGATGAAGGGATTTAGATAGTCATTCAGCGTGCTGGTATACCGGATTCCCACTCCTTGCGCATTGTTGATGTTTCTCTCGATCCGCTGGGAGCCAAGATATTGACATTGACACGTGTCGGCTGGACCCCGGCGTTCTTGCCGGTTCGTGCAATTCGTAGTGGGTTCGAGAAGATGACGTCAATGGAAATACACACGAGTCAGAGCAAGACGTCATCGGTCAGACGTCAGGACTCGCGTCCCCCTTCACAACACAACATGTGATGCTGTGGATTTTTTTTGCCTCGAACCAATGCTCGTCCATCGAGCTTGCGGTAGTAAATCTGAGGCGATGACTACGAACCGAGGCACCTGTTTACGATTTCTTCCGCCTTCCCTCAGCTCTTCCTGCTGTGGCGGCGCTCAGCTGACCAGTATGGGGCAAACGCGTGCACTGCTTAAAGGCAACAGTGCGCAACGTTTCTTCCAACGTGACGTATGTGTTTGAGATTCGATCGAACTAGGCTAGATACAGTCAAATAATCAAGCAGGTACCGCTTGGACGCTGCATGTGATGAGGGGCAACAATGGATGGCCGTTTGCAGTATATAGCATAGGCAATTCCCATGAATATTTTTCCCTCTTCCTCCTTCTATCAACCCATAGACGCAGTCTGCAAGTCAAAGATCCCAGCTGTCACTCAAAGAACTCAAGAAGACACAATCTAACCATCTACATCCACAATGGAGACCATCAAGTGAGTTGAGCTCCCAGAGATGATCGTTGCCGTGTTCAACCACTGACACCGACCGTGTTCAGGAACGCTGCCAACTACGTTTCCGAGACTGTCCAAGGCGCCGGTGCTACAGCATCCAAGGAGGCCAACAAGGAGGTCGCCAAGGATAGCAACGCCGATATCAGCACCCGAGCACAAGCTGCCAAGGATGCTGTCACAGACAAGTTCGACGAGCAGCAACACAACCGAAAGGCTGATGTTCACGAGCAAGCCGCCAAACACTAGATCGTTTCTTAAGAAATCCACGGTGTATGAGAACAGCTTCCACCATGCCAAGGGCGCAGGAGTTATGTGATGTAATAAGTGAAAAGCAGGGTGAATGGATGTGATGTACTCAGTATGATGATACCAACATTGCAATAACTAATATCGCAAATCTTCTGCCAATTGTACTTCTTCACTCGATGCATCTCCTCATGTCTTAACCAGTCCCTCCAATGCGCGCCATGATTTACTCTTCTCAACTAACAGCACCCTTTCCATTACACAGTGGTGGTTGGCTTTGCATCATGACCATTTCACCTTGTACATTGATTGTTCGTTCTCCGTTGCCGGATCTTGTGCCAAGCTGCATTCCTGCTCTGAGTGACCTCTAAGCCTGTCGGGCATTGTGAGTATCTCGCAGGAGGTAAGATCTAATTTGGTTCCCACGGTCTCCGTGTAGCTATCACTCACTACTGTCCTCCCCGACTATCTGAGTACTATCAGCACTTGGGCGGGAAAAAACAGTGTTGATGAAACCACTTTACTCCTAGGCTCGTCACGTCATAATCTTGCCTCATGGTCCGCGAGACTTGCTCTCTCCACTTACATAGCCGTCCGGCAGCCAACTAGTCAACTACGGCATCGACTATAGTTGAGAACGCCATTTCAAAAACAACGACAACACTAGTGGCTCTCGCATCTACCCGTTTGAAACGGAAAGTTTGCCGAATTACGCGTTGGCCATACCAGAAAGTGTGGTGTTGTGTCGACACTCATCTGAAGGCCTCCCAAGGACCAAGGACACTTTTCGCTGCTCTGCCATCATGCACACCCGTATCAAATTCTCCAGCTCACGGTCATTGAACGACAATAAGACCAATGCAGGAGATTGATGATTGGCTCGGTTCTATTTACGGGGAAGAACTGGCCGGCTACAGTTGGGGGACACACTATGGACGGCGGCCACCAAATTCTTTCCCTATGCTAGCTCCGATCCCGATGTGGCAGTGGAGAGAGGATACCGTTCAACTTTTCATCGCGATCCTGGACTCTTCGGACGAGAAGCTCCTTATTCTGGACGAGAGACAATATATATCATCGACACAGATCCACGTTCTTTGGTGAAAGTCGTGCTTGCAATGGCGCAGGTTATGGACTGGGGTTACAACTGTTATCTCCCATGGTTTAAACGCATGATAGGCTGTCCGGACGCGACCAGCCAGGATTCCACGTCCCTTTAACATTCAGCATCTTGACTTACACCAATATTTCCGCTAACGCGATGCTTAAGCTTATGCTTGGGATTGCAGTATTGATACTCTGCGAAGAGATCTCCATCGTTGCGGTCAAGTGGGTCATGGACGGCTGTGGTGTCTTGTGGTGCAAAACGGCCCAAAGAATCCCGTGCCGTCTGTAGTGCGCTAAGTAACCACGGATTGTCTCCTTTCTCGCCACAAATTAACCACCGGCAGTTTGTTGATCTCATGTCTGGATATTGAACCCACCTTGCATGCGGCTTCCGTCCGCAGTCGACACGTTCAGCTGTCGTAGCGCCAAACATTGTACTCAGCATTCGTCGATCCTGCTCGTCGGTTTCGTATTCCTCGGTGCCATTTGGCATCGGGCACAAACACTCGTCGCCCGCCCAGCTCAAACGTCCAACCCAGCTGTTGCTCCCACTTCGCCCTGGTGGCCTCGACCTCCACCGGGGGCGGCTTAGTAGACGATCTTGTCTGGCGCGTCTGACTTATGCGTGAAGCGACCCTCTTGTTCGATCTGGTTACTGTTGCCAGCTCGATGTTCTTCTCGAGAGCAGCTTCTTGTGGGGCATGGCGGCGGGTCTGCTTTGGTGCTTCCACTTCGTCGATGGGTGCGTCGGATCCTAGTCGCCGCTCAGCCTGCAAAGGCTGGACTGCATCGTCTGAGGATGGGCTAATTCTGTCCTCATTCTCATTTGATGCGCCCTTTTCCTCTCGAGGATTAGGCGGCGGTGCTCTTCTTTGTGCCTGTGGTTTAGTTTGCGGTGCTGATGGAACCTCATGTCTCTGCATCTTCTGAGCATTTGCCTTTTCTCTGTTACGAATGACCGTCTCCCGATAGGCATCTAGCGCGCTGCAGAGAGTTCGCAGCCGTGAATCAGCACCGTAGTCAAGGATGTTCTTGATTGCTCGGGAAAGTGCTCGTACGCCGTCGGGGTCGTCCAAGAGGTGTTTTGACAGCCCTTCGACATGGAAGCTATGTTGTCCTCCGTCAGCCGAAGCTTGTAGCCAATGTACATTGATCCGGGCTAGCTCATGGTCCATGGTGACGGAGAACGAGTGGGGTTCGTTATAATCGAATTTTCCTGCTCCGAAGCTACGCTGTATTAGTTCCAAGCTGCCATTCAAGGCGATGGCTCCGGCGCCGGCCACCTGATTTGTTGCCACATAATGAGTCCCGTTTTTGGCCTGCGACTTGAACTCGATGTCAAGGAAGGGAAATCTGATCTTCTGGTCGGGGACGGCGTAGCTTCGGCCGAACTGGTCATCGACAAGAAGATCAATCGTTCCGAGTTGGTTGCGGGTGAAGGCCATCTCGGAATATCCAAAAGCAAGGTCCGGTTTCGGTTTCGGTAAGGGGAGTGGGTTGGTCAGGATGGACGCATCGAGTGGGATAGGAACAGCATTAAACCATGCTTGGTCGGCATTCATTTCCAGTCTCTGGTCGGGGATCTTTTTCATCGATGGAATTATGTCCGGGACCAACTGTTTTATGATCTTGTCTTCGGCTTCATCCTGAAGTCTTCGCGATGTTTGTTTCAGCTCTTCAACAGCGGCGTCGTCCATGTCAGGTGAGTTTCGCGAGCGGGACACTATTCTCTGTGCCTTCCGCATCAACTCTAGCGGAGGATTTGCGCGCTCGATGAAGACGTTGCGATAGCGTAATGACTGCCGATAGTCCGGGTCATGCACACTAGCAGCGGACCTCTCGGATTTTCTGGATGCGGATGTGGATATGGCTCCTTCGAAGCTGTCCTTGGGGGACGCAAGGACAGTGCCAGGATTGCGAGACATGTGGGCCGACACCTCCAAACGCTGGGCTTCGTTCTCGGTCGAGGCTCTTCGAGACCAACAGGACTCATCCAACCAATCCTCGATGAAGGTCTCCTTGTCAGCGACTGTTCTTGGCTCGGTGGGCAGCGCAAGATTGTGTCTCGGACGTTTTGCGTCGTGGTTTCGTTCGTCTTTGTCATTCACGGGACGTCGCCGCTTGGCTGTTTGGATTAGCAATATGATTGAGCGACGTGGGAGTGATCACAAACTGCTCTTTTGCGCTTTTGAAGCCCTGGGTTGATCTTTGTCTTCCTTGGGATTATGGTCGTGATCCACTACGCTGGTCAGGGTTGGGACAACAAAAGCACGCAGCAATGCTGGCTGACCTTCCTGTAGAGCTCTCGGTGTCTGCCGCTCGTCCTGGGGATGTAGCTTTCCCAAGAATTGCTCTTTTCTAGTTGGTGTTGTTGGCCTCGCTAGTCCTCCTCTTGTGGTTTGTCGGTTCAAGACGCGGGCCTCTCGTAGTCGTGGGCTTCGGCGTGGCGGCTGAGGGTTCACTCTTCGCGACCGTTCCCGGAGTTGATGATTACCTAGAACCGGTCAGTGACTTGACAATGCGCAGTGAGAACTATTGTGTAGAGGCCGAGGAACTGACCAATCTCTTGGATCCTGGGGCTCTTTCGCTTGTTGGGTTTGGTGTCCTCATCTTCCTCTTTAACGGTGCGACGTCGTTTGCCTGTAGTCATTCAGTCAATTTGCGTACCGAGAGACGAATAGTGTTTCCTACGGCTTGAGCGATCAGGCCAGACCAACTGCTGGTCGGATTTGTTATGGCCGCTTCCGGTTCTGCCAATGTCTCGCTTGGCAACACCCACTGCCATATCGATTGGTAATGAGACACAGATGAGCCGGCTTTGAAACGAAAAGCTGACGCGGGGTTCGCATACTGTAAGGGAAACTGGAGTTAAGCTTCTGGGAACCAACCATCTAATAGCTTGAACTCGAACCTTTGCTAATGGGATATACTGTAATTGTGCTCAAAAGCTTCGCGGCAAACAAACCGCCAATCACAAGACCACCCTTGCCCCTGCTGCCTGCGGAAGTTCTCTGGAAGCAGTCGAAATCTGCTGTCGGCCCACTAACCGCATGAAGAGGTCGCACAGGTTGTGGCCTAACTAGTTGAGGTGGGACTGTGGTGTCGTACTTTTGTGCGCATTTTCAGTGCCGGGATAGCTTTCTAGTGAGGAAGGGCCGTCACGCTGCATTGGCCGTGATAGAGCAGAACGACTTGAAGCAAGGAGAAACCATGGGGTAGAGGAAACTGAACGTTCGAGGAATCAGGTTCGTTATTTAGCGCTAGCGGACGAGAGCCAAAGTTCCCCACCTGCTAGCGGATTTTGACATGTGAATACTACACGACTAGGAACCCTTCAGCAACACAACGAGGCTGAACTTCGATTGGGTGAAGTTGGATAACTGGTAGGAACTAGGTATACTCGGTTGAAGTGTTATGATCTCGCGGAGAAGATCGTCTCGTAAGCCACAACACCCAAATAACAACCAGGATTGGTTGATAGTCGGTATCCTTTTTAGGCAGGCTGGTGCAGTCCCGATAGAACACATTTGTACTACCGAAAAATATAAAGAAAACATAGAAGAACAGCTTGCAGCGATGAAGGGATGGTAGAGTTATGTACGCTGAAATTCTACTCGGTCTGAACTCGGGGTTGAGTACTATTCCAGATATTCAAAATTTAGTCTTACTTGGACTACATGTAGGGATGAGAGAGGATAGACAGTTATTGCCTTCAACCGGCGATCGGTTAGGCGACAATATAGCATTTTCAAGCGAAAAGTTGATGGGTTCATTTAGATAGTTCAAGTAGCACATGCCCAGTTATTCTCGCAGGCGTGGGATACAATGTATTGAACCCACAAGTGACGGCGGACGCTACTTTTCTCGCTTTCTTGTCTATATCAATCATCTACGATGGACGATGGAAGGCGCTGGCCAGTAGTGAACATTCTCAGAACCTCTTTTGTTTTGCTGTCGTTTCCATTCCATACACAAGTTTCAGAAAAGGCTCCATGTATGTCTCCCGACAGCCGTAGCTTGCGTCCGGACCTCCCCAAGCAGATCCACCGATTGTCAGACGTGTTCTGCAGCATAATCCTTTGTTGGCCAACACGACGGAGCCTAGCACAGCTGATGAGTATTTCTGGCCCTCCGAATGAAAGGAGGAACTCGAGTACGCTGTCCCGCTTTTCATTGAATGCTCGACTCAAGGCTTTCGCCACCAGAGAGTTCCAAGCATGTTGCCCAGCGTGTTGGAAGTACACATTAATGACTTTGCTGTGTCCACGGCAGAGTGCCATGTAGAACGGCTCGAACGGTATGCATCTATCGTGCGAAAGTGTTTGGGCGGCTTCGCTAGCGGTGAGGATGATCTCGACGATCCTCTCGCGGCCCCACTGAGAGGCCGACAGGAGGGCGTCATGATACCAGTGTGCGTCCACGTTGACCACAGGAATCGCTGAGAGCAGTAGCTGCACAATTCCGTGCAAACCTTGACTTGAAGCAGTATTCAATGATTGGACGTGACTCTTCTTGTTCATGTCGAGGGTCCCTTCAGCTTGGAGTAAAACTTGTACAACGTCTTCATACCCCTTGTGACAAGCGATCCAAAATGGAGTTTCACTGTCATCCCCTCCTGTCTTGACGGAGAGATCCAAATCAGCACCAGCCGATATCAACACCTGCGCGATGTCCGCGTACCCGAGCCTCGACGCAAGGGCCAGCGGAGTTTGAGCGTTACCAGCACTATCGTTGACGTCGACGCCTGAAGCAAGGACGTGCTGCACAAACTGAGGCCAGCCTGTCAGTGTTGCTGTGTGAAGTATCGGAGGCACAGTATCTTCGGACCAGAAAGACGAGCCTTGTTGCGTCATTAATTGAAGCCACACACGTTGGGCGCTGGGTTCAGTCATCACAAAGGCGCGCGCTAGCTTGCAAAGCTCCTCCTGGTATTCCTCGTCGGCCCTGCGAGCATGTTTCCACCAGTTTGCGGCCGCATACTCCGCAAGGACGTATTGCTCACCCTTTATGATTGATGGATGAAACCAGGGAGCCTGACCGCGGTCGTGTGTTTCTTTCGCACAAACGTCTGACAAATAGTACAGACAAGTCCGAGCGATACTTGCGTGACACAAGCCCTCGTTTAAGTCTGATAGAACATCGGGAGCATCCGTCCGCGTCGAAGGATGGTTACCCTTGGCCGAATATTGAATCAAATATTCACGAACAGTTTCATGGATGAATTGAACCACGGGCTGATACGTTTTTGTAATCTCCACAAGACCACGGGAGCAATTCAAAATGTACCTCGGAACCAATGTGGTGTCTGATTGCAGGCTTTCAATTGCATTGGGCATATCTTCGAGAGAATGAGATGCTACAAAAGTTTCGTTTGGTCGTAGCGGGCAGGTGGAGTACAGGACCCACTGAAGCAACCTTAGGCAGTCTTCTTTATCTCCCTCGCCTCTACTCAATATTTCACTGAACAGATCCTGCAACCTGGCGGGGATGTCACCGAGCTTTGACATCATCTCTTTGAAACCTTTGCCACGGTCGTACACCTGCTGCAGAATAGGAATGACGAGAACAACCCAAAGAAAGATACCTGCAGACTTTTGCAGAACTTTAGTCCTGAGTTCGGCCAGTTGTTGCGAAGGCATTTTTGGGAGCTTCGTACTGACATACAATGCGATATCAGCATTGTGCGCAGCCTGATCTTCGAGCACAATGGTCAACCCCTTTTCGACGGTGATATGAGGATAGTGCCTGCTGGACAAACAAATCAGCAGTTCCACACTTTCTGCAGACGCATGCTGGGCAATTTCTTCGAGAAAGGCTACCATTTCTCTAACGTCATCGTCTCGACCTTCGTCCAGAGCATCAATGAAAATGCTCAGAGACTTTTTAAGACACCTTCGCCGGATCAGCTCGACCATGAAATCGCGCAGCTCAGCCTCTGTCCATGGAAGTACTCTTCCTCGCAACTCTTTCGCGGCGAAGAGATCTAGGAATAATAGTGTGGTCTCAGGGCATTGAGTCACAAGCTGGTAAACAATCGACTGATACAAACCAAGGGTAGACTTTTCCAAGAGGTCGGCAGAACGAGCGTTGAAAAAGTAGGAAACAAGGACCTGGGTTGGCCATTTACGCTGTGCCCAATAAATGGCTTGTTTCATCAGGGTCGACTTCCCAGTGCCTGGTTTTCCCTTTAGCCACAAGAACCCGTGGTGGTCTTCCTTGCGCGATGCATTAGCCCATTGTGTGAAGTGAGGGTTGGAAAATAGCCATTGGCACGTTTTCGGCATTGGCGGCGCAACACTCCTGAGACGAGCACCCATGCGCTCAAAGGCCAGTGATGATTGTAGTGCTTCCAGCTTTGCCCCTTGGCTCCATTGTGCACGTCCAGTCTGATTAATTACCACATTGTCTCCCTGCACGAGCAAAGAACGGTCGCTCAAAGTCACGCTGCCATATTTATTACCATGGACATATTCCGCCTTTTGCGACTTCAGATCTTGAAATTGAACATCGACTAAATGGTCCGAAAGTGCTTTGAAATCATCGAGGGACGAATCCATGCCTAGTAGCTAATCATGCTCTGGCAAACAAGAGGGAGATGTTGGAGGAAAGTGCTCATGTTCAGGGTGGCGATGACAGCGCTAAACCGCGACGAGTGGGCTGTAGTTCAATGGTGTCTATTGTGTCAGCATCGAATCTCGAAGAGAGCCTTGAGAAGTCAAGGACACCAAAACCGCGTTGTTTCAGCCTCAGCATGATTTCTGGCCAAAGCAGAGTGCAAACGCGACAATCGAAGTCTTTACTGATCGCAAGTGAACATTTGAATAAGAAGGCTAAAAATCGTCACTTCGACCACATTGTGTCCGGGTACGAAAGTTAGACCGTCTGCATCGAAGGTGATCAGTCGCAAGCAGATCAGCGGAAGTTAGGCGCTCGTTAAACCTTCCTCCTTAGGAATTAACCAAAGCCTTGGCCCGCGCCTTGGCTGCGTAGTGGAAACAACCACCTGCTCCGCCCTCAGTGTGTGATATGCTCATTCAAGTCTTCGGCGAGTATCAATGGCTTTGTCTTATGATCCAACCTGTTCATCACTTGCTTTAAGACGCGGTCGACTTTGTTCACGGAAGGAGCAAGGACTGTCGCTGCTATCGCCTTTTTGTTGGGATCTTGCCTTGCTGCCGATAGCTGGAGAAAACGCGGAAAAGGGAATTCCGAAAGGACTAGAATGGCAGAATTAGGATGGTGTATGCGCTATGCAATTCCATCGTTCTACATCTACTCAACCAGAATTCATCAAATACCTAAATTTGTTCCGCACAAAACAGTAGGTTGAACCTTTGTCCCTGACTACTTGCTATCTGGTCGTGTGGTTCTCATCACGTGGGGAGTTACCTACCTGGCTAGACTCGAAATATCGAGGCTTAGAAATGTGTCAGCCACGACCGCCTCAACATGATGGATCCGAAGTCGATTCGTGGGCATGTCAAAACTCAAGGTAACAGCCCGGCATCTGCGACAACATGACTGTGTTAATTTCAGGATCATGATCTTCAGCCACTTTCAAGATCTAGGATAGTGTTAGTCATAGCAAAAGATACCAAGATTACAGTGCCAGAGCACTATCTCACGGTCTGGAAACATTCTTTCCCAATAAGGCTTAGCGCTGGTAAAGGATGGAGCAGAGCAAAATCCGGGGTGGTTGCCACTGTGCCCTGTGCTCGGTCGGCGACACTATGATCAAGTCAATGATCGACGCGAAAATGAATGCGGCTATTGCAGAATACCTCAGACTAAAGCGACTGAGTACTATTGGATCGGATTGCGAAGGCTCAAACGTTTTCTCAGTGGTAAAAGCGCTATCATCGGTCTCGGCTCATCCTTCCCAAGCCCACCTTACGTTATCGGCTCCAACCTTCTTTGGTCCCGATTTCCAAATTTGTTCAAAATGTCCAGACATTCATGCCCTAGACTGACTCGGGCCAGTCTCAGTGAGGCGGATCCCCAACATCACGATGCTTTCTCATCTTTTTATTAAGGAGATTGTCGCCTTTATGCTCGAATACCACCTCAACAATCCAAAGCATCATTTGCATTGTCTGGACTAGTCTCAAAAATATCACCAATCAAGATAACCATCAAACAATGCTAAATTACTTTGGGCTTGGAGGTTCGGCACCCCAACCTCAGGTCAACGGTGCGGTTAGAGCTCTGCCAGGGTCATGGTATACCTCACAAGGAATGTTTGATCTCGAGAGGCAGGCAATCTTCTCCAGGAAGTGGCTCCTAATCACCCACAAGGTCAGGCTGCAGCGTCCATATGACTATCTGCGTTATGATGCTGCAGCCTTTCAATTCATACTGGGCAGCGATAGCGATGGAAGCATCAAAGGATTCCACAACCTTTGCGGTCAATGCTCCACACCAGTCTTGAGCGGCCTGAAGGGTACAGCGAGCATGCTCACCTGTGGGAGCCATGGAACTCATAGCGAGCTTACAGCCGCGCCAACTTACGACAATTTGTCTCCAATACACGTCCATGTCGACCGTTATGGATTTATCTGGGTAAATCTTGATCCAAAAGAGGTACCCGAGATCGCCTGGGAGCAGGACTTTGCTGGAATTGACACTCAAGAACGATTTGCAGACTTCAACTTCGATGAATACAACTTTGATCACGAGTGGGAGATGACCGGAGACTACAATTGGAAGATCTTGGCAGACAACTACAATGAATGCTACCACTGCGCCACCACCCATCCTGATTTGAAAGAGATGGCCGATCTTGAAACCTACTCGGTCACTACGAAAGACGAAATAATCCTGCATAATGTCAGAGGCAGGCCCGGCGGCGAGGGCGAGAAGCGGTTCAAAGTTCATCCCACTTACTACTTCCCAAGCACTTCAATGAACATCTCGTAAGTAGCTGCTACCAGTCTGTCTTGGGGATTACTAACGATCGACAGGCCGCACTTTTTGTTTATGCAGCGATTTGTGGCCCACGAACCAGTCAAGTCGACAATGCGCTATGAAGTGTATCGACACAAAGATGCGACAGAGGATGAGTTCCGGACCATCAGCGACATGTACAAGCGAGTGATGTCAGAAGACAAAGACCTCTGCGAAGCTGCCCAGCGAAACATCTGCGCTGGTGTCTTTGTCAACGGCGAAATGCATCCCAGATTGGAGCAAGGCCCTCTGTTCTTCCAGAAGAAGTGTCGCGATATCGTCATAGACTTCTACCAACGACAACAGGCCGAGCGAAAGCAAAGTGAGCCTACACAACAACAAACACAACTGTACAATAGCATACAGATTTGTCGTGCTAATCTCGACTTCTCCCTACGCCTTCTCTTCTCGATTGTGAGAAGCGTCTTGATCGGTGGCCCAGCTCCCAAGGTGGACTACGAGGTGCCAGTCACGAGCATTGCAGCAACTTAGAGCCGAGGAATTCATCACTTTGTTCTTGCGTATTGGCGTGTAGATTCACGATAGATAGAGAGCGTTTGATAGTTATTTTCGAAGTTTGACTTATGATTGGGCGATTTTGCATGTCTGCAGTTTGGACAAAGCGTTGTATGTTTCTGTTAGGATACGGAGTCGATATTTTGGCGAATAATGACAGTGAACGAAGCTTCTATATAACTTGAAGGTAGCTCACCATATCAACGTATGTTGGTACCTCTAAACACGTTACATCTCTCAAAAGGGCTCCTCTCCGGCTTTATGGGCCGTAAATACCTCCACCACAGGTATAGCCCTACGTAGACAGTTAACTTCGGGCTCTGACCCCTTCAAAGCGTATATACAAACAACTTGAACATATGATCGTCGAGCCTCGTCTCTGAACCATCAAAGCACGTAACCATCCCAAAGTCTAAACCCGGGTGGTCTACCCAACATAGTAATAGAAACGCCAGCGAAACCCCTCCGCTGCTCACAGTAAGCCTACTCCTCCTCCTACCACCCCTCCTACCTAGTAACTAGCACTAACCCTAGTCGAACACTTACCCCTAGTGTCCCTAGTAGGTGACATCTTCAAGTTTGCCTCACAGACCAGGATTGCCTTGACGTTCAAAATAACCATTTACGGAATAGGCACTATCAAAGTTTCCCTGTTTTCAGTTACGTAACAGATTTCTCTCCCAAGGTTCCAGGGGTGCTCGATTAGGAAATAGATGACTTGAACGTTTCCGCCAAAACCCGTACCCCACGACATCGCCAAAACCGTCAGCAAGGACTGTTGCATAACATCGACAACCGCTCTTCCTGATTTAGAGCCTGAGTGCGTAAGTGAGTTTGCATACGTACATTCGCACGGGGCGTGAGTTGATTAGTCCTTAACTTCCCCGTCTTTTACTCTGCCAGTCTACATAGGGAGCGTCACGTACCTAGCTACCTCAAGTATACGAGGTGCAGAGAAAGCCCGTGATGTATTACATATGCTCAATTTCATGCTCTTGATCACATTCAAAGTTCATGCTGCTCTGCATCATGCTCAACTTCCCCCTTAGAAATCTGAATATAATTTGTTGGAATGTATGACTACGGATGAGCAGGAAATCTCCCTCAAATGATCCAAACCCCAAGCTCAATTCCTAGGTCCTAGGCCCTGCTTACGATTGCAATCTCCTCTTGGCTCCCTGGAATTTAGAGCAAGGACAGATCCTTCCACACCGCATGTTAACATACGAGACTCGTCTTCATCTATTACTGTCCAGCATTGACTTAGCTACCTGCAGAGCAGACATGCTTGACTCAACCCGTTCCTGTCGTTTCTCAGAATCCCTCCTTTCCTTCCCTCTTGACTCTCACAGCCTCCCTTCGCATCTTCGTCATCTCACTCGCCAATTAACACCCTCAATCAAAGACGTTGGACGGCCTAACACCGTTCACTCGAACAAAGCCAGAGCCGGTGTGTCACTGAAATACTCAGTCCAGTGTAACTTCATTTCCTAAATTCAGCCGGATGTCATGAGTTTCCTCCCTATTCTTCAAGGAATTAGTGTAAAGCTGGTTTCTTAGTTCTACGTTGAAGACTTTTATTTCTTCTAAATATTTCGTCTCGCATAGTCTTTATCATTCTCGGTAGCGGAGACCAGCTACTACTACTACTATCCCGCATGAGGACATTCTACTGTCGTCATTAGTTATGGCTCTGTGAATTGAGTGCGCGTGCCACGTTCTCTCTGAGCAAGAAGAATAAAATCACAAGCTGAGAAACTGGACCCTCTGAAAACTCTCTTTGATTATTGGTGATTTCACGGCATGCGAGAAGCGTGTTTGGTGAATGTTAAGAGGTTAGATTAGAAAATGTAGAACGATCGGGGGACTGGATCTAATAGTGTTCGTGAGCGATATGACACGGAAAAGGGATCGGAGGCTTGTAAGAAGTAGAAAGTGACCATCATGTCCAATCAAATGACATGATGTATTGCACTTCGTTCCCTGGACGACTTGCGCTACCTGACGGTGTCGGCTTGCTTCTGGAAACTTATCCGGCGCACTGGTCCGCTATGTGGGAGACAAACTTTTATCCTCGTAAATAATATACAACATGGCCCGCGTATCTATGAAACGGCCCCTCCCAATGAAAATGTACGTTGTCGTTACACATAATTCAATATTCATCATAATCACCGTAACCACTTCCATCATAGCGCCTTCGTACGCTGCCTCTCATTGAGTGTACGCTAGGGCTGCTATATAAATCCTGTTGTTGTGGCTCTGGTCCATCGTTCCCAAGTATTTCCCTTGAAGGTCTGGGGGATGGCTTCCTGGGTATAACATGTCGATTGGGATCGTAGTTTGGATTGGCATACTGTGGAGACATCAAGTTTCTGTCATTTGCCATGCCGCTGTGGCCAGGCCCCCGGTTCATCTGGCTCGGTAGCAGCGCTCGGCCCTTAGCTACTGGAGATGTGTTCTGCTCTTGTCGTCCATAATTTTGACGAGGGGTAAAGTCAAACGCCGGCACACCAGCAGGGATATCGTTGATGAACGGATTGCCTCTGGTGTCGTAGGGGCTATCAACGTCTGTAGACTCCGAGGCTGATAATCCGCTTCCGGGCAATGCCGACGTCGGAGTAACAGTAGCTGTATTCGTGGCTGTTGTGGGCGTGTTAGGGTTGCTGTCGTCTCCACGAAAGCTGTCTGGATTTGCGAGAGACAAGACCGGGCGCACAGGGGCTGCTTCTGTTAGGTTCTCCTGGGAGCCCACCGGAGTGTAATCGCCATAAGGTCTTTCCGGGTCAGAGTTTGGGTCAAAGAACTTCTCGTCTCCACTTGGATAAGCATGGTCGTCGTGGTACGAGGTTGCGAGTTCGTACGAGTCACCCTGTGGCAAACGATAAGGTCGATCGTTCAAAGCTACGGATGGAGTCTCCACCATTTCTGCATCTTGAGATGATAATCTTCGGTCGAGAATCCCGGTGGTGTCGATATGGTAGTCGTTTTGTGGTAGATTGAGAGGTATTTCGGGCATTATGCTCCCCCTGTGATTCAGAGCCTCGGCCTTTGGAGGTGCCGGCGATTGTTGCTGGTCTGACGGTGCTATCGAACTTCTTGGGTCTTGTGAATTTGCTCTGTTGGGCAGGGTATTCTGTCGCTGAGATCGAACATCGATATTGTCCGCATACTGTGGATCACTGTCTGGATCTCGAATGCCGAATTGTGCAATGGTGCGCAGTTTGCGTGTGACCCATGAAGCCAGAATCTTGCCCCTCTGCTTCTCGGCCAGACGGCTTCGAGGGAAGTCACCCGGACTGACGAAAGCGACAATGTCGACCACAATTTGGTGCTCGTTCAGAACTGCATTGACAACTACAGGCACCATGGAAGCCAGCCATGACTTTTGACGGACTTCAATGACCACTACCACCATTCCTCCTGCCTGAAACACAGCGCAACCTCCCGGCGTTATGTTACCATGGCACTTTTCGATGCTGTTCTCGATGTCAATGGGGAAATGGTTCAAGCCATTGATTTCAAAGGTTTCTCCAATATTGCCAAGAACAAACAAGATTTGCATCTCGACGGGCTGGTTGTTGGCTCCAATAGGTCGTGTAACGTTGTGAAGAAATCCTAGGTCCCCGGTTCTGACGTATGCCTCGTTTGGAGCGTCGCCAACGAGGCGGCCGTTGAAACGTTCCTCATCGAATGTTTGTTTGGACATGTAGAAAGACTTGGCGCACGCCTCTGACTGCACCCAGATTTCGCCGTATTCGCCAACGTGACAGAGTCGGTTGCTCTCAGGATTTACGATGGCCACCCTCGTCGAGATCGGTACCATGCCAGAGTCTTGCACGCACAACGCGCCTGGCTCACTATCCGGGTCAACTGGGAACACCAGGCCTCGTCTCAATGCCCTTGTGTCTAGGAATAGCTCTATTGGCTCTATCGACATGTAGCTTCTAGATGATATCATGGGGTTAAGGACGTGTGAGTATACGGTGTTGATAGCCGTCCTGTCGAGTCCGGTCTGTGCAAAGTGCATTCGGACTTTGGCAAAGATATCTTGCCTCGGTCGTGCCTCAGTCGAGATCATGAGATTCCTAAGTTCATGCAACGAGAAGCCTTTGCCACTGACATGACCCATAGCAAAGTCGAGCATCTGTGTCGTGGCGTAGGTATCCTTGACCTTGTACCTCGAAAGTGCCATAAACAACTGCTGTGGATTCTGTGCAAAGTCAAGAGGGGACATCAAATACGTTGCGCAACCATTGTAGACACCCATGAGACATGTGTGAAGAAAGCCGATACCAATGGTACTCCTGACGCAGCCCAAAACTGGCTTTGAACTCGTCATCTGGAAAGTCTGTTTCTGGACTTTGCACATGCCAAACAGAGTGTCGTGGCCAAGTTGCACAGATATGCGTCTCTGATCGGGAGTCCAATATGTCCAAATCAGTACAGGATTGGTCGAAGATATCCAAGCTCGATTAATAGTCAAGCCAAGATCCCTGCAGCCGTGGGACTGTTTTGGTGGTTTGGTGGTGTTGAAGACATTCGGGATCTGTGTTTTGAGATACTGAGCGGACTGTTTTAGATGTTGCGACACGACCTTTTGCTTGAAAAGGTCATTGACTTCAGTGTTGCAAATGACAGCCTTGACGTTCATATCGGCCACGGTATGTAGGAAAGCTGGAGCATCTTCGGACAAACGATTCTGATCGAGAGGAGCAACGGGTATTGCAATGACACCTAGCACCATGCAAGCATAAATAGCGAAAACATAGTCTTCGGAATGAGTGTACATCAAGACGACGTGGTCGCTAGGTCTTAGCTTGACCTTGTTGCGGAGGTACATCGCCACGGATGCCACTCTGGTGTCGAACTTCTTCCAGGTCAAGGGTTTGCCTTCCTTTCCGCGACCATCGATTGTACAATATGCATGTTCGTCAGCTTGTCGTGCCACGCGCCACTGCATCAAGTCGAAGATGTTTGTGAAATTGCTCAGAGAGGTGGAAGTTCTGTCATCAATCACTACCTCTCGGTAATCTGCCCCCGACCATTGCTTTTCTTGCTCGAATAGAAGTTCAGCCCGCACCGCACTTGACGTTGGTGACCAGATACCGCCTTCGATGTCCTCTCCGACCGCAAGATTCTGTACCGCTCTTTCCACGCCGAATTTGACGTGTACGCAGGGTAAGGAACCACGGTCGAATTCCTTTCTGCAGAGCATGTTTCCAATCTCTCTGCGGCCGTTTTTAACCACTCTGGGCAGCACACCCGGAGCTGTGATCATGACACAGTAGACACGTAATTGGTGTTCTTGCAGGAGGACCTCCATCGCCCGCTCGGCCAACTGGTCCAAAAGAGGAATGTCTGGTTGTTGCGGAGGGCCGCCAGACGTGAGAGGCGCTGTTGATGCCGAGGCCGTTTCAAGCAGGACGACAGGTAAATGTTCGTCATTAACAAAGCAATCGAAAGCCGAGCAATCGTGGATCTTCGGCACGTTTCTCATAATGCTCAAAATCAGGTGCTGCACGAAATAGTATCGATGTTCTTGTACTGCCACACCATGTTCGACCCACTCAACGCGTTGTCGCAACCTGTCTTCGTATAGGCCGAGAACATAGATTTTCCCCTCTATCACGCAACCGAGCAAGCCTGTTCGCAGAAATTCCATGTCGAGCGGGGTAGGGGTTGGATCTCCTTCTTTGAAACAATAGGGTCTGGCATGGAAGATGATCTCAGTGTGCCTCGGCAAGGCCCAAAACCCACCTGATAAAGAGGGCGAGTCTACCCATATCTCGCCCACGGAGTTTGGTGAGCACAATAGTCCCGACTCTGGATCTACCACAGCCACGGTGGCATCAGGAATAGGATATCCAAAAGCACCACACCTGACGGCATTTGGATAAGATGCAGCTTTTTCTCGTGCCTCGGAGCCCATAGCAAGGACAACAATGTCATTCGTTTTGAGTGCCTCCTTGTCTAGCAGGACTTCGCCAAGGTCTTCAACAACTTTCTCCTTCTTGCTTGATTTACTACCACCACCGATCAGACTGCTGCCAAATCCAGTACGGCTCGAGTTCGCTCCTTCGTCTTTCTTGTGATCCCCTTCCCCAAGCTTATCGCGGTCCATGTCGTGTATCAAGGAACAGCCCATTCTGTCTTCTCCGCCGAGCCAGTCACGCATGCTGATGACCATACCTCCATGTTCTGGCAGGCACAGCATGGGTGCGAGAACCTCTCTGGCTCGGGTATTTCGGAGCGGCCGTAACCACCGGTCGGCTAACAACTCATGGAACTCGGGGTCCACCGTCAATGTGTCTATCATGCACACCTTGACAGTATGAAAATTTGGCTCCATTCCCCTCCTAAAATTTCGAGTTGTCATGGGGTCAGCTTGATAGTTTATTGCAGCCCGTTTCAAACCGGGATAATCAGCGACCATTAGATTGACTCGGTATTTTGTGATCAAATGTGCGTACAGACCGGGAGTCTCGACGGTGCGCTGATCAACATAGAACACTGTATGGCCCCCATATACGTTTAGCAACACACCAAGAATCATGCCGATGCTCTGTCTAGGATCCAAATACGACAAGATGGTTTCGCCATATCTTGAGCCTGTGATGAGGTGACCTTGTTTGTCGCGCAGATTGGGATTGAACGTGTCATCCCTTGCGTTACTCGTAGCCGTTGTGATCATTGCGGTGAGAGTGGCCATTTGATGCATAATGGTCTTGTGGCTCATCACCACGCCTCTCAGGTCCCCAGTCGGTGCTGTCGAAAACTCAATGTAGGCGAGATCGGGCACGACAAGCGGCGGCTCTTCACCTTTCCTCTTAGGATGGTAACTGCCAAACTCGTTCGTTTTCCACCACTCTACTCCGCGTGGCCAGTTTTGCTTCGCTGCTGTAATGTCACGTTGAAAGTTCTTGAGGTTGGCCTCGGTTGTCAGGGCGAGATGTGCTTGAGTCGAGGTGAGTACTACGTTTAATCGGTTGTAGTTTTTGAGGTCATTGATTGGCACCGCCACCACCCCTGCAATAAAACAGCCCAGCAGGGCAACGGCGAACTCGATGATCTCGTTTTCGGTATAGATCAAGGCCACTCTATCGCCACGGTAAAGGCTGCTCTTATCTCGAATGACTTGTGCCACCTTCTCGGCTCGGCTCGCTAGCTTGTCCCAGGTAATAGACACCAGCTCTTTCCCTCGATTGTCGAGAACCCAGTAGGCAGCCTGCTTGGGATTGGTTCGAGCCCTATGTCGCAGAACCATGGCAATGTTTTCAAACTTGGTCATTTCCGTGGTCGAGTCATGTGGATCGCAGATGGTAAAGGGGACGTCGCGAGGCTCGAGAGGCATGAGATGAAGGGCCGCGCCACCAGCCAGTTCTCCCGACCCCAAGAATGGCGGAGGGATCTGTGCCGTAGGAGAGGCAACCTCGCCTTGTGAATATCGGTGTACGTATCCACCGTACTGGTCTTGGTCCTCTCGCTGTTGGCCTGCAAAATCGGAGAAATAACCCTGTGCGTCTATCATGGTGGAAGTCCTCGTATCCGGAGCGTGAGAGTAGCCCTGCTGGTCTGGGTTGAAGGCATAGTCTTGATGCATGAGGGATTGCGTACGTGAGTTGTCACCCGAAGTCGGAGTCAAGGTGTTGCGGCGGTCTTCGATCGACGGGCTAGGAGACTGTCTGGCCACCCCTCCCACCTGTTGCTGGATGAAGCGCGTGGCCAGGCTCGGAGCTTGTTGCCTTTGAGTGTCCTCATGGAACGTGTTCTGGCGGGTGGTGCTCCCATTCCTTGAGGGGCCACTGGACTCCCGGCCCACGCCCTCCAACCGTGACAAGGACTCGGCTCGAAAATCATCTCGAGACGATGGATGAGTGGTATCCTCGTCCGGTTGGTGCACCCTAAGTACTCGCTTCGGCTCGGCCGCAGGAGGGGGCGAGAAGTACTTCGACAGGATCTGAGTTCTTCTTTTGTCGTAGCCCTTTTTGGTGATATCCCCCTCTTCGAGTTCGAGGTCGAGGGCGCGCAACTCATCCTCGAGGTCACGGCTCACATGCGCCATGATCTATCAACGTTGCCTCATGTGGGAAGTCGGGAGAAGCAAAAGCAGAAGTGATCGAAGCGGCCTGCACAACGATGAAAAGGAAGAGGAACGATCTGTGAGAAGCAAAACGAGTGACTGACCACTTGCTGGAAGAGCTATGAAACCATGAAGACCTAGGTAATGGGAATGGTGATGGTGATGGTCGATCGCAGCGGATGTTCCACTTTTCGTTTCCTTCAAATTCAGCAATTGCACAGTAGCACAGTGGGGTTAGGGGCTCCCGGCCGTCCGCTGGCGTAGATCAACCCTGGCCAATTATTTTTCACAAGAGCGACGTGGGGCGGCAATCCGTTGCATTGACATTCAAGTTGATCGTCGTCAAGCATACTAAACGTCATTATCAAACTCAACCATCCAGTAGCAAGACTGATCATAGATTCGTTAATGATTGCTATATTAAATAGTAGCATTCCGACTACTTCATATAGTACATGGGAGCTGCAAGAAGATGACGCTGCAGCAAGAGCTTTCATCCTGGGATCCATTCAATAACCCACAGAGCCAAGTCAACGATGTGCCTGTGGTAGGCAGTCAAGCACCTTCAACGCCACTCATTAACGTGCCTCGAGAAGACAAGAAATCAACCATTATTGCATTTCTGAGACATTGTGGCTGCCCCTGTAATCAATAGTTATTGATGCTTTCCTCCGTCACCGAACTAACAACAACAGTTGCGGAAAAGACCTTTCGAAAACTTCGTGATATTGCAGAAGAGAATCCTGGTGTCCATTGCATAGCTGTCTCCCACAGCGACCGACCAGCTACAACTAAATGGACAGAGGCTGTCGGTGGCAATGGCCGTGTTGAGGTCGTAGTGGACGAAAAGCGAGAGTCGTTTACTCAATACGGTCTCGGCTACTCGAGTTTCTGGGCAGTGCTAAACCCGTGGAGTTTGTTCTCTGCCGTGGACATTGCCCGAAACGAGGGTATCAACATTCGTCCCACTGAATCGGGGTCCAGATGGCAGATTGCTGGGGTCTTTGCTGTAGACCAAAATGGACGACTGACTTATGCTCACCCTGCCAAGACATCGGATGATCTGGGCAACTTGGAATCAGCGCTCAGATCAGTCGAGTCCAGCTGACTGGGAGGGGTGATTTGACAAATCTAATAAATGACCGCTCTTCGATGCGATCAGTCGGTTGTGCTCGACGGATGGCGAATGCTCCCTTGACACAAGATCCGTGAAGCTGCATCACCACCATTGTGCACATGTCTGCCGAGGCTTCTGCGTTGTACCTCCACCCTCTCTGGGGGTTCCCGAAATATTATCGTAGCTAGGGTATCGTACCTCAGGCCTGACTCTCAATCAACGTATAAACTGGTGCGTCGAGCTTGTCTCGCCCTTTGAGGCCAGTCAGCTCAATGATGAAGATGTACCCAAGCAGCTGGCCCCCGCATTTCTTGACCAATGTCCCGGCCGCTGCAGCAGAACCGCCGGTTGCGATCAGGTCGTCCACCACCAGGACTCTATCGTCTGTCTTGATTGATCCAGCCTGCATAGCAAAGCTATCTGCTCCGTACTCTTTGTCGTATGTTACTGTCTCGAGTTTTCCAGGCAATTTACCAGCCTTTCTGACTGGCACAAACTTGCATCCTGCTCGAAGGGCCAAGGTAGGTCCTATCAAGAACCCTCGAGCGTCGAGACCAACGATGACATCTGGTGATCCGATCTCGCGCATCTGTAATTCATATGCTTGTATCAAGGCTTCATGATGTGCCGGCGACGCAAATATTGGGAAGATGTCCTCGAAGATGATGCCGGGCTTGGGAAAATCGGGCGTCTGAGTAATCGCCTGTCGGAAAAAGTCCGTCTTCTGCTGCCGCTGCTTGCGTAAATCTTCGTTCACCTCAGGACCGGAGAGTTGGGTGGCTACAATTTCACTTAGATTAGTCTTTCATCGTAATTTTAGTTAAAAAGGTGGTCGACTTACAGGTGGTGGTGGCATGGGACTCTGGTCGCGAGGGGCCATCTTTGTCAGAAGGTAGATCAGGGACAAAGGCAGAAGTGCTCATGGTGAGAGAAAGGACAGATTACGGCAGCACGTCTAAAAAGTACCTAGTATATACAGGCAGAATTAATCTCACAATCGCACCGCGAGAAAATTCACAACATGGCAGTCAAGCTGAGGACCGTGGTGGACGAATCATGGCTCATAAGACGTGGGCATGTACTGCAAGCCACAGCGGATCTGGTGGGATTCCGTGTCGAGCTAAGACGAACCGGACAACGCGCTGCGCGATGATTGACTGCTATGTGACCGTTGTTCGTGGTTGTTGAGAGCTCTTTGCATGACACTGGCGGACAGAAAGTCCACGGGGGTCCCAAATGTTTTTGGTGAAAGACAGGCTCACTCTACTAATGCCGGTTGGGCCGTCGGTCCTACCATAACTGTGGCTGTTTGTGGATAGCGACGATACCCGTGCTACCCAAGACTCACCAACCACACTTTCCACCATTTTCCCCTCTCCACCTCTGCTGATGCTAGCGGCTCTGCTTTCATGCCGTGGCAGATAAGCCTGTTACGAAGTAGTCAGACTGGACCTGGACGGCCGATCGGCAGCGCATTCATTTTCTGTAAGCCCCAATCTTCCGAAACCTGCATCCCACATCAAACGATCGACGAAATTTTACGAATGTCTAGTGGGATGGAACCGCGGGACTTTCACCCGTGAATTTTGCCGTTGCTGGTCGGAGCTTCTAGAACTTACACCCTACAATCCTTCTGGAGCTGGGACTGAGTCATTTTTTTCGACGCGGTCGCGTCAAGGTGCTGAAACCAATTTCACGCTAGCAGAGAGCATGTGCGGTTGCTAGTGGTCTGTTCGTCTCGGGCCCTGCCTGACAACCAAACCTTCGATCTTACGACTACCTGCGCGCGACGATTCCGTCTTCCATGGCCTTATACCTCGGTAAGAGACAGCCAATACCATGGGCACACATGGGACGGAAGAGCCAACGCATTCCACCGGATCTATCAAAAAGGCAGCCCCATACTGCTACCCAACTGCCGTGAGAAAACGGGAAAACGACCCTGGGCCTGCGCTTCACCGCTATTCCACCACTCTTCGTGATTGGGACATTTTTTCGGATGCTGCTCTCTTTGATTCTACTGTCATTATAGTTGTTTCAGGATGCGATTTGAGAATTTTGTGTGCTGCATACCTAGCGTCGCAGGATCTACACAGCTAAATATTGACGAACACTTTGATGCAAGCGGCGCAGCGTCATACTCTAGTATCTACACACTGTTGGGAAATCTGCTGTAGTCCTCGTAATGCCAACTTGAATGTGCGAGCAATTGTGGAATCCGCACATTGAGTTTTAGTCGTTGGTTCCGCCTGATTTTTGCTATCGATAAGGCAGAGAACAATGGCGCCAACCGGTAGAGGAGTTACGACATCCGACTAGCCGCTCGTGGGTCAAATAATATCCAACCCTACCGAATTACCAAATGTGGCTTACCAGTTGACTTGCAGCTTGGGGATGTTATTATTGTCCGCACTTTCACGTTGGTCGAAGCTCGGCATTTCGAATACACAACGTCGGGTCGGACCCTGCATGCCTGTCTGCCGAGTCTGCCAAAACCGAATGGAAAGTATCCGAAGGTTGGCAAGAACAGCGCCCCAAAGGCCCAAAACTTGGCCTGATGTAGAAGTTCTGACAGAAAGACAACGCTTCTCCACGGAATCCTTTCCTCTACTCCTGTATAGGAGACATTCCTTGTCATTGATTGAATTCATTTGGCTCGTCTTGCTGCCATGGGCATGCAAAGCCAGGCCTTTCCTTAAGAAAAGTCAAACCTGCCTAAGGTAGCACGAAAATCCGCTCTTTGGGGAGAAAAGGTGCCCTGAAATATGTTATCATTTACTGACAACCGGCCAGATTCCCTTCAATTTAGACTTTTGAGGCCGGGGGTTTTGTCCCGTAACCGTGCCAGCAATCACCCCACGTACGATAAATCGCCATTCCTGATTGGATGCGGATTATCCTGACAGTAGGGTCCAAAACTACTTTATTCACCGATGCAAGGTATCCGGGTCAAATGACGATCATTCAAACCCACGTGGGGGATGAGAAACGAGTGCTAAGCTAAAGTTGTAAAGTTGCGCCTTCCGTATCAGCGAACCTCATAACTTCGGGTCGCCTTAATCGAACACCTGCCGAATTCACATCGATGCTGCTGTGTGCTGCTTTCAGAGTTTCGGCAAAGTCCCCAGGTTTTCTTTTTCTTTTCTTTTTTTTAAAAAAAAGGTCATTCGACTAGGATGAAGAGCATCCATCAGCACGAATATCGCGAGGTCTTTTGCGCAAACTGCAAATACACAAAAATGTCGCCATCCAACGATGTCATCTACTTCGAATCAAAAGCACAATGGCTGTAGGGCAGAAGTACTGTAATGGTTCGGGCCCTGGGATTTAGCCGCGGAAGTCTAGTGTCTACTTTCAAGAGGTATACCGATTTATTGAAGTGCATGTTGAACAACCATGATACAAGCCTTGCCATTTGACAGCTTCAAGAAAAGCCTCCCATCATCGCGATCCTTGTGACCGTCGAAAGACACTTCCAACTCTACTCGGTCGCTTGGACGTTATCTCTGCTTCATTGTCAAACGCCCTCCTACCAGTATACAGATCCATACTACCAGCTCTGACGCGGCTGGTGCGCTTGAACAGCTTCCACCCGGTAATGTTGATTAAGTAGAGCGTAATCCCGATGTAGCAGGTCATGAAAGTTGAGACGGTGAAATCGGGAATGAACGCGTTGTATCCTGTAGTGCAATGTTGGTCTTTGTCCAGCACAGGGTATTGTATTGTGGAGGAAGGTTAACTTACCATTAAAGAACACAATGATGACGGTGCTTACCAGCGCAAGGTATGCCCCGTATGGCTGGAATGCGCCACGATAAGGCATCTCTGAGCGCGAAATGCCTTGCACTTTCATGCCTCGATAGAAGCAGACGTAGGCGCAGAGGATATTGATCCAGTTCAGAGTTCCAAAAACCGTGACTAAGCTCACAAAATAGCCGAAAACTGTCGATGATGACTTGGCCACGTTCATGTAGGCAAGGAGTGCAAACACTGATGTAGCTGCAACACCATAGAGGGGAACACCTCGCTTTGTGCAGCGCATAAAGAGCTTTGGCGCCTGACCATCCTTGGCGAGGGAGTACAGTGTGCGTGCACCCACGTAAACATCTGGATTCTATGTCAGCAGAGCCATATTGCGGAATTGACGAGCGGAGGACGTACCTGTATTTGCGGCACTAACGACGAAGACCAACAGTGCAGCGTTGATAATGTCCGGAAGCACTTTGATTCCACCAAGCTTGATCGCAATGACATACGGAGACGCTGCGGCGCTGGTCTTTGCTTTTGTTGCGCTTACAAGTTGGTCGTTGTCATATGGCACAACCATGCCAAGAATGAACACACCCAGCACATAGAAGGTTGCTATACGCCACAACGTCTGTCTCACAGCTCGAGGGATATTCTTTTTGGGATTCGGAGTTTCACCAAAAGCAGCTCCAACCACCTCGGTGCCAGTGTAAGCGAAGCAAGACTGTACGATACACGCCCAGAAACCGAGAAACTTTCCAGTCGCACCAGGGACAAGGTAAGGGGCAAAGGCTCCCGGATTCTTCCAGTACCTGAAGCCAGTCCGGTCGTGCGTAGGTCCGCCGCCCAGGGCAATAATCAAACAGGTCAGCATGACAACAACCAAAGTGATGATCTTGAGAGAGGACAGAATGAATTCTGATTCTCCAAACTTCGAGACGTTACAAGCCTTTGGCAATTTCAGTGATGTATTCCTTAGAAATTTCTGCCTACTTACGTTGATGAGAATAATAACGACGAGGAAGACAGTCACCCATATGGCAGTGCTGAGATCTGGACGCCAATACTGTATGATGAGCCCTGCCGCATTCAAATTGTTTGCAAGGACTATGGCGTATTTGAAGAAGTAATTCCAACCTGTTGCAAAGCTGTGACTCAAGTCAGATGGTTTCCGATTCACAATCATTCTCCAATTTCCCACAACTTACCCAAGAGCTGGATCCACGAAACGGGCAGCGTAGCCATTGAAACCCTGGTCCATTGGTAGAAACGTTGCCATCTCCCCGAGAGCGGTCATGACGAAGAAAATGATTCCGCCTGTATAGATATACGCGATGAACAGACTTGCTGGCCCTCCACGATGAAGCCCTTGGCCACTGCCTATGATTAGGCCTGTGCCAATAGCTCCAGCAATAGCAAGCATGTTGACATGACGGGCTTTGAAGTCTCGTTGCAAATTAGATGGAAGCTCAGTGGTTATTTCACCTTCATGGGTGGTTGCCACATGCGTAAGAACTCCGCTATCCTGTTTCTTGCTCGAATCGTTTTCCATGGTGCTCCGGCCGAACTGGGCTGGAGAGCCTCGATATTCACCTGTCGAAGAGAGACCAATTGCAGAGAAAAATTGAGCGACAAGGAGCTCATGATGCCAACCAGCCAGAACATGATCCTTTATATGGGCAACAGTACCAGGAGCTCTCTTTCAGCTGTTCCTCGTTATCAGTTCTCATGCATAAGAGAAAAGTGGGTTTCCACACGGGGCGGAACTTTTGTGGATCACCAACCACCGGACAACGAAGACCGGACCAATGAGAATTGGATTTGGCAACGCTTTTTCATGTCGAGCACTTCCATGACTTTCAGATATCTGGCCTGTGTGACCACTCAAAGATGAAGATTGCGGGTAGTCTGAAGATCACTACCAGTGAGTAGAGAACGGCTTTCGGCGACAATACGGTCTTCGATATCCGTTGATGTGTTCTCTAAAACTCAGATGTCCGACCAGCATTAAATATGGCATTCGTGGCCCCTGACAGAGACGATTCTTCCATTATATCAATTTCCTACCAAGCTCCAAGTGTTAAACACCACTATGGGTTCCATTGACCTACCCAGCAGCGTGCCTAACACGAAAGATGAATCCACGCTCTTTGTCGACAATGTCTTCGAGCCTATCGATGCGGCTCAACATCGAGAGCTACGCAAGCTCGTGCCTGTCGCATGCGATACCAGCAGTACATATCTCAATGCAAGCTATCAGCAACCCATGAACTTGGTGGTGAAACACGCTCTAGACGAAATGCTGGCGCAGGCCACAACGCATACAAATCCAAAGCAAATATGGCAAAGCACAGCAGTGTCAGCCAAGGAGAAGTTAGCCAAGTACTTAGGCGTGCCTAAAAGTTCTCTTGCCTTCACGAGAGATACCACAGAAGGGCTGAATCTATTCCAAAGGTCATTACCGATACGACCTGGCGATAATATCGTTGTCCTCGACGTCGAGCACCCAAACCACGTCTATGGTTGGCTTGGCCTTGTTGACCAGGGACTTGAGGTCAGAAGAGTTGATACTGGCAGCGATACCTTCGCAAATGCGGAAACATTTGCACCCTTCGTTGATGAGCGAACGATAGCCATTGGTCTTTCGTCGGTCATGTTCCACAGCGGCCAGCTGAACGACGTGGCGGAGATCTGTGCGAGATACCGCCATCGCGGTATACACGTGCTAGTCGACTTGACGCAGCACGTAGGGGCCACGCCGCTGAATCTCACCGAATGGAATGTTTCTGCCGCAGCATTCAGCTGCCACAAAGCCTTAGCTTGCCCAACCGGCTTGGGGGGCCTCTACATTAATCCTGACGTCCTGCCTTCGCTGAAACCGACGCCTCCAATAGTTGGGGCAGGAGCAATTGCCAACTTGCGGGCTGATCTCATCGCCAACCCAGACGTGAAGTACCACACTACTTCACAACGATATGAGCATCTCAATGTGTCCTTGACAAGCGCTGTAGCGCTCAACGCTGCGCTTGAGCTTTTCACCGAGGCTATAGGGGCTCAAACTGTCGAGAACCACCTTCGCAGCCTCGGACGACAACTGGGTGTAATGTGTAAGCTTATCGATGTCCCGATAGTTGGAAGCCCATACGCAAGGCAAAGATCGCCACATTGCTATGTTCTCGAACTGCTCGACGAGAAGTGGCAAGACCATTTCCGCAACGAGAAAGTTCTGGTATCGCATTACCGATGTGGTGTGAGAGTATCGTTCGGCTTTTACAACAATGCTGACGATGTTTTGGGTCTTATTGAGAGTATTAAGCGAGGCCTAGACGCTGGTATACCCCGAAAATAAGCTAGATTTAGCATCAGATAGATCCCATTCTGAGTAGAATGTGCAAGTAAAAGTACAATCGAGATGAATATCGACCTCTGTGGTTGTCTGCCTTTTTCATAAAGACATCGCTGCCCTGGCGAGAAGTTGGTACGCGGAACCTTTCGTGCAATGAGACCTGGTTGATCACAATCAACTGCGGCCTGAGTGAGTGTCAAATGCACCGGAGATGCGATCGGATTTTCGGATGAGAAACGATGAGCGTTCAAGCTTCGCCGGTGCCTAACGTATTTGACAATTTCCTGGACCACCTAGCTTGTTCCAAGTGAAAACCATCCATAGAAATCGTCGAGCGTGTCGTTCATCAAGTCAAGGTCATGCCAGCTATTTTGGGCACTTGATAGAGGCTCCTTGGTCAAGTATGTGCCGAGATTGTTGAGGAAATTATCATCAGCCGCTGCACCAAGATCATTGTCTATAGCAGTGGTGAACTGCTCATTGACTGCCGGACTGGGATACTCGATGCTGTTGAAATCTACACTTGTCGCATCAATCGGAGTGTTGGCCATTCGCGCCATCCTGTCCTGTGAATCGAGCTTGACAGTAAGCCTCATGCTTACTTCGCGTGCAAGGTCGTATACCTCAGAGCACTCCGCAAGCGCTGAGAGGAGAAATTTTAGTTGCGAATTTCCTCGTCCGTGAGTGACTTTGCTGTACGCAGAAGTGTTAGCAAGAGTCATCGCTGCCATTACCAGGGCATGAATCAGTATGAGTGGCGTCCCCCGAAAGCCACTATCTTGCCGCACACGTCGCGCGATTGCAACAACGGCATTGCTCGACTCGATACATATCAGCTCTGATGTTTCTGATTTGGGAAAGCCTGGAGACGGTCCCATGAAATGGTAATTCAGGGACATGCAAGTGCTGTGATAGAATAAGCTGTAGCAAAATGCCTAGTCAGTATTGGTCCTTGTGGTAGCAAATGCGATTCAAGATGCCACGATGACGACATACTGGATATTGACGAGCTGATTGTTCAAATCTAGCCCTTTTGGAAGAGATGAGGCCAATCGCAGAGACTCTGGGAGCTCTGCATACCACTGCTTTAGCCGAACGTTCAAAGCACCTAGTTTACCTATGAGGACTTCTGAACTGCTCTGTAAGGTTCGCACTGCGAAGACATTACACAAGACATCTTGGACGATGTTTGCGATGACGATAGACTGCCTGAAAGCAGGAATGAGCTCCGACCTTGTGGTTCCAGCGGTAGCATCCTGGACTGGCGCTATGTTCTGTAGCCCGAACCAACCATGGTCGTCGGGGAAATCGCTGTGACGAAACATCAACATTCCGCACAGTTTTGGCAGTGAAGCTCTCAACGTACGGAAGGCGAACAGTGGGGTTCACAGAAGCCTCACCTTCGATCAAGTATACCATCCTCCCGAGGAATAAACTCACATATCTGAAACGGTATTAACATCGCGACAGGCTCCCATGATGTTGATGACGGTGTAAAACGTACTTGTCCGCAACATAGCAGCCCCAGTATATTCGCCGACGGATCTCAATATCGTACTCTGAAAGGATGGATGAATCTTGTGTTTTCCATCGACTCGGATCTTGCTGAAAGCCGAGAGTTTGGCCCATACGAAATGCCATTCCTGGAAACAGAGTCAGTTCTACGTACTCTCACAGAAGCACTCATCTTAAGACGTATACCTGATAGTAACCAGCCTTTATTTGAGCTTCCTTGTCCTAGTTCGTAGAAAGCTAGGCAGAGCAGTGCCTGTATCGTAGTAGGTTTTGCTCGGTTTAACTCATTGCTGATTATTATTTCGTATGCACATTTGGCCATAAGATTTGCCTTTTTCTGGATGTCTTGGTCGTTGGAATGGACAGCGCCAAGTGCTCCGATAGCGTAAACGAGCGGAGGCGACCAGTATCTTCCATCATGCATCTGTCCAAAATAATCCTCCAAGAAGGCTTCCCGGTATACAAACATATGCTGAGCGTACTGGAATCGGAAAAATAAGGAGAGTGACTCTTTCACGACGTGGTCATCAATCCCCATTGCGGCAGCAAGACGCATGTCTCTCCATATGCTGTGATCATCGTGGGATCGAGCCTTGACTTGGACTGACGGTATGGCGATCTCTCCAGCGATGAACACACTTGTCGGTCCGTCATACTGCAACGAACCTGAGGAAGTTCAAGTTTCATTTGCCATTGCGGAAGATTCACGGACTTACCATGGGAATTTGCATTCAGCGAAGCAGCACTGCTGAAAGTTGGCGTCTCTTCCGATCCAGTTGGGTCTTCTGATAGTCTATCCTGCCGCTGTTGAAGATGACCGTCCAAGTTGATGTTGCGCAGTATGTCGCTTCTTTCGACATCTGAAGAGCTTTGGAGCTTGTTGATTAAGCTCTCATACCAAGAGAGTCTGTCTTCGAGCGCACTCAAATACCTGTGAGACACTGGTCGTTTGCGACCATCTGATCGAGGGTATTCGCAATCCGCACCAGCGTTCTCGCAATTTAAACACGGCTCATGCCTGGAACATTTAATCTGTAAAGATACATTAGCGGCAGATAACTAGCACCGACCAAGACTGGGTCTACCTTTCGTGTTTGACAACGTTTGCACCTAAGGGGTCAGCTTATCAGCTGGGCACAATCAAATGAAGACAAGAAGTATTACGAGATAATGTGAGCAGCGGACATAGCGATCCTTCCTCCACTCCTCGGAAAGGCATGTAATTTCGTTGAACTACAAGAATCGGGCTCGCCGTTCCCAAGGGTCGAGCTCATCTACGCGATAAGCTCGGAGAGATGGTTAGAGATGAGGCTTTCCCCGTGCCGAGGAAATCAAATCCAACTAACCAGATTTGGCTGCCGAACTTTGCTGTCCCCGAAGTAGAGTCTCATCTTAAGTTAGCAGAATCAATTGCAAACGTCTATTGAGTCGCCATCAGATATTCGTATAAGACACGCACGAGGTAATCCGGGGAGATCTCTCGTAACATTAGAGCAAGTAGTGGCTTGGACAGATGCGGCGACTGCTTCGCGATCAATCTACCCTGTCAAGCGTGTACGGCACAGTAGTCATCGCTGGTTGGCCCATTTCGGAAAAGAAACTAGCGCATTTGGCTTTACATCGAGTTATTTTGGTGCTTGGTAAAGTCTCTTTCCTCGGTTCAGTTTACTGTAAAGCCATACGGCTCGCACTGGTGGTGTAGTGTTTGGTTTGCAGCCTTTTCGATGTTGTAAACTCAGACGGATGTCAGTCAGATTGTTACAATGGAAGTCGTTCTTCAGGGTCTTGTACGAGCCAAGTAACGGCTTTGGTGCGCCACAACAAGACTTCTCCGAAGGACCTCTCATCGATCATCGCAGATTCGACACCAGCAATATCCGGCCAATCTATGAATTTGGATTTGGCTTGAGCTATTCCACATTCTCATATTTCGACATTGTAGTCGAAAGTGTTTCTGCCCCAGCCTATGTAGCAGCCACTGGCCAGACCGATGTTGCACCGGTATACGGCAATATAGACAACAACACTGCGTCGTATATTTTGGCGTTCGAGTCTGATTAGTACATCCCGAAATGCGTCAATTCTTTCCTCAACTTGACCGATCTACGCGCCTCGTCCAACGACTCTAATCATGGATTACCATCATCTGAAGGCTTCAGGAGCATCTAACAGGTCTCCCCAAACCATGCTCCCAGCCGGCGACGTTTCAGATGGAAATCCCTGGCCTTTGGGACATCGTTCAGCGGGTGAGTGCAACTGTGACAAACACTGGCAACCCGGCGATAAAGTAGTACAGTTACTTCGGTTGAATGAACTGGTCAGAGCACTCCATGGCTTCGAAAGATTGACAATCGAGTCTGGCCAGAGTAACAAAATCTTGCCGAATTGACAAGGAGGGATCTATCGATCTGTGGTGTAGTCACCTAAGACTGGGCTCCAGGCAGCAACATGACGGCATATATTGGATCTTCCAGTCGAAGTCTGCCATTGCCAACCTCTTTAGATATGAGCAATGCTTAAGACGGCCTGCGACCAAGCAGCTGACTACGGAAGATACACCCGTCTGCTGGAAGTAATTGACATCGTTACTAAGTAAAGATATCCCGAGGTACGGTTCCGAAGACTTGCGATTACCGATATACGGAGATGGATTAGATTGAGGTGGTTGCTATCCTAGTTACGGTACGGGGTGAACGTTAGTCCATACAACATTGTAAATAGATATCACCACTGCGTAAACTGTTACTCACGTTTTTGTACTTGAGCGCCGTGGAGTCAATAAAGAAGCTGCATAAGGAAATGCTCCGTTGGGCTTGAATTTGCACCCAAAGCAGCTCCGACCACTTTAATTCTAGTACAAGTGAACCGAGACTATACGATCCATGCCCAGAGGCGTGCAGACTTTCCAGTCAGGTTTGAGACTAGGACTAGGTAAGGGGTAAAGGCTCTAGGAATGTTCCACTACCTGGTTCCATTGCAGCCTCTGGTAAATCAGTCGCTCACGCAACAAGCAAAGAAATCAGTAGGACAATAACTAAAGTGATGATATTGAGAGGGAATTAGACGAATTTGGACTCTCCATAATGTTGCTATGGGCTCTTTGATCATATCAATGACCAACCATTGCTTGAGCTTTTTCACTGTATCTATTTCCGTGCGGCTTGGCTGCATCAACGATTGCTCTCAGCTCCGCTTTCTCCTCATCAGTAAAGTCGATGTCTCGCGAGGACCAATTTTCCTCCAGGCGTTTCGGTTTGGTAGTGCCGGGAATGGCAATCATGCCTTGAGCAGCCACCCACGCAAGGGCGATCTGTGGCAAGGAACAGCCTTTGCGTTTGGCCAATTTCTGGATATCTTCAAGGATCGCACGGTTTTTGTAAAAGTTCTCACCTTGGAATTTTGGTGCTTTAGGACCCGTCAGAACTTTTGTCATCAAAAATCAAAAACTAATCAACCTACCGGTTCTTCGAAAGTCATCCGGCGCAAAATCATCGGGGCTCTTGTACTGAAAATCATCAACGAGCCATCCGTGACCGAGAGGGCTGTATGCAACATAAGCAACACCAAGTTCTTTAACTGTGTTGATTAGGTCATCGGTCTCGTGAAGAGTCTCGAAGGCCGAATACTCTGCCTGGACGGCATCGATTTGCGCGACTAACCGTTGGTCAGCAAATGTGAGAAGGTTTTTCAAACTTTAAAACTCACTCGAATATGCCTTGCGAAGGGTCTTTGCAGAGCATTCTGATAGGCCAATGTATTTTGTCTTGCCTGCTTTCTTTATCTCGTCCAGAGCTGGAATTGACTCCTCAAGCGGTGTGTCTGGCATGGTGATTAGCGACATGTCATGATCGATGCATATCACCACTAACTTGGATCAATTCGATGGAGGTAGTATAAATCAGGAGTAAAACCGAGTCTCTCAATCGTGCCCTCAATGTACTCTTTGATGTGAGACGCTGAGTTGGTTACACTGCCGTCTCCACCATTCAGACATTTAAAACCGCATTTCGAAGCAACTGTTTCGCGTTAAACTTGGCTCTCCTGTTCGATTCTCGTGTGTCATACTAAAGATTTTGTCTCTAACATTATGCTTTCGAATGAAATCTCCAAGCAGCTTCTCGTTGACACCTGCCTGATAAACGACCTAGACCTTTGGTGAGCTTATATCATGCAGTTAAGTTCGAAGGATATGCTGACAGCTGTATCCCAAAACGTGCACCCGAGTTCGATCGCCTTCAAGAGCACCGGTTCGGCCTCTTCGAGACTCAAATTGTTACCCAGACCGAAAGAAATACCCATAGCGCCAAACCCTGGCGAAGGGACTTGGATGTCATTAAATGTAATGGTTTTGACCATGTTGGTGAAGGCAAGCAGCTGTAGGGTGATGTCATGAAGGTTGATTGAAATGGACGCAATGACAATAAGCGTTTTGAAAGGACTGTGAGTACATTTGGGAGAGCGTATATATGCTATCTTATAAGTTTCTGTTACCACCTCCCGCTGGACTTTCGTGTTCGAAACGTCGGGGAATGCAAGTTCGCGGACCTCCCCGAGGAAACTTGATCTAGCTAACTAGATTGGGGATAGCTTGCCGAACTTCCACTGTTGAAAGAAAGTTGTGTGGGATACGCGCGAGGTATTGAGATGAGATCTGCCCCCATCTAGTCTGATGCAACATTAGAGCAAATACTCAACTTGAAAAGAGCTAGTCTCTATATTGCGAATGCATCCATCTGGTAAAGGAAAATAGTCAACTATGGTGCACACTACTCCGTACCAACGCATTCAAGGACTCGGTGGTGTGCCATTTTTAGACGAGCATATTTCAAACTCCACATCAACATGCTCGATTGGATATGGCACGATAGAGTGCATAAAAGGGCGCACTTAAATGGTCAAGCTGTTATGACGACGTACGTTAGCCACCTGAGTGGGTGGTGCTTCCCTTGCAGCACTTAGATGACCAAGGAAATCCAGACAGATCGGTTTTGAGGCAGCCCCCAAAGCCGTCGGGTAGCGCCTTCCGATGTGACCACGCCAAGACTGAATCAGCTTAGTGTGGAAGGCGCAATCATAGTGGCCCGGGGGGTTATAAACTGCGTTTCTGTCTTTTCATCTTGACAAAAATTGCATACCTTCGTACGAAGTACATTACATCTTCACATTAGGCACGTTTCTGCCCCGTTATCGATAAGGTGTTTTCGCCTGCGGGCTCCACTAAAATTATTTTGCGCACCCCATTTACAACATCACATATTGGAAGAAATTTACAAAACTAGCTTCACAGTGGCTGACAGCCCCCATGCACCCTACAGGATGACTTCCGGACGTTTTTCGAATGACAACGACTTTGTTCTTACTATCTCCGACAACGATCCGCTTTTCGTGGAAGAAGAAAGTGAATCCGACGATGGAGCTCCTACCGAGTCTAAGAAGAGAAAGAGAGTCAGTGACAAGCATAGAACGAGTGTTAAGAAGCAGAGGACCAACGGCAACAAGTCTAAGAGCTATTCCGACTCATCATCAGACTCTGGGGATCAAGCCGTTAGAGATGACGTCTTTGCCAGTGACTTTGAATTTGACATAGGTCCTACAGGCGCATCAGACGTCCTGGAAGATTTTGATGGGTGGGGGGAGACTAACGCTCCTCCAGCATCACAAAATGCAAAAGTAACCAAGAGATCGGTCGATGTAGATGAGATCATTGCGCGACGAGCTGCGAGAAACAACAAAATTAGCCAAGCACAGAATGATCTTCAGCCACATCTCCTCACTCAGTCCGACGCAGACTCCGCAAGTAGTGAGAGTGGTGATCAAGAAGAGGCAGAGATCAGTTTTGAGGATGAAAATCTTGCCGATGATGCCTTTGGAGCAGCTGCCGTCCTGGATGCAGACTCGTCAAGTGAAAATGCTGCTGAAGAGCAAGCGGAGGGAGACGACGATGAAATGGATGACAACGACTCAGTCGCGTCGCCCGTTGAACACCCATATGACAGAGACTCGGGTGCAAGCTCGGAAGATGAATCGCAAACCTCCCAATCTGATGCCGAGGAAGCTGAAAAACGCGAGTCATTCTTTGCCAAGGTGTCTGACTCCAAGCCGCCTGATCTATCCTCGAAACGCTCTTTCGTGGATTTTTCCTTATCCAGGCCCATTCTCAGAGCTCTAACTGCCATGGGAATTACGACTCCTACCCCAATTCAAGTTCAAACCATTCCAGTCGCGTTACGAGGGCTCGATGTTGTCGGATCAGCGCAAACAGGCTCTGGTAAGACCGCTGCATTCCTGTTGCCCATCCTTGAACGCCTGCTGTTTCGCCCACATAAGAGGCCAACCACCCGAGTTGCCATTCTGATGCCGACTCGCGAGCTTGCTGTTCAATGCCACAGTGTAACCAAGGGCTTGGCTCAATTTACGGACATTACCTTCGAACTGGCAGTTGGAGGATTCAGTTTACGAGAGCAAGAAGCTGCTCTCAAAAAGCGACCTGATATTGTGATAGCCACGCCTGGCCGTTTCATCGACCACATGAGGAACAGCGCCAGTTTCGCCGTTGAGAATCTCGAAATTCTGGTGCTTGATGAGGCAGACCGGATGCTCGAACAAGGATTCAGCGACGAGCTTGACGAGATTTTGAAAACCATTCCTCGGTACCGACAGACCATGCTCTTCTCCGCCACAATGACTTCGTCCGTCGACAAGCTCGTGAGGGTCGGCATGAACAAACCCGTCAGGTTGTCAGTCGATTCTACGCACTCGACCGTGTCTGGTCTGACCCAAGAGTTCTTGCGACTTCGACCAGGCCGTGATACTCCTGAACTTCGGTTGGCGTCACTCTGTTGTTTAGTCACAACTGTTCGGGAGTATCAGCGGCGGACAATCATCTTTTTCAGGCAGAAAAAGGAGGCGCACCGGATCCGGATCGTGTTTGGCTTGCTTGGGCTCAAAGCAGGCGATTTCCACGGGTCTATGACTCAAGACCAACGTATTTCTGCTGTCAACAGCTTTCGTGATGGCAAAACGACGCACTTACTAGCAACCGACGTCGCCTCTCGAGGTTTGGACATTAAGAACGTACACTCGGTCATCAATTACGAAGCGCCTCAGACGCACGAGATCTACCTTCACAGAGTCGGTCGCACAGCCAGAGCAGGCAAGAGCGGCAGATCGTGTACACTAGCATCTGAGTCCGACCGCAAGGTAGTCAAGGCCGCTGTAAAATCAGCGCGTTCACAAAGCGCTAAAGTCGCCAGCCGAGTTCTCGACAAAAACACTGTCAACACGATGAGCGGCACCATCGAAGAATTCGCCTCAGAGATCGAAGAGATCATCAAAGAAGAGCAGCAAGAGAAACAGCTAGCTCAAATGGAGTACGAAGTCCAACGCGGTCAAAACCTCGTACGTCATCAGGATGAAATCATGGCACGCCCCAAGCGGACGTGGTTCGAAAGCGAGAAGGAGAAGCAGGCCAACAAGGACCGTGCTAAAGCCGAGATGAATGGCGGGACGCTGTTCAAAGGCGAGAAAAAGAAGTTGAGCAACAAGGCCAAGAAACGGCTAGATAATTCAAGGCTTCGCAAGGAGGGCCGATTGTGGAAGAAGAGGATAACTGATGCTGCGGACGCGAAGGCCGGCAAGAAGCAGAAGTCGAACACGAAGGCGAAGCCCAAGCAGCTGAAGACCTCGGCGCGCAACACGAAAGCAAGAGGATCGAAAGCGAAGGGCAAGAGGCGATGATCATGCCAGACTTCGGCATTTAGAATACTGCCAGCACCAGGCAGTGAGCGGCAGTAACCAAATTCAAATCTCATTTCACTGTCAAGTCTTGGACAATTCCGCACGAATCCCATGCTTTCTACATCGATAAGTAGAGTAGTGATTCGCAGATGTGATCGAGTCCTGTATAAAGTATAGATTGCTACAATTTCTCACCAAACTACATCACCGCGACAAACAGTTTTCTTTCTTCTGATCTGCGACTCGATTCCATGTTTTCTATCTTATGACTCGGCAGCTGTCAGTTAAGAAATGGGACCGATAATCCCTGCTAATGTAGCCTCGAACATTACCCTGCAACTGAATCATTTCCGAAACATATCTCTCTCGTATGTCTCATTAATTCTGCTCTCATAGCATAACGGAATGCGCATAGCCCTAACTCATCATTACTCTGGTCACCTGCAATTACTTTCGAATCACGCATTTTGAAGGTTAAAGTTAGGCTCTCGGCTCGCAACGTTTTGAGCGATCACAAACAAACGTGGTGCTTACCCGACAGAAAGTATACGCCTGAACCCGCCAGTTTGGGCGAACTGATCAACAATGCAACGGCACAAAATGTCGTGATTGTGCAAGCGACGCCAGAAGATGGCAACGAAGCACATCTTTATCATCTGCACCAAGCAAAGAAGCTCTATCCAGCCAGACTATTTCGCGACATCGTCTTCGCCGATACTTCGAGCAGTCGAGATGTACGATGCTTCTCCGAGGATATTATCGATCAACTTCACTTGGTAGGGGTCCGCGGGATTGGTTACAGGCATTCCACGGCGACATCAGCACTAGCACATCTGCGGTTGAAGAGTACCTCGTATCGGTCGCAACCTCATATGCTATTGCCGAGCCCGGCTGGCACATCTCCGCGCATCTACCACTAGAGATGTGGGCGAAGTTGCACGATTTTTCTACTAGGTGAAGAACGACTTGCCAAAATTTCTATCATTGCCGACCACAACGCGAATGCCAGACCACCCGACATCAACAGTCCAACATTTTTAGCTTACCTCGGCCTCCTATCAAAGCGTCCAAAGACATATGTCAAGGTTGGCGCACTTCAACGGCGCGCACCCGAGGAGGTCGGCGAAATGGAAGGCGTCGTAAAAGCACTCGTTTCAGCAGCGCCACTGGGCGTTCTGTGGGGAAGTGACTGGCCTCATGTAGATACCGGCAAACCCGCTTTGACACTTGCGCCGCATTGTAAGAGTGCTGATGGTCGGGCTGAGTTGGCAGCTATTCAGAGTTGGATTTCGGAAGAGCAATTCCACAACATGTGGGTGGCAAATCCGGCTCGATTGTTTGCTTGAAGCTCGATCTTCTCCGCAACAGATATATGCTGTCAGTATTCATCGTACTCTGATTAATGCAAGCGGGTAGATTGGTCGATGTTATGCTTGCAACGAGAAAAAGGGAGGTACTACAAAATAAATGATGGTTGCTGCGAGTGAGTGAACTCCCGCTCTGGGTTCCTATCTTGAGGAGCACCCCAGCTGCAGAAAGACCGGCAAAATGCGCTTGATCAGAAGATACCATGCAAGAAAAATAATTGGTGCGTCCTCCACCACCAAAGAAGAAATCGAACACCGCGAAGACCAGCGGTCAACGTTACAAATACAGTCCAATGAGATACGACCGCCCACACTATCATGCAGGTAGGCTACTCAATCGTTAGTGGCCACATTATGAGACCTTTACTAAGGCACACTGACGAGGAAATATGGGTGGATGCTTCGTCTTCGCCACATACAGTATCGATAATGGGATTTACATGGCTATGAATTTACATTCACGGATGTATCAGATATTGAGGCTGGATATGTAATTTTATAGCAACAGAGAGCCAACACTAAGGATAGTACTGGATGTCTGCCACAGCGCCCCCGTTGACGTGAGCTCTCTTCTGGAAGCTGTACACCGTGAAGGCATGCCTACTTGATACATTCATGGTTGCTAGCGAACCTTGGGGGAGAGGGGTCCGCAATTATAACAAAGGCTAGCGAGTCAAATAGGAATTGAGAAAACTGCGGCTAGCTGCCAGCATGAGGAGGCCGAAACTATTTTCTTAACTACCAAGCTGTTCTTCAATGTCGTTTCCTGTGGCCCGCCAGATTATTATTGAGCGTCAGTCAGTGCCCATTTGGCTCTTCCACGATGACAAGAGCAGAAAGCTTTGCCGTGAACAAGCCAAAAATTTGTTAAAAAAGATTCACACATTCTGAAAAGAAAAGCTCAACTTCTCCAAAGCCAACAAGGCTGAAATCAAACTCATCTGAAAAGCATATCACGGTCCGTAAATAGAAAAAAACGCCTTGCATTGTATTACATTGCATTGCACTGCATTGCTGTTGTGTGTGTGTGGGGGGCTGAAAAATACCGCCACAGGAGGCCATGCTGCCCAGCCCACTGGCATTTCATCTCGAACAGCCTGGGTGTCTTGGAATACCCAACATAGCATAAGTTCCGAGCATCCATTGATAGTCACAATAATACTCAAGTTTTTCTTCCTCAGCTGGGGGCAATTGGCACGAAAAACTTTTCCCAGGAAGTTTTCGTTGATCATAGGATCTATCTATCCTCACTGCGCCGCGGCAGCGGAACAGTGCGAAATCGCGAGGACCAGTGTGCGATATTGACTATTAAGGCAAGTACGAGTCTAAACGGTAGACCACCACCTACCTACCTAACCTCACCCTACCAGTACTCTACTAGTACTCATAACTTCAAGTTCAAAGGTACCATTACGTCTTTCATTTAAGGTATCTCTGCCAAATGTTTCTTCTTGCCTGTAGTCGCATTAAAATAATGCATTTCTAGCAAGACACCAAGCGTGGACCTCTCAGATAATGCTGGAGAGGTGTAAACTGTACTTCGTAGACTGTAAACTAATATCGCATTTCGGATTGCGGAATACGGAATACATTATTTGCATACACAGCTAAGTCCTCAGGTAGTGATCGGAAGCGGCGCGTACTAGGCACGTATTGCGGCTATTGAGCACATGAAGGTGTTGTCTCGAGTTTACAGGATATATGTTGCTTCATATACTTCGCTTCAGCCTGGACGAAGCTTAAGCCGGGCGTTAAGGGAGGTAATCAGGCGGCGGCGCTTTTTGTTCATTCACAAGTGCAATTTGAGAACAGGTTGCAAAGTCTCAAAGCGTTTGACTATTATGTCCCTTGATATCGATGGTACATACCTAAGCAGCACTTGTCTTGTAGATAGCTATGGCCCTCCAAGACTGACAAGCGGCTACGGAAAATTTTCACCACATACAGACATACAGACATACCGACAAACGCACCGAACCAACTTCCAAACGCCGGAATTTCACCCAGACTTTTGACCCACGCTCGGAGCTCTGTGCCAATACCACGGCTTCCCTGAGCTCGCCGTATATTTCTTCCTGTTGATGAAACCATTTCACCATGCAGTAGCACCTCGCTCAAGACCAGATGATGAAGTTTACAAACACAATGCCACGCCAGTCATTAAAAATCGTAACGAACTTCGACCGTTGTTGATGTCGGATCGTTCACCTTTGGTCGTCTTGTGACATCCAGAAATTCGAAGGTGAGCTTAATGACTCGTCCATTCACATATACAGTAAGACTCAAGCTCGGCAACGGCGTCCCTGCTATCGCGCTTTGTCTTCAACCGCTTTTTGATCGGATCCGCAGTTGCGGCCGCAGAAGTCGAATATTGTATCTCGTCAATGCAAATTGTTGGCACAGTGGCGATGGGTACAATTGACCAGTCGTCCAGGATTTGCATCTTCTGGCAATATGGCTGTACATAATCTGTGACGGCTGGATCAGCAGGCTTGCGCTTTTCCACCATTTTGATCAATTTTGGATAATTGGAGACATTGGGTGCGCTCGTCTCGTAGGATCTCTTCTTCAGAGTAGCAGCGGAGGAGGATGGATAGCCAGGATAGACGGGATTGTATGCTAAGAAAGTGGTCGGTGCTGGCGTGGGGCCGGTGGTCATTGTGAGCTCCTGCATAAGCACACCAGACATGCTCGTTATCGTTGAAAACGATGTCATTGTTGGTTTCATGTCGTCTGGGGTGGTCTGTATAAATTTGTGTTCGGTGATTGAAGTCGTCGGCTCCGGAGGTGCGCGTTGATTGAGGTAAAGGAAAAATTCGTTGATGGTTGAATTCCAAAAGCAAAACCACGGCCTCTGCGAAGGCTCAAGCGGAGTGCCATCATACGCTGCAATGTTACGCGTGAGGATGTCGTTGGAAACACTGCGTTTGTCGTTATATGGTTCCAAGGCTTGTTCAGGTACTACCAGAATTAGCCGCGAACGAGGTGAACGAGAGCAGAGACTTACATATTGACAATTTATCGAACAGGACGGAGAAAAACATGGCGACACCCATCTCTCCAGCATCCTTGTCCTGCATAGGCTCGAGAGCGAAGCCAGTACCATTGAAATCTGGCGGTTGAGGCCCATACTTGAAATTTTGAGTGTTGACGGAAAAATCTTCAAAGGCAGCCATCATGGAGTTTGTCGAACTGTCTTGGTAGACACTGATGCCAATATAGGCTATATCCATACAGCCCCAGGCTGCACCCAACTCGTTGACATCCGGGATACAATCTTTGATTTCCTCCGACTGATTGAAGGGAATTTGGAAATGACCTGTCGGCAGGGGTGAGGTGTCTGGCCCAATAGTAGTCGATACAGCGTCTAACCAAATAGTGGTAACGGTGCTGGCAATGTTAGCAAGGATCCAGTAGGATGTCGAAGCACATACCCATGAGCATAAGCCCTCCTAGCGCCTTGTTTGTTACCGATGACGCCTCCTACGACGCCACCGACAGTGGCGGAGAAGAGGACAGTGAGGATGACTGCAATCAAACCCCACAAGGGTAAGCCAGTGATAGTTTTTCTTTGTGCCTTGTCCTTCCACGTGCCCCGCCAGCCTTCTTTCATTGCTCTTTGCGCTGCAGTCTCTTCTTCGAATTGCTCTGTTGGTGGCAGCAGGGTGGTTGATGATGTGGCGGTGGCAGCGGCAGTGGTGGTGGTTTGAGAACCTGATCTGGAGGCAAGTGTTGGCGTTTGTGACACCCTCGAGGCACGGTGTCTGTTGATGTCATCCATATTGCCCTTTGCCACTGTGTTGTCGGCATATCGAGTGTACGGGGGTAGTTGCTCCACATGGCCATCCGACCCGATGATATCGCCCACATCACTACTTGAGCCTCCAGACGAAGACTGAAAATTGGTGCGAGGAAAACCCAAGGGAATTCCTCGTGCTGTAATATCTTCACCTTCTTCCGGCGCCGTATTTTGTGGATAGAGGTCGTAGGGATGTTCAGGCCCGCGTCGGGGCACGAATGAAGACTCCGACGCCGGTCTGAAGGTCGATTGACTTGTGATACTTGAGGCTCGGGTCATCTGCGGATACATGCCATATGGATGGCTTGGAGCCATCGGACCGTTGTAGGGGCTTTCAGCTCGTGGGATGGTGGCACGACTTGTGCTACTCAGACTCCGGCCTAAGCTTCCTTCTCCCGTCGCGGGTACATCGTCAATCATTAATCTTCGTTTGGCCATCGACCCTCGATCGGGTTGCGGCAGTGTCGGAGGCTGTAGAAAGGGGGTATTCGAGGTGTTTCGGTCATGAAAAGGGTCGTCGAAGCCGCCGTGTCGGGGAGGAGGGACTGGCCCCAACGGCGCATTATCTATTGTCACTGTCTGCTCAAGAGCACGGGCATCGCTGAAGACATCGTCGGTTGAGTCGATTGATGACCTGGGTGATCGATAGCTTCGTGAAGCGGAAGCCAAGGAGGTTCGAGAGGGGTTGCGCGAGGGAAACGGTCGAGGGTTCATGGTTGGTTGGTTGGTTGGCTGGCCGGCCGGCCTGGGGGGAGGCTGTGCAGGCTACCAGCCGCGGTGGCCACGTCAATGCGAGGAATTGCCAGCACTTGATGGCTCCTGCAAGTGCTATAAGGGTCGGTAATGCATGTGAGCGCAGGCCAGAGTGGTTGCAGTGGTGTTGAGGTGGGTAGTTGGGAGCAGATGTGGTCAGATTCGACGTTGGCTGATGGACCGATCGAGTACGAGGATGTGGTGATGATAGTGTTTAGCGTAGCGGTCCCCCCGACTCCATCGTACCTTTCTCTGCTGAGGCTTTTTCCGCGCTTTGCCCGTTCGGCAAACCGCAAACACAAATGCTTGGCTGACATCGCCTGCCTGTGGTCGCTTGGCCCTTAAGCCCGCAAAAGTCCGCAGCCCTGTAAGGTAGAGTTTGAATCGCGTGGGCCAGTGATAGTCGACAAATCACCTTTAATGGAGGGTCACATTCAGTTTCATATCGCAGCTCGTCCAATCTACAGGGTGCTACTACCTCGGGATACTCTGGATAGACGGCACGATCCTTGAATTGACTTTCAAGATCGTCATTTGCTCCGGCATGGGTCGCTGGCGGCTCAGCAGTGAACCTTCAAGTGGCTACCTAGACGAGTTGCTGGTATTGGTGGTGTGGCCAGTATCGCCCCCCGCATGATGGCTGCAGATGTTCAAGCGGAAGTCCAAGCACTGTTGACTTTCTTGACCCGAGATGCAAAGGTGCCACTGGCTACTGCTTTGCCAAAGTATCCCATTCTTAGAAAGCAGGGTCTAACCACACCTGATGCTATTGCGAAAGTCGACGCAAACGTCCTCAAGCCCATCTTTGGTGATGACAAAGTGGTCAAGCAAGTTCACAATGCGGCCAAGCGATTATCAAATCCCAGAAAGCGTGCAGCCTCGGTCAGCAAGCCGACATCTTCAAAGCAACCAAAGACGGAAGCAGATCAAGAAGAACAGCTCGCTCTCCCGCAGACCACCTTGTCCATTGACGTGATACGTAACAAGACCATTGAAACTAATCGAGCCCCACTTTTCCTTGCTTTCGCCTTGTGCCTGTCCAAGTACACCCTCGCCGGTCAGCCACTCTCCAGTCGTCTCAGTCTGGCACAGGCAGTGACAAGCGCCGGCGCTCAAAGTAAAGCCAAGTTCATCGGCCTGACCGACAGGACTGCCGAAGACGATGGCTGGGCGCAGGGACAGCCTAAGTTGAAACTCATGGGTCGCGAAATCGCAGTCATGAGGAGGCACATCAGTACTCCGGTCCAGGCAGAAACAGGAAAAGATGCAGATAGTCAGAGGACGATAGAGGAAGACAACCCAACCACAAGCCATGAAGCTTTCTGGGGGCTCGATCTTGAAGCGCTCAAGAGGTCGAATGGCCCCTTGGTCGCGGGGCAACTGGGTGGCGGCTCAGGACCCCCTATACACAAGCCAGAGGCTGCACGTGCTTACTTGTTCAAGTCCATCGATCTAGTCGAGCCTAGCAAAAAGCGCAAGCATGCGTACGAACACGAGCATGATGCCCAGGCAACACAAGAGCTCTCTCCTGCTTCGAAGACAAAACCCCTGACCGCTACAGAAAAGGCTGGTCGAAGAGAAGAGGCAGTCTCCATGCTGTTGAAAGCCATCGATCACGTCTGTGGGTCGTGGTGTGACACGCTGACAGCCGATGAGCTTGATCGACGGGCAAGTTCATGGTATGCTAAGGTGAGGCCCGAAGTGGAAGGCGGCCAAGCTGGTTGGGGTCAACGAGGCCAAGTTCCGCTGCGAGCTATCGTTGATCTAGCGAAGGACGCGTGATATGGATCCACTTACATAATGTGTGTAAATACTCCATATTTGCAAGCAGTCAAGTGGACTGCGTTCTACGAGCAATATGACAGACAGACTTTGAAGCTGCGGGCTTACAGGCTTTCCAAAGCGGACTTTTTTGATACGACGAGAGACGCTGACAAGCCAACAGCCTCGAGTGCGCATCATCCCGACATTTATATTTGTGCAGGTACGTTTCGAGACGAACTCGAGTTAGCCCTTAGCCCTTGTCGAGGATGGCTAGACAACCAACCGACCTTGACAGCGAGTCTCAATTCACTCAAGCAATTGGCAGAGATAATCGAACAAGACACTCCGATCGTGCTCTCGCTTCGGGAGAGTTTCCCACCATGCCAATGAGATCAGCCAGTCTTGCTACTCCTGGCATGCAAGAGTAATCATTTCATATGCATAATGTGACAATCGTCTCGACTGGGATACATTCTTGGAATTTCGTTTCCAATCCTTCAGTATTACAATCCCTCAGTAGTAAACGCCGAATCGACAAGCTGTGACTATGTTCGTGATCGCTTCCCCACAATGACCTTTTGGTGACCATCAAGCATCCTTCTTGATATCGCCCACATCGCCTTACACACGTAAGCGGCGAGTTGAAGGTCCAAAGGTTCACTGACCTTTCCAGAAGCCCTTGTCAACCTTGTTGTCCTTCTCCGCCAATTGATTGGTGCTCTTGTCTGCCCTGTTCTTCATCTCTTCATTGTGTTTCCTGACGTCCTCATTCTCCGCCTCCGCTGCAGACTCTGGCTGCTTGATCTTGGGCTCTGCTCCATCTTTCGAACCAGAATGGGCTGGGGGGCCACTCCCTGCGGACGTCGAAGGTGGTTCGGGTCCGGGATGCTCTAGATGTCTTTTCGGGTTGTTCTCGCTCACACCTTGCTCGTGGCCCGACTGGACACTACCATAATCAGAGGAGTTGAAGCGTCGAGGTACGGATGATATCTGAGGACGGACGAGTCGTGCTGCTGGAGCTCGTAACAGAACACGGGATAGGGGTGCCATGGAGAATAGTGTTTGTATACTTGATTGGGTCGCTCACGAGTTTGTTATGTGAGTATGAAAATGGCTCTCAAAGAGTTCTACAATTGCTACATGCGCTACAGACTAAGACTGACCTCTACTAGTTAGATGAGCAGGGTGGATGTTGTGACATCACCACCAATCATGACGGCCTCTTTGCGTGACCAAGGACCACTTTTCTTCCCACGCTGGCAACCGAGGTTAGGTTGGGGAGGTGCAGAATCAGTAAAACACCCTCGCACTCCTGACTGACATACGGCAGCCGTCTTCATGAATCCCCTAGAGAGGACTGTAATCCGTCGTGCTTTATTCTGCTCCAAGAAGTCTACCCCAAGTTGTGACGTCAGTGTGATTTCCCCAGATTTTCGGGACGCGATCCCGTTTTGTGGGTGACTTCTCACCGAGCAGGCAGGAACGACATTTTAGGCAGGGAGGACTTGTTGGATCGTGCACGATCGTGCCATTGTGGGCAGGCACATCACATGATTGCACATTCTCGTGTCAACTAGAGCAGGCACAGCGTGTCATGTCATGTCATCCAATAGATCAGACGTTTGTGAGAGTACACTTGGCATCAACTGGTTTCACCCTCCACACGCTGGGTTCGGCTGGCTGTGTCGTCATAACAAACAGTTCTTTCACCACATTTCCACGTCGCTTGTGGCCTGCTTCAAGGAACCATTTTCCACCCCTTCACCTCATCCTTACTTCTCTCATCACTGTAGTCTTGTCTAGCACCAATTGATCATTGTATCACAAACATGAGGTTCTCTTTTACCAAAGCCCTCGTGTTGGCTCTGACCACGACCGAAGTTGCCATTGCTAGCAGCTGGTTTCCAGGCACCAAAGCAGGTATGTCCATACCCACTGCAAGCTTCTACGCTCCTAGTCACTGACTTGCACGCTCCAGCATACAACAAATGGCATGAGACCGAGCTGGAGCGATGGTTGTCTGACCATGATATCCCTTACCCAAGCCCAGCTGACCGCAAGGACCTGGAGAGCTTGATCAAGGACAATTGGCAGGCTAAAGTGGTCGATCCTCTGGCTGCCACTGGCGAAAAGGCCGATGATCAATATGCGAGTGTCAAGGACTGGATTTTCGACTCGTAAGTATCAGCAGGCCTCGTACAGGACCCTGACACCTGTTAACTCAGTTTTAGATGGACCGAGTCCAATCTCAAAGCCTTCCTTGACCATCACAATATCCCCTCTCCACAACCTCGAAACCGTGACAAGCTTCTCACTGATGCAAGACAAAACTACGACGCCATTGCGAAGAAGGCTGGTGAATACTCGCAGTATCCTGGTGACTGGCTCTACAACACCTGGACTGAGTCTGACCTGAAAGAGTTCTTGGATTCCCGCGGCATTCCTGCTCCACAGTATTCTACTCGCAACAAGCTCGTCGCTTCCGTTCGTCGAAATGCAAGACTCGCCAGCCTTAACTTGTCTTCAGCCATGTCCTCTGCTTCCAAGTCGGCAGCCAGTGCAACTGCAGATGTCAGCAAGTCGGCTGAGAGTGCCCAACAAAGCCTGAGCGATGCTTTGTTTGATGCGTGGTCTGACAGCCAGCTGAAGGAGTTCCTTGACAAGAACGGTGTTCCCGTCCCACAAGGCAGCCGAAAGAATGAGCTGATTGCTCTGGCCCGCAAGCACAAGGCCAAGCTGACTGGAGACGGACAGTCGTTGTCTGGCTCGGCCGCCTCGGCCTTTGGGGCTGCCACCTCCAGCGCCGGTAATCAGTATGCCCAAGCTACAGACGATGCTGAATTGTCGGCCGAAGATGCTTTCCACCAAGCTGTCGATACCTGGTCTGATTCGCGATTGAAAGCCTTCCTTGATTCTCGAGGTGTGCCTGTCCCTCAAGCTGGCAAGCGTGACGAACTAGTTTCGCAAGTCAGACTTAACAAGCACAAGGCTGCCACCGGATGGTCGGCTTGGACCTTTGACACGTGGACTCCAGAGAATCTGCGAAAGTACCTTGAGACTCGGGGCAAGAAGGCGAAGAAGCTTGCTTCGGCCAACCGAGACGACCTACTGAAGCAAGCACAAGACTCGTATGCTTCTGCTTCGAAGAAGGGCGGGAGCAACTTTGCCTCAGTCACCAATTACCTGGCCAAGGAGACTGCTGCCGCAAAAGCTGACGTCTTTGATACCTGGTCCGACAGTGACTTGAAGGACTACCTTGATTCGTATGGCGTGCCAAATTATCAGGGTTCTACCACGAACGAGCTACGAGCTGAGGCCAAGAAGCAATACAACTACTTCAAGTACGGAAGCTCTTCGCCTGCCGGCACCTTGTTTGGGCAGTTCCAGAATGGTATCCAATGGGTGCTCAACCAGTTCAGACCCGCTGCATCGTCAGCTTCAGCGGACGCTTCAAAGTCAGCCTCATCGGCATCGAGTGTAGCCTCGACAAGCTCGTCCTCGTTGAAGAAGGAGTTGTAAGGGAGGAGTATTGTCGCCTCCTGCATTGTTGGAGACAGACATGCATTTTCTCTCTCTCACTCTCTCCTTTTTTCACCACATCTCTTCCTTCCCCACGACCACAGACACTTGACTACTCACTCACTATGGAAGCGCTATGAAAGTTTCGCCGACGATGGAGGGGGATTTCTGATCTGCTGGGCTAGCTTTATGAATTACAATGACAGGGGGATAGATGGGCTAAGTCACCAAGCCCGGGCAAGGTTGGCAGGTGGTCATGCGAATGTGTTCCAGTGATAGCAAGCACCGAGCTGTGTGCTTTGGTATGCTAAAGGTGACTTTGAGAACCAGCGTTTCCTTCGCTAGAAATTCCAAGGAGTTCATTGCTACGTTACTGCCGCGTGACCCAAACTTCCGATGTCTTTTTGTGATTATAGGTAGAACAGGGCAATTTCAGGCGGTAAGGCAGCAACTCCTCCCGGATTCGTTTCTTTCCGCAACCGAGAGAGGCTTGGCGATGAAATTTCTCGGAATCGCAGTGTTCCCTGTCCTCAGCTCTTCTCCTCAATTTTTTCGTCTCCGTTGTTATTGGAGGGGCAGGAAGCTAAGAAAGCCAGTGATGGCATAAGCTTTCCGTATGGAGGCTAGACCAGGTCAAGATGACTTTCTCGACTGCGACTGTGGCTGCTCTGGTGCTATTTTCGGCGTGCAGAGCTTGGCAAGCCATCTCGCAACCGACATGCGTTGCAGGACAGGCAAAACAAGGTAGCAGAAGAGTCATTGCACAGTGTTTCATTATATAGTCATGACGACGGCGGCTGCGATGGAGAGATGTTTCTTGCATTCATCTCAAGCTCAGCGCATACTCGCTCCATCTCCTATACTCAAAGAGAGGCACAGACTTTTCCCCCTTGTGGCACCTCTCATCGAGCATCATCCTTTGAATTCTTCATCAGGACGACTTGCGTAGCTCGCTAGCCCGGTCCGCTGACTACACGATACACACCATGTTTCTCGTAGATGCAGTGATCTCGCTCTTCACTCTAAAATGGACACAGCAGGAACCAAAACTGCGACCGCTGCCACCACACATCAGGCGAACATTTGTCAAAACGGCCGGCGGCGAGCTGGAGCTCCTGGTATGCGAACCAAAGCACACGATCTCTAGCACGGCGCCGCGGCAGCCACCGATCTTCTTCGCGCACGGCGGCTTCGGGCACGCCTCCGTCTGGCTGGAGTTCATGAGCTACCTGCACGCGCACGACTACAGCGGCACGCTGTACGCCTTCAGCGCGCGCAACCACGGCGGCAGCTACACGCAACCCTACTGGCAGATGGTATACAACACGCCCTTCGCGGCGATCCAAGCGGACATGAGCGCGTGCCTGGCGTACGCAGCGCAGCAGGAGCAGCAGCAAAACTCGACGACGCGGGCGCCGATCCTGGTCGGCCACTCGTCGGGCGGCGGCCTCTCACAGTCGCTGCTCTCACACAGCTCTCCCGACGCACAGCTCCGCACGTCCGCCTCGGGCTTGTGTCTGATCGGCGCCATCCCATCGTACGGCAGCTACGACATGTACTGGAACTGGATGAAGCACGACCCGTGGTTCACGCTGCGCAGCCTGTTCCACCTGCAGCACCCGACGTCCGTGCTGTCGACCGACGACCTCGTCTACCGCGCCTTCTTCGGCCATCGATACCCGCCGGCCCAGACGTACCAGTCGTTTCGCCGGTGGATGCCCGCTTTCGAAACCATGGGCTGGCCGGTCGCGATGCTCGGTGATAGTTTCTGGGCTTGGGCGTGCGGGAGGCCTAATACCTGGCTCAGTACGCGGGATATCGTACGCCACCTCCTCCTCGCTGGCCCGGTTCAGGATGGCAGAGATAAAGTCTGTGTCATGGTCGGCGCTGAGGATATGATGTACCGCCCCTGGATGTGGGAGCGCCAGTGTAAGGAGTATCGAGATGCATTCAGAGAGGTCGAATCGCAGGCTGGAGAGCTGTCTACCGCCACCACCACCACCACCACCAGCACGGACAGAAGTGGAAATGCAAATCCAAGTGGAAGTTTAGGTGATGACAAGTTGTCCGGCGAAATAGTGACGGTCACACGTGAAGGCGGCGTCAGGCTGGCGCTGGTCGCTGATTCCGGCCACCACGTGCAGAACGACGTGTATGCTGAGCATGCGGCCGAGGCGTTTCTACAGTGGGCTAACCAGGTCTAAGCCAGCGACTGAGCTGGCGACCGAGTTGAGGACTGACTCCTAACTGAGAGGAATTTGGGAAATGTATATAGATAGGGACTTTGGAATGGACTTGGCTATAGTGTGTGTGTGCGTTTGCATGTCGAATAATAGCTTGCCAACATTATGCAGTATGGTAGAATGTACTACTGGGATCTTATCCCTATACCTCCTCCTACTCCTAACCCTGTCTCCAATCCTATGCCTTGGGTGTATATCCCTATACCCTATCCGCACTCCTGTTTCCTATTTCCTATTTCCTATCCCCTGTCTTCGAGCACGAGGCTTATCCTTGTTCCCTACCCTTCTTTCCTGCCTATCGCTGGTCCTATTTTACTATTTTTCCTGTCTTGTCCTGGCTGCTGTTCCTACACGATGCGCATACCTTAGACTCTCCAACCTTTTCATTTCATTTTCATTTTCAATCCACAAGAAGCTTCAAAAAAATAAATATGGAAAATGCGCTCTCATAGCTATATGTGGTTGAATACGCTGGAAGGTCTGAAGGCGGTTTCGTCTTGCTCACTGTCAAGATTTCAGAAGTGGTGGTTCGGCTGTTCCAACGATCCCACAATACATTTCGCGTGGTTGACAATCTCCAGACACAGGTGCTTGCCAGGATGATTTTGGGCCTGGCCGACCATGTGCCCGCTTTGCAGGTCGTGGCTAACCCGATCGGGGAATTCATCCGTCAGCTCGTCGAGTTTGTGCCACTGCCGCTGTCGGCGCTCGAGCGCATCGCATAGCCCGAGCAACGTCAGCGGCGGCACGTTCATATTCACGTTCATATTCGAGCTGATGCTCGGGTCGTCGCATGGATCCAGCGAAGACTGCTGCGGCGGTGAAGACGTGGTTGTTGAGCTTGAGCTGGGAGGCGTCGGGATGGGCTGGTCGCCGAAGACGTAGGCTCGGACCAGGTTGTGGGCGAAATCGCGCCATCGCTGGCCGTCCTTGGTCGTCATGATGTACTTCTGCTGCTGCGACGTGCCGAAGGCTTTGCGGATGTCGTCGACTGGCAGTTTGCGGAACCTGGCCCACTGACCGGCTAGCACGTTGATCAGGGTCGTGCCGAGCATGAGATTCGACGAGCCTGTGTCAAATTTTTGCGGGCATTTGTCGCAGTATATCACGCCCCTGGCAGTTTTGTAGCCGCTTTCGATGGTGTTGACAGTTTGCTGGGTGAATGGGAAACTCGAAAGCGTGGACAACGTCGACAGGGTCAGGTACAGATTCGGTAGACAAGAGCACGCTGGGATTGAGGGGAGGTTGCTGAGGGCTTGTGGATTCGCGTCGGGGTCAATTTCGCCAAAGTCGGGTTCGAATCCTCTCCATTTATCTTCCACGGGCAGGGGCAACGAGTCCATGGTGGAAAAGTCAGGCCATTGCGCTACATCGGTCGGATACAGGGTCGTGATCGAGTCAAACCCATCAGGTGTAATCACTCCGTTGTGAGAGGGAGAAGTATCTGAATTACTCGAATGGAGACCAGGGTTGTGGCCCTCTTGTAATGAATGCCTCTGTGATTTCACCGTCTGGGCTATGGGTGCATTGCAGATGTTCTCAAACTGAGTTCGTTCGTTGTCCAAGTTCGACAGAGAGGGATCGATCTCGCTGCTGTACATGTAGGTCACATTTGGTTGGGGAGTGGCCTTGGTGGCTGCAGGTTGGATGGGGCGAGGAGAGCTGGCCGTCTGCTTGGCCGCGGTAGGAGTTTCTTGGTCTGTCTTTTGTCTCTTTCGTGGTCTTCCCATCTGCTTCTGCTCCGAGTAATGACACACGAGTTGCTGTCGGATGCAGCGATGGCATCCTGCTGGTTCGCCCGAGCATTTCAGTTTCCGCTTCCCTACAATTGTCAGGTTCCGCCACTCAGACCATGCCCAAAGATAGGGATCGTACTGCATTCATCACAAGCCGCATGCCTCTTAATGCCGTCTCCAGAGTCGAAGGCTGCACTGTACGTCGCTTCCGAGTCGTCAGCGAGGCCATGGACGTGGTCGTTGCTGGCGAAAGTCGCGGCGACGGGATACTCGCCAAAGCGGCTCATATTGCTGCGTGCTATGTCGAGAGACATGATCGCAATCGTTCGATGGCTGTGAATTACAAACCGTGATTTCGGAAATATGTCATACTGTTGCTGTCCTACTGCACGGCGAGCGTATATCGACCTGGAGGCAGCACAAAGACGTAACTATAGAGCCTCCGCGACGACATCGTCACTGGTCAGCATGGTTGGCATTGGGCCTCCGAAGACCACCCATCATCATTGGCTAGACGAGCCCCGCTGCCTGGCCCACACTGAAGTTATTACTAGTATTAGGGGCATCACCGATGGGGTACTAGTGCCTAAATCGACCTTGTCGTTCTGATCGGCCGGAGGAAACCACTCACAGCCCACCACTACAGTCAGATCTTGTACCTAGTGTAGTAGTAATGCCTCGTATTTCACAACGTTGCAACTCATATGCAGATTCGCATTTTGGGTTGACTTACTATTCTGAACCGTCGGTGACGCATTGTACTCCCTCGAATGAGTGAAGATTAGCGCCCGGGCTCTGCATCTGGCGTTCTGACGCATGCCACTGACCAGGTGGATGGCTACTGATCGAGCGATCCTGAAGGCAACTTTGCGTCTGGTATAAGAACAGGGGCCCCAATCCAACGGCACTATATCTTCCTCCTTAGGCCAGCGCTAGGCATGGGTTTCCAGAAAGTGCTTCGCAGATAGACCCTCATCAGTCTGCGAGTGCCCTCCCAGCACATAAGACTCGGCTGCTCTACAAGGAATGCTCACGCCCACTAGAGTCGATCACTGAATCCTCTGGGCGTTTTACATTACTGATATATTCAACTATCTGGATGAAGACCGCCGCAGAGTAAATACGGTAGATCTCAAGTATTACTTTGTTACGTCGTGCCCTGCCACCACGGCAGAGGAAGTTGTACTCACTAAATCAGCGCCAGCCCTGCCTGCGGCATCAGGATATTATTGCTACCGCTTCCACATTGTCGCGGATGAGGGACAGAGTGGGTATAATGGTTCAAAACATAACATCCGCCAGTGTCGGTGAATTGAGCCGGCCATTAATGTTTTAGTTGCGAAAATGCATAGTCCAAGGAATGAGAGGCAGAAGCCGAGACTCTCTCCCCCGAATATTGGTCCAAGAGCTCATTGGCATCCAGATTGTAATGCCATGTACCAGCACAAGTATAGGCTAAGGCCAGGCCAACGCTACCCAATGTGTCCTTCCGTCACGTCCACCTGTTCTTTTGTAGCTGCAATGGCATTGTCGGCAATATCTAGGCATGTAGCACTCTTGCGAGTGGAAGGATGGTCTGGTCCCAACACTTTGAGCCTGCCAGCGACCGCCCTCCTAAGCATCTGCGCTGCTTGCTCCAATTTGTTCTGAACGCCGAAGCACGTTCCGAGGTTGTGTACTGTGGCAAGAGTGGAGAGGTCATCCGGTCCCAGCGTAAGTTCTTTGACCGCCAGTGCATGTTGATACGTTTCTTCCGCCATTTCGAATTTTCCATCAGCTTCGTATATCAAAGCAAGGCCGCTGAGGCTCTGAAGCGTTAATCTGTGGTCAGCGCCCAGAACTTTTCGCCGACCCTCTAGTGCTCGCATGTACATCTCTGCCGCCTTAGAAGATTCACCTCGCATATAATACAGGTCTCCCAGATGGTGAATGGTAGCAAGTGTCCAGCTGCTTTCCGCTCCCAAGGTACTTTCCTCGCTAGCTAGCGCTCTCTTTAAAGTAACCTCAGCCGTCGCTGTATCTCCTTTTTCAAGGTAAACGAGGCCGAGATTGTGGGTCGTCGTTAATGTCATTGCGTCACTTGACCCGTACATGCTCTCTCCTCCCTCCAAAGCCTCTTTGTACATCTTTTCAGCCTTGTCCAACTCAGCTCGATCAAAAAGGAGGTTGCCGAAATCATTGTAAATTGAAATGATCGCACGGTAGTCTAAGCCAGGAACTGTAAGCATGCGATCTAGAGCGAGTTGATACATCTCTTCCGCTGCTTCCCAATGCTTCTGTTCATGGAGAAATACAGCAACAAGCACAACCAGCTGGAGCTTATTTGCAACAATTTGCTCCTTGAACGCACTTCGAAATTTCAGACGTGCTAGTCTTGCTGCATGCCGCGCAATGCGGCTGTAGTCGACGCGGGACCATGCGTCCCTCTTGATATTGACAATCAGACCTATCACGCAGTCCAAGGCATACCAGTAGCTGTTGCAGTCTACGGCCTGGTTAAGGCCGGCCAAGGTCCAGTCATGGACGCACGAGTGCATACTGTACGATTTGGTGCTCAAGCATACCTCGACAAAGCAGTATTCAACTAATGTTGCCATCCTGTTATCAAATTCGGTCAGGTCGCTGGTCAAGTCGATCAGCCATGACGGAGATTGCTTGCGTATCCCTGCTTGCAATAGCTCGTACCAAAGTTCTTGGTGATCAAAGTATGCCAATAGTTTCAAAAGCTGAGCTGCATCAGGATCATCGTTCTGTAAACGCTTCAATGACAGATCCCAGGTATTGTACAGCGTTCGAGCTTCATATTCGCTCAGCTGAATAGGTCTTCGGGGGTCAATGTTCCATCGCCGTTCATACACCCTAAGATATTGCTCGCAGTCTAGAGTGCTCCTTTTGAGATAAGCCCCCACGGTGGCGAGAGCTAAAGGCAGCTTGCCAAGGCGCTCGACTAAGCGGTCAGCGTACGGATCTAACGTTGAGAATCAGCTCATTCTTAGTTTCATCGCTCTAGCTACCTACCTGATGCAATGTTTTCTCGTTCAGATCTGACTTTTAAGATCTGCAGGCAATCTTCGACCTGCTCAATGGGCTTTAATCTTATCGATCTTCCCATGACCTGCTCTGGCAATCGCGTTGTAACAATTATCGCTCCATGTAAGGCAGAAGGGTAGTATCGGTCGATTTTGAATTGTTCAGGTTCGTCGTAGTTGTCAAAGACTAAAAGCCAGCGGATATTGTCGCTGTGAGACAACCAACGATGTACAGCGAGCAAAATCTGTTCATCCTGATAATTCTGATATTCTTGTACCGTCACAAGACGCTCTGCAACGGTGCGAAAGCTGGCTTCCAAGGTAGCTTCGGATGTAGCATCAAGCCAGATGATAGATTGGAACACGTCCTGATGCTGGTGGGCGTAGGCCAGTGCGAGTTGTGTCTTCCCAATACCACCTATGCCACCTAAGATTAGTCTTCGCTGGCTCGCATGAGAGTTGGCTGTCCCCAGAATATCCCCCATGAGCCGTAACTCGGTTTCGCGGCCACTAAAGAGTGTGTGATCAATAACCGGCGCCCTCCCCAAGTGTAGCCCGAGTCGGGTCGCTAGACATATATCAGCTCACACGCAACAAGGCGCAATTTCCTTTCCCCTTGTTCCAGATCAACTTACGCGAACAAGTTTCTGTTATGCCGCCTGCCTTCGAGGGCTCTTTATCTACACTGGAGCCGTTGTGCTGATGATATACATCTCCAAAATGTGCGGATGAATTCCCTTTGAGTGAAGTGGCCGAATATTTGTGGCCATAACTGATCTCAGCATTGTCCAGCGCATTGTCTTGCAGTGGCGGACCGCTAGCATTTATATCTTCCATGAAACGAAAGTGATACGAAGATATTTAAGTTGGAGCATTACTCAAGACCCGAGCTTCAAGCACGACAGCCGCTATGACTGGACGTGGCTTTGCTGAAGCGAAACAGCAGCGATGTGCCTCTTGAGTTGGTCAAAGCTCCACTGGCACGTCGAAGGTAAAGGAATGGGAAGTGCGATCGAGGCAAGGCGATGGCCACTGTGCCCCACATCCAGAGCACATGACTTGGGAGGACCACGATTTGGGACCCGGCAGGCGTCCGTCAGTGGGCGACATGAAAGGCATCCCTAGAGACAGTCACAATGTACTCCGTATACATAGCCACTATCGTACAAGCTGGCACAACGAGAATGCAGGCACATGGTACGAACTTTGTTACTTCTGTAATAAGATCAAGTTAAAAGGACGGTCGGAAGGCACGCTAGATTTTGGCGCTAGAGCTGCCCGAAAGGATGCGCAAATATCATAATATAGATACTAAAGGCAACTTTGCGCCCGGTGTAAGTTAATTAGGTCACATATAACTAGTTAATACCCCGCCAAATTTATTATTTAGGCTACAGCCGTTTCAAGATCAATTCACCCCCATCACGCCTACCGTAGCTTTTTAACCCCTGCGGCACTGGCAAGTGCGACTGCTAGCGCATTGGTATTCAATAGCCGTTCCCCGTCATTTCATAAGACTTAGGATTCTAGGTACCACGAATATGCACTTGAATTGATACTTGATCCTTGTACCACTGTCAGCCATCAGCCAACAGCATCAAATCTATCCATCAACTGCAAGTATACAACATTGATCCCCGAATTCGGAATGGAAGGAAGCGGTAAGAAATGTCCCTCTACATGATGTGCTCCTCGGGGTTTCAAGTATATTAGATTCTGACGTGACTCGATCATTTTCAGGCTCTGACATTACGGACCGAGGAGATAATTCGGCCAATTGGTCTGATGACGACCACGGCTTTGTAGACTACGACATGGCAATAACACATGACCGAAATGCAAAGTTGAAGGACCGACCTCTAGTCAAGAAGTTCTTCCGAGACATTCGAAGCCATCGGTCGCTGGAGTATCCTAAGACACGCTCCTAGCTCGCGAACCTTCCCTTTAACATGTGTTATGACGCAATTCCCCTGTTTGTGGATGGGCGACGAGTCTAGAGATGATTCAATAGACTACCAATTACACCCTTGTTACACCTGGTTGGAGGTTGACACGACTGCAGCGCGCCCTCACAAACAGCTTTTCTGCCTCATGAAGGCCGACGAGATTTTAGAAACTCCAAACCCCGTCATTGGTATTGGCCGGCTATTCGTAAATGCTGTGAATGACACAGGTGGGCGCACGTCCAAATGGACAGGCTACGAGGTGTTTGTGGACCGATTCCTTTCGCTCTGGATAGTATTCGACATACATTCGAAGAACCCCCCGGCCTCAGACTGGTACCCAGTCCCCATTCAACTCTGCTCCGATGAAGACAAAGCACCCGACATTGCCCACCTTCTTCTACCCACCCTCCAAGATCTTGCGCATGCCACCTTCGAAGCCGCGAGAAACAATGTAAAATCGACAGGGATGTGCGGCAATATGAAAGTTGGCCTGATTGCCAAAGAAGAGGTGACCCGTCTTTTCAGCAAACCGTTGGTCCATGGAGTGGGCGAGCAGTTACCTGCGACACAGCAAGATCAACCGTCCGTCCACAGTGATATTCATCCGCCTGGCCAGGATGTGAACCTGGAGGCGCTAGGCGACAAGCTGCTCGACGCCGTTAGGGATAATGGATAAAATGCTCAGAAGATGGTCGATCTTCTCAGCGAGCATAAAGACAACCTCACCACGGTCAGGGAGGCTGTTACAAATGGGGTCGTCTATCGTGCAGCGGATAACGATGCATGTGGAGATCAATTAATGACTTTGCTTATCGAAAACTTTAGCGGCGAGGTCCGCAAGGCCATCTCCTTTGAAGTGGTGAAGGCAGCAGCAGCTAATCACGCGTATGGAGTGCAAGTGATGAAGATGCTTCTTGACCTGGACCAAGAAGCCGTCTGCGCGAACCTCTCTGTGGCAGCGATATGCCACGCGGTAGGGAATAAGGGCGGAGCGCAGATTTTGGTCCTGTTTTATGAGGCAGATAATAACAGGCTCGAGAAGGTTACGTTAGAAGTTCTCCGGGAGGCCAAAGAAGGCAAGAGTTGGCCAGTTGAAGCCGCTCCGCGCTTAATCAAGAAGTTGGAGGAGATTCGACATCCACTCGCTCTCTCACTCAGGAGCGGCAGCAAGCTGAATGGGAAACCATCATCTTTAATGCAGGTGTTGCAAGAAGGACGATTCTTCAGAGATGTTCCGGGTTGACCTTCAGGCGGCCGTCGGACCAAAAGGAGAATGGAAGGACACGAGGAGGCAGTCTCGCTAGCAAGGCTACGCCTAACGGTCGTATCAGGGTGGGACCCGGGTGGTTTGCTTGTCGGCCATCTGTTCACCTGCCTGGCCATGAATAGCAACACTAGCCGTTAGTGTAGGTAGGCTTCACAGCCGGGATACTCGTCCCCCCACTGGGAGAGGACGATTTCTTAACTAGAGACCTCGGTCGTGCTTCCCCAGCCACCGAACACATGTTCGCCAACAAGCCCAATCGTACGCGGCCACGATTGCAGGAAGGTGCGCCCCAGCCCGTGGCTGGCGCCTAGTCTCTCTCATGCAGCTATGGGAGCCCTGTGGCTTAGGCTGAGAGACGTTGTTCAACTGCGGTCTTGAGTAGAGTCACTCATCCTCGCAGCCTTAGCACTGCAAAGATGAAAAGCCCGATCTCTACTCTGCCATTTCAACGACTCTAACACGGCGAAAAGGTGGCCGCTCAGCAAAGTGCAACTCCAGCCAACCCGATACTCTCTCTGCCACTTGAAGGGGCTGACAGCCTCGTCGCTCAACAGTATACTCTCCTCGGAATTCACCCTTGGCCTAAAACCATTCTCAGGAAGAAGGCAATACCCAATTGTGTTATGCTAGATCCTAATCTGTGCGCCACTACAGTTTGCGGTTCATTTCCGATCCAACTTCTGCCATCCACGCAGCTAGAATGGCTGAAACTAATGCACGCAAATGGGCGACGATGGTGAAAATGGCCGAAGTAAATTTCCGCTCCCTTTTCCAAAAAGCCGAAAAATTAAAGCCCGAAGACTTGAAGCCCGAAGATTTGAACCCGGTCCGGAGAAATTCGAATCGTGCACTTTGATGATGTGCGGATTTCGCGAACGATCCCAAGCAAATGGCATCATTTGTATGCGGCGCCCCTGTGAAGTCCGCACCCTGGCTGAATTCAATGTTGGCCAATTGCCTGTGTTGAACAGATACTCGGTCATGTCAAATACGGCCTGGGGGTCTCTCCATTTGCCGGACAGGAAATTGCCAATGAAATGCCAGCACGACGCTGCCCCTACCTGGTATTGGTGCTTGACGGTCATGACGTGGCTGATGTCTGGCCAGTTCGTGAATCGATCCAATGGCTGGCGCTAAAAATGCTGGATCCGATGTGAGCGTTGATCGCTTCGTTCGTAATGCCGAAGCAGCGACCATGGTTCGCCAAGTGTTTGATAACAAACTCATGGAAGGTTTTGTCAAGCCAGTCGAGCGGATCATACCACTCCGGGCTTGAATCGACATCACGGAACGCCTCTGCATACGAAGCGTAGTCAATAGGGTCGACGCCCTCATTCTTAACAGCAAAGAACCTCTGTTCGTCTGACAGCGTCTTAATGTCGACCTCCGGCTGAACTGCAGCGGATATGTTGATGACTTTGCTTTGGCGACCCGAATCCATCTGCCCCTCATGATCTCTAAAACCCCATGAGTTACTGGCATTGAGAACTTTCGTCCAAGTTCCAAGATGGTCGTCGCTGCCGCCGAAGCCCCCGTCTTCATCCCACAGGTCCAAGGTAAACGAGTACGAAGAGAACGGATCAGGCGTGATGACGGGACCAAACTTTTGATTGAGAGTCTTGATATTGTTGCCATCTCAGGCATATTGGTCCGGGAACCGCTGTGTATGAATGAAGTCGGCGCCCTTTTTGATATTGGAGTAGAAGTAAAGGTCATTCCGGCCCTGCGTTACGCCTTCACTTTCCTCCGTGGTGATCACGCCGATGAATATCCTGAACGGTCCCACGACGCGAATAGTATCCCAGGAGCCGTACCAGGTCATGACACCATGCTCGAACCCACTCATGCGTCCGCCCCCGGGAATGTCCATTTCATCAGTAGTGGGTAAGCCGAGGGGACTTTTCGGACCTCCTTCCTTGAGCCATCGGTCGCGAATGTCGCCATATATGAAATGGGCTTTTGTGGTGTCACTCCAATACACGGACGCGCGTTCGAACTGCGACACACGGACATTTCTCGGCATTACAAAGGAGGGGCCCGTTCCGGCAGGAGGAGTGAGTGTGAGACCCTGTACAATAAGTTCGTTCGAAACTGGAAAGCCCCATGTGCCAGGGCCGCCCTTTGCCAAGTACGCTTGCAGGATGTCACCATGTACTTCGTGAGCATCCGCCGCGCCATCTTGGAAGTAGATATTTGCTCCTTGCATGTCCGCCAGGAATGGTCTCAACCGGAGCGAGAGGGAATCCCCACGAATCGGAATCGGATGTGGCTTCATACGCGAGATAGATCTGGCCGACCACTTCTGTTGCCGGTGTGCTGGGCGACCAGTAGATACCTCCACCTTGGAATAGACTCTTGCGGCCAGCCGTACCACTTGACGGCATCTCATTGCTAGCCAGATAGCCCAGTGACTCGCGAGTGTTCTGTGGGAGGCGCAAATACCGGTCCCAGATGAGGCCATGGATATGAAAAGCCGAGCTTCCAGCATGGCTGTACATGATGCCTCCATTCGCATATTTTTGCATCCAACACCCAGACGGTTTGTCGAACTGAGCAAATTCTAAAGGATCTCCAGCGTCCACGGTCGGACGAATCGACTCTACTGTAGTTGTCATGTACCACTGTGGGGTAGAGCGTTGTTGATCAATGTAGTTTTTAAACTGACCATCAAAGCCTAGTTCGAGGAAAGCTAACGCGATCCGTCCTTTGAACCGTGCTTGCGCAGCTTCACCGCCAATGACGACGTACTTCTCCGCCATGTTTGTTGCGAGTATGCCATTCGGCCCGAAGCCATGACTGGCGCAGAGGCGTCCGTTCAACAAAAGTCCGAGCGTGTCGACGTCGTAGATGATGTCGACTGTATACCACGCATTCACTTGAATGGCTTCCTGCTGTTGATACATCTCGGTAGCGCGATATCCTATCTTTGTGCTCTGGACAGCACAAACCAGTTTTGTCGCACGGTTGGCGTCCGGCTTCAGCTAGAGCGTGAAGGGTAGTCGCCGACTTTCGAGAAGCGTTTGGGGTCCGTCGGTGTTGCTGGGGAGAGAGTCAGGGCTGAAGATGACCCGTGCATGGAAGCGAGTGGCATCGGGTATGGGGATACTATTCACGTCGACACGAATAGGAGCTGTTTTGAGCGAGACTGTTTGGGCAGGGTCCGGCCGGCATACGAGCCTGGCCCGTCTGTGAGTCGAGCATCGGCGGGCAGGTTCGTTGAGAGTGAGCCATCCGGATTTGTAGCAACAGTAGGGCTGTTGAATTGGTAGTCGATCAATCTCGCTGCTGTGCTCAAGTGAATTGGCAGGTGAAGTGGAAAATGGAGCGGCAAAGTTGACGCAAGACTACTCATGGCTGTCTAAGGTGGGTGAAGAGATTTGGATTCGAAAAAGTATGGGATCGAGGTCGTGCTTCTTTTATGTCTCTTGCATGCTTGAGCCCGAAACAATCGAATTCGTCTAGGTTCATGGTGGCGGCCACGCCTTCGCTTGTAAGACATGATCGCTTGGAAGGCTAAGCGAATGAGGCACCAAAGAATGTCGAAAGAAGTCTGGATAGACGAGATGGACGAGATGGATGCGCTCTAAAGTCTCATCGGCATGTACGAGACCGGTCTAGGGGAACTAGAACAATCAGCCTTAGGCGAGCGTGGGCGAGTTACAAAGAAGATTTTCACTTTGGCTGATGAGCGGTGAAGTGAAGAGCTGTAAAACTGCATCGTTTTGTCGAACAGAATTCATGCCGCTCTGATGGCTTGTCGCATACAGATTCCCGCCAATTGAGATTGGATGGGTTGATGCTTCAATCATTGTCCGCGATTGTCGTTGCGTTGATGTTCCTGGTCTACCGACCGGGTGTTTCCAAATCTGGCAAAGTTCGGAAATGCGCCATACCAGACAATCAGGTCCGGTTTCAAGCTGGGATATTCGCTTTCCGAAGATTCTCTGCCCACCATCACTCTCCTGTAAGTCTATACGAACTCTGCTGATGTAAATGTATAAGGCGTTTGCTGCGTATTGTTTGCATTTGTCGCATAGTAGGCGCTCTTCGGTGGCGCCATTGACGTTCCTCCTAAACGATTTCCCACAGAAGGAGCGTTTCGGCTCGGGATGGGACGCAACACCCTCAGAAATTAGGATAGCCATAACCATCGATAAAAGGGCTAGAAGCTTCGGTACGGGCTAGTCCAACATTTGGGGGCGGCGATAGTTTTTGTCGAGGTCCCACCTCACTCGGCTACACTGGCCATTACAGATTGACTTGGTTGAGTTCGTAAGGTGCTTCTTTCTAATAGAAAAGACCATACCACATGTAAAGCACTAGCCCATGCTGAGCATCTATTGGGCCGTGACCAGGGGATGGTTGGTGACGTGGCGTACTTATGGGTTATCTCTTGGGACGAAAATTGACCTAATCTGAAATCCAACAACGAATTCGCCTCAATAGGTGACAAGCTCTTGCAGCTAAGGTGGGAAAATGTACTCTCCAAAATGCACACCCTGGATGTATTCGAAGTTTCGAACGATGCATCGCAGCTCGTCTTGGACATGCCAAAGCTGTTGTAACAATTGTGGTGTGACGAATGGAATCGACTGGAAACCGGGCTAACTTGCTTATGTGGAGTTTTTTTTGGATGTGATTGCTCGAGGTTTTGATGATGAACTTGTCAGTCTCGCATAGATTGAAGCGCTTGGTTGGCCTCGAAGGGACAGAGAGGATTTGAAAACCACTATTGGCCATCTACTCGCGTTAATTTGAGAATTGGTGGGAGGAGAGGGACTTTCGTCTCTCTCGAGTATCCGTTTATATCGTGACCTCCTAGTCTATTCCTTTCGTGAGGGACTTACCACGGGTATTTGGAGAATGCTCGATAACTAGCAGGGACAAGACCTAGCGTCGATCGGACCAACCTTCGGTGACTCGACTGTAGCTGGCGACTGATTTGCTAGAACTAGATCTATTACGTGTGGGTGGGCGAGTCGTCCTTATCGATGAAGCCAACACCACCAAGTGTAGCAGCTGCAGGGGGTAATGGATACGGAATCCGTACCCAGGACGTGTCAACCAACTTGAAGGACGGTACCTAGATTGTGTCGTCTTCGGGTATTGTTTCAGACCTTTCAAGTGCTCATTGAAGAACGAATCTCATCGCAATGTCTGGACCATTTGGCGCTGGGATATCGGGTGCTGGACCCAGACATCACTGTCTCTAGCAGGTAGCCATTCACTGATGACTGAGGTGTGGCTTAGGAAAAGTTCACGAGTCTCATTGGTGGGCGTAGATACAAACTCAACTGGCTCCAGGCTCCTTTGGGAGCACAGGTTCATATCCTCAGTGGTTTTCGGTTGGCTAAATCAAGTTATTGTAGAATCCCTCTTGATTATTCCCCAGGGTTCAGACGAGGATGAGCTCTCAGAATCGTTCAAGCTACTCATTTTGGACGACATCCACAGCGAGAATGGAAAAGAACACCAGCTGCTCTACCATCTGCGATCTCAGATATGGCCATGCCCGAGGACCGAGGTACAGGACCGGGTAGATGAGGCGGAATATGTGGCATTCAATTTCCATTGCCTGGTACTTACTCTAATACGAATAATTCTCCTTTCTAATATGCATCAATAAGGTGAGTCCCCCTCGGAGCCCTCAGCCCTCACCTAATAGTGGCAAAAGCATCGCAGACTTGAAATCTAATTTGGGGCGAGGTTTGGGAACCGCTAAATCGCTAGCGTAAGGTTAGCTCTGCGGGCGAGCTTATCGCCGATAACAGGCTTGGCGGGATTTTTTTTCTGGAGCTGCGCCAGCCAGTGCCAATCCTCATGGCCGATAGTCAAAGGAGATCCAAGTCTTGAGCCAGCCAGAAATGATGGAGGAGACGTCGTCGAGAAAGAGAAAAGCAGTCACCAAGGACGTTGAGCAAGATGATCCTGCTCTAGTCTCTGGTGATGAGTTTGATTTTGGACGACTTGATGGGACGCTTCGTGAGGATGAAGAAGACGAAGACGACGACAATGAAGAGTCTGAGCCAGATTCTTCAGATGTGTCTGGCTCTCAGAGCGACAGTGATGACGAGAGTGTGACGGGAAAAGAAGGCGAGGACGAGTTTCTGGACAAAAAGGGAAATGGTACAGCAATTACCACCGTCGATCTCAATGGTCAAATCGGCAAAGAAGGAAGTGAAGAGGAGGAAGACAGTCTGTCATTCAAGGTGACTCTCGATGCCAATGGCAACGAGAGGTACATATACCCAGAAATTGACCCCGGTGACGACTCAGACTATTCGGTTCCAGACGACGAAGCGAACACGATTGGAAATATCCCTCTCTCCTTCTACGAGTCTTTCCCTCACATTGGCTACACCATCAATGGCAAAAAGGTCATGCGCCCGGCAACTGGCCAAGCTCTCGATGCCTTGCTGGATAGTATAGATATGCCACAGGGTTACACGGGCTTGACCGATCCCAATACTGGCAAGCCTCTTGAATTGACCAAGGACGAGCTGAATCTCTTGCGCAAAATTCAGACAAATGAAGCCACGGATGAAAGTTACGATCCGTATGAGCCAACGGTCGAATGGTTCACTAGTCAAGTTGAACAGATGCCGTTGAGTGCTGCACCGGAGCCAAAGAGACGCTTCGTCCCCTCGAAACACGAACAGAAAAGGGTGATGAAATTGGTCAAGGCAATCAGAGAGGGCCGCATTTTGCCACACAGACCACCAAAGGAAGAGGAAGAGGAGGAAGCGCCCAATTACGACATCTGGGCCAACGAGTCGCCCCGGGCCGATCATGCAATGCACATGCCTGCGCCGAAGCTGCCTCCTCCAGGCTTTGACGAGAGCTATCATCCTCCGCCTGAATATCTCCCCGACGAAAAGGAGAGGCGCGAATGGGAGCAGGCTGAGGAAGAAGACAGGCAGAAAGACTATCTGCCCACCGACCACAATGCCTTGCGCAAGGTACCCGGCTATGCTGGATTCGTGAAGGAAAAGTTTGAACGCTGTTTGGACCTCTACTTGGCCCCGAGAGTACGCCGCACCAAGCTCAATATCGATCCCGAATCCCTCTTACCCAAGCTACCCAACCCCGACGACCTTCGACCGTTTCCAAGCTACCTATCAACCATCTTCAGAGGCCACGATGGCTGTGTGAGATCAGTTTCTGTCGACCCTGCAGGAACATTCCTGGCTACTGGCGGTGACGACGGCACTGTGCGTGTGTGGACGGTCGTAGATGCAAGACAGGTCTGGTCAGCAAAATTCGGTACTAGTGAAGATCCTGTCAATGTGGTGCGATGGCGACCATGTAAAGGCCACCTAATCCTGGCGGTCGCGGCTGGCGACGACATTTACATCGCAGCCCCACAAATTCCCGAAGGCCTTACTTCTGAAATCGGCACTACAAGCCAAGAAATCTTGGATGCTGGTTGGGGTCATGCTGTCAACGGCGCAACGTCGAAGACGTCCATCACCTGGACACGGCCGGTTTTATCCCAACAAGCGAAAGGCGTCGCTGTCAAAATCCACCTTGGCCACACAGCCAAGTCTCTCTCCTTTCATCCCGCTGGCAACTACCTCGTAGCCGTGTGTCCCTCGACCACGGTTCCAGCCTCTCACGCAGTGTCAGTCCATACTTTGTCCAAACACCATACACAGCTGCCCTTTGGCAAGCGAATCAAAGGTGGCGGCACGCCTCAGGTGGCCCACTTCCATCCTACCAAACCTGTTCTTTTCGTGGCAAACCAGCGAGTCATCCGTGCCTACGACCTGTCAAAGCAATCACTCCTCCGCATCATTCAGCCAGGTGCGCGCTGGATATCCAGCTTTTCACTCCATCCGACCTCCTCAACCATCTCAGGCTCGGACAATCTCATAGTCGGTGCTTACGACAAGAGGCTACTGTGGATGGACTTGGAGCTCAGCCCGAGGCCATACCGGACTTTGCGCTACCACACCAAAGCCGTACGTGCAGTCAGCTTCCATCCCGCAATCAACCGCTTTCCGCTTTTCGCCGACGCAAGTGACGATGGGACCATTCAGGTTTTCCACGGGCTGGTCACCAGCGAAATGATGAGCACTGCCACGATCGTGCCGTTGAAAGTGCTCAAAGGACACAAGGTCGCCAGTGGAGGGCTGGGCGTGATGGATGTAGCATGGCATCCCACAGAACCCTGGTTGTTCAGTGCTGGAGCAGATGGAACAGCAAGACTTTGGACCAGCTAAGAATCAAGCCTCGATTTGCATCTTTCTCAAAACACTGGCAAAGTAACAGACCTTTTAGAGCGATGAACCACCTATTCGAACCGAAAGCAGTGGTATATCAGGCTGAGACTTGCACACCGTTAACTCTTCTGATTCTTGCGGCTTTGTCGTGTTGCATGTATGTGCCTATCTTTCTGAACAAAATGAGTCTCAGACCAGGAAGAATGGGGTTTACATTGCTGAAACCTGCATTTGAGCCAGTTCCGCGTCAATCTCTCCATTCAAGGTATTCTATATGATTCGACAGCCCTCCCACTTGCCCCAGAGACACCTCAGCGCGATTCTCCGAGTCAACAAAATCAATTGACACATTGTGAACGCGGATACTTTGAGGGAGATCCGCGCCTGCTCGTGTGTCAGACTCAGGCTGAGTAGACCGATGTCCAAATTGTCCATCTTTCCTGGCCGGCTGCTCGTGCCAGTATTGCCGGGCTTTCTCCTCCTCTATCATGATCACACGCTCGGCAATCACACCAACGAGATGCGAGTCCCACATAGCTTCTCGCCTTCTCCGGCTCTTCAAAATGGCTAGTGCTCGACGGCGAGTGTCATGGTCTCGACACCGAGTAGAAGTAAAGAACAATCCAGGAACTATGCCAAGATTCAATCCGAATATCGGTTTAGCAGTTTCACATTGGCTAGGAGATCCTGGAGTACTGGATCTGGATCGTTGGGAAGCTTCAATTCTCTTATACTCTTCAGCGGTGCCGACTATGGCTCTAAATTCGTGCAGGCACCGATCAAAGGCTGCTTGGTCTTTGGTGAGCCTGACTTTGAGGAGTACGCGACATACTCGCTCATACATCTGGATGACCAACAAAGCCATGCGCTTGGACTCGTCAGTGCCTCGGTGGTGGACGCAGCTCCTGGACAAGAGGTCGTGATAGTTCGAAACCCATTTGTCGTATTGCGCTTGCAGTCGATCACCAGCAACCACCAAATCGCGAGAAGGGAAACCGGGCTCGTTCTGACACGACTCAGCCCAAGCCAGGAATCGGAACATGTTGTTGACAAACTGTGAAAGGTCACACAGAGCCTCGTCGGTGGAGATAAACGAAAAGTCCGGCACCTCGTTGGAGGTCTGTATGTAGGTCAGAAGCGCCGGCTCCATGAAATTGTCCTCCATAGCCATCAATTGCATGCCGAGATTCATAAACACTCTCCTGAGATCATCGATAAGGTCAAGCGCCGTTCCGCTCTCCCCGACTATTTCCTCATGCAAGCGAGCCTCGTTCAGCGCCAGCAGACGAATGCCGGCACGGATGTGTTTCATAGCAGAAACAAAATGGCCTTGCACGCACCCAATGGCACAGTACAGCAGGCACGCGATGAGAGTTGTGGTGAGGGCATGTGGGGCACGTTTCTGATTGGCCCGGACCACTCCATTCATGCTCTTGCCGTAATGCTCGAGCGCAAGCAGCCGTTTCTGCTCCTCATTGGTTAGTGTTGCCGAGCAGAGAAACCCCTCGTGGAGCATTGCAAGTGAGATCACAGCATGTTTGATCGCGGCTTCATTCTGCATGAAGCACGACAACGCTGTAGACCATAGCCCGACCGAGAATGGTCGCTCTAGCTGCAATGCCGTCGCGTGGTGGAAGAAGTCAAGCGATCGGAGAGCCTGCAGATCCAGCTCGCCATGCGGACTTGGACTGGGACTGGGACTGCCAATCCCAACGCTAGTAGTGCCGGTGATTACAACTGCGCTGGCCGGATCCACATAGTAGTGCACGAATTTATGCCCGACTGCGGGAGGCGTTGGAGACGGCATCGGAGTGTATCCTTCGCAGATTCGGCCGGCTCTGGCGCATCGCGCACACCCAGGTCGTCCTTCGTCACATTTGACTCGCCTTGCCCTAGTTGAAGCAGTTGAATTAGTATCCAAGATCCATGGCTTCCCCGCTCTTGGCAATCGAATGCACAGTACAAAATTACAAAGTGATCGATACTCACTTGCATGTTCGACAGCCGGTCTTCACTTTCGATCCTCCTATCCGTGTCTTCTCGATGCTGGTAGTCATGGCCATTGTACAACACGACTGAGCGATTTTCTGTCCCGTCGTGTACAAAGAAGATACTAACTTCCTTGAAGACATGGAAGGACAGAACAAAGTGCTCTTCTGTCTCTTGGGTCAAAATGCTTTAGTCATTTATTCCCTTTCACTTGCGCAGCTCAGGCTTCCGCGCAATCCCAGCACTAAAAAGATTCAAAGATCCAAGATAGACCCTGCTTTAGGCGGGCCGATGCTGGATCATCATGGCTAGGGACTTTTGATTTCGCAAAGACTGCCTTGTGGCGGTCCACCAATTGGTGACGACGAACACGCATTCACTGCACCGGCTCCGTCGTCCCAGGCACCCGTTTTTGTCTATCATCGTGCATGGGAAGGGAAGCAGGAAAGCTGACGAACCGGCCGACGTCGTCTGCGGGCGAAGCTTAGCGCAAAGCTTGAATTTCCATCGTGCGTGAGTCCTTTCCCAAAAGGGGTAAGGTCTTTACGAGCAATGAGCTATGATGATTGGTCAGGACTGGCTGACAAGTTTGCTCAGCCTAAACCACACTTTCAATTCAGGCATGGTAGAGAGAAGAGAAACTGGTCAAACGCATCGTACCAGGCCATGGGTCATAGGTCATAGGTTATGGTGGCTTTTGCGGAGTGCTAATATACACGGCAGATCCCGGAATCGCGTGGTTGCAAAGATAGCATAGGATGGCACGTCCCAGCCCCGGCCGCGTTGCTATCTAGCAAAGGCTAGGGATACTGGGCGTTGCTGCGTCTTGCTGCTCGTATGAACCTTTCCTTAACACGGCGAAATGGACAAAGCTACCGTTGCGACATGCTAAAATTGAAGACGTCCGTGCAAAGGCCACGAGCGTCAGGCCTCCAAAGACTTCAACATATAAGTGATGTCGCAACGCCTTGATTGCCACCATGGTTGCTTCCTGCACAGCTCAGCGACAAAGGGATCGGACATTCATCAGTCCTCAACAATACAATCCCAACTCGAACTCCGATACCGTAAATCGCTTGCACACGCCTAACGCTCAACGATCAAGTTTCACCCCAGCTACTTCCTCACACATTCGCAAATCGCAGCGATGGTCTCAACACACTGTCTGGCGGAGAACGATCCGAACAGAATCTACGAATACTGCCCGTCGATCGCAGCATCGATCCTCTTCGCCATTCTCTTCGGCATCACCACATTAGCGCATCTCGGGCAAGCAATCCAACTGCGCAAGTCATTCGCCTGGGTCCTGATCATGGCCGGGATCTGGGAGACAAGCGGCTACAGCATCCGATCCTTCTCCATCACTCGGCAGAGCGTATCGGGAATCTACACGGCACAGTTCCTACTGATCCTGCTCGCTCCGCTCTGGATCAACGCATTCATCTACATGATCCTGGGGCGGATGATCCACTTCTTCCTGATTGATGACGACCGGATCTTCGGGCTTCGGGCGCGCAAAGTCACGCTGCTGTTCGTGCTGTTCGACATCACGGCCTTCCTCGTCCAACTCTCCGGCGGCCTGATGAGTTCCGGCACCGATATCCCCGTCAACACGCTCAAGCTCGGGCTGAAGATCTACACGGGCGGAGTCGGCTTGCAGCTCGCGTTCATCGCGGTCTTCTGCGGCATCGCGTTCCGCTTCCGCCAGCTGCTCCTTAAACAGGACCAGTCGGCCCGCTACGGCCTCAGCACGAGCACGAGCATGGAGCGTCGTCTCGAGGCTGGGCCGGAACCGTACAATCCGCATTCGACAGGCCAGAGCTCGCACAGCATCGACGAGCTGCCTTATGGCTCACGATATGCTGATCGTCCGCTCCTGTCTCGGACGTTCTCGGACGCGAGCCCGCTTTTCCGCACCGTGCTGATCGCGCTCGCGCTCATCATCCTGCGCAACGTCTACCGCCTGGTGGAGTACGGCATTGGCGGGATCAACGGCAACGTGATGACGCGCCACGAGTGGTTCGTGTACGTCTTTGATGCGGTGCCCATGCTGGCCGCGATGGTCGTGCTGAATGTCTATCACCCCGGGAAGGTCCTGCACGGCGAACGTAGCGATTTCAAGGAGGAGGATAAGCTGCGCAAGATGGAGAAGAAGGCGCGCAAGGTGGAGAGGAGGCAGGCTAAGAAGGAAAAGAAGGAGAAGGCCAAAGGGAAAGGGAAGGAGTATGTGGAGCTGATGAAGAATGAGAATAGTGAGTGAGTGAGTAATTAAGTCAGCATGGTGAGGGGATGGGGAGGGAGTGGGAGTGGGAGTGGTGGCCAGAGTGGATGCAACAGCTGCGTGGTAAGATGGTAGGTTATAGAACAATAATTCGTGAAAACTTGAAAAATTATAGAGAAATGTAAATTTGTATGTATTAAATACAGTTTGTGGTCTGCTGTCACCCCAAAAGCCTAGACTCTCATATCGTCAAAATTGTCAGACTTCTCATAAGTCAACAATGGATATGCTGAGTTGGCGGAGGTGGTGGTGGCTCAGCTGCAACTCCAACCGCCACTCGGTACAAACCCAGTTGTGTAGGTAATCCGTAATCAGCCCATATGCGCCGCAGTGATATGTGCACGTATGTGATATCCATCTTCTCGTCCATGTAGTGCAGTAGCAGCCCTGGAATTTAAAACCAGTTCCCTGTATAGACCTCCACTATAACACTATATAATACTAGCTTTCCGTCATCATCCGGGGGGAAAAACATTGACAGGTCACGTCGGGTTTAGCCAGCGACGATCTGGGGGTGATTAGAGGGGGTTAGCAGATTAAACAGGGGTGCCGAGGGTGCCTGGAGTGGGTGTGAAAAGGCGGGCTGCAGTGCCGATTTGGGACAAGTGGCGGGAGCGGTAATCTCTTTTTTGGGACGCTGCTGGACACTCTCAGGGGAGGGGCTGACACTTTCTGAAACCGACCAGTGGGGCAGAGGTGCCCTGGCCAATTATCAATCGCCTGCTGGTTAGGTCACTTAGGTTTTGCGATTCGCTAAGTTGCCTTTAGTCAGTTACAGTCAAAAGTGAGCCCTGAGCCCTTTCATGCTTGTGAACGCCTCCCGTACCGCTGGGGCTGGGCGGACCTGGGGTTCGGTCTAAAGCTGCTGTTCAGCTGCAATCATATTTTGGATTTTGTTTACTGATTCACGAATTGGTAACAGTACGTTTTTTTTTGTTGCAAGTTGACATAGTATACTGTACGTGGCGTGGCCGGCCACGCGTCTTTGGCCTTGGATGTTTACGTACTCGGCATTGGGTACAAAGTGTCATTATTACTGTCACTGAGTCAGGCTCGGAGTCGGAGTTGGTGCTGTTGGTTAGAGACATTGCACACACTACGGACTCTTTTGCTCTACTTCTGGCAAAGCGACATATGCACAGCAGTGTCTCGGCCCCGGATCTTTGCTCATATACGGTCAATACGGTGGTGTTCAGGGCCTAGAGTCAGTCTATTTTGAGGAACGGTGTTGGACGAATTCAGCCTGACTGGTACAACGACGTTTGAAAGCACTGTGACGCTCCCCGAAGATGTGGCAGAGATGGGGGAATAAGCAGCCGGTCATATCGAATCCCTCGCAATTCGTCGAGTTGGATCGTGACGATGGCTATCAGGACGACCGATACCTCGAAACTATCCTGGAGGTCGACTCAATTAGCAGCCGGAGACAGAGTGCCCACATCGGGCTGCCTGAACTGCCATTGTATGTGTGGAACAAAGGTGAAAGAGATCAAGAAGGGTTTTGCTGACGCTGTCGGTCTAGTCGTGCCGTCCCTCCAATGGACGAAGTTCCACTGTCAGCAGACACGAATCTGCAGAAGCCGTCGAGCACGGGCCCGATACCAAACCGTGATCCACGGGAACGTGGCCGTGGACCTGGACCTGGACTTCGGATCAGTGTGCCCGTGCAGGATCAAAGTCGAGGTCCAGCCACAGCAGATGACATTTCTCCACTTACCCCAGACTCATCGAAAGAGCACGACCATGACCACGACGATCAACCTGTGTCGCCCATAGAGCCAGTCGCTCGTCCAGCAGCACGTGCTCCCTTACCAGAACGGCAATCACCGAGTCAGATCCCACGAAAGGCGACGAAGCCACAGGATGATCGATCGACGACACAGACCAGGTGGGACGAGTATTCCGGTGAGCCTACATATGACGAACGAGGCAAACATGCGGCCGTACGTCCAGGCAATCAACCGGTCGAAGTTCAGTATCCGCATCTGAAGGATCGCACCAAACTGATTCTGGCGGGCCTAAGGGAAAGAGACGCTGCTAAAAAGAAGCCTTGGGGTCGAGCACCGCCACCCGTAGCTGACGCCAGGGCTGGGGCTGACGCTGACGATCCGCTCGACAACCCTCTACAACGTGAGCCATGGAGAGGCGCCAGTGGCAGGGCTGCCATCGTCGCACCTGTCAAGAATACCCCTGCGGCTCGCAAAGATTTGATCCAAAAAGACTTTCCTGAGCGCAAAGCCAGCCGCAACGCTCCTGTTCACAATGCAGTGACGGAGCCACGGGTAAAGACGACTACGGCAGGCGCACCTTCCTCTGCTTCCACCACCTCAACGCCAATAACAACGCGCCGTCCTGAATTACTACGTGATATTACATCTGAAGAAACCATAAAGCCGGTGGTGCCTCTGAAGACGAGGAACCTGACTCCGGATTTGGTCAAGAGCTCGCCAGTACAAAGCCCCACCCCACAAAGCCCGGTCGTTGTGAGTGGTCCTGAGTTGGGCTCGATGCCTCTACCACCACCACCACCACCACCACCACCACCCTCTGAACCTCTCGAACCCATCGAAGCATCACTTCCTCGAGTCGAAAGCCCGCTAGATGATTCGGAGCCAACGACACCGACAACACCTACAGCGGTAGCAGACGGGCATCAAGACAAATTCGACACACCTCTGGCATCGCCAGACCCACCCGAAATCGACGGCCAACAAAGCCGCTTTAGCTGGACCACCTACACAACAACGGCAGCCGAGTCTCCACGATCAATGGCACAAATACTCCGTGGCTCCTCCCCGCCACCGTCCATGTCCGACCTACCACCACCGATCACAGTCAAGAAGCGACCAGTGTCGGGCAGTCCGTTCATGCACCTGCAGCCCTACATGCATCGACAGTATGCCGATTCCCAGTCCAGCGTGGCTCGTAAACCTTTACCTGATGTTGGTGTCCGAAAGCAATCGAATAACTCGGCCACCGCTCGGGCCATGTCTACATCGAAATCACTGCCTCCAACACCGACAATCATGGAAGCATCGGACAAGATTGAGAGCTTAGCGGCTCAGCTAGAAGCGTTGGAACGTCGGAAACGGAACATTGCCCGCATCATTGGAGATCTGCAGGGAGCGTTGAAGAAGAATGCTGTCGTATATGACATGTGGAAGCGAAGAGAAGTGGAGAAGAATATCACGAATCACAAGATGGAGTTGGACGACATTGGTCGAGAGATCCATGAGATCAGCCTGCAGCTCCATCGAGCACAGAGAAAGAGAGACCGCGAGGACGGCTATGCCCAGCCAACCGGGTTGTGGATCAAGCGTGTGACCAGCTGAAAGGTGTTACATCGGTATTGGGATAGGGACTGAACATACTTGGTCTGAACAGGAAAGCAGGCAAGAGGCGACACAGCGTTGGAAGAGAGATGTTTCCGTTGGCGGAACCAGGTCAGGAGTTCATCAGATGAAGCGTTTCAGCGGCAAGTGGTGAAATGGTGGGTCGGGCACACGATTCTGTTCGAGATACCCTTTTGTTGTCTCTTGGCCCAGGTGTTTGATATCACGTTTTGTAAGACCTCCAGCGGTCCATAGGACGACCCAGGAATGAAATGACCATCAAAACTGCGAGATTCCTCCATCGTAGCGAACAGAGCGAATGCTCAAGTAAATGACTCCTGTTGAGCGCCTCGGCTTTGTTGTCATGTTCGTCTTATCGTTTGCAGACATGCAGTGACACCGACAGAACAACATGCAGACACATTGATATCCAACAGCATCTTAGATCACAACTCTTCCCTCGACTGATAATGAGAATGAGAATGAGAATGAGAATGAGAATGAGAATGAGAATGAGAATGAGAATGAGAATGAGAACGTGAATGTGCAAGAGAGATGACGTTCACTTCTTCCCACTCTTCTTAATTCCCTGTCCCCCAGAATTCAGCGGTCCCTTTCCCTTGGCTTTATCCGCCATTTCCTTGCGTGCTTTGGCATCTGCACATCAACTCATGTCAGCCACGAACCAAAATGACCCAGTCATCTTCTCGCTTATTTCAGTATGCTCAATCTTGGTGCTTGTTCGATTGGTAGAGAAAAAGAATGCCACTGCAGTATGCTCACGTACCTGCTGCTTGTTTCGCCTTGTACGCTACATCATCATCATCGACCTCTTTCTTCTCCTTCTTCGGCGCCTTCAGGGGTTTGGCTTTGCCGCCTGCATGTAGAGTCCTCAAATCAGTGACCAAGTTCAGAATTTCGAAGGCTTGCTTTTGCAGTGGTGGTGGACAGTTTGAATATGTGGGTGCATTTTCGTACCTTCTCTTGATGCACCACCCATTGCTTGGTATTGCTATCCGTTCAGTCGGTTAAGTCTGGGTGTGGTGCTGAGATTGTATGGTGTATCGACCAGTGAAATATCACATCGTTGATCATGCGCAACTTTGATGCCTCTTTCCAGGCCTCAAGGCCTTCAGGCTCTCAGGCTTCGAGGCTAGCGGAACCATCCAGTGTTTTGCCGATGAGGAAAGTTTGCCGGCCTAAATTCGATCATCCTGTGGGTGGCTTCCTGTCCTGCCTGGCAGACGACTTCAACCCAATTATCAATATCGCGGAGTCTTTATTCGTTACCATACAACTACAGAACGACATCCTGCAAACGATTGCAAGACTGAATCTACAAATTTACGCAATGGTGAATACTGCCGGCCGGATTTCTCGAAATATACAGGAGATTTGCTAGAACCTGAGGCTAACACTTTTGCCAACCTCAAGGCTAGGACTCTACCAAGTTCGCTGCCTTTGCTTGCTCCTCCTCCCTCTCGCACTTCTTCTCACCCTCACAATGCATTCTCCATCTGCGAGTCGCTCCGAGGGAGAATATCTCAGCTCTGACAGCGAGACCAAGGCAACCAAGCCACCATCGCATCGCAATAACCACCACGTTAACCGCCACTCCAGAACCCGCTCCTACGCTCCCACTCGACGTTCCCGCTCTCGTTCAAGGTCACCATATCGTGCACCACGCGGTGAGAAGCGCCGGAGGGACGACGAACTTCAACACCGCTCTTCACGGCATGATCCACGAATATTCAGAGTGAGATACGAGGACAACAAAACGTCCCGCCTCGAATACGGCCAGCAGTCCAAGTCCAAATCAGCGGGAACCTACTCGCTGGGCCGGAGTCGGAGTCGGAGTCGAAGCCGAAGTCGATCTCCGTTTAGGCACGACAAGGTCTCTGAGACCCGCAATCCCGAGTCAGTGAGCACGCAAGATACGAAGAGAAATGGGGCGCTGCATTCCGAGACAAATGCTAAGACTGTAGAGCAGACTCAATCTCAGCAGAGCCTAGCCTCCGCTAAACAAGAGTACGTCAATTCTGCTGGTCATCGTGATCGTTGTCGTGATCCTTCTCCTGCTGATCCTCTGACTCTGAATAGCAGCACCGACACCATTGCTTCAACATCAGCCGTCCTCGACCCAGCAGCTCTGATCGAAGCTCGACGAAAGCGTCGTGAGGCTATCAAAAATCAACACCGACGACAAGCAACTCCGCTTCTGGTTCAAGCTCTGGGTGCCCGAGCGGAGAACCCAGCTGACTCGTTGACCACCACCCCAAATCGCTCGGGTATAGATCTCAACTCCAGTGCACTTCGCTCGCTGACTCTCTCAGCCTCTCCTTCACCGGGACCGAGCTCAACCCCTGGCACGCCAGTTCCAGCAGAGATATCAGGCCCGCACTCCCCAATTTCGAACATCGGAAAAGACGAAGGTATGGCTGACGATGACATGTTTGGCTCGCCGCATCAGACAGATGAGCCGTCGGCAGCGGACTATGACCCTACTGCTGACATGCAGGACGAACGCGCCAGGCATGACAAACGGCTGTTCAAAGAGGACGAACAGTCAGAAGCCAACGCGAACCAGCAAGTACGCGAGCGCACTGGTCAAGCTACACCACAGCCTCAAATAAATACCAAAGATGAATTCGACATGTTCGCCGAGGATGACGACGATGACATGTTTGCCGAAGAGCCTACTCAGAAGCCCAAGCCAACTCCTGCGACGGCCAAAAAACTGGATCAGGCCATGATGGACAACTGGGACGATGCTGAAGGATACTATCTAACTAATTTACGTGAGAAAATTGATGACCGCTACGAAGTGACAGCCAATCTTGGTCGTGGAATGTTTGCCTCGGTTATTCGGGCGATGGACACCAAGTCAAAGAAGCCTGTTGCCATCAAGATCATCCGAAACAACGAGAGCATGAGGAAGGCTGGACTGAAGGAAGTTGACATTCTTAAAGATCTTGCTGCCAACGATCCCGATGACCGAAAGCATATCGTTCGACTCCTCCGGTCCTTCGACCACAAAGATCACCTCTGCATGGTCTTTGAAAACATGGACATGAACCTTCGTGAGGTCCTCAAGAAGTTCGGTCGAGACATTGGACTAAATCTGAAAGCCATTCGGGCTTACTCACAGCAGCTTTTCCTCGGGTTGAGCTTAATGAGGAAATGCCAATATCTGCATGCTGATTTGAAGCCAGATAACATTCTCGCCGACGAAAGCCGCATGAAAATCAAAATTGCTGATCTCGGTTCTGCCTCACCTATCACGGAAAATGCCACTGCGCCCTATCTCGTCTCTCGATTCTATCGAGCTCCAGAGGTCATCCTCGGCATCGACTACGATTATGGCATTGACATGTGGTCGACTGGGTGCACACTGTTTGAGCTCTACACAGGCAAGATTTTGTTTACCGGACGGAATAACAACAACATGCTCAAAACGATTATGGAATGTCGTGGCAAATTCCCTCATAAACTACTCAGAAAGGGCTCCCTGACGTATGAATTCTTCGATGATCTGCTCAACTTCAAATCGCAAGACCAAGACAAAGCAACTGGAAGAATAGTGACTAAAACGATCGACATCAAGGCTAAACCTGTTCGGGATTTAAGGTCAAGGCTGATTCCCAAGGACAAGCGCTTGGGTGAGCAGGAACGGAAAGAGCTCGAATCCTTTGCCGACTTGCTGGATAAGTGTCTGGATTTGAGGCCAGATAAGCGGATCACGCCGAATGAAGCGTTGAAACATCCCTTCATCACAAGGACCAGATGAGAATCGTACCGCCCGAGTTAGTGACTGACGTCGACTGAGTCAGCTGGCTGCTATATTATCAGATGCCAGCATACGCCTGTTTGCGGATCCTCACATTCGTTCGATCAATGTTTTCACTTTGTTGGAGACCAAGCATTAAAGGAAGGGTCACAGCATACATTGTTGGGAATACGACACCTACACACGCATCATATGACTGTGCTGCGGAATGCATCAAGGGGAAAGGCTATCCTGGAACCGATTACAAAGATAAAGTGCCATCTTCAACCAAGCTGCTCATTCAGGCTGCAATGACCGAAGCTCTCAAGACACAAATGTGTTATTCTACGAGCGCGGCATTGATTCACTTCGACGCTATCATGTGAAGACTGCTTTCCTCAACCACCCAAGCAAGAGGAAGCATCATACAGAGCTGGGTATGACATGCTCATCCTATTGACACATGCACAACAGCACATGTCTCTATTACTACTACAATTCCTCATCCTGCATACAATCCTATCCTGCTAACCTATTTAAAAAGTGGAATCCCATGTCTGATAACGGCTCGTCGCTCACGTGACTGTATCCTTTTAGTCCCACTTCAAGCAGACTTCAATTTTGGAATTGATAACCATTATTCTGTGTATCATGTTCGTCTTTTTTTCCCAAGGCTATCTGCGCTTAGCACGTGCTATTTTCCGTTCCTGTCGCTCTGTTCCAAAAATTCGAGGCAAGTCCCCAGCATACCTACCGCAAAAGCCGAAGAAACAAATCCTGAAACAAGGGATGAAAGAGACCCTCTGGACTTTGGACTGGACAACTAGAAGGCGATGGGGATGGGGATGGGGGATGTTAAAAGACCTTTGTTTTTTTCAAGGTTTGGGGGTGTGCATATATAATTATATTGGAGAAGAAAAAGAAATTGGGAGGAATAAATATACACACACACGGAGAGAGAGAGAACAGGGGACGGGGAATCCTCATATATACATTTATACATATCTACAGTGTTGCATAAAATAGAAAGCATAAGTTTACATATAAGTACATGAAAATGTTAAAACATGGCATAGCCGGATCCGGATCCGGATTGGGATTCAGATTGCCCTACACTACACTGCGTATGAGTAAGGGCATATATGGATAATATATGAATATATGAATGCCAATGTTGAATGTGAAATGCAGAAGATAGAATAGAACACACTAGCAAGGGGGTGATCACATGGGTCTGTACTAGTAGAAATCATCCAGTAGGCAATTGTCTAGGGGACCTCTCTCAAGCAACTTTTTCCCATGGCAGACTTACTTACGATAGATATTATTCCAATTCCTACTGCTATTGCTATTGCTAGCAATATCGCTACCACTACTACTATCACTATGAATATTGCCATATTTTAATGGTAAGTACTAAGCAGCACAGCACAACAGGCCGCTGTCAGTATACAAACTTGAAATCCAGCCGCATGTTCCCGTCTGCTTCTCTAGCTTTGCCCTCGCTCTGATACCTCGCGCGCTCGGGTTCACTCATGGCATCCCAAACATTCTGCTTGCGGCGGTTGAGCATTCTCAGAAACAGGTTCTGGCCGATCAGGACAGCCAGTGAGCCGGCGCAGAAGGAGATCAGCACCTTGTTGCCGCGGTGGTAGAAGGGGGCATCGTCCGCACGGTAGATCTGCGACCCTATCAGACTGCCGATCTGGACGATGACGTTGTATGTGGCGGCGGTGAGGGCGCGTTTCTTGACGTCGAAGCTGTTTTGGGATATCCATGCTGACAGGATCGGGTGGAAGTACGGGTAGCCTGCGATCAGTGTCGCGAGGGTGAAGCGCTCCCAGGGCAGTTTGGAGTCGTCGGGGAGAGATTGTAGCGCGATCAGACAAGGGAGGATCCAGAATTCGCCGAAGAAACAGTGCCAGGTGCGCTCGTTGAAGAATTGCGATGATTTGGCGAGCGCGAGCATCGTGATGACTTGGGCGACGGCGCTGACGACGGTCAGCATGTTGGATTCGAATTTCGTGAACCCCCCAACGACTTTCAGGTTGTAGGACAGGTAGGCTTGCACTGGTGTCGCCGGGATGTACGCGATTAGACCGAGGAAGTAGAGTCCCCACATCGATTTGTCGCTCCAGGCCCCCCAGATATCGCGCAGGTGTGCCGGCTCTTTGATTGCGGTCAGACCCTTGGCCGGGTCGTCTCGGAGGAGTCGGTTGATCATAATCTTCTCTTGGCGCTCTGTGTACCACGGCTTCCGGCACAGGACGGACTTGGTGTTGACCGGAGACTGTGGCAGGTAGAGCAAGCAGAAGATGCCGATGAGCAGCGTCAGCAGGCCTTCGAGCAGGAAAAGCCAGAACCACCCCGGCTTGCCACCTACGCCACGCATCTGCAGTAGACCCGCTGCCAGCAACGCCGAGACCACTCGCGCGATATTGAGCGTGCTCCAGAATACCGCCAGGCGCGTGCCCAGCTCACGCGACTTGTAGAAATATGTCGCAAACAGGATCGTGCCCGGGATGAAACCACCCTCGCAGAGTCCGATCAGCGCTCGCGTCACATAGAACGTTGCACGGTTAGTGATCCACGCCTGTGTCCAGCTGACCGTACTCCACGCGATCATCAGCAGCGGCAGCACGCGCTGGAAGCCGAATCGCTTGATCATAAGCTGGAGCGGGAACTCGGCGCTGAGAAAGCATACAAGCTGGATAGTCAAGCCGTTGTTGTAGTCGTTCTGTCCCAGTTTACAACGTTAGCTGTCGTTTCTTCTTCCTTCCTCGACGCAGCGCCGTAATGGAACGCCCATACTTACCGTGCTCAAACCAAGGTCCGTCAGCAGATTGTCAGTCAGCGCATTCGAGAGGTTGCCACGGTCCAGCTGCAGACCGAAGAACATCAGGCACACCGCTGACAGCAGGGCGAAATCAGTCTTCCACACCACCTTTCGCTCTTCATCTTCAGTCCAGGTGAACGCCGGGTCCCTGTCGTAAAAAAAAGTCATAATTAGCATTGTCCTTGTCTACTGCAGGTGTGGAGGCGATGGTAAAGATAGATGGCAAAAGGATGACGAGCAAAGAACAACACACCAATGTCCATAACCCTCGTACGATTCGTGTGGGGCAACGACCTCAGACAGCGTTCCGGGTGTCGCTGCGATATCAGACACCATGCTCGACGTTGGTTCGAGGCTGTCCTTTCCGGGGCTTTGCCCACCACCTTTCTCGACTCGGTTGATTCCTGACGCCATTCCAGTTCGAATTCCAGTTGATGGACTATGTGGCTTTATAATGACTTCCGTTCGAGACGAGTCGAGCAATTGCGGCCGACCAGAAGTTGCGTTCAGCAGACAAAACGACAAAGCTATGGGTGCACAGGTTATAGACAGCTATTATAAACAACTTGAGATATTGCTCCAGATCCAGATCCAGCTAGTGTCCTTTCCCCACAGGTTGTGTTGCGTGCTCGTGCTCCCGGGACCTCGTAGCATGTTGTCAAAATACGATGGGTTTGATTGGCTTGTGGAGTAGGGGCTGGAGACATGCTCGGAGTATTATGTGACAGGACGGAGGCGGATGACCTCTGCTGTCTTGCACCCAGGGCTCGGTGTGCTGGAAGGGCTTGGCTCCTACGAATCTAATTTGCGGGGTCAGCAGATTTTGAGTATCCGACAACCCGCGACTCCGAAAGTACCTCCGGTTGGCTTGGGCTAATGTGGCTCCCTAGTTCGAGGACTTGAAAGCGATGAAAAAGTGCCACACAAGACGGAACGCCGCGACGGTGATTGAAATGTGCGATCACTTGAGGCGGGCCTCACAATAAAACGAGAAGAATTTTTCATCTGGTTTGTCTTGCGCTTGCGAGATGTTGAAATCCATACAAGGTACACACTTCGTCATGCTTTTCGACCAAAACAAGCGTCCGGGTCACATCAGTTAGATACGCCGCCACGATGAGGCCTTCAAATGGGGCTGACGAGACATTACTACCCCGCGAGACTGCATTGGTCAAACTTCGCACCTACGCAGCTTCGCACCCTACTGCATCGAGTACGAACGATTCTGGATAGGCCAAGAGAAGGTACTGACAGGTGCATCAATGTTGCAAATCCCCGGCCAGGCTTCGTCAAAGCCATATTGCTCGAGGGTGCTCTGATTCAACAGGTCTCCGACCGAGTCAGATGAATCAACTCCCGCTAATGCGACGGCATCGAAGAGTCCCTCGTAGTTGTTGTCAAGGGTAAAGTCCGAGTCTGGCAATTGAGGCGTGGCCTGCTTACCTGGCGATGCTGGATTTCCTTGGGCGGAATGCATCGACGACTGCCGTTCCGGAGTCTGGTGGCTCGTTGCTTTGGGCAAGCCGTGTCGCAAAGATGACGGTGTTGATGGTGGGTTCAAGGATGAGCCCTCAGACGTCTTTGCGGAATATGCCTGCTGAAGCCGAATGGCAAGTGAGGCACAGTTCACACGCGCGTCAGCGTCAAAATGGCTAGAGATGTTGGTGTTCGACGTGGAGATCTCTTGTAGGACGGCGAATATTGTTTGAATCTTAAGCTGCTTCAAAACTGTGAGTATCTGCCATGATAGACCTGCTGCGTACCTACCAGTGCAAGGCCCAGGACTTCGAATAGGTTGTATGCACTCTTCTCCAGCGTACTGATCAGCACCTCTGCGAGAGCGAGGAGGGACGATTGCGCCTGCCCATTTGGGTTTGGGACGGACCATTGTAGTATGCGCATGTTCATTACTTGCATCCAGCAACGTGTCACGGCCAAATCCAGCACTTGTACGGGGGGTATATAGCTTTGATAAGAGGAATCGGCCCGAATGAGGTCCGTATAGTCGGTTGGAGGATTCGAGGCCCCAGATGTCCCGTACGGGGACGGTGAGGCCTGAACATCCAATTCATCGAGAAATCCAAGCATTCCGCCCTCGTCGAGCTTCGAAAAGAGTGAAGCTAATTGCTGAAATCCGATGAGCACATCTCGTTCATCAGTGTCGGTCGTCGACGGTAGCTCTATCTTTGTTCGCAGGGTGAAAGGTTGTTCGTAAAGGATTGATATGACTCGTTCCGTAATGAATAACATCCAGAGCACTCTGCGCCGTATTTCCCGCTCTTGCTCGGGTACCTCAACGTAATAGGGTTCTTTGTGAAGACCCATCATTGTTGCAATCGTGACAGCTTCGCGAAGATACAGCATGCTCTTCATGCTGTTGGCTTCGAGGGACTCGTAGTAGATGTGTAAGAAAAAGGCAATGCGAACTGTGGTCAGGTTAGGAGGTCTTCCTGCAGGAACCTGAGCACGCGCAGCCTGGCACTTTGCTTCCAATATCTGAGCATGGTTTCGTCTTGACATGCTGATATCGGTGCTCTGCGTCCGTGCTGCAGTAGCGGCAGCTAAAGCGTAGGCCAAAGCGAAAACCTCAACATCCGGCGTGATACTTTGGAGAGAGGCAATCAGTCGTTCGACCTTGATCACCGGCCAGATCGGGTAGAGCTGGACACGATAGACACAGAGGTAAAGCACTAATTGTGCTATTTCACCCGACGGCTGGGGTGGGGGGTCAGGATCATTAACATAAGCGCTGCGCGAGTTCCCTTTGCGGCGAGCATCTCGACTTTGGCTCTGCAAGATGTCCTGTGCTTTGCGAATCTCTAGAAGTGTCGCATCTCTGAGGCGTCTGGGGCCTCGTGGTTGGGATTGCTTCAGCCAGGTGCAAGGGATGTTCGCATTCTGACATCCATCACATGGGGACGTTTCAGAGCATTTTATCTTTCTGATTTTGCAGCCATCACAAGCTCGCCTAGCAAGTTTACGACCAGTCATCTCGTGGTTTCAAAGGCAGCGACAGAAGGCTCTGACGTGCCATAATCTTGGTTCTGGACGAGTTCAGATGTCGAAACTAAAAGCACGGCGGGCCAATCTAGCAGTCATCATAGGCAGCACACGGCGTTTTCTGCAAAGGCGAGAATTCTCTCAGGCGCGAAACGCAAAAGGCCAAAGGTGAAGAGGATCGTATCTCTGAACGATTAAAGAAAATCATCTTGTGGGTCAGTTTGTTAGATAAAGCTGAGGGATGGATACAAGTAGGTACCCGAGGTACCGAAGGCAGTGCCCAGGCTGGTGACTGCTTCTCCAGCCTTGTCTCGGCGACAGCTCTGTGCTTCACGTGGCCTACAGCTGACATTGGAATAGACTTGATTTATTCTTGCATTGACCTTTTCTTCCTTTCTACAGAAGGTCATCTTGTGTGTTTCACCTTCCAATTCACGAGCTCGGAGTTTCTGTATCTCAGGGTCGTCCGGGGCCCAACTTGGTGGAACTCCCAATTCGGAGAACTTGACTTATACCATAGAGTCCGACATTTTCTCCGAACTTGTTGACATCTCTTTCTAACATATATACCAAGGCTAGTGAGAGTATTGGTAAGAAGAGCTCTTCGTATGATACATTCGAAAAAGCCAATTCGTCTTATAACTCACTCTTCCGCGCTCAGATTCAAAGACCATGCCATCTGCTGTCCTGAACACTCACGCCATTCCCAATGGAATAAATGGTCATGGCAAATACCAGCCTCACGAAGATGTTAGTGATGATGCAAAGACAAGGCTTTCCAAGCCACTGGTCTATACTGGAACACTAGACCAATTTCAATCCCAAGATGTCACTTCTGCCATTGGTCGAGAGTTTACCAACCTGCAAATCCGAGACTTCCTCACCGACAGGAACCGTGACACGCTGCTCAAAGATTTTGCCTACACGATTTCTACCCGAGGTGTAGTCTTCCTGCGCAACCAAGATGTCACGCCTGCAGAGATGAAGGAATTCGTCGAGCGAATGAGCACCCTCGCAGGCGCACCGCTTTCCTCCAAACTGCACGTCCATCCGCTGACAGAAGAGGGCTCTGAGCTCGGGGACCAAGTCAGCGTCATCTCGAGCACCAAGCAGCAGAAGGGCGGTGGTCTCACACACCAGCTCTCCGATACTTCGAGACTTGCAAGCGTTGGATGGCATGCCGACATCACATTCGAACCTGTACCGTCCGACTACGCCATGCTAAAGATTCACACTCTACCCCCGACCGGAGGTGACACCTTGTGGGCATCTGGGTATGAAATATATGATCGACTATCGCCCGCCATGGCGACTTTCCTGGAAGGTCTCACGGCCACGCATGACGCAGTCTTCTTCCATGATGAGGCTGCCAGACTTGGAAACCCGCTCCGAAAGACTGCTCGAGGTCATCCGCTCAACGTCGGAACTGGCTTGACGACAACGCATCCCGTGATTCGAACAAATCCCGTGACCGGATGGAAATCCGTCTTCGTCAACAAGGGCTTCACCAAGCGGATCAATGGTGTCACCAGGGACGAGTCAGACATGCTCCTGAAGTACCTCTTTGACTTGGTCGTGCACAACCATGACGCGCAGGTCAGATTCAAGTGGAACAAGAATGATATTGCTGTTTGGGACAACCGATCCGTCTGGCACTCTGCTACGTACGACTATACCGACCCACGCGCTGGAGATAGAGTTTGCAGTCTCGGCGAGGCGCCGTATCTCGATTTGTCGAGTCAAGGCAGGCGGGAATCTGTGACAAGCTTGTAGATGAAGTGGTGGAGGGTGGTGGAGACTGGGACTGGAAAACGTTGTCGCATAGAGTATGATTAGCAATTTGGTGCAATCGTATCGCAAGGTTTGCTTCTCTCGTGGATATGATGTTGTATCAAAGTTGACCTTTAGCTTGTTGTCGATGCCCGATGCTTGTGCATTCGCCAAGTAGAAGTTTTTAAAGGGCCAGCCGTAGAAGGAGGAAGATGAGTGTCCTCAATGACTCACATGAGCACGCAGCCCGGCCCTTCACTCAACCCGCCCTTCTCAGTGGTAGTCAAGGCCGCCATCTTGGTCAAGTCTGCGACGGCTTCCCACAGCAGCTCGCCAGTCTGTGCTGAACACTCTGCATATTTGTCGCATCTCATCTCTGAAGCAGCATTGAGGCCTTCTCGGGGCATGACACATACAAGTTGGCCGTTGTCATCGACTTCGTCAGTTCTCAGATCCCTCTTCAGACCCAGCAGCATCACGGGCGTGGTGTGCTCGAGCTCCTGATAGTGCATCGTGAATTGCTTTCGCCAGTAAAAGCGAGCATTGTGCAAGGACGCTCGAGAAGAAACATCATACGTTATTATCACCATGTGGGGATTGATGGGAAACGGGTCGGTGAATAGGGTTCCAGTGGAGGGCCAGATGTGGAATGTGTACGGACGACGGTAGAGCGAGACGGAGAAGGTGAAGCGTCGGTCCTCAAGATCAACCCGTGGGATTGGCGTGGCAGACGTGATGCCGCCAGCTTGGACCTGAGGCAGGCGTGCCAGGAAGGTCCTCTTGCCTGAACCTGGCGATCCAAGCAAGAGGATGTCGACTTCCTTGGTGGAAGCAGTGTAGGAGGGAGGAACATCAAGAGAAGTAGAAACGATGTGTTCTGATCCGCTGCTTGTAGACATCATGGGTAAAAGGGTGATTAGCTTATCAGTCCACGGTCCTTAGATAGCGGCCATCTATCACTAAGAGAAATCACGATATCGTCGCGTAGCGTCGTTTATCTATTATCCAGCATTAGGATAATTTAACCGTTGCAAACCTCAAGGACGTTATTCGTTTCGATTGAAGATCTAGCACAGCTAGCCAATCCTGAATAGTGAAGCACTACTCATCCTTTTGCTCAATGGTACTTTCTAATAAGGCGCAGACACCAGGGCGGTTGAAGGACCAAAAGAGGTGATCTGTGGCGGGATCGCTTCCGTTCCTGTCGTGCCACCATCACCCCGCACTAATCAGACTACAACTTGTGCGGGGAAGATTGGATGGCTTTTCAGACTACCCACGTAATACCTAATCACTCACGCTCTCACTCAGGAGGACGATAGGTCATGAACTTGAAGTTTGAAAGCGGTTCAAGATGAGCCATGGTAGTAGCAGACAGTCCCTATAAGGCTAAGTCCAGACTCTGGTTTGAGGCCAGAACACCGAAGGACTAGAGGAATGAAGTTGTCCGCAATTGTGATTTGTCTTTTCATATATTAAATTGTGCAACACCAATGCCCGGACATCACAACGTCGAGGGGCGGGCCTGAGTTTAGCCGAGGTTGCAATACCAACTGAAGGGCGCACCTTCTTTGTGACTTCACCTACCTTACTAATTCTCTTGAACAAATCACACTACTACTTTCCATTGCAGCAGGTCGAGCATTTACAACTAGGACACACTCATCTCAATCAACATGGCGCCTCCCACTGCTACTATCACCACGAATGGCACGTCATCAAGGCGTGATCTCGACGAGTTTGTGCCACCCATGGGATATGATGAAGCTGATTCACAGCCGGCGGGGACCGCAACGCATGAGCCTGGCCTAACACAAGCAGGCGTCATGGCCACGATGCAAAAATTCCCCGCGCCGCCCAAATTCAGCGACAAATACGAAGAGAGGGACTATCTCAAGGGTCGTTTGGCACTGGCATTTCGGATCTTTGGGAAGCTAGGATTTGACGAGGGCGTTGCTGGCCACATAACTCTGCGGGATCCCGTCAAGCCTGATCATTTCTGGGTCAACCCCTTCGGCGTCGCATTTAGCCAGATCAAGAAATCAGATCTCATCCTCGTCAACCACGAGGGCAAAGTGGTCGATGGCGGACCGGTCAGGTTGCTCAACCAAGCCGCATACATGATCCATGCTGCCATTCACGCCGCGAGACCAGATGTCATATGTGCAGCACACTCACATTCGATCTACGGCAGAACGTTCTGCACCTTGGGTCGACCTCTCGACATCACCACACAAGACTCATGTGCATTTTACAAGGATTTAGCTGTCTACAATGCCTTCCGAGGCGTGGTGCTCGTGAAGGAAGAGGGCGAGAACATTGCACAGTGTCTAGGCGACAAGAAAGCAGTCCTGCTGCAGAACCATGGCCTGCTCACCGTCGGACAGACCATTGAAGCTACCGTTTTCTGGTTTGTATCTCTGGAGAAATGCTGCCATACGCAGCTCATGGCGGATGCCGCGGCTGCTGGCAGAGGTTTCTCTACTGTCAAGATTGACGATGAAGATGCAACCTTCACCTACAAATCTGTAGGCACTCCCCGGGCAGGATGGTTCAGCGCAAAGCCGGCTTTTGACGTTATGAAAGCGGAATGTGGCCACGAAGTCTTCAACTAAACAACACGTCGAGAACACGTCAAGAATGTCTTCAAAAGGTGTTAAATGGTTCGAGTGTTTTTAGCACTCATGGGGGCGAGGGGAAGACAGGTTCTTGACGGTTCAAGGGCAAATCACACGTTCTTATCTCGGGCACTTTTCCCAAGTTATCAGATATCTTATTACGATTTGACTTGCACGCTCCTAGTCTTGGGGAGCACCAAGCGTGGGTTCTCAAAATTTCACTGAAATTTCTAGCTTCTGGTTGGTTCACACGGGATTCGGCATGAGAGTCTGCGAACCACCTAGTCCGCATGTAGACTGGCGTCGGCGACTGGGACTCGGTTGCCGCAACTGCCTCGCCGCCTTCAGCTCTTTGCGTGTCCCTACAAAACTGCAAAAGTTGAGTTGCCGCTCAGTGATTCGCCATCATAGCATCTCCCTGGAGACTCTGTCTCCCCAAAACAATAAATGACGGTGAGCAAAAAGTGAGTAGGTGAGGCCACAAGGAGTTCCCCGATGAGATCCCTTTAACGCTAGACGAATTTTGTCCAGATTTCTTTCTTCGGTTGCATCCGAGTCTTTCAGGTTTTGGGACCTGAGTGGAATACAAACGAGTCGTCGATCTGTTGGAAACCAGTCCTCCTTGAGGGGTTTTTTTAATGCACGTTGTCCTGTTCAGTAAATTGTATTATATACTCAATGCTTTCCTGCTATAATATTCGTGTGTTGTTCACTCTTTGCTGTTTTGAAATAAACTGCTCCCAACCCCAATAGCTTTTCACTCGCTGTACTACCCACCAAGTCTCGCTCTCTTGATTGAAATAACCACCTAGACTAGACTAAAACTAGACAAACCTCCTTACTGACTGACTGACCGAACCCTGAGACTTTTATCAACATCATGGCGGCGGTGGGAGAGCAGCCGCAGCAGCAGCAGCCGCCCATCGACAATATGGGCGAAGTCAAACGACAGGACCAATACCCAGCGTCAACAGAGAAGCATCAAGCAAACGTATCAACGACAGCAGGACAGCAGGCAGACATCATGGCCACAGCTCCTTCTGCAGAAGCAGAAACCGCAAAGCAGCCTGACCTAAGCAGAGTCAACAGCCACCAATCGCACCACGAAATCCAAGCGGTCGCAAGCCACGCCTCCTCCTTCCTCGAAGTAAACGCGGCGCAATACGAACGCTTCAGCAACTCGAAAAAGCACACCATCACCTGTGTGCTCGCAGTGTGCGGATTCTTGGCGCCCGTCAGCTCGACCGCCGTGCTCTCGGCCATCCCCGAAGTGGCACGCACCTACCACAGCAGCGGGTCGATCATCAACCTGTCGAACGCGCTGTATATGATCTTCATGGGCCTGTCGCCGTGTTTCTGGGGCCCGCTGTCGCAGGTATACGGGCGGCGGTGGATTTGCGTGTCGTCGGCGCTGCTCTTCACGGCGATGAGTATCGGGACGGCGCTGGCGCCGAATCTCGCGGCCTTTTACATCTTCCGCATGCTCACCGCGTTCCAGGGCACGTCGTTCCTGATTGTCGGCACGAGCTGTATCGGGGATATCTTCACGCCGACGGAGCGGGGCACGGCGCTGTCGTGGTTTCTTGTGGGTACGCTTGTGGGACCCTGTCTGGCTCCCTTGCTGGGCGGCGCGATCGTCACGTACGGCTCGTGGCGGAATATCTTTTGGATGCAGACCGGGCTGGGGGCGCTGGCGACGGTGCTGGTGGTGTTCTTGCTGCCGGAGACGATCCCGGCGAAGGGGATCGACGACCTGAGGGAGCTGCCGAGGCACAAGCGGACCGCGCACATCCTGCACCTCATCAACCCCGTCCGCGTGTCGGTGCTGCTGCTCGAGTATCCCAACCTGCTCATTACCGGGCTCGCCTCGTCCAGTCTCGTGTGGAACATGTATTCCCTGCTCACCCCGATCCGCTACGTGCTCAACCCGCGCTTCCATCTGACCTCACCCTGGCAGTCGGGGCTCTTCTTCGTCGCCCCCGGCTGTGGGTATTTGCTCGGCACCTTCTTCGGTGGCAGAGCCAGCGACTGGGTCGTCAAGCGCTACATCGCCAAGCGCAACAACCACCGCGTCGCCGAGGACCGCCTGCGCACACCCCTGGTCTTCATGGGGCTTGTCGTCCCGGCCTCCATGTTGGTCTACGGCTGGTCCGTCGACAAGGCCGTCGGGGGTATCCCGCTGCCCGTCATCGCCATGTTCGTGCAGGGCGTGGCCCAGCTGATGTGTTTCCCCAGCTTGAACACTTATTGTGTCGACGTCATGCAGAGCCGGGGAATGGGTTCTGTGGTTGTGGCGGGGAACTACCAGATTCGATATGTCTTTGCTGCTGCTGGCACCGCGGTGTGTTTGCCGGCGATCGAGAAGATTGGAGTCGGCTGGTTTAGTACCATCTCCGCCCTATTTCTCGTTGTTTGTACCGGTGCCCTGTGGCTTGTCTGTATTCATGGTCGGGACTGGAGACATGCGGTGGATGCGAAGAAGGCGAGGAGGAAGGCGCAGAAGCATGCCGAGGATGAGAGTGAAGTCTGAAAGAGGATATACTCACTCATCTGGTATTAAATTGTGAAAACGAATTCAATGATGTATCATTTTTCTCATTTGATTGAAACATTCTCAAACGTCTATGTGCCAATGCTTTCGATCCAGCGAATGCACTTTTCATTTTGTCGTCGTTGAAAATGTTTTATGAGATGTCACGGTCTGACAGAAAGTGCACATTTCGAGTATGTCGTCTCATCTACATAGTATACTAGTGATATGACTGATCAGGCAGCTTTGCCGAATACGTCTTGCCCTGCTCAATGACAGGGCGCGCGTTGGTATGTAGCTTGACGCTTCTAGTGACTCGAAAGAATCCATCCCAAAGCGGGACTCTCCACGAAATGTTGCTTCGTGATTACTGTCAAAGACATGGCGGAGCTCCTCCAAGAGTTCGAGCAATATGGGATTTCCCCAAGAACTGGATTCGTGCCCGAGAAGGCCTTTAGTAAATTGCCCGGCTACTACGATAGCTGGGAAAGCGTCGCAGAACGCCTGCCGCAACTGTTGAAAGACGAGACTTTACTATCGGCTGTCAAGACCATTCCGTTGCTTGAGATAGACAGGCTCGTCTCTCGAGAAGATTGGCAACGGGCATATGTGCTGCTAGCCTTTCTAGTTCATGGCGTTGTTCATGGTTGTCACCAAAAGCAGGTGCCGGCATCTCTGTCAGAGCCGTTTCTGCAAGTATGCGAACATCTTGGAGTCAATCCTGTGCTGAGCTATGCCGGACTGTGCTTGTATAATTCGACTGACGCTGGCGATCCGAAGACACTGCGTGGGCTTCGGGCACAGGTCACGTTCACTGGCACGCTCGACGAGGAGGCCTTCTACCTCGTGCCAGTCCTTACTGAACTTGCGGCAGGAAAGTTACCGGCTCAGCTTTTGAAAGCTTTTATCGCAGCCACAGAAGGCGAGTGGCGAAAGGTTGAGAGTTATCTGGACTTCTGCTCAAAGACACTGAAGTCGATGACTGACGCTCTTGCCGAGCTCAGACTGTGCGATCCACAGATATTCTATCACAGGATCCGACCTTATATTGCAGGTGTCGACGTCATCTTCGAGCGGCGACAAGGTGAGCACCTGAAGGTCAAGCTGGCAGGGGGTAGCGCTGCACAGAGTGCCCTGTTCCAGTTCCTGGACCACATGCTAGGCATTGAGCATGACAGTTCGTTGCTTCGAGAAATGCAAGACTACATGCCTCGAGGGCATCGAGAATTCTTGCAGCGAATTGATGAGATGCCGTCACTGGCTAGCTTTGCGAGGGCTAGTCCGGCAAACAGTAACGCCATCGCAAGACTAGACGAGTGCCGAACTAAGTTAAGGAAATGGCGAGACAAACACATTGCCATTGTGACGAGGTATATAATGCTGCCTGCTCAGACGGCGACAAGACAAGACGGTGGCACGTCGACTCAAGTGCTTGGAACGGCAGGTTCATCACCTGTGGTGTTTCTGAAACAGATCAGGAATGATTCTCTTCCAGTGAACTGAGGTGCTCGAGACAGTCTTGTAGACGATCATGCGAAGGCTGGAAAGCGACTCCGGAGTTTCCAACGAGAAATTGTGCCAAGTGGTCAAAATTTGTAGAGTTCTCCCAACGTACATCTTTCGCTGAGTCGTTACCTCCAGTCTGTCAACCAAGCTTGCTGTTGCTTGTTGCTGCGTACGCGGGTGTTTGTACCGCTGTGGGAGGCTAGCGCGAGGCATTCTCCGGATTCTTGTGTCGTGATCCAGGTCGGATACCTATAGGCGCTCACAAGGCGTGAGTTTACCCATCGTAGCAGTTCTGATTCCAGTTCAGTCGGGGATTTCAGCCACGATGCGTGCAATTTGGTCTATCGCAGTTGAGGCTTGACCTCTTTAGGCAGAAATTCATCCCCAAAGATGCTCACTTGCGCATTTCGAACTGCTCAGGTCAATCTCACGGTGTCTGCTGATGCGACAACCTGGATTGCCGAGTGCTGACTTGCAGCATGACCAAAAGCCATTCTGGCGTAATCCATCCTGATCCTGCTTCTTGTCAAATGAATAATGATAAGAATCTTGGAATGGCTGCCAGCGTCCAGGGTGGTACTGGCATCCATGGAGATTGTCCCATTCGTGAGTTTCGGAACACTGGCCGCACTGGACGCAGGTATATTTCCTCCCAGAGTTGGTCCTGGAATCCGAGCCGTCGAAACCCTGGCCAGAGCGTGTCCAGCTGCCGCTGCCGATGTTCCGACGTTTCTTTGTCTTTGCTGATGACGGTCGGTGAGTTGGAACGTTTTCATCTCTGTCGGCGAGGAATTTACGTTTGTTTGTGGGAAGTTGCAGGTTTGGCGCAGCTGAGCTTGTGAATGTCGGTGGTGGTGGTGGCGGAAAGGACGACTGTGTCCGACTAGGACAGATCGCGTATGAGACAGGTTGCATTGGAGAATGCGGTTGACAGTTTTCTGTTCCGCTCATCTCACTGTCATTCAATGTGTCAACGGAGCAGGGCAGCCCCCAGCGGTTTGCCGTGATGTTGTTAGGTCCTGTTTCGTCCTGCTGTCCATTTTCGGGTTGTGTAGGTGCAACGAAGTTGGCATCAACCATAACCTTGATCAAGGCCTGGGCGACTCTGGGTGACTGAGTAGCCGCAAATTGACATATCTGGCCAAGATTTTGGGCCGAGTGCTTGGATAGATGGTGGTTGAGCTCTTTCAATTCTGCTTTCGTTGGCTTTGAATAAGCTCTTGGCCGACTGCTGGTGAAGTAGCTCATTTTACAAGGTTCAGCAGAGCCAGGTCGATGTTAACGCTAGCCGGAGTCTTTTTTGACTTACGAGAGTGCGGTGCAAGGGTTTTTCAAGAGCGTTTTTTACCAAAAGCAGGATGGATGGCAAGCAGGATGGTTGAATCGGAGACGTGCGGAGTTAAAGGGAGAAACTCTATTCCAACGCCTTGGGACGCGTTTTTTGTTCATTAAATCTAGCGCGATCTTGTTACCGCGGCAGCAGCACCCACTTTCACTCACATGCGAAACTCCGTGCTAGCCCTGTAGTGCTTGTGAGTGCTCTGTGCGCATCCCCTCTGCTGTGTGTAAGGGCCACTGACCGCAAAGGATATTTGTCCCAGGATTCTAAGCAAAGGCTCGTGCATGCTATTGAAGAGATTGAAATAAGGGGGAAACGATAAGTTACATAAAAGTTGTCAAAACGTGAGGTCGAGTGTGCGGGACGTCGAAAGAGGAATTCTTGCAATGAAAGATTTACCACTATCAATAATCCTTAATATTCAACCGGGCCTTCAACAGAGAGGCCTGTGACCTGTTCAACCGGCTGGATAATGCTGCCGACCGAAGTCAATTGCATTCATCTCGATTTAAGATTTCCGCGATTCGGATTGCCCTGTGATTTCAAGGGATCTCACATCCGGAGGCACGAGTTCCTGATCACATAGAATGCAGTCTAGACATCGATTGTACTACATATTATGCCGGTTGTGGTATGCTATTATTGATAGGATGCACCGCTCTTGACTATTTGGGCTTACGGTGACATCCATCAGACCGGGAAAATACCCATGCACCATCGCTATGCAGCAGAATGACCTATCCGAAGTGAGGCCCTGTTTCATCCCAAGGCTCGCTCGACATACTGTCTTACAGCCATCCATATATTAGTCTCGACTGGCAAGTCTTGCTCTATCTGCCTGGCCCGCAGGCTCCGAATAGTCTCGACCGGCCTTTGATGCAATATCTTCTTCTCTTCGACAAACGCGCCATGCAACCCATAGGTCACACGCATGGGAAGATGGACTTTTCCCACCACAGTGTGCATGTCTATGGCATCGATAATCCAAAGCTCTGACTTGGCATCTAGTCGGCATTCGCCATCTTCATCGAGTTGAGACTCGTCGAAGACGTAGGTTAGCAGCCAGCCATCATCCTCTCGCGTTACATGTGCTCGTGAGACGAAGCGTGGCTCCTGTGCAAAGTGTCGTGGAGGAAGCTTGAAGACTTGCACCGGGTCGTTAGGGTCTTCAGATTCCAGAACTTCAGTCATTGTCCTTGTATCAACACAACCTGTCACGGGAATCACGTTCGGATCTTTCTTGCCTCGTGCGATAAGGGTCTCGACATCGATTTTCACTAGACAATCAATCTTGCTTGCTTTGCCCAGTGCTGTACTGAAGGTTGTGTCAGAAGCAGAGCAGCCGTAGACATACCTAGCAGGACCCATGGCCGCGGATTCGCTTGTGCTGGGAAACTCAAACGAGATTGCTGACAAGGCGAACTGGTGGTTGATCTGGTTTCCTGCCGCGTCGAGGTTGAATTGATAGTAGTACAAACGGCACTGCTCTGGTTCATCACTGGCATCTACTAATGAAGGTGGGGGGAGTGCAATGTTTCCTGCCGCGTAGATGACTGAAGCAGAGGTGAGTCTGCATGCGAGCATATTTACGGTCGATGTCCTGATAGATCTAGTCTCCTTGTCGTTGTACGTGTCGTCCCAGGTATTTGCAGTATGGAAGATACAGCAAGCCTTGGTGTCAAACCAGCGGGTCCGTTCCGGTTGATGCCTTGGAAATACACCAAATCTTGACTTGCCCTTTGGGTCATAATTCAGGGGAGGTTTGCCTTTGGCAATATTCAAAGGGTCGAGAGACAATGGCAGATCCATTATCACCGTGTGTCCAAAGGAAACGCCAAAGTCGTGCATCATCCTTGCAGAAGAGACAGCCGGAATGGGTGCATTAAGCAGGCGAGTAGGTTTCTCGAGGGGCGTGATGGGCGTAACGGGAGGGTGAGTGGATGGGATGATCGAGTAGTGCACAAAGGGAGGGGCAAAAGTCGAATGGAAGAGAATCAGCTCTTGTGTCTTGGGGTCGACTCGAGGATGTGCCGTGGTCCATTCTCGCATGAAGCCGATGATGCCCTTGCCTCCAAAGCCGGTCCCTTCTTCACCGCCGTGCTCTCCCTCAGCTCGTTTTCCGTTGTACCATCCTACTGTTTCCAAGCCAGGCAACGCCACGCGCATTGGGGGTCCTGATTCACAGGTGGCCAAAGCTCTGCCATCGTGGAATATGAAGCCAGTGTTTGCAACGCTGATCTTCTTGATTGCTTGAAGAGAGCCGGGTAGTCGAGACAAGACAACGAGGAGGACTGCACGCAAGATGGTGCGAACGACGTGGAGCAGGGTGGTCAGTGGATTGACCAGAGTTGCTATACTTGGAAGGATCGGTCTGGTCAAGTGGCGGGAGGTCTTGGTCGACAGATAGACATCGGTCAGGATGTATTGGTTGACGAACTCGGGTTGAACCCCTTTGTCGGTCCTTTTGAAGCTGACGCCGCTGAGCATGCCGTCTCCATCGAACCAATGTGCGTCCCGTCCAAGATCTTCATTTGAGACTGGATTGCCACCATTCCTCACGTACTCTCCGCCATAGAGCTCAGTTGGGATGGTCCCCGTCCAGGTGCACGGGGTTAGAGGCAGCGTCTGTTGGACCGGTGCGAAGTTGCCGCTCAGGTATGGATGGACGTTGTCTCTCTTTCTCTTTCGAGGGTTCGCTGGTACAGCAGCCTCTAGCATGGTCGCTGTCGGATTGCGGCGGTGTGTACTCGTTGCAAATGTGCGTCCGCTTTCACTGGCTGGGAACAAAGCAACACGACGGCCATATGAGCAGTCTGTCAAGCAGACAATCACATGTGAATGACGTCCCCGGCAAGAACGCACCAAGCTTTGGTATAATGTCCTAGCTAGCATCTAACATACCATACTAAGACCTTAGTGTTGGCACTGGTCAAAAGACATCTGATACTGATACTGGTACAGCGGCTGGTTTAGGTGGGGACTACGAGAACGATCGGACAATGAGGTCGATGCAAGCATGACATGACCATTGCAAATGATGAGACGCTGGCTTGAGGCATTGATCGAACTTGGCAATAAGCCTCCTCCCTGCACCACAGGCAGAACGGTTTGGAAACTGGAAGTACCCCATAGTTGCCCATACCGGGTTACAACAACGCGGAGAGACTCGTGACGTGAACGCAGGTGGAGAAATTTATTTTGATCCAAACGTCACTACTCCAACTCCGAGAACAGAGCTTCAGCCACAATCCCCACAAAGCCTGAGCCTCATCACTTCGAGACTATGCCGTTTTGGCCCCACCGCCCACGCTGCTCGAAATGCGGCGCTACTGCCGTTAGAAGACGATTAGGAAAAAGTCATGACGACAACACCCCTGCGCCATGTCCCACAAGTACCCAAAAACTGCCTGTAGCAGCTGACAGCCTTGCAGATACCTGCATTAGTTCTATTATTTTCCCACGACGTTGCTTGCAAGTTAACAATTAGGTGCCAACAAAATTCCTTGATGCTGATAGTGCACTTGGAAAGCACTAACTTATCGAACACTCCCGTGCCTAGACGGACCAATTCGAGACGGTCTAAGTGAAATCGATGTCACCGCTTGTGGTCTCATGGTCCCGGCAATGGCACAATTTTCCAAGATCATGAAACCGTTGCCATTTGCATGTTGTTGATTGCCTTTTAGGCTGTGGCATTTGAGCTTGGTAGCTTTGGGGATATTCGAGTTGACTGTCAATTACGAATATGTACGACTATGCCTGGGTGTGAGTAAAAGTTCAAATGGTGAGTGTTACGCACATGCTGATCAGAAGTTCAAAAGTCATCTCGTCTACACTATCCCAATCGCCCTCATATTGAGCGTCGTCCTCGCTCCCCTCTTCACGCGACTGGACGTGTACAAGATATGCTTTCTGGTCGTCGTTGCCTTCTCATACACGCTGCCCTGGTACGTGGAAGCTGACTCTCCTTCTACATCACTCTGTCATATATTAATATTTTGGATTCAGGGACTCGTATCTAGTTAGGAACCGGATATGGAGTTAGTGCCTCAGAAACGTGAATGATCAGCGCTAACCAGTGGCAAAGCATACCCATCCGAAGCTATCATTGGACCGACTTTGTTCTCAGTACCATACGAAGAACTTTTCTTCTTCGTTGTGCAAACATACATTGTTCGTTTTCCGGACCCGATATCTCCCGCCGCGCTAATATTGAGAGACAGACGACTTGCTTGCATATCCTTCTCAATAAGCCGGTGTTGAACGCGGTGTTCTTGCGCAATGAGACTGTTAGCGGCAACTTCCAGCCTGAGAAGAGGCTCGGCCAGATATTCTTCGCCGCTTGTTTTGCCCTCCCATTCTTGTTACCAGCCAATCACTTGGAAGGCACATATATGAAACTCATTCTCGTTTGGGCCGCACCGATATTTTTCATGCTATGGACCTTTGCATATCAACTAATCCTGGGGTTGCCCAAGTCCAAAACGCTCTTTCCAATCATTGTGCCAACTTTGTTCCTATGGGTTGTCGACACGCTTGCCCTTCAGCGAGGCACCTGGAGCATTGAATCGGGGACGAAGCTTGGCATTCATGTTTGGCCTCACCTGGAAATTGAAGAAGCCATGTTCTTTCTGGTCACAAATTGCATGATCGTGATGGGTTCATGCGCCTTCGACAACGCCATAGCTGTGTTGGACACGTTTCCAGACCTCTTCCCAACTGTCCCCGGCATGCCCGCGCCCTCGTTGATGCTGAAAGGTTTGTTTACGCCTACCTCCCGATACGATCATGAACGAATCTTAGGCTTACAAAACGCGCTCTCCGTCTTGTCAAAGAAGAGCCGGTCCTTCTATTTGGCTTCAGGGGTCTTCAATGGGCGCCTGCGAATCGACTTAATTCTCCTATATGGGTTTTGCCGAGTGGCCGATGACCTCATTGACGACGCAGCCTCTGCAAGCGAAGCCGAGACCTGGATCGGAAACTTCACCACCTTCCTCGACACTGTGTATGCTGACTCACACGATACAACCAAGCTCGAAAAAGCACTCGACCCCTTTCCTCACGCGGCGCAAACAATACTCAAACTCCTGCCCGTTAAGCACTTACCTTCTCAACCACTGTATACCCTGCTTGATGGGTTTCGCATGGATGTTGGCTTTTCCAACGAAAAGGCTGCTCAGCAACCTCCCATCAGGACGGAGAAGGATCTCGAAAAGTATGCTACTTGCGTCGCCGCCACTATTGGAGAACTGTGCCTCAGCCTCGTTTACGCACATGACCCAGACTGGCATGTAAGAGGCGTACATGACAATCGGGAGGCTTGTACCCAAGCGGGAATCCGAATGGGTCGAGTCTTGCAATATATCAATATTGTTCGAGACGTCAAGACTGATGCAGAAACAGGTCGTTGCTATATTCCCAGCCAATGGCTATCAGAGGCATACATTCGTTTGCCGGCAGCAGAGCAAGATGCAGAGATCCTCACTTCTAGGGAGCGTTTGCTGAACATTGCTTTTGGAGGATATGTTGCCAACCGAGACGCCATCGAAGCCCTACCCGTCTACGCACGGGATGGCATACGCGTAGCTGTAGAAAGTTATGTTGAGATCGGAAGAGTTCTACGCAAACGCATGCAACAAAACCAACCTCTCGAATTTGCTGGTGGTGGAAAGGCTGGCCGAGCCAGTGTCCCAAAGCTGATGAGAGTTTGGGTTGGGTGGCGGACGATGGCAGGTAGGAGAGGCAGCATGTAAACTTTGATCGTACTGCTATCTGAACGACACGTATCTGTCGGTACTAGTTAATTGTAGCGCCATCACGCTGAAAGACTGTCAAAGCCATTCAAATACTGCTGTAAAAAACCAATAAGGCATATGCCTTACTGTCACAGTACTCATCGTCTCATACCCTCTTCAGTCGATAATCGAGACAGATCAGGACCGATATATATAATAATTATTGCCCAAGCCCTATGCTAACAGGCGGAGCACAAAGACTCCATACGCTAAGTCTACTAGTAGTAATACCTTGCAGCTGGCAATGCCCATACACCCTCCAGAATTCCTACCTACCTAGGGACCCTAGATAGGCATCACCTATCCATAAACGGAACGATGCCCCAAATTTCTGTCCTTCCGTTACGTTGATGCCTCCAAGCTAGGAACATTTTTGAGTCTTTGGCAACGTCACAGGACGATTCATGCTCGTTCTCGGAATTCTAGCTTACACGTGTTTGTACCTCGTGCGGTTCCCTTACGATTTCTACAGAATCGACAACTTGGAAGGGTCCACAGATGGCGGGAGATAGTTTGACTGTAATCAGACCGTGGTAGTAAAAGGGTCGCGAATCTATATTGCTTATAAGGTATGTCAAGTTCCGTTTCGTTATGCAGGCTTAGAAATTCAACCGGGCATTCTCCTCCATCCCTTCAAGATTTAAGAACACTTTCGTCAGTAGGTACGAAACAGGAGATTCCAGCGAAGTTTTAGTCACGACGGGAGTCTATTCCACAAGAGACAAACATTACAGTATATAGACCGCCGGGGACTCTTTTGTTACTTGTACTTTTGTGAAAGGTTCCTAGCCTTCATCTCCAGTACAACGGAGACGTAGCTTTCGTGACCAGCCATGCAGATTCAAGCACTTGTACAAGCTCATCCGGCAGCGGGCCTTTCTCGAGGCTAGCCAGGTTTGATTTCAGCTGATCCAGAGAGCTTACTCCAATCACGACTCCATCATTGCCGTCGACGACGTTCAACTTGCTGTGATGCACACACCATCGAAAGGCAATCTCCAACAGCGATAGCCCATGCTTCTTCGCGACGGGCTCGATCAAGCCCAAGGCCTCAAAGTTGGTGTCCTTGAAATATCTATCGCGGTACATCGCACCAATCCTTGGATCGGTTTGCGCAAATCGCCCATCGTCGGGCACGGCCTTGCTCTTGTATTTGCCGCTGAGAACACCACCGGCCAGCGGGTTGTAGACAACGACGTCTATACCATACTTGCGACAGCAGGGGATCAACTCATCCTCGATCGATCTCGTGATCGCATTATACATGGCTTGATATATCGTAGGCTTGACGAGGCCCCGCTCGTTGGCGATATTCCATATCTCGGCAACCTCCCACGCGGCATAGTTGCTCAATCCTAATTGCTTGAATTTCCCTTCTCGATGCAGCTCATCGCAGGCGTGTAGCGTGTCTTCGAGAGGCACCGACCGATCTGGCGCGTGAAGATAGAAAATGTCAACCTGGTCTGTCCCGAGTTCGGTCAGGCTCTTGTTGAGTATTTCTTTGATACTCGACTTGCTGTGCCAGCCGGGTTGTTCGGGATAGCATTTTGTGGCCAGTGTGAGTCCCCGTTCTCGCCACTTGGCCGCTTTCGTCCAGCCTTCTTGCTGTCCTTTGACGTATTGACGAGCAGTGTCGACTTCGCTGTAGCCAGCTGCCTGGAAGCAGTCGAGACAGGCATTGAAATCATCCAGTGACGTGATGCGGGAGCCGTGGAATTCTGACCCCGGCGGGCCAAATGTCAAAAGCCCGAGGACGACACGTGGCTTTTTGTTTGCTTCAGACGTACCCATGATAATTGTACAACCACATATCCGGCCTTTCTGGTTCTGACTCTGCGTATTCTTTTGTAGATCATAATTTTTGGACCCATTATTCGGATTGATGTCAAGACGGAAATAAGTTGGGACGGATCTCGGCAAGTCAATCCGTAGCCTCCTTAAACGGAGCACGGCTTTCCTAAGTTTACGGCGAACTCCACGATTGTTGCAATGTATGAAGAGAACTTGGCCGGAATTTGGCGCACTTTCGTACACCAGAGTAATCTGGAAGAAGCATCGTGGAGATTTGGTATTGTCCATCGCTACCTGTCTGAGTATTGAATTATTGAAACTGTGCAATTTCGCGTCGCTCCGGCAGACGCAAGTCTAGGAAGTCCCAAGATAAAGTTGAATCGCCTACGTGTAAATCAACTGAAGCGTAAGCTCTCCTACAGTTGCGATAGGAACATGAAATATTCGCTCACCATCACTGACGTACTGAGCCGGCATGTAAACCACCTGTATCGCTGTCAACAAGTAGGCGGTTTTTTAGAGTAAGGGGGAGCTTACCTGTGACGGGGATATCTGTTCCAGTGGTGAACGCTGCGGCATCACTAAGAAGATAGCAAACCAATGGCGTCAAATCTTCAGGCAATCCTAATCGTTGAAGCGGTGCACCCTCTCTGTACCAATCAAGGATTGCTTGCTTTTCGCCCTCTAATCGTTTTAATAGCGGTGTTTGGATTGGACCTAGAGAGCAAAATTAGCCCTCCTCCTAAACGTTTATACTGAGGAGCCTGCTCACCAGGCGAGATGCAGTTGACTCTAATGCCATATTGTCCTAGCTCTCCAGCGAGAGGCCCCATCAAGCCCTTGATCGCGGCCTTGCTAGCGTTGTAGGCAGATTTTGGCTGTACGGGCACATATATCCCTTGTCCATTGATGCTGGAAATAGCAACAATGCTTCCCTCGGTTTGAGTGTCCACAAGGTGCTGCGCGAGTAGTTTGATAGTCCAAAACGTTCCTAATACGTTAATATTCAGCGTGCTTTGCACCCTTTCCCAGCTCGCGTTGAGAAACGGTTCGTCGTTGACAACTCCAGCCGATGTTAATCCACCATGGAGCTGGCCGACTGCACGAACGGACTCGGCAAAGGCTTGCTCTAGTGACTGTTGGTCGGTTACGTCGCCTCGAATATATGATGTCCTGACACCGAACCTTTTCTCTAGAGTGTGGAACTCTTCCACAGGTACAGAAGCCGTGTCAATTATGGCAACACCACCGCCGAGCTGGGCTATGGCCTTTGCACATGCGAAGCCGATGCCTCGACCACCGCCGGTGATAAGAAAGTTCTTCCCACTCAAGTTGAAGCGATCAGTTACTTTGACCTCGCTGAGGTCTGCCATAGCGGCGGTAAAATGTGTAGATTCGGAAATCGTTCTTTACATTTCGTACTCAAGAGTCAAGTACAGGAAAGTCTACCAGGTACCTATGAGGTAGGAGTGGAACTGAAATTTTGGCCCCCGAGCTACGGAGAGAACTTCCCGCTACTTGGACCCGCTTTTTGGTCTCATTGCTCACCAGTTTTGATTCCAACACAATAGAGCGTGGTTATATACCATTTTGCGCTTGTTTTGTATCTCGTGATTAGATGAATTATGTGAATCGTCAACTGGGCAGATTAGTCTAGGAAGGATCAAGCCAGAACGGCTCTGGTGCCGCTGCTGCTCCAACCTTATTTTACTACCTTCCTCCGCATCGTGGGCCAAACATCTTCTCAAGTATCTTCACATGGTTCCGTATATCCCGTTCATGTGATCTTGCAGCTTCCGTAACCTAAGGTCTAATTCTTACGGAGATCCAGACGGAAATGGAAGCCCGTCGAGAAATAGTCGAGGCTTGGGTAGCCGGCGACGACCTGATTGAGTGGGTGAAGTCTGATGTGGAATGGTGTGTTTTCCTCATATGAGGAAGGAGCCTAGTAGAGGTACAAAGTCATTGGTTCGAAATGCCAGATACGTTCTTCCGTGTCGGCTACGGATTAACGTCGAGAGAAGTCCTGAAGGAGGGATTGGCTTGCATCTCCAAAGCGCTAAGGCAGGTACAATAATGAGGTGCTGGCTGATAACCTTCAGTATCACAGCTCCACAGAAGATATCGTGGCGAGCTCAACAGGAGCGAGCTGAGGTCATGTGTATCGAAAAGCTGCAGTGGCTGTGCGTGAATCTTGGTTTTATAGGCTCGCACGTAGCTTTCCAGTGCCTGAGCAGAAGGGATAGGACTGCAGCAAGGTTAGTTCGAGCAGCCACCAATGGAACGCATGGTTACCTTGCGTATGTAAAGCTTGTGAGATTACGAGGCGCATCGAGTGGTGCTCTTGACACCTTTAAGTTGGTCGTTCGTGAAGTCGTCGATGTTGGTGATGTGCCACTTCCTGAGAATCGCCTAAGCTTGTAAGGCCTGGCTGGCATTCTTTCCGAAAGATGGTTCTTGGGCACTTACTGGAGCATCTCGTACAGGTTGCTGACTTGCGACTCCAGCAACTCAAATCGACTCTTATCATCGGGTCGAGTCCGTCAGCAAATACCGAGAAGACAAGACCATCATGCCGCAACCCTCGCTGGTCTGGCATTGGTGGAGCTCGCATGATTTCGAGGCAAATATATGCATCGTTGGTCCAGACGCTGGCCGATGGAGCACATAGGCCGTTGGGCAGGACATTTGGTCTTCTTTCGTCTGGGTCGGATTAGGCTAGATCGCTCCTCACATTCAAGGCACACTGACCTACAACCCTCACACGAATGTCGTGCACTGTCCTGCTGAGAATTTTGTGCGTCGTTCATGTTATCTTGCTCGAAAAACGTGCACCACGCCAGCTAGAGCTCTTCGCAGTGTTAGAGTCGACTTGAGTGTGAAATCCCATACGAATCGTTTCTAACATTTACCCATGCTTTGGGGCAATGCGATATGTCGACAACCACGGAGAAGCACTTGATGGCTTCTCGAGGAGACATAACGGAAGGGGTCTCTAAAGTCTTATTTGCTAAAGTGCAGCTCGCTTCGCGCTGAGAACAGTAGCGTAGCCGCACATGCTTCACCAATCGCTGGACAACTTGATTACCTGCCATTTCCGGAATAGCCGGACCAAGTTTATGCCTGAGGTCAACTGTGCATTTGGATTCATTTGAGGAGAACGATCTCGAGCATCAAACCGAGTAACCGTCGTGTTCATTTGCGATACTGCCCATCTCCATTCAGTCCAAATTCTTCCGGCAGGGCAGGTCTAGACTCTAACTTCCGCGTAGCTTAAGGCTGTGCATACGGTCCATCACCTGGTATTAGGAATCTATCGAGAGGTTTAAAAGGAAGCCTTAGACCAAGAACCTGTCACCGTGAAAGTCGAAGAAGCGCGAGCAGTTGACCGACTAGATACAGAAAGACTACTTATTGCCTGAATTGCAGAGCGAAGACGGAGAGCCGACTAGCTAGCTGATCATCCTATGCACAGATCAAATTTATCGACTGACCGTCCATGAGATCTCGAGACTCGAGCGGTCGCCAATTGACGACGATATGCAGCAGTGAAGACGATAGGTTGTTGGAGTAGCCAGCTGGAGTTGAGAAATTCACGACCGGATTGACCAGCTAAGCAAGTACTCGTTGTCGATGACTTGCATGTCCCGCGAATATTTGAGAAAATTTGTGGCTCTAGGTCTAAGTTGTAACTAATTGCATACGAAGTAATAACTCAGGTAATAAGATTACTTTGCGGCCAGTTTTGGGGGTTTGACGTTTAGGCGTGCTCTCATCCTTTCCCCCTAACCCTAACCCTAAGACGCCGGGAGCGGTGCGATCCCGGGGCCGGGGTAATAGAGGTCTCAGTGGGTCGGGCGGAACTTGTACCAGCCGACAACAGGATGATGGCGTCATTCAGGTTTTTCCGCAATGGCCACGACCTCACAGGACATCTTTACTTGTACATAATGCTTCTGACACGTAATGGGAGCAAGCATTCGTCGGTCTAGGAGCAACTCCTACACGGCATTAATAAGCGCGCTGTCGAGAAGCCACTTGGACTAGATATGGTGATTCCACCATATCCACCCGAGGCCGGCTAAGAAAAGTCATGCTGTCATGCATTCCTTTCGCACATGGCAGTGTCCATAGCATGTGGCTTTAGCATCGGCTTGCCTGGTGCGGAAAGAGTGTGATCGTTCTTTCGAGAGACCCAGAACATTGAGACAGTCGCGAGCGCGACATGAGCAATATGGACAAGCCGAAGAGCGTGGTGATCGTTGGTTTGTCCCCTCAAGCCGCTCGGCCTACTCTGCTAGATATTGAGTGCTAATATTTGAAAAGGTGCTGGGGCTGGCGGAATTGCCAGTGCTGCACGTCTTGCGAAGGCTGGTTTCAGAGTCACCGTGGTCGAGAAGAATGACCACACTGGCGGGCGATGTAGTCTGATCCGACATGGTGATTATCGCTTTGACCAAGGACCTTCGCTCTTGCTCCTCCCCGATCTGTTCCAAGAAGTCTTTCACGACCTCGACACCTCGATCGAAGCTGAAGGAGTCGAGCTCCTGAAATGCGACCCCAACTACAATCTCTGGTTTGGCGATGGAGAGTCGATAGAGCTGTCCACCGACACGTCGCGCATGAAAAGAGAAGTGGAAAAGTGGGAAGGCAAGGATGGGTTTGAACGGTATCTTGCCTGGCTGAAGGAAGCGCATGTGCATTACGAAGCGAGCGTGACATTCGTGCTGCGGAGGAATTTCACCAGCTTGTTGAGCATGGCCAGACCAGATTTCTTGAGGTATCTAGCAGCTCTTCACCCCTTCGAGAGCATCTGGAATCGGGCTGCACGATACTTCTACACGGAACGGCTCAGGCGCGCATTCACCTTTGGAAGCATGTATATGGGCATGAGCCCCTTCGAAGCGCCTGGCACATATAGCTTGCTACAATATACAGAGCTCACTGAAGGCATCTGGTAAGGTCGTTGAATGATAGTGAGACATCAACGACTGACAGGAAGGACAGGTATCCCCGTGGCGGTTTTCATAAGGTCCTTGATGCACTTGTCAAAGTCGGACAACGATTTGGTGTCGACTACCGATTCAATTCCCCTGTTGACGAGGTGATCGTTGATGATCGTCATAAACGTGCTACCGGAGTACGATTACAGAACGGGGAGATGCTGAAAGCAGACATCGTCCTCGTGAATGCGGACCTCGTTTACTCCTACAAACATCTGTTACCACCGTCGTCGACAGCGACGACCTTGGACAAGAAGCCAAGCTCGTGCGCGAGCATCTCTTTTTACTGGGCAATGGATACCATAATATCGCAGCTGAATGCGCACAATGTATTCTTAGCAGATGACTACAAAGACAGCTTTGACGACATATTCAAGCGACAACTAATACCGAAGGAGCCTTCGTTTTACGTACATGTGCCGACACGCGTCGACCCAAGCGCGGCACCAGCAGGGAGGGATAGCATCGTTGTGTTGGTGCCATGCGGACACCTTCTGGAAGGTGAAGCGCAAGCAGGATTGAATCCTCACTCACCACAAGACTGGAACGCAATGGTAGCGAAAGCTCGGAATGCAGTGGTCGAAACAATCAAAGCGCGCTGTGGCGTTGACGTTAGTCCGCATATCATCAACGAATTCGTCAACACTCCGGCGACATGGAAAGAAAAATTCAACCTCGATAAAGGGGCAATCCTTGGCTTGAGCCATTCGTTCTTCAATGTGCTGAGTTTCCGGCCAAACACCAAGCACAAAACCATTTCTGGAGTTTACTTTGTAGGTGCCAGCACGCACCCAGGCACTGGAGTTCCAATTGTGCTTGCAGGAAGCAAGATCACGTCTGATCAAATCTTGGACGACTATGGCATGATCAAACCTTGGACAGCTGGCACCCACAAGAGAAGAATTGTAAGCTCTCTTGATGTGGAAGGTTCAATACCTTTCGACCTTGCACGAACATTGCTGGCTTTTCTAAGTCTGCTAGTGTTGACGATATTGTACTTCATGGGTTCGAGATAGAGTTGCCTTTGGGAACGCTTATTAATAGAACTTGGATCTTTGCACTTCTTGCTTCCAACCGGAAAAAAGGTTTCCCCAAGCCCAAGACGACTGTCACAGTGCATCAATTGTGGCTGGTGTCTCGTGAAAGCGGCAACAAGATGTTACTAAAGTGATCTAGCATTTTCTCGGCCCGGAATGGCTCCGTACTGGCAGTCCTTATGTGCCATCTCGTCATGACTCGCCTCCACCTTTTCTCAAGCATGAATTCTGTGCTTCAAAGAAGGACGTAAGCAGCTGCAAAAGATCCGATATGCATGTCACTCATTCGGATATGCGGAACCCCTCGAATCCATCAAGAAATCCAGGCTGTTTCCCCACAGAATTTCAAGGTAGCTTAGTCAAGAACACCCAGCCAAAACGGAGAAGTATTCCTGCGAGGCCGCGCCAGACCATAAATGTTGCAGATCGCCGCTAGATAGTCACGAGGCAAGGCGAGAGCGCGTGATGCTGCGTCCCCTCCAACACGAGCCTTGTGATGGTTCAGGATGCCACCCACACAGGTGCCGCAAGGATACCTACATCGCCGCCAAGTCGAGTCTATGAGTCCTTTGTGCAATCATTCGATTCCGCTGACTCTTGAGAACCGCGCGTTGGTCAGCATCGGAGCGGGGTTATGCGATGAACTTGACACTTCCATGTCGGATTCCAACGCCAGATGCTGGGCCGTTCTCTCAAGAATGTCAGTCCGTGGGGCCACTATGTATGGACTCATCGATCTGCACCATCGTTCTTGCCTATTTGCGTTGCTCAGAGTTCTTACCTGATGTCATGGATCTAGCCATTTCACTTCAATCTCTGGACTGCTTTTCCAGATGGTTGAACCAAATCGATGATCATGAACTCTGGCCTCTTGCTCCCCAAGCTGGTTGCATCTTAGGCCTGTTTTCGGTTTCCTCCTTGCGTGCAGTCCGTGGCAGTCCTTTGTCATGTGGTCCACTTCGGCTGAAAGGTGGACCTCTGACACCTCAAAATAAGCACGCTGAGATGAGCTTCTCTACGAAGTATGTTATGTGACCAAATCCTATTCCTTCACACCACTAGCAAAGACAGCTTTTAACTCTACCCACAGGAATCGGCCTCATACCCACGGTGTCCACGATCTTAGTATGAGACGTCATCCTGCTAACAAGCGAGTGTTGCTGTGAAGTGCCTCATATACGCGTGCTTAGTCCTGCTTTTGCAACCAGCCTCTAACTCAGGGCCATACCAAATCCAGTTTCACCTGACCGAGGAAATTCAGCTCTGCAGATCGAAAAACTGTCAACTACTGCAACGATGTCGCTCTACAGGCGCAATGATGCTCTCCAGCACAACCCAATGACCAACACGGTCACCACCAACAACCACATCACCACACGTGGCAGTGACTGGTACTTTACCGTCACAGCAATCATGGCTGCAGCCACTTTTGCCTTTATGGGCCTTTCATTCAGAAAGCCACGTTCGGAGAGACTCTTCCACTACATTACAGCTGCAATTACTCTCGTTGCTGCCATCGCTTACTTCTCCATGGGTTCCAACCTGGGCTGGACCGCCATCCAGGTCGAGTTTCGTCGATCATCGCCCAAGGTCGCTGGCAACATGAGGCAAATATTCTATGTCCGTTATATTGACTGGTTTGTTACGACACCGCTGCTACTATTGGATCTTCTCTTGACATGCGGCCTGCCGACCCCTACGATCGTCTACACCATTCTCATGGACGAGGTTATGGTTGTCTGTGGCCTTGTCGGCGCCCTAGTCAAGTCATCATACAAGTGGGGTTACTTCTGTTTTGGCAGCGTCGCGTTTCTCTTTGTCGCCTACACCGTCATCTTCGAGGGCCGAGCACATGCACGGGCACTAGGGAACGACGTTTTGAAGACCTACACCATCTGCGGTGTCTGGACCATTGGCCTCTGGTTCTTGTATCCGATTGCCTGGGGTGTCTCTGAAGGTGGCAATGTCATTGCTTCCGACTCAGAGGCGATTTTCTATGGAATTTTGGACCTGTGCGCCAAGCCGCTGTTCGGGATGCTCCTCCTCTGGGGTCATCGTAACATTGATTTTGCTCGATTTGGACTGCATATCCGAGATCCCGTGGGAGACAGGGTACCGGCTGGCGAGAAACAGGCCCCGAACCAGCAGGCGAGCAGTACTCCTACCCCAGCGAACGCGGAGACTCCCGCCACGACTGTCTAAATGGGGATTTGTCACTGAGGAAGGATGAGTGACCAAGTCTAGGGAGAGTATGGGGTGTTCTGACGTCTGTCATTAGTCACAAGAAATGCTACGTTGGGGCAGGCGAGTAGCACACACGTGCGCTGGAGCAGGAAGTTTAACGATGGAAATACCAAGGAGCCGGGGGTCATTGGAGACTTGCCCTCATACGATACCCACATAATGCGCGATTTGGCTTACATTAACGACTATAGATTTAATATTGATATCTCAAGCATACAGCACCTTGAATTTGATTTTGCTGTAGGTTCGTCCCTCGACTGGGCTCACAGGGCCTTTGAAAAGGAGGCGTGCATGGGTCCAGTTGTCAGTCTAAGCCTTAAGAAATTCGAACTTGCGGGGGTTGCTAAGACAGTTTTCCCCGCCTCTGCGAAATGATAAGACTAATAAACATCAAGGCATGGCGCGACCAGCCACCTCATAATGCAGAATCGCCAATCTGCTTATCAAAGGTCCACATGGTGCTATCTCTGGGGTGACGTTTTCAAGGCCGTTGAACCCCTTAATCCAGAGTATAGGTACAAACAGTTACGGAAGGACGTCTCTGCCTCTCATCATTCAAAGGTATGGTACTCTGTATTTCGTGAGAACCAAGCAAGCGGTAAATGCAAAAGATGATGCCAAGGTCAATTGCAGACCTCAGCCCCCCTTGGCACAAGGTGAAAGTCGAATTGCCAAGACCACCCAAAGACTTTGCTTTTACATATAGGTAAAAAGGGGGGCCAAATTCGAAATGCACACTAGCAGTCGGGAAATTTCTCAGGATGGAGTGCACTTTAGAGCTTGCCCAGGTCGATTAAGTTTCAACCAATAACAGTGGGAGCGCATTTTTAAGCTCAGCGCACTTTGGGTTTCGGATTCAGAATTCAGCCAGTGGGAGCCAACGAGCTTAGAAGGTTAAAAAAGTTAAGGATCAGGCCGGTGTGTGAGCTAGCGTCACCGCGCTTTTGGGAGATTGCGTGGGTTGCATAGATACCTAGGTGGTCATGAAAGTATCCAATGCCATGCCCGCTATTCTGGGGAGGACGAACCATTTGTGCTTGTGCTCGCTTGTGCTAATGTGCTATAGGTGCTAGGAGGTGTGATGTAATACAGCGAATGTGGGTGCTTCACCGCCCGGGTAATTATTGTCCTATGGTTCGACTGGGAGCCGCAATTTCACGGGGATCAGCATGAGAAATCAGTTGGTCGACCTACGAAATCAAGTCAAAATGAAAATGACCGTGCAAAATGTAACTTCAAGTCAAAAGTTTAGATACCACTTGCCCCAGCTTGACTCGTTGGTCCAGTTTGAGGGCACCCAGTTTCGAAATGCCAAATGTGGGTGTCCATGCCGCGGCTACTAAGTAAGTAGTAAAGTAGTACAAAGTATGAAGAAAGTGGTTTGAAGGTGACGAGTGAGAGTGAAGCCGCTCGTCTATACCCACCTAGGTAGTAACTCACCCATGTCCTGTCCTGCCACGCGCTGTCCCATCCGCTCTGCCCTGACTAGTACTAGTACTTCGTTCACCCCGCCCGGCCCTTTTCCTTCTGCTTTGGAAAAGCGCTCTCATCTTCCTGGCTGTCAGAGCTCGTTGTCGCTGTGTTTGCTACATGATTAGTTTCAGACTCCCACATTGCGGGTAGTCGTCCATTCCTTTACTTTTAAAGTCCCAACTATCTACGTTCATTTTCACTACCGTGTAGCCACACCCAGCTTCACAGCTACTGTCAAGCTCGTAACAACAAACAGAAAGCAGAACCAGCACAATCAGATCACGACCTGCACACCGATAGCCCAAAATGCGCCTTCCAACGTTCGCAGCACTCCTCGCTACCGCCAGTCTTGGACTCGCGGAGTCCGGCTCATGGGATTCTTGGGTTCCCTCAGTGCCTGTGACGACGACCATTACCATGACGCTTCTACACTACAACGAAACTGTGACCAGCACGGCGCATTCATCCACAGCCACTGGAGTGAGTGTCGCTTCACATAGCTTTGTCGCAAACGTTACAGCGAGCGTATCGTATACACCAAGTTCACCGTCCAGCGGTAGCCCCGTTGGCAGTGGTAGCAGCACCGCGGCAATTGCGACCTTCTCCGCTGGTGCAGGTGCAGTGCAGGAAGCCAGCATGGCGCTCGCAGCGGTAGCCGGCATCGGAGCGATCGCAGGTGGACTGTTCTACTAGATGCGCCTTGGGCGCATGACAGTCTGTTGATCCGACTGCCGGCTTCTCCAGCACAAGCTGCCGAGGGCCTACTCCCTTTCACTGCACAAGACCTTCTTTCACGACTTCAGCGAAGGTCAAACATTTAGCTGCAATCCACACAAACCTCTTGAGGAGGGATTTTCGCCTGGAGCGCACATAAAGGATCGAAGCTAAGCTTCATCCTGACCGTAACGGTCACCGTCGCCGAGATTGATCCCAGCCTGGATATACGTTACTGCCAGTCGACCTTCTCACCCGCCTTGAAATCGTCACGTTCAATTTTCATTTGTTGTTGCAGTCATTGCAGCATGTGGAGTCTCTGCCGTGATACTTGCGACTATGACCGCTACGATCAGGCATGCGATGCGATGCGATATGTATATATAGTTAATACTGTTGCTTCGAGCAGAGGAAGTTGTTGATGGACTTCTGGTGGTTGTCTGCTCAAAGGAGGGGTGAGCTAGCTCTAAGTAATACATGCTATACAGTTACCAAAGACTTCGAACCTCGAACACTTTTTGCTTGTAGCTTAATGATGCTTACCTAACTTGTCGACCAACTTGAACCCTACTTTGACATCAGTCGACCGAAATAGCAGCTGTGGACCAGTCTCAACTCCGGGGTAGTGGCATGGCTGAGTGGATGCAAACTTGGGGGGCTACGGGGGGGGCGCTGGAAGTAAACAAACACGTTACGTCTTGGCGCTCGTGGACGCGTTCCTGATTTGACATCATCGTCAGCGGCCGGCCTGAGGCTGCATCCGCTCGGCCATTTCGAACTTCCTAACTTTCACTTGTTGACGGACGCCAGCAACATCCGCCCAAGTGCCTCACACGCACCGATCGAGGTGGTGCTCATGGTAGGGCAGTGGTGAGCATGTATCGTGCCTTGCAGTTTCGCCACCAAACGTGAAAACCTGCAGCGATTCAACTTGCCACCTGCTGCTGAACTGCTGCCATCGCCGTCGACCAGTTAGTTGACCTTCGTTTCTTGATATCCTTACCTTCATCGCTATGGACGACCTGCAGCTTCCCACCCTTCCTCAGTGCTCTAGCGAACCACATCTTCCGCGTCCGCCATTCCTACGGCTCACCTCTCGCAAACGGTCAGCTCGCAGCAATGAATTCTTCGACGACGACGGGCTCTCCGGCTCACTAAACACTTCCTCCGACCCAGCTTTGTTCTCGAGTGACGAAACACCTGATGCAGAGAATTACGCTGGTGGCAAACGACGCAAGAAGAAGACGTACGCGGGCACGTGGTGGGGTGAGAAATTGTCCCGCTCAAAGAACGGGAGCCGAGGAAATGGAGGAAGTGCAAGTGGCAGTGAAACCAGCTTGAGGAAAATGTCAAGCAAAAGGAAATTCACGCGTAACTTTGACTCGGGCATTTTCATGAACAGCGACGATGGCAGCACCGATTTGGGCTCGGATTCTAGCTTTGGCAACGAATTGTTCGAGGCCCAAACGCAGGAAAAGCACCAAAAGACGATACGCGTTTGTCCAGAGCCAGAATCACCCATCAAGAAGCTGTTGAGAAGTGAGGGAAGTGTGTCGCCTCAACGAAGTCGGGGTTTTAGACCAAGCGTTGTCCTAGACGACAGACTCCAACAAGCTCTGTCTGTCGTCCGAAACTGCTTGGAGTTCAGTAAGGAGGACGTGGATTTGTCGTACGTAAATCTGGCACTCTTGATGGATAACCTGCTGACTAACGTGATACAGCGGCATGGGCCTGGACTCACTTCCTCTTGAAGTACGCGAATTAGCCACGATGGTCAAGGACGACCCGCCAGATCAGCTGCAGTTCGGCTCGCTTGTGGCTCGACCGCGACTCTACCTCTCTACCAACCTTCTCCGGCAGCTTCCGAGCCCTGTCCTGGAGCTGACCAATCTCCGCCTACTGAGCTTGCGACAGAACAAGCTGACTAGCCTTCCGCCAGGCATTCGCAATCTGATCAAGCTCGAAACACTCAACATCTCGGGCAACAAACTTCAATGTCTCCCAGTCGAAGTCCTGGATCTCATGTGTCACCACCGGCTGACCGAATTGCAAAGCGAACCAAACCCGTGGTTGGAGAGGGAAACCCGGACCGACAGTGCGTGGCCGCTCCCATCACGTCTGTCGAGCAGGCCACAAGTGTACTTGAGCGGAGCAAGGCGGAACGGCGTGGACTTCAACATCAGTCTCAAGTTGTGTGCATCGAACGAGAAGATGCCCAATTCGCAGTCCAACAAGCACCAATCTTCAAGTGCTTGCAAAGTCCCTCCTCTGTCCGAACTCGTTCTCCGCCAGCTCTCAAGAGTCAACAACTCCAAACGAGATCTGTCCCCGCTTATGCCAGACGACGCTCCAGCCTCGGTCACAAGCATGCTCTCAGACTTGCACCTGGCACAAAGCCAAGGCGATCGACGGTGCGTGTGGTGCAAACGGCAGTATGTAACACCTGCCCAGCAATGGACGGAATGGTGGCGCATCAATGTCACCGCCAAGAACGCTGCTGCTCCATCACCCGTGAATGAGGAGGGACGCCAGGGGAACGTCTTGCCTTTTGAGGTTGGAATCTGTGGGAGTTGTTGCTAGACACGGCATCCAGCGTTTTCTTGTATGCTAGTTTGCGATTAGTTGGGAATTTTTGTACATGCATGTCAATCAGTGTGCTTTGTAGCGATCAGAGTCTAACGTTTCAGGAAGAAGAATATGCAGGTTGGGAGTTGGCAACTGGGCCTTCCAATTCTAATTCTTAGCACTATCAGTGATCTTCCCAATGATAGGGACTAACTACTTGCCTCCGCCTGTTCTGTATTTAGGCGAACTTTACGACCGCAGAAAACCTTCACGAACCTAACCGGAGAGAGGCAATTCTCTAAAGCTTAACACTGACAGCCCAAATTGTGATTGGAGAACCGCACATTATGTATCAAATCTGTACTAGACTCCGCTCAGCTAGACACTAACGACGCGTCGGCTCGTGAGTCGGGCGGTCATCCATCAGCAAACTTGAACCTCCTAATAAACGGTTTTCGGGCGCGCTACACATGTCATTTTGTACGCTACGTGGGCTCGAACGAGCTAAGGCCCCTCTACAGTGGATGAGGTATCAATTTGTGGTTCAGAAGGAGTACGAAGATGGGATATGCCTATGTGCTGCCGCAGTAGTAATATCGCTACGGGCTATCAAAATCCTCTGTGGGCCTGTCATCGCGTCTCCCATTGTTGTGCGGCCTTGAGATCGTTACATGCTTCTGAGAGGATTGTCAAATGTGGCCAAAAGCTGAAAGCCGATCGTCTTACTGGGGAGCCGGTGTGCCTGACTTTACCACATCGAGTGAGCAGGGTATCCGATGTCTCTGCCTGCAAGTCTAACATAAGACAAGCATGGAGTCATAGTAGTCCTGGAGATGTCGAGGTATGAGTGTGAGTTTGAGGTATGAATGTCAGTGTGTATAGCTAACAGCAGACAGCCATTTCTGAGATTCCAAGCCCGTCCAAAAAATGTCGTCAAGCATGGTCAAGGAGATGAACATCGTCCCTCTCTGGATTCATTGGCAAGTCCTACGGCCCTGCTCAGGATAGCACATTTCCAGTCGTTTCATCAACTTCGGGCGACACAGTCCACACGCAGTCTTTTCCTCAATACAGAAACGCGGGAACTCCACTGCCCAAGATCATGTCAATAATTTGGAGAATTTCCCCCCGTCTTTCTCGATCCCCTGGCTGGTCTTTAACGGCGTTCTTGCGATGCCGGGTTTTCTGTTATGAACTGTCTTGTAGACCGAATTCGAAATTAAGAATCAGCTTCGAATCACGATTCGAATACCGCATCCACCTTCCTAATAAAGTAATCGTTCGCCATCGCCATCGCCATCGCCATCGTCATCGTGGTGTTGAGGTTTTAATATAGATCCGTCGTGTTTCCACTAGTTCCGTAGCACCTCGCAGACTTCTAGCGACTCCGTTAATAACGCGCTGCGTTTAGCTGCTAGTAGCCTCTTTATAAATAAAAAGACTCTCTCTACCTCAGCGGACGTTGTTGAAATACTATCTAACGTAGCTGTAAAGGGTCTGTCGACCACTAATAGATGGGGAGCGGAGTGTGTCGGAGACTCGGAGCGGTGCTACCATTGGTGCGGTGGCGAGGTCTCGAAGCGTCCGTAGTTAATTGAGACGGTTTTAGCACTCGTTAGATCGGGTCGGTGGAGTTGCTTCCGTCTCCCGCGTTGGAGGAGCCAATGGGATTTTGATATATGAATGCGTCTGCGTAGAGATCTTCAGCCGTTGGTCTCTCCTCTGGAAGCCAGCGAATAATTTTTTTCATGAATTGAAGCAACAGTTGTCCATCCTCGCCGCTGAAATGCTTATTACGAGTTTCGAGGGACTGGTTGGGAATTGGCGTTTGGGCAATCCAGTTGCCTAGGTCGTTAGCTTTGGTCCATATGTAGCGGGCAGAGGCAATACCTTCGTGATCCCAGTATTTGCTGCAGTTTTCACTCCTTTCTAGGAAATCTTTTGGGGGCGGACCGATGAGCGAAACCATCTCAGCGAGGTGTCGCTCGTCATGCAACAGCCCATCCTTGGAAGCGTTGAATAGGTAATTGCCTTGAAGAAGGTCCCAGGTCTGAATAATGTAAGCGTGATCACATATTCTAATTAAGTAAACTTACAGTGAGTGCGATTGCCCAGATGTCAATCTTTGAGTCCCACTTCATGCCTAGAATGACTTCGGGAGCCCGATACTGACCAGGCATGGCATCACCAGAGTGCTCTGCACCGATCCTCGCTGCTCCAAAGTCGCAAATCTTTGGCATTCCGCCAGTGATTGGCATTCTGTGCGACATGTGTATCGTCCGATCTGGTAATATCTTTCGATAGGATGGATTTTCGAGTTCCGACTTCTCTATCTCTGAGAGCACAGCCATATCCGTCAGGCCGAGAAGAAGATTGTTTGGCGATATGTCTAGGTTCGGTCAATCGAATTCCGAGGTGAGGTTGATTGCGGAACGCGTTCACCTATATATACAACACCAACTTAATAGAGAAGGTCCAATCCTATGAGCAAAATCTGCATGGTGTGCTGGACCAATAGTTTAGGCACAGACTTTTCGGGGAATCGGTTGCGCAACTGAGTAAAATTGAGGCCAAGTGGAGTGAAGAGCAGACATTGATGTTTTCCAACAGAGCCTTGAAGGAAGAAGTGGTCGACGATTAAACGAAGGAAGTTCTTTCCTGGATGTTCGGCTTCAATGGAGTCAAGATATTGTGAGACGGACAGTTCATTGTCAACATTTGAATTCGAAGTCTCTTCCGTGGCGCACACCTTCATGGTCAAGAAATCATTCTGCCTTCGGGAAGTAGATCCGTCAGCTCGATTATAAACAATGAAGAAAAAGGGTTGCCCCCTGGGAGATGAGATACACACTTAAGGTCTCGGCAAAGCCACATAGTTGAAGTGGTCCCAAATCCAAGCTTCGCCAGGATTTGGTAACGGTGATTGTACACATCGCCTATCCGTACGGGATAGAACCTCTCGGCATGATATCTGGGTAGGCTCTCTTCTTCGAATTTGTCTTCCAATGAAACATGTCCAAACCCACTAGTCGGAAAAGAGCGAATGAGGTTGCGATCGGACCTTGTTGAGTATGGGTAGAAATATTGCGATATCTGGCGAGGCGCAAAGGACGACTTTCTATATGCAAAAAGGTTGAGAAACGGCGAAAACCTGCACTGGCAGGTCATGACGCTGAATTACGATGCTGAACTGGGCCTTGGAGATTGAGGTGCCAGAAAAGGAGGTGCCTTGCGGCCCGTAGGTTTGAGGCTTTGTTTTCTACACCTAACTACTTTAGGCCTCGTAGTAGTAGCTCACAGAAATCTCCTGTCCCTGCCACCATGATACATCTATTTTCTGGCTCAGTAGTTGGCTTCACTTCGTATCGGTATAGTCTTGGAGATCAGCCCCTAATCGCGGACCAGAAGTGGATCATCGAAGCTTCCAGGATTCCCCAGATTACGGATAGGGAAAGTGCGGCGAATCAAGAAACCAAATTCGACCACGGCCGATCCCAAACCAGAGAAATATATCTTTTGACCACACCTATCCAAGCCATCCAATGGCACTGAGATCGGCAGCAAAAAGTCCTGGAACCAGCGCATCTCCCGAAGGCAAACGAGCGTCCAAAATAGGGGCTGAAGGGATTGTCCCTCTCGACTCCCCTCGACGGATCCTGCCGATTCACCCATCGATACCTGAAGTCAAACTCCCCATCACGTCGATAGACTCTGCTCCGAATTCAAATCAAGCATCTGCCTCAGATCCTTCTTCTACTGGACCCGCCTCTCAAACTGCTCAGACCGAGCGGCCTTCAACCACCACCACCACCACCACAATCCACCCACTAACATGCATCCCATTAACCGACGCAGACCTGCACACGCACAACATCGAGGCACTTCTGCGCCAGTACTCGACCCGGGAAGCAGCGGGGAAAGCACGCGATGAAGCCGCACGCGAGCTGAGGAAACTGTTGGACGAGAATGAGAAACGTCGCAAAGAAGTCGAGCGGGAGCTGGACGAGAAGGAGAAAACCAGGGAGATTGAGCGGAGAGTCTATGCCAGGAAATTGGGCCGTGATGGATAGTCTCTCCTCGCCATTGTGACTTTGATTCGAGCTCGACTTCCTTCACCATGTTCCCTGGCGGAATGCACATTCACATTCCGTCTACCTGGACCGTGCAGTTCCGGTCTTGGCTTTGTTTACCTCTGTCGATCTCGGTAGTCTGGCGATTATGGCTTGGACGATATGGTTGACGCTGCGAGTCTCGAATGCAGCAAGTCTTTTTACTGCTTGTTCATCAAGGACTGCCCTTTCCAGGATGGACTTCAGTCGCCGATCGTCAGACGATTATAAGCCGGACCCTGGATCCGACAGTGTTACCACTGACGGGCTCTCCGCCGCCTTCGCAGTCAAGTCCGAGATGAGACATACTTTTCAGCGACCCGCAGACCCCGATACGCCAACCATCAAAACCTACGATCCCGACGATCATGATCGTGACGACCTCTTTGATGGAGAACCGGACACCTTGGAGTATTCGCCCGAAGTTCCGGGATCCGGTGACGAGCGCGAAACTCACCGACATCTCCCTGAAGGTCATGACATTGACCGCCCTCGGACGCTGGCTGAAGAGCTGGCCGAAATGTACGGAGAAAATGCACCCATGCCTGCGTGGGATGATTATGACCGTATCAAGGGAGAAGCGCAATATAGTCCACAGTTGCCGCAACTAGGCTCCCTGGAAGGTGACCAGACGGCCATGATGAGCGGCGCCATGAGGGACAACGAAACACACGAGACCGCCGCAGATCGAATTGCAATCCCTCACGCACCGCCCCTGAATGACCCTCTTTTCAGATCCGTCACACCCACCGAGTCAGAACTAGGGCGAATGGACTTTGACTTCTTCAAAGTTATAGAGCAACTGAAGAGCGAGGATACCCGTGATGCTTTGCGCGAAATCAACCCAACCCTGTCGCAGCAAGATTTATTCCGGGTCTACCGGCATATCACGATGATGGAACAGAGGTTCGAGCAGAAGTTCGACGAAGGCGGCGACATGGAACAGTTAATAAGGGAAGAGGGCCTTTTCGGGTTTCGAAATGAAAAATTTCGGGACGAGTCTCCACCATTTCCCCGTGACGAGTCGAGTTCACGAGGCTGTCAGCCCAGAAGCGGCGATAGAATCCTCAGCAGCCTGAGTAGTTCTATTGCTGACTCATTAGATACAAGACAACAAACGCTGGACGACATTACACTTGACGCTGCGCATTCCTCTCTCATGCGCTCCAAGCCATACCTCACAGATGTGACACCTACTGAAGTCCAAGGCCATCATCCTTCGATCATTCCACGATCGCCTCAAAGATGTCAGTCCCGAACTAGCGATCATGCGAGCGAAACACGAGCCAATCTCGGCGGTGATGTTGCAGACTCTCAAAGGCTGAAAGATGCTGTCTCCGCAGGTGAAAACGAGAACAGTGACGCATCGAGCCAACGAATCCGTTCGTCGCATCAACACAGCACCCAACTTCATAGTCCTTTCAGAGTTCCCAGCAGACTTTCACCTTTCCCATCTCCTGTCCGACTGAGCCCAGTCAGAAGAACTCTTGACTCTATAGATGCAGCAAGTATGAAAGCGATAATGGACTCACCAGCCCCTGACCCCCGGGGAGTTCCGTCTAGGCCAGACACTCCAAGGCCACGCGCTACAGAGCAGAATGATCATGGCTCGCTACAATTGGCGGCTGGTGGGATCTGGCCGCCAGCCAATCCGGTGAGCATGCTTGGCAGCACAACTTACTCACCATCTCCGCCTCCCGCTCAGGCATCACCAACTGCGACGGTTGACCGTTACGGCGCCATAGACTCTCGATATACCGACAGCAGCTCGCCGGGTTACAGAAAGCTAGCAGACTCCCCCCAAATGCCTAGTACTGCACTAGCAGATTACTACGCCTTCTTTGATCCTCCACCACTGTCTATACTGCAAGTCCCAGACATGAAGCCTGCTGAAGATGTTAAGCCAGAAGTCACAATCGAACGAGATCCTCACACACCCGAACCTTGCTCGAGCCGACACATTCCGTGCATCTATGAACCACGGGAAATACCGTCAGGCGCTGCAGATGAGCAAATTCAATCCGTCCCGAGGCCTGAATTTCGACATACTCACGTACCCGCTGATCATTCGGTCCCTCTCTCACATACAGCATCAGGAGAACGGTCGGACCGCTCCTCTGATCCCTTTGCAAGCGGTGCAGACATGATTATCTTGCCGACCGACCAAGACTCGCCTCTGCTGAATCCACTCACAGGTCTCGCTGGAGAAATCCACCGATCGAGACAAGGACAGCGAAAGTGCACAACATCAGCTAGTACCCGAACCAAACGAAATGCAACTGCCACAAGATCACGTGCGATTGGCGCAAAAACTTCTGGAAATTCTAAGCCGGATACCGTATCCGATGCCGGTTCTTCCTTGGCAGCGGAACCTCGTGAGCGCCGAGCCAATCCTGCGAACAACGCTCCAAAGCTCGGTGTCCAAGGTGTCAAAGTGAAGGTGACAAAGACAAGAGCAGCTTCTCGAAAATTCAGTGCGAATACCTCGCTGAAAAGGACAGAAAAGGCCGAGGACCTGCCAAGGGTTCCGTCGCTGCCAGTGGATATGGACGTTGATCTCCCGCTGCCCGAACTCTCTATGGCAGATCTTTCTCACCCTGCAGACAGTCCTGAGCAGCGAGACAGAGAAATCTGCTTGTCTTCGAAGGACGAGCTAGACATAATCGAGGTCGAAGGAACGTCCGAGAAAGAGACAAGGTTGGAAGATCGAAGCCGCGTGGGAAAAACACGTGCACGCAGAGCGAGATCCACGCCTAAACCAAAGACTCGAGCAGATAGGTCAAGGGTTGAAACCTCGTCTGGCAAAAACAAATCTTCAGAGACCAATACGGATGGTCTGGTAGGTCCACGTGCCAGGGATGGAAGGACAGGCCCAACGAATGGTGAAACGACGTCAACACCAATGCCCGGCTCGAAACGTACGTCTCCACATAAAACGAGGACAAGGTCTGCGCCGAGCCGCAAAAGAACAGTCAGACCAATAGCCAATACCAGCCCTCTGAACGATGGCATCGATGTTGAGTCCGAAGCAATCGAACAGCAAACACCAACCTGCCGTCGCTCCATGGTTCCCAGAACGCCGAGATCGCGCAAGGAAGGAACAGGTCCACGCCCGCATGCAAACTCGAACAGACTCACACCTCAATCAGCCGAGAAGGGGACTAGCCAAGTAGACGACCGTCCAAGGAGACGCTCGCCCAGGATTGCGAAGTTGCAAGGCAGAGAGGTGGACGATTGCAGGGCACTGCCTTGAACCCTTGGTCAGCGAGCTTACGGCTGCAGAAGTTATCAATGTTCCCCGAGAAGCTGGCGCAGAGTTTGCAGCAATGCTGAAATACTGCAAATGTGGGAAATTTGGGGGACTAGAAATCTTGTTACATAGATACAGTAGACCTCAGCTCTCTGATTGATGAATTCTGAAGCTTGCCTGACTTGCCCTTATAATATTATTCCTCTTGTAATACTTGTGATAAGGCGCTTGAGTCTCCTACTGAGCACTCCTCCTTCTAATCCTACTCCTAAGGAACTGACAAGCATACTCCGACTCGCAGAGCACCTTCTCACACACCTCTCGGAGCTCAATTTTCCATGATCATCACTCATCTTTCGTTGTCAACCTCTGATGAACGTGATTATTCTTCTAAGGGTTACGGGTGATGATATATATTTCTTAGTTCCAACATCCTGTCCCTTTCTCCTCACTGCAGCAGCGACAGAAAGATATGTACTGCTGAGCTAGGAGGAGCTGGTGTTTCTTCGCTTTCCATCGCCCTCGTAGGCTAGGAGGGTGGTTACGTGACTGGCTACGTGCACCCCCTTCTAACACACTATTTACTCTTCTTCATCTTCTTCTTCTGCTCCTCCTCCCTCCTCCTCCTCCTCACTTCCTCTCGTTCTTCTTCGATATTTAGCGAGCCAAGTGTGAATGAGGCTTAGATAGTTTTTACTAGCATTCATATTTTTCCCCCATCACAAGCAAACTGGACAAGCTTGGGGGTGTCCTCGCCAAGATGAGGATGAATTATGAATACGGGGAGCTCTCAGGTCGCACGTCGCACGTCGCAAGTCTCGCTTGACTCGGCGTTAGCAACGAATAATGAGAATGCACTTTCTTATTTCAACGTTCAATCCGTCGGGCCAGGCGTGACAGTTGTTCATTTTGGTGTTCACGCGGCGACGTGATAGCATGCACATGCGCCCCCATGAACGTCAAACATCAATCTGGGGCAGCTGATACGGAGTGCGTCAGTTTTGGTCTCTGTCTAAGTTTTCCGATCTTGCTGCGTGGTGGAAAAGAACTATGCATCAACGATGATGGATTGTCGTGGAGGTCGAGTTTTCCGCCCTGTTTTCCGCCATATAAGCCTCGACTAGCGCCACACTAGCTCCTGATGCAGACGAGGCAAGATGCTGTAGGGTTTCTTGGGTATCTAAAATCATTGAACTTAAAAAAAAGATCAGGACATGAATGACGAAGGGTCGTATTTTTGGTCCTGTACCTGCACACTCAATGCATAGCTTGAGAGCTGTCGTGGAGCTCCATTGGCTATGAGTTCGGGAGATAGGTCCGAGACGGGTGATGAGCCGAAAACGTTTTCGGAGGTTTGTCCCGCACGGCGTAAGCTTAGTCCCCAAGTGGTCTACAAACGCACTTCCCTCTCAATCTAGACGACCTTTTAATGGCTGTGTTCGGATTGTGTTGGTATGCATCAGGACTCAGGCTCTAAACGGCGCAGTATTACTACAGCGTTTTATTCGATCTTCTGGGGATCTTTCTCGGTGCATCGAGATCGTAGGCTTGCTGTGATGCTGCGCTTTTTCCAACAGGACGGCATCGACGCTGATGCATCCACTTATTACCTTAGGCTCCAAATAATATGAAATTCCTCGAGCCTATCATGGGTTATCTGCCGGGCGTGAATGACAAGGCCAAGCGGGATGAGGCAGGCGTCTGAGATCATCGGAATATGTGCTGATCTCGGCAATCGCTTGATTCACGGCTCAGGGGGGCGCACCGTAGCAGTCTGTAGAGTGATTTGTGAGACATGACAGCCACTTTCTAGACGATCTGTGCTCTGCTTCCGAGCCATGTCATGTCATGCGGGTAGTAATAATAGGTAGCTGTCTTTTACGGCAGCTCAACCACGAATCAGCAGAGAAGCGTGGAATCTTCCTTTGTTAGATCCCACGACAAGACTGCCTGCTTGATGCGTTTCCCGAGACTCTTGGTGCACTTAAGTCGGCTGTTCGCCAATCTTAGGCGTTCGATGTGTACGTAGTACTCAGAAGTCCCTTTCATAGTCCATACAGGCCAAGACCAAGATCGCTTATGCTCCATTCTTGGAGCTCTGAAAGCTCATCAATCTTTTCCTCAACTGGACGGGCAAATTCGAATAAGAATTGAAGCATCCACCGGTCGAGCCGAAAAGACGCCTCTTTGCTCTTCTGGCAAGCCTTGTGGAACTCTCTGAACCTCGTAAAACAGACGTCAAGCGTCGGCCAGAATTTCTGCAGTCGAGTCAGGATTTCAAAGTTTCTCTCGAGCCGAAAACGCGCAAGTTTGATTTGCGCATCTTCAGAGCTGAATAGTAGAATGTGCAATTGCACAGTCGACGCTATGACCAAGACATGTCCAACCATGGGATAATACACCTCGCAGCCGGGAATTGAATATGCTTTGTAAAGAATCTCACACAGACCTGTGGCATGTGCTTTACACTTACTGGCGTAGTAACCGGCCTGCGAAATCTCATCGAATGAGTCTTCATGAAGGTACTGATAGTACAATAATTGTCCGTAGTGGTAGTAGCCCAGATACACTGCAACGAAGAAGTAACCCAGGCCAAGATTTGAATAATATTGCAAGTTCTCGGTAGTATCCTTCAGCTGGTCAGGTAGGTTCACATACCAGTCGTCCAGCTTCGCTGTTAGGTGATCCACGTTGAAATTGAAATCATAGCCGAGTGTTTGGTTTGTCGCAGCAACACGGTTGAGCTCTGAAATCTCGACTAGGATTGCATTTAGTTTGACCATTTGTGTCAACAAGGAGGATGTTGATTCTTCCAGCATGGTAGGACTGGGAAGGTCGTAGTTTTCGCGTCTCATCTCTAGAAAGACAACCTCCTCCATCGGATAAGGCACATCGTTGCGCGGGAGCATGGAGCGGGGAAGCCGTATGCCGTTAGAAGACCACACGTCAATCATGCACAGGGTCCACCAAATGCGAATATTGGTCTCTTGCTCCAGTCGTGTGCTCACAAGCATGTCCGGAAGATCGATTGCCATGGCCAACCGACATGCAACGCTGTAGTACAAAGATTCTGCCAGGGCTTCTCCTTCAGTAACAACATAAGCGCCCAGCAGGACACAGGCTTGAATCGTCGCAACAGAGATGTCTCGAATGTTCAATAGGCGTTCGGCCTCTCTGGCGTAAGGCCTGCCGCGCAGCCGGGGATCAACAGATGCAAAATAGGGATCGGTCGAAAATCTCGCAGAGAGGCTGATGATTGAGAGTAAAACTACTCGTGGAACGTTTCCACTCCTCACGTCCTCTATGAGGCTTGGTTTGTGAAAGATCGAGTGAAAGGTGTCATGAATGTACTGAAAGTAGAGATTGGTCAATTCCTCACAAAGTGCCTGCGGCGGTAGATTGACCAAGGACGCGCTCGTCGTTGACCATCTGGCAAGATCGAGGTCATCCTCACCGGATGTGGGAGATTGGCCATGCCATGAGGGAGTGTTAGTGGCACTTCCGCTTTGAGCTGTAGTGAAAGAACATTGAATATTCCGACCTGCACAGTAGACACACGCTTGACCGGCATTGGTCACCTCACACTTGCGTCGTCGATTACTGAAAGTGGGGTTAGTGCATTCATCGGCGGATAATAGGGAGGATGACCTGCCGGCACGCGACACAAGCAGTGGGAGGTCTCATCGCTTCGACCAGCGATAACCCGTGGAGCAGAGGGAACTGCAACAGTTTCGATCAAAGTAGCGGTTGTACACAGCGCAAGTCCACATATTGCGCCTTGGCACCCTCAGGCTAATGACCATGGGTCAGCAGGTGATGTGGAGAAGAACCTAGTCCGAACTCAGGGTGTCAGGGCTGCCGGTTACACGTTAGAATCGAGGTATGCAGGACATTGAGTCACGACTAGACGTACAACCAGAGTTCATCCTCAGAACGGTCATGATACGCATTTGAGTAGTTAGAGGCAAAGATTTTCCATAATGAAGCATTGCGACCATTGTGGAGACGGGGTAGAAATTTCTCGAGAAGGAAGTCTCTGTCAAGGCAAGACGTGCGGGACCATATCCCATTTCGTACCATGGCAAATTGAGCTTCGGGACCTGTAAAACTGCCTTTACTCAATCGGTACTTTTCGTCACGCTACAGAAGAGAGCGTTTTCTTAAGAAATCGTATCAGACAGCAAGTTTGAGCCTTCCGAAAGGCCAAACTCGCGAATTGGGTGGGTAGGCGCTACCACGACAGCTCGTAGCTACCGTGCACACGTGAAATGAGCACAGTCTACACTATGTTGGAAGGCGTCTCTAAAACGCCTTCAAATGCACTCTCTCAGTCATTTACAGCCTCTCACAACTCTTGTTTATGCAGCATATATCGAGCGTTTCCTCCATTGAGCGGCCGTAGCCTGTACATCTTCACGCTGTGCCGTGGGACCTTGACAGACAGCTCTGGCTTCTTAGCGGAGAGACTCCCAATCTTTGTGCCCATGAGGCGCTCATCGTTGTTTGCCAGCCCTTCCTTGTAGGGTGTTTCTGTTACGTTGTACCAATTTTTCTGGTGTTTTTGGAAACCTTCCGTCAAGACCTTCTCGGCTTGTTCTTCACTCATTCTGTGCCCCCAGAGATCGTAAACGTCGTAGTCTGCCTGCACTTGTTCCGCTGAACCTTCTGGTCCTTCGTGCACGAATATTTCGTTCAGATCAGTCTTGATGGTCATAGCCTCGTCTGCGGCATTCAAGAACACAACCAACTCATCGTTCGGATATAGGGGCCCAGACCAAATCTGAACCTCACCTTGTCCGTACTTGTCTTTTTTAACGTTCAGATCCTGTCGGACTCTCGTCGCAGGTCGTCCAATCGGGTCTTGACTGACCGCGATCACGGCGGGGTTGTTGAGAATGGTCAAAGTTTTGGCAGTCAACTCTCGTAGGTCAGCACCGATGAGTAGAGTTGACTTGAGAGCACACCACATAGAGAAGTGTGCCACGTACTCGTCGTCAGTCATGCCTCCAAGACCGACTTCGAGCATGTCCAAATCATTCCATCCACCGGGGCCGCCTCGGTCGGCATATGGCGCAACCCTATTGAGGATGTTCATGACGGAACATTGACTTCCTGGTGCTACACAATGAGGGTCTCGGGGGTCGTTGCAAGAACACAGTGTGTCCGGTCGATTGAAGTGATCGTAGATGTCTCCTGAGATGCGCCAGGAATTGGCCAAAGACATGCCCCAAGTATGGACGTAATCTTCGCCCCAGCTGCACAAGCTGTACAAGATGGGTCTGCCGGTGTCGTTTAATGCTTTAGACATGGCGTAATATCGGTCGTATGACAGCTTGGGAGTTCCGAAACGACCCATATGATAGCAATTGTCATATTTGAGGTAATCCACATCCCAAGAAGCGTAGGAGGTGGCATCCTGCACTTCCCAGTCCAAGGACCCTTCAAACCTTGCACAAGTCATCTCGCCAGCACTCGAGTACATCCCGTAAAGGAAACCCATATCGTGCAGCTCTTTGGCGATGTATTTCATTCCGTTGGGAAATTTGGCCTCGTCGACCGTGATGTATCCATCTTCTCCTCTTGGTCCTTGCCAGCAATCATCTAACACCACATAATTGTATCCAACGTCCCGAAGTCCGCTGTCCAGCAGCACCTTGGAGGTATCGAGAAGTAGATCTTGGGACACGTCGCACCCGAGGGAGTTCCAGTTGTTCCAACCCATTTGCGGTGTTCGTGCAAGGCCGTTGTTTAAGGCTGTAGCCGGTACAGCCAGCAATGAAGAAACGAGAAACGAGAGCATTTTGGACAATGTACAGATGACGAAGCTGGAAAGGCGAGCTGATCTCGTTGTCTGCTACAAAAAGTTGAATCGTCGACTTGATGTAGCTCGAACTTGTAGTTTTGCAGCTCGCCTGCTGCGGTAGAATATCCGGAAGCAGTAGACACAACGAAAGATGGTTTGTGGAGTCACTACACAACGATCACAGATGGCGAATTCAGCGTCTCATCAAAGAAAAGACCGTCGATACTCATAGGTCATCACGCCTCATTTTCCTCGTGTTGAGCCCACACAAGAAGGCAGAAGGCATGCAGGGTACCTTTAGCAGCAGCTCTTGGGTGGAAATCGAGTGGACAACACGGAAAACAGCGGTTTTGCTATGTACATCTACTCCAGCGTGCCTTGCAGCTTCAGGTTCTGGTTTCAAATATGCGATAGAGACTTGTTAGCACAATTGGGACTAATGATGGGGAGGTCAGGAAGTGTGGGCCATATTCCGGGGTAACAGCCAATCATACTGAGGCAAAGCCGCCAATTCCGCCGCTGATCTTCGCGGCAGTGATCGCTTGAACGGAAGGAAAAAACATTCTACATCAATTGTTTGATGATTCGTTTCCAGCGGGACCACGCAGAGATTTTCTGATTTTCCGGGATTTTCAGGCCTTCAACGGTCACTTTCCGACTGCGGGACGATTGCTTGATTTAGGTCACAACTGAACCCTCGGCAATAACTCATGTACGCCTCTAGTTGCGTCTGGTGCGACAAAGAACTTCTTCGTACCTTCAAAACGCAGTCTGTCGCTGCCATCTGGTTGCAAGCCTTTCCTCCCTTTTCAGAAAGGATGGGCAATCAAACATGAAAGTTTCGAGTAAATGAACGTGCCGCGTTGCAATAGCATTCGAGAGGAGGAACTGTGAGAGCCAACGTGGCAATATCTGAAGAAGCCATAGCGACACTGCTGGGTAGAGAATGAGCGGTGACCTCCTACAGCGTTGGGGAGCATCTAGGAAGGACAATCCCAAAGATCGCAAAATCAGTTCAGTCGATGCCACAACCGTGCACAGTCACCTGACCTCTGCCACTTTCACCTTCACTGACGTTGGAAAGCTAGGTCGTGTTCGCGCACAAGGCGGGCGGGCTCTAACATCGTCATCGTATCATGACGCACTAATTCCCTCTAGTAAGCAATGGATTTCTTTACTCTCCCCAAGTCAACTTGTGCTAAATGAATGCACCACGTCCACCAAGGCCACATGATTCAAAGTCGAGATGCAAATCACCAAGGTCACGAAATAATATTCCCTAAACTTATGCCAAGAGTACCATTGTCAAAGACGATCCGGGAAGTCAAGCCCTCGTATCGTGAAGAGCTATAGCTTCAAACACTCAACACCATGCTTTTCAGGGGGCTTCGTCTCCTAACTATAGGACTTCAATCGACTACTATACCTAGCTGTGGAGATGTCATTGAACGGGTGTTATGGCGGAGCATCTTTCCAAAAATCGTCATCTGGAACTTTTTTTCCTCCTGCCAACCCTCATCCGATTTCGAAGGTTTTCAGATTGAGTGCCCGAGTCTTCAGCCTGGGTCGTGACTCTTGCAGATTTGGGTTCGGTGTTTCAAGTAGACCAAGTCTATGAAGAAAGTCACTTTCACAGCAAGACTAATTCCCGATAATTCCCTCGTGACGTGAACAGTAACTGGTCTGACTGAAGTGCATCTTGGTGAACTTATGGCCACTGTCTTAGAGCTTATTTGATCGTGCTCGATTTATTAGGATTTTCGGTTGATGCTCTTCCACTGATCAGGCTCCGTGGATGCAGCCTCGTGAATATCACATGCTATGATAGGTCAGGCAGCAATGTGGGCATCCGACATCGCCAGCGTCTCGCCACTTGTGACCTCCCTCTCACTCTTAAAATTCTCATGAGCAGCCGTCTCTGGCATACTTTCGCTCCCACTCAGTACATTCGTATTTTCATCATTGTGAACATCACCGCATACGCCACGACCACAGCAATCATGGGAGGCAAGAAGGGCGGCGAGAATACTAAAAAGGCAGCGGGGAACGCAAAGAAGGCAGAGACTGCAGCCCGCAAGCAAGCCGAAGTCGACGCGAAGACCGCCTCTGCAGAAGACGCACAGTGGCAGAAGGGAGCGAAAGATGGCTCCAAGAAGCAAGATGCGGCTGCAAAGAAAGCAGAAGCCGCAGCCAAAAAGGCCGAACGAGATCGGCTACTAGCAGAAGAAGAAGCATCGCAACGGTCGGCTCCTAAAGGGGCCAACAAGAAGACGGCCGAGAAGAAGTCCAAGGGCACATTGGACTTGTCTCAATTGGATGCCGAACCGACGTCCACGAAGGCTGCGACTCTCAACGCTTCCGGTATTGACAACGCACTTGACGCTCTCTCTCTTGCTGGCAATTCGAACGATACGAAATTGGAGAGACATCCCGAACGACGATTCAAAGCTGCCTATGCCAAGTTCGAAGAGAGAAGATTGCCAGAGATTGAACAGGAACACCCTGGTCTGAGAAAACAACAACGAGTCGAAATCTGCAGAAAAGAGTTCGACAAGAGTCCAGAAAATCCATTCAACCAGGTCGGCAACGTACGCTATGATGCTACAAAAGTTGACTTGGCTGCGACGAAGGAGAGCATCAGAAGTGGCGTGGAGAGCAGACTGGGAGAGAAATGAACGTGGCTATACCCATCACGATAATTAGGTTGGGTACACGTCTTCCACGCTCATCTAGCGCTGCAAACCGCGCATCTTCAAATTCCTTGCTGGTCGGCTTGTCCAAGGATACTGCCACGCCACTCTCCATCAGACTCAACTGCAGCCTCCATGGCTTTTTCGGCACACCGGGCCGCCTCTTCAAACATTTCGTGTTCGACACAAGGTTCTCCCTCCACCTGTGTGGTGGGTCCTTTGTCTTCGCACATGCGAGGACGTCGGACATAACGAAACAATTTAGTTTTGATGAGGGCTACTCATTCACCTATACAGCACCAGAGACAGTCAGATTGCCCAAAGACCAATTGCTGCTATGCTATTATGGCCCAAGCGTTCTTCCCTGCTCCGAGAGTGCGTCTGTCGATCATCATACATCGTACGGAACCGTAATTCTGCCAATGGGGCATCAGCTATCGCAAGGTTGCAAACAATCATCAGTGGTACGAGATTTCCAGGACGGTCGAGGATAACCATGGACGGGCAGATTTATAATAGAACAAGTCATCAACACAGCACAAGCTTCTCCGTTCACGACAAAAATCTCGACACTCTCTGCAATATTGGTCAGGAAATGAATATTAGGACAAAGTTCTTCCTGTCGTCGAGGTCAGTCATCCGCGGGTACGGCAGAGAAGAATTAGCCGAGCTAGCTTCTGTGTAACCAGGCACATCGAGATACGGGCTTGATGGGATTTGCAAAGCCCAAAACGACGGGATTGAACCTGGTGCTGGAGGTGGAACGGACGATGTTGGTAAGTCGTATCGCCTTTCTGGGTTGAAAGCCGCTACGCTCGAAGTCTGCGGATCATCAGCATAGCTGACGACTCCGTCGATCCGACGTCATATAGTGGGATGTCGATGTCACCGCCAATGTGACGGCTAGCGTAGCGTCAAAGAGTGGATCGTGGTTTTCGATCAAGAGAAATACGATAACAAAGCACTTTCATGAGGTGGCCAGCATTTCAGATGTAGAGCATCTTGTATTGTAGTCTCTGATATACAGTCCCTATGCATTGAATGATGCCTTGGTCGTGTGCCCGATTGAACATTGAATTTAGGGACGCATGGTGTTAGACTTGTCTGGCCTAGCGTTGTCTATCTACAGAGCGGAGATTGTAACCGGCTCACCGGCTCCAGGCTACACACTACTCTACTACTGGGCAGTCGCGGTCCAAGTCACGAATCGCCTGATACGCGTCCATCGCCTACCGGGGTTGGCCAGTGACGCGAGTAATAAGGTTTGGTCCTCTCCACACTTGAAATGAGATACCGCCACCACCGCCACTGTTGTGGCTGGGACACATCGCCGCCGTAAATTGTCTCTCATCTCCAATTCCGAGTCGTCTCTCGTGTACAGTGACGAAAGGGTTATAGCTACCTATTCTGATGCCGGTACAAAGCCCTTCAGCCTCTGTCCTTCGTCGTTCGGGTCTGCAAAGGTGAGACAACATGCGCTCTATGTGGTAACAACATAGACATTGTCTTCGTTTGTATTCGGCAAGACCAGATTTATGAGGATCTCTCCTTCCAACCCTGTAGGGATTGCAAGAGCCTCCAACCCGTTGTTGCACCGTTGGCATTGACCCTGGGCCAAAGACTCGAATGGTATTAGTTTTCTGTCGGTCTTGCGACATCATCAAGCAAGCTCGCGTTCGTCCCCCAGGCAGGCCAAGTACAACGGCTACGACCCCTGCAGACGAATCTCCCGCTTTCTGCCCTACCAGGATCCCTGTCCAGTGAAATAAGAATCTAGCTCGGCGAGTCCACGTACATGGGTCATGGATCCGGAAATGGCCAAAAGGCTGCCAACACGATCATAGCCGGCGATCCAGCAGTGACCAAGCCTTCCGCAGTTCCTCAAATCGAGCTTGAAACTCCCTCCACTGCCAGTCCGACACCAACCGACTCCGTCAAGAAGTGGCTGCCCTTGTCGGGTGTCCTCTACTCGCCTGAGAAGCTTCCCTCTCCTACCCATCGCTGCGAGAGATCCGCGCTCGACAACCGCTCTCACGGATTGGGCGAAGGTATCGGCACACAAAACATCAAGTTCTCAGCCGGAGGCAGCATGCTGATAGATGGGGAAAAAGTCAATGGCGCTCATCATATAATCTCGGCCAAGACCATGCCGATCACGAGGGAGCACTCGTCCAAGCAAGAGAAGACGGAGGCGGCTACAAGGAAGCGGGCAGTGACCTCACCGGCGGAGAAACCGGAGACCAAATCCATGTCGACGGATGAAGAGGCTCTGTCGGAAAAAGTACGCGCATTCTACTCCCTCGGCACCGACCGCCCAAGGGAACCAGACGACAACTCCGCTCCCCCTGGAGGAGAGAGTCCAAAAGGACAGGAGGCCGTCCAACACCCTAGCAACAGCCAGGCTGACACTTCGAGGACTGCCTCGGTCACAAATGTGTCCAAACTCCCTTCCAGTCTCAGCTTTCCGAGAGAAACTCACGAGTTGGCTGGCGGTGCGGAGGATTGGCAAGACGTGGACAACGCAGACGTAGATCGATATGGATTCATTATACCCAGATCTCCCACCTCGCCCACTCAAGATGCTTCCAAAAGCGGCAGCATCAAAAGGACTCCCACCGGCTCGGGTCCTGCTCTACAAAGGGTCTCAACCTCTCTCCAGCTGGCTGCAGAGACACCAAGACGCCGGCTCACCGTAGCCCGATCACCCAGTAACGCCCGCAGCTCCAAATCAGATCAGGAACTGCGACGGTCATCGTCACAAGCTTCCCTGCACTCTACCAAAAGTGCAAGCCTATACCGTCATCATTCAACCTCGAGAGCAATCGCAAACCGATTTCCCCACAACCGAGACCGACGAGTCTTGGATGAGGCCGGTGACATGCTGACTTTGCCACGATCCTCCACTACATCTACATTGACTCGGACCCTGACAGATGAAGGCACAAGCACTACCGCTGGCACCTACACACCTTCATCGACTCCCCAGTCACGTCGCAAGGAGATCGAGCGCCAAGAGAAGTGGCGGAAAATGGCCCATGCAATCCCTGCGAGACCTGGGGTTGTCGGAGGCGGCATGGACTTCACTTTTGATACGACCTCGTCAAAACTCATAGAACGGACGTGGAAAGGCATCCCAGACACTTGGCGTGCCACGGCCTGGTGGTGCTTTTTGTCTGCCTCGGTCGCACGCCACAACAAGCGTCACCCTCATTCGCCCTGCTTGCCTGACGACGAGTTGAAGGCGTTGTTCCACCAATATCAAGAACGCAACTGTCCGGATGATGTTCAGATCGACATTGACGTACCACGCACCATTTCGTCTCACATAATGTTTCGCAGGCGCTACCGCGGCGGCCAGCGCCTGCTGTTCCGTGTCCTTCATGCCATGTCCATGCATTTCGCGGACACAGGCTACGTCCAGGGTATGGCTGCCCTGGCTGCAACGTTTTTATCGTATTATGAAGAGGAGAAGGCGTTTATCATGCTTGTTCGTTTGTGGGAGCTTCGCGGGCTGGAAAAATTGTACAAACACGGTTTCGGTGGGTTGATGGAAGCGCTTGATGATTTCGAAACATACTGGCTCCGGCAGGGCGAGCTAAGAAAGAAACTTGACGACTTGATGATCACTCCGACAGCGTATGGGACGCGCTGGTATCTGACCCTTTTCAACTATAGTATTCCTTTTCCTTCGCAATTAAGAGTTTGGGATGTGTTCATTTTACTGGGAGATGATGACCTTGACGGTCTGCATCGCGTGGAGGAGAGAGTGCAGACACCAGCACCTCCGCAGCAAGAAAAAGCCGCTGCAACCAATGGCGACACGAAATCTAATGGTGAAAAAGCAGATTTTGGCACCACTCTCGATGTTCTGCACGCCGCCAGCGCAGCACTAATAGATGGCATGCGCGGAATCCTGCTGGAAAGTGATTTTGAAAATGCCATGAAGGTGCTGACGAGCTGGGTGCCGATACGGGATGAAGATCTATTCATGAGAGTGGCCAGAGCAGAGTGGAAGATGAACATGCAAAGGCGGCAGGGGAAAAAGAGGTCATAGTATGATTCTCAGAGCGAGGACGACGAGGACGATGTACAGCTGCTCTCGCCTGCCGCACTTGCTGTTCTGGCCGAAACCGATGGCTCATTTGTTGGACTGAAAGACATTAGGAACGACAAGTGTTGCCAAACATGTTGACTGGGAGAAAAATGGTCACTGCTGTGTTGCTTATCATAATTATATCCTAATATAATGTGTTTCTGACCCAAAGGGCTCTCCCGCCTTGAAAAGGATTAGCGCGGTTGTGTAACACGTGCCTGCCTGCATCTTGAGCTTCAAGTCAGCACCACTTTTTTTAGAATACAATCACTGACGAGTTTTTATCAACATCGGCCAGCATGGTCTAGATCGGTGGTCTGACTTGGCGCTCCAAAAATGTCCTGGTCGTGTAAGCGTGAGAATTCGGCTTTTCTCAATTTCAGTTTTTGTGCTAGGTCCCCGTTGAGACCATTCGCCGAGATATTCGACTTGAGAGATGCTTCAACTCATCTCTACATGGGGCAAGTCTCTCATGAGACTTGCGCCCATCCTGTCTCAGCTTGGCTGATTTGACAAGGCACACAAGGATAGGAAAGGTCATGCACGGTCATGATGGCCTTTGGTCATTTGTGCAGGCCGCAATGCAGGGCACTTTTGTAGCCAATCAGACAAAAGTGCTTCAAAAGTGCCCCTTCAACCACTTTCATTTATTGAGCAAGGTCCCCAGGTCACTCAGTAAGTTACAGATGCATTTATTTGAATGTTCTGAATATCGTTGTTTTGTTGCAAAAACATAATTATAATGGCGACAGATTGTTTGCCTCGGGACCAGCTCCTCCCCAATCGCCGAAAGGCAGTAACACATAGTGCCCAAGAATGGGAAGATGTCAAGCCACATTTCATTCAGCTGTACACTAATGAAGGAAGAACTCTGAAGAATGTCATGGAGCTTCTTGAAACCCGCCATGGTTTCGTAGCTACGGAAAAGATGTACAAAACGCGCGTCAAACGTTGGAGGATAGGTAAGTATCACCACGAACGAGAAATGCTGCATTTGCTTCGAAAAGCACAGGAAGCAGAATTCTCCGGCAATGCAGTGTCGTTTCGGATACGAGGAAAAGCCACTACCGTTGAAGATGCCAAGCGCCACTTGTCGAGGAAATCGATCAACGTGGATGAGATTCCAGCTGCTCGCTTGCCCAGATCGCGAACACCATCGACCATCTCAGTAGTAGAAGAATGCGTCGAAGCTCCATTGGCGATGAATCCCAGCATCAGCAATGGAGTTGCGGCTGACGCTCTGGCAGCCAGTACCGCAACAGTGGCGCAATCTTCTGCTGCACAAACCAGTAATCACGTAGAAGTTCCTGTCTGGAACTGGGGTGACGGATTGGAATGGCACAATCTTGATGGGTGGGCTTGGCTGGATGACCCCGTCAACGAGAGCTTCGCAAATCACAATGCTTTGATTCCTCTCCCTAGTCCGCCTCCCGAACCTGCTGAGCATCAGCTGGACAATTTTTATACATATCCAAGTGGCTCGTGCGAATCAAATGCTGTCCCTTTCACAAGAAGCACAGAATCTACGGAGCCTGAGCCCCAGGAGGAGCAAATGTCGACCCAGCCGGCTCGACAAAAGAAAGAGGTTCGTGTCCTTTCACGTCGGCGGACCAAGACTGGCTGCATCCCGTGTCGACAGCGCCGCCTCAAATGTGACGAAGCCAAACCGACATGCAGAAACTGCGAGAAGAGCAGAAGGGTGTGTTCCGGGTATTCCGCTACCATCCAGTTCCGACAGCCAGCTGCCCCATCTTTGTCACACTACAATCCCAATATGATCACGCTGTCCCATTCCGGTCCAGCCGACAGCTGGATGTTTCTCAGGGCCGGGCTACCGCTATCGCGACGCCTGGACGTTCCCTCGCCACCTGAGCTTCGGCGCATGGAACTGGCGCTGTTTGTCCTCCACCGGATAGTGGAGCTCACGTATAACAAGGCTGATTTCTCCTCGCTGGCCGAGCTCCGACAGTATGTTCCTCCAGCCCTAATGCCGATTATTGAGGTCATGAGCGATCTCGCACACAGGATAAGAGACATGTGCATGGAGCAAGATCGTAAATTTTTCCATCACCTGTACTATCCTGTCCTTGTCTAAGCTCATCCTGGAATGTATGACCTACGAATCTCCAACTGCATTGTGCCAGTCGATGGAGGGTACCGACTCGGCACGAGAAAGTCGCCATCGACATAGCGATGCTTCCTCACTTGCGTGAGACTTGCCTAAATGCCTTTCGATTACGTGGGGAGTCTATCACTGGACACTGGTCATTTGGTACGGGTCTGGCTGCACCGTTTGCTTCATTCATGGCGCGGGATTCAGTCTACATACAACTGGTGACGGCGGTTAGGAACTTTAATGCATTGGAGCTGGTCTCCCACTGGCTGATTTTTCGCTCTCCCGTCGAGGACATCAGCTGTTTTGAAAAGTGTCGAAATATAGGACAAGACAACTGTCAATTCGAAGGCTTCAAGGACTCCACCGAAAAGCATTATCCTCGAGCATAGTCTAAACAGCGGGTGATAACCTCAAGAGCTCTCCTGCTGACACCACATCAGACCACATCCAGGTCTCTTCTGAGTCTTCTCTAACACTAGCATATGGTTGTAAGAGCTGGTCTTTTGACAAACCATCAAATACGGACAACACTTGAGAAAAGCATTGTCCAGCTAGTATTAGGCCGAGAAAAACAGGGCTATCCACTTTTTCAACTTGCGATCTCGAATGCTACAATACCGAGCTGGTATTGACAACAAGCTTCCCGAGTGCACATTGCGAAGCCCAGCTCAAGCGAAACGATTGTCCTCCTTGGGGGCCGGCAGTAACCTCTCAAACGAAATCGAAATAGGGGGGAAAGCATAAAAAGGAGTTCCTTGAATCCAATTCTATTTTACACGACCACTTTTAAAAGAGAAATCTAAGACGTGCCCTGCAAAGTTAGCCCTTAGCCTTTGCGCTGTTCTGCTCTCGTAGCAGCTACTTTTTTCCCCTATGTTTTCCTCTGCTGCTGCTGTGTGATTAGAAGCTCGTGCAGTGAGATTCAAACCTTGAATCCATCATCATCATTCAAGACTTCATGATGATGATGATGATGATGATGAATGAGACCGCCGTGAGAAAAACGAGAAGAAAGTGGCCATTTTCCTTTTGATGTACCATATATTTACCACAGTGTAGTTTAGGGGACATTGTATTGTAGTTAGTGTTCCTAAGGGTAGCTATCTGCTAGGTAAGGGCTAGTCTGAAGCAGAGAGGTTTCTTTGTTGATGGTGTCTAGAAACTGGGAACATTTCCCAAGTGTGTGTATGTGTATGTGAGAGAGAGAGAGGGAGGGGGGGAGGGAGGATACTTTGCGGTGATACATTTAATTTCTTCAGTTGTTCAAGTCAAAAAGGTATTTTTCTCCCTCGTTTTTCGCTGGGGTTTGCTTGCTTGCTTTGCTTTGATTTTGCCTTGCTAAGTAGCCTACTTCTAAATTTCTGAGCTCAATCAAGGTCGAGATCTACTTTCAGACTTTATTTGTAGGTCTGGCTTGTTTACACTTGCTTACTCGGACAGTACCAAGATTGCAAATCATATCGAGGAATGTGCTCGTGGTCTACTCGTGGTCTGCAAGTGCTTACTTAGCTTTGAGCTCAGGCACGGAGCAACGCATGTAATATATACCTAATGCTGCTGCTGCTACGGAAATGAAGGTAGAGATATATTATTGAAAAACCTTCAGTTCGATGTATCTCAGGTTCTGGTCTGGCTCTACATCAGCTCATCCCAGCTCATCTCTTCCTCCCTGTAGGACATATGGCAAGGATAATTAAGGGCTAGGTAGGCAATTGCACTCACACCCAGCTACTAGTATACTCGCTGTTGCTCCCATCTGATGACGTGCTTTCGCTGTCTGAACTAGACTCTCGAGAGTGCTTCTCGCGCTTGACTTTCTTTCGTGCCGGTTGTTCACTGTCTTCTGGATCTCCACGATCGCAGTGACCTTTTCTGGATGCTTTTCTTCCAGACTTTGACCGCCCTTGCGTGGTAAGTGGCGTTGAGGCTCTCCGCTGCTCTTCCTCACATTTCTGCAAACCCAGTCCCGGAGAAAGGGGACTACCTCCGTGGGGGTCTGCACTTACTTGCTCTGACGTGGGATAACCATCGCTGACGCAAGCTTCTTCACGTTTGGTGCCCTTCGCATCGTCCTTGTGCCTTTGCGCCGTGGGCCGATTGTACTCGCCGCGCTCCCTCTTCGCGCGCTGCGTCTGGGCGCCTTTCAAAGCGTAGTCCCACAGGGCCCGCACGCGTCCAAGTGTGCTGTCGTAGCGCACTTTTCGACCCCATGCCACCTGCAGTTCGGCGTCCATCAGAGTTGACTTGAATGCGGTGTCGGCCATATAGCGCGCGAAAACCCGGAGGTCGTCCGACCGCGGACCCGAGAGTAGGTGGGGCGACTGGGACGGGTGGGTTAGTGTAAGGTGGTCATCGGCGCCGCGGGTGGGAGGTGTGTGGTAAAGGAAGGCAGCAATAGCAGGAGACGACGGGAGGACGGTAGCGTTGTGAAGAGTCCAGCGGCCGGGGAGGTTGGCTTTCGATTCGGATTGGTCTGGGTGTTGTGCGATTGAGTCGGAGGCTGGAGAGATTATGCGGTATTGGATTGTGAGGTCGTACTGCCCGGACGAAGGGCGAGAGGACTCAAAGTCGTTCGGTGGGCGTTGGTTACGCTCGATGCCAATCTACGTACAACAACATTAGGATTACGAATATACTCGATGAGTAGACTGTGGTGACGGAAGAAGACCGGTGGGACAGGATTCGAGAAGATGCGAGGCGTAGACTTACAGTGATGATATCCTCCTCTCGTTCAATGCTCCAACTATGCGTCCGTCCGTCTCGAGCCTTGAACAAGAAGAAGAAATGGTTAGTGCCGTCTAGGTCCAGAAATGCTTGAATGACACTTCTTGACTTGAGATCATGTCGCGCGAGGATAGAAACCACGGTATCCGGCAGGCTCACATGTGTGAAGACGTCAGCCGGAAGGTTGAGCAGACTTGGATCCCACAACTTGACGAGACGCGGATGGCCTTCAGGTGCGTCGGGTGGGAGGACATCAGCCATCAAAGATGAGGGTTTGATCAGCTCATGTATCGGCACTGGATTGCGACGGTTGTTGGATTGAGGTAGCGAGGATGTTGAAGGAGACTGTGTTCTTAGAGCCTGAGCGGATATGGATGGATCATTATTTGGTGTGAGTGCAGATTTGTTTTTCGTTGGAGGTGCAGAATCATTGTTCGATGCATGCTCCTGGACAGGAATTGCTGGCGGTTGTGGTGCAGCTTCTGCTATGGGACCTGCTTTCAGAGGTTGTTCATGTGCGTCTGCCTCGGTTTTGATTGGACGCATGCCTTCAAGAGCAGTCTTATAGTTCCCCTCCGTCGCTTGCAGACAGTGCGCTCTGGTACCAGATCGGGCGCTGCTAGCCTCGCCCTGACCAGACCAGGCATCGTGATGGGGAGTCTTCTGCGGCTGTATTAATGCGTGAGCAGGGGCTGAACGGAAAGCGTGTGCTTGAACAGCCGCAAAGAGTTTGGGCGTAATTGGGGATGCTGGATGCTGCGAGACAAAGGCTTTTAAATGCATCCACGTTCTAATGTTGTCGGGTAGACGAATATTTTCGCGTCTGTAGACAGCTCGGGCCTGCCGCAGTGTGTCCTCTGGGAGCTCGATTCGATCCATGAACTGCGCTTGTGCCGGAGTAAGAAGCTGAGATTGGTGGGGCGAAGAGATTGGCGGCATAGGTGGAGGTGGAGGTGGAGGCAGGGGTGTTGCTGGTGCTGGCGAAGGTGATGAGGGTTGCAGTCCGGTCTGGTCGCTAGATGTGGTGTCCTCATCCGTGGCTTCATCCGTGGCTTCATCCGTGGCTTCATCCGTGAGGTCGATAAACTTCTCTGACGGGATCCTTCGTGGAATATGGTGATGTGAGCGACGACTGCTGCTTGAAAGTAGGCTAGCATCGCGAGAACGGCGTCTTACAGCCTTGAGGTCGAAGTAGGGCTCCTCGTCGATTTCCTTCTTTCTGCTGCCGACACTCCCATGCGTGCGCCTTGTTTGCATATCCCGCCAAGTCTCATCATCAAGTGGTTCGCTCTTGAAGACACGAGGAGCTTCGGGACCCGTGAAGCTGTCCAGGAGATCCCCAAGATCCGGTATGCTACGGCGACCGTTACCGTTGTGTTGGGTCTTGGTGGTGCGGCTCGGTCGGTCGTTGCTGGAACCGTTACAAGATGGCATTCTCCAAGTCAAGCACTTGTGCCGTGGTTCGTCATGCCGGCCTGCTTTATCAGCTGCGGATGGGCCTTACTGTGCTCGTATGGTAATCGAAGGTCTGCCACGGAGGGCGATACGTTCCGGATGGGCCGGAGAAGGAGCCAAGTGTGATCGGACGGCGTAGGAATTTGGTTCCCTAGATCTAGGAGAAGTTCAACTTGGGCAAAAGGTGGTGGAGCATTCATTCGCGGGATAGGGGATCGTAAGCGAGGCTCTGTGCAGAGGAAGGGCGGAGAGACTCGCTTCGTTCGCCGAGGCGGCGGTAAGAAGAACAGGAACAGGAATGGTGAAAGGGACTCGGTTAGATACGAAGGGAGGGGAAAGCTCGCGCAACAGGATGCCAGTCCCAAGGCGTCCACGTTGCGCATGGAGGCGAAAAAACAACCTTGGAAGTCATTGTGTTAGTACGAATCGGCCAGCTGTCCTGGCAGCCCCGACGTTTGAATGCGGGCTAAAGTAATTCACACCCGAGTCGTATTTGCTTCACACTCTGCTCTGTTGACCGACACTTTCGCGGTTCAGGAAGATCGAACGCATATTCTGGCTCATTTTGAAGTCGCCCAGCTCTGACTCTTTGTAGGACTGCATAAAGAAAGTCGGGATCGTTCTTGAGGTCGCTCAATTTCTTGGCAGTTCCCATCTCATGACAGTCCTCGAAGCCCTGCACAAGGAATTGAGAACCAACGGCCGGGCAGAATATGCATTCCATACAATTTTTGGTGGATGGCTTCTAGGAACGGTGCGAATAAGAGATCGAAGCGATTGCGCGCTCAGCATTGATGCTCTGCTCTTGATGATGGAAAGAAGGATGATTTCATGTGAAAAGACACTTTCAGAACTGGAGCGTTTATTTAGCACACTCTCAGGAAAGCCGGGCAAGAAATTCTAGGCAGAGGTGTTGTTTTAACATTTGCTTGTATACGTACAGTCACTGTTTGAAGCAATCATCTACGCACCAACAGCACGTCCACCATCAATCTCCAAATTGACACCTAGCGCTGGTCAGCTGCCGAGACTAACGAGTCTCGCAAGGTCCGACTTACCTGTCACGAATTTGCCCTCATCACTACCTAGGTACAGACACATATTCGCGACGTCGTCCGGGTCGGTAAGTCGGCCTAGCGGCACGTTGAAGAGAAATTTTTTGATGTTTTCTTCCGTTGGCGGAACACCAACAAAGTTCTCAAATAGGGGCGTCGCTGATAGTAGTGGACATAGAGCGTTGACTCGAATGCCGTCCTTGCCGAACTCCGCGGCGAGGCCCTTTGTCGCCTGTACAGAGTGAGCAGACTAGAGGTCAATCAGGGCTGGGATGACGAACGTTTGTGACAGCGGCCTTGCTCGCATTGTACCTGCGATGCTTGTCAGTCGTGGCTGTAGCTTGACAACGATAGTGCGTCCTTCATACCAGACCAGGCCTGGTCTGGGCCGCATGGCGCCAATGCTGGCGATGTTGATGATGCTTCCTCCGCCTCTTTGGCGCATGGCCGGTATTATGATAGGGATGCTAAAGTATATGCTCTTGACGTTGACGGCCATGACCTTGTCGAATTCGGCCTCGGTGACTTCGAGGGTGGGTTTATTCTTGTACGAGGTACCTCGTTGCTGTCAGCTCGAGGCGAGACTGTCCATGATTTGGCTGAGATACCTGCGTTATTTACCAGAATGTCGACACCACCAAACTTGTCGGTGGCTAGGTCGACCATTCTCTTCCAGTCCGACTCGCTCACCACGTTTGCAGTGACCGTCTGTACATGAGAAGGAGGAGATTCACCAAAGCTCTGTTTCAGACCGTCAGCGTTCATGTCGGCAGCTACCACTTTAGCACCCTCGGCAATGAATCGTTGGGTCGTGGCTCTGCCGAATCCAGAGGCAGCCCCTGCACTGATCAGCAGTGAGATCTCACCTGTCCAGAGGCGTACACACCTGTTATGATGGCCACTTTCCCAGAAAGACGTCCAGAGCCAGTCTGGAGTTCGTGGAGAGACATGATTAGCAGGAATTCTTGCAGACGACGAAGACTGGGAAGTGAATAGCACTCAAAATTGCTGGAATGAATGCTTTGGAAATTGGATTAGCAAGTCCATTCGAGCAAAAGAACATTGGAAAACATCCCCCGCAACATCATCTCGGAAGCAGAGGCACCCTCGGACATCAGGCACTGCGGTTCGAGTCTGCGGAGAAATCGCGTTTGAGTGCCGTCGAAGTTCCAAGTTGGCCGCGGCTGGACAAACGTGGAGTCTGTCACGTGACGTTCCAAAGCCATGCAGTGTTCTGCCAGCGTCAGCCTTGTCAATGGCAGTCAAGGCTGTTTGACCACGGGGAGGGCACCCAGTCGTCGATGCACACACATTTGCTGGAATTTGAATGTGGGCGTGCCAAAAAGCCAGGGAGACACTCCAGGTCTTTGCTGAGTCCCAGGGTCGCAGGCTGGTGGAAAGCGCAGTCACAGCTTCGTCGGCACCAGCTCCATTCGCAAGCTCAGAATCTTGTTTGGTGAAATCTCATCGTTCAGTCAGTCAGTATGGTGTTTCGAAGCTGGACAGGTTCAGAATCGTTGAGAGCCTTGACAGATCCAGTTGCCCGGGCCGTGGTTTATTCGTTCTGTTTCTTCTCACGAGCGCCCATCACAACGTAAACAATCCGAGAAATGACAAATGTAGAAATTGCTTCACAAGCGTAAATTCCTCTTCATACAGGGGTATCATGAAACACAGCAAGATTGACCAGCCCGGTTGCGCGTTTTGGTGGGCTTTATTTCTTCTTCTTATATCCCTTTTTGGTCGCTGTTACTTCTGGTCAGTAATGGAGGAGCATGAAAACGGAATTAGCGAACACGCACTATCAGCCGTCCTCTTCTTCTTCGGCGCCCCTTTGCCTCGCAGTTTGGCAATCTGCAGGCTTTCCAATCTGTCCTCTTCTTCATCGTCCCACATCTCCAAATCATATCGCTTGAAGTCTTTCTGCAAATCGGCCATGGTGACCGATCGTCGGGGGTAGTATGCTGCCAGAGCAGGCCCTTTTAATCGCTGCCGCAGGATCTTATTGCCCATACGTAATCGATCGGGGTTGAAGGTGGTGGAGAATATATCGCATTGTTTCTGCAGCAAAATCTCAGCTGGAGCTCGACTTGAACGTGCATCGAATTTCATGTTGTGGCATTCAGTGGCCAGTATTGCTAGTTCGTCGTCTTCTTTGACACTCACCTTGATTAGATCGAGTAACCTCGACCTCGATACTGCAGCTGTCATCACCGCTGGACTGGCAATTAGAGGTGTTGTGAAGGAATGGTGATCATCGATAGAGCATTTCGACTCGAGTGCTCCAAATCCGTCGCTGGGGCGCGAGACTTGCGGCCGCCAAAACTTGCCCAGATCCCCAACTCTCGGCTACAGCTGCTGACCGGAGGATTTTTGCAAGGTCCCCAAGCCAGCCAGTTCGATCCCAATTTGATTCGACTGCCTGGCCTTTCTCATCCTGTTTCTATCCTGCATAGCATTTCGATGAATATGTAACAATACAGAATTCACCACGCCATCCCATAACTTCATTTCCTGCTGCGCACATATATATATAATCTGCATGCTTTTGGGAGGCTACCAGCATATCCTCTCCACCCTCCAAACTTTTTAGTTTCATTTCAAAATGCCCTCACATAAAAGAAAGTCGGTTTACCCACCTTCTGACACACCTCCCGTCCACAAAAGGAGCCGTCCTGAAAAAGGTCACCCTCTGTCCAACGGAGGACTTTTGCAGGACCTGCCTCCCCTCCCACCCATTTCACCCAATCTGGAGAAAGCTGTGTTTACCCACAGCAGCATAACACCACAAAAGCCGAATGATCCGAACCCAGTCAACTACGAACGACTAGAATTCCTGGGTGATGCACAGCTGGAACACATTGCCAGCATCGTCATCTACGAGCGCTATCAGGCATCGACTCCAGCCAAGATGTCGGCCATCCGAGAAGAACTGGTCAAGAACGAAACCCTGTCGAAATTCTCACGCATGTATGGCTTCGACAGGAAAGTCAGGATCGCGCTTGGCCAACAGCAGCCCAAGGACTGGGTCAAAATCCACGGAGACGTATTCGAGGCCTACATTGCAGCTATCATCCTCTCAGACATCGACCAGCATCATGGCTTCGACTCTGCTACAAGGTGGCTGACGAAGCTTTGGGAACCCATGTTCGCAACCCTCGGCTTGAAGCTGATGGGTCCCAATGATATCCAGAGCAAGGAGGAGTTGGGACGTACTCTTCTCGTCAAGGGCGTAAAGCTGTCCTACGAGGAAGAGTCCGCACCTGTCCATTTCCGATCTCAGGGCAAATATCTCTTCCACATGGCAGTTTTCTTCACTGGTTTCGGTCATCATAGATTGCACCTCGGCAACGGTCAAGGTGAGAACAAGAACGCTGCTGGTCAGGACGCTGCCAAGAACGCACTTCAGCACCCTTTGCTCGCCGAGCTGAAGGCCAAAAGGGCTGAATATTTGCAGAACAAGGCAGATCAAGAGACCAAGGACAACGAGAAGGTGGCTGCCGACACTTCAAAAGCTGATTTGTAGAAAGAAATGCATCCAGAACGATGCTTTATCGCCTATCGACATTGTCAGGGGTGAAGCCGAATACGAAATGACCTTGCAGCCCGATGATTGGCAAGAGTAGATAACTCAAGATCTAGACCAGAACCGACGGCGATCTTGTTGCATAATTCCACACTGCTAGGCGTGAATGTATTCCTCCATCTCGATACTGACCTCCCAGGCCTTCCCAATGTTTCGCACTGACCGGTCCTTCCAGTCCAAGCAATTGCGCTTGAGTCATCCGCGCCAATACGAAACCGCTGCATGCACTCCCTCGGTTTAACGACAAGCTCGGTGGTCCCATTCTCTGATGCATGGCTCACGTTCTTTGATTTTCAGCTTCTCGAAGGTTTGCCCCATGCAGGAACCTTCTAACTCAAGTGAGTCAGGATACCAAGGTCATATGGGGTTTCCCGCTACAATGAGGACCATAAGTCCAGACATGCCAAACCTTGGCGTTTATCCAGTCATGAGACGGATTCGTTTCCCAGCCGCGGCCTCAGTTCCTTACACCAATGAGCGTTGTATCGGACGAATATTGGTAGGGGATCTGCTGGAGTAGCTAGGTAGTTCATGACATTCAGATCGACCAAAGGAGTCCCGGCTTGCTTCATGACATCAATGTAGCTGATCGCTACAACTCGGTGTTTTCATCAAGCTAGGTCCTGGGCAGCTTTCTGTCTGCTAATGGGAAGGTCGTAAAGAGTATGTACATACGCCAGAGATGGCAGGTGCAATGCTCGAAACCGAGTCATGCTCAACGTGGAGGAGGTCGACTTTCTTGGGGGAAGAAGTTAGTCTCCGAAGATTCTCCGTAGCGCCGTCGTGTTTGGGTCAGCACGCTAGACTATGCTTGATTAGACCTTGATGTCGCTGTCGCTCGCAGAGAAGTTTCTACCTCTCTTGCCTATACATTGGAGCTCTAGATAATAAATGGTAAGGAATTGGTATGAACTTCGAAACTCGATTTCGCCGGTGAACAAGGAAGCACAACGCCATGTTAGTATGTTTTTCATGGTACTAGCAGTCAAATACACGGTAGATAACGGGTCCCGATAGGAGGACGGGCGACAAGAGGGAAGGAGGAATGAGTAACGAACCAGAACTATAATTCATGTACTTGGCCGCCCATCGATTCGACGGCCTAACTAACATATATTTCCAGTATGATTAATCATGTTTCATTTCGTGTCCCTGCCATTGATGGTAGTCTATTGAACCCGATCCCTACTCCCGTTAATAGTCTATTGAACCCGGACAAAAGAAAAAGAAAGACCGAAAATGTGTTTTCCAACTTTAGGCACATGCCCCTTGCTGCCACATCTTGACGCTCTTGACCGTCATCCCTCTGTCTGTACCTTCACCCCAAGTTGGCAGCCATTTATCGGCAGCATGCCAGAAGTCCCACGCCGCATTCGTGGCGTCGTCGAGCCAGGGCTTGCCACCAATCCCGTCCCTGGGAGAAGAGTCAGCATTATACGTACAGGAGTTTCGGAAAGAAAATGAACTTACCTGAACCAGCCGTGGCGAGAGCCAACGGCAACGTTGAGGATTAGATAGAAGTCCTGGTCGAATGGCGCATTGTTTGTCGTCGTGTTCTGCCACGGGTTGTCGAGGAAGGTTCCATTCTCTACTTGCGTCGAGAAGTTGCCTCGGTCCCATAGATTGTCATTCTTAAAGCCAACGAAAAGGACTTGCACCAGCCGGCTGTCGAGGTAGGTGTACAGGTAGTCCTCAGACCACTCCAGGCCGAATGTGTGATATTCTTCGGTGTAGTCAGTGCGGCGGAGAGCTTTGCCGTTCAACGTTCTCCAATAGGCGTCCGACGCCGAGGAAGGGCCCCAGTGCAAAGCGCTGGTCACAACATCACGACCAGCTGGAAGTCCATTAACATTATAGTTATATCCGTTGCCGCGGCTCTCAGCGATGTCAATCTCACCGCTGCGGGGCCAAGTGCCATAAACACTGTCCTGGGGATACAGCCTGGAATTTGGGTCAGTACGTGTATCACGATTGATTGAGTCGGCCACAAACTTACCAGATCGCAGGCCAGAGCCAGTCACCTTTTGGCATCTTCGCAATGACTTCAACCTTTCCATACCTCAGGGTTTTCTTGCCAACAGTGGTCAAGCGTGCTGACCGGACTGGCGGAATGAGGTGGCCCGTCGTGGAATTGCTCCTGATCGCACAGCTGGACATCTTTTCAGAGGTACAGCTTCCATCTCCACCGGCCTTGGTCAAATTCAAATTGTAGCCATTGAATATCTGGTCGTTGTTGATGTCGGTCGTCTCATTCGTCAAAGTAGGCACGATGTGCAGCCCCTCTGCATCGGTATAAGCATTCTTTGGATCAGTGGTCGTCCAGTCGAACGACCCGGTGCCGAAGCCATCGATTTGAACTTCGTGTGTCCAGACATTAGTGTCCAGTGAGGTGAACTGGTCATCAAGTATGAGACAGTACTCGTGGTGAGTCACCGCCTGGATCTTGGTAAAGCAGATGTATGCGCTCAAAAGCAGACCGACCACGATACCTCCATACACAACCCACGTGTTTTGTCTTGTTTTTCCCATGCGCGGGTCTTCGAGCCATGGTTGCTCGTACTTTCCAACTAATCGATAACTTCGAAACTTGTGTCTTGATTTCTTTCTATTGTAGGCGTCGTCTGAGGTCGGTGACGAAACGTTCGAGCGTGTTGAACCGTCCATGTAGAAACCTGCCTTCTCGGACTGGGTATTGCCGTTCCCGGCTGAATTCCAAGTGCCAAGCTCCATGGCGAAACCGGACTTGCGAAGACCACAACGTCAGGTGAAGTTTGCGTCGCTAGAGTGTGTTGAAGGATAGGACGAATGTGTTTGCAGATTGTTATACAAGCTTGGGACTTTTCAATAGAAGTCAGTGCTTAAAGGCAGTCACGCTGGTTTTGTTGTATGTTGAAAACTGAAGATGCTCGGAAGGCCAATATAGTTTTGATGCTAGGGAGACAAGTAGAGACAGGACCGAGTAAGGCTGAGGTTTAGTGCTGTGAATTACAGCCTCAAAGGAATGATATGAACGTCCCCTATCGTCCACGGAGGAAGCAGCGCGAACGAGCGCGTTCAGCTGGTAGACACGTAATCAATAGTATGTATGTCGAGACGCCCCTGTCCCTGATCTCATAGAATGGTGGAGCGAAAACAAACTATTGGGCTGTCCATGAGTAGTGTCCTACTTTCAGCTCAAACCAAATAGTTTGATTTGTGGCTCTCTTTCCTTAAGAGGATTGATAACGCCACAAGCTCGCGCTCAGGGAGCCGAAAAGGTCTGCGTCGCACATTGGCCATATCACAAGTCGGTGGTCGAGCCAAACAGTCACAGTACCCGAAATGGACAATCTTGTCCCTTCAAATCTAGGTTGTAACCCCTTCAGGACCGACCGAAGGACGTGGCTGCGGTTGGTGGTGAATGCGGATCTCGAAGTCGATGGGTCGCGCACAAGATCAGGACCCACGGTGATCACAATACGAGTCGGTACCTTGCAGGACGGTGGCCTAGACTCGAGGCTTGATAGGATTTACAACCGACGTCGAGGAAAGCATCCCCTGAATTGGCACTGTGAGACACGTGGTTTGCGATCAAAAGCAAATGCAGCTAAGAACACACGAAGCTAACACACGATTGGTCGGATATTTCTTCGATCAGGCATTTTACGAGAAGAATGATTTTAGAGAATGTTCTGATTTGCCAGTTCTCCCGGCGTGACGCCACTCTGAGGCTAGCGAGACGCTCGCCTGTCCCCCAACTTCCGATAACGGTGGAGTATGTTCTTCTCCATCAACAACCCCAGTAGCCTCGAATTCAATGACCCCTAAAGAAAACTGCCGGTACGAAGTACTCCGTCACCCCCGTGCCTCACACGTGGTGCACGTGTCAACCGGATGATCGACGACGACGACAACGACGACAATCATACGTTCTAGATGGTACTGCTCGATCACACGTTCCAGCGGGTAGTCCTCGAAAATTGTTTTCACGCTGCGAATCCAATCACTACCACGAGCAACGCCAATTCATGTGAAGTGCCAATATTGGCACAAAATACATGCTCCATCTGTACGTACTCCCACGAACCTAGCGAAAAGCCAACCTAAAGTGGCGTTTTCGTCGATTGAGGATGAAGCGCCGAACTCCCCCACGTCGGAAGCTAGAAAAGTATAAAGTTGTGGCTAAAACTGCGTATTTGGTCGCAATGCATGGCTGAAGTATTGGTGTTTAGCGAGAGTGGGCCACCAACTCCCTGGCTCTGCCTCGGTAGCTTGCCGCCGATGTCCTGAACAGAACTTGGCAATCAAACCTGACGAATATAATTTTCTGTGGCGTCATTAAATTGTCCCTTTACGATTGAGAAGGCTTCCAGCTACGATCACAATTGGTCTAGCCCTCCGTTGTAGAGCGACAGGCTTCCCTGGCAGTGATTTCTCATTCCTAGGGCAAACCGGGCATCTCGGCTGTGTCTCAAATGCAAAAGTCTCAGTCACGGAGGCCCAACTGGGACAGTTCCTAATTACCGGCCGGACCAGCTTATCTCTTGGGCTTCGATGGGTACAAGCCTGCTAAAAGCCGGCAAGGGTGTTGGAGGCTAAGTGTATCGGATTCGGTTGTCGTCCGTGTGGCGAACTGGCTGAACTCTGGGTCCGACATGGGCTTTCGGTCCCTATTGAACGCAAAGCATGGCACAACTATTGTGTACAAGATGGCATTTTGGTGAATTTATGAGCAGAATGGAGGAATAGGCCATTATTCACCCAGCAAGGAACAAATGAATCAGCGGTCGATAGATCTTTTGGCAATTGATATATTCATGACAACTTTTCAGTGTGTCTTAATGACTCTTGTCTATTATTTTCCGTGCTACTAAAGCTCTCTGTAAACGCAGTCAACCTCCCTTCAATACAGGAACATGCTTGACATTACTCTCAAAGCGTAGCTATTTACACGCCTGGTGTGGTAAAATCAGAGAAGCCCGCAGGCCAGTTGCCCAAGGATGCAGGATCACCACCTATTCTCACCCAGGTTGAATGACTTGGCGTTGGTCCATCCAGTACGAACATCTGGAACCAACCCGGTGGGCATATCTTATTGTTCGGCGGAGCAGTGACTTTGCAGGTATTGCCAGTGCACGTCACAGCAGGGAAGATAGTTCTTTGTCCCATGCTGTTACCGTGAGTGCTAGAGACTGCTGCCATCAAAGACACCTTGAGGTTTGCTGTAGAGCCTGATGTCACAACAAACGTGTAGGCCTGCCCATATGCCCAATCAGTCTCGCTGATGGTGAATGTAGGCTGTGGCAGGCCACTGAGAAGGTACGGCGGCGTGAATGTCTCAACCCGATATTCCTCTGCAAAACGAGGATCCTGAGGGTCAGATCCCGAGACCAGGACCCGACCATCTTGCAGCAGAATAGCTTCTGAGTGGTAGAGACGATCAATGGTTGTGTTGGCCATAACGCTCATGCGCGAATTCACAGGCTTGCTAGGATCATAGAGCACGACGTTGTGGTTGGGTTGACTGGCCAAACCGAAGCCTGCCTCGCCGAATTGACCGCCGTTGAGAATGATGTATGTTCCATCTGGCAGAGCAGTCATGCAAGAAATCACTCGTCGAGAAGGCATGCGTTCAATCTGCCATTTAGCATTGCTTGAATCAGGGTCGATGGACACACAATTGTCCAAAGCGACTGGTTGATTCGGTCCCGGAACTGAGCCACCACAGATGAGTATCGTAAGGGGATCCGAGTATGGAGCATGCTGTGGCATCAGCATTGCTGTTCCTTCCAATGGGTAAGTTCGACCCGCGAGGAAATTGTTGACAGCGCCTGGAATGTTTGGGAGTGTCCTCTTTGTGTTGAGTGAGACCGGGTCTAGGAGTCGAGCTTCGTTATAATATGACACAAAAATGTCTCCCGAGGGCATGACTGCCAGATATGGGTACAAGTTGTACGGGTCGGTCCTCTCAAGATAATCGCAATACAGTGGTGCTACGTTGTTCGGATTTGGAAGCAGCTCCAAGGAAGGCACCGGCTTGCCGTTAGACCCATCCTCACCACCCATGATTAGGATCGAGCCGTTCGACATAATCATGGCACTAGGATACCATCGCCCGACTTTAAGTGCCAGTTCTTGTGGGTTTTCTTCCCAATCATTGACGCTGGGAACACCAGGTGACCCATCAGGCGTGTAGAGTCGAATGCCGTATGTTGCGACATCAGACCAACCTCCAACATTCAGCTGTCGACCCACTTTATCAGGCAATGTCAAGCCAGCCGCGCAAAAGACATCTGTCTTGACGTGCATTGTCCTCCAGCCATCTGTACTGTCGCCGATGAGAGTCAGGTCCAGTTCGTAAGCACCAGTTGAGCCAGGCGTGAGGGAAGTCCCAGCCTTTTCGATGACTGTGATCTTACCATTAGGGTTGACGCTGGTGATAAGGGGGACGACAGGCGCGTTGACGAGGAAATCATACTTTCCTGCCGCATTGCCCGAAGTATAAGTCCAATTTTGGATAGCTGGTCCTTCCCATGTGTAGTAGGAGAGTCTGTTTCCGGCACCACAGATGTAGCTGGCGTTTCCAGTACAGGCCATGTTGCAGTCTTCTTCAGGCTGAAGAGTGGCACCTGCAGCTGCGATATCTGCCTGATCACCGCAGTAGCATTCCTCACCGTACTCCATGCCACCAGCCATGTAGCCATAGGCTGCACATTGGTCCAAACAGTGTGCGGCGGTGTTGTTATCGGCAAGGATCAGCTGATATGGGAAGGTTCTAGTGCCAGTCGAGCTGTCAAGCAAGCAGCCTTGGTATTGCCAATTGCCGGTCTTATTTTGAGCCTTCGGTGGTTGGTAGATTTCAATATCTCCCTCGGAGTATATACTGACTAGGTTGGGCCCACCACAGACCTCATCAGCATTTCCAGAGCACGCCATGGCGCAATCCGAATCCTCCGCCGAAAGGCTTGCGCCGTTGCGGAGATAGTCATCGCAGAAGCATTGGTACATGTACTCCATTCCAGCAACGGAATATCCCAAGCCAGAGCAAGTCTGAATGCAAGACTCGACGGTCATTTGCTGGTTGTCTTGCTGCTGATGAAGCATGATACGACCGTTAGTCTGATCGACATAACATCCAGAATAAGTCCAGCCTGTAGGTACCGACGTCGCAACGCTGCTAGCTGTGGTGCTTGTTGCCGAAGCAGTTGTCGTGCCACCGCCGCTGTATGTCCCAAAGCTGTACAGATTTATTCCGTTTGGTCCACCACAAGTTTCAGCTTTGTTGCCGTTACAAGGCATATTGCAGCGTCCATCAGTGGCGGGTGCTCCAGTACCCTGTATCTTGTTGTCACAATAGCACTCGCCAGAATACTCGACACCAGCGAGCTTATAGCCAGCTGCAGTGCAGGCTCCTTGGCAGAGCTCAACCGTCATCGCGTTGCCGCCTCCAGTGATTTGTACGGCATTTTTCAGCGTGCGAGATTGCACGCTGTCAGTGTAACAACCCATTGACTGCCATCCAGATGAGGCTGGAGTGTACATGCTGAGCCTATTTGAACCACCACACATCTCTGCTGCATTCCCTGTACAGGCCATGTTGCAACCAGCATTACCGTCTGCCGCTGGACCTCCATTATTGTGCAGGGTATTGTCGCACCAGCATTCACCGCCATATTCCAAGCCAGCAAGCTTGTAGCCGGCGTTAGAACATGCTGCAATACACTTTTCGACGGTTTGAGCAGCAACGGCTGGCTGGACATACAACAGCGTGCGAGTGTGTGTGGCGTCAGTATAGCAGCCGAGGTAAGACCAGTTAGGAGTGGCCGAGGTAGCTGCTGATGTTGGAGCAGCCTGAGTGGCGCTTGTGGATGCGGCTGCTGTAGGAATGGCTGAAGTGGGAAAGGTATTTTTATAATCATATACGTTCAGTCGGTTTGGTCCGCCACAATATTCTGTAGCATCACCAGCACAAGGCATATTGCAACTGGACATGTCTGGCTGTTTGACTCCGCCATTCGAGAATTCGTTTCCGCAGAAGCATTCGTGAGAGTACTCAACACCAGCAAGAGAGTAGCCTGCTGCTTGGCACGAAGAGGTACATGCTTCGACAGTCATGCCGTCAGGGCCAGCTGGTACACCTTGTGCGTGCAAGAGTGTTCGTGCATTCGCGGCATCACTGAAGCATCCAATTGATGCCCAGTCTGATGATGTATCTCCACTAGTAGTCGGTGGAGGGTCAACTTTGGCGCTGTTGTAGAACAAGGTCATGCGATTAGGGCCTCCACATGATTCTGCAGTATTTCCATTGCAGCCCATATTGCAGTCAGTAAAGGCTGTAGGAGATGCTGTCGTCGCAATCGAGTTTCCACAATAGCATTCACCCCCGTACTCGGCAGCAGCATAGGAATAGCTAAGTCCGTCACAGTAAGTGACGCACGACTCCTGCGTCATTTCAGTGCCACTTGTGTACACTGATCCTTGCAATGTTCGAGCCTGAACACTGTCACTGTAGCAGGATGAGAACTCCCATCCTGAGGGAAGGTCATTGGTGACCAGGAGCGGTGCTCTCTTTCGGTGCAGTCTGCCATGATCAATTGTCCCTGCTTGGGACTGAGAAACGAAAGATGCAAAAAAGAATAATGTAAATACGCGTTGAACGAGTGTGGTAGCCATACTGGCAAAGAGAGTGTGTAGCTTCTTGTTCGTCAAACGAATGGACGGGTTAGGAGCAGCCTCCAACCCAAGATTATGAAGCTCAAAAGAGTGTAGGACGTTTAGATGTCGAAGCGACGAAAGAAGCGAGGATTAGCAAGAAAATGTTTCCTACCAGATCTCAACTCAGAATCTTCGACTTGATATTATGGACGACCCCTGGTCAATGTCCTCTCGCAGGAGGCCGTTCGAAGTCTCCTTCATTTGGAAATTGGCTGTGTACTCCATGTGTATAGCCGAGCAAGTGGAGGTACATGGCATTGGCATTCGAGGATACTGATAGTCTCAGCTTGTTCAAGCCACGAACGAAGCCGAAAGCGATGAAAGGGGAAGACCCAGAGTGGTAGAGAGATTAAACCAAGCGGTCCAGATACACAAGCTCCATCAACTTAACGTCGGCCACGTAGACATTGGACGGGCTGAGCACGGCTGAGGCAAGTAGAGATTGCCAAAGGATGGGTGGGACATCGATCGGAGTACCATGGCCGGGTCTCGAGTGAGACTAGATGATTCAATTCGTGGTCCGCGTACGCAGCTGGACTGTGTTGCCGGAAGCCGGAGGGCAGCCATCAAGAGACTGCAATTTCACGAGGCCGCTATCAAAAGCCCACGAGAAGTGATATGCATATGAGACAGCACTTGCTGGAAGTGGCGTCGTTAGCACCAGGGCTATTACGGCTATCCATTGCATCCATGAACGAAGCTGATTCTAGACAATGTGATCGACTAGTTCGAGGCTAACTGAATCTGGATACGTCTGCAGGGGAGGTGCTGGCAAACGCCCCGGCGCCTACTGAAGCGGTATAGCTCGCTTTCCACCAAAACAGTATAGCTTTGTTTGATAGCGTGTCGTGTAACTTTTCTGGCAACGACTACCTCCTTACCACACCTTGCAGGACCTCACCGTTCTTAGTTGGCAAGCGCTATACTCGGTTGGCGAACTTTACAATCTTTGGACGGCCTCTAGAGTATCTAGCTCTCGGTAGATGTCGCTGTATTAGCAGCGCTATGCCGGTAAGAAAGGTGATTAACCGAATTGACCGACTCCAGATACCTTGGAATAGCCTCAATAAGATTTCTGACCCTGGGAATTTGAAAGTAGGCGTTCTGCCACCAAAGCTTGCCTCATGGCGCTTATCTCAAGCTCTCGGACATGAAAACATCTCCTGAGCGTTCGACCCACAAACATGTTGTACGGGAGCATTCGAGCGCGTCCCGAACGAGGGGCTTCGACCGCCGCTGACCGCGTCGGCAGCTGAAGGCTGACCAGCTATGATGGCAGTGTTGCTGAATGACTATCATTGAATATCTCACTCTTTGTCTTTCTTTCCAAACCACTTCATTCTTTCGACCAGCATTCGCTCCAACACTCGTTTTGGCCTGTTTTGTTTACAGAGGTTCCTATCACTCGTTTAGAGGAACCTTCTACCACACTCGTTCACCTCTTGTTTTCGGTGCTTTGAGCACCTTTAATTGTTCATAATGCGCTCTCCATTTCATTCGGGGGTACCAACGCCCATTCAAGTGGCTGCTCCACCTGTCCCAGCTGCTCCAGCTTCGGAAGGCAGTCTGAGTCCTCCTGCCACTCCAAGATTTCCTCCAGGCGTTCGGAGTGGCAGGGGTTCAGTCGATGGAGCTGTTGTGTCGACACCAGAACGACCTCGGGCAAGTCAACGGATGACCTCGTACGCGCGAATGCAAGGTCTCGAAGAGGAGACAAGATATGCCACGGTAAAGATTTGTTCGGATAGAAAGTCGAGTTTAGCTAACAGCTTTGAAGATGGCCCACTACCTTTATGGTAAAATGTCATCAAGCCTGTGGCTCACACCACCAGACTCAAAGTACCATGGAGTTCTCCTTCGTCAAGCCCGTGGATTGTACGTCAGCCAACCGGAGACCGTGTCCCCTCTACTTTTGTTAGCTATTGAGAAGCTCAACGTCGAAGTGGCATTTACCATGTCTACGAAAAGCACTGCCGCCATCTTCTCCTACATCACTGCTGATCAGACAGAGATTGTCATGCCTAATGGATCACAATATCAGATAGTCGATTCAATGGAAGAGATGGTCAAGTTGGCATCGATCAAAATCAAGAAGTTTCAGTATGCCTGTCTTGTGAGAAAGGAGAAGATGGTCATCGTTTGGCACGATGATATCTCCGAGATTTTCGAACACGGTGAGACGCTCGAAAAGATCTTTCTTGGAACAATCTGGGGTAGGGACCCTTCACAACTTTTCCGACCTGCCTCTATGAGCGGAATCTCCCTTCCTCCCACCTCACACAACACTTCTCCATGGGCTTCAACCACCAACCTAGCGGTATACAACAAGCCAGGCTTGCGAGAAACGACTGGCGAAGTCGAAGAGTTCACAGACGAAGAAAAGGCAGCCTGGGCCAAGGAGTCGCTTGCCAGACCACTGTACAAGACATCTTCGATTTTCGTTGCTCTAGCCGTGGTATTGATCATCGTGCTGCTGCTCGGCTTTTGTACCTCTGTGCTACTACAGGAAAGTCTCATCGATGGCAATTGGACCAGAATGGCACTCATTGCAACTACACCCATCTTTGCCCTGTTTGGTTTGTTCTTCGTGGTGGTCATTTTCTCGGACATTTTCCAAATGATCGGACCTATCGCCAGTGTTCAATCCAATTCTCGCTTCTACTCAGCAATCAAGCCCGACCTTGCTCGAGCATACTCTGAAGGCTTCACACCATCTCACATCACCATCCAAATGCCGGTGTACAAAGAAGGTCTAGAATCAGTCATCATCCCAACAGTGAACTCTCTAAAAGCTGCCATCAGTCATTACGAACTGAACGGCGGCACTGCAAGTATCTTCATCAACGACGACGGTCTTCAGCTTATTCCCGAGGAAGAGCGACAGGCGCGTATCAACTTCTACCACGACAACAACATTGGCTGGGTCGCTCGTCCCAAGCACGGTGTCGATGGCTTCATCCGTGCTGGCAAATTCAAGAAGGCATCCAACATGAACTTCGCATTGAACATCTCCAACAAGGTTGAGGATACGCTGATGGCAATGATCGAAAGGCGAATGCAAGAAAACTCAGACGACATCGAGGAACAAGAGGAGCATGCAATGTACGAGGAAGCTCTTGAGACGGTGCTCGAGAAAGATGGCCGTGCCTGGGCCAAGGGTAACATTCGTGTCGGCCAGTACATCCTGATCATCGATTCCGATACTCGAGTGCCAATGGACTGCCTACTCTATGGCGCTGCTGAAATGTTCTTCTCACCCGAAGTTGCTATCGTCCAGCACAGCGCTGGCGTCATGCAAGTCGTCGGCGACTATTTCGAGAACGGTATTACCTTCTTCACCAACCAGATTTACTCATCCATTCGGTTCTCCATCGGCCAGGGTGAAGTCGCTCCTTTCGTCGGTCACAACGCCTTCCTGCGATGGGCTGCTGTCCAGTCTGTAGCCGTTCCACCAAAGGATTCCAACGATTATGAGAAATACTGGTCCGAGAACCACGTGTCTGAGGATTTCGACATTGCTCTACGCCTTCAGATCGCCGGAAACGTCGTTCGTCTCGCAAGCTACCACGACGCCGGCTTCAAGGAAGGTGTGTCGCTGACAGTCTACGACGAACTGGCTCGATGGGAGAAGTATGCTTACGGCTGCAACGAACTCGTCTTCCACCCAATGAGATACTGGCTGTTCCGGGGACCATTCACGCCACTCTTCCGATCGCTGCTGTGGTGCAATCTCCAGCTGTCTTCGAAGACGACAATTCTCGGCTACATCGCCACCTACTACGCTATCGCCTCCGGTCTCCCTCTCACTCTGGCCAACTACTTCATCATCGGCTGGTACAACGGGTACGTGGACAAATTCTACATGGAATCGTGGCGCGTCTTCCTCGGTCTGGTCGTTGTCTTCTCCGGCGTTGGCAACGTCGCCCTGGCCATCCTGCGCTATCGTCTCGGCGAAAAGGGCTTCCTCGCTGCGATCGGCGAGAACTTTAAATGGATGCCCTTCTTCGCCATCTTCTTCGGCGGTCTGTCCTTCCACCTCAACCTGGCCCTGCTCGCGCACATGTTCAGCATCAACATGGAGTGGGGCGCCACGTCCAAAGAAGCCGAGGACAGCAACTTCTTCCAGGAGATGCCCAAGATCTTCAAGAGCTTCAAGTGGATGTATTTGTGCATCATCCCGCTTGTCGGCGCCATGGTCTTCTTCGGCTGCTTCGCCCCCAGAGGCTGGGAGATCCAGGGCTTCACCGCTACCGTGCCGCTGGCTGTCAACCTTGCAAGTCATATCTTGCTGCCTGTAAGTCCCCATTTCTCTCCCCCTTCCCATTCTTACGGATATGTTGCTAACTCTGTCTCTCTCTCCAGTTCGTCTTGAATCCGTCCTTGATGATTTTCAGCTACTAAACGACCCCAACCCGACAACTGTGTTTCCTGCGTGTCGACGGCGAACCATTTTCCAAAAGGTTCTGCAGGAGGAAGAAAATTTCCCCCCACATTGTCTGGGAATGTGGCGTTTTTTTTTGTGGTATTTTGACGAACATGGACTGAATGAAATATAGACGGGAGGTTAAATTGGGGGAATATAGACCGGAGTCTCTACAAGACTGCCTAGAGTGCTTGGAATACAGCCGGCGGCGTGTGAAGACATTGGCTCAAGTTTCCTTTGTTTTTGTGAGGAAGGCTAGGCGCTCGGATCGGTGTATTTATTTTTATAGACCAATCTAATCTGCGAAAGTACACATAAACTATCTTGCCGTCGCTGGGTGGTAGCTGATATAGAGAAGGGGTTTGCTCTTTGCGATATTGTCACTTTTAAAGTCCCAGTGAAGCGACCACAGACAAGCTCCTCCTCACTAGCTCTCACACATACACAGAATCATCAACGCATTTCTCTTTCGCAGCAGGAACCATGTCCCGTGGCTCAAAAAACAGTCCTTGAAAGACTTGCCCTGACAACCTCCCCCGTGCAGCCTGACGCGACATTCGATTCATGTCAGATCCTTTGCGATGTCGCTTGGCTTTGCCTTCGTCTTCGCTTTGTACGTCCTGGTATAGATCGTCCTGGCACAGATCTTCCCCCCTGTCATTCTTCGCATCGTTTTTGGGCACGCATAATGCTTGCTTGGGCTCTTCAAACATTCTGTGGGCTTGCTGAAGTAGCGAGTTTACTCATTGAGAAAGACCATCCGGATATCCCAGTAGTTGCCGGCTGCAGTGCTCATCCCAGCATTGTCAAGCCCCTCCTCACATGCTAAGCACGCAAGGAAGGCTAGCTCAACGACCCCCGAGGAAAGAGATAGAATCACTTCGTACATCCCGGACCTGGTCTTTGCGTGGATGGCGGAGAATGCTTCTAAAGCTGTGAAGCTTTGGACGTATAGCTGGTTCAATTCTTGTATGAGCTCATGGAAGTCGACTGTGTGGGCACCATTGCCAGCTCACAACAGAAGTATTGATGGAGGTTGTATTGAAGGATGCAGAAATCCAGTTCCTTCGGCGGCGTTCCCAACATTCGGCGTTTGAAGTTTGCAAGATGGAGTCTTCGATGTTGTTAGACTCCCCGCCACTATCTTGTAATCAAGTCATCAGCATTGCCTAAGTGACTGCACGGACGAGACCCCAGTCGTGTAGATGTTGAGGGCTTTTCATAACGAATGTGCTAGTCCGGAAGGCTAACGATATCCATGGGAATTCCATGTCCAAGGCTTGCAGCGCCTCAGTCTCTGCGGTCCTTCAACACATGCCCCACGTATTTCCAGACCCGACTATGGACATGTTCATTCTACCATACGAGAGGCTTCAGACTCTTGCAATATCAACCTGGGTCCTAAGCGAAGTTTCGCGAGTTTCAGCTGCTGTCACATTGTTGCTCTTTCGGGGCTCCTGGAGAATTATGACCCATACGTGGAGGTTTTCGAAGATCGGTATGCCTTAAGTATCTCCTTTAGAGCTGGGGCGCCGAATTTGAGCTCGTTCTTGATGCATCGACTTTGCTGACGAGCGTCGAGGTCCCAGTCATGCAATAGGGTTTCGCAGGTTACCTCTTCATGCAAACTTGGAGTGTAGACGTGCGGTTATACCGCTTCGTGATCGACGAGGCTCTTTGGAACCTTCGATCCTGAATTCCACATAGCTTGACTATGGCCGAAGTAACTTTGGGAGGCTGAGATCGGGGTAGTTGAATCCTCGCATTTTGCTGTGAGCAACTAGTCAAAGGTGATGAGACTTGGCTGGCAAGCATATGCTACGACTGCGAGACACAGGGTTCAGCGAGCACCGAGGATACGATAATCGAAACGTGGATGGCATGTTCAAGTGGTATGCCTTGGGATGCGCGAGTAAATCGTGTATCTCAGATACCAAATCAATTCATCTGGCTCCGGGATCGAGACCAATTCGTGTGTTGTTGGAATTCCCAAACCGATCTTCGTTCTATCGGTAGTCATATTCCTTACCATGTTCCTTGTCGACGTACCTATCAGATACTCCTTCATCGTGATTCCTTTCCGTACCAGTGTTATCTAGTGTCCATGAAGCGTTTTCCACGTCGGTTCGTCGCTCTTCCGTTCTCTAGGCGTGTCGCATTCTGTGGCGAACTGCTTCCGGATAGTCCCCCCAGTCTAGGGTAGTTCGCAGAGATACTCTCGATCTTGTGGATAAGATGGAGCACGGTAGCCCATGTTCGTTGAGTCTTTGCGGGACCTTGCCGTTGCCGGGGGCCATGATTTTCGAACGAAAATATGCCTTCGCCACGTATTTTTGTCTAGTCAGCTAGTCGACGAAATGCCACGTTCTACCTTCTTTCTTGGTCCACGCCCTTCGACGTTAACAATTGAAGCCAGAGAGCTTCCGCCCAGCGTTCCATCCCTTTTAGCCAAACCCCCCATACCAGTGGTGTTTCGGATGGCGAGGTGTCTTGGAATTCCTGCCTCTCTTTTTCGTGTAACTCCTCGTCGTCAAATTCGTTGATCCTTTCTCGAAACAATCCAGCCTTCTTCTTGCACCGAGTTCAAGGATTCATTCAACATCGACTTGAGTCCGAGCTTTGAACCCTAGTCAGTACACGAGTCTTTGTCATGGTGCCAAGCTGCCAAGGTCGGTCCTCGACAAGCTCTTGGGAGAACGATGAGTGGCAGATGGTTCAAACCGTCGGCCGGGCCATGCTTCTCCTCGTCCGACGTTAGAGACGCGGATGTATGCGAGACTCCTGATCAAGGACAGACTGTCGGCTGTACCTATGAGGTAGTAATGAGCTGCCTGGTGACGAGTTCAAGCCTCCGATTGTCAAAATCGTGAAGTGTCAGCGCATAGAGGACCAGGATCCTTTGGAGGAACGTTGTGTGATAAGCAGCGATGAATTCCTTCTGAATTACTGTCTTCGAATTATGCTCTGTTGGTCTGAGACTTCACCTGTACAGCTGGGTCTGGCATTAGGGCGAATGTCCTTGGCATATTCGCCTGGGTTAGGGGTAAAACCCGCACCAGGTGGAGTGTCTTTTAGCTCATTGACTCGTATCAGGGAGCCCGGCCGTCCTGAGTTTTGCCAATATCTATGAACGCGAAATGTGAGCGCCGGTTTGATGAGAACGGCACCTCTACCTTGCATGTGGAATCGGTGCTCGAGTCTTCGAAGCCAAGGGCCGAATGACACCGAGTCTCTCGTGGAACAGTGAAGCAGCGCTGCAGCAGGTGATGTCGTGGGAGTTTGTCTTACTAACACCCCTTCCCGCGAATGAAATTAACGATTAAAGACATATTCGATGATCCGAGCGTTTGGTCGCAAGGCAGAATGGATTTGCCCATGTAGATGGAAGGTGATGACATGCGGCTGTATGACTTGGCCGGTTCGATCGAAACTCAAGGCATAGTTAGGGTGTGCGAGCGTGTCCGTCAAAGTCGCTGAGATAGGTTTCCCTGCTTTTTAATCAGTAGCCAGCAGGGGATCTCATGATATTCAACGCCGACCAAGACTGGAGGAAGAAATGTGTGCTTCCATAAAAGATAGATCACGGAGGGAATTGAGTGAAAGACTTAAAAAGAAAAATAGGAATCCCTCTGAAATATGAATGGTTGTTAGAAAAACAGGCTCGAAACGCGAGCACATTTTGTTCGTGAAAATAGCAATCAAGCCGTGATACAACACTCCGGAAACACTCACTGGACTTCACTGACCAACTATTAGGTCCTGAGCCAGTCATTCAAGAAGGTCCGTGAAACAGAACCACAATAAGAAGTAATACAAGCGCGCAAATCACCCCAGTCGTGTCCATCGTCTAAGCAGGGTAGTGCATCTCTTGGTTAAGAGGCTGATAAGCGACCTTTGTCTTGGGGTCGATGCCGGTGATTCGGACTGTGCTCTCCTTGTCCTCTTGGATCAAGGCGCAGCATGGGCAGCAGCACGTAGAGCAGAAATCGCCGAAGGCGCTTCCTTCGATTCCGTGCTTCTCTCGCAGTTGCATTCTGTAACGTATTGTCAGCACGGGACCCAGCATAGGTATCAGGGTGGGAAATAGAGTCTTTGGAGGTGTGGTGAACAGCAGGTGCACGTTTTGGGGGAAATGCTAGTGGCAGGTCGAAGGAAGAGAAGGAGGACAGGGCAAGGTGTAACTTGAAGACTTACCTCATGACGCACTGGAAGCATGTGCTGACGCCAAAGCAAGCGGCAGTAGTCCAGGCACAGCACATCAAACCGCAGCCGCTGGTCTCACCCTCGCCGTGTTCTCGGGCGTAGGTCTTGCCGAAAAGCATACACTATGCAAACGTTAGCAGCGCACGCGACCAAGCGCCAACCAGGAGCTTACAGGACACCAGGTGCTCAGGCAGCACGTGCCGAACGGACTGCAGCAATCGAAGAAACCAAAGAGCCACTTGTTGCCGAACTTGGAGGAATGAGGCTGGTTGACTTCGTGGGAGTGGACGTGAGGTTGGGGCTTTTCGACCATTGGTGGCTGAGGTTGGTAAGCCATGTGTGGTTGTTGTGTTTGCGACATAGTGTGCTGTGGTTGTGGAGGAGGAAATGAGCCTTGATGAGATGGTTGATGAGGGACGCCGTAAGCGGGCGGGTATTGTTGGGTTGGATGGGGTTGATGAGGGACACCGTAAGCGGGCTGGTGTTGGGTTGGATGGGGTTGTGGTTGTGGTTGGTAGACTTCTGGTGATTGAGGGTATTGATGAGGTTGAGGTTGAGGTGACGAGGCGCCGTACTCGGGCTTTTGATATGCTTGATATTGTGACATTCTGGTGGAGAAAAAGGCTATGCCTTCAGGACACTTGCCTGTATTAGGGAAAATCTGTGTCTGGTCTGTACTGGATGCGAAGACTTTGGGTGGAGCTCGGTGAACGACAAAGCACGAAATTGAGAAACAGAACGACACTCAAGTTGGTGAAAACGAACGAAGCTGAACGCAAGATAATGTCAGGCTTTCCGGAAATTCACCATATACTTAGCTCTTTGCGTCCCAAGCCGTAGCCCGTCGTAATGCACGTATTCCCTGAACGAGGATGCCAAAAGATCGGCTCTGGGCAATTTCAATATGCTGCAGTAGGCGGGTTGTCAAGCCTTTGTCTGTTGCACGAGTTGTTGAGCTAGCATAAATGTGGAATGATGTGAACATGGTATGAATTGGGCTGCACCTAAGTTTGGTAACAGACTAACCTGCTTCTAATACAGGGCACGTTCGTTAGACTTTGGGGGGACGTCGACCGGTCAGAGACCTTCCAGACCGAAAGCCTCGTAGGGGTGCAAAGAGAAAAGGGGTCATCTGTTCAGCCGCAAATTCATGACAATCAAACGAGGCTTTTGCGGGCCAAGAGCGTGATGGAATTAGACTTCGCGTGAGGAAGCACTGCACCTGCAGTTTGGAGCGGAGTAGATTAGCCACCAAATGCATGGGTAAGGAAATCCCCTCAGATTCCAAACTGAGACGTATTTTCGACTCACCAAACAGCAAATCAAAGCTAGATATGGCAATCTAGATCTTTGGCAGAAAAAACTAACCCAGAGAAACATCATCTTCGAAATAACCAGAACTGCTCCACGACAGCGTGCTTAGATGCACGTGGCGCAATACCTTTTTCAGCAGCAGTAAGAGAGTACTTCGTAATACGAAGTACTCGGCAGCTCCACAGATTGGCCTAAATGTACTAGTACAGGATCCTGCACCAATTCGAAACGAACGAAGTGGTCCAGGCAAAGCCGGGGTGTTGCTCCTACACAGGGTCCACTGAGTTTTTGTACTACTCCGTAAAATCAGTTTGATTTCTAGAGCAGAACCCCAAGTTTGCCCCCCTTAAAAGCCTTGCAAGATCACCAACATTTACCTTGGATGGAGCTCAGTCTGCTTTGCCAGCCGAGAATTCACTTAAAAACTACTCCAATGAGCAGTTACACTAAAAGTCGTGATATGAGGAGTGTTGACAAACGCATGAAGTATCCCAGAGTACAGTCGTAGCTACCAGCAGATGTTGTTAGCAAAGCAGAGCACTCTTCTCGTGATTACGAGTGTGATAGATTCACTAAAGATGTGGGACATTGTGCCAGAACCCGAACACATGACAAATATCTGCCACAAGGCGAGCCTGCAGGAGACTGAGTTGCCCAGACAGTCTTGGCCATTCTTCAAGTGGGGCTTCGCGATTTCGATACGCAGGCGAGCAGGCACTAAGTTTATGTATAGCAACATAAAAAGAGAATACGATGTATTGCCATTGTACAGTGACAGACAGGGTTCGATCGTCGCTCAGCGTCACCTTATACATACGTTGAGTTTCCCAAGTGTGGAGTGAGCCTTGGCTCGATGCAGTCCAGGCGTAAGCATTGAGGATTTGGCTCGTAGCAAATACTCCGTACGAGGTCGAAATAAAGATTGACTATTCCAGTTGACGTCCAGATGTCAAAGTAGTGTTTGTCAAAGGCCCTTCTTGACAAGATGTCTGGGTTCTATACAACTCAAATCATCGAAGGAGTAGGAGAGGATACGGCAAGCTAAGGTCCAATGCGCTCAGCATTTCCCATATATGGTCGAAGCACAGCTGGAATCGTGACTGATTTGGTCTCAGCATCCCAACCATTTTCCAGGATGCATGCCATGACTCGAGGAATGGCGATGGCGGTGCCGTTGATGGTGTGAGGGAAACGTGTCCTGGAACCATCGCGATCATGAATGCGGGTATTGAGCCTGCGGCTTTGATAATCTGTGCAGATCGACACGGAGGTCAATTCTCCCCAACCTTGATCTCGGCTCATTCGAGAAGGAAACAAGGCCTCAATATCAATTTTGCGGAAGGCCGAAGCACCGAGATCGCTCGAAGGCATTTCCAACACACGACAGGGTAGCTCCAAAGAAGAGAGGATTTCGGTTTGTATGTTCACCATCTCTTCAAATATTTTGGTCGAGAAGTCTGTAATTTCTGACTCTGTCCTGTCATCGCCTCTCAGGACATCGGTCCAGGCGAACATTTCAACCTTGGTGAATTCGTGCACACGATATAGACCTTTCGTGTCAACACCTCGGGCACCAGCCTCAGCACGATAACACCGGCTTGTGCCTATCATCTTGAGAGGCAGCTTCTCTTCTGGAATGGCCTTCTCGGCGTAGAGGGCGGCCAGGGGGATTTCAGCAGTGGCAGCAAGGCTTCGTTTTGGCTTTCCCACATCGCGGTCTGCTTGGGCCACTTGCCAAATTTGCTGTTCATCGTTGGCATCTCTCGGCTGAAATCCACAGGAGTCGGCAATATGAGAGTAGACCAGCGAAGGCGGAGTGACTAGTCTCCATCCATACTTGACGGCGACTGAGGTAGCATACTGGATTAACGCCTGTTCGAGGAGCACGGCATGATCGAGGAGGTAGTAGAAGCCCCAGCCAGTAGCAGTTGAAGCAGAGGAGAAATCAAGTATTCCCAGCTCCTGACCGATGATTGAATGATCTGCCCCCGGGGATGGTTGTGGTGGACACTTGGGGTCGTAGTTGATGTAGCGAAGCAGCTTTGGCTCTCCGTTCGAAGGCGTCTCGGTCGAGGTGAGGTTTGGAAGGGCCAGGGCCAGGGCAGATGCTTCGTCTGAAGCGATTTCTTGACTTGCCGCACCTTCGTCCACCCTTTTCCTCAGAGTCTGAATCTCAGTGTAAATTTCGCTTGCTTCATCTTCTCGCTTTGCAGCATGGGCAGCTCCAAGCCTCTTCTCTAGGCTTTTCAACTCTCGTCGAGGCTGCACCAGGTCTTTATTGATGGCCGAGATTGTCTGTGAGAGCTCGACGATGCGATGAGGGCTTGTCTTGTGCTTGGTGTAGTTTCTCGCTTCGGCATTGCGAGAGTAGAGGTCGGGATGGCTACGAATGCTCTTCAGGTCTGGGAATTGTTTGGGCGCAGTAGCCGGCCTGGCATTCTGCAAGACCTGAATCTCCGACGACAGGTGCCTGGCGAACTGCTTCGGCAGCGCTTGACCGCGCCTCAAACATGATGGCATCGAAAGATGCAAAGTTGGAGTTGGACCAAGACCGTCGTGCTGCATCGGTCAGTCACCTGGAATCTCCAACTTCCCGCAGGTGGAGTCTCGGGGTCTATTAGGGGGCCATCCACGCCCATTGCAGCTTGCCAGTGGAGGGGCCACCGCCGGGAGGATTGCAAAGTAATAATTGTTACGGGCAGTACAGATTGGCGATTCAACCAAACAGTCCGTCCTGACCGCCTACTGATATCGGAAGCAAGGGGTCACTGCTTTATATCATGTGTACACATTAAGCTGGGTAATAATATAAATCTGGCGAAAGTGCTACAAGCAACTTGGGAATACGAAAACGCTCAGCTAAGAATACACATTCCAAAACTCAGGAATCTTCTTCTATCCATTTTACAGAATGACCGGGTATGATCCTTCCTCGCACTGCCCACCGACTGCTTTGCTGCTTACAAGCCCAACTTTCGTTTCTTGATCCTCGGAACCAGACCGATGACCAACAGCACGCTCGCCACGACCACAGCCCACAAACGCATATGCAAAACATTTTGGTTAAATGCAGTCGTGGTCGTCAGGCAGATGGTTATGACAGCCAGAAGTAAGATCAAGTACCCAAATGCACGGTGGTACTTGTATATTGCTTTTGCGTTGTTCACCGACCCAAACAGGTTGGGCGTGTAGAATTGTGCAACACCAACAAAGAATTGCAGCACCATCAGAATGTACAGGACCAATCCCAACCGCCCGTGCACGTGCTGGAATCGGGTCTCAGGATGTGAAGCCTTGTTCATCTCGATAACGACAAGCCCGGCGATTAACAGACCGAACGCGATCAGGTTGAGGCCAGAATGAATGTATGTGCCTTGCACTTTCTGCTTCTGCGTCGACGTCGGTTGAAGGAGAAGGGTAGACTGCACGAGGAGAAGGATGGCAGCCGAATTCAATAGCTGCACAGCCGAGTCAGTGACTGCCTGTGTACCTGTCTCTAAAACTTACTGGGTGATAAGAGAAGAATATAAAGTCCGCCTCAAATACGGCAGCCCACACCAGCGCGGTCAGGATCCAAGCGCCTGCTTGTGCGATAATTGCCGTGCCTACCGAAGCCATGGTCAATATTGGAGAGTGATCAATTCAAAACTTCCATCTCACCAGTGAGAAGATTCCACTGGAAGCCCTGCTCCGGCTTCTGGGTGACGTCTCCGGGCCTGCCCAGGAGAGGCTCCTCTTCGTCCCGGGCCGAATTCTGCTCTGGGATGCCCGTAGCTGATGCCATTTCGATCTAATTGTGGTTTCAAAGCAGAGACAAGACTTCCAGAAATGCTAAACACACGAATCTACAGATGACGGAGCTAGAGCAACAATCGTACATGCAAGCAGCTATGCTGCTCAAATATATGATTAATTACTTTTCCTCCATTGCGGGGACCTTCCGCAGTCAGCTCTCGGAAGATGACCATCGCGGCTAGCTGATTGGCCAGTCATCCCCTAGATGATACCAACGCTCTATGCTCCCGCATGCCGGGATTGCGACTACCATCCCTGCAACTCACGCACGCCATCCACCCCAAAAATTGACGACATTTTGGTCTTCAGCCAACAGGATACTCCTTCAGCGCTCGAGAAAGAGTAATTTTTGGTAGTCTCTTCTCAATTGTATGACGCTTAGATGTGGTAAGCATTGCGCGACTTGACCGCCCCTACACGTGTTCGGCTAGTACCTTGGGACAGCTTGGAGCATACCACCCATCTTATGCACATGGCAAAAACCAGGCCATTCTCTCGCAGCTGCTACTACAATCTTTCCAAAATGGGCCTGATCTCCTCATCGATGGCGTTTCGAAGGAGTCTACGAGGCACTGCCAGCTGCTTCGGGGCCATTTCAACTACATGCTGTCTTGTGGTAACATGAGCATTCAAACACAACCATCCCCGGTCAAGCGAATTAAGTTTATCAGTAGAATCTGAAGCCTCGCTTGACGATCGAAATCCTAGGACATTGTGCGAGATCTCGATGCTAAGGCCATCAGCAGTCTGCAGAGCTATCCATTGAAAACAAGACGGGTGTGCTGGTCCTCTTCAAGTTCACCGCAATTGCCTTGGCCATGCTTGAGAAGGACTTCATACACAGAGCGATAAGGCGTTAAGTCCTTCTCAAGCATAGCCAACTCTTCAACATTGTTCTCGGTGCTCGATTGTGCTTGCGTCTCTTCAGTCGTGACTCCGTGTTGACACATCCCACAAGGTTACAATGTTCGCTCAACTTGCAAATGCCATTCCTGCCAGATCCTAAGCTGAACTATCCTTACAATGATTGACAACCATGGAAGATGAGACTCACAATCGACAATGCGTACAAAACAATGGTACTGCATCTGCAACAACAAATATATATATAATGGCGATAATGAAGCCTTTGCCCCCCTTGTTCCCCTGGTACTGAGCCGTGTCACGTTTATCAGACCCTTCGCAGTCCCTCCCGAACCCAAGTCCACTTTCAACATCGAAACTTGTCACAATCGCAACGAGACCCGGAGCACGCCTTCAGCGAAAGCATACTTCTTAGTTTGACACTGATAGCTCGACGGGGAGATTGTGGCGTCCTTGACAACGATACACAATGAAGGACTTTGCGACTCAGCTGAATACCAAACTCAGCTTCCGTGGGCGCCGCCAAAATGCCCCTGCTTTCCTCGCTCTAATCAACCACTCCGGTAGTGGTAAGCTCGCGTCAGTACAGGGCCGAGCAACGGTGCTGCAGAATGACAGGCGGGCGAGCAAGCCATCACCGAGAGCAACAAGCCACGCCAGGCCCAGGCGGTCCTCTGAAGACACAAGCGTTGACACACCTCTTCCACCAACGCCAGAGTCCTATACATCGTCCGGCATATCTCAAACCATAGGTCCTTGCAACGGCAATCGGCTATCGTTCAGGTCGCGCGTCAGAGCCGCTCGCGCCAGGCGGCCCAAGCGTTTCACCCAATTTTGTGGTGACCTCATCGAAGACTTGGACCTCGAGAGTCCTAATATCGCCGAGAAACTCCGTAACTCATTCTACCATGGGCTTCGGATGTGGGGCCAAGAGGAGGGGAACGAAGGAGACGAGCCGATCGCTGAGGTCGACAGGTAAGAGACCGTGCTGAGGAATTGAGCAGACTAGAGTGCGAGGACCCTAGTTCTGACGAGGAGGAGGAGGAGGACGACGACGACGACGACGAGTTTGATGATATAGTTGCTGACGAATATGACTAGATTCTACTATTTCTTGTTTTTACCATAGCAGCCATTCCTCTGTAGTGTTAGTGGGCACAAAACGTCACGAAAAATAAGCAAACCGCTGCTAAACCATTCCTTACCAGACGATGTCACGAACCTGAACAAAAATGCTAAAACCTGTGCACCACTAACTAGGTATTCCACCAGACTGTATGTCTTTCACATCGTGCACATACGGCATGCATTCCAAAAACACCCCAGTCTAGGCAAGACTACTCAGTTCTCTCGTCTCGTTTACCCCCTTTTGCCCAGACCACAAACAATCACGTGATAGCCACCGCCGTCTAGGATGTCGGACTAAGTATGGGCATGTGCTGTATAGTTCAAGCAAGGAACACCTCAACAGGGGGGGCTTTATGTGCCGAGACGGGCTAAGCTTCCGATACTAGAGGCTAAGCGTATCTACGCACTTAAGGCACAAGCGGGCCAGAGGATGTCCTTCTTGGAAGACAAGATGTCGTGTGAGGGGGAGCAGGATAAAAGGAAGAGATTCGGGGGAAAGAAAAGCACAAAACAGTAGAATAGATAAACTCTTCTGTCTCTATCTCTCTCTCACACGGACTTGTCTAATCACGTCAAAAAAAAAATCTACTTCAAAAGTCTACTTTGTCCCCCCTCCCACGTTTTCAGTCGTAGTATTTATCGACGGGGAACCTGCTATACTCGGGACGACTCCTCAGCTTCTTCCGGCCGCTCTGCATCTTAAAGCGGTACAGCGGCTGCTCGTAGACATCGACGTGGCCGACGGCGGGGTCAGTCCTGCCGCTGCCGGTGCCGCCACCGACGCTGCCGAAGCGGGTGCCTGTGCCAGTGGGGTCCAGGACATCTCGCCAGGTATACGCGACCTTGGTATTATCCATGAGGGCGATCAAGTCCTCGGTGTGCAGGATACTCCCGCGGTCGCCGAGGTCATACTTCTTTAGTAGGCTGTAGTAAATCTTGGAGATGGCGAGGTGCGAGTCATCGCGGATGACGGTGTTGTTGGCGAGCAGCAGCACCAGCGTCAGCGCGGCGAACTGGCACAGCGGGATCCCCGCCAGAAGCGCAATCATCCAGCGCCAGTTGACCGTCAGCGTCAGCGACTGCTTCGGCCCGTCCTCGAGCCACAGTTTGGTGTAGGTTAGCCCCGCGTAGCCCGAGGAGCAGGCGGCCACGATGGCGCCCATGTTGAAGCTCGACACGAAGTTCTGCAGCTGCTGTAGGAGTGTCGGGCAGCGGATTTCGCCTTCCCAGTCGCAGTCGTTCGGGTACGGCCGGAAGAAGACGTTCGAGTAGTTCGAGTACGACTGGTAGGTGAATGTGTTGGGCTGGGTTGATAGGTAGGGGTACGGTGACCAGCCGACGCTGCCTGCCAGGATGCGCGAGACGTCGTCAGACAGCTGGAGGTTTTTCGGATGCGTGATGGTCTTGCCGTCGAGGAGGACTTGGCCGATGTTGGATATGGTCGAGTTGCACTTGTAGTAGTATGGATCCGACACTGCGCCCGGAGCGAGGGTCCATTCGGTGAGGTTCACTCCCGACGTGAACAGGTTGATCTCGGTACACCCTGCGCCACAGCTGGAGTTCATGTTCGACATGGCCAGCACACCTCGTGGACCTATAGGCAGACTGGGGTATGACACGTTTACGGTTTTGTCTGCTTCATCCTTGTACGCGAACCAGTTCTGCATCCCTAGGTTGCCGTCGGTGACAGTATACTGATCGCACACCACGTCGTTTCTAATGAACACCCGTGACACCGACGATGTCTGGTAGTCGTCGGCATCGTCGTACGCATAGAGGTAGTACTGCGTGGTGCCATTGTTCAACGTCCCGTATCGGTCACTGCGCTGAGACGTGTTGTAAGCGATCGAGGGCATCGAATAGAAACGCACATCAAATGCGCCAGCCCCTCGAGCCTGCAGAAAGTCAAGCGACCTGAAGTAGTTGTTCTCTAGCACTGACGACAAATCAGGGATGTAGGCATATCCCGGCTCGGTTAAGTCACTGACGCTCACGGAATCGAGATTGTAGTTCAGGCCAAGCACGCCGACGAAGACTGTCATTGCTAGATTGAGAGCAAGCCAGAACACACCCAGGATTTGTGTCCATGACGGGAGGAAGCGCAAAGCATTGGAGTCGTTCCTCGCTACCCAGATCAACTCGCAGACATTGAGTAGACTGTCGCATCCCAGGACCAGATCAAAAGTCCGGAGTGGGCGGTAGGTGTATGATAGCAAGCGCCACCTCAATAGCTTTGCATAACTTCGCAAAGACGCGGCCAGATTGATGCCAAGCAACAAGGCAACGATGGTGGTTAGAGCGTTGAACTTGTGGCGTTCGTCGAAGCCTAGCTGGTCTCGCTTCTCGTAAAGTCGAAGAATGAGCGCCATCATACCGCACAAGAAAGTTGTCACCAGCCATTCGCACACAGTCAAACGGGCAAGACGACCCAACTGCCTTTTGTAAATAAAAGGACGGGCTGTGTCTGGGGTTCCTTTCCCATTGTGCCGTGCCGGAGAGAATGAGTAGTGCAAGGACTCGGTGTCGAGGCCAAAGAGTGTGGACGCGCTACTCCATCGTGTCGACTGCTGCCGCACTTCAGATTTTCGTAGTGGCGCATCATCGTGCGGCGATAAAGATGACGAAGTATTTGTGCGGGAGGGAAGTGATGGCCTCCCTCGGTTGTCGTCGATTTGGGCAGCAGCACTGGATGGTGGCGGAGACTGGCTCGTCAAACGCGAAGAGATGCTTCCTTGCCGATGATGCTCATCGCTTTCTTGGCTCGAATCCTCTGCTGTGGGCAGAGGTGCGTATGAGGACATTAGAGCTCGCTGGGGTGTGTTGAAGGACGCGAAATTCTACTACGGAAACGAGCAAGCCTGTGCAATATATGAACGAGGTCTCCATTATGGGTACTCTAAGTCAACTGGCTTCGACGCCATCCCACACAGAGCCTCAAGATGAAGCGCTTCAGAGCAGCACACTTCGTATCGGGTCGCGTGCTGTGTGGCAAATCTTCAGGCGATTTTCACCACTTACTGCGGCGCCGGCCTGGCTCAGTCATGGGTCACATCCAAGCGTGCGAACAGCAAGCGGTTCTCGAGGCCTTGAAACTATTAGTAACTTTGGCTAGGCCAGTCCAAATTGCTATACATGTGCGTTTTCACCTAATAAGAGTCGCAGACCCGTGGGCAGGAGCTCGTTCAAACCCGGCGTTCCATCGCCGGCGTCGGGGAGATCAAGTTTCATTGGTCATGCTTCGGAGGGTGTTTCAGCCATCTCTTGTCTCATTTGACGGCCAAAATTGCATGTTGGCTTCGGGACCGGGCCTTTCCCTGCATGCACTCATTTCAGGCAGGGGCGTTTTTGCGTGGATCGGGAAAAATGCCCGAAGCTCCACTAGTGCGCGCTCAGCGGAACTGATATTCTGGGTTGAAGTCTTTACATACTAAGAAGTCGCTCAAAAGGTCCAAAGCTGGGATACTAGAGTCACACTTCAACATGCGTTGCCTACCTTGGCAATGAGCTCTTTACAAACTTCAGTGTTCCACAGTTTCTTTCGCACTGCGGAACCCGCCGGGAGAAAGTCTCGAGAATTTTTAAAGTGTCTTCTGGTGCTACAGGACCAAGAATCGTGGGTGCAAAGGTCCGTCATAACCTCGAGACATGTAGGATGTCCAGTAGCTTATACTTCTGTCCTCGATTGCGGGGCTCAGAGTTGGCAACGCGGTATTGATTGGTCGATGCCCTTTCACGAACTCTTTAAACGCCTTCCAATTCGCCGTGCCCAACTTTTCGAACTGAATCTCTTCTCTGTGCTTTCCTGCCCTGGTGCTTGGATATGTTCGATAGGATCCGATCCGCGCTGCCATGTCTGCTCTGGCATATCATCCAATTTCCGTAGCACTGGCTGTAACGGTTTCATTGCTGTTTCACCGATAGAGTCATGCTGTGAAGATGCCGTGCTAGGGAAACGGTCATTTGCCGAGGCGTTCAAAATTGGATATAACTGCTTCGGCCCGGAGGGTTTCTTGTCGTGCAAAAGTCGGTCCATTTGTAGCGTTGTATTCTGCTCGTCTTGAGAGCCGCGAAGGTGACGTCCATCAGGTGATTTCTTTCCTTTATATGTCGTCCTTTTGATGAGCTCGTCCAGCACAGCCCCGTCCTGATCGGACATTTTGCCAGCTCGCCTTTGGGATTTAACGCTGCTTTTCAGGTCCCGTAAATCACCATCTTGAAGAACAAAATCAGCGCACCTCCTAGACTGCGTGCTAACGACGTGCAAAGTCATCTTTACCAGTGCGGGGACAACCGTCCCACGGGACGAATTCACCGCCAGAATCCGCAGCCACATGCTCCATAGAGAAGCCCTTCCGGAAGCCCTTCCGTCTAGAGTTGCGGGAGACAATAAGCCACTTACGCTACTGAAGGCATCAGATTCCAAAAGTCCTGTACGACCATCTGGATATCCATGCTCAAGAATAATATTCACAGCCTCGACCAGCAAACCCTGTCTATTCTTGTCTGTCTGCCAGGCGCCTTCTATCAGAACGGCAACAAGGATCTTGTTAATGCTTTCAATATCGTTGACACAGGCTTTCAGCTTCAACTTCAGGAACTCTGTAACTCCATATATAGCAATGCTCGTGATAGGAGTTTCTGTCGACTTGATATCAGCATTTGAAAACCGCAGGTTAACATACGCGTCTCTGTTGTCACCAAGTTGATTTTCGCGGACGGATTCGTTGACCTCAAAGGTGTGGTAGACTCGGTTGTAGTATTCCAAATTGGTCGGCGTGACATCGAGAAAGATAGAATCGGCAGCTTCCATGTGACGCGCGTAACTAACATCGCCCATCTTATGCAATTTGGAGCTGTACCGCAAGCAGTCCTCAAGCAGCCTTGGCACTACCTCTCTATTCGAGGCGCTGCGCATGGCTTGCATAGTTCTAGCACACGAACGGAGGAGTGAAAGGTGAATGTGTTTCAGAGTCATATGATAAACCTTAGTAAGCTTGTCCCAAGCATGCTCGTTAAGATACTCAACGACTGTTCGGTGGAGAAATGCAACTTTGGGCTCCTGGATATCGCCATAGCAACCTTTATATTGAATCTCGATCAGCCCACAGCACTGACTTCGAAGCCGACCATCGACCGCTTTGATGCGCAATTCCTGATCTTCCTGACTTAGGGGTTTGGTCGGTTGTTGCACACAGTCGTCTAGCGACTCTTCAGCATCAAGAAAGTACATCTGGAGAGCAGGAATGCCAAGTACTTGCACGTTAACAGCGTGATTGATGAGTTGAAGAACGATAGACCCTTGTCTCTGATACTCAGGAGACATCTTTCCAAACATGTGGTCATAGAGCTTTTCCAAATCATTGGGCAATCGGTCGATCCTTTTCATAAGTGCGCCCCGGTCGTCATAATTCTCCAGGCCTATCACAAGGTCCTTCACGACTAGCACAATCCACAAAAAGACACCGGATGCTTTTTCGGTCAATGCTTCTCTGACAGCCTCTGCAAAGCCTTTCTCGCGTGCTTCCATCTCTTTGATAAGTTCGTGTTGTATGAGCTGACTATCGACGTAGTTTCTGATATCGTCGATAGTTAGGTCTTGAACTCGCAAGAAAGGGAAACGAGAAAAGTTGTTATGACAAGCTGGAATAGGCCGACTCGAAATCAGTATCTTGATTTGGGGATTCATGCCAGTATGAACCAAGGATTTACAAAATTCGGCGTGGTTACCAGAGTATTCATCGACACCGTCTATCATGAGTAACAACGCGAGGTCTTCTGGCATTTGGTTAATTAACTTCTCGAACGCTCGCTGACACTCATGCATAGAGACTTGTAGATTGTAATGAGTTTTCTTCACCAGCGTATGGACATAGAGCCTGGGGAATAGTGATGCGACCAAGGAAGGCTTCTTCGTTAGTATCTGAGCGAGCAACGACCTCAGAATGCCTTCGTGTGATTTCTGCAAAGATGTACCGAGATGCCAGAAGAAGAATGAAGCAACGATCAGAGTCCTCTCTCCGGACCACTTTTTGGCGAGACGATGAGTTTCCTCATGCTGGAATAGATATTTCATCAGAGTTGATTTACCCGAGCCGGCTTTACCACTGACCCAGAAGCAAGCCCTGCCATTTTCAAGCCAATGTGGAAAGGAAGACTGCTTCGAGTCGAACAACCAACTAAAGGTGGTTTGGTGCGCCGTTTTGATGTCGATCTGGCGATATCCTTCTTCTTGAAAGTGCAAAGCATTGATAACGACGTCCAACACCTCCAGAGGCATCTGAATCTTGGTCGGGACGTCCGCCCGATATCCGGCCAGTGCTGCGTTTGTCAACGGTTGACCGAGTTGAGGTTGAGCTATTGGGCGTGGGCCTTGAATGGAACTAAAAATATCTGCACCACCTCGAGCCCTTTCGTCGCTGGAAAGCAGAACCAAATGTTCGATGTTGATATTGGTGTCACCCAAATGCGCGGCTGCTGAACCTGCAAGCTTTACTGGTCCATAATTGGTTCCGTCGTTATGCCTGTTCTCATCAGATGGGCCATTTCCTTGAAGATTGCTCGAGTTGATGTTTGGCAGGCTGTACGACTCTGCAACGCTACCCCTAGAATGGATGTTGCCCTTAGAATCGTTATTCACGGGTTCGTCCAACATCTTTGACGTTGACCCGTCGTCACGAGGGCGATGAAGTACATTTGAGACGAGGCTCCATGCTGCTTCGAGCGCTTCCACAGCAGAAAGTAGGTTTAACACTTCAAGTGGTGTGGTGAACGACTGCGAAGGGCGCCATTCACCACGATCGATTAGGCTAATATCTGTTGTGCTCAAAAACTTGAAGGATGTGGGCTTGACGACTTCGACCACGAGTGGAATAAGCTGAGATGCATTTTGGAATAATCGATCGAGCAGGCCCTTGACCTTGTCGTTTTCATAAATCTGCACAAAGACATGACACAGCTTCTTTAGCCAAGCCTGATTTTCTCGTTCGTACTCCTCGGAGCGCAGCAAAAAGGTATCCCATTCCCGGGGGTCTCGTGGTTGCCTTGGTGGGGTAGGTTTGCTTGGCAAGCGCGACGTGACGAGTTGAAGTGTCATGTAGAGCTTTTCAGCATCCGTCGCCGCCTGCACGATGATCGCAAAAATCTCCTGATTGATCAATCAGATAAGGATGCTCCAACAAAGACTCTTGGATAATGCCAACCTGTTCGCCATCCGAGGCTGCTTCGCTCCATGCCGACGAAGACTTGTTGAAATTCAATTGATCCCTCACGGATAAGAGGTCCGTTCTCACGTATGTAAGTTCTTTATGGAAGGACTTCATTGCCTTGTCCTTTATGTCTAGATTTCCTGCTAGCAAGGCGAGTCTTGCCGCGACGGCCACCAACTGGACCACTCCAGCAGCCAGGCCGACGATGCCCAAGGACTCCATACTCCATCACAGATCTATAAGGCGTCTCTGACCTCATGGAGGAAGAGTTGTGTATCAGGCTGAAGGAGAGTTGGTCGTCTGTGGATGATCACGGTTAAGCGAGGTACGGTTCTCGGCTGTGGGGCACTTTCACCTGAATTCGGATTAGTCGAACCCTTGAAAGTCCAAGCTGAACCTCAATTGAAACGTTAGCTCGCTCGGCTCATAACCAGCTATTATCTCCGAATGTTCTTTATTAGATACGTTCATGGTCAGGGCTCGAACCCCTTGGACGCCTTTGAAATGTGAAATGCTTACGTTCTTAGTAGTATCATTTAGGGGCGTGGTCTGGCATGACGATTCCACGCTGCAATGCCAAGACGAATCCCTCCCAGAGTGTGGATACTTGGCCATAGGGGGTGCGCTACGCGATTGAAGAGAATCTACAGTGGATGAAGTCAATTATAGCATTATTGAAGGGCTCAAAAGGCGTTGAACGCGTTGGTTCAACACAGGCAAAGAAGGAGAAGATTATCACCGAGTCTTGGCAAGTACCCAAAATTTATTGGTCTCGGATCGTCCAGCGTTTTCATTTTCGACGGAACAAATTCGTCAATCTCAAGCTAAATTGGGTTATGGCTGGCACTCTTGGTGCAGCCGTCGATTTTAGCCTTCGTCATGGCCATTTCGCAGTATTGAGTGTTGATTGTACAATTACAGATTCGAGTCAATGGGACTGAAGCCAAGTAGCCATCTTGGCCAACCCCGCAAAATATTGAAAACAATTTTGACCCCTTCCTCATGCGCTGTTCCCGTCGTGACCAGATTGTCTGTGATGAAACGAGTTCGAACATGAACACGGCGCCGTTCACACGCCGGATCGCAGCAGCCGCCGACCCTTCTAATGTTGACCGCTGCCATACTGAGTTGTCCAGCCTCTACCGTAAGCCGCACCATATCCGGCAAATGCATTGTTGGAGCCATAAGCGCCATAGCTCGAGTGCTGAGAATTTTGATTTCCAAATCCAGCATACTGAGGATAGCCTCCAAACGCTTGTTGGCCACCTTGCGGATGAGGCAGACCGCTTTGCTGCTGACCACCCATCGACTGCGCAGCAGAGCCCGGACGATTGCTCTGTAGTGAGGGGCTTGGTCCAGTGGGTTTGGCAGGATCCTCGCTACTGTGGGCTCCGTGCTGGGATTGATTAAAGCCGGAAGCGGCGCGTCCAAAAGGATCTTGCATGCTGCCTGCAAACGCATTCGAGCCCGATGCATTTGACTGCGGCGGCTCGCTGGGTTGGGCTGAGCCCGTCCGCCCGTACCCATCGCGACCTCCAAATGCAGCGTTTCCGGGGGACGAAGAGTAGTCGTGAGAATATTGGTGTTGTGGCCCACCGTACGAGCGACCGTAGTTGCTGTTATAACCTTGGTTGTGACCGTAGGCATATTGGTTGCCGTAGTAGTCATCTTGTTGTCGTCTCGCGTCATCAAACATTGGTCTGTTGGCACCGTACTTGTGGCTGGCGTGGCCCATTGAGTTGTACGAGGCATATTGTGGATAACCAGAACCGTAATTGCCGCCGTGTTGACCAAAGGGATACGCACCGTAAGCAGCTGGACCTTGTTGCATATGGGACGATGAGTGGGCTTGATGGCTGGGACCAGGCGGCGGGTTGGGAGTGTTGTTGCCGCTTGCTGCAAGATCTTGAGAACCATACCCACGCGGACCGGCCGATGCATACTGGCTCGGAGCATCTTGCGCTGAGGTGCCAAACGCGCTCCCGCTGCGCTGCTGATCTTGACCCTGTCCGTATCCATAATACGAACCATATTCACGAGCATAGTACTGTTGGTAAGCTTCTTGCTGGCTCGAGGGCGGGGCTTGCGAGTGTCCTGGCAGTTGATTGGAGAATGGTTCGGTGGGGCCTTGAGGGCCTTGAGGTTGCTGACTGAAGGGATCGTAAGGCTTCTGGCCTTGGGCGTATCGGTATTGGTCGGGGTAAGAAGTCGGTTGTGGCGGGGACGATTCTGGCACGGATTGTGAAGCTGAAGGGATGCCGGAAGGAGGATGTTGAGCGTGTGGCTCCGTGGGTGGCTCAACGGGTGGAGGAGGAGCTGCTGCTGCTGCTGCTCGAGCGGCGGGCGCTGGGGCTGGCGGCTCTGTCGGCTCCGGAGCGGGGGGAAGGGAAGCACGAGGTGCTCCTGGTGAGTCGTCCGGCAACTGTGTTCGTGTCTCTGGCTCTTCGCGATCCTCGTCTGCGTCGGCCTCGTCATTATCAAGTCCCATCTTGCCGAATTGCACAGCCGCCCTATCCACCGCATGGTTCCCTGGCATCACAACGGCTTCTTGTTGGTCCATGACTTTCCGCGAGTAACTAGCCGATCGGCCAGCACCCGTTGTGGCTCGAAGGGCGCTTGCGGCATGACCCGACATGCCTGGACGAATGGCCTGCACGTTTGGCAGAGCGGGATTGATGGGATCTTGAGTGCTCGCAGCGGTGCTTGCCACTGTAAGCGAGGCTAGAGGATGGGAGGTGTCTGGCAATTTATTCACATTCTCTTTCGTCAATTCGTCACCAGCAGGAGTCAAGTCGTTCGAGGCAATATCCGAATGGGGTGCAGAAGGCAGTTCACTGGGTCCGTCTTCCACCACCAGCGGTTCGATGGGAGGAGGCGCATGGAGCTGCTGTTCCGCAGGTGGTTCGGTTGCCAGGGTCGGAACAATCTCCTCTGGTTGTGCAGTCGGTATCTCTGGCACGGTCGGCTCCTCCACGACAGGAGCAGGAGCAGGAGCAGGCGCCGGTGTCGAGTCGAGTTTGGCAGCAGGAGCGTTGGAGACGGTCGGGGGTGGAGGTTTTGCAAAAAGCGAAGCCCAACCGCCCGACTTGCCCGTAGGTCCCGCACCAATATTAGCAGCAGGGGTCGGCTTCGGTTTGTCGGTTTCGAGAGACTCCAGTTTGTCCTTGCCTGGCTCGTTCGCCCACTCTTCAGCATGTGCCGCCGGGTCTCCGTTGGTCGCGGTCACCGGTTCGGTCGGTATATCGCCAGCAGTCAATCCGCCCTTGTCACTGTGCTTGGATCCATTGGCTTGCGAGACTGCGCGGGCGCCTCGACCGCCTCGAGGGCCACGTTCAGCACCCCTGCCTCTGCCTCGACCTTCTAGACCACCTCGACCTCGGCCACGAGGACTCGAATCAAACGCTGCGGCTGCCTCCTTTGCTTTCGGATGCTTCTTCTTGACTTCACCCCATTGGGAAATTGTACCTGTCGAGCATCAGTGTGACGTGACAGCCCATAAAGGCCAGGGAACTTACCAGACGTGATCCTGTCCATGGCGGCGATCTCGTCACCGTTTGTTTCTTGAAGGGCGAAAACCAGATCTTCGTCGCTCCACCCTTCACAGACCTCTCTCATCATGGGTAGTTTGTCTCCATATTTCGTCTTGAGTTCACCGACTTCGCCTTGATCTTCAGGAGGGGGAATATTCTCTTGCTCTTCCGGCCTCGAGCTGTGGGACTTTCCTCCTCTGGCACCTCGATAACCGCCTCGTCCACCTCGGAAGCCGCCGCGACCCCGAGCCGAGGAGCCTCTCGACTGAGTTTCTGACATTGCAGGAATATATGAGGTGTATGTCGGCGGGTTGTTGGTAGGGGAAAGGGAAAACAGTAGGAACTCGCCTACAGCCTGGACGGGAGTCGAGCAGGAAAAGTGACGGCACTTGGGAGTCTTGCTAGCCGAGCAAGTGGCGTTAAAGTCGTAGACACAGGCAATCACAAATTGTAGGACAGGCTGGGGGCAAGCATCGAACCAGAACAAACAAATTGGCAAAAAGGTAGAGGAAAGCTGGTAGTGAACACGCTTTAGAACTCCCCAAAGGGCCGGCGCGCCGCAGGTGGTGTCCAAAATGCCAAGCCGGGCCAGCCTCATACATCAGTGAATACAGCTAGCCCAGTGGTGCCCAGTGCCAGCTGAACTGCTTAATAAGGCTTAGGCTTAGGGGTCTGAGGACTTTGACGGTGCCTGCACCCAAGGTTGCTCCGCCCTCTAATAATACTAGTTAAGCCTCCGATCAGCACATGGAGGCGCCCACTCACACTGCGGAGTATCATCATTACGACCGTAACAACAAACGGGCACTCGACGTACCCTTAGAGATACCTCATTTGTCGCTCAAGTTGGGCATCATTCTCAGCTGCTGCGTAATGGCAATCCGATGACATGGTGTTTCTGCAATCGACCTGTTCATAGCTAAAGGCATCTCAACAGTGATTGATCATGAAGACGACCACGGCGCTGTCCGCCCGGATGCAACAATTGCTGGCCAACCTTCACCCACCCAGTCCTCCCACCGCCAGAGAGGGCCAACAGCTCTTGAACATTCTGCAGACATCTTTCAAGAAGCAGCTTGACGCTCAGCATCCCCACCCGCTGCAGGCCGACAACAACTCATCGCACCACCACGAAATACCGACATCTGGCGAGAGCTCGTCATCCCGCGCAGCCAGTAGCTATTTTGGCTCCGTTCTTGCACATCCCATCCTGGGCTCATTTGAGTCGGCGCACGCAAAGCAAGATGCGCTTGCCAAATTCAATCAATTGGTGGCAGAATCACGAGTCGACACCTCGAGACTTGCCGGTCTGATCAAGTGGTACAACCGGGAATTGAAGGCTGGTGGCGCAGGTCTCCAAAGTGAACCACTGGGACACAAACTCAACACCTGGCTGTTCTCGACCGACACCGCGACGAGAGAGCGCTTCTTTCTCAACGAGACTACGCTCAAGGCCGCTATCGATATGCTGGCTAGCGAGCGCAACGAGGCTATTCTCTGGAAATGGCTTCGAACCGTGTATGAGCGAGATCTGATCCAAGCCCATCTCCAGTCAGAGCCGTGGCTTCAGGTCGAGGACACACTGGTCTCGGGCTTGATGCGTATGGCTATCCACCGCAACGATCTCGAAGAAGCCACTCAACAGTTTGTTCAGGCCTGTCAATATAGGCTTGACTCCGGCAGAGCAGATCCTCACGCCTCTCCAGAAGGGCCGTCGACTGCCCCGAATCGAACAATGGCAGCCTCAGGCAAACGACTCGCCTCTTCCATCATCTACCAACGCCACAAGCACCACATCTCTCCCGACCTGTTCTCTGCTGCCCTCCCACATCTCCCCAGTTGGTCGTTAGCTGCCGACACCAGCCAAGCGTTGTGTACGCTCTACAGCCCGACCAATCCATCCGCAGGGCCGCTCTTCGCTCAATTAAGCAACCCGACTCAGTCGAAGCCCTTCATCGAACGACAGCAGCGAGCAAGCCGGTCCTCTAGAAAAGCAGTCATGACAGCCATCCTGGATGCCTCAAAGCTGTCCCTAGACCAGGGCAACAAACGCCAAGCATCGTTCCTGTTGGATTTTGCCATCGACCACTACCCGGACTATCTGCCGCCGAGGCAGAAAGAAGATGTTGAGCCACAGCTCGAGCTGTCATTCAACTGTGTGCCTGGCTAAGGAACGCACGCGCGACCATGCCCAGTTATTTTTAAGTACACTGATCTCCGAATCTGCCCCCCTCGCTAGCCATACTCGAACGGTCTTCTCGTACTACCCACGATAAGTGACACCAAATCGGGTTGACGCACGTGCCTCTAGGAAGCAATGAGCGAATGAATTTCTCAAAGTGAGCAAATGGCCAACACGCAGGAGTTCTCGTTCGTACTACTATGGAGAAAACAAAGCAACTGACCAGATGAAATCTCAAAGTCGGATTGCACCCCCCCCCCCCCCCCAACAGGAACCACTGAGGAAACTTTGGGAGGGGAGCAGAATCACATCCCTCACAATGAGAACAGTACGTCAGTCAGGGGAAAAGAACAGAGAGTCTCGGTCAACAAAAGAAAAGTCTCCTCCTCTCTCATGGCAGCCGCATAGTCAGGAGTCATGAATGACAGTAGAGACGGAAGTGGAGAAACAGAGGTCCTAACTAAGCACAAGGCCAACTCCGCCCGAACAAGAAAACTTTTGGGAAAGGAAGGCCATTTGGTAGGTGCATGGGGGTGAATGAATCATGAGAGAAAAACTCTTGTTCAGACATGGAACAGAAAGATAACATGAGTGATGATATATTTGAGAGAGAGAAAAAGGGGGGTGCAGTGCTTAGTTAAGGCAAAAGGCTGTCTGTTGTCCCCCGATATGCAGAATGGTATTAGACCAAGAAATGATCAATAATGGCTACGCAGAGATCTAAAAGTACACTTGCAGCCCCCCGGTCTCTGCAGACGCCCTGCCATGGTGTCCCCCCACCGCACCGTCCTCGTCTTCCATCTCTCAAATGTGCTTGAGAGGCTTTTTGGACCAACTTGAAGAAGACCTGAAGCAAAACTCTTTTCCAGTGTCAGCCTCTTTTTCTTGGTGCAACGCAACGCAACCCAGGCTGGTTCCTTCTGTTTCCGGGCACTGCGATGCACAGCTATTTTTCCGGCACTGCGTCATTGCGACCTGACGCCTGCGAGACCGGGCTCTCCTCCGGCGCTTCCCCTAGTGCCTCAGCGGCTTCGGGGTGGAAGGGCCTTTCGGCCTTGCGGGCCTTCTCGGCATCGTACCGCCAGATGCCGTTCGTCCTCTCCGGCGACACGCCTTCCAGCCACTGGCTCGAGAAGGGCTGGCCCGACACGAGCACCTTGGCGAGCGCGTTGAATTGTCTTTCCAGCGGGTCCGCGCTCTTGATGGAGCCCGCCTCGTCGTCCGGCTGGGAGAAGAAGACCCTTGTCCAGCCGCGGCATTCGTCCTGCTCTTTCCGTCGGAGCGCCCGTTGAGCATTCTCGATGCGGGACTTGAAGTGCGTGGTTGCGTCCATGTCGCCTTTGTCGATGCTCTTAGCTACGTTCCCCCACGCTCGGCGGCTTTCCATGAGATCTTGCTGTTCCAGCGGAGAGATGACGAGCTTGCTAAGCTTGACCGTCTTGGGGCTGATCGTTTCGATCTCCTTGGCTCGTTTGCCACCATCCCCCTCCTTGATGGAGAATGTGTCGCTCCATTGACCGTCGAATGAGTATAGCGGTTTCTTCTCTGATCCCTCACCTTCCTTCCAAAGTGCTGCTGTGAAGCTATTTTTCTTGCCAGAAAGCCACCCCTTTCCACTGTAATCGATCTTGGCCGTGTATCCCGAACTCGAAGTGAGATGTGTGAATTTTCCCAGTTCAACGAACGGCGCTCCGTATATCAGGTTCTCGATGTGTATCGCTGGCAACGTGATCAGGTAGGTTTCGGGCTCTTCGCTTCCCGGCGGATAGAGGGTCAATAGACTGTGACCGATCTGCTTGATGTGGATGGTCCTACTGAAACTTGCTTTCTGGCCGTTGTAGCCTTGCAGCTGTATCCTGTTCTTCTCGTTGGTGATGCAATATGCCGTGACGGGCGGGTGATGCGAAACTTGCTCGGATATCAGATCGGTGCGTCCTATCTCGCCACCTTCATCCCAATGGCCCAAGAATAGCTCTCCCAGAAAGGGGTTCAATGGTTTCTTCTCATTCCCAAACTTCTCGGCCCGAGAGCAGTACTGCTGGTGCAACGTATTGGCCAGCCATCTCAGCACCAGCAAGGCTCGCTTCGCTGGATCAGGTTCTCGTGTGGGAGCTATCCAAAGAGCTTGGTTCTCGGTCCAATATGCAGAAAACTCAACGAGCGACTGGGAGGAGAGGATAAAGGCCGGGGCTGTCAAGGAGGCAAGATCGCCATTGAAGGAAGCAATGGACTTTACGAATGAGCGAGTGGCCCTCATACGAGAGGCATTTGAAGCATCAGGGGCCATACCTTGAGAAAGGAGGTCCACGAGCCACGACTGGACGCAGGTACTGCACCACCTTCGACCTCTCCGGGCATTGTGTGGGCTATAAGACGCCAACGACCGAACGGTGAGTCAGCGGCGGCCCGACGATCGAATGGATGGCACGGGACAGATCGAGTGGAAAAGGGTGCTGAAGTGGGGAAAAGGAAGCAGCAGCAGCAGTGAGTATGTTGGAATTGGGAATCTTGCAGCACAGCACAGCAGATCGAGAAGCGAGCGGCGAACAAAAATCGATGGCCGTTTTCGGCTGGATGGGAACAAGCTTCAGTTTAAGCGTAGAGAATTTGACCAAACGACTGGACTGGACTGTGCAACTCGAGGCAGCAGCATCAGCATCAGCATCAGCGACCTAGGTGCGATAGCCGTTCCTGGTCGCACAGGAGGTTCAGTGGTGGTAGTGCTAGTGCTCTTTCGTCGCACCATATCACCCTCACCACACTGTGGTGCCTGTTACCACTCCAAAGAAAGGAGAAGCCGACTCGGGAATTTTCCCCCCACCGGCAAGATGATGTCATTTACCATCACAGCCCACTCTCGAATCGCGTCATGGGGGCGCCACAGCGTCGATTGTGCAGTGTTGAGCGTGCTCACTCCTGCCACCATGACCTACATTGGTGGTGCATGGGCGATGGGGGAAAGAAGGAAGCTTGAGACCTGGTTCGTCACACATGTTTACTGCTACTAATTGACGATCAGCAGGTGAGGGAAAGTAATTGCTGAAAAGGCTCCAGTCTCGAGGCTGAATACATAGGAAGACTCGGAGTGACACTCCGGTACTCAACTTGTGTCCAATTTGTGGCTGTGCTACGAAGGAAAGCTATGTGCACGAGCAACCAAAGGCTGAAAAGTCCAGACCGAAAAGATAGCTCTTCTCACCAGGTTCTCCCTGTTTACAACGTTCCAGCGGTGTTGAAATCATCGAGTGCTTCAGCGACACGAGCCGACATTGTCTTTTCACCCTCCCGCACCCAAACACGAGGGTCAAAGTACTTCTTGTTGGGCTTGTCCTCTCCATCTGGATTACCTACTTGCTTCTGTATATAGTCACGCTTGTTCTGAACGTAATCTCGGATGCCGGTCAGATAGGCGTATTGCAAGTCAGTGTCCAGGTTGACTTTGACCACACCGTAGCTAATTGCATCGTGGTATTCCTTCTTCGTGCTGCCAGAGCCTCCGTGAAAGACGAGGAAAACTGGTTTTTCTTCACTCAGCTTCTCTTGATCCTTAACATAGTCCTGGTGCTTCTGGAGCAATTCGGGGTGCAGTTTGACGTTGCCTGGCTTGTACACGCCATGCACATTGCCGAAGCCTGCTGCGATGGAGAAGTACGGGGAGATCTTCTTGAGGGTAGTATAGATACGGTGAATGTCCTCGGGTTGCGTGTACAGGGAATTATTGTCAACATCCTCGTTGTTGACACCATCTTCTTCACCTCCCGTGATGCCGATTTCCTGGCCTGAGGTCAGAGAGTACAATGCATGTCGGCCACGTCAACTCACCATTTCCAGCCACTGCTTCATTGGGGCAGCCCGCTTAAGATACTTGGCCGTAGTCTCAATGTTCCAGTCGACCGGCTCTTCCGACAAGTCAATCATGTGGGAAGAGAAGAGGGGCTCGCCTTGCTCCTTGAAGTAAGCCTCATCTGCATCCATCATGCCGTCGAGCCATGGAAGCAGCTTCTTCGCGCAGTGATCGCTGTGGAGGACGACTGGGATTCCATAGGTGGGAGCAATGGATCGGATGTAGTGAGCGGCGGCGACTGCACCGGCAACAGAAGCCTCCTGGTTCTTGTTGGCTACGCCCTACCGCAAGTCAGTCTGTGCACAAACGAGAAGGCGGGCCAGGTCTGACCTTGCCGGCGAAGTATGCTGCACCACCTTGCGAGGTTTGCAGGATGATGGGAGCTTTCTTGTCACGGGCAGCTTCTAGAGCCGCCACGACGGTGGATGATGAGGTTACGTTGATGGCAGGAATGGCGAAATTGTGCTGCTGAGCATAGTTGAATAGGTTAAGTCTGCATCTGGTCAGCTACAGGTCGTACTGAACTGACGGGGCCAACCGCGTACACATCGTCGCCGACGATGACACCAGTCTTGCGCTTAAGGACGTCTTGTGCACCCATATTGTCAAACTAGTAATTTTGTTGGAATGATATTGAAGGTGAGAAACAATCTTGTTCTGTTGATTTATCGAGGAAGAGAAGTTTTGCAATGGATCAGCAGCAATGATGGTCCTCTCGTGTGAACCTAAATAATGAGCAGGTAAACATCACCGCAGAGGTTCTGCGGGGTCCACATAAGGGTAAGTGGCACATGAGGGGTTCAACGCTTCGGATTGACGAAAGTTCATACTCACCTTCTCGACCCATAAGAGGTCCACAAATAGGATGTCAGCCCGTTCTGAACCGATCCTGACATCCTTTTACACAATAACGCCGTTATTGTTTCCGAATCTGCTCCGACATTAAATTTCATGCTCGAAGACGCAGCTCTTTCGGTTGATTCCATTGCCAGTCTGTGACAGGCTTTCCCACGCCAAGATCGAGTGTTGCGCTCCTTCAAGGCCGGGAGCTGCCGCAGCATGTCTTTCGGAGTCACATCAGCCGAGTATGGCCGACCTTAGCTATAGTGGGAATGTTGATGCGAAAGCCGTGCCGCATATCTATAGGACCAGCCAACAGTACTGGTATTGCGTTACGGTAAAAGTCGCGAGGTCGGCTGGCAGATCAGGACTCGAATTTTGATCCCGCCCCCCAGGCACTTCCTGACAGTCACATGTCCCATCAGCTGTCACCACCACGTTCTCAATTCCTCAAACGTGTAGAGGTCTTGAACCGACGACTCAGTATGTCCTGATGTGAGAGATTGAGCCGAATGCTTTGTTAGCTATCACTGAAATCTGGGTTGATCTGTCGTGAATGTTTAGAGGAATGCTTCTATCTTGGCGAATGCCCCGTACTGAAGCAGCTATATGAGTCTGCAGTGCCTAAACCGCCGCTCGCAAGAAAGCAAGACCCGCCACTCCGATCAGAGGGATAGAGATCCCCGGTCGTGCCATTTCGTTGACAAAGGCCTGCTACTACCAGAGGCTTCATCATCCTTCATGCGGGAGGTGATGGGGACACACCACAAGTCTTCAAAGCGCAAGAGCAAGCGTCTATTTGTAAGAAGACTAACACTGTCATCAACACGAACATCACCAAAAAACCCAAGCCATGTCGGCCTCGAAAGGGTTGAGTACGCCGGTTTGTTGGCGGACAGCTCTGGACATGCAAAGTCATGGAAGCACAACACGCGGTGCCCGAACAAGGAATTTGGAACATGGATTCTGCTGGACTGGTTTGCTTGAAGGTGAATGTCGTGAATTTGGCTGCGTCACACTTGAGCCACATCTTTTCATACAGCTGGAGCATTTGAGGCACATTTGGTTCGCGACTATTTGTACAATGCTGGCAATTTTCTGGGTTGTCTCTCTCAAAATCCATCAACATTGAAGTTGCGGCGCCTAATTCAATCTTGCACGCCTGTCTGCAGTCTCTCGAGCTCATAGAACAGCAGATAGACCTCTCGCTGCATTCCCAAAACTTCTGACGTTTTTGCCTCTTTGATTTTGTCGTCAGAAACTCGCCACCATCGGTCTTGCCTTTTGCGCTTGCGATCTCTTGTGGTGCCCGATGGAGCTCGCCGCAGAGAACCCGGACCAGCCATCGTCTGCGGCGTTGGAGCTAAAGCATCACCTTGCATTATCGACGACGGAGACGTGCTTGTTTTACTCATTTCGGACGTGGTTGGTCGGCTTGCATCCAAACTAGGTGCAGCGGAAGAAATAGATTGGGTTGATTGGTTGTTCGCTGAAAAGTCGCTACCGTTCTTCCCATTAGGCAGTGGGAGAGCAGTAACGCTGGGGGCTTTGCTTGTGGCCGCATAGGCCCCCCAGGTATCGGGTGTAGCGAAGGGAGGATACATGTGGTTTCGTCTGAAGGATTCATAGTGCCCACTATTGTGGCTGCCCTTGTGGCATACCACGCCCAACAATTTGTACCAATGTTCGTCGAGTATGCCGCCCAGGCGTAGTCGTTCAGTATAGGTGACCTTTGCCATATTTTTAGTCGAGTATGAACGCGGGTTGTAGACAGACCTAGATAGGTGGATAGCAATCACCCTCGGGAAACTCGTGATGCGCATGTACTTTTTGATCTTCCTTCTTGGTGCTTGAGACGACAGAGGCAGCTCCACTCCTTCTGGCTCGACTTCTGGGTCATGCTCGATTGTTTTTTCCAACTTCATTATGTCTCGTTGTAACGCTCTACGCTGCTCATCGGACGAGGCCTTTGCGAGTTTGGAACGTTTCCATTCCAAAGCATGTTTGAGCCTACATTGGTCGCATATATAGTCATCAATGTCTTCGTGTTGCAGTAAGACGTCGAAGCATCGGTCAAGGGTTGTTGAGTTGTCTTGGGGCACATTCAGTGTCAAAGAGACAAATGTCGAGATTCTAGGCTTTGTCTTGAAGCCGCAATACATGCACTGAATTTGCGACTCGAGACGACCTTCAAAGGGGAAGCCATCTGCGCTTGCCATAGCCGCCGGTATGGAGCTCTCCGGAGCAGATATGTCCTTCTTCTCATCAATGGCCTCCCTCCCGGAGATCTCTTGGCTTCGGCTTCTGGCTTGCTCTCCTGCCTTGTATTCATCACTCAACCTCTCGAGAACGATCTGTAAAAACTCTTGCGCATCCTGTTGGTTTCGACTGATTCGCGTACTATAGGCCTTCTCTAGCGACTCTATCATGGATCGGGCAGTAATAGTCTTCTTGTAGATCGGACGCTCATTCAGAGCATCTAGCATCTCCTTCAGGGCTTTTGTGACCAGACCTCTTTGTAGATCTTTGATTCGCTCGGGTCGATCTCCTTTCTTCAACATCAGAGGCAGGCTTTCGAACGTTTCCGGTCCGTCCAGCTCCCTTCGATGAATCTCTCGTATCAAGTAAAGCCTAAGATCCCCCAATCCCGCCAGCGCCTGAAGGACGGAATTGATGAAACAGTCATTCGCTGGATTAGACAGACCGACGATGGTCCGCTTCCGGTTGTCAAAAAAGCCCGGATTGTTGTCGCCATCTATAAAAAATGTTGGCCCAAAGACGTAAAAGAGGGTAATGGCTGCCAACGAGGCACCTGCGGCATATCCGACCACAGTCAAGTTTTTGTCCGGCATGGAAAGGTAAGGTAACGGTCAGGCAAGCGCGAGTCGTCAGCCCATTGTGATCGCAGCTGCTCCTCGCGGTCGTGAATCGCAAATCAGCAAAAAAGAAGGCATGAATTCGAGATCAAGCCAAATGACCAATGCCTACTTGTGTCCTGATCTAGATCCAAAGGACTTAAGAATTCTATGGTGCCTTTGGAGAAGATCTCGTTACTAGGCCGTCGGCTAAGTTAGAATGCCTGCAAAGAGAGTTTCTCCGTTGGGTCTGATACGTCGGAGCTATTTGCAACGAGATCGAGCACATCCAATCGGACAGAAGGCATGCAGAATCCCTGCTCCATGGCGATCAGCCAATCATGTGTAGATTACATACCATAAAATCTCGTTACTTCAGGATGATTGAATTCTTTGCGAGATCGAAGTCGGTTTGGAATAGTCTCCTTTGTTGTTGCGTAGGCCCTGCCAATCGCTCTAACAAGGCACTATTCGGCGGGGAATATCCATCCAGCAGCCATCCAACATCCAGAACAGAGGAGCTAAATCTAATGAATCAACAAGTCATTCGGGCATGGAAGATTCTCTGATGTGATGTCGCTGGAGCGTCGAGGAAGTTGGGAGCAATCTTAAATCAGTATTCCAAAGAGGCGATCGCGTTACAGATGCTGTCGTTCTCCCGTTAGGTATCAACACAGCTGCGTCCTGTTTGTTCGAGCCAAGTCTGTTCATGCCACCAAGCAAGAGTGGTAATGGCAAGGCTTTGCTCGTTTGGGGTGCCAGCAGTAGCCTTGGCTCGTATGCCATTCAACTAGTAACAGCCGCAGGGTAGGGTGTTTTCGCTGTCGCAAGCAGTCGGAATCATGCAATGCTCAGGTCAATTGGGGCTGTTGCCTGCTTCGATGATTCTAGTGATAGTCTGGAAACCTAAGTGAATCATTAACTAAGCCCAGTAATGGTTAAAATATTTTGCTAATTTCAGCCTCTTCCAACCCAGATCGAACAGGTTGTTACTTCACTGAGAAAGCCGTCAAGGTTCTATTCAGTCAAAGGTAGCTTCTCAGTCTTCTCGAGCTTCTGACAATGTCGAAGTTCAATCACAGGGATAGCAACTCAGTAGAACGAGTCCCCTTGCTCACATAGTTGACCATATACCAGGATGCTGGAGCTCTTAGTGTAAAGATACACCCCTCTTCAAACCCTATCTAGGTTATCTCGCCCCTCATTCACTATTAGCTTTCTGACCTCAACCCGATTTATAATGACCACAGGCCCCTTCGATACTCTCCCTACGACCTATTCGGCACTCTAGGTAGAGGTCACCAAATTTAAGCAAGGAAGCTGGCCATCTTTGTTTCATAAATGCACATTTGCTCAGCCAAATACTACAACGTAGCAATAGACATACAGAAACCCCATCACGACGAGGAGAACGCCACGTGCAGTTAGAAAATGACCAAGTAATATTGCTAGCGGCATGCAATATTTCCCGCAATTCAAGTAATCGAGTCTCATCTTCCCCAAGATCACAGAGCAATTCAAGTCCTTGATTGCACGTGATGCACGTATCAGTCGAACCGTACAACGAACGTTGGCAGCATGAATTCCAGAGCATTAAAAGTAAATTAGAGCAAATACTTATCAATGTGCCATATCTTGCGATCGAGCACGTTGGAAGCACGTCAGTGCCTGGTCTGGCAGCAAAACCAGTGATTGACGTGGATATTGTGATCCAAAGTCAAGACCTGACATCCGCTATTCACGCTCTGACAACGGGAGGCTATGGTTATCTTGGTGAAAGAGGCATCTCAGATAGACACGCCTTCAAGGCAGCAGACGCACAACCACAGCAAAACACTTACGTCTGCATCGAGGGTGCCCAAGCTTTGCGAAATCATCTCCTGCTCCGAGATATATGCCGACAGAATGAAAAGCTGAGGGACATGTACAGTCAGAAAAAGGTGGAATTATCACAGCAAGAATGGTCGAGCGTTGATGAATACTGCGTTGCCAAAAATGATATCTTGGCATCAATTCTCGGCTATGGGATGACAGCGGCAGAGACCGATCAGATTCGGGACATCAACACCAATGCCAGCAACCATTCGCAGAGATCGTGAGCGGTTGATCAGTAGATCAGTAGCAGGCGATCAAAAGTTCTTCACGTTCACATGCCTCTAAACTCTGCCAGCAAATTTGACCATCGGTATCGAAGCTTTGAATGCATGGGGAACGGATATGCTGCAATCGTGCTGCAGGGAATTCTATTTATCAGACGTAGCGATAGGCTGTGGTTGATGCTCGAAAAATCTGAATTCTTTGCCGGGGGACCCAAGCGGGCATGGCGCCATCAGAGGTTGCAGCCGTTGGGAACCTGGCCAATGGCGGAGACTGGTTTAGAGGCGGCTTAACCCCAAAGAAAGACTGCCCCGAGGTTCGACATCTGGCTGCATCGCCTCCCCAGCGAAAAGCAGCCACTTATCGTGCGGTGACGATGAAGGGTCCGGCATTGAAAGACTGGTGCAAAACTCAACGACGACTTTGCAATAATGATCCTTCATATGTGTGCTTGCCCTCGGTCTTTAGTTTGTCCCACTTCGACGATAGCTGTCGTCTGTTTCTTCTTGTCGACGCTTCTTACCCTCGTTTGGAAACGTTCTTTGTGTAGCTTCGCGAGCATTCTTTGGTCGACGACTCAACGTTTGGCCCCACCGGACCACTGCATTGTGGTGTATTGATTTGATCATGAGCTTTTAAAGAAGAAAGAGGACACTCGATCGTTCGTTGAAAACTGTATAAGCACAATGGCAACCACTAGTTCGACAGGCTCGACAGGGGACTCCTCGGGGGATCAATTGCTTAGGTTGTTTGCAAATCCGTTCCAGGGGCAGGTACGTGGTCACCCCCGGGCTCATCCTGACATAAAACTGACGGCCAAACAGATCCAAATCAATGCCTTTTGGGCCTCTCTCTGTGTGTCCTTGGGCGTCTCAGCAGCCCTTACGCTTCTGTTCTCTCTCCTCCGACCCCGACACAACCTTGTATACGCCCCGAGAACAAAACATGCCGATTCGGCACACACGCTGCCTCCGGTGGGGAGCGGCATCTTCGGATGGATCAAGCCAGTGTGGCAGGCAAAAGAAGATTTACTGGTTGAGAAGATTGGCCTAGATGCTGCTGTTTTCCTCAGGTTCACTCGCATGCTTCGAAACATCTTCTGCATCTTAGGAGTACTCGGCATCGCCATCATGATTCCCGTCAACCTTACCACAGGTGTCTCATCAATCCAGGACAAATCCAACGTCTTCGCCATTATGACACCTCTCTATACATTTGGGAATGGCTTATGGGCACAGGTGGTGGTTGCATATACCATGAATATTGTGGTTGTGTATCTCATGTGGCACAACTATCGTCGCGTACACAGCATGCGTCGTGCTTACTTCAACAGCTCCGAGTATCAGGGCAGCTTGTCATCTCGGAGCGTACTTCTTCGGCACATTCCAGCAAAAATGCGGAGCGAGGAGGGCATCCTCAAGCTCATCGATGAGGTCAACTCGACTGGAGCTCCGCCTATTCCAATAGCCCTCAGAAATGTCAAGGACATCCCCGAGTTGATTGATGAGCATGAAGCCACGGTCAGAAAGCTTGAATCTGTACTTGCAAAGTACATGAAAAATCCTGAGAGATTACCGGCTCGACGTCCAATGATGAAGCCGCCGAGGCATTACGATGGCCCGACGTCGGCCGGTCGTGTCGACGCTATTGATTACTACAGGAGACGCATCGAGGCACTCGAACAGAACATCACCCGCATGCGGCAGCAGATTGACCAACGCGATGTGATGCCCTATGCCTTTGCCTCGTGGGATCATGTCGCTCAGGCTCACGTCGTGGCGCGTGCTGCTCGAAAACGCCACCCACACGGTACGAAGATCCAGCTGGCTCCTCGTCCAGGCGATATTATCTGGCGGAACATGAACTTGACTAAGGCACAGTTCAAGCGCCACGCCTTCATGAATGCCATATGGGTCACTGTTTTGACAATCCTATGGACTCCCATCAACGCCTGTCTGGCTGTGTTTTTGTCCAACTTGTCAAATCTGGGCTCCTTATGGCCTAGCTTCCAGCGGCAACTCCAGGAAAACAAAGGATTCTGGTCATTCGTGCAGGGTATAGCATCCCCGGCAATCACCTCAACTGTGTATTTGCTCCTTCCCGTCATCTTTCGAAGACTTCAAATCCGCGCCGGCGACATCACCAAAACATCACGCGAGAGACATGTTCTTCGAAATCTTTTCAATTTTTTCGTTTTGAACAACTTGATCATCTTCTCCCTCTTCTCGGCTATCTGGCAGTACGTCACTGCTGTCATCAACGATAGCGGCTCTGGTGTCTGGGAAGCACTGCAACATGGAGACTTCTTCTTGACCGTTACTACTCAGCTTTGTCAGTCCATTTCAGCTTTCTGGGTCACATGGATTCTGCAGAGGAACCTGGGAGCTGCCATCGACCTTGCTCAGCTATGGACTTTGTTCTACCAGTGGTACGCGAAGACATTCTTGGCCCCTACGCCACGACAATACATCGAATGGACTGCCCCGCAACGGTTTGAGTATGCTGCCTACTACAATTACTTCCTGTTCTACACGGCTGTGAGCCTGTGCTTCTCCACGCTACAACCAATCATCCTGACGTGCACAGCATTCTACTTCGTTGTTGATTCGGTGTTGAAGAAATATCTCTTGATGTATGTCTTCGTTACGAAGACAGAATCTGGTGGTGAAATATGGAAGACTCTCATCAACCGGGTGATTTTCTCGTGTATCCTTGCTGATGTTACCATTGGAATTGTTGTCAAAGCACGAGGGACATGGAGCATGGTCATTGCCCTTGCTCCTCTCCTTGTCGTCATGCTTGGCTTCAAATGGTACTGTATGAAGACTTTCGACCCTGACATGGATTTTTACGCCCGAGATCCGAAACAGGCGATCGATAGCGCTGGAACGGAGCCAAGTTCCAAAGCAATCAGCCGAGCCGCTCAAAGGTTCCGTCACCCCGTCCTTGAAAAGAAACTTATGACGCCAATGGTCCCTGCCAAGGCCAAGCACCTTGTAGCCCAGATCTACTCAGGCAGACTTGGCTCAGAAGTCGACGCCGGCCCACCATCGTTCTCAGATATCCCGATGCATCCGGTCGAGTCGTCAGGCAAAACACCACGTCAACATTTTGAAGCAGTGCCCGAAGGACAACAAGACTTCCAGTTCTACAAAAACCGGTCGGATTTTGGAGACGTGGGCGGTGATCGACTAAGTAGATACGACATGATCACTTCTCGACCTGCAACGCCAAGCTCTTTCGGGCCTGCACGGACGATGTCACCATATACGTCCCAGCCGCCCTCGCGAACAGGTTCTCCATCGCCCTTGGTGCGTCGGAAAGAAGTCGGGTCAAGCCCGATACATCCAGCACTGCGATCACAGCACTCGAGATACTCCACCCTCTCGCAGATAGACACCAATGATGAAGGTGATGTCTCGATGCATCCGCAGCATAGCCTATACACTGATCCAAATGACGACACAACGAATTTACTCAGAGACGCCGGAGAAATCAGGCCGACGAATGGCGAATTCATGAGTATAGCCCAGTGGAGTCACACCCCCCGATCGACGCCTTATACGCCTGGAGATAATCACGCTGGACCGGGATCCTATGATTATTTTAGGGGCCAAGGGGGCCTAGGATAGGTTGGTGGTACATATGCAACTGATTTTTCCCCTTTAAATGAGCTACGAGATGTGTGAAGATAGAGCGCTTAAAATTAAGCGAGAACTGCCGGAAGTTTGAGCGTTGTAGTTTTTGATTAGCAAGCCAGCAATTTGAAAAGTTCCATTTTGACCAGACTCTGTAAATTCACAGCGTTAGGCATTTACGAAGCATATCCTTGGAATCTCAGCCATCGTATCGTCCACAGAAACACTTCAAAGCAAGGCGCTGGAACAGGGGAGCATCACTATTACGGCACATGTCAGATTGATATTTCAGCCCAGCCTTTAACGGTTCCTATACTTTCCTCGATTACTTTTTTGCCCTGTTACCATTCTACCTATCGAGGCCAAAAACCACAAAAGAGGACGGTAGTCATGCTACCTATCCTATAAGCTTGAGCTACCTAACGACCACTATGCGATGTCCTGTCCTGAATCGCTACATTGCTTACCCGTAATGTTGGTTGCTATCTACCACGGAAAGTGGCACAAAATAGGAAGTTGGAAAAGAATTAAAAAAAAATTATAAAATTCTTGAATCGGCATCATGATTAAAATAACATTAAATAAAATCAAAGGGCACCGAATTAAGTTCGGATCGTGCCTTTCTTTTGGGGGGTCCAATTATCTATGGATTCTGGGAATCCGAGTCAGTCGTGTCAGGGAAACATGAAGAAGCTGGGAAGGATTTCCATCTGCTCTCAAAAGGCATGTGTGATCTTGCAGTAAGAAGAAATTCTTTTGTGATATCTGAACTAATACCGCGCGAGTTCGGCCGAGAACTCCCGCCGGTCCCAAAAAGGGAAAGGAGTTGGAGACCGCAAAAAGCATACTCGCAGGCCCTGGGCTAATCAAGTGTTGCTTATTTGGGATCCCTGAGATTTTAGCGGTATTAAATGGCATCACCGTTGAATGTTGTGTATGAAGCACATGTACCTCAATGAGGAGTTCTATATGTGAACAAATTATATTTTGAGTTGGCTACTTCATCGTACACCCTCTATGACACTCGTTGGTGTTCCTACACCTTGTGTAAGCTACCGGACGAGTACGGACATCTGATGAATATATTCAGACAGGTTATTATCACTCACGCTTATTTCGGAGGTACTACTCGAATATACCACATTGCTACATTTAATGCTTACCGCGTGAGAGAGGAGTGCAACGGGGCAATAGCACTACCTGGAGCTCGGAAGTTCTATTCAGGACTGCAACGCTGTCAGAGGGCTCGGAATCCGGCTCGACCATCTCTATCTCAGATAAGGGCCATCTCTTTGCGCCGGAACACAGCCATGAGCCGAAGTGAGAATCCCATCGAGCCTCAAAGAAATGATGCGCCATTGACAGCAGCGGCCACATTCCTGGTGCTATCAGTCAATGATGGTGACGATGCGGTCGATGCCGTGCGCTCGACATTAGGAGGCTTAAGTGGCCTCATCAAGAACGTTGCTTTCCGAGACCTCGATGCCAAGTTCGCGTGCACAGCAGGGATCGGCAGCAATATATGGGACCGGCTGATGAACATGCCTCGGCCGGCAGAACTTCATCCCTTCGTTGAATTCAAGGGCAAAACCCATACTGCAGTCTCGACGCCTGGCGACCTTTTGTTTCACATTCGATCGGACCGCAGAGATCTCAACTTTGAATTTGAGCGGCAGTTGATGGAGCAGCTCGGAGAGTCTGTCAAGGTCATTGACGAAACCAACGGCTTTCGATATTTCGATGTTCGCGATCTACTCGGCTTTGTTGACGGTACAGCAAATCCAACCGGCCCTGATGTGACCGATTCGATACTTGTCACCGAACAAGACGATCAATCTGCAGCGGGTGGTAGCTACGTTGTTGTGCAGAAGTATCTGCATGATCTCAAAGCTTGGAAACAACTGCCAGTGGAGCAGCAGGAAGCAATCATTGGCCGCACCAAGTTTGAGAACGTCGAACTCGACGATGCTCCTGCAGACAAGCAGAAAGCTCACAAGACTTTGGCCACGATTGTGGATGAGCAAGGGAATGAACACGATATTTTGAGGGATAATATGCCGTTTGGCTCTCCCGGTGCAGGACTGTTTGGAACGTACTTCATCGGCTATACCAGGAAATTATGGGTCCTTGAGAAGATGCTGGAAAGGATGTTTATCGGCGATCCTCCAGGCCTACACGACCGCATTCTGAACGTCTCTAGAGCTACGACTGGCACCACTTTTTATGTCCCGCCGGCCAGTCTGCTCGCAACCCTCGATCCGGACTAGAATAGATAGGGTTGAATGTTGCAACTGTAGTATGAACCTTTTGGTACCCTCCGATGACAGTTAGCAGGCGTCTGGGGTTAGAGTATCTCAATGGAATACACACTGTTGCTAGCTTTACAATAGCAAGACTGAATGTGCTTTAGCAACCCCAGGCTCCGCGGCTCGAAACTCAAGCCACAGCATAATTAGCCAGCGAGCAAGGACACGTTAAGCAGAACATGTCCCTTCAGCTCGCCCTTTTAGGGCTTGGCAGTAGAAAAACAACCGCGCAAGAACTGCTGGGTTACATGCAAACTTCGCTAATTAAATATGCAAAGCTTCGTGTTAACCAGCTCTGTTCGGCCTCCTTTAGTTTATGCGGTAATGGCCACTGGATTACCTGTTTAGCCAAGCATTCAACTCACTACAGAAGACAAACATCAGGAAACCGCTTACGATACTTCATGGAAAGCTTGACCAGCAAATGACCGTATCAGTTGGTCTCGACATTGACTGCGATCATGATATATTGTGTGCGCAAGTGGGCAAACCTGAAGTTATGGCGTGCTGCTCTCCCATCCGACAAGCTCGAATTCTTTAAGGACATTTACAAACCCAAAGTCGTGCCAAATCGAGCTCCCCATTTCCAAGTTTGTTCATGGTTCTGCGCTTTGCCGCAGTCCGCTCCGTATTTCAACGCATTGTCATCTTTCAGCTGAATACCGATCTAGAACAGCACCTCTGCTTTCTTTAGTCTCGCTTATAACAAACAAGGTTTGGTCGTGGATAGAGCTGAACTATCACCCTTGTGCATCATCAAGGTTGATTCTCAGTCGTCGAAGCCAACAACGGGACATTTGATCAAGTCAGCTGGACGGAGACCACGACCGCCTCGCATGTGATTGCGTGCTCTATGCGTTCAGGGTTGACTCACAAAATCCATCTCACAAGGTATTTAGGTGAGACCAAATTCTCCTGACAGGATTTCTGAAGATTTCCTACCGCGTTCTCAAGGACATCTTGCCTCCTCTTACTAGCATTTGCTCGTCATATTGTCCAAAGATCCACAATGTCGGTCGATCAGCCGATTCAAGCCTTGCCAAGCTCCGCCCTTTGTATCCTAAAAGCAATGATCAAAAACTTTGTGATTCAGCTTCGCTCAGACAGAAATTTGCAGGATTTTCATAATGATCTGCCGCTAAAATTAACACGGTCGCTTCCAACTCGTAACATGTTATGCACATACCTTTTCAATAAATGTGATCCCGATGTCGATTCCATCCTTGTCCTCCGATACCACTTCCTTGTTGAATGCCTCATTATCATCATCTAGGCAGGTCAAGCAGGACACCACAATATCAGAATACTTCAGGCCCATGCGGCTCGGGAGACGTTGTCGAGCAAGTTGAGTCATCACCATCTTCATCTCTACGCCCTTGTCGTATTCTGCCGGGACTGCGAGCCGCTGTGCCAAGTCGTACCCGGACCAAATATCAGCAGAATCGTCAAATTTCGCATCCTTGCCAACGAAAGATGTCCATAACCCTACCTCTAGTAAGCATACACCAAGACTGTATATGTCATGGTGCATTTTGTAGCTCTCTTCCGGTCGGAACCCTTGACGGGAGGGATGGCGATATATGTTTTCCTCCCAGCACAAATCGCCGGCGAGAGCGGTGGCGCTGTTTGCCGAGCGGAATTTCTCGAATCCTGTCAGAAAGGAGGGACCCAAATCGATCGTCTCTTTCTTGAAGACAATGATGGTCTCGGGTCGGATGTTCTTGTGTACAAAGCCCGATGTGTGGACAAACATTACAGAATTGCAAAGCTGTTTTGCGAGCTCGATACGAGAATTCAACGAATCTGATTGCTTACGATCGAGCAGAATCAATCGAAGAGGGCGTGGGCTTCTAAGCCCAGATGGAATTGCGAAGATGAAATCGAAGCTCAATTCGTAGACTGCTTGTGGAGAGGGATGGTTCAAGTTGCTTTGAGGCGAGTAAGGCTCCTTCCGCTCCACGACACCACGACATGTTAGAAGGCCGAAAGTAGAGGGCGCTGTTCGAGAGAGCACTCTTGCGAGACTTTGGACGTCTTTCCTCACTATATGAGGCTCAACACCTGGTATTGACACTCGCCTGTCGATAAGCACTCGGCGGTTAGTTTGCTTCTCGCGCGATAACTTCAGTTTCGAACATGGGACGGCCTCGCTTTCATCTGCGAGGTAGTCGACTGCGACGAACATTTGATGCCCTTCATCCCGTGAGTTGCTATTCTCCTTCAACGCATCTCGCATTCGCTTTAATGTGAGAACGGAGTCATCAGGCTTTGCCCGTTGATTTGAGAGCTGTTTATCAATGTCCTGGTTCGAGACGCGCATGATGAGGAACCAAGATGGATCGAACATTTCATGCCATTTCTTCAGATCGCTGATTGCAGTGTCCAAAATCTCTTTCATGGTTAGAGCATACTTGGCCTTGCGAAATGGCCCTCCTTTCTTCGACACGTCACCAATCGTCGGGTGACTCGGACTCTGTGCATTGCCGACGAGGCCATCAACAAGTTCGTTCGCCACCTGAAGCTTGTGCAGCAGGTGATGGAGAACAGTGTTTTGGTGCACTTGAAGCTTTTCGTCCAGAGTTCTGGACACTGTCTGCACGAACGAGATCTGGTATTCTAATTTGATCCAGTGGTTTTGCAGGATCAGTATAGACTCACTAATCTCTTTACCAGCATCCCTATACGCCTTGTACTTTTTGACGAGAATTCGACCATAACTGAGAATGGTAAGACGAGGAAAAGGAGGAACAAGTCACATACCGGAGGCACTGGTCTGCAGTAGCAAAAAGCGCCAAAGCGACCTCCATGAGTCACGTATACGTATCAAAAGGCCGAAAGTTTCGATACAGCAGTACTATTGAACAGCCTTGAACAAGCATCAAGCATGTGACCATTTGTGCTTGACTCGACAACAGTGGCCATGTTTGAAAAGAGATGTGCTCTGGCTTTGGTAGCCACTCCACGCCACTCTTTACCTCTTGTTTCTCCCGCCTGCCGTGACCGAAAGAGTTATTACTGTAAACTCGGCTCAAAGGTTCCAGACCGTGCCAGGCTTAGGCCAATGCTTGGCGTCAAGCATGAGAGCTCCCGTCGCGCGAATGGTCCCGAGTCATGGGGCTTCCGATGGCTGCATTTTGGCTTGGGTCTCGTATTACTAGCCCTCGATAAGCTGAGAAACGCCTTGAAAATTCGCCACGCATTCCAGCTTGTTTGTGCACGACATCGCAAGCGCGTTTGTCAAGATTCGCAAAGAGTATGCAAGTAAAGGTTCGATGGTTGGGTTCTTAGACTTACACACTACGTATACTTACCGACTAGATTGCGGTTCCGTAGAGATACTTTGGAGCAGTTGCACCAAAGCACCATTGTTTTTGGCACGTGCAAGTTCCAGCGCAGTCGGCCCTGATCCAAACTCCGATCTTGTTTGGACATTCGCACCTTGTCGGATCAGCTCTCTGACGACGGCCTCGCGCTCGTTGTCTACTGCAATATGCAGTGCTGTCGTCCCCTTTCCAATAGCGCATTTTGCTTCGATGTCGGCATGGTTTTCCGCCAAAATTCTGACAATGTGCTGATGTCCGGCTTCAGCAGCAAGATGAAGTGGTCGAATGCCCATGCCAATGCCATCTTGTGCTTCAATGTCCGCACCCTTCTGTATCAGGGTTATCACGGCCAACTCGCGGCCTCCCATGGCAGCCGCATGAAGTGCAGTCATTCCCGCTTCTGTAGGACCATCTCTCGAGTCTATCTTGGCGTTCTTCTCGATGAGCAGGCTGATCACATGAGCCTGACCCTCAGCAGCAGCCCACGCCAAAGGGCTCTTTCCGAGCCCGTTATCCTTGGTCTCGACGCCAGCACCGTGTTCGAGAAGTAGTTTGACGACTGTTGGGTGTCCCATACCAGCAGCCCAGTGCAGCGGGCACCTCCCAAACCCGTCTCGAGACTCTGGATTTGCGAGATGTTCCAGTAAGACATTAGTAACCCCGGCGTGTCCACCTATGGCGGCCCAATGCAGGGGAGTTCTCATAAATTGAGAGTCCTTTGCTTCGATATTTACTGTGTGCCTCAGAATTAGGCTGAGCAACTCTTGATGGCCCATACCAGCTGCCCAATGCAATGCAGTTCTTCCGACTCCGTCTCTCGAGTCAGGATCCACATGCCCTAATAAAACCTCAGTTGTGGTTGCATGACCACCGATGACGGCCCAATGCAAAGCCAAGCGTCCGGTCTCCGAGTCTCTTGCCTCTAGATGTGCCCCCATGTCCACGAGGAATCTAACGAGTTCAGCTGAGCCTGATCCTGCTGCCCAATGAAGAGCTGTTCTCCCTTGAGCATCAGTTTTCTCTGTATCGTTCGATTGTAATAAAGTGATAAGCTCTGGCGCTAGTTGGTGAACTGCATGTGGATACCAATCTTTGAACTTCTCAAGATTGCTGGCTAGTTCAAGTTGATCGGGTTCATCATGAAGGGTCTCGTGGTCGAGATACGTTGACTGATGGATCGTAGAGGAAGCTATTTATCAATAAGAGCACTGCGGCGGGAATATATTTGTACTCACTTTGACCAGTTGAATACACGCCAGACCTCTCGTCACCAAGCACTGTAGCTTGCGCACTAGGAGGAAAAGAGAGTTCAAGGCTAGCCTGTCTAGTAGCGATACTTGTATCTTGAAGGTTCGATGACATTGTTGATCGACGTTGGAGTGATGTTTCGCGAACGGCTTTCCTCACTGGACGGTCCTCCATGCTATTTCCACGTATCCAGGCGGCCTCGAGAGCTGTTTCCGCCGACAAGCGCGCTGAAGGGTCCGAGACGAGTAACTGCTGCAGAAAGGTGGTCCCCGATTCACTAACCTTTGCATCCTGCAATTGTTGCACAGGGAACATTTTCTGGCCCTGCCGGAACTTGAACACATCATCCAGGCTCGGAAAAGGCAGTGTTAGGGTGAGTAGCATGAACAACACACAGCCTAGAGACCAGATGTCCACAGCATTAGTATACTCGGTCCTGGCTAGTACCTCTGGCGCGATGAATTCCTGAGTGCCTGCGTTGGTACGTAAACCATGCTGATCTGCAGAGAGGCGCTTCGAAATGCCGAAATCCCCAATTTTGACCCACCAACATGGTGCGGCAGACACAACGAAGATGTTCTGCAACAGAGATAATTAATACTTATCCTCTTATAAAGCATTTGCGAGTAGCATACTAACTTCTGGTTTGAGGTCTCGATGTATGAAGCCGTATTCATGCATAGCTTTCAAGCCTTCGAGTAGTTGTTGTGCGATCAGCCTTGTACCATCTTCAGGGTGAGCAACTGCAAGATGTTTCCCAAGATCCCCAAGAGGTAGGTACTCCATAGCGAGAAAGACGGAGTCGTCATTCTCAAACCATCCAAGAAATTGAACAAAGAGATGTGGGTCCTAGAATATTCAATAGCTATAAATACGAACCGTGCAAGCCGCACGTGTTTGATGAGCACCTCACCTTGGACAGTTTTGCTAAAGCCAGTATCTCGTGCCGGTAACTCAGCCCGTAAAACGAAGTCTTTGCCACTTCCTTCACAGCCCTTACGTCCGTTACAGAGCCCCCTTCAAGAACTTGCCGTCGAACAGAGCCAAACCCTCCTCTCCCAAGTTGCTCACACGTTAGCCATTTGCTGGCGATCTTCTCATCCCTACGGCGTCGTGTTGGGCCAGCTGGATATGCATAATGGATCACATGCTTGGGGAAAAATTCGGTCTCACGGCGGAAGTGGTCTATAAGGTCTGATTGCGATGACATTGGTTTCTAGCCTGCAGAAGTAGAAGTTACCAGCGGTTCTGACTTTAGCCAGTGAGCAGCGCCAACCGCTGAATACTGGCCAGTTGTGTGGTCTTCATTGGAAGCTAGCAGTCGCAAACATCTGGCATATTATTGAGATGCTGTGTTAGAAAAAGCGAATGATTTGACAGGTCATGTGGCCATGGTAAGCGAGAGGCGGTGGTGGAGAAATGCTTTGGAAAGCGCAAGATAAGCGAAATGGCTTAGCCCTCTTAGTGTGTAAGATATCATAAAATATCTGATACTGGTATCTGATATTTTTACTCTACTACTCTAATACAAAAGTATCCGATACTATGATATTACACGCTGTTTAGATGACAATGAAGAAGTATTGGCTGTTCAGGAAGAGACAGTCATCGAGCACCTCGACACTTACTGAGGCCATATCTTGACAAACTCCTGCAGCTTCGACCCATCATTTTGGAGTTGCACAAAGGACACCTAACACGCAAGGGGGTTCTAAACATACGTATGTTCTGGTAGGGAGCAAGGGAGAGGCGCATCTCTGCCACGAGTTCCCACTTTGAACAATCATGTGACTGACTAGATTCGCTTAGTGGAATCTTGAATTCCGGAAGGCAAGGCACATACAGAGCGTAGATCACTACCATGAGGAACATACTGCCAGACTACCCTAGACCTGTGAAGTATAACATTGAACATTGACCACACCGCCCTCCAAGAGAGCCATTAGCTTGAGAACGTCACCGTCGACGGGGGAAGATGCCATCGGGGAAGGCTGCCAAGTGTCGTTGTCGGAGCCGTGATATCACGTGAATTGGATTAGACGCCGCGTCGCCGATCTCAACCAATTGAGTGGTGAAGGCGATCAACAAAACCATGTTCATGGCGTTATTGGTGTCTTCACAGTCGCGTGTCAAATCCGCTTCATGCGTCAAGGAGACCAACTCCTGTGTCAAATCGCCACCTGCGCCCATCTCGACAGATATCCGTACATTCATTACACTTGAGGTGTCCCCATTACGAGCTCAGGGATAGTTGTTCATCGATTTGAACGCCATCCCACCGCCATTCAGGCCACCGGTCGTATTTGTGTCAGCGGACCTGCATTTCGTACTACCCACAGCTGCACCGTGACAAGGGCAGGGTCCCTTGGACTAGCTGAAAAATAAAACAGCGCAAACGATCGAACTGGCTGCTTCGCTGTGAAGCCGGTTGCTGCCAGCACCCTCCCACGAGCTTCACGTTTCCCTCCCGGAGGTGCCGCTGCGTTGAGCGGTCTTCTGGTCATTGAAGAGCACCATTGCTGCCGGTCATGGCGACCCAATCCCTAAAATGCGTCGTGACGGGCGATGGTGCAGTTGGGAAGACTTGCTTGTTGATATCATACACCACAAATGCTTTCCCCGGAGAGTACATTCCGACCGTTTTTGACAATTACAGTGCATCAGTGATGGTAGATGGCAAGCCCATCTCTCTCGGTCTTTGGGACACGGCGGGCCAAGAAGATTACGACCGCCTGCGGCCACTCTCTTATCCGCAGACTGACGTTTTCCTGATATGTTTCAGCATTGTCAGCCCACCAAGCTTCGACAATGTGAAAGCCAAGGTAGGATATTCTGGTTCAGACATAGGCTGTGCTTATGCTAATCGGTGCACGCAAACAGTGGTACCCAGAAATTGAACACCATGCACCCGGTGTGCCTATCATCCTCGTCGGAACCAAACTCGACCTCCGAGAAGATCGAGCAACCGCCGAGGCATTACGTTCGAAGAAGATGGAGCCTGTGTCGTACGAGCAGGCTTTGTCAGTAGCTAAAGAGATCAGGGCTGTAAAATATTTAGAGTGCTCGGCACTGACACAGAGAAATCTCAAGAGTGTTTTTGATGAGGCAATCAGGTTCGTTGCTTTTCGGTCCCTCGCCACGTAGATAAAAAAAACTCACATGGAAACTAGGGCTGTGCTTAATCCTCGACCTACAGCAACGAAAAAGAAATCGAAATGCCGCATCATGTGAATCGACTGTCGAGTAAAAATTGGCAACTCGGTCAGACCGCTTTGACAACATCGACGACCCTGCTCAATTGAAGAAGCTCCAATGCTACAATTTCCAGCCGGCTATACTCTAGTTGCTTCATGATCTACCCTTCCTACTTCACCCATCTAATCACCATGGCATCTTGACCCTCTAGACCACAGTACGCAAGTTTAAACACCTATTTACTCGTCGCCAAAAGCAAGCCTTCTTCCACATTTTCTTGACCGCCACACGTGCGCACTTGGCAAATACTCATCTTTTAATGGGCCGACGAGAGAGCAATGGCGTAATGACGGACGGCGTTCTTGACTAAGATTCTTGGCTAAACTTGAACGATTATCTGGAGGCAAAATAGAAATGACTAAAAATTCATCTCGACCTGTCGAATACAACAAGTACAAAGACATGACAAAGCAGAATAACCAAGGCCGAGGTTGACCAGATAGATGCATATTTGGAATGGACGTTTCAGCAGATTATGGCTTGTTTGTTCTACGTGTGTTATCTGCTGTCTCTTTGCTTCTCGCTCTGTAAGATTGTAAACAGACCATGTGCTAACATTCTCTGCCTGGACCTGAATAAAGCAAGGGAGAACCATGTGCAGTGTGACCAGCTGTCAAGCGTCAAACGGATGGAGTGCTGTATGTAATTGATCTGTGCTGTGACGCCTACTGTGCTCCGAAAAGAGGCTTCGTTCGAGGTTCCTGTTGTTTGCTCGTCGCTACTCCTGCTGCTGGGGCACTCTCTTCAAGCGACTCGGATGCACGGCCTCACTCCCTATGTCAGTCGCGTTCCCTTCGACTTTGTCCTGCCCCTCAGCCTTTCGTATCTGCTTCGCCTGCTCTCTCTTCATCTCGCTCTTCTTCCGCCGCTCCCTCTCGCCCAACAACCTGTCGTTCTTTTTCTTGATCTTCACCTTCCGCTTCTCGCTGGCATTGCCGCCGCCTCCAGCCGTCAGCTCGACATTGATCTTCCTGCCCCTGCGTTTCCGCGGCTGGCCGGGCTTTTGAATCTCGAGCCCGTCCTCGTCGAACGCGCTGTCCGGCAGCTGCGCCGTTCGTTCCGGGTCGAAGATGCTGTGGTGGTAGACCTTCAGACACGTCTTCATCGCGCTGTAGTCGGTGAACTCCAGGAAGGCAAACCCACGCGATTGGCCCGTGGTTTTGTCGGTCGAGTGCCGGATGGACGAGGGTGAGAGTTTGCGGAAGTGCTGCTGGAGTTGGGCGTGGGTGGTGGTGAAGGGGAGATTGCCGACGAAGACGATGAAGCGCGGCGTCTCTTTCGGATTTGACTTGGGCTTTTTAGAGTCCCTGCCGCCGCCGCCGCCGGCGGCAGCTTGGACTGGCGCTGCGTTGGGGTTGTCGGGATTCGCAAACACGCTTGGCCCGTATTCTTCGAGCACGGCCGCTGCCGCTTTGGCTTCTTTTGCTTGCTTGCGTTGAGACCGCGGAGAGGACCGTTGTTGTCTGCCGAATGGCTTGTTGGGTACTGGCAGTCGAGGCGTAGCACCCAAACTTGACGGTGCTGGGGGCTTTTCCGCAGACACAGGAGCGTCGGTCAAGGCTACAAAGTCTTCACCTCCTGCGAAACTATCGTCACCTGTCGCGGTGCCAGCTTTCACCAGCTCTGGCTCCAGCGCTATGCCTGGCTCGTTCGTACTCTTTTTCTTGCCTGCATTGGCTTGAGCTTGCTGGGCCTTTTTGGATTTTCGTTCTGACCGCTGCTGTCGTCGGTCGGCTGCGGCAGTGTTCTTTTTGGTGGCCTGCTTTTTGGCAGCAGGTGCTTCACCAGCCGCAGCGTCTGATTGTCTCTTTCTCTTGCTCATTTTGGCTGTTGAAAAGGAAACTTTATCATCACAAAAACGAGAACTTAGCTGGACCAAATCTCAGTGGTCGGGACTTTTTTTCTTTCCTCTGCCACGAAAGTTTTTGTGGGCCACCGTAGTCAAAGTACTTTTTGCCTGACAGCCTCGCCGCATTTCTCCTGGGGAGCACAGGAGTCCACTACACCCACTAAGGAGGCACCGTCAGCCAACAGGAATGAACGGGGCCGGATCCCGCAGTGGACTCCGAGTCGGACGCAGGTGCCCGCCAAGGTCCAATCCGTAAAGCATTGAATGAAGGTGCCTCACAAACGCCCCTCGACATACCCCAGGCTGATAGCTTTTCAATTTTGCGCTTGGTCTTTGCCCAGAAGCTCGAGGGATCAGGCGACAACGATCCGAGACCACCGAGCACTCAATATGACCACTTCACCATGACCGAACGGTAGAATTCAAGTCCAAATTACAAGTCCCGTTCAGCCTTCACTGGTGTCCCATTCGGCTTGACGGCAGCGCTCAACTTTGACCTTCGATATGGCAACATACCAGCCAAATCTCGTGGCGTCAGGCCCCTTTCAGCCGGGAGGTGTTGCCATCCCGTCTCGACCTGCTGGCCCAGCTGGCACATTTCTTCCTGGCACAAAGGTCCAAGTGGGCACCCACCGAGTGGTGGTGGATAGATATTTGTCCGAAGGTGGTTTTGCTCACGTCTATGTCGTCACGCTACCTAGACCCGTCGATGGCAGGGAGAAGGCGGTCCTGAAGCGGGTGGCCGTACCAAACAAAGAATACCTGACGAATATGAGAAACGAGGTGGAAACCATGAAGAGACTGAGGGGCCACAAACATATTGTGAAGTACATTGATTCACATGCCTCGTCGCTGAAGAATGGCGGGTTCGAGGTCTTCCTGCTGATGGAGTGGTGTAATGGTGGAGGACTTATTGACTTCATGAACACGAGACTTCAAAACAGGTTGACTGAGCCAGAAATCCTCAAGATTTTCACAGACATCGTCGACGGCGTCGCATGCATGCACTACTTGAAGCCGCCGTTGATGCACCGAGATTTGAAGGTCGAAAACGTCCTCATCTCCACCGATGCAAAGACGAAGACCTTCAAGCTTTGCGATTTTGGCTCGGCCGCTCCGGCAAGGCCTGCCGCCACCACGGCCGCAGAGGGAAGACTGATTGAGGACGATGTACAAAGGCAGACCACCTTACAATACCGGAGTCCGGAAATGATTGATGTGTATCGAAAGCAGGCCATTGATGAGAAAAGCGACATCTGGGCCTTGGGCTGTTTCCTATACAAGCTGTGCTATTATACCACTCCTTTCGAGGAGGTCGGCCAGATGGCCATTCTCAATGCGCGCTTCAAGTATCCTGGTTATCCCCGATTCTCTGATGAATTGAAGCTCCTGATTGCGTCTATGCTGCAGGAGCAGCCCTCGCGCAGACCGAACATCTATCAAGTCCTGGCAAAAGCTTCCAAAATGGATGGCCGACCACTGAAAATCAAGGACATCTACACGAATCGATCCCAGTCGGAGAGCGCTCGCGACCAAGTTCTGCCACAAACTGGAAGCGCCAGCTCGCGTGCTGGCGCGTCGCTTGCTCCTCCTAAGCCCGAACCTGCTCAAGCCGTTCCCGATGTTGAGCCTATGCGACGAGGTCGACCTCTGAAACCGATGTCTCACCACAACTCTGCTAAACCATCTCCATCACCGTTGAGAATGATCGACCACTCCGACGCTTTCGCTAATCTAGATGGGCGTGGTAGTGCTGACGAGCTCTCTTCGAAATATCCCCGGCTGGAAGAGTTCTCCTTGATGAACGACCGGCAGTCCAAGTTTGCTTTTCCACCTACCTCCGAGAGAGCAGAAGACACTACCGATAGGGACCTGGCACTACGAGTCAGCCAGGCTCTAGCCGATGAGGCCTTCGCCCGACCGCCCAGTCCGCCCAAGCCTCAAACAGTCAAGTCGAGCAGGCAGGAGGACATGCGGTCACCGCCCGTCGTGCCGGGCAAGAAGCCCCTCGAAATTCAAAATGCACTGGCTTCTGACGAGATGGTCAACGCTCAGACCACAAGGGCAAGGATGGTCTCGACCGCGGTTGGTTCTTCGCCTCCCCCTGGCCCTGCGCTGAAACCAAAATTGTCAGACAAACCGATTTGGCGTGCGCCCGAGAAAAGTGCCGCGGTCGATCGGTCTGCCACAATCATGCAGGCTGGAAGCAAGACCAAACCAATAGTCTCGAAAGACCGGGCTGGTCCTCGTCTGGCAAATTTGTTGCACAATGATGCTGCTCAGTCCCAGCATGGCCATGCTGATGAAGCCAGGTCTCCTAGTTCTTCACGTCCATCTTTGGAAGGCGGCAGACCGCTTCTGACTCGCGTGGATTCTAATGTGAAGAGATCAAAGTCGCTGAACACACGGCTCCCGAGTAGGCCGGTCAGTGTCAATATTGGAGCTGGAGCCACACACGTAAATGACATGGAAATACAGAGAATTCCAAAGGTGCACGACACAGGCTTGGATAGTTACATGCCACCGCTCACCCAGACCACCTCAGAGAATTCCAAGAACATAATGTCTGACATGGAGTTTCTTCGCGCCCGTGAAGAGGAAGATCGAGAAAAACACAAACATCTACATCGACACAGTGGCGCCATGAAAATCCAGAAGAGAGCAAGTCACCCTTCTGTGGCAATGTCAGGAACAAAGAATTTGCTACAAGGTCGCTTTGGAGATGCGTTTCGGAAGTTTGAGGGGCATGCTGGCCTGCGCCATGACGTCCCATATTCTCCGAACGCTGACGAACACCACCTATTGACTCCAATCGCGGGATCTGAAGCAACTGATCTAAGTGATGACCGTAGAGGAATGGAAGAGACAGAAGAGCTGTCCCCTGAATTGCGAAGAGAGCTGGAGAAGCAGCGACTAGAAGCCGAAGAGCGGCGTGTGGAACGGGCAGCAGCAGAGTATAGACAAAGGGTGGGCAATAAAGGAGGCCGCGGCCCCACTCCACCAAGTACGAAAGCAATTTCAATACAAAACAGAGTTCAATCGCTCATCGACGATGGAGACCGGTCAACGAGCAAGGCAGCAACTGGCTACGGACGCATCGCTCCAGCTCCAGCTCCAGCTCCAGAGCAAAACCAAACACAATACGGTCAGCTTGGTACTCAACAAGACATAAAATCAGCGACCGCGCCTGCCTCAGCCCTAAATCTCCAAGCACAGAACAGAGCACAGAGACCAATGGCCCCACCAAAGCCTCAAATGCTACGCACCGGCATGAGTGAGGTCAAGGTCGGACAAGGGACACAGGAAGTTCAGGTGCAGGACGATTGGGAGGAGCATTTTAGTCAAAAATATCCGTCATTGTCGCAAATGGATGCCGAAGCAGATCCTGTGCAGCAACCTAAACAGCAACAGATGCGGATGAGAGAGGTGTAACAGGGCTTTTGCGGAGTGAATAAAAAGTGAATCACTCGACTAGCATGAATGTCTTCAGTGAAGTAGGTGCAGCCCAGGAACGTGCATGCACTTTTTCTAGACCGCGTTACTCTCTCAGATCTTCGCAAGTCGATGTCTTCATTCTTGATCATTCAAAAGTCTTGATGCTGGGTACAAAAATTCGCCGTGATAGCCAGACCTAATTGCTCGAGGCTTTAAAGCGATATTATACCTCCGCTAGAGAACAACACGTCGGTAAGTGGTACAGGGGTCCAACAACAGAATGCCGCCTAGGAAAAAGCGTGTGCGAGGCCCCAAAGTGGCTTCTGGCGCCAAGCTCCCTAACAAGCCGGGACGAACGTTTTGCGCCTGCACCCAACCTTTAGGCGCCAATTTAGAGCGGCATAGGCCTGGTAAAGCCGAACCAATCCCTGCTTCGACCCACAATGCCTATCTTGCCCTTCGGGCATCCCTTCTCAAAACTTTTGTTGAAACATGCAGATTGCCATTGACGTCGGAGAGGGCCTCACTATGGTTGAGGAACAAGGAGCTAAGTGTGCAATTTCATAAAACTCATCAAGCAGCAACAGCCACCGCAGCGGGAAAACAAACACTCAATGTCGCAGCTCAGACCGTAGGGCAGCAGCGGTTAAAACGGGAAACCAGAGCTGCGAAACAAGGTTCAGAGAAGACAGTAAGTTTCTTGAGCTTCAAGTACGGCAGGTCCTCAGAAGAGAGGCGCCGGGTTGGATCGTGGGCATACCACCAACTTTTACCTTCTACATCACAATTTGCTTCACCACAGACGAGTCCGTGCATACAATCAACGAATTCTTGGCTCGGTGCGTCAACAGCAGCAGCAACAACAGCAACAGCAACAGCAATACCAACAGCAATACCAACACCAGCACCAACACCAGCGCAAACGCAAACAAACGGCGAGCATCAGCTGTCAGCACAGATCAGAGACGTCGCGTTCGGCAACTCCAAAAGCATTACCCGCGAGACGAACGGGACAGTCTCTAACGGCTCGACGTTTTGCCCTGATCTCCTTCCACGGGGTGGATTGCACACCTTTGGAGACGAGGTCGCTCCGCCAACTACAGCCGCAACGCCTGACTTGGAGAGTTTGTCGTTCGTTCACCCATCCTTGCCGTCTAAAGCACGAGCGGGAATAGCATCAAGCCACGACATGTCCTCTAATCAACCGGCAGACATTACTGGCGGGGTGGATGGAGCTATTAAGGAGGTAATACAGAACCTTTTTGTCCTGCAGCAGCATGTCTCTGGCTTCCGAGCAGAAAACCAAGAGCGTCTGAATCAGCAAGTCGAAGAAGTGGCACACTCGCTGCAGGCTCTGGGGAAATCGGTCTCACAGCCAAGCAATCCTTTACACAACGTTCGTGTCGCACCGGAAATCATCGACTACGTTGACGACGGACGAAACCCGGACATTTTCACGCGAGACTTTGTAGAACTGGTGCAACGAGGAAATGCGGTTATGAATGGCAAGCAGAAAGCCTTTCGGGATTTTAGCAAAGTCTTTGCGAAGGCGCTCAAGGACAACTTTGACGGAATGGACGAAGAAGTGGACATGATCATGGAACATTCGGGTATGGAAGAAAGAGACGGCCGGTTCGTCGACAAAATGATCCCGAATGGGCAGGTCCAATCTCACGTGTAGGGAGTTTTACTGGCTAGGTCGGTTTTTCCAGCATCCCAGGCGCGTAACTCGCCTTTTCGAGACCATTTCATACTGTGCAAGTCTCTCGTATGGCCATCGTTATCCCGCAGCCCTCTTTCCCAGCTTGAGATCTCTTTGTCGCTGAAGCCAGCTTCTCGCATTCGTCCGGCTTGGTTCGCCTTGTACTTTGCACGATCTCGCATGGCTTCAAGGGCAAGGTCCCAATCCCCACCAATTTCGTCAAGATCAGAGTCGGGAGCCACATCTTGAGATGGGTCGTAGTCCTTGGCGAAGTGGGTGTCAATGGCAGACCTTGTCCGGTGGGCTCCCCTACCACGAGACCGCACTGGCTTCTCAGGGACTGATTCAGATGCATCAGAAGAACTGCGCGAGCGATTGTTCGATGACATAGATGCTGTATCGGAAGACTTCTTGCCCGGAGAGTCGACGAGTGGCCGTTTCCTTTCTCGCCGTTTCCTTTCTCGATGGTCATGATTCGATGTGGGGGATTCGCTTGTGCTCTGTCTGCGTTGCCGAGGTTTGATCTTGTGTCGCTGTCGATCTGGTGACCGAGACCTGGACCTGGATCTGGGCTGATGTCTACGCCTCTTCTCATCGCGTGCTCCTCGATCGTCCTTTGTGATGCTCCTCGTAGACGCCCTCTTGGTCTCCGGTCTCTCTGACATATCCGACCGCCGCCCGGATCTCGCAGCTCCTACAATATCCCTGAGCACACGGTCCCGCTTTGCCTGATCATCTTCATCTGCTCTCCTCCGCTTGCGCGGCCGTTCTGTATGTGCAACTTGATCCTTACGTTCACGTTCACGTCCAGGTTCACAATCACGTTCGCGGTGCAGTGCCCTCAGCCGTCGCTCAGCTTCAGCCTCCTCCTTCCGTTTGAGCGCAGCATTGTGGCTATCGGCCTCACGCACGATATGGCTTAGGAAGCGGGTGTTGGGCTTCGGCGCATCGCCCGCACGGCGTCTGGGGAAGAATGCAGCCAGCCCTTGTGAGGCGTATTTCTGGGACGTCTTCCTTGCGTCTTCTGCTAGAAGTCTAGCAACGTAGTCGTCGTCGAAATCGTCATTCGGGGGCATAGTCCTGAACTCCTGAGAGACCGCTTGGGCGACAATAGCGTCGCTTGAAGCCGGCTGCTCGGCCCAAATTCAAGCATGATACAAAGTGAACCGATAGTGGCCGGGTAAATATCGGAACCGATATCGTATTGCGGCCGGCAAACTTGCCTTGACGGGCGCTTGCACTTCTAGGGGGATGTGGTCCACCGTACGGGTGCCTGACGTCCTCATCGAGAATTTCCTGAAAAGTTTCGTACTAATCACATCCACCTCTACTACAACGATTTCTGTCTTCGACGTCAACCCTTTCTCAGGCCATCTCAAGTCTTTCCGATCACGCCCGATCCATCGCTGGCTCACTTCCTGTTTCGCAATCTGGGTCACCAACAACGTTAATTCGTTTTGAGTTGATGTCCTTGTACTCCCACCCGGCGCATCGACCTCTGGCAGGTTCGCATCGACCGCTCCACGACGACGAACTGCTCACTCAGTCCAGAGAGACTGGTGACGTGGTTCCTCCTTCGCACACACAGAATGATCGAAAGATAACAAATGGTGGGCCCACGGCCAAGCCATGGGCTCACTTTGTCGCTGGAGGGTAAATGGACTCCGTCGTTGGAATGACGTACAACAGCTGATTGATTCTAGTATTGGAGGCATGACCGCCGCAGCTCTTACTTCACCGCTCGATGTCCTCAAAACGCGCCTCCAGTCAGACTTTTACCAAACCCTGCTGCAGCAACTGCATGCCCAACATGTCCGCCCGAACCAGTCCCGGTCGCTCCTCATTTCTGTTCCTCGAGCCACCTATGTTCACCTTCGCGAGACTGGACAGATGCTCACCTCGATCTACACTCATGAGGGCTTCCGCGCATTATTCAAAGGCCTCGGCGCAAACCTGGTTGGTGTGGTTCCGGCCCGAGCGATCAACTTCTTCGTCTACGGCAACACGAAGCGCATTCTCAACGAGCATTTCAACCCACAGCAAAAAGAGAACGTATGGAGTATACATATTGCCGCGGCTGCGGCGGCTGGCATCGCAACGGGGACTGCCACAAATCCCATCTGGCTGGTCAAGACAAGACTGCAACTGGACCGAAACCGAGCGATCAATGACCCCACACGAGGGAGGCAGTACAAAAACAGCTGGGACTGTGTCAAGCAGACCGTCCGACACGAGGGGATCAGAGGTCTGTATCGTGGCCTGACAGCAAGTTATTTGGGCGTGACTGAATCGACGATGCACTGGGTCTTGTACGAGCGCATGAAACTGGCATTGGCTCGTCGTGAAGCGCGCCGAACCTCGACGCCAGGCTATGAGCGCCGCTTCATCGACGATGCTGAAGAGTGGGGTGGCAAATTTACGGCCGCTGCGGGGGCAAAGTTGATCGCTGCAGCAGCGACATATCCGCACGAGGTAGTCAGGACACGACTACGGCAGGCGCCCGTGGTGACGACCGAGACAGGCAAAGTCACGGTGAAGTACACCGGGCTGGTGCAGTGTTTCCGGCTCGTGGCTAAAGAGGAAGGAATGGCAGGGCTCTACGGCGGCATGACCCCCCACCTGCTGCGAGCAGTGCCGAGTGCAGCGATCATGTTTGGCGTTTACGAGGTGTTTCTCAGGGTATTCGGGACGACAGCATAAGGCCATGTGGACGTTTCATCGACAAAATTTCCCACTCCCCACTACTCTTCCCATCACAACAACAAGAATCAGTACACAAACCACCACCACCGCAACACTTCTAGCGTCCCACTCTCCAATCTGCAAGGAAAATCTTGCACCTGTATACGTACCATGATGCGAACAACATTTGTACAAAACACAAACCCAACATACGGACCTGGCGGGCCGGGGCGGGGCGCACTTGGAGTAAAATATTGGCAACATTTTCAAAATTCGAGAGCAGTGAAAGCGAACGTTGATCTATGGATGCGCAGCACAGCATGAAGGTAGGGGAAAAAATTCTCAAATCCGGCTCTCAGGGGGGCTTGAGAAGAGGACGCAGAAAGAGAGAGAAGAGCTGTCTTTTTTTTTTCGTGTATTCAGGTATTCAGGATTCAACTGGATCTAGATTTTGGTTTTTTTTCTCGATCGAAAGACGAGGTGCAGCATCATTTCGAACGCGGCAGCCGACAGGGCGAGCAGGGGACATAGTATCGTCGTCGATGATAGTGTTGTTGTCGTTTGACGAATGTTGTGAAATATTTGGTCTGGCTTTGTGTCGATTGCTTGCTCGCTCGGTAGTAAGTAAGGATTTGGATTGGAAAAACACAAAAGTCGTGGATAATGGGATAACTTTCCTCTCTCTCTCTTCTCGCTCGATCCTTTTCAAGAACCAGGACAGCTGAGCAGTGCAGCACCAGTACAGCAGCACAAGCTTAATGGAGCTGGAAAAGGGGGGGGAGGTTAGCTAGGTAGCACGAATGACTAGACTAGACTAGATATTACTGGATTGGATACCTTACACCCCCTTTAGGCTCTATTTTTCAAGTAGGCATCGCGAATGTGAGGCTACTGAACCACTGGGACCACTGACCCAAAGAAATGAATAAGGCATCGTTTGCCCTTTGTGTACTAATTTTACCTTGGGGGTTATTTTTTGGAAATGGGGCATTCAGGGGGATCAATTTATTTTTTTGTCATATTGAAATCGGATCAAAGATTTGGAAAACCAAAACCAAAAGGCTGTTTGTTAGTTACTGATTAATCGATCGATCGAAAAATCGGGGCTAGCCATCTCCGTTTTTAGGGAGGTGCAGTGGTTCTCGTGAAAAACCTGGTTGAATTCCATTGCATTGTAGATAGATGCAAAAAAAAACGTATATCTCTGCATCTTACGACTTAGCAGGTCTCCTTTCCCTCCATCCGATCGGTCGGTCCTAGCAGCTGCCTCGGAAAGTATACGAGAGTATGTATGAGTTTCCCCCTCCCCTTCCCCCATCCTGAAAAAACGCCGTCTTTTCCCCCAAAAATGCTCCCCTTTCAACGTTTAACAAACTTCATTGGCTTCAAAAGTGCGTGCATCAATTCAACTCGCTCTGTCTAAACCTCCGCAACACCCTTACATGTCCCCCCCGTTGAGTCTTTTTAGGATTATAGTTGTCGTGTAAAAACACTTGGCGGTCGTTGGACGAACCCTGACTGACTAGCTAGCTTTGGTGCTGCACAACTGCCTCCTTGGGAATGACGCCTTGTCCAATGAAGATGTCCACCAGGCCCTGCAGGGGTTCCATATCTTTCTTGGGCAGGAGATCGTAGTACATGGCCACAGTCATGAAATGGACGAAACAGCTGTTCAGCTCGAGGTGACGACCCAGGTTCCAGAAGGGGTTGTCGTAGTGATTGTGGTACAGGTGGGCGTAACATCGGAACATCTGCTTGATGATGCCCTTTGTGTCATTGTGGAAGTTTTGGTGGAAGCCCGAAGCCCGCCCTATCCAGTCGTTGCTTGCTCCCGCCAGGCCAGCAGCTATGGGTGTCCCTGCAGCTGGCGAATGAGAGCCGTTCATATCGCCGGAAGCAAATGTCGCAGCTGCTATCTGTGGTGGAGGGTCGGTGGGGAAAACATTGGGGTCGTGGATCTTCCCGACAATCCACCTCTGCACTCGGACGACGTAGGAGGGGGCAGGGATTTTGGCCGGCCGGCCATTCTCAAGCCAGGTGTACGTCAATCTACGGGCTGGTTAGTTAGGTGTCATAGGAGGCGTAGGGGGTGGTGGGCAGACACACCTGCCGGCCGACATGGTAGGACATGTGTGGTCGTTACATAGAGCCACACCCACGTTTGTGTCAACTTCCTGGACCACTTGGATAAGCCCAGTCAATAGCCGGTTCATCTCCACCACTTTGTGATCATCAGCATCGTTCTCTTGGAGGTCAGGGCCATGATGCGTACCTTGGTGAGCGAGCCATTCTCCTAATTCCACATTCTTCGGCTGGGCCGCCAACGTCAGAAAGTTGCCCTTGACCGAGCATTTTGCGTATCTCTCGTTGAGGAACTTCTTGGGCTGTTCCTGGTAGACCTCGTCTGAGGCGGCACTGTAGGCTGAGGAGACGGAGGGGGAGTTGACCAGAGTGGGCATAGGAGGATGCGGAGAGGTGGGAGAATTGGCAGCCTTTTCCCGCAGGTTCTGCTGACTTTTCGTGTTCGCCCGGCCAAACCCTTGGCGGCTAGAAGATTGAAGAAGGTTAGCAGGCTGGACAGCCCGGAGAAGGGACGAGAAGTTGACCACCCACTGGCTCATGGTCATGGCAGTCGGTCAATCACAATCACGCAGGGAGAGAATCAAAGCCCCAGTGTGTGTTCGAACAGGAGACTAAGACTTACACAGTGGAAAAGAACGAAGCCATACTGGCCTGGGTCGAGGACGAAGTGAGCTGACAGTGACGGCCGTTTGCTTTGCACGACAGTGTCGCTGTGTATTCACTTGGCCTCGCGCTGGTGTGTGGTGCAGCGGGTGGCAGCCCTACTCATTAGGGAAGGCCTGGTCGAAAATTCCTAGCGGCCAGAGCCAGGGGCCACTCTATTACATATGGGTTCTGCTTGCCCCGTAATAATTTGTCCCTCCCCACGCCTAAATTATGCATACGCGGGCCGAGATCGAGGCTAGTCCACGGGTGTTTCACCCCTGTCAACGCCTAAACATCGGCCCCAATTACGATGTCCAAATAAACTTGGCAACGGACGTCTCGTGAGAGATCCGCAAAGTAGTTACAAAAGTAACACCCCCGTCTTGTACACCATCCTGCCACTCCTCCCCTGTCGTCACAACACACACCGTGGGCTGGCATCCCTTGCATTCTTCCTACTGAAATAGTGACCTGTTGCTCAAGTCTTGAGGACAAGAAACTGGGCGGGTTTTCTACGTGTCCATCTCCATCTCCCCAGCGCCATGTCTGCGGCAGACCGGCAGCAGGTCAACGGTGGAGGGGCAACAACACCAGATGATGACACTCCGGACCTCGTGCAGGACGCTGGCTCAAATGAAGATGACGACGAAGATCTTTTCGGGGACGAGGATGACGACGACGTGGCTCGAACCAAACCACGAGCAACTCGAAATCTCGATGATGAAGAGCTAGACTCAGGAGATGATCTCGGTCGAGAAGACCGGGTGGCCAGGACGGTCGAAGAGGAAGACGAGGACGATGACGACCAACAGGATAAGGGCCGGCCGCTGCGATTGATCTCCTGCGACGTGCCTCGCATCAACTACCCGGAAGGCGATGAGTACTACCTCCTCAATATGCCAAACTTCCTTGGTATCAAACAAGAATCCTTCGATCCAGACACCTACGAACAGCCCACTCTCCCGCACGATGGCGATCAAAACCGCCAGACCTCGACCTTCTCAACCGCCATGTCCTCGATGTTTTGGCGCAATGACCCAGCCAATCCGTCCAAGCTCCAGTCCACCGCCCGGTTCGTTCGATGGAGTGACGGCAGTCTCACCCTTCAACTTGCCACTAAGCCCCTTGAGCACTATCAAGTCAGTGCTCTTCCCATGCGTCAGGGTTTCCGAAGCAAACTCCCACCTGGCACACAATACGACGCGTCCAAAGACTCTCTCACTTTCCTTGCCGCAGCCCATTCCACACCCGTGATCGACCTCCAACTCGTTCGCGCTCTCGATGCAACCATGAAGATTCATCCCTCAGGTGGCGCTACCGATGAGTCCGAAATCCGCCTGCGCCAACTCCTCAGTGCTGCAAAGGACGAGCACGATCCGTTGGCACGCATGAAAGAACTCAAAGAAGACCCAGAGTTGGCACGAAAAGCAGCCGAACAATTCGAAAAGGATCGTATACGTGCACAACGGAAGCGAGAAAACGCCGAAGAACGTCTCAGCATGAAGCGAAACAATGCTCTCGATCGTGTAGGCTTGGGCCGAGGCCGACTTGGTGGCGCTGGGCTGTCCGTTGCTGGGCTCGAGGACGAGATGGGCATGCCCATCTCTCGCGGTAAAAAGAAACCCAAGCGCAAGACCAACCGACACGGCGAGATCTACTCGGACGACGAAGACGAGACGATGCCGCGTGGTCGCACACGAGAAGACGAGTACGACAGAGAGGACGATTTCCTGGCCGACTCAGACGAAGAACCAGAGCAATACGGTGACGACGACGAACTGCTTGACGATGAAGACGACGATCCAGACCGTGACGACCTGGAGATTGAAGGCCGGAAGACGGTGCTCGAGAGCCGCGGCAGAAGGGACCGAACCCCGAAACGAAGTCGAGCAGACCAAATCGACGAAGACGACGACGACGACGACGACGCAGAAGGCGAGCCGGACGACGAGCTCCTGAGACAGAGCCCTGCCCAAGTCAGGAAAAAGAGACGGGTCATTGACGATGACGACGACGAGGAAGAAGAATAGTACACTTCTCAGCCCGATCAGCCAACCTCACCTATCCAACAACAACAACAACAACAACAACAACCTATTCAGTCTTTCCAACTCGAACAGCCCACTGGCAGACAGTTTGGTTGGTTCGACGGAACCTATGATGATGATGATGATGATGATGATCATGCGCCGAGGCACGAGGACTGTTAGAGCACTACTCCTCCGTCACCACCGTCGTCATTACCATCATCATCATCATCCCGTCGTCGTCGCAGACCAAGCGCCAGCCCGATCATATCGGGAAATATCATGTTTTTGACGCCGCCCTCCAAAGCGACACCTCAACGACGCCTTTCGTGGCTTCGAGTCGCTAGCTAGCCAGCTAGCTAGCCAACTACATCTCCCCGAGCCACCAAGTCGCTACGAAGAGCCTGGGCTTCGCATATATCAGAGCCACACCTTCAGATAAAACGTGGAATTTGTTGTTCCTTAGTCGATCGACTACCTGCGGAGCGTGCTTGATCTACACTCGTATGATGGAGAAAGTCGCGCTCTGCTCGATTCAAGTTAAGGATTCATTCATATGTCAGAGTCTGACCCAGGACTCTGACGTGCCCGTGCATGGAAGCATGGGCACAGATAGACCAACAGTGGTTGTTGCTACTGCTTCAGTATCCAATACAGATGGACCTATTCTTCATCTTCATCGTCTATACTCCTACTGGCCGGGATATCCAAGATCTCGTAACTGCTACTGCATGAGCTCCACTCTTTTCCAAGTCTCAGAGTAAGCCCGCTCACTCTTCCATGTAGACCTCTCTCAGCACTTCGCGCTCGTATATCATCCCGGCGCTCCTCACCATGACCTCTGCCTTCCTCAGTAGCTTTTCCTCCAACTTCCTCCTCCTCAGCTGATAAATCTCCTCGCCTTTGCCGTGATCGTCGGTGTTGACATCGTCCGGGTCCCGATCTCGATCTCGATCCCGCTCTTGCTCCTTGGCCTTGTCTGCGTCCCTCGTGATCTGCTTGAGTTTCCATGCATTCGCCGACAGCATGATGGGCAAGATTTCTCTGCGCGGGTGAGCCTCACCAAGTGCCCGCACGCTCTTGTATCCGTTCTCGTACAGCAGGCGCGCCATGCGACCTTTGACGAAAGTCACCTGTGCCATTTCTAGCAGGTCGGCCCGCGCCCCCGCGTACAGCCGCGACTGCATGTGTTCCAGCACTGCGGCGAGCATGCTAAACCCTGATGCTTCACTGTCTGTCACTGTCACTCTACCGCGGACCGTTGTGCTTGTGGCCCCGGCTGTCATGGTGCCGCGACCCTGCGCCTCTGGATAAGGGCATACAGGTGCTGCCATGCGTTGGCAGAATTTGATCATCCCTGCGCCGAATCCGTGGCACGTTTGTGCTAGATTCTGCACTGCGCCTCGGGGGAGGTTGTATTTGAGGCTAATGGTGTTGATTGGAACTTCGTTGCAGATGTCACGCAGTGCGAAGGCCGAGTATGCCCGCCTGTAGATTCGGGCTGTGCGGATCTCTTCTTCGGTACGCTCGGCCAGGTTTTCGATTCCGTTGTTGGCCAGGCGATTGACGAGGGCTGGATTGACGCCAACGAGACGGAGTGCACGGAGGGATGGGCCGTCGAGTTGTTCAAGGAGTGTGCGAAAAGTTGGCCAAGAGACTTCGGTCGTCATTGCGCAGCCAATAGTTGGTTGCGGAATGGGTGTGAACAGGTAGATGAGGTGCATTTCGCTGTCCATAACGAAGGATGAAAGAGCTTGGCGAAGATCAGCATGCACGAACAGCCCGTCCTCGGGTGTCAAGCCTGAAGCAACAACTGCGTTGCCGAGCGCTGTTGGGATATAGGTGTCAAATTCGGAGACTTCGATGAGCTTGTCGTTGAGGAGCGAGAGGATTGCTGTGTCGAGCATGTCGAGCACCACTTTATGGCTCTCCGCCGTTTGCCAGAGCAATGAATTTTCTGCATACTCTTGCAGACCTTCGTACATTGAAATCATCCTGGTGGACAGAACCTCAAGCAAAGCTCGCTTAATCCCTCTCTTCTCTGGCGTCAAACAGCTTTCCACGGCTGGTACCTCAGCTTCTAGTAGCTCGGCGACTGGCTCGAGTTCTGCTTTTTTGCAGACAAGAAACGTCTCTCCAACCTCGTCTTTCCCCTTTCTCCCAGCTCGGCCACGCATCTGTCGCAACATCGCTGGTCCTACCATGTCTCGACCCATCCTGGCACTATTGAGAATGACTCTCCTAGCTGGTAGGTTAATTCCTGCGGCAAGGCTGCAAGTTGCCACGATCACTTTGAGAGCGCCGCTATCGTAAGCTTCTGCGATGAACTCTCGTTCCTCCATGGTAAGGCCGGCATGATGGAAGCCTACTCCGCATGGGATGCATTCAAAGAGGGTCAGTTCAAAGCCGTTGGGCAGGGCTTGCAAGGAGGCCAAAAGGTCAATTCTCTTTTCAGAAGTTTCAGCAGGCACTGGCATATGTCGCAGTGCGCGAGCGATCAAGCAAGCCGTCTTCTGGGATGATGCTCGGCTAGAACAGAAGACGAGAGCGCCAAACCCCTGTTCTGCTGTTTCAACTGCCAACGAAACGACGGCATTTGTGACTGGATTTGCGAGTTCCTGATGCACCGACTTCTGAATGAGACAGCTTGGCTGCTGGGGCTTTTGAGTTGCATCACTGCGAGACAACTGACTGGCTGTTTGAAGAAACGCTTTTGAATTCGCGCTTGGATAAATTGCGTTCTCGTAGACAAGATGCTCGTGTATGGGAATGGGACGATATTTGGCCACGAAAAATTTTGCCTGAAGCCATGTGGCAAGGATTTCTGGATTAGCTAGAGTAGCACTCATGCCAATGATTTGAATCCCTAGCTGTAATGTCAGCACCTTTGTCAGCATCAACTCAAAGATGTAGCCACGATGTGGGTCGTCAAGCATGTGTAGTTCATCGCAAACGACAACACCTAGATCATCGATCGAACCCTGTTCAATGGCAGAATTGACAAGCATGTTGGCCTTCTCTATGGTGCATACAGCGATATCACAATCCGACCAGGCGGCCTTGCTCCCGCCGCCGCCGTAGAACGGTGTGACTGTAATGCCTGATGGTGTCGAATTTCGCACATGCATTGGAGGAGGATTGACTGGCTCTTCTTTGTGAAGGCCTTCTACTAATCTCCTTAGCCATTTCGTCTTTTCTTGAACAAGTGCAACATAAGGGAGGACTATGAGTGCCTTCTTAGGCGACTCGTGGATCACTTTCTTCAGCAGAACGACGTCCGCAACCAGCGATTTACCACCGCCAGTCGGAGCCGTGTAGACGAGATTTTTTGATTGCGACAAAACGCCGCTCCGCATCAAGCATGATGACTGCCACGGATAAATTGCCTCGACACCAAGGTGGGCGAGATTTGCTACCAGTCGCGTAGGCAGATTATAACTGGGATGTGCCAAGGAAAGCAACGGATGTTGTGTCACACTGGGTGTTGAACCAAGGTGAAGCTGCTGAGCATCTTCATTATCAACCGAGCATTTCACAATCTTGCTGGCACAGAAGTGCTGATTGGGCTTCGGGGCCAGCGCCCCGAGAGTCAGACTTGGAGCGGCGGTTGCATCAAGGCTGCGTTTGGAACCTGCCACCCGGCGAACATCGAATCTTTTGCCCCTGGTCAGGTCAACGGAAGTGACGAAATCATTTCGGCCTGGCCGGTCAACAGCAATTTCTTCTCTGAATGGATGGTCAGGCTCGAATATAGCCATCAGTTAGGAGAACAACCAATAGAGTCCACATTGCTAGCCACTGATTGAGTTTTTACGTGTCGACTATCGGAGGCAATAATCCTCGTTGAATCGGACTCCCAGTGACCTTTTAGGCTGATGCAGCTGGTGCCGAAGATTCGTTCACGATTTGCTGGCTGAGCCCAAAGAGGAAGACGGCGGCAAGACTAAGCAAGGGCAGGTGTCTGGAGATGATGAGGACGCTACTACCGTATCAGAGCAAGTGGCGGCTCTAGCGCGTCCGCATCTTTGACGCGCCAAGTTCTACAAACGACTCGCACCGAGCACGCCACTGTGGCCACTGCACGCACCGACTTGCACTAACCGTCCACTCAAATGGCGCGCCTTCGAGCCCGTGACCTGATACGCTCGAGTGCATCCCAACTCCCATGGCTGCTCATCGATACTGCTGGATTTACGCCGATCGAAGTCTTCCACATGATGCTTGCTGCTGGACCTCGGGTCCTGAATGCCATTACCCGTTTTTACTCCTGACCACGTCCTTGCATATGTTTTGTACCCAGACCCATTCCTTGACAATGGTTTGAAGGTCGACATACTGGCTTTGAAGTCGAACCCTCAAGGTGGATTCAATTTACAACCTAGGTTATGGACAGAATAGCAGGCTTGCAGCGGTGCACTGTTTCTTTACCCTGCTCGTCCACATTCCCGACAGGCCACGCTTCTCACATTCATCTTAAGATAGACATACATAGACCAGGATGTCTGGGAACGGTGTGCGACAATTATTTTAAGCTCCATTTATTCGGAGTGTTTATGTCGACAATGACTGTTAAACGGGCTTTGGTGTGATGAAGTTGAGAAGCGGGTGAAGAGGGACCAAAGGTGCAACGTTTTCGGCATGGCGCCAAGGAACCCCATCCTAGCACCTAAGCCACACCTTACCAAGCTACTGTAAGTTGACGATCCACTCACAACCGCACGTATCTTTCTTCACCTCGCTTTTTCCCATTGCGAAACCTTTGGGAACCCGACAAGATAGAATAGATGACCGGCGAAAAGCAGGGGCGTAGCGCTTCCTTCACCACACCGAACATATTGCCAGAGTACCCTTCAGTTGGCCTTTTCTATTCTTGCACGTTACATAGCGATCAGTCGTATATGTGAGGCATCGTCAAGAATGTGATTGGTTGTCGAATCAATACGCAAACTATGTGCTCTCCGACTCGAAAATTTTTGACGTGGTCCGGCAGCCTTTTTTCGACCTTTGATCGGTTTTGGTACCGCGGAATGAGGCAGCGTTCCTGTTTGCGAGAATGCTATATCCCGCCTACTAGGACAACAGAGTAGCCTTGACTGGTTCCCTCATGCCTTGAACTATCTGAGTTTAGCTTTCCCGGAATGGAACTTGTCAGAGTGGAATCCACCGCAGCGAGTCTCTTTCTTTTGTCTCGTCTGCCATATTCTGATGCATTTCTGGCCTTGCGCTTGGTCTCGTTCTGCGACATTTTAGCTTCCCTGGTTCCATCTCATCTCGTCTCCTCTCGTCTGTCATCGATTCGTCTCCCACTTTTTTTCCTTCTCTCATTATCACATTCTATTACTGGCCTTCGACCATTTTTCCGCCGCGTTCCCCCATACTTTTCGTTTGTCTCAACTACCACACGCCGCCTACTACTCGAGCACTCTTGCCACCTGCTTACTCACTCAGACTTGGACTGGTCTAGGACTGCCTCGCACGTGAGCAACGCATGAGGCACCACCACCCTCCCGGGCCGACAAGTGGTTCCTTTTGCTGTCACTTCCTGGGACCCACCAGGCTTGCGTCGGCCTACCTAGTCCATACATCAACCATCGGTCCTGGCTGCCACATTCTTCACTTCCTAGATCTTTCTTTCCTCGCCCTTTCGAATGTCTGCAGCCAAATCGTCCCCTTCCAGACTGGCTTGTCACGCCCTATAGGCCAGATATCTTTAGTCATCAGTACCGACAGACTCTACTCTCCCACACACCTTGTCGCCGCTGTCTGGGGTCATTGCAGGCGTACCTCACCGCGAGGACTATTCTAGTTCCGCTTCACACCAACTCCATTGTCCACGCTCATTAGTAGGCATGCAATGACGATTCTAGTCTCAGGTTTTGAAATTATTGTGCAACTCGAGGCATCATGTCCTCGATCGCAACTGCTGGTGCGGCTTCGGACCCTACCACCCATTTAGGTGATCTGGGTCGCGGCCCAGCCTCAAACGCGCCAAGTCCCACCGCAGCTAGTAGCGATCTGACTCCTGCGCCCGAGCCCGCTGGGTCACAATCTGTGCCTCAGTCACAGCCTATGACTGCGACTCCGTCGTCTACTTCCGACCCTGGTCACATCAATGGCAACGATACTGCGATCGCCTCAAGTTCCTATGGCACTAGATCGCGTCACCGTCCTGGACGTGCTCGTCCAAATTATGCCGACGATAAAGATATTGACCTGGAGATAGAAGCCGCGGGCAAGTACTCAAAGGCGCCGAAGAAGGTAGCCACTACCGCCGCTGTATCGCTTGCCGCTGACGATATGGACGCGTCGGGCGCACGAAATGGTTTCAGTGCAGTCAACGGATATGACTCTTCAAGTGCAGTGCCAACTCCGGATGGTATGCATCAGCAGGTCTCATCATCGAACGCTGCCTCGAAGAAGCGCAAACACCCTGGCAGCCATATCACAGTGGCTTCCGCTCATGCAACACCTCCTCCCTCCTATCCGAAATCCTCGAATGCCTCTCGGGCCCAGTTCGTAGAGACGAACGTGATGAGCTTCAGTAATGGCAGAGCGCGTCTGAATAACAAGCAACAGCTGGTCGCAGACGATGGGGCAACAATCGAAGTTAATGATCACATGTACTTTATCTGCGAGCCTCCCGGTGAGCCATATTATTTTGGCAGAATAATGGAGTTCCTGCACGTCAACAACAACGCTTCTAGTCCTGTTGAGGCGGTGCGAGTGAATTGGTTTTACCGACCTAAAGACATCCAGCGAAGAGTTCAAGACACACGGGTTGTCTTTGCTTCAATGCATTCAGATACCTGCCCCTTAACTTCGATGAGGGGGAAATGCTATATTGAGCACTTGGCCAACATCCCCGACCTAGACGAGTTTCGCAAGCAGCCTGATTCATTCTGGTTTGACAAGCTATATGACCGATACATGCATCGCTATTACGAAGTTATCCCAACCGCAAAAGTTGTCAACGTGCCTCGACATGTCAAGAAAGTGCTTGATGAACGATGGAAGTTTGTCCTAGTCGAGGTCGGCAGAGGTCGAGACCTGACAAGCGCCAGTAAAGTTTGTAAACGCTGTGCAGATTTTGCTGCGAACCATGAGTCCGTCGATTGTGCCGTCTGCAAAAACACATACCATATGTCGTGTGTTCGTCCGCCTTTGTTGAAGAAGCCGGCTCGAGGCTTTGCATGGGCTTGCGCTGCCTGCAGTAGAGCTCAGGAGCTCAAGATGGAAGCTAGGCATACACCTATGAGTGAGACTGAACTGTCACGGCTGGCCGAAGCAGAGAGTTTTGACGACGAAGAGGAGGAAGGTGCACCGCTAGATCAACCTACACGCGACAACAGTACTGGTCCTGACGGACATCCCCCGCCAACGGCAGCTCAACTTGCTCAGGCGAATCTGTGGTCCTGGCGCTACTTGGGCATCCATTCCCAACCTGAAGATGCACTCGACTATGACGACAGAATCTACCCGCGAGCTAGCTCTAGGTTAGGCCCAAGACATCAAGCGAATGTGACGGTATGGCATGGCAGACCCATCGAATACATCAAACCTGCAGAGGGCAAAAAGAGGTATAAGCCGGCCATTGGCGGCAAAAAGGATGCCAAGTCAACTGCTCTTCTGGACGGCGATAAACGTGAGAAAAGACCAAAATGGGTCTTTGACGAACCACTTGGGTACGTTCCTCGAGGACAAGATCATCCCATTGAACTGAAAGGCAGGAAAGAATACACGGCGCAGCTCACCTTCAAGATGCCAGGTCCTTTGGAATTCACAGAACGAGGACTGGATGACGATGTAAGACCCGAAAACTACGGACTAGTCGTTGATGATTTCATGCAACGATGCGATTCAGAGATTGCTCCCAAGTACGGCTTAGAACCAGGCAATGTCGACGTCCGGACAAAAGGCTTGGAGAAATTGCAAGAGAACCATTACAATATCGAGAAAGCGATCGAAGCCATGCGCAAACTTGCACCTAAAACTGACCTCAAGTTGCCAGAGCTCACTAAAGAGGAAATCAAACGGTTTGAGGAGGGCGTTGCCAAGTACGGTAGCGAGCTTCATCTTGTGGCACGCCACATTAGCCCCACCATCAAAGAAAGCCGGGTGGTTCGATTTTACTACATGTGGAAGAAAACACCCAAAGGAAAAGAGATCTGGGGCAATTACGAGGGTCGAAAGTCGAAGAAAGACTCGAAACGGGTGGAAAAGGACATCAACGGTGCCAAGCTACTTGATGATGTTGCAGATGACGCTGATGACTCGGCATTTGACAATGACAAAGCATACAGAGTTAAAAGAGGCTTCAAGTGCAAGTTCTGCAGTACAACCTCGTCTCGGGTATGGCGTCGAGCTCCTGCCACCTCGCCCGGAACTCTCGTGCCTCGAGATCCTGCCGCGAAGACCGCCAAGGACAAGAGCAGTTGGCTGGTCTCGGCGTTGTGTGGCAAATGCGCTTATCTCTGGCGTCGGTATGCTGTCCAGTATGAGTCCATCGAGGAGATTGGTAAGAAGATTGCAATTTCGGGTGGTCGTGCATCGAAGCGAAAGGTAGACGAAGAGCTCATGCGGATCGTTCTAGAGGCGCAAAACTTCGCGGGTGATACAATAACAAAGAACACTGCGCATATTGCGACCACTGCTGGGATCGAGGTCCCAACAGCTATGGTGGAGTCGGACGAACCATCAAAGAAAAAGATGAAAGGAGATCTTCCGCCAACCGCGCCAGAAGTGACGATGGACAAGAAGAAGGTGGTAGCCGAGAAGCCTGCTGAGCTCGAGCCCCTAAAGCCAGAGATGCCTCGAGTCAAAGAGCATCCTTGTGCCGTATGTCACATTATTAATCATCCTGATTACAAAATGCTGAAGTGCCGAGATTGCCGGCTCCATGTTCATGCACCATGCTACGGTATCAACAGCTTCGCCAATGCCGGAGCCTGGTACTGCGACATGTGTAAGAACGATCACAACACGCAAGTGTCAACCAATTATGAATGTGTGCTGTGTCCAATTCGACGGACTCCGCAAGAACTCATGGAGCCACCGAAGGTGTCGCACAAGAAGAAAACAGATCGAGAACGGGAGAAAGAGCGTGCAGAACGAGAAATGGTCCAAGAGGCAGGCAGAAGATGGCGCGAGGATCAGCTGGCGGCTGGTAGGCCGGTCGATCCCCGGGAACCCCTGAAACGCACTGCCTGGAACAATTGGGTGCATGTCAACTGCGCTGTATGGACAAAGGAGATTCGCTTTGGCGATGCAGAGCGACTTGATGCTGCAGAAGGAGTTGGATTCATACCAAGAGAGCGGTTCGAAACGCCTTGCAAGTTTTGTAACGAGACAGGGTTACCGACCGTTACCTGCCAATTTCCGTCTTGTACCAACAACTTTCATGTTGGCTGTGCCCATCAACGCAAACTGATATTAGGGTTTGACATTTCTCCAGTCAAGATGAGTCGAAGAGATTCCGTCCCTGTAATGAAGCTGGACCAGGAAAGTGGACTTGCTGTGCCAGGAATTTGGTGCGGTCACCACGCTGTGCCAACGATGGTCCATAGCATGCTCGAACAGACGCCCTCTGGTCTTACAGCACTGCAAGAGTACGTCCGAACGTACAAGCAAGTCGACAGCAGCTCCACAGGCACAGTTAGACGTGCTGCTCAGTTTCAGAACAGTGTCCAGGCACCAGCTGGTATTATTCAACCTCCCAATCGTCGCACATCAACGGTCAATGGGCATGGACATCAGGCAATCCTAATTGACTCGGTCACCGGCAGCACCGCTCGATCACCTTCTCCAATGTCTCCTCATATGAATGGAGACGAAAACGACCACGAAACCCCTTCAGCGATACTGCAGGAAGCTACCCGAAAGGCAAACGTAAAAACCGAGAAGAAATGCTGCAGCTGCTTGGTAGAGCATAGTCCGAAATGGTGGAAAGTGGATCTCAGCTCAGGCCGCAAAGCTCAAAGTCCGGAAGGACATCAGATGCAACCTCTTCACGAAACGTCTGAACGTACAGCTATCAGGACTGGCAATGGTGTACAACCGGCTTCTCCTGTTCTACGTCAACACCAGCACCTTTCTCAGCGATTCATTCCAGGCAGGACTTCCTCGACCGCTGCGTGTGTTAAACCGGAACCGGTCGACGTGAATGCACTAGACGTCCCCGAGGAGACCCTCCATCAGTGTCATAAATGCCATGTGAAGAAGAAGACACCTCCACCCTCACCCTCGCAAGTCCGTCGGCAGGAATTACCACCACCGGTTCAGGAGACCAATCCACAGGCTGTTATTTATCCGGGGCCACCTACAGCACATCCCATGGCACATGGACCGCCCGACGCCCCTCTACACTCGCACCCACACTTTCATAGCACCCCACCGAGTTCACATATTTATGCCAACGGTGCGCCGCCTTGGCACGGGCCACCAATGCGAAATGCGCCGCTGCCAGGTCCTCCTCCACAGATGGTGTACGGACAACATCCTCCGTACTCCCGACCTGGCGATTACCGGCCGGGTGACTATCCTTACTCGTATCCACCTCCTGTTTCATATGCAGTACCAAGTGGCATGCCTTCTAGTGCTCGGCCAAATGGTCTAGCTCAGCACTCGCCGCCTCCAGGTCCCTATGGAACTCTTGGCGGGCCTGCCATGGCAGCTGGTCCGCCAGCCTCACCACATGTTGGACCGGTAAGTGGGCCTCATCCTTACGCTGCCCGCCCGGCTGAATCACCGAGCCTGTCATATGGGGTTCGTGGGTATCAGCATCCACCTCCTCCGCCACAAGTCCCGTCACGGGCTCCGTCTGCTAGCATCCATCAGATGGGACACGCGGGGTCCGAACCGCTGTTGCAAACCCGAAGACCTAGCCAAGATAGTACATCCACACCGAGGCTAGGACCTAGTCGACTCGGGGGTCCGTTTGGCGAATCTCCTCGAATAAGTCACCAAGGCAGAGAGGAAACGCCGCGAGAGTCGGAACGTGAACGGCGGTCATCTACGACAGGGCCAGGTGCCAGTGCCAGTCCGAGCCTGAAGAATCTGCTGAGTTAGGAGCCAGCGGTTGGTCCCGGTAGCGATACGGCTCACGGAGGCAACGGAGGGATGAATGCGGCAAGGTCGGGTATGGCAGGACAGCGTCGTTGGCAGATACATGGCGGTTTTTACCAATTCTACTAATGAGGTTTGATGTCAAGTTCCGCTGAGCTGTATTACAAGACTTTTATGTAGAACGGGTCAAGTTTTATATTGAGGATGGAAACCCCCTCGAGCTTTATAAAGATTTATGGAAGTGTATGAAGACTTATTCAGCCCATGCTCTGGTTAAGTTTCTACGAATTTCTTCATAGTAGTAGACTCCTCGATTTCCATTTTCCGAGTGCTACGTTGCAGGCAGCTCAACAGTGAAATCCGTGTAGAAAATGAGAAACCAAAAAAGTCTTGTAGTGCTAGATTGTTTCCTCAGTCTGCCTTCCAAAACCTGACTAGGATCCTGGAATTATTATCACACCGAGTTTTCCCAGGCACGAGTTCACCTTTACTGATCTATTGTTGGTGGTGCCTACTTTCCTACTTCTTTTTGACGCAGGGTTTTCGTTGTGTGTTTCAGAATCGAGAGAAGGAGGGTTGACTCATCGACGAATTGACTGCGAAAGGACTTGCTTAGGACAAGACTAGACGGCGGCATTTGTAAGGGCTAGCATTGGTAGATGAGAGAACGGAGAGATACGAAGGAAAGGGCATGTACAGAGTCAATTACAATGAGCAAGAGGAAACAGTCTAGGCAATTTCAAAAAAAAAGGTTCTTTGGTATATTCGAGGGGTCAGACTCTTTGTTCGTGTCCGTCAGCTTGCCATGCTTATACTCTCAGGTGTTTCAACCTGCAGCCCACTCTGCTCATTTTCGAATTGAACTGAACTGAACTGAACTGAATGGGTAGGGAGGGGGAAAAAGACAGGAGTTAATTTCGTAAATTCGGTATTGCTGTTTCGAATAATGATCAACGCCTCAAGTCCCAGCCGCTCCGTTCAAGTGTGCACAGTACATTCTCCTGATCGTTCGCGCTTGCTTTGGGTTCGCCTTCGCTCGTTCTTGTCTTGTCTTGGTCTCGACCTGCTCTATCTCCAGGCTAGGCTGTGTTGCGATGTGTTGTGCTGTGCCGAGCCGTTTACAATTCCTCCCATCCGAAGGTGTTCTCGCCCGAATATCTGTAGAGAAAGTTTGGTCAGCTCAGAAGTTCGAAAGCAGTAGAGGGGAAATACGTACGTGATGTACAGGAAGCCGTCCTCGTCCTTGTGCTCGTCGTAGATGCTGCTCATGAGGGCCGCGGTGGGGGGCAGCACCTCATCGACGAAGATGAAGATGGCCTTCTCTGGGCTGAGCTTGATTCGCTTGCGGATAACGTAAACGAATTGACCGACGGTCAAGTCAGCCGGGACCAGGTATTTCTTCTTATCGATCGTCGCGATGTCCGACTTTTCGACTTTCTCGCAGATAACCTGACGAGCCTTGTTAGTGATTGCTGACACCGGGTGGCGGTGAAGGGAAGAACAAGACAAGGGGAGTGGCAAGGACGTACGGGAATGCGGTCGCTATACTTCTGTCGAATGCGGTCGGCTTCTGCCTTGCGCTTCTCCAGCTTGTGCTCGTCCTTGAACTTGGAGCGCATGTCGGCGGTGTCGAGACGATGAGTGGTTTGGGTCAGTGAGACTGGGATGCGCAGGTAAGGATTGTGGTGTATGTGGTACTTGTACGTTAGAGGCGATGAGGTTGAGGTTGAGAATGAGAATGAGAATGAGGTGTAACGGGGTGGAGTGAGTAACAAGAAGGCAAAGGCGATAGAAGGTGCAGTCGAGACCAAAAGCGGTGTTTCAAGGCAACACTCGCACTGGGCACAACTGGCACTGATCAATAATGCACGAACCAGTCAAAGGACCCCGCAGCCGGTATTATTACTGCTAGCTGACTCGAGCAGGTCAGGGCCACAGCCTTCGCCACACGTCTAGGCGGGCGATGGGTGACCAATTCGCTTATTACTAGCGTGTCGAAGGGAGTCACGGCAAGGCTTCACCCGCCACGTCACCGGCTGTCGAATGCTTAGGAAAGCCCTCGGGAAGGACAAACTATCGCACTCGGGGCACCTCCAGGCTATCCTGACACCACTAGAGGCGAAATTTGACAGCACTGTGCCCTTTATTGCTCATCCCGGGATTGGAAATGCCATCGAAGCGACGAGAACGGCAAGACGAGCACGTCACTGTTCGACGTGCTTAGGCGCCCGTGATACTTTGTACGGACGTGAAGAAACACCTAAACACCTAGGCACGTGGCCTCTCCTGACGCAATACTCCGTACTTGGGTGCCTGTCCTGATTCGGACATTCCTGCACAAGGCTCTTTGTTTCTACAGCACAGTCATCCAGCTTGTCATTGCTCGACCAGTCATGAGCGTAGGATCTACTTAACACACAATGACACAATTTATAAAGATTGACATGCAATCTATACTGAGGAGAAGGCCGAACACTCTAACGTCATCCACGCTCGCCACGGGCTTCACGGGATGGAAGGTGCAAACATACCAAACTGTGGCTTCGAGGCTGCTCTCGGAGCTCATCGCGCCAATAGAAGGCCACGATTTTTTCTGTATGATCTCGAATTTCCTTCTCCATAGCCCATAATGACAACGCTGTCGGCCATCATCAGCTGATTTTGACCACTTCATCAAGTGCCTGGTCTTGCCATTCCATCCGTTTGACTTACATGTCGCTACCGTTCCTTTCTGCTAGCTAAAACAAATGTCTTTCAAGCAGGGGGCGACCGCTGCCGGCCCTGCTATTCGCTCTCTCAAACGTTGCCGCTGCGGCTCGAGAATCCTCACCCAGCAACAGTCGTTCTCAACGAGCTCGATCAGGTCTTCTGAACAGCAAGCTCACCGCGAGTCGCCGTCAAAGAAAAAGTATGAGTATGTACAGGTTGCTATTGGTCTCGGAGTGACCGCGGGTCTGATCTACAATCGATGGGTCAAGCCGTCGGCCGACGCAGAAGCTCCAGTGCAAACAGGAGCGACCTTGGCGGATGTCGATGAGGTCACCAGGCGAAGGACGAAGATCACCAAGAACTCACCTATGAGACTGCGCATGGAAGCGTTGATTTTAGAACACCAAAACCGCATTGTCTTTGCCCTCGAACAGCTGGACGGGAAAAAGTTCAAGAGAGACAGTTGGAGCAGAAAGCAGGGAGGTGGTGGCATCTCGTGTGTGCTGCAAGATGGCAATGTCTTTGAAAAAGCGGGCGTCAACACCAGCGTCGTCTATGGAGAGCTTAACCGACCAGCCATCGAGAAGATGCGCGCCGACCACAAGTCCCTTGTGGGCTCGGACGTTGACAAGCTGAATTTCTTTGCCGCTGGCATCTCTTTGGTCCTGCACCCACACAACCCCATGGCTCCAACTGTGCACCTCAACTACCGCTACTTCGAGACCTTGGATCCTCGCGACCCTGTCAATGCCACTGGCCAAGCCAACCACAGCTGGTGGTTTGGCGGTGGCACCGACCTGACCCCAAGCTATTTATTTGAAGATGATGCTAAGCATTTCCACCAAACCATCAAAGCTGCCTGCGACAAACACGACCGAGACTACTACCCAAAGTTCAAGAAGTGGTGCGACGTCTACTTCCGCATACCCCACCGCGACGAGGCTCGCGGAATTGGAGGCATCTTCTTTGATGACCTCGACGCTGGCAGCGCACCATCGGCCAGGCATCCTCAAGAAGAGCTCTTCCAATTCTGTGCTAGTAATCTCGAGGCCTTCCTGCCTTCGTATCTGCCCATCATCAAGAGACGAAAAGACATGCCCTATACCCCCGAACAGAAGGATTGGCAGCAGCTACGTCGCGGTCGGTATGTCGAGTTCAATCTCGTTCACGACAGAGGTACCAGCTTTGGGCTGCGCACGCCAGGAGCTCGGATTGAGAGTATCCTAATGAGTCTGCCCTTAACCGCGAGGTGGGAGTATATGCATCCTGTTTCGGGTACCGGGTCTGTCTTGGTCGTGGAGGAGGAAGACACAGATTCGACGCACCAGAAAGAGCTGGAGATCATGGAAGTTCTCAGGAAGCCTAAAGAATGGGCGTGATGCAAATCAAACTGAGAGGACCCTGCTCCTCTTGCCCCCGGCTTTTTCCTCCTTGTCGATCGCTCTCCGTTTCCTCTGGCAACCAGCTCTACACTGCGCTGGATAGTCTTTCAACCGGAAAACTGTCTGCACGTAGAACCGTTGTGCACAGGCTGGTCAAAGGCAGTGTGTTTTAAACAGCCCGGAGAAGCAAACGGAGGACCCAAATTTATGTCAAGCTATGAAAGCACTCACAAACGAAGCCGCCAACCCTCATTGGATGTTGTGACCATACAACCAATCGTGTGGTGCTAGGACGGGTCTTTCCGCTAGCCGAGGTGCGGAGATAAGAAACCGAACCGCGCTCAGTAGGTGACGAATTGCGCCAAGTTTGAGGTCAGAGGCACAGACAAGCCAGAAGGTGGATTGATGGAGATAACATAGGTCCGCCAGCGGGGACAAAGGAGCCTCAAGTTCTCATGCATCGGAGTATTTATCACACCTGCTACGGCCGTTAACGCCGCGGCTTATGAAACCTTTACTTCACTTTTAGCTCAAAACATAGACAAGGAGAGCTACTTCCGTCTGTCATTAGTGTGAATCTCCAACTCGGAAACGACAAGACATAGTGTCGTCGGATGGCGTCAACGGTTAAGCCAAAGGTTACCGACCTTCTCCGAGGGAGCTCGTCGCTCGAGACCAGAAAGCTCGGCAAGAATGGCCCTCAAGTCACGGCGGTAGGCTATGGGCTTATGGGCTTGTCCACGGCGTACGGGAAGCCAAAGCCAGATGAGGAGCGATACGCAGTCCTGGACCACATCTATAAGTCTGGCGAGCTCTTCTGGGACACGGCGGACATCTACAGGGATTCCGAGGACTTACTGGGCAGGTGAGCATTATTTCCGTGCGCGTCTGGATCAACAAGTTGATTCTGTGAAAAGATGGTTCAAGCGTAACCCAGGCGCACGGGAGAAGATTTTCTTAGCGACGAAGTTTGCGATTCACGTTGACCCGGATACAGGCAAGCGTCTGGTCTGCAACGACCCCGATTACATTCGGCAGCAATTCACCAAGTCTCTCGACCGCCTGGGCACCAGCTACATCGACCTGTACTACATGCACCGTGCAGAAAAGACGCAGCCGATCGAAATCACAGTCAAGGTTCTGAAAGACCTGCAGGACGCTGGAAAGGTCAAGTACATCGGCCTGTCTGAGGTCAGCGCCGACACTCTCCGCCGAGCATGCAAAGTGGTCCACATCGACGCGGTGCAGATGGAATACAGCCCGTTCTCCATGGAAGTCGAGCACGAAGGCATGCTTCAGGCATGTCGAGAGCTAGGTGTCGCTCTGGTCGCCTACTCGCCTCTCGGCCGCGGATTCTTGACAGGGTCAATCCGATCGCCAAAGGACTTTGAAGAAGGCGATTTCCGCATCTTGGCACCCCGCTTCTCGGAGGAGAATTTCCACAAGAACCTCGAGTTGGTGGACACGCTCAAGGCCATTGCCGACCGGAAAGGGTGCACCACAGGGCAGCTGGCGTTGGCCTGGTTGTTGGAGAGTGATCCGCTGGTCTTGCCGATCCCCGGGACGACGAGGCTGGCCAATTTCGACGAGAACATGGCTGCGCTAGAGGTGAAGATTAGCAAGGACGAGGATCAGGAGATCAGAAAAGCCATCAGCAGTGTCGAGGTAGCTGGCGCGAGATATCCTGAAGCTTTTTCAAGTGCCCAGTTTGCCAACACGATTCCGCTGGATCAGTATGATGGTCCGTACAAGGATATGGCATGAGCTGAGCTGAGCTGAGCTGGAGTGAAGTGGAGTGAAGCTAGCAGACGGAGCTGAATGTATCCTAATTCCCGTGTAAATGGAGAGATGCAAAATGCATTGCAATGCTGAGTAGAGATATCCGCTGGCCCTTGATAATGCAAAAATCACCAGAGAACGCGCTCTTCCAGACCACCAACTCGAAACTCCTCATAATGCATGAGCCCAATCCACCACCCACGTGGTCTGATATTCTGCACCCGTAATCGTACACTTGGTCCACCCCCGAGACACAATTCACATCTCCACGTTTCCACATTTCCACAAGTGCCGTCACACAACACAGTCGCAGACTCTGCGGTATCTCGTCTTCTCTCCTCCCAAGACTCAGCCTTGCTCCGTCTCGTCTCGTCTCGTCCGGTCCATTCTCATCACCTAACCCAAAATCCCTCAACCTCAGCCTCCAAATCCCCGCACTCACATCACATCTCATCCCATCTCATCCCAGAGCTGTTTTTTCACATTTCAACCCATCACAGTCCACGCGATTTCCTTGCCCCGGGGGGGTTTTCAGTATTATTTTTCGAAATCAATACTTGACGATCGGCGCTCTCCACGGCCGACTCCCTCTCCACTGCTTGGCGTTCTTCCGCGGTACGATCACCTCAGGCTTCTTCGGCTGATTGCGCAGGAACAAATGGTAGTTCGCGCGCAGCCGAGACATGGATGACTTTGTTTGCGCCGCGCGGTAGTCCAGGAGGATGCCCCGGTGCACGAAGGCGAAGCTGTTGCTCATGGATTTTGTTGGTTTCATTTTTTGGAGATCCCTAGGAACCTAGACACACACAAGAGACAACGGGCTTCAGGTTGTTGTGGACACTGACTAGACCTAGGCTGAGATGGACTAAGCTGAGACCAGGAGAGGTAAAGGTCAGGTAAGGTGAGGAGGGGAGAGGGAGAGGGAAAAGGGAGCTGGTGCTACTATTTGTGTTCTTGGAACTTGTAGCGCTTTTCAGTGAGTAACTGAGGTGATTCGAGGCTGGATGTTGATAGTTCGTGTGGTTGGTGGTTGGTGATTGGCCTGTTCTATCACTGGTAGAATGGCACACCGGTTTCGCCGTAGTTACCTTTTGTGGGGATTCGCTAGTTATCGATTAACTAGCAAAGTAGCCCCCGTAGCCTGAATATCGGGCCTAACCACCCCCGTCGCTTGTGCAGAGGGATACTTACCCAGGTGTCAAGACACATTCCATTGCTTGCTATAGTGCATTGGCAAAGTGTACCAAAGAGTGTAGTACACAAAAGAAGCGGAGGTTTCTCCCCACGATGGATCCCTTCTCTGGCGAAAGCGGTATGCCTCTCCTCTATCTCTCTCTCTCGTCTCTCCTCTGTCTCTTCTGTCTCTTCCCTCACATCTATTCCACCTGCAAAGGTCTGACTTGAGCCTGCAGAACTCCTCAACATCAGCACCGCCTTCTACACGCACGACTACGATAGCGTGCTCTCGTTCGACACCACTGCTCTCTCCTCAACCAACAAGCCTCTCGCCCAGACACTCAAATACCGCGCCCAGATCGCCCTCGGCCAGTCCTCCTCCGTCGCCTCTGCCCTATCCAAATCCAGAGATGGCCCATCCCGCTCTCTTGTCGCCCTTGCCAAGAATGATCTCGATCTAGCCACCTCGCTCGCCGACAGCAGCGACAGCGAGGATGCCACCGTGCAGATCTGCGCCAGCACCGTCTTGGCTGCGCACGGGGAGTACGCCAAGGCAGTAGAGCTGCTGTCCAAGCACCAGGGTAGTCTCGAGGCTGTTGCGCTCCTGACCCAGCTGCACCTGCAGCAGAACCGGACTGATCTGGCGGTCAAGGAGGTCCAGGCTGCGAAGCGCTGGGCTCAGGACAGCCTGCTGATCAACCTCGCTGAAGCCTGGACGCATCTCCGTGTGGGCGGCCAGGAGAAATACCAGAGCGCTTACTACGTCTACGAAGAGCTGGCTAGTGCGCCAGGGAACAAGAGCGTAAGCAGTCTGGTCGGCCAGGCTGTAAGCGAGCTGTTACTGGGTCGCACGGAAGAGGCCGAAGTGGCGTTGAATCAGGCCATGGAAATGGGACAGGGAGACGGGAAACCGAATGTCGAGGCTATCGCGAATGCGCTAACCTTGCAGTTTGTGGTGGGCAAGGGCGATGGAGACCGAGCTGCTGAGTTGAGGAGCTTGTTGGAGAGCAGGGATGCAGAGTGTCCAATGTTGGTGGATCTGAAGGAGAAAGAGGATCTCTTTGATACTGCAGCCGCTAAGTACGCAGCCAAGGTCGCTTCGTGAGACGACACCAAGGTTTCTGCAGAGATGGCTTGTTGCCGTCATGGTCAATGGAAGATGCAAATGAACCTTACGTGAGGATATGCGATCTGGCCTTCTCGAGGCATACGTATATGCGCTTGCACGCACACACGCATGCACCGAGGCACACGCCCGCGGGGCCTAGGAAGTCCTGCCTCGCCTCTGAACGCGGCCCAGAGGCCACTGAGAGTCGGTTCCTCTAAGCAGAAAAAAGGAGTCAGGTGATGTGTGGACGACCCAGCTGCCGCTCTAAGAAAAAAAGGCGGCCAGCTGCTCACCTAATCGCTGACGGCTTTAAATTGTTGCACGGAAGCAGACCTGCAACGTGCCGCAGGGGGCTGATGAAATACAGAGAGGGACGACAAAAGGCTGCCTCAGCTTGAGAGACCGAGGTTCGTGGCATTCTCGCAGCGTCGAAACTATGCCATAGTAGACTAACAGAAAAAAAGAGAGTCGGATAGATGATGTTCTAATGCGTGATTCTCTTCGTTGACCTCAAGACTTAATGGTATTTGAATGCCTGTCTCGTGGTCTTGGCAGCAGTATTGTGTACTTCCACGAGACTTCAACTTCTTTGGTATATGCTGGACCGTGGTACATGATGCCATGATGATGATTTTTGGCATTACTCTTGTCACATCGGTAGCAGCCATCGCTGTGTCACATCTATACGGCTACCAGAAGCACATCCACTTCATTCACTTGGCTTCACGTGTTGTGTAGAAAAGAGCCGCTCACCCACTCAGGCATCTGCAAACCCGTAAAAAAAAAGACACACATTCGTTCTTGCCACACGCAACGCACATCCACCTCCAAAGCATCCGCTTAGATACTCGTATCATAAGGCACAGGGTTCAGCGTCTCGACATCGGCCAACTTGATCTCATGCGCCTCCCGCGGGCCGACCGGCTGTCTCTTCAGCTGCACGCTCTCGCCCTTTTCCTTGGCCTCCTTCCGCTTCCTCGCGTTCTCCTTGACTCTGTTGAGGAACTCTTCTCGGGACCGCGAATGCTGGATGTGCTCGACGCGCACGTTCACGCGCTTCTCGATGTATCGGTTGCCGACTCGCCGGTAGATGATGACGCCCACCGCCGTCTTGGTCACGTTGTACACCACTCCTGTCTTGCCGTGGTAGACTTTGTATGGCATGCCTTTCTGGACCGCTCCGTTGACTTTGACGTCGACGATGTCTCCCACCCTGTAATATCACAAAACACGAATACTGTTAGCACAATTTTCTCTTCTTCTTCTTCTTCTTCTTCTTCCATAAACTCCCGCCTACCTCGACAGGACGCGGGGAGAGAGGGGGAGAGCCTTACTTGTAGTTCTGCAGGTACGTCGATAGGTTGATCACACCGTGGTTCTTGAAGCCTCGAGCGAATGCATACTGTCCTGAGGTGTTAGTTTTGGGCGCTTCGTTCGCAAAGAGACGATTCATGGGATCGACCACGTACGCGGGTGCCGCTTCGAAGACCGGCTGAGTGACCCATTTTGTCGACACTTCAGAGAGTCCGGTTCAGAGAGCAGTCGTTGTAAGGATTTGTCGTCGATGAGCGAGTACAAATACGTCGGTTTCGTCTGTCCGTTGGTGCGGGAAAATCGCAGTTGCGAGGTTGCTAGTCTTGGCACACACCCAAAACACCACACTTTCCTCAGGCAGCAATATTTTCTTGGCGTTTGCACGTTCGAGTTTCCCCCTTGGCAGAAAGTTGCTACCAACCAACCAGCCCAACACGCAAATTGTCGTTGTCGATATCTGCCCACGCCGACTACAGTCTTTGAACCCTTTGATTGTGCTGGTCAAGCATCACAATCATGGCTCCGAGATCCTACTCAAAGACCTACAAGGTCCCTCGAAGACGTAAGTCTGCTCTTTGCACTCCATTCACGACACTCTGCAAAACTCATCGAGTCGCATAATTGATCAACGGACAACTAACGAGTGTACAGCTTTCGAATCCGCCCGTCTGTATGTTTCATCCAGGCCACTGAGCACGAGCTAGTTCTCTGCTTACGTCTATGGTACTCCTGTCTAACACCTGCCCAGCGACTCTGAACTCAAGATCGTCGGTGAATATGGTCTTCGCAACAAGCGAGAGGTCTGGCGTGTCCAGCTCACTCTGTCCAAAATCCGACGTGCTGCTCGGTAAGAATAACGCCCAACCCCGCGTATAAAAACGCGATGGGAGACAGCCGAATGCTGACGGGGAGAAAAAAAAATTGCAGAGAACTTCTCACCCTCGACGAAAAGGACCCCAAACGTCTCTTCGAAGGCAACGCCCTGATTCGACGACTGGTCCGAGTGGGTGTCCTCGACGAATCCCGCATGAAACTCGATTACGTGCTTGCCCTCAAAACCGAAGATTTCTTGGAGCGCCGACTGCAGACTTGCGTGTACAAGCTCGGCCTGGCCAAATCTATCCACCACGCTCGTGTCTTGATCAAGCAGCGACACATCCGAGTCGGCAAGCAGATTGTCAACGTCCCGTCGTTTGTCGTCCGACTTGATTCGCAGAAACACATTGATTTCGCATTGACTTCGCCGTTTGACGGTGGGCGACCGGGACGTGTGAGGAGAAAGAAGGCCAAGGCTGCCGAGAAGGGCGAGGAGGGTGGCGACGATGCTGGTGATGACGAGGAGTAGACAACCCGCTGACCGGAACTGGCCGGGAATGAATGGATTGCACCATCTTGATCATTATCTGCGGCGAGGATCGATGGATCAATACGCGAGTGCCGCGTGCTATCTGGTCATGACTTGGGGAATGCACTAAACACTTCACCCCTAAGTATAGAGGTGGTGGTTAGATAGCAAAGGAGATCGAAGATCAGTCAGTATCTCTGTGGTGGCAGATTGCAGAACAGCATGAACCACAATATTTAGCAACGATCAGCCAACGAATCAGACAATTCAAGCAATCCAAAATTTCTACCAATTCTATACGCCTCCGGGGGTATCATTCTCTCCAAACACTCCAACTCCCAACCTGTTTTTGTTCCCCGTGCTTCTTCCCATGTAGATCATGAACCTCATCTTCAAGCAGACGCAGGAATGCCAAGCAAGCCTCGCAAGACCTTCTCCTGCGCAATATACCAGCGAGCCTGCTCCTCCAACAAATCCCTACCACCCTCCTCCCTCCGCCTCTGCACCTCCCGCGCCGCCCGCGTAATCTCGGCGCGTCGATCTTCAACCTCAGCCAACTCGCGCTCGGCCGTCTCACACTCCCCAACCAACCGCGGCATCTCCCGCTCCATCTCAGCAATCTGCCTCTCCAACTCCTCCTCGTCGGCCTGCTGCTCCTCCAGCAGCGCCTCCGTCTCCTCAAGCGAGAGATTCTTCATCTTCGGATGCGCCGCCGCCGCCGCACTGCTCTGCTGCTCATCATCCTCATCCTCCTCTCCCTCCAACTCTCGCATCTGGCGTTGGAGATCCACAATCTCAGCCTCGAGCGCCGCCACTTCCCCCGGCAGCGTCTCGAGCTGCGCGACTCCGTCATTGACGGCATCGTAGCGCACCGCAATGTCTCGGGCAAGGGCGTCGATTTCACTGACCAACGCCTCGGCTGCGCGCTTCTTGGCCTGCAGCTCGGCCTTCATCACGCCGAGTTGCGTCTCGAGCGCCGCGTTGTCTTCCGCTGTCGACAGCACCGGCGGCTCGCCCACGATCGAGCGCAGGTATTTCTCTTTCGTCACCTGCTCCAGGTAGCTGAAGCGCAGTTTCGAGAAGAGGTCGCGGTAGTGCGCCAGGTCGGCTGCGAGCGTTGCTGGAGTGAGTCTAGATGCTGCTTGTTGTGGAATTGGTTGCGGCGCGCCATCGCCATCGGTGCTGTGCCATTGTGCGGAGGAAGAGTGAGCTTGAGCTTCTGACTCCGGGTTGATGTTGAGGATTGGCTCGGCTAAGGAAAGGATCGAGATCGGCGCCGTCCGCCGTTGAGTGTAGATGTCGCTGAGGATTTGAGAGGTATTGAGTTGTGTCATTGTTACCGCTTGCTTTCAACCCCCGCTAGAAGCTGGTTGCTGACGTTAGACTCCCGCGTCGATATGCTTGATTACCTATTGACTTGCATTTGCGAGACGAACTTATTATTCACCCGCGTGCGACCATGCCTTTTTAGGAAAAGTGATAACAATGGCGTACGCCAAGAAGCCACCCTTAACCGGTGGTCAAGTTCGTGGCGCCTATACTAGAATGCACCGCTTATATCTTTAAAACTCCCTTTCAGCTCTTTGACACAGACTCCAAATGTGATGTTTCGTGCACCTTGTGTCAGAAAGACCCTGATATCTGACCTGAAACATGTGCTGTTCAACGTGATTATGCTGTGAAGGGAGCAGGATGTTCTCAAAGCTGTTAACAGCCATCTATTATTCGTGCATAGAGATTGATGGCAAATGACGAAGATGAGTCAACAGAAACGTTTTATGGTCTGCCTTGAAGTTCCAAAAACGCTAGTCTGGAATGGTGACTCGCTGAGATTGCAAGTTTCCATCAACGTCCGGAGAAGGTGGTCAGAGGTAAAGCAGGCGTGCTGGGTTGTGATTCTGTTGGCTGCTTTGCTTATGTAGGGGTCTACCATTCAAGTAGTATTCAGTATGGGATCATCCATCTCGCTGTGGCAATAGAGGCGATCCCTTCAACGCGATGAGCGGTTACTCACGAGATTAGGACTGGTTGAGGTGTCCATCCTAATGGGTCGAATCCAATGAATCCCTACTATCGAGTCTCGTACAATGCTCGACATTGCTCTGCGAGGACAATCTGTGAATGATATGCTGACTCAATTCTAGGTGTTTGGGAACCAGCATAATTGTGCACGTAGGAATATTGCAACCTGTCGCTGACACGAAGCGGTGTGCTGTGTCTCTCTCTCTCTGGCTGGCGGACAACGGGCTCATTTCATGCAGAACCACATGCACAAATCACAAATCACAAATCAATCATTGACACAACTTGTAGGAATACTTTCCAAAACATATGGACATGATTCGGCTTGGTCTTGGCAAGAAACGGACAATCGCAATTGTTGGGCATTTGGTGCTATCGTGTATCGTCGTTCGCCTGCCATAACCACGTTCATCCTTCAGGCATGTTCTCGGGTGCAAGTCAAATGATGCCAAAAGATGAGCTTATCGGAGGTTAGCAAAAGCAGCTATGCATTATCAATAGACTTGATCCGACCCTTAAGCTGATGCAAAGGCATGCGGTTGAGCTTGGGGTTGAGGCCGCTATCTGTAATATACTCAGGCGACGGATACCATTCTTGGCCATGAAGGCGCTAGGCAGGAGCTGGACTGTTTTCCTGAATCAGCTAAAGATGGAAACCGAAAATAGCCAACGATAGCCCCAGGGCAGGATGCAGGGCGTACACCCTATTGGCTGCAACACCACTTTCTGATTTGACGATGCTGACTGAGAGTTGCATCATCAGTCAGGTACCGAGAGATTTAGCGTCCGTCGAAAACAAGCTACATGCATGTCGTGACCATTTTGCAGGATGTGGTAAACGCGATATTATGAAAGCAATGAACGAGATTCCCCACCTCCTGGCGGGGTGCACGGAATTACAGGCGAATTTCTGGTTCGAATTTGGCATCATTGACTGCCCAGTTGCTATAAAGACTGCACACTCGATTACTCTGTAAACGCACTGTTTTCTACTTTCAACTAATCGTCTTGCATACAAGTGTCTGTTTCATCTGAACACCGTCATCAATCACAGCAACCGTCAAAATGGTCAAGGTCGCAATCATCTACTACTCCATGTATGGCCACATTGCCAAAATGGCACAGGCCGAGAAGAAAGGCATTGAGGCTGCTGGTGGTCAAGTCGATTTGTACCAGTCAGTATCCTGTCAGCGACTTCAACTGACATCATAGCAAGCTAACAGGCCAGCAGAATCAAGGAGACTCTTCCTAAGGAGGTTCTGTCCAAGATGCACGCCCCAGGCCCAGACGAGTCAGTTCCCTTCGCCTCCGCGGAGACGATGACTTCTTACGACGCTTTCCTCTTCGGAATCCCAACACGATACGGCAATTACTCCGCGCAGTGGAAGACCTTCATTGATCGTCTTGGTGGCTTGTGGGCCCAGGGTGCTCTCCAAGGCAAATACTTCGGCCTCTTCATCTCCACAGGTACAGCCGGCGGTGGTCAAGAGTCAACAGCCATTGCTGCATTGTCGTCTTGGGTCCACCAAGGCATGACCTTTGTGCCTCTCGGCTACAAGAACAGCTTTGCTCAGCTCGCGAACTTGAGCGAGGTCCGAGGTGGCTCACCGTGGGGTGCCGGCACATTTGCCGCTGGTGATGGTTCTAGACAGCCCACCCCACTTGAACTAGAGGTTGCTGAGATTCAGGGCAAGACTTTCTACGAGCACGTTTCCAAAGTAACCTTCTGACTCGATGAACCCACCACCAAAGAAAAGACAGAAGTGACTAAGCAGCAAGATGCGTTGCCGACGCCTGCAGAGAAGCAAAACGCTTCTCCTCCTGCAACCCAGAGCAGTAAACCAAGTAAAGCTATCGATACTGCAGAGCCAGATCCAGAGAAAGAGAGTGGTCCTTGTGGGCTTCCCAAAGGTTGCATTATACTGTAGAGAAAATATAACCTTACTTGGAGCACTGGCGTTATCGTATCCCTAAGATTGTCTTCACTTTTGCAGCTCTCCTGTCCATGAAATCAACCAGCCTCTGGAAGTGATTCACCAAACCCATCTCCGCTAGACTTCTCACACCAAAGATTTTTCAAGATGGATTTGTTTTTTTGACGATATACTCCAAGGTTTCTATTGAACGAGATTGCACTTTTCTCATTCCCGAGCATGTAATTACTCGCTGAAGATCGTTTTCTCAGCCAGGAACGCAACAGAACCGTATAGAGATGCTCTCCCCGGGTGTAAATGTAAAATTCGTGACATTCGAATAGCAAAGCAACTCAACATTAAAAGTAATCACACGCGAACCGCCTGTTCGTCGTTATCAACTTTGTTGGCATTAGCAACGACGTGGGCGGCTACTGACGGCTAGCTGAGGCGGAAACTTCCTTTCCAAAAGCCGCTCCTATTAATCAGCGCGCAAGTCGCTACTTGAAGATAGTACATCCGGGTGGGCCAAGTTTGGCTGTTCTCCACTAGTTAGGTAATAATGTTACGGTCTTCACAGTACTAATGTAATACTTTGCTTCGAATTCTCAAGACGTGCTTAACGTACTTGGCTTGGCAGCTAGACATGTTCTCAGGCCTTGCCATGCGTCCTCAGATGGTTGCAAGCCCATGGTGCCCATGAAATGAACGGCGCTATCCCTATGGCATGAACCACCCGCCGAAAATCTGCTCCTTTGCCAACCATGGCTATCCAGAAGGTTTTGGTGGAGAAGGCAGAACCATGGTCCCCCGAGGACCTGGAGAGACGTTACATTATGGGACATGATGATATTTTCATTCATCCTATCTCAATCTTGTTGACTATAAGTAGGTCATAGTCCCCTCCGTCGGTGGTCGTCGACATCTTCCGCTGATAGCCCGGCATATAACTCGAGGTTACCAGAAGAAGACCCTTGAGAATCGTCCCGGAACAGCTGGTGCGCTTTCCTGCTGACCCTGTGCCGTGATCTGTCCCAGCCGACTTCTCCACAGGCTAGACAACTGCTCAGACACCAGACTTGCACTGCACAATCTCTCGAACTCCAGCATGGCATCTAAAAACTTCCTCACCGAATCAGATGTCGAACACCAGTCTCAGCATGAATCCAACTCTGAAAAGTCTGCTCGAACCGGCGACGCCATGCTCACTGAGGGACATGGAGGTGGAACTCAACGAGGACTCAAGTCAAGACATATTCAGTTTTTGTAAGTGGACAAACCCGTCAATGAGAATCTTACTGACTTGTTCAGGGCCCTAGGAGGTGCTATCGGTACTGGCCTGTTCGTCGGTTCGGGTGCGATTCTGTCCACCGTCGGGCCGGCTCCCCTTTTGATGGCATATCTCTCGAACATGCTCATTGTCTGGATTGTGATGAACGATCTTGCCGAACTTGTGACCTACTTTCCTATGAAGGGAATTACTATCCCTTACTTCGTCGAACGCTTCGTCGACCCTAGTCTTGCATTTGCAACAGGATATAATTACTGGTACGCTTATGCCATTCTTGTTGGAGCAGAAGCTGTCGCCGGGGGGATCCTGTTGAGCTACTGGGCACCAAACGTCAACCCGGCCGTCTGGATCACGATTTTCCTGATACTGGTCCTGTGTCTCAACATTATTACAGTCTCCTTCTTCGGGGAAGCAGAATTCTGGTTTGCTTCCATCAAGCTCATCACGATCACTGGTTTGATCATCCTCGGCTGGGTCCTCTTCTTCGGTGGCGGCCCCAACCAAAATGGTGTTGTCGGTTTCCGCTACTGGAACAATCCAGGTGCCTTCAATCCCTACCTGGTTTCTGGCGCCACGGGTCGCTTCCTTGCCTACTGGACTGCGTTTGTGCGCGCGGGCTTTGCCTTCATCACCTCTCCCGAGCTCATTGCCATCTCAGCCGGCGAGACAGTCGCTCCACGCCGGAACATCCCCAAAGCCGCACGACGCTACGTGTACCGCCTGCTCCTGTTCTACGGCATGGGATCTTTCATTATCGGTGTTATCGTCCCTTACAACAGCGAGCGCCTCCTTTCTCCCGAATCGAATGCCTCGGCGTCGCCCTTCGTGATCGCAATCCAAAACGCAGGCATTGACGGGCTCAACCACGTCATCAATGCCGCGATCCTGACATCCGCGTGGTCAGCCGGCAACGCCTTTCTCTTCTCCGGCTCTCGAATCCTGTACGGCCTCGCGCTCTCCGGGCAAGCGCCACACGTCTTCAGCCGCACCAACAAGCGCGGCGTGCCCTGGTGCGCCGTCCTGATGACCTGGGCACCCGGTCTGCTAGCCTACCTCACCGTATCCGACACTTCGGCACAGGTATTCGATTGGTTCGTCAACATCTCCACAATAAGCGGCTACATCGCCTGGATCGTGTGCCTGATCACCTACATCCGCTTCCGCAAAGCCCTCGACTTCCAGGGCCTGCTCCATACGCGCCCCTACACGACCCCATTCCAGCCGTACGCGACGTACGTTGTGCTCGCCGTGCTCAGCATCCTCACCCTGACCAACGGCTTCCAGAACTTCTTCCCGAGCCAATGGACCGTCAGCGGCTTCCTCGCAGCCTACATCACGATGCCCATCTTCTTGGCTCTGTACCTCGGCCACAAGGCGCTGCGGAGGACGAAGTGGCGCATCAGAGTACCCGACATTGACGTCGTTACGGGGAAGAAGGAGATGGACGAGTTCTGTGCTAGAGACATGGAAACTCCCGTACCCAGGAACGTGTGGCAGCGGATCTGGTTCTGGATAGCGTAGACATGTGTTTTGAAAGGGGGTAAGAAGGAGGGGGGGGGGGGGGACTTTTTCGGTCGTGGGAGAGAAAAAGTAGGGGGGCAGATGATTCTAAAAAAAAATCCTATGAATTCAGCTTCGTCTTCCGATCCTTCCTCCTGTTGCTTGCTTGCTTGTCTTTTGCAATAAGCGATATCCCTTATCACCGCCGTCCTCTTTTTTCGTCTTTCATCCCGACATGCCTCATGACCGGGAACATTCTACAAAGTCTTCCAACGCCGGAGTCCATCGTTGCGCCTTCAAGAACAAGTACATCGACGAAGTAGATTATAGAGACGAGTGAAGCGCAGGTTTCTCATAGACGAAACGTGGTCTACAGGGAAGGAGGACAGTAAGGAACACCCAGGATAGCCATACTGTCAGGAAGCAGGCGGGAGTTTTCAAGAGTGAGTGTTTAGGTCTTAGATCGCATTGGACCACATCGACCACTATGCTTTGATGTGTCGTGCGACGAGTCACCACGGCTCTCTCGGAAAGGGATGCACTGCGGTTAAAGTGTTTGTGCAGAACTGGGCTGCTTGCTTGTTCAGGAAGTCGGGTCAAAAATTGTAGTCAATGCTGCTCACTATCATTAATCCCCAGACGAATTGCCAGTGACTGGGCATCAACAGAACGCCACACCGATCAGGTAGGTAGGTAGTACATGAAATCATATGACATGAGTTCGCGGTAGGCCCTGCGGCCTAGAATACACTAATGTAGTTGCCTATTCGCTCTTTTTGACCTTGGGCAATACACTCGGCGATCCACGTGATATTCCTGACTTCCTAAACACGACAGTTAGCTAACATCTGTAAGCGGAAGGGGGTCGATTAGCAAACCTACCTGCTCTCTTAGTTTTACCCAGGCATAAATGACGGCGTGTGTGAACTGCTGCGTAAAGACGATCTTTGATAGCTCCATCTCTTTTTGATAGAACAAATCTTCGAGGCTCTTTCCCTCACTACCAGAGCCCCCAGCCATGTTCCCGACACCACCGCCACTTTGGCTCAGACCCACTTCGTCAAAGAAGCGTTTATAGTCTCCAACACCACTCACCGCCAGGCTGACGCCTTCGATATCCTCAGCTCGTGACAGCATGAGCATGCCCTCCGGATACAGCTTGCCAAAATCAGGGTAGAGCTTCTTTCGTTGCTCTTTGGACAGGTCTGTACCGAAGGAGTTGAGCGTAATGTTGATGGCACGCCTGTCGGCTTCGAACTCTAGAATTTCCGACATTATCTCGCCCGTGGAAGTCATCGCCATGCCTGGATCATTATTCACAAAGTGGTGGAAATCTTCTAGGTAGTTCTTATACAACGTATTCCGCACTATTTCAATGTTGAGCTCATCCAGGTCATGGTGGGAGAGGCTGCCCTTGAAGTATGGGGCAAGCGGTGTTTCTATCAGAACAGAATTGTAAAGCTCTTCGATGTTGGTTGCGACGCAGAGGACTGGCATAGTCTCGAACCAGCCAAGCGGATGACACCGTTCCAGCAACTCCTTGGTGTCCCTTTCGTGGAGAGTGCCGGTGATCAGGAGTGCCACATTGTCGATCATATAGGAGTATGTCAGATACTCCATGAACTTGGATAACGAGCCTGTCGTTTGACCCTGTAGATACCGAAAGTCCTGCACCAGCTTCTCAGTCGTCTTGTCGGCGAGTGCAGAAGTTGAAGGATTGGGAGGGAGCGAGGCGAGCGCATCACCATATGCCGGACCAAGCTGCATTTTCACGTCGTCTATGCTTTCACATTGTGTTAGGTTGCTGTAGTTTGAACCGGTGAGGAGGGTATTTCGATAGCCGCGGATGATTCCCTCAACGTAGCCACCATTAACATTAAAGTAGAGGCCTTCCATGCTGGAAATGCGCTGCTCGAGGGAGCAGGAGGGCCGGGTCGAGCTGTAACTTGAACAGCCTCAATGCGGTGACCAGTGGCCGAAAAGCTAGGAGAGTCGACGTTGTCGGTGGCCGGGGAGGATGAGCGAGCAGCAAACACTGGCAGATATCAGGTCGAGCGCTCGCTAAGTCTAAGCTCCAGTCAATGATCAACACAAAGTTCCTCGCCGCACCTGCCTGCCAAATGATGCTGTCCACTGCACGTGTCTTTTGCGCCTGACTGCCTGACGCTCAGATTCGGTCGGCACTAGCATCTTGGCGCCGCGGGCCTCTCCAAATTTTTGCGAGATCGAGAGGTAACAACATGATCGTTTGAGCATTCCCTATTTGTACATATTATATCGTTCGGCGCATCCTGCGCACCGTCAGTATGACACTCCTTGTTCTGACTGAAACGTCGGCGGGCTATGCCCTGCTCAAAGCCAAAGACAAGAAGCTACTTAAACGCGAGAATCTGTCGACCAACCTCAGCAACGTCGAGACGTTATGTTCCGAGCTCAGGCTTCAACAGTTCCAGAAATTCGACAGCGCGGCCGCGGCACTGGAAGAGGCTGCCGCCATCGTAGAAGGGAAAGTGACGCCAAAGCTGTCTTCCATGCTCGATGAGCTGAAGGCCGAAAAGAAAGTCTCCCTGGCGGTCGCAGACCCAAAGCTGGGAAATGCCATAGGAAAGCTACCCGGTCTCGAAATCAAAGCCATTGCAGACTCGTCCACGGCCGACCTATACCGAGCTATTCGAGAGCACCTGCCCTCACTGATACCCGGACTGATGCCCGACGATGTCAAGACCATGTCCTTGGGTTTATCCCACTCGCTAGCCCGCCACAAGCTCAAATTCTCCCCCGACAAGATCGATGTGATGATCGTTCAGGCCATTGGACTGCTTGATGACTTGGATAAAGAGCTCAACACATATGCTATGAGAGTCAAAGAATGGTATGGCTGGCACTTCCCGGAAATGGCCAAGATTTTGAACGACAATCTGGCTTACGCAAAGGTGGTGTTGAAGATGGGCATGCGCACGAATTGGGAGACCATAAGCCTAGCAGAAATTCTTCCTGAAGAGATCGAGGCAGCGGTAAAGAGTGCCGCAGATCGCTCTATGGGCACGGAGATCACGGATGAGGACCTTGAAAATATACAAAGTCTGGCAGACCAAGTGGTGCAGTTCACGGAATACAGGCAGCAGCTGGCAAGCTATCTTTCAGCACGCATGTCCGCCATCGCACCCAACCTGACAGCTCTGGTTGGTGAATTGGTCGGCGCCCGGCTCATCGCGCACGCTGGTAGTTTGTCCAATCTTTCCAAAAGCCCTGCCAGTACAATCCAGATTCTGGGCGCGGAGAAGGCGCTCTTTCGAGCACTGAAGACGAAACACGACACACCCAAGTATGGTCTGATATACCATGCCTCTCTCATCGGTCAAGCAACGGGCAAGAACAAAGGGAAAATGGCAAGAGTACTCGCTGCGAAAGCTGCTCTCGGTTTGAGAGTCGATTCTCTTCAAGATTGGGGTGACGATGAAGCCAACATTCCTGAAGAAGAGAAGGCGGCTCTCGGTATTGAGGCTCGAGCAAACCTCGAACGAAAGCTTGCGGCAATAGAAGGTAAGCCTATAAAGCCTAGGGGTGTTGCTATTGCACCAAACGGTGTCGCGGTCACGGAGCAACCGAAGAAATGGGAAATCAAGGAGGCGAGAAAGTACAACCCAGATGCCGATGGTCTTGCCGGGGATGAAGCCCCCGCTGTTGAAGCGAAGCCGTCCAAGACAGATAAGAAGTCCAAGAAAGAAAAGAAACTCATTCAAGAGATCGAAGAGACTGAAGATGTCTCCATGCTTGATGGCTCTGATGCAGAATCTCAACCCGAAGAGCCAATCGATGAGGAAGAAGCCACCGCTATTGTACCCAATGGTTCAGAAAAGAAGTCATCGAAAGCAGAGAGAAAGGCTCTTAAGGCGGAGAAGAAAGCTAAGAAAGCGTCGGCAACGGCGCCAGTGGAAACAGAGGACGCTAAAATTGAAAGATTAGCTGCCGCGTGCGGCCTGAGCGTCGTGCGCTATCAACGAAAGCTTGCACGAGGTGAGATATCGTTCACATCAGATGGCACCCCCGTTGCTATTTCCAAGAAGGACATCAAGAAGGCTCGAAAGGAAGCCGAGAAAGCCCAAGCTGCCGCCGCCAACGGCCAAATTGCTGGATCCAAGAAGCGAAAACATGTCGATGACGATCCAAGGCCGAAGGACAAGAAACGAAAAGCCAAAGCATGATCCCCTTTGCGTGCCTTATTTTGTGCGTTCTATGGGAAAGGCTGCATCTGTGAGGCGTTGATCTGGAAACAAGAATGTTGGACATGATTGACGATCTTCTTGCGTCTGGCGCAGGAATCACGCTAGGGCCGCTGTACTTCCGTCGTGATGTAGTCTTAGCCGCAGCTGAATGCTGATAGTAACTCAAAAACTATTGTGTCTCAATCGAACTTCCCACTTGTCATTCTTGACCATTGCAAAACCGATACTCGATTTGAGAGCTTTCGCTGAAGTATATATTGCATTGTCAGACTTGCAGCTCTCCTCGCTCTCTAGTGAGTGAGCAATTTTGAGTCCGATTAAAATTTAATTATTCTTCAGGCGTTAAGGCCGCCAGACGTTGGTGTATTATTTCAGTCTTTGACTTCACGAAATTAACTTGTGCCCAAGAAGATCATGAAATCTCTGTCACATGCTTTGTGTGCTCGTCAATATATGTAGGTCTGAGACAAGCAAAGCCGAGTGTGAATGGAACGACTCGATCAATTTATTTCGCGGCAAGTCTGTCAATGATGAAGGTTCTTGACCCGCAAAGTGCGCTCCTTACCAATGCAGAAGTATATGAGTTTCTAAAGGACAACAAGTCCCGTCCAGCGGATGTTGCAGTGGGCGCATATCCAATCACGAACCTGGCGGGCTTGAAGACCATCCGCAAAGATGTAAGCTCAACTATTATACCGTACCACCAAAGAGACGGTAAGATGCCCGTCTTATTACTTACACATAGCAAAGTTCGAAACCTATACTACCGAAATCACGCCTCATGTTGCCAATACCCCGAAACTCGACACCTGGATCAACAGTCTTATCGAGCGACTGGAACCATACGAGTTGACCAAGACTGAAGTGGTGAATCTTATCAACATGGGGATTGGCGTCCGGCCTTCGTCCCAGCCGGAGCAAGTCAATGGCGATGTAGAGCCACAGGAACCGGATGAGGAAGCTGAGATGTCGAGGGACGTGCAATTTTTCAAAGTGGCAGTCGAGGAAGCCGATGAACGGTTCCCTGACGAAAAGGGCGAAGAGAGAATACGAGAAGTGATTACGATCATGAAAGAGGTCGTCGGTGGGAAACCTGCTTGAATTTCAGAGACGCACAGCATTTTCTAGCTCACAGCCGCACGATTTTTCGATTCGATGGGATACAATCCTTTTGCTCACTAATTTTATGTGTGCAAACGTAAGCGTACAGCACCAACAACTCCAGCACGCGCAATCAATGTGGTACTCTGGCGGGCTTGGCGGGCGACGTTTCTCGGCTTTGGCTGAATAAATGCATCGGGAACGCAGCCGGATAATCTAGCACGAATCGAAGTTATACTAGAGTTATGCTGCCAACCCCAGGAAATTTTCAAATCTTACATCAAACGATGTTGCCTAGAGGTCTACCAGCCGAAGCATTGGGCTTAGGTTGATCCTCTACAAATTTGCCGGTTTTGGAGGAGCAGTACTGCCCAACCCGTTCATTAGAGACACGTTGTTCTAGATCTCGATCGTGGCGAAGCCTCATTATCAACTACTGGTAGGGATGTTGCCCAACAGAGTCCTTGTGTGAAGGTGCGGGAAAATGATGGATGCGCACAGCAATATGCTAAGATTCTGAATTGACTTGCACGTTGGCTTTCAAATCACCAACTCTGAAAGTTTTACGTGCAGGCAGTTCATACTATTGAGGTCAGAAAATGCATATTCTTTGGGTTAGATAAACCGGTTACTTTCACAGACTTCACGATTTCTGACTCGAGTGTTGTCCCGTCTTGGGAGAACCGGCTCACGAATGACCTTGAGTTCGCACTCTGCACCAGTGCTACACTGGCTGCGACATCTTCAGTTTACGAGGTCCTGACAAAGCCCACACCCGATTCCTCGTCTCAGACGTTGTTTCGCGATGCTCGACGACTTCACTCTCGACTACGACCTTTCCGTATGACTGACTGCAGCCTTCCTAGAGACTTCATTCGTCAATTCGAAATGGGAAAGAAGATTTTACGACTATCATGAATATCTCGGAAGTACCCAGCCTCTAATCGCAGAACACCAGTTCACTTCCAGCTTATACCACAGCTCTGGGCTTCTTCAGCAGGGATAACTGCGTCAAACTCAAAAGGATACAGAGATCCTCTGGTTCCTGTAAGACCTCAAGCAAAAAACAAATCAAGATACGAATCTGGAGCGCCGAGGACTAGATATTATGTATAAGCCTAGGAAGCAAAGCAGTGATTGCTGCTGGCCGAGGCTTGCAAAATAAGTGCACTATTGGCCTTTTCTACCACTCCGTAGATGTGACTGACCTGACGTCAGGCCGCAAGTCACGTCGCGGTCTCCTACGCGTGCTTTCTACTTCGGGCCCTTGCCTCTCGCCAGGTTGGCTTTCCCCATCGAAATATCAGATAATTCTTTTCTCCATCAATCGTTTCTTGCCCATCTAGAGAAAACTTACAGTCCGGTTAAGGCGTTGCTGGTTTCTTTCCTCGAATTGATCGTTTGCGCTGCCGCTTGAGTACATTGTGCCATGCCTCCTCCAGTTTATCGCTACGGTAAGGATTAATGATACATTCATGGAATTGCACGACGAAGCTCATAAATGATCAGAAGCCGCCAAACAGGGTCGAGCTCTATGTCAGAACAAGGCTTGTAAAGATGGCGGAGTTAAAATTGGTAAAGGAGAGTTTCGATTCGGGACATTAGTAACGATTCACGACCATACTAGTTGGAAATGGAAGCATTGGTAAGTAACGACAATGTCATCATTTAATGTCTCTGATGATCAAAAGGGGTTGTGTCACGCCGATGCAGATCGAGAATATTGTGGATCAGCTGGGTGGTCTTGACGGCCTGGACCTAGATAAAGACCTAGATATTCTTGACGGCTACGACGAATTGCCATCGGAGTATCAGGACAAGATCAAGTATGCTCTTGAGAATGGTCATGTTCATGATGATGATTGGAAAGGCGTGAGTGCTTATGGAAAAGTTGACACTTGCTCTAATTGACCTCATGTCAGGTTCCGGAGCTCAATCGACCTGGGATGAAGGGAATCAACAAACGCACCCCCAAGAAGAAGCAAGCAGACAACGAGGCGGGCGATGTAAGTACTGCAGAGGCCTCACCGTCCAAATCAAAGAAAGGTAGAGGCAAGCAGGCCACTGCCGATGTAGACCACAAAGGTGGTGATCGCGCTTCTTCAAAGAAAGCTTCGTCGAAGAAACGCAAGACATTGCCGGAAAGTGATGAAGAGCCCGACGAGGCACCACCCAAGAAGAAAGGCAAGAACAAGAGAGCCGTTGTCAAAGATGAAGATGAAGATGAAGACATTGACGCGAACCAACCAGTGTCAGCCCCTGCCAAGACCAAGACCAAGACCAAGAAAAAGGCGTCAACCAAGAACGTCAAGCAGGAATCCGACGTTGAAGAAGACGGGCCCGCAGCGATTGCACAAACTGATGGTACTGCCGAGCTCGAGGCAAAGAAGTCCTCGAGGAAGGCTGCTGGCCAGAAGAAAAGCAGAGCTACCGCTCCAACGAAAGGCGACGAGGATGATTCGAAAGATCCTGCTCCCAAGCCTACGAAGACGAGCCGCAGCAAAAAGGTTAAAGCTGAACCTACTTCTGCAAAAATTGAAGATCAAGATCAAGACCCACTCGATGATGTGGACAAGAAGAAGCAGGCAAAGAAAAGTCGTGGCAAAAGAATTGCACCAGTTGTGGTGCACGAGGATGAGCAGACTGACGCTCTACAACCTGAAGAGCCGGAAGCTGCGGTCACCGAGCAAGATGGAAACGTCGCTACTGTTGAAGCTAATATGTCGAAGAAGAGGACGAATAAGAGTAATGCATCTCGGACGACAAGAACAAAGCGAAGCAAGGTTTGACGCTCGTGCCCCTCCTTACGGTCAATAAGAGAGCACCTGCGACAGCAGCAAGCCGGATAGTGGGCCAGCACGCTCAGCTTCCTCAATATTTCAAACTTGGACGGCACTTATAGGAGCGTCGACCTCGAAGTCCACGCCCATCTACAACCCCGAATTATGTATGACTACAGCAACGTGTAAAGAGGCAGCGGCTGCCTCAAACATTCATTTGAAAACTGCAGGTTTCTCATGTATTAACACCTCTTACGAAAAGAATGGTAGCAAGCTGGGATAACAACAATGTAAAAGGAACAGGTTCACAATATGAAGGTAGCTCGTCCTTGCAGATTTAAAATTTGACTTTGATTGATAGAGCGACCATTGAAAGTCACCACAAATGTGCTCTCTATTCCTTGCTGTCACCGCGTAATGTGACGAGTGATGCTCGCACGACATCTCCCAGCACCTCCACGCATCAGTCTATTCGTTCTAATCTTCGCACTATCGTCCCATGTGACACTGCCATGAGTACTTTACATGCTCTAGCAGTAGACAAACACGTGTCGCAGGACTCCTCTGTACCACCTTATCTTCATTGGACCTCGGATGGTTTCCCGACCCTTAGACATGACCAGGTAATTCGCGACACGCGACGTACGCACATTATACTCATGGTGACCGGCGTGCGATGCGCTATTGCTTGGAGGGGGGCTTTGATCAAGCGCAGGGAACCTCCAATGCCTGCAGGCACAAAGCAAAGGACCAAAAAATTTCCGGATCTCTCTGGGAATTTCCCTGCTGGCGGAGCTAGGCAGTTTGATAGCCAAGACGCTTTTCCTTTGAGATTGCGTCAGGAGATGATGCAGTTGTGTCTAATCGTCTCCTCCACCACCGGCTAGTGCACTTCCACCGACTTGCTTGCTGCTCTTTGCGCTACAGATATCGTCGACCCTCAGCAGCAGGCAGGCGCTCTCCACTGCGGTCTTCATGCTCTGCATTTTGACTGCTTGAGGTTCCCAGACGCCGAGCTCGCGCATGTCGATGACGGCGCCCGTGTCGCCGTCGACGCCGTAGCTGCTTTTGCCTTCGGCCTGTTTCGCGCGAAGCAGGGTCAAGGTGCGGATTGGGCTGGCGCCGGCGTTCTGGATGAGGGTGCGGGGGATGACTTCCATGGCCTCTGCGATGGCGCGGTAGGGCCACTGCATGACGCCGTCGATGGTTTTGGACTTTTGCGCCAGGCGCACGCTGACTGCCATCTCGGTGGCGCCACCTCCCGGGCTGAGGCGAGGGTGGAACATGACGTTGCGGGCCACGGACATGGCGTCTTGCAGATTCCGCTCGACTTCGTTCAGGATGTCCTTGGATGGACCCCTCAGCAGAATCGTGCACGCTTTGGGGTTCTTGCACTTTGTGATGAAGGTGAAGTATTCGTCGCCGATCTTTTCGATCTCAAAGAGTCCTGCACCGGTCCCAATGTCGGACTCGTTGATGTCTTCCACGCGGTTTACGATGGTTGCGCCCGTGGCTCGAGCGATGCGGTTGTTGTCAGTTTTCCGCACGCGGCGAATGGCGGTGACGTTTGCTCGTACAAAAAAGTGCTGTGCAAGATCGCTGACGCCCTTTTCGGTGATGACCAGATCCGGTTTGAATTGTAGGATGGCATCGCACATTTTCTTGATCTGTTCTTCTTCAATCTGCAAGATCCGGTTCCATGAGGATTCTTCTGTAATCTCAATGTTGGTTTGCGATTCGCCTTTCTTGTACTCGAGCGTACAGTCGAGAAGGAGGATGCGAGGATTTTCGATGCGACGGCGCATAGAGGCGTGCGTGATGTCCTTGTTGAGCATCACACCATCGAGAACCCGCGAAGCCTCGATGCTGTCACCGGGTATCTTTTCGATGCGGGCATAGCGTTTGATATCTATTTCGTGGGGCCGCAGAGCAGGGGCGGTGGAGGTGGAGGGCTGCTGCGGGTTCGGAGTCGTTCGTGTGGTGTTTGAGGCAGGCTGTGGGTTGGATACAGCTGCTGCGTCTTGGGACACTATTCGCACGGCATCGAGAGCGAGTTTGCAGTAAAGATCCGAGTACCGCGAGATGGTCTTGGTGCCGATGGCTGCCTCGAGGAGATGGACCATGGCTTCGTCGTTGGAGGTGTCAATAGGGACGGAGACGTCTTCAATGATTTGGAGGGCATCACTGAGGGCCTTTTTGAAGGCCTGGATGATCACCACAGGGTGGATTCTTCGCTCGAGCTGAGGCAAGGCTTGAGCCAGCATTTCGCCAGCCAATATGATGACGGTTGTTGTGCCGTCTCCCACCTCTTCATCCTGCGTCCGGCTGAGTTCGATCATGCTCTTTGCCGCCGGATGGGCAACCTCGATCTCGCGCAGGATTGCGTGGCCGTCGTTGGTGAGGACTATGCCGCCCATTGGGTCAAGCAGCATTTTCAGCATAGCTTTGGGCCCGAGGCATGAGCGAATGATGTCCGCGACTGTCTTTGCGGCTGTGATGTTGGATATTTGTGCTTTTCGACCCGTCTGCCTGTCCCCCGCCTGCGTGTTCATCACCACCACCGGCGCCTGCATCTTGTCGCGACAATACACTTCTTCTGCAGTTGAATTTGTCGGGTTCCTCAATCACTCTACTCGGATAAGCGCCCGATTGGGTCAGTATGTGCGTCTCAGAAGCCGTTGCGGTGGTGTCTGCTCTTCGAGAAATATTGTTTTTGTCGACAAGATCACTGCACTTTCCGTGCAAATCTCGCAAACATATTTGGGTCCGTTGGTGGGTTAGCTCTCAAACCAATCGGAGTGTCGGATTGGTAGGTGTTCAGGAACTTCTACGATTCTTCTACAAGTGATCAAGTCGCGTACATAAAGAGAGCCTAGTAAAGTAAGATCTAACAGGAGTGACCAGTCGTTCAATTGCTTTAGTTCATCAATATAATGAACCCCACCAGCACCTGTAGTTCTACATCGTGACGCTTCCAAGCACTGAGCATGCGCCAAGGACTCTCTATGTTGATGGTCAATGTTTGATAATACACACCTGTGTGACTGGCAGTCGCCACCTATTTCTGCATCCTCTTGATGAACGAGTCCAAGTTGTACTCTTCTTCATACTGCTTTTCATCCCACAGCTCTCCAATATCGTCCAGAAAGCCCTTTTCGCCTTTCTTCTTGACATTTCCTTGCTCATCTACCATGTCTTCTTCTCGACCATTCATGTTTGACTCTGTGGTGGCCCCTAAAGACCCGTCGAGTCCCGGCACACCTCCGCCCTCGACGCCTTCACCAAGACTGAAGAGATCGAGAATCTGGTCAGTCTCCATCGTGCCAAGACCAGCATTTTGTTGGTTGACTACGGTCGATGCAACGTCGATCTTGAATCGTTGCAGACCCATGATCTTCTCCTCTAGCGTTCCTCTTGTAATCAGCCGATACACGTTCACCGTCTTTTTCTGGCCAAGCCTATGTGCACGATCCATCGCCTGAATATCCTTCTGAGGATTCCAGTCGTGTTCAACAAAGATGACGGTGTCAGCTCCCGTCAAGTTCAGGCCCAATCCACCGACAGACGTCGTCAGCAAAAGGCAGTCATAGGATGGATCATTATTGAACTTGTTGACGATGTCCTGTCGCTTCGTTGCTTCAACGCTGCCATCGAGCCGGAGATACTGAACCGTTGGCAAGAGCTTGCTGAGGACTTCAGTCTGGACCATGTCGAGCATTTCCTTCATCTGGCAAAATATCAACGCTCGGTGTTGAGATACGTAGTTGGACGAATTGGATATGTCGTTCGAATCGGGTGCGACACCAATTCCGCAATCGATCAGCAGATCTCGAAGCGCGCCAAGCTTCGGTGCGTGAGCTACATCTCTCAGGTTGGACCCTGACGCTGCCAAAGACTTCTTGTACGCTTCGTACTGGGTGTGGCCCTCTTTCATCACCAGTGCCGGTGAGTTGCAGAGCTTGCGCATGTATTGTAGTGCTTGGAAGATGTGCTGCTTGGCCTCTTTATCTCCAGCTCCGAGGCTGGTCTCTACCGACTTCTTCTCTTTCTTAAAGAATTCTTCAAAAAGCTTTTTCTGCAGGTCGCTGAGATCACAATAATAATTTTGCAGGATCTTTGGTGGTAGATCATTCAACACTTCTTCTTTGAGACGACGCAACAGGAAGGGTAACACTTGCTTGTGCAGAGCCTCGACCGCGAGCGCACCGGCTTCTTGTTCCTTTGAAGATGACTTGGCATTCCGGCTTTGCGCAATAGGTTTGGCGAATCGATCCTGAAAGACCTTTTCCGTACCCAGGAAACCTGGCATGAGGAAATCAAAAAGGGACCATAATTCGAGCACGTTGTTCTGGATCGGCGTTCCCGAAAGGATGAGTCGGTGATTACTCATCAGCTTCTTGACACATTGGGTGATCTTGGCCTTTGGATTCTTAATAAGATGCCCTTCATCGAGCACACAGTAGTTCCATGTCATGGGAGCCAGCACTTCGTTGTCGTTGCGGCAAACATCGTACGAAGTGATGACAATGTCGGCATCGGCAATCTTTGCTTTTCGTGCTGCCCTCTCCCCAGGCGGTCCAACGTAGGCGACACATGTCAAGAAAGGCGCGTACTGACGAATTTCCTGCTGCCAATGTCCCGAGAGCGTAGGTGGGCACACAATGAGCGATGGTAATCTTCTTTTGTCTGGCGCTCCAGTCTTGGCATATTCTTCAGCTCGCATGTGGTGGTCGCTTGCTACGATGCATAGAGTTTGTAGAGTTTTGCCGAGGCCCATGTCGTCGCACAGCACTCCGTGGAGGTTGTATCTATTGAGGAAAGCCAACCAGTTGACTCCATCTTGTTGGTATGATCTCAGCTCAGCCTTGATTGCTACCGGTATCTGGAATGGCTCAGCTTTTTTGGGATCTAGCATTTGGGCCATAAACTTTCGTTCTCTCTCTCTCCCTTGCAGCAATTTATCCGACATATCGGGAGGATCTGGTATGCCTGCCTCTAAAGGCACAAGTTTGACGAGCGTTGCAAATGAGGTTGTAGCCAAGAGTCTGACTTCGTCATTCGAGTCGCTCATTCTTCCCAGGACTGGAACAATCAAGAAGATGACATATGGCAAGACACCATCGCCCATCGCGTGTATGAGGTGGTAGACAGTCTCTGTGATGCCTTGTCTGTCCCGAAGGTCCAGGGCGTTGCCCATGTTCGGAAGTATATTTTCGACCAGCATAGTCATGCCTGTTCCGGGAATAATGCTGCAGACTGTTGCAAAACACTTTGCTGCAGCATATCTGATTACTGACAGTGGGTGTCTAATTCCTCTCTCCATAAGCGGCATCAAAGACTGCATCCACTGATGAAGATGGGCATGGAGGAAGGGCGACAAGGTTCGCAAAGTTGAAAAGGCGTCGACAAGGTTCTGACCGTTTTCGTCCACTTTTAGGACCTGAACTTGATCGGTGGTTGTTTCGAGAAGCCGCATCGGAGCTTCCACGATCGAGAGCAGAATCGGAAGTTTCGTCAAAAGTTGGTCTCCATACAGGTCTGATATTACACTAAGAGCCCGTTTGGCGCCTCGACGCATTGTCCGGGCTTCCTTTGCTTCTCGTTCAAATTTAGCCGCGTCAGGATGATCTTTCCTGTCTTCTTCCTTTCGAAGTGATAAGACAACATCTTCGAAAATCGAATTGGGCTCGAATTCCGGCGTCTCGGACGTATCGACGCAGGTAAATTTGCAAAGATTTGATACCAGCTTATCTGTTGGACCTCTCTTGGAGCTGTGGAGGTAGAAGTCAATCAGCGAAGCAACCGTGGTCGCTGAGCGGGCTTGTAGATCAGCATTCTCTTCGGTCTTGATGCTATCCATAGTGCATTTGATGATCTGCCCTGGTTTCTTTGGGATTTGACGCATCGCGACGAGAACAGCGGCGACCGCTGCCTTGACGTAGAGATCTCGACCTTCTTTCACCTTTCGAGCATCGGAAACGACGTCCGAGGCGATTTTGCGCGCGTCATTAAGGTACTGTGTTCCTGCCACACGCTGAGCCGGAGTAAGAAGCTTCATGATGCGGTCAAAATCTGTTGTCACGATCCTTTCAGCATCTGCGAGACCAAAAGCGTTAGGTCCAGCTCCATCATCACCTTGACATACAACGGCGATGGTGGGGAGCTTGTTCCGGGGAATGTGGGCATTATTTGCAAATGCCGCGAGAAGCGTCTGGCATTGGCCACGTGCGGCTTGTAGTGAACTCAGAATGTCGGCGTACCATAGATCATCTGTTTCGTCAAGTAGCGCTTGTAGTTGAGGCACAATTGTCGACCAAACATCCAGCGGATGGGCAGCGTTCTTCGCCATTTCTTCCAATGTCATTGTGGCAAACAGTCGTACACTTGCTGATTTTGACGTAGCCATCGAGGTTATTGATATGAAATTTTGTTCAAACAAGGCCGCGTCTTGTATAGAGAGTAACTCGCCCAATGCCATTGACCCGTAGATTCTGGTGCGGATTATTGTTTCCATCCCCACAAGATCGATGTCTCCTGACATTATGTGACCATCCGTATTGTGAGCGGTGCCTTGAGTTGGATCATGTGAACCTTCCCTCTTCCTCTTTTTGGTCGAATGTTCTGATCCGGTCCGAACTTTGGAGCTTGTTCTACTCGCCAAAGGATGTCCCGAAGCATCTACGAAAAGCGCTGGGTCCATGGCAATAGGATTCCGAGACTGACCAATAGGCTGCAGGTTTGCAAGAATCATCTGCTGCAGGTGGGGAGCAATGCTGTTAAGGTAGTTTTGATATCCCCGGGCACGGATATACTGGACCACACCATGAAAAGCGGTAAAGGACTGTTTCAAAACACCTTCATTTCGCTCAACAAGGATGTTCTGGAAGAGCAGTCTTAAGACTAACCCACCAATCCAGCCCATTGATCCTTGATCGGTAACCTCTAAAAATTTAGTGAGAGCTTTCAATACCGATAAGCGAACAGAAGTGATAGTATGTCGGAGAAAGTGGTAAAGTCTCGGGACAAGTACGTCGAACGATTGTCCAGGATCGTGTGCTGCGTTGACTCTCATAGCTTGAAGCACCTCTGGTACCGAACATAGATTTGCCAACAGATCCATCACTGCACCCGTGCTAGCACTTAGTTCATCACGCATGCCTTGCAAAGAGTTCCATATGACAGTCATGAGGCCCCCAAGCGCATTCGGGCGAAGTTTTGTGAGCTCTTGAGCTATCGGTACTAAGGTTGCAGCGCTGGCCGATTTCACATCGTCGTCATAGTGATCCAAGCCTTGGGTTACAGCATTGATAACTCCATCCATGAGGTCGTTGTGCTTCAAAAGCATGTCTTTCCTGACCGCTACGAAATATCGTAAACCAAGCATTCCCCCATGGCATACCTGCCAAAGCGGTTCTTTCGAGTCTGTGGTTGTTTGGTAGATCATTCTTTGTAGGTTGCGGTACACTGAAAGAGCCGTTTGATCTTGCAGCTGCGTGAGAAGTGCTCCCATCGTCTGTCCAATCGATTCACGAATAGGCGCCACCGCAGTATCGGAGCTAAAATCCTGGAATCTGTCAAGCATCAAGACACACAGGAGCCGGCATGCTAGGTCATCAAGCCACTCTCGATTTGCTTTCTCGTTCTCTGCTTTGGATCGTCCGAATTTCCGGCCTGCACCACGACCATGGCTAATGAGTATCTCACGAAGACCCATGGCCGCACCGTGCCTTGTCTCCCAGTTTGGATGAAAGAGGTCGATCGATAGAAAGTCACAGACGGTCTCAAAGGGCCAGTCAGCTAAGTGGTTTTCATCAGGAGCAATCAAAGGCTTTTCTTCAGAAGGCTCTCCCTTGAATTCTTTGATCAACTGTGTCTCGTCGTCGCCCCCTTCACGCTTGATTGAGAAATAGTCAGGCTGAGATGGTGTGTCTTCTTGCGAGCGTTCGTGTCCATTGAGCTTGAGGGGATGTGGTGTGGCCGAAATGGGCGATTCCGCCTCTGACGGCTTCCTCCCCCCAAGGTCGACCACACGCATCTTGTTAGCGCCTGATTTGACTATAGACTTATTCTTTCGTTTCAATTGATTCAACTGACGTTTGCTAAGCCCAGAATCGTCAATAGCAGACGCTGGATCCTGATCGATCCGTGCAGTTTGTGGTGAGGAAACATATCCTGACGCGCCCTTGATTTGGGTGTCGACTTTGGAGAGGCTCGGAGTTCGTGTGGATTTGTGTTGTGATTGTGAAGCAACATCGTTCTCGGAAAGCAGATCGTCCTCTAGGTACTCTCCCGCAAGGCCTAGCCTAGCATGAAGACTCTTCTTCTGTTTCGCCAAGCGTTCGGCAGCTGAGAGGCCTGCCAAGGAGTACTCATACTCCTTCCCTGCATTGCCACTTAGCACTTTACCATATCGTAAGATCATTTCAATGTCCAGAAGGTCCAGATGAAGAAGGTCGTCTGAGATGCCATCTTGCTTGATAGGCGCCTCTTCTTTGACGTCTGGTTTCGCTTCTGTTTCATCTTCGTTCGGATCGAAAGCCGGAGAATTGGCAACTATACCCCCTATAGCCTTGGCAGCAGCAGTTCTTGTGTCCCAGGACTTGCTCTGTAGGTATGGCAAAACCCGGCTGAGTAGTGGGAAGAGGCTGTCCGGATTCTGCCTCTGGATGTCAGCGAGCTGGGTAGCAGCAGTGTTGCGTATTATTTGGGTGCTGCCTTTGTCCAGCAAACTAAAGCAATGATCAGTACCTCCAGACCAGGAAAGTGACATTAGGAGTGGAAACTCACGTGACCAGGCGGTCTAATCTGTACCAAAAGTTAGCGGGACCGAAAGTTGTGATGCAGATTTGAGTTTCAATAGCAATGGGATCCAACCAACCTTGATGCAGCAGAAGTCATTTGAGCAAACCTCCCAACCTGAACGCCCTAGACAATAATCTACAAAATCGGCATGTGATTACGGTCGTCAGCAGATTATATTAGGTACAACAGTGTAATGAATGCACTCGTTTCAAATATGCAACGCGCAGATGCGAAACCTGGATGCACGATATGCTGATGCTTGCAGCGGGTGCGACTTGGGTATGGTAAAATCGTGGTAAAGAATGGGCCAGACCGGCAAAGTCGTACTAAAAAGGGTGGTAATGACAAGAAAAAGTGTAGTAAAGGTGGAACGCAGCCGGCTGCCTGTGGTGTCGCGAAGCCGAATGGTTGCAGATGAGGGGAAAAGACAGGCCGAAAGGGCAGGCTGGAGAACTTGTATGGATGGCGCCTATTTATCTCTTCAACTCAGTGATCCCCTGCACGGCGCCGCCTATGCCTTGCCTAGAAACCACGAGGTGTCTCTATTGGGTTAGATCAGGTGATTAAGCTTTCTAGATTGTGGCTTGGCGGTAGGCCACTGCGCGAGTTTGATCAATGTGCCTCGAGATCTTTCACTTCACTCTTTGGTTGTCGCGAGCGTCGATTCTTCATGATAAAGTTCTTATCAAGCACTAGGCCTGTCATTGCGTCAAAGCATAATTCATTGACTGATACACTATTGAATATTCTGTTTCTCAAAAAGTATTTATACGCTAACAGTAGTCGACATAGGCAAGTACCGCATCACCTTTTTTTTAACCCTTCGGCCCCAAGTCGTTCCTAAAATGAACGGCCCTCAAGGCAGCATTCGATCAGCAGCACCGTTCTACAGACACCACCGAGTCTTGAGTAAGTTTTGTGTAGCAAAACAATCTGTTCGGTAGACTGTGTCGGTCCTAGCACTGGTGCACATCGCGTGGATGGGCAGGGCTATATGAGGGAGACAGAGATCGCCACCCAGTAGTAAAGTGGTAGTTAAATGAACGTGGTCTTGAACAGTTTGCGGCGTGACAGAGGTTTATTCAATTTAAACCGATCCAACTCCTGACTCTTACGACAGACAGCATGGGACAGAAACAAAATGCCAATTGCCGTTTTAAACCAGGAGACACGCGCGAGAGTCAAACACATCAGCCCTCGAGCTGAGAACGTAACAGGAAGCGTAAAGGCGATTAGCAGTTGAACTTGTTAGTCGGTTTAATCTAATAGTAGACCACTAACCGCCTGAACATGACGGACGGTCTTTCGACGCGATCCATAGGAATCGAACTGCATCTGGTGATGGCATCTCACTGTACAGATTGCTCCAAACGCCTCATGATACCATGCATTTTTGTGTCTTCATTGCTGTCCCATCACGGCTTTTGAGTCTTCCTCGTGTCCCAATAACCCTAGGCTTCTTATCTGGCCGAGCTTGGGGGCGTTCTCCCTCGGGTGTGCTCGCTCCGCCTTCCGTAAAGCTTGTTGCATCGCCTGAGCTCGTGCATACTGACGAGAGAAGTAAGCTTAATCTCGCGAAGAGAAGATATTGTGTGGACGCACCTCTTTCTTGTGGTGCAGGCATTCGTAGTAGTCTTCTAGCCGCGGCAGGCAGGGTCCCTTTTCGCGCACAGCAGCGTCATCCTTTACCATGACATAGCATGCCATATACTCCTGCCAATAAGGATAGCATCTCGACGTCCCTGGTGGTTATTGTTAGCCACGAACACATGAAGCACCGATCAGTGGTACACTCATACCTCCTTGTATGCCGTATCCAGAGGCCATGGTTACTGTGAGAGGATAGTGCAAGCTTCAAGACGAGGGTAGACGTTCTGCGCGCAAGTTGAACGTCTCTACTACTTGGTCGAATGGACCTTCGCAGTTGGTCATGCCGGAGCTTTCCATTGGTTCAGAACAACTGCAAAGACTACTACGGTTGCACAAGAATGCCAACTCCGATTGCGGCACAAGTGTACAAGGTAGTTACGGCATAATACGGTTGGGAATGAAGAATAAACCGCAACGATGTCATGTCCAGTAGCAAAGGGGAAAATGCCACTGTGGTACATCAGCAAACGACCAAGACGCTCGAGACCTATATGTACACCAAGACAGGGATAGTTTAACGATGAGCTGGCTCAGTACTTTGTCGCAGTGCAAATGGAAAGCCTCAGCGACGCGCAGGTGCTTTTATTGGCAGCCCAGCTAACGACGACGCCCGATCTTCCCAGACTGCGGTCTCTCGCGGCCAGGCGGGCTGACATACTCGACCACCTACTTGTATATCGGTTACTCTTGACTTATTTACCCTTGGACGTCGAGACCGACCTGGAACAAGAGCTTGCAGCCTTGCTCCGGGATCTTAGTGACAACTTCAACAATTTTTCTGTCCTTGACTCGGAATTGGCTGAAGATGCATTCGACAGCGACGTTGTGTCCAGCTCAGACGATGCCCTCGCAGCTTTGACCTTGGAGCAAGTCCCTGTGCATAATCTTCACGCCAAGTCCGATCCCTTATCCGACTTCGTGATCGCCTGGGTGCACAAGATTGAAGAATTCGGTGGCTTGCCCCTCTCAACTCTGGCTCTCGTGGAACAATTCCTTGGCGAGCATGAGACGCTACGAGATTGGGCGCATGCCTATCTCCAGCCTTTGAGTCTCCTGCAGAACCATTACTATGTGGAACAGGCGTCTTCATTATCCCTGCACGACCTCGAGACCATTGAGGGTGAAACGGGCGTGGCCTTCTTGTTGCAATTTGCCGAACAATCGCATGACGCGGAAAAATTGGATCGTGATTTAGAAAAGGTGGTTACTCCATGGGTTGCAGGTGCAAAGAAAACGAAACGGAGGAGAATCTCCGCGCACGAAAATGGCCAAGTGATAGCTCAGAGTGCGGCAGATTGGAATGATGTAAACGGATGGCTGTTGTCAGCTTCTCAAAGGGACTATGATTTAGTCGCTCTTGCAGTCGAGAATTGGGATGGTCCACCCGAAGATGTGGGAAGAACAAATGCGCAGGAAGACACGGCCGAAGCAGATGCCCTGTTATACGTGCGCACCGTCCTTGCCCTGATATACACTTCAGATGTTCAAGAAGACCGAGTCCGGAACGAGAGAAAACAAGCTCTACTGCGAAGAGCTGCACAGCTGGCCCAGTTGATGCCGCCCGATCCCGATATGACTCTCCCCTGTATCGCCGAGATGCATTCTATCCACAGTGCTTCTAGGTCAGATCTTCTAGATAACGTACTTCTCTCTCCGCGAAATCAACTCACTAGACCGTCAAGCGATGCCATCGACTTTCTCCTTGGTGTTCTGTCCACGCAATCGCTCCTGAACGAATTCAAAATATCCAGCTCTGTGCGGTCTGTAGCCTCAACAGCTTTGTTCGAGTCTGAAGAGAAGCAGAAACAGGAACTGCGCAACATTCTCAACCAGATCCCTCGCTTAACACGCTCAAGTATCGAGTGGTCAGATGTTAGAACTCGGCTTCGTTGGCTTCGCAGCTGGTCAACTGCTGATTTGAACCCACCCGGCACCGCCAGAATTGCATTTCTAGGTCGTCTATCCAACGACCATCTTGAGCTCGAGATCCTCAACGCCATACTTACAGCAAGCGAATACCAAGCTCTGAAAGACATCTATCTAAACGCTGGAGAATCGATCCTTCCCAGGGAGAAAGTCCAGGCTCACGTTGAGGCTGCCATTCTCACATTCTACGACAACGCAAGCAATGGTAACCGAAACAGGGGTGGCATGAAAAAGGCCTCTGATCTTTTGTCAGCTTTCCAGTCTTCGCTGGGCAATCCCAAACAACTTGAACACTTGGAGCATCTCATCAGAGCCACCCATAGCCTATCATACTATCAGCTCACCCTTCAACACGGGGTCCCGTTCCAGCCCGTTAGCATAAGAGCGAGCAAAGATCCTCTCTCGCTTATTGAAAAAGTCCTCGACCAAAACAGTAAAGCCTACACCAAACTTGATGATCTCCTCTCCATCGCGCGCAATCTCGTCCTAGCAGACCTACCCACACCCATTCCCCATGACCTCGCCCCAGGAGAGGTGGTGCCTCTCAATCGCCGCCTCTTTGACGCCGAGCACCGGATTACCTACTGTGCCATCCAAGCTGCTCTTGCCGACCATGACTTCGACACCGCTTACTCCCTCATAACAACGCGTCTGTCCATTTCACCTTCCTCCGACAATTCTATATACGTAGATAACACCTCCTGGCGCGCCGCCTACGCAGCAGGCAAATATCGGCCGTCCACCTTACCAGCCGACATCCACAGCCAGATCTCCTCTTTACAGAAGCGCATGGAACTTCTTTCCACGGCCTTGAATCTAGCACCTACATCTGGTCACCTGCCTGAAATTCTTATGGCTTGGCGGCGCCTCGAAGAGGAGCTTGATGGTCTCAAGTCCCAAGCCTTGCAGGAGGAACGCGCTCTGGACGCTGCACAATCAGACAGTGCACTTCCCGGTGCATTCGGCCCAAGTGATCGAGACCTGGACGCCAATGAAACACGGCGACTAATGGAGACTAGACGAGCGTACAATGCCACCGGCCCGAGCTACGAAGAAGAGTCTCCCATGGGCCTATTTGATGTCGCCAGAGGTGCAGCAAGTGCTTTGAGGAAGAATGCCTTTCCGCTGCGTGGGCCGGAACGCAACTCTCCCAAGGTGGAATCTCCGGGACATGAGAGTTACAGCATGGAGAAGACCGGTACTGTGCGGAGTAGCGGTGAGAGTGATCGGCCCAGCAGCTCAGATGGGTTACAGAGAGTGAGAAAGCGGGACATGTTGAGTAGTGCTGTCACCGGTGGTTTGGTAAGTGGTATGAGCTGGGTGCTTGGAGCCCAGCCCGTAGATCGGCAGCCGCAGCAGTAACAATATTATCACAATCAAACCACAAGAATAAAAGAGTTGTTCTCAAAGTCAAGTCTATCTTTATGTAGAGATGGTGGACGCGTAGACTTGCAGGCGCTTCATTCGCTCGGAGCCCACCGTAATGGTAAGCGCCAAATCTTTGCACGAGATATAACGATTCCTCAAATACGACTTGCTACGCCGTGAATGTGAACCTGCTTGCGCAACGCCAGCACACTGATTACTAACCTCTACTCGAGCCGGTGCATCAGAAGGCTGGTGTATAAAGTGGACACAGGTTGCTCCTCTGGATCTCACTCAAAATCAAGCAATCAACCTCAAAACAGAGGACATCATTCGTGCAGAGCTTGTGCCATAGCTAGATTATAGAGAAACTCATGCTTCGTAGACCCCTCACCTACTTACTTGTACATATTTTCGGGCAATGCGAGAACCACTCCTAAAGGACAGGGGATGCAGAGTGCGGAAAATTCCAAAAAATAATAATTAAACTTTGATTATTTCGTTACTGTGCCCGTGATAGTACATGCAAAATGAGCAACAAACAGAAAAAAAAGGTAATGTCTCTCATGCTTTCGTCTTCTCATCTTGTCCGATGAATCTGATCGCATCCCTCGAGAAGATATAGCTGAGGCCGCTCCAGACGGTCGTGCCAGCCACCAAGCCCATCCAGCCCTCGAACACGCCCCACAAGTTCCACGCCTCCACCAAGGAGACCGGCAAGACGGGCAGCAGCACAGCGTTTGCGACCAGAAGGAACTGCAGCAGCGTGTTGATCTTGCTGATTTCCGTCGGCCGCACCTCGGCACTCGGCAAGCTGAAGTCCCAGTAGCGCCGCATGGTTCGCGGGGGAGGCAGGCTGATCCATCGGAAGTAGAGCGCTGAGAGGAGGAGACCTGCGTCGCGGCCCAGGATGACGAGCGCGAGCCACCACGGGAAGGTCCCGATGTAGTATAGAGAGATGGTCGTCAGGGTCATCAGTAGTTTGTCGGCGAACGGGTCCAAGATTGAGCCGAGCACTGTCCCGGACTTGTACCGTCTGGCGAGGTAGCCGTCGACGAGGTCGGTGATAGATGAGTAGGTGAAGAGCCCAAATGCTAGTACAGGCTGGGAATGGAGCAGAGCATAAGATATTACAGGCGCAGTGATGATGCGTGTCGTGGTGAGCAGGTTGGGCAGAGTGTAGATGTTTTCGTGGAGGACAGGTGGCGTCAAGCTTTTCAGGATCTTCGGTATAGCTTTGGCTGTATTTGTTTCATCGTCCTTCTGCGGTGGTTGAGAACCGGAAGTGCTTGTTGCATGTCTGTGAGACTGTTAGCTTTTGGTTTTTCCACTGCTCAAACTTAGAGAGGCCGAATCAGCTCGATTGCTGTCCTCACTCACTTTGATGGTGGCTCCTTGTCCTTTGCAGCGGACAGAAGACTAATCGATGACCTGGAAATTGTTCTTTGCTGCTGAGAAAGTGTGGGTTTCACGAGACTCCATGCTGAGAAAGTGGAAGTGATGCCCGTGTGATGAGGTCGTCCTGGAAAGGTCTGTGTTTTACCGGAATGGTGCGGAGATGCATGATATTGCGCCAAGGTGATTACTGAGAAGCCTCTCCCTCCAAGAGTATGTACGGAGCCATTTGGAAAGTTCGGACGACTCAGCGTCAGGAGGAATTGATGATTGCGATGAGATATGAAGGATCTCGTGGTCCTTGTCATAAATGGGTAAGCTTGTGCCATGACATATTGGACGAAACGCGTTCTCACACGCCTTGACACTGAGATGACAATCAAAGCTGCGCCAGCGAAGGTGATTAATTTTGTTTCGTTCGAGGAATCGTAAAGGAGCGATGAGGATTAGTAGGCCGCCAAAAATCCGGGGCAGCCTTGTCTCCACAGGGTGGAGTTCCTCTCTCGGCTAGCCTGAAAATGATTACGGGTGTACAAGGTAGTGGCCAGAGATTTCAAACACATCAGCAGTCTTAACATTGTGTTCATACAGCGAGCAGCGATACACGCCTGTACACAAGGCTATAACCCAAACCGTCGCTATGCAAAATCAGACAAAAAGTCCAGTTCAGGATCAGCCAATAGAACTGATGAGACCCTATACCCTCGGCTCTTGACCGTGGGAGATATCGGTGCCAGCAAACAGGATCTCGTTTTCTGCTAGTGATTCAGACCTTCGGACATGCTTGAGAAGTCTCAATGCTCCAGCCGGCGTCACCCCTTCTACCCTGCGTGCCATACCGACGCTAGTTGGTCTCACCAATTTGAGCACTTCCTTCTCGCCCATACTCAACCCAAACACATTATCATAGTCTAGGTCTTTCGGCAACAACAGTGCCTCGTCCTTTTCAAATGCTCTTGCGTTCCTCTCTTGGACAACAATGTATGGTGCATACGCCGACTCGATTTGGATCCTCAACTTCGTCCTTGCATCGTAGTTGGAGGCGAGCTCAGCTTTGCCCAGTCGGTTCAGTACCATGTCAACATCGACCCCAAGAAGCCGCAGAATGTCATAGCCACTTCGCTGAGTAGAGTCGACTCTTACGTTGAAGCCTTTCTCCAACCATTTCTGAGTAGCGAGCTTGTTGTCACTAAGGAGGCTCTCGAGATCCTCCATTGCGTCTCTAGCGGTGGTAAAGGCGGACCAGCGCTTATCGCTGACAATACCAGCGTTCCGTCCTTTCTCCGTAAGGCGCAAATCTGCGTTGTCCGATCTGCAGCTCATACGGTATTCACTTCTAGTAGTGAACATCCGGTACGGCTCAGAAACGCCTTTGGTGATCAAGTCGTCAATCAGGATACCAATGAAAGCTTCTGCTCTTGAGAGAACAAATGGTTCTTTGCCTTGACTCGAAAGGCCTGCGTTAATCCCAGCAACAATTCCTTGCGCCGCAGCCTCTTCATAACCTGTGGTGCCATTGATTTGACCGGCCAGAAAGAGACCTTTAATGAGCTTCGTTTCCAATGTCGGAAAGAGATTCCTGGGGTCGATGTAGTCATACTCGACCCCATAGCCTGGCTGCAGCATCTTCACGTTTTCAAGCCCTCTCACCGTTTTCATCAGGGCGTATTGCGCGTCAGCTGGGATGGTCATGCTGACACCATTCGGATAGATGATGTTATTGGGCTCAAGACCTTCGGGTTCCAGCCATATCATGTGCTTCGGTTTGTGGCCAAATCTGATTATTTTTGACTCGAGCGAAGGACAATATCGTGGTCCCTTGACAGTCTCACGAATATGGATGGATTTGTCAAGATTTGCCCGCACAATCGCATGCGAGTCTTCGTTTGTGTACGTGGACCAGCAAGATAGCTGCCCTTCATCGCCTATTTCAACCTGGTCGTTCAGGTAGGAGAAAGGGTGCGGAGGTGAATCGCCGGGTTGTCGTTCGAGAACAGAAAAATCGATGGTGTTTCGATCAAGTCGTGGCGGAGTGCCGGTCTTGAGCCGGCCTAGCTGAAAGCCTGCCTCTCGAAGCGACTTGCTGAGCCCAAAAGTAGCTGCTTCTCCCATTCTCCCCGAAGGGAAGCTTTCGAGTCCGATATGGATTTCACCACCTAAGAAAGTGCCGGTAGTAATAATGACATGCGACGCAGGGATAATTTGGCCATCCTCAAGCCGGATTCCTGCAATCTTCCCCGTCGAGACTTTATCATCTTCTGGTAGTCCTTCTCTTGATACAATGATATCTGCCACTTTGCCTTCTACTACACTTAGGCGCGGGGTGGCCAGGATCTCTTCTCGCATGTACCGTTTGTATAAATCTCGATCGATTTGAGCTCGTGGGCCCCAGACTGCAGGACCTTTCTTCCGGTTGAGGATACGAAACTGAATTCCAGCCTTGTCAATGATTCTACCTGAAACCCCGTCTAGCGCGTCGATTTCCCGTAGCATGGTTCCTTTGCCAATTCCTCCAAAGGATGGGTTGCAAGAACAAACGCCCAGGTTGCTCAGTGAGGGCGTCACCAATGCTGTGCGTGCTCCTGAACGAGCTGCTGCAGCGCTTGCTTCTGTGCCTGCGTGGCCCCCTCCTATCACGACGACGTCGTAAGGTTGGCGTAACGGCTGGGAGTCTGCAGCAGCGGCAAAGGACCGCCGCTCGACGCGGATCGACCGCACCCGAGGTGAATGCCCCCAGCAAGGAAGCCGGACTCTGAATTTCTGCATCGCTATGGTTGATCAGGAACGCAAAGGTTATTAGATGGCATTTGAGAATCACAACCTCGACAACCTACAACGCGGCCGGCAGAGTTACGGGTAAATTTCCCGGGGCATTGGCAATGCTGGGCGACGCCTATTTGATATGCCTTCTCCTTTCACAGCATATCGAACACTGCCGAGCTATCAACTTTGTTTGAGAGGTCCGTTTCATCATGTCAATCTACTGATTCACTTAACTTCATTGGGTTTTTGCACTTCCCGAAGCAGGGATCAATCCACTTACTATTGAGCCTCAACAACGCCAGCCTGACCAGAAAACGGTGCTGTATAAGCAGCGTTGAAGTCAATATGGGAAAGTCCACTACCTGGAAGCTCCGGTCAGATTGCTTAAATCTTTGGTTTAATGTCTGAGCCATGTATACGCATAGTTGACTTTTATGGGGACTTTCGAAATCATGAGGAAGAAAGTCAAGGGGAAGAGGCATCGTAAACCTTGGGAATGCTGCGTACTTTGGGTTTTTGGTCCATCTCCCATCGAATGTACAGGGCAAGTCGCTAAGCACGGATTTTTCTGGGAAAGACGCTGTAAAAAGACACGGAATTGATGCTACCTACTCAAGGTGAGAATTAAGTCCTGAAAAATGTCTGCTCCTCTTTAATTTACATCTACTCGGTACAGTGCAAAGCACAAATATGGATCACAATAGCTGCGATCTTGCCTTTCCGCCATGGCCAGGTGTTAACCCAGCTACTTGGTCCTCAAGTGACATGCTCTACAGGCATTACGGGGTTTCCGAACTCCCCTCTCTGTCCTTACCAGTACGACCCAGCGCCATGTCGATGTATGTTGAAGGGTCTCACTTACATAGCGTTAACGCTCAGCGACATGCAAATATCTCAATTATTATTCGTGGCTTTCAAAGCCTCCCCAACCTGTTGCTAAGCGTGAACACAGCCCTTCTATGGAGCTGTAAGTCCATGGCAGGGCTCGGAAGTTTTGGTTTCCGGATTCTGCGTTCCGCTTCGGCATCCATTCCCCACGCCGATGGGTTATTCCAGCGGCAGGAAGACCATCACAGACCATATACACGAGGACCCTGAGCATGCCCATGATTTGGCCTTTTTCGTACTTAGTGGTGCGCACAACGTTCTTCTGGAAATGCAACAAACGCGGGCGTGCTGCTTCGATCACTTCTTCAATTGTTCTCATGCGCTCTGGAGCTGGTTCCAGAGCAGCAGAAATCAGAGCAAGATTTGAAAACCGCGATGATCTGGATTCTGACCCTGTCATCCGTTTGGACTGTCACCATCCTCGCTTTCAGCCAATCGTGATAAGTTTTTCGTGCGCAGACCACTGCAACTTTTCGGAGGACGTCTATATGTTCAACGTCCACCAGAAAATTTTTGCCCTTTGTCGTACGATAAGATGCATCGACCGTCGTTGGTATCTTGCCAAGGCAAGCGCAATCTTGAAAGGGAACGAGTACCAGAACAAGTGAAGACAAATACATTATCAGACTGTTGGTACCACGGCGTCGGAAAGAGCTTCTTTCGGTATGAATGCCACGATCGTGCCCGTCACGGCCATAATAGTAGCAACCACGATCAGGATCCAATCAATGACCCATTCAACAACGGTAATGCGTCCTTGGAACAACTTCACGTAGAAGAGGAGAGGCAGAACGACGCAGATGGTGAGACAAAGTGCAGAACCCGCAAACGCCATCACAACATCGAAGGCTGGACAGAGAATTGAAAGGCTGACGATGCCAATAACGACCAAGACGCGAAGGCAAGACCTCACCACCAGTAACATCAGCGTTCCCCGTCCCGACGAGTCACGAAAGCGAGAATTTGGTTTTCTCATCTCCGGATCGAGACCAGTAATACCTTCAATCATGATCACCAATGGTCTTGAGCTGAAAAATTGGTCAGTGGAAGCTACTTCTTCTGTCTGAGCAGGACTTACCTCAGAGGGATCTTCGTCACCGGCATTACCGCCACGAGCACGACGACAGTAATGATTAGAGCTCGTGGGTGACCTGGAGTTACCAAAATGTTTGCGAGGACCTCATCCATCGTGTAGCAGCCGTACATGAGGTATCCACAAACGGCCATGGTGAGACAGATCACGAAAGTGGTGGAGAAAGTAAGAGCAAGGCTCTGATTGTAGCGTGACGGGGCACGCATGTCTCTATAGAGAGTCGGAAAGCTTGCGTGTCCTCCAAGAGGCGACATGAAAAGTCCGGCGCCCAATGAGACATGGATCCAGGACTGAGGGAAAAGAGACGTTGGCGCAGGATCTCGCAGTGAGCCCAGAGAATGGTCTTTCAGCACACCAGCCAGGATCGTCATTAGCACAAGCCCAACAGATGCGGCTACTCCAAGCGCACTGGCAATGCTGAGCAGGCTGAAAGGAATGAATTGAAGCGGGATCAGAATCACGCCACATACAATCTTCCATTGATTGATGGTCAAAGACGGTATCAGCAGATTCATGATGTCCCCGAACAGGATCGTCAGAGCGACGCAGGCAGTGATCATGATGAGACTGAACAACACCCGCGTCACACCACAGGCCCATCGCCCATAGCTAGCATACGCTAAGTCAGCATAGGTGGCCAAAGACTTGTCGGTGTCTAAGCAGCGTGTAAGGACCTTGGCGGTGTATGCCGTCACCAATGTGGAAAAGACTAGCAATATGATGCCAACAATCCAGCCAGCATGCCTGACCGCGAGCGGCAGACTGAGCAGGCCTACTCCCAGGAGCACATTTGTTGAGTTGAAGACTGTCTGTGTCAAGTTGGATTGCCCAAGAGGAGCAGTAGTGCCATGTCGCGATGAGTGGGACCGAAGTAATGGCTGTCGTTCTTGTCGTTCTTGGTCGATTTCTTGAATCATTTCACTTGTGGTTGTTGGTATATTCGTGCACGATTATGGGTAATGTTCGTTTCAGAGCAATTTCAATCAAACTCTCTCGATGCCAGTTATATTAGACACTGAATAGAAATTGAAATATGGACGATATAAATGGGCATATCTTTGTATATTCTCGCCAGTCTCGTTGGCGAGTGCGGGTGGGCACGGACCGAAAGTCCGTGTTTCAACGCCCTATAGGAACGAAGCAGTCTCGCATATCCACGCTTACTTTCGCTTAATGCATGCAACATCTATATAACGCAGGTGACTTCGTTATGAATCGACTCAAATTTTTTCCCTGCAAGATTCATCAATGCTATTGCGATTCACTGTCTAATTCGCGGATCTCGATCAATGCGGCCACCACTCATCGAAAACATGACGTCCGGGTCCGTACTTAGGATCGATGTACAGCCCTTTTTGTGATCATCGCAGACTCCCTTTCGAAGAGGCAATGTTTTCTTTAAAAAGCATCAATCCGAGACTGACTTTTCTGCGCAAAAGAAAAATGAGTTCATCATGCAAAAGATAACCTTGACAGTTACTATGTTCCAGGGTATGCCTATGCTAATATCAGCAGCACTGCAGACAACCATCAGTGCGGATGACTTCTAAGTAAGAGGATGTTTTCGTCTCGTCATATGCTCTGCCTTAACTCGAAGATTTCCACGAGCGAACACCTCTGCTAAAACTTTTGGGACAGTGTCAGGATTCTTGTGGCTCAGCTCGTTGCAAGGCCGCGGTGTTTTGGAAGCTCCACTTTGTCTGATTTCGACCAATTTCTCTCCTTTTGTCGAGCTGGAGTAGATTTGCAGTCACCTGGCAACAAGTGACAACCCTGCTGACCTCGGGTTCATGACACCGTCTAGTCAGGGACCAAGGATGTTTCTATGTCCGTTCTACGCAGCGAGCTTTCTACGTAATGTCAAAGGTACTCTCCTTGGGTACCGTTTTGGGAATTTGTGATCACTTTCTTCAGAAAGCTGGCTCGAATTACACAGAAGTGTGACGTTCACCTTCAATGGATTTCAGATATTTCTGGTCATCAACTCCTTTTCTGGCGGGGGCCGCAACACCTGAGTCCAGAGTGCTGAATAACGTTTAGGGGGTATTTTTCGCTGGCGGTTCAGAATTTTGAAAAGCCGCGCTCTGTGTGGAAGCCTTAGGAGAATGCAGAGTCGTAAACAGCTTCCATCGTCGCGATAGAGGGTGTCAAACGAACGCACCGTGTACTGCGCTGGTAGCTTGAAGAATAGCTGCTGGCGAAAATGCTGAATTAAATTGGAAATACCTCAAGCTCACTTCTTCCGCGCGTAGTTGGGCAATGCACACTCCCTTCTTTCTGAGCAGACTACTCACCTGACTGACACGCATGCTAGCTGCGTTTAGTCGCCTGTGTCAACTTCCAAATCCAACTGCACATTATTACTGATTCCATAATCCTCCAGTGTCAGAAAATCCTTGAACGGCCGCTCACTCTGTCTCTTCAGTAGGATTTCGTGTGGTCGCCGACCAATCATCATAGCCACGACGGCTTTAAAGTCTTTGATTGTGTCGGTCGGGAGGCAAGGGACTTGCTTTTTGGTGCCCAGGCGATCGTTTACAGTCACCAAGATCATTTCTTGCTGTGGCACAGCAGGCCTTGACGCAACCGGGGTCTTCTTTTCGGCCACATCCCTTCTCTTCTCGTCTCCATGCCTATCTTTATCGTCTCGCAGTGGCCGACCATAGGACCTGTCTTCGTATCGATTACTTTTTCGGGAGTCGTCTTGTCCATCTCGATCTCGATCTCGTTCACGTCGGCCATCGTACCTACCCGCACGATCTCTATCTCGATCGCTATCGTACCTCCGTGACTCTCTTCGCCGTGGTGATCTTGACCTTGACCTCGAACGGTATCTCTCGCGCTCCCTCTCTCTATCGCTGGGCCTATATGTCTCTCTGTAGCCTCGTTTCAATCCTTGACTTCCATCTTTGTCCACAGCTTCATGGTCTTCATTGCGCCGCTTCTCCTTCCACTTAAAACCGGCGTCTTTGCGCTTGGGTTTCTTAGGTCGGTGCTCTTGGTCCCGAGAGTGGTTGACTTGCATGTGCTCTGACTGTCGCTCTTCATCATTAGTCTCTGTCTGCAAGCGGGAAAGCCGCAGGGTCGTACGTTCGTCGTCTGACATATTGAGACTCTAGATCAAAGAACAGTCTACGGCTTTGAAAGCGGGTGCTGTGTGGGAGGACTGCTGCATGAGGAAAGAATTTAAAGTTGTTCACGTCTCGACGTCCCGCAAACGCGGCTATGGTCACGAGGCTGCGGGTGGACGAAGTCACTCTCCTTAGTTCCATGACATTGTATAAATGGGGATGTAAGTACGTTGCCTCGGGTAGCACGATGCTCGTAAATTAAAGAAGACTCATGAGCCGTTCAGTCGGCCATCAGATGTCAGAGGAAACGTCGCAACATTTGCGAGTCTCGTCACCGTCTACCACGGCAGTGAAATATACTATCTCGAGTAGAACTTCAGAGCCGGCTAGAGTGGCGGTATTTCTACGCCATGCACTTCGCCTTGTTGTTGCATCATACACCGTACTAGCAACATTGGCCAAGCTCGAACTGACCTTTGCATCTGGAATAAGCCATGGAGTCGATGCTCTGTTACAACGTTGTCTGATCAGCGGGCTTCTACGCTTGATCATCAATGGTGCACCTTGGTGGATGCTCTCCGCCACAAGCCTGTTCACACTTTACTTCTGCGTGCGGAGGGACTACAGAGGTCGGTTCACTCACCTGTCGCGGCATCCTCGCACTAACGTTCAGATGGCAGAGGAAAGCCTGCTTGTCCTGCAGGGCCTCGGGATACAGACTTCAACAAGCTCGTCATACTTCTTCGTGGGTCCAACGACGACATTTATCCCCACTACGCAGATTCAAGACATCGTTATCAATGAAGCATTCAAGGGATTCGAGGTACGGTTCTTCTTAGCCGTCATTGTGGCAGATGCGGCAGAAGTGGTAGTAGTTTTCCCCGTACGTATATACACCTTGCGTGAATTAGCTTGCTGACCCTCAGGGCAGAAATTGTTACCCAGACGAGCTGATCTGGAAGTCGTATGGAGAGGTTCTCGGAAGTGCTTGTATGCGAATGTGAAATGAAGAAAGGTGTTAATCATTAGTATCTTGGACTGATCGCTTCCCGGTTCGGCGAGAACCCTTGACTGATGCCATATACCTTGCGTTGAGAACTTCCAACGGGTCTCTCAACTGTCGGGTTAGCAATGGCTGATACTCTCCTGCAAGCCTTGCTTTACCGCTACCTTCGAATACTTTTTGACTTCGGGCTCTGACGGATTCGGGGTCGCGAAACCCGCCTCGGAGGATCGAGGAAGAATCGCCCTGGGCAATGGCGCGAGACAAAAGTCCACCTATCTGAGCCTCTTTGAGCTTGGCGTCTTGCCATTGCGTCCACAACTCATCGACGAGGCCTCCAACACCAAATTTACCATCCGACTTGGAGCTTAGTGCAGAAACACTGAGATTGTCACCGGCATAAATCCATTTCAGCCCCTCTTCGCTGTCTTGGTCCTCGGAAGGATACACGCAGTCCCACAGGACAAGAGGGGCGTCATCAGCCATCGCATAGTTCGGACGTCCGGTAGTTTGGGATATATCAAGCAGGGAGTCGATCACCCCCGGCGATTCGAGACCTTGGCCCACCAGGAAAAGCACTGCCGCAATACATCTGACCTGGTGCCACAAGAATGCCGATCCATGCACGGCTATCGCGTATACTTGTGGGCCAGATAACCTCGTGCTCGGTGAGACAGTTGCAGATGTTTGAGGATCCACTTGACCAGTGGCGTTAAGATCCGGACTTGTACAGATCTCGCTTGGAGCAGATTCGAATACCTCAACATCGGCGTGAGTCACTCGTCTTTGGCAATTAGGCATTTGCTTGCTGGCATCAATGGCGCATAGATTGCGGAAGTCGTGCAGGCCTTCGAGTTTCTTTGCAGCTTGCCGCATTCTGTCAATATCTAACCAGCCTTCTCTGACCGGTGCTTTTGTGCCATTTGCATGTACAAGACCAAGGGGCCCCGGGGTTGGACAAAATGCTGGATTTGTGAAGAAGTATTTATATCGTCGCTCTAAACATGAGTATCTCGCATCGAAGTCTTGAGGAGGATCTGGACACCATGCCAGAACTCTGATATCTGGAGGCAATATCATGTTGAGTATGTATACGTATGGCAACTCTCCTCCTATTGGATCAAAGTCGGTGTTATCTTCGTCGTCAAATGTTAAGCCGCCCAAATCTTCATGCACCGTGTCCCGCTCTCGCTGAGAAGAGATGTTATCTGGATCAGGTCTGTAAACAGGAGCATTGCTTCTGACTCGTATGCCAATGACCTGACCAAAAGCACTCACTCCTCGATCTGTCCTCCCACATTTACTGTATTGGCAGCCTTCCCAGCTGATTTCAAGACGCTGTTTCCTTCCCGCATCAGCCACAGAAGACTTCCCATGTATGTAGTATTTCCTTTGTCTTTCTGCTGGACTATATATCACCTCACAGCTATCGTCTGCGCCTTTGGGGATAGGTGGGCTGATCAGTCGCGCCTTGCGCAAGGCTTTCCATAGCACTTCTTCGATCGTTGGGAGCGGAGTAAAGCATCGATTCGCGTGTTCGAAGCCATTGTATTGATGACCCAAGTAGGATAGTTTGAGAGCGATGAAACGGGTAGAGTGACGATTTGGATCAAACTGCTTGCCTGGCTTTCTTTGCGTCCCGGGCAAGGGGGTTGTTTGCACTGCATTTAGTGCTGCGGCGCTGACAAGCTCCTTGACTCTCTCTTTTTGCACTGCTAACTCCTTCTCAAGCTTTGCACAATGGCTCACCAACTCTGCGCGCGACATGGCGGAAAGATCTGACGCCATGCTGCTTTCTGACTGAGCGTACAACCTGTCGCCGAAGTTGACTGCATCCACGTTAGTTAGCGCACGACGCGCTTCTGAATCGACATATTGCACTGTCCAAATGTTGTTGACGGGCTTCTTAATGGTGAGAATTGGCTTAAAAATATTGTGCGTGAGTAAGCGAGGCCACTTCGCGCACAGAAAATTCAACATCAACGTCTAGCAACTCAATTCTAGAAACGCCAGGACCGCAAATAGGCTCATGCACTGCAAGATACAAGATGGATGGGATGGGATAGACACAAGATGGTCGAAGTTCAAGTTTAGCTCGAGATTTCGAATCTAAAAGCGGCTTCACATCCGGCATAACGATCAGTTGACATTATTATCTAGCTGCGAAGGTCGTCTACTACCAAGAATTTCGTCGAAAAGACTCGAGCGCGCTGAAGATGAACTCTGTACAGACACTCCGTATTTCGTACATACCTAGGTATCTGATAAGCCCTGCAGAATGGCTAGCCGTCGTTGTTTCCCGTCAATCAACGCGGGTCGGTCGGCTCTCAAGACGAGAAGCTCTCTCAAGTTTTGCACAAAGATGAGAAAAAATGCAACACGGTATCAGTAGATGTGAGCTTAATCATATGTTTTCCTTCCATAAGCATGGCCATGTGTAGGCTTACTACGCCAGATATTCTCGCCAAGGTTGTTGTGCATAAAGTCGATGCCTAGGTACCTAGGTAGTGTAGATAGTTTGCCGCTCTGACTAGGACGCGCTCCTAATTGGGTGAGCATGAGAGTCTGCGGATATGCAAGCCCGGACTGCTGCGCGTTAAAAGTCAATGGCTGCATAGAGCCATGTTCGAGTATTTATGGGCACTTATGAAGGCAATTTGACTTCTAGTTGTCTATGGATTGGAAAGATTGGGATGTGACACCCGGGTTTCAACCTCCCGAGTCTTCAGGATAGTTGGGGCATTCAATCAGTAATACATAAACACTGTTTTTGGCTACCTAACGGAACGTTGGATTCCGGGCTGTGGGTCCTGACAAACGGCAGATCGACATGTGGGGAAACACCTCACGCAACTCAAGATTGAACCTGCCGATCTTGCTCAGAAATGGATAAGGGTCCAAATGTCCAAGGTCAACATTATTGAAAAGAATTCTTCCTGCGAAGCGGGTATGAGAGCACGCATTATAGCAGTTAACACGACAGTCTGTATGGTATGACCTGATCGAACACACGCCGACTAAAATTAGCGATGAAATGCTTGTACATGACGCATGGGACATTCAAGGCTGAACCACTGGCATGCGACTGGCGCTTTCGCAAGGTTGAAGGATGAACCCTAGTACTACTACCAGAAGCTTCCAGGAACCGTATCATGTGGATCATTTATGGTGTCGCCACTCCTGACAATGCTTATTAGGCTTTCACCAACTGCCTTTCCGGACGCCTAGCCAAGGGCCTAGATGCGTCCATGGTCAAACGACGTAAACCAAAGCGTATTTTCTGTTGCTTGCCTTGTTGGTGTTGCAAACAATCCGCTGCCCAATATGTGATATAGCTCCCCACAGACTGTTGCTTTTCACAGTTCACTGTGTGCATCCGGGAAATTCGGAATCGTGCGACTTGAACGCAAAGCCCATCTAGAACGCAACCCCACAGCATTCGAGTTTGCGAGAGCTCACCGTTAATTCGTACATCAATTCTACCACCAGCAGAATTGCTCTCTTGTTCCAACTTACAAAGCCTTTCGATTTCGGCAGTCGATTCCAATCTCGCTACGCTTAGTCATGCATAGTTGAGTCAAGTCAGCGAAACATTTGTCTTGGGGTGGTGGAGTCTCCTGCTTAACAAATATGAGCTACTTCAGTGGTTCTCGAGCCTCTGCTTCTCTCCATACCCATCTGCTACAAGATCCAGCAAATTTAGAGGATCCGATTACCTATATCAACACTGCACACCCAGACGAATCACTCAACGATAGTACCCAGGTCGATATCGAGCCGCAATCAGAGTGGCTAGAGGGGGTGGCAGGTGGATATGACATGGGCCTGAACCAGATGATTCCACAAAATGTCGACCGGAGTTTGCTAACAAGCCCAACGCTGTTCAAAGCACATACATTTCCATTCCCACAACATGAACCAACAGCGATGTCGATAAGACGAGGAATTGACTTGAATCTTCCACACCTGGAGGGCCTCCTGCGGTCGACAGTCCCCATAATGCAACAACCGTCTGATCGACAGTGCGAAATCTGTTTCTGTACCCATCAAAGTCGACCTAAAGCACTCGGTCATTTACCTTCCGACCACGTCCCACTACGATCAACCTCAGCTAGGCCATTAACTCCACCCTACGATCTCGAATTTCCGCAATGGACATCTCATCATACAGAACCCACAACATGCTCGGGTAGTCAGAATCAGACCGAGGGGTCGGCTCCATTGTCAAGAAGTGCAACACAATCAAGTCAGCAACTACTTGGTGCTGGACAACACTCCACGCTACCAGCACAGGACATCGAGACATCGTCACTCAACTTTGCCGGCAGCCCATGGTTTATTCGAGCGCTGAGAGTTGCAAGTAAGCATTGCCCAAGAGTTCCTTCTGTTTCGTAGCCTGACCTGCTCTTTAGATGAACGACTCAATCCCTCCGATCCTCCGCCGTCAGCGAAGGTCATATCTCAAGTTCTTCCTCAAAATGCTATAGATCGGCGCAGCACTAAGACGTATGAGATGGTCTGCGATCACATGCAGCAAAATCTATCCGAGCCGCGATACATCAACATAACACATGCTCGCACCGTTCTACCTGGTCAGGTTGTAGAAGATTTCCCCAAAAGTCCTCCTGCCACGCCACGCTTTGGCGAAGGTGATAGCTATTTCGGCGATCAAACAATTTCCACGTTGGTGGCGCAGGTTCCTGTGCATCACGAAGTTCGCAAATCTGATATGGTTCAAGATGCACCTCCACAAAGGCATATAATGTTTGCCGAAGCAAATCTTGTGATCCTCGAGCGGTTCATACCACCAACGACACCAGAAGAAACGGTTGACATTTTCAATCCGGATTCCTGTCGATCTTACCTTGCCGATCGATTGCCGGAGCTGGCTGTAGATGCAGGTTCCTTATTGCTAATTTATCCTACGAGACAGGGTGGCGTGACGTTCTCGAGAAAGTACGTGGGGCCTGTCTTGGATCCACTGCTGAGAGAGATGACAATCCTGAAAGGGCTAAACACAAATGCTGCAGAACGACTGGGTGCCCTCAATGGAGTTGAGTCTCTGTGCCAGTTTGAAGAGATGAGACAGCGGGTCAATGACCTTTGCGAGTCGATGAATGCAAGACTAGCAACCAAGAAGTCGCAAACGGAATTCATCTTAAGACATAGTGAGACGGCTCAAGTCGTGCTGGATCGAAAAAGTTGGATCTCATGGTTTGTTGACCAAGAACAGCAGCGTCTGAGACAGAATCTTCTGGAATATCACCAGGCAGGCGGGAGGCTTCCAGACGGCGAGAGTCGTAACACAGAAATGACTGCTGGTGCGCTCGCAAGAGACATCACCGAAGGTCTCCGTAAGAGCGAGGCTACAGCTGGAGACGTTGGGATCGAGGTTGCCGTATTTGTTATTCGTCGCCAGAGAAAACCAAGGTCGTAAAAAGCGCTGCAGCTGTTGTTTAGAACACCATTTTTGCTAGCGAGGCGTTGGGAGGCAAAAGGTTCTTGTACCGCTCCCCCCTGACGATCGGTACAATTTCACCCAAATCCGCATTACGTTACCGCCTGCTGCCTTAGCCAAATAATCAATTCCGCATCTTGACATAGTTGAACAACATCAGAAAGCGTCCCGTCTACTTGTTCGTCTGATATGTGTTTCAGAGTCTCAGATATCTGAGCTGTCCGCATGGATACCACTTGTAGAATTCGATGAAGATAAGCAAGGGCACAACCACCCTAGTAGCCCGCCTTGGCAGTAAGTTAGTGTTTCTGAATTCCTTGAATTTTCTGGTGAGCTAGCCCCATAATGGGAAACCGATAGAACATCACCACTCAGAGACTGCTGATATGGTTGCTTCCTAAGCTTGTTTCAACCCTCGTTAAGTTGCCCCGTTTACGAAATCTCCGTTATGAAGAGTCGACGTGGCCGACACACGTTCCTTTTCAACATATCGTTGCCAGCTTTGATTGCTACGTAGTTGCATTGTCGGCCTCTATTTTTCGCACTTTACTGCAAAGTCGTTCGTTCTCATAGCGGGATTCTTGGCGATAAAGTCAATTTAACTGGCTTGCTTGCCTGGCGGATCGCGCTGGTTGTGCCTTCAAGTTACGTTCAATTTGCGAGGCATTGTTCGTACCTCTCATTGAAGTGACGACGACAGAGAAGGCAACCACGATGCTAACCTCTTAGGCCCCACTTTCCATATGTTTTCGGGCGGTCACTGTTCTGCTTCGACTTGAAGGGCTTGTTGTGAATCTTCGCCCAACTTTCGTTTATATCACGACCTCCTTTTCACCGTATTTGGATCAGAGAACGAAGATCCCAAGCCGCGATACTATCACACCCGCAAAAAACACTCTGCTCTGACATCATGATTACCTTCTCTCTATTTTCTATTGCCTTGGCAATATTGTTTGCTGCCGCCCAGGCAATTCCAACTATCAGCATCACGGGCACCAAGTTCTTCACAAGTGATGGGAAGCAATTCTATATCAAAGGTTCAGCCGGGTATGAGCTTTTAATTTCATGATTCTGACGCAGTTGCAGGTATTGCCTACCAACTCGTGGAGGATGACCCGCTGGTGAACACCAACCAGTGCGAACAGGACGCAGCTCTAATGGGGGACCTTGGCGCCAACTCTATCCGTGTTTACCATGTTGATGCCTCAGCCGACCACACTGGATGCATGAACGCTTTTGCCAAACACGGAATCTATCTTTGGGTTGATCTTGATTCCTTCAAAACATACATAAGACTGGTGGGCGCTTACATCCTATGGAGGCAAAGTCCTAATTCTTCGGATAGGGTGATGGCCCATCATGGACTCAAAACAAGTCGGACAGCTATAAAGCAGTGATGGACAATTTTCAAAAGTTCGACAATACTGCAGGCTTCTTTGTAGGCAATGAAGTTTTGAACGATGGCGAGTAACATCTGACAACCGCATTGACCAAGCTGACGGGATCATAGTCACCGACTCTGCTGCGGCACCATATCTGCTTACTGCCACGGCCGAGTTACGAGCGTACGGCGAAGGCAAAGGCTATCGATCGATCCCCATCGGGTACTCGGCGACCGATACTGGTGCCCTACCTATGCTAGCTGATTACTTTGCCTGTCGATCAAATCCTCGCGAAAGACTGGACTTTTACGGTTTAAATTCTTACAGATGGTGTGGTCCAAGTTCCTTTCATGAATCAGGCTACGACGTGCTACTCAATCAAACGGCAAATTACAACTTGCCAATATTCTTTACTGAAGTTGGGGTAGGATCAAGATACAGCGGTCCATACCATGTGAGAATTGCGTGGTGCTGACTACTTACTAGTGCAATACTGTTCCTCCCCGAACATTTACAGATCAGACGGCGGTCTTTGGTCCGATGGCAGATGCATGGTCCGGAGCCATTATTTACGAGTGGATTCAGGAGATGAATCAATATGGGTTAATCAACTTCGGCCCGCAGCAAGATGCTAGCGTCAATGAAGGCAGCAGCATCGTCCAGGGGTCAATCCAAATTCACTGCCTAGACGGGTAAGGGGCTAACGGGTCTTTAGGTTCACTCGACAAGGTGTACCTACACCAATCCTCCCTGATTTTGCGAATTTGAAATCACAGTGGGCTACTCTCAATCCTACCGGCGTTGATTCGAAAGCATATGCGGCGACTGTTCGAACTTCGCCGCCAGCTTGTCCATCATCTACTGCAGGAGCGGCCGCCTGGGCGGTAGATCCTAGTGCGCCTTTGCCTCAGATGGAGGCTGCAGGAACCTCAGGTATGACTTCTGAGCTGCCAAGCTCCGCTTCAAGTGACAGTCCCGCTGCTGGGCCTTCAGCCGCTTCAAGCAGTGTCTCTGGTACAAGGACTGGACCTGGCAGTTCGCAAGCTCCTTCTGGAAGTACCTCAAACTTACCTCAAACAGGGAGTGGCTCTTCGAGTGCTGCCGCGTCTGCGACATCCCATGCTGCAGGTGCTCGAATGGTTGCAGTGCACGTGGACATCAGCACATCGGCAGTTCTTCCAGCTCTTTTGGCAACGGCTGGCGTTTGTGTTGGCGCTTTGATCTTTCTTTAACCCCGTCAGCACTGCATGTGAGTGGACAAGTCTTGATGTCGGGTAAGATTCCTTCAACTGTACTTGTCATTGTCGAAGCTAGCGTCTCTACTATCAGAAAAGTTACTGCATATAGCTATCGATCATGCACTATGCGTACAATATTTGCGCTGTTGGAGTTTGCACATAGATGGTAACAGTCAATAGATAATGGGACATCGATATATTCTAAGTAGTCCTGGCCACTGCTCCCACCCCATGGCACAACTTGCTCGGAACTGAACAATTTTGTCGCTTCTGGCCTCGTTGGGTCATACCCACTATATCCCCGAAAAGTAGCGATGTCGAGGAGTCTGAGCTGCTAAGTTAGTCTCTTCGTGGAGATGTACTATTAGAGCGATGGGTGCATACGGGCATGAGTTGTCTATGCGAATCCCTTACGTAGAAACCACAGATATGTATCTGACGATTCGACTGGCCGTTTTTTCGTATCGATGCTAACCTTTAGAAGTCCGCATGAAGTGGTACGCGAAATCATAGATGGAACATCAGGACCTCGAACATAGCGAGGAGAGGGACAGCCAGGTCCTTATTTACATACGCTTCTTGTGCAGTCTTGATCCAGAGAGGGTGTGGGTAACGCAATAATGATGGCTTTGCGGGATTCCGGAACAGGTGTAGACTCTTAGATCATGATTACAACTATTAAGGAGGAAGGTCCAACCCGAAGCTATGGACAGTCAGTATCGAAAAGAGTCTTAGGACGCATCTCATCATCACAGCTGCCGCACGCTCTCTGCGGCGTCCCCTATATCCTCCCTTGTCGCGGCGTCTTGAATTATTTTTGTTAACTTGTCCATTCCAAAGCATGCCGCCACTTCTTTCATGCTTGCCAGCCGCTGGTGACGTCTGAAGCTAATTCGGCATAAATCGTAATATTGACCGGAGCGGACGGAGCGGAGGATCCAGGTGAGTACATCCTGTAATCCTTCAAAACTCAAATCGAAGTCGAAAAGGACGATTCTCCCTTGGTCGGTGTCTTCTACCTTGCTACCTGAGAAAAGATCTTCGATGAGGGCCTGAGGAAAGTTGAATGATGCCACACTCGGTGTGCTGGTTGGAGTGGATCGGTGAAGCACCCTGAGGTAAGGCCCTTGGTGATATCTGGCTGAGGTCAGCAGGACAAGAGAGTCGTGTTACTGAGATGGCTTACTCCTGTCGATTGACTAAGCTCGCGACTATCGCCTCGAAGGTAGCATTGTCAAAACCAAGTTCCACTTCACCAGACATTTTCGTTTTGCTTTATGGCGAACACGTTTTATGCAGCGAGGCTTCGCCCTGAGGATTTGATGGATCTTGCCGCGGACTCGAGGAGTCTTCTCAACTTCAACGAGTTAGGATTTGAGGACGGAATTCGTGCCCCCAAAAATGGGTTTGGTGGACGACATCATGATAGTGCACTTGCACTCCTGACGGCAAAGATTACTTGCACTTTGCAAACCGCTTGTCTTCGAACAGAGAAAGATGCACATCCATGATATTTGTCAAATCAGCATATGGGGCAACAGTCAAACGACAGCGTTCTAGCTGATGACTGGATGCTGGTTCATCGTCCTTCGCTGAAAAATTGATTTCCTGGCTCTTCATCAAGCGGCGGACTGCCACGTAAGGCGATTGGCGTGAGTCTTCGGTATTGCTGCATTCAATTTCTGACAAGATGTTTTCAACAAGGGTCAGAAGAAGGCTAGACTGAGTGTATGCACCTCCAACAAACTTCCCATCACTTCTTTCAACTTGAAAAAAGCAAGCTTGAGCCTTGTGGCAAAGCCTTGTTGTGTGTGTGAAAGGAAACAAGAGTGAAAAGGAAGGAGCGCCCTGAAGGCCGTCATCTCGTGTCTTTCGTAAACAGCGCATGCGTATGTGATATCCAATAATTGGACCCAGCTTTCCTTTGAATTTGTGTCCAGTGTTGTTCTCATTGATTGAAATGGCACCTCAAGCTTTGATCGAACCCAAGGATAGGTCAGACACAATACCTGGCTTGATCAATGCTAGGCTGACCGAAAGTTGACAGGAATGACATCCTTACCTCCAACCTCATCCAGATTTCGCATATTCATCCAGACGACATGCACCCTTCTCGTGCTGAGAAGGACAGAGAGTATCTCGTTATCGACGACTATCCCATCTCTCTTGCTAACAAAATTATTCCTTTCCTGGACCATGCGCACTTGCAAACACCTGATACCATGACGTCTCAAAAGGGTCGCACCGAGCGAGCAGACAGCACTCCTTCGACATCAGCGTTACTGGAAACATCATCAGCAGTGCTGACATCAGATATTTTGACACCAATCACCGTGCATACCGATGATACGTCTCCGGCTCCTTCACTCTCTTTGACAATCCCCGAGCAATGTATTGCAGAGCAGCTTCCAACGACACTATCCTCGCATACGACATCACCAAATGACACCCCATTTCCACCGACCGCAACACTTGAAGAAACGTCCTCGCACTTTCAATTTTCTGTACCTCACATTCAACAACAAAATCCTGCAATTTTCTCACCGCCACTTACACCGTCACTACGACCTTCCAGAGGTAAGCCAATACGTGGACGTGGTTCAGGCCGGAAGCTCGGCCGTGGCCGAGGTGGCACAACAGCCTGTGCAGTTCAAGCCCGATTCCCGCCGCGCTTGATCGAATTCGATCCAACGCCTCGATCTATAAAGGCCTCTTGGCCAAAACCTACTCTTGTGCTACGCCATGCAGTCGGGTCGACACAGGCGCTAACAGATATGCTGTTGTGGGCGAGGAAATGTGTAGAGGAGGAACGAATAATTAGTCTGGAAGGATGGATGATCAATTTCCGAGATGCGAGTAGAGTCTGGGCTATCAGAGAGGTCTGCGCGTTGTTCAAGATAGAGAAGTTGAAGCGTGCTTGCGACATGTTGCTGGAGAAGTGGGAGGGTAACCTTCAGGATACTGGTGACCTAGGCCAGATTGTTGAAAGAGCAGATGAAAACAGACCAGGATTTGGCCTGGTACCAGAACATACACAGAAACCTATCCCTGCAATTCCGATGCCAGGGGATGGCGCCGGTAATACCCAGGCAAGCGTCCAAGAGGTGGTCTAGCGAATTACTGAGTCGTAAATCCAATAGAGGGCATGAACAGTGGCCGGCGAGGTCCTTGAGAAAGGCAAACTGCCGTGACGATCGACATTTTGTATACTGAACGTTTTATACAGGCTCGAATCTTCGTCAAGGGTCCACTCGCGAGATCTGCTCAACCCTTGCACAAACACTCACACAACGGGACAGGACATGTCCGATGCCCTGGCCTACCACCCGTCCCGTCGAACCACATCCTTGCATGCTCTGCGTGGAAGCCATGAGAGCACTGGGTGCAGAAGATAGTGAACTTATGCATTGCTTCGTGCCATCGCCGCTCCTGATCCTGCTTCGCAAGCTCTTCATCAAGAAATTCCACAGCCTCCGGCGCCAGATCGGCGCTCGTTAGCTTCTTCGAAGTGCGCTTGCTATCGTCCCTGCTGGGCGCCGCCGTGACAGAGATCGACGGTGGATGTGGGGTCAGTCCAATGGCCGTGATTCCACTCCCGACAGCGCTTGCACTCATGTCGGCATTGGTACTGTTGCGCTGACTGCTGGACATTCCCCTCCTAGGAGGCGGCTTGAACCACTTGGAGTACGTGTCGTCGGGCGTGCCAAGCCACAAGTCACACACGCCACACCGCGGCAGATGTCTGCCGCATTTGGGACACACCACTCCAGTGACGGCAGCTTTCTCGGGGGCAAGTGGGTTTTTAGGCGTCTCGGTGATGCTGGCGCTCTGTTCAGAGACTTGCTGATCGTGTCCGAAGCGCGACAGTGGCTGGTTGCAATTCGAGCAGACTAGTTTGATCTGCTCTTTCTTCCGTGGTTGCGTAGCGGTAGCGGTCGGGCTCGAGCGGATGGCACGAGATAGCGCCACTTCAAAGCGGGCCTTTTCGAGGCTGAGTCCCAGGGACATGAGCTGAGCTTTGTAGGTCTCTCTGAAGCAGACTACCGTCCGCATGGCAGGACTACGTTGTGGAAGGTAGCGGTCATTTGCTGCTTCAAAACTCATGCCAAGAGCTGCTGTTTGGAGGTCATTAGAGACGCGGGCATAGTTTGTCAGGAGCTCGACGCCTTCAGTGGTGCCGACGCCGGTGACTAGAATGCCTTCCAGGTCGCCCCGCGAGATGGCCTCCTGTTTCATGGTAGAAAGATATCGTGTCAGGTCCGAGTCGCTGAAATGTCGCAATGCGATGTTGATCTTGTACCTGAGTGGCAAAGCCTCTTGTTTCACAACGTCTCCCCACTCGCCAGTCTTCACAAATGCTAAGATCGCCTTTGCGTAGCAGTCGGTCAGATCTTCGGCTACCGCTGTGACAATGTCTTGCCATTCTTCATCGTGGCTTCTGCTGGAGTCGGAATCATCTTCTATAGACTTGCCCGAGCCTGAACTTCGCCGCCTCATTCGACGATGTCGATTTCTGGCGCCGAGTAACGCCATGGCCAGCATCTTGTGGCTGTGCGCTGTACCCTTTGAACGAAGTGCATGCTGAGCAATCTTCTCCTCGCCTGCGAATAGAGCAACGGCCGCGGCTTTAGTGTGCTCATTTTGCGCAATGAGAGCATCACATTCTTGCTGAATTGCGTCATGCGTCCAAGGCAGCCCACAGATATGGAGACAAAGTGCTCTATTGCTTGAATACACGGTAACACACCCTTTACCTCTGTCCAGGTGGAGACGACGGACCAAGGCTTTGAGAATTACCGAAACCTCGACTTGCGGCATAATAGAACGCTTTAAACTTCGAGACTTAAGATCGACTTCCTCCATCCATACAGCAAAGATGCCAAGGTAAGAACAATCAACGTCGGCCTGTACAAGCGATTTGTCAGCTGCGACAGCCTTGGAATGTTTCAACCAGTTCCAAAACACCTCTAGTTTGTCCACTTTGTGAACGACGGTCATGTTCTTGTTGGCATCGAGCAAATAGCCATCCTCGCACCTTTGTCTAGTTTGGCATAGAGTAGACATGTGCGGAACCTTGGTCACTTCGATCCTGGAAACCCGCGCAGGAAGCTGCATCGAACTGTCCTGCTCCGACTTACTTGGCGCTGCATCAGCGTTTCGAATCAGGTCCATCCGGGATTTAATGTTGTCCTGATCGTAAAAGAAGCCATCTGATGATACCGCATAAGTGGGTGCCGTAGGCCTGACAGTGACTATCTTCACCAAACCTTCTGGATCTAAGGTGATGATCTGGTTTTCTGCAGAGCTCGACTTCGCAGTTGTGAAATCGAACGATATGACACGTTTGCTCTCATCCACCGTTGGATAATCGTCGAAAGCATTGGATGAATTCCTGGCATTGTCCAGAAAAATTCCTCGTGGTTGCTGTTTGTCCCATTCAGATGTTGTGCCGGCTGATTCTTCATGATTATCTTCGTGCAGTCCTCGATCGAATCCTAGCTCCAAAATCCTTAACTGACCAGTGCTAGACAAGATACCCAAAACACCTCTTCTGGTTTTGGAGAATCGAAGACCCCAAATCTGTCCCTTCGGGTCAACAACATTCTTAAACTCCATGGAAACCTCCACATGTTGATCGGCCTGACTAACATAATTACCAAAGCCAATGTAAGGTGTGTTTGTACGAGTTATCATCCTTCGATCCCAGATTGATACAGTCGGGTTGGTGGTTGGCAAACACGAGGCAAAGAAGTTCTCGTCCCTGGAATCGATTGCAATGTTGTTGACGCATCTTGTGCTGAACTGTAGAGCGAAACTAGGAGTAGGCTCACGCAAGTCGTACAAGCGGATGAATTGCCCTTTGAGACCGGCAGCCAGAAGTCGGGGCTGATCCTGAAAGTAACGAAGACTGCTTACATGCTCACCGGCCGCCAGCTTATGTAGAGGCTCATTGCCGCTCTTTCCATAGCTTTGGCTATGCGGGGAGTTGAGACGGTGACCGAGGTCCCAAATGTTGAGGCAGAAGTCGTTTCTGACTTTCTCTAATCCTGCTGCAAGCCAATTTTGCGTGTTGAGGCCGACAGCATTGCAAGATCTAGGACTCCTGACACTGAACGAGATGGGAGTTTCTTGGGAATCTGCGAGATTCACTAAGCTTGCTTCTCCGGCTGACTGGCCAATTGCTACAAGAGTCGCTATAGTGGGATGCCAGTCGAAGGCTCGAAAAGGAGAAAGTTTCCGCGAGGTGTGGATGAGCTCATATTCAAGATTCGATTTACGATGCCGTTGGATGTTGAAGAGTTGCAGCACTCTGCCGGCTACATCAACCTTCAAAAAATGCTGGTCAGGCTGCCCTGGCAGGGAGTTCTGATTGAAGCGGATAGCAGCCTCCATCTTTTCCGAAATTGCTCTCCATAGCTGTCCTCGGCACTATTAGAGAATCATCTTCTGAAGTACATCAATGCGTTTGTCTCAGCAGTCATCATGTGCGCGATTCACGGTCCTAAGCAATTTGAAGAAGCAACCAACTTGAAGAGTCTCCGCCCGCTACTTGGGCCCGGAATAACTTCGGCCAGAATTTGAAAGATTTATAGAATACCCCAGCCCGAAAAGGTCGGACAAAAATCGCAATGATGGTGTGCAAGATGGGTCGATTGCTTTCGAGATGAGATGGCCCTTCGAGTGAATTGCGCATTTTACCCAGCCTAGATGTTGAAAATATATCGACATTATCAACGAAATTGGCTGCCATGGCACGCAACTCTGAGTCCCGGAAGCGGCAGCGAGTAGACGACTTCTCTGGGCCACCTCAGAAGCTGAGGAAGAGCAGCAGTGAAACATCTCATCTGGAAGAGCAGTCAAGCCACAAATCCAGCTGGACTAAGCCCACGAATAAACACACCAAAAAGGAACGCAAGCAGAACCCATCATCACGCATCCACTCCATTCGCAAACTACTGGCTCGAGGCACCTTGCCCAGCACAGTCCAACAGGAGAAAGAGCGTGAACTAGCAGGCCTAATCCACGACCAGGAAAAGGTCAAGAACAAAAAGCAAGCAAAGAAGACGCTCGAGAGATATCACTACGTCCGGTTCGTCGAGAGACAAAAGGCAGAAAAGAGATTGAAACAATTGCAGAAGAAACTCCATAGTTTAGACCAACACGCAGACGAAGATGAAGATCAAGATCAAGGCAGGCATGAGTATCAGGAGCTGAAGGGCAAGATACACGAAATGGAGGTGAACCGCAATTATGCAATCTATGCGCCGCTGGACCAGAAGTACGTATCGGTGTTTGCGAGGTCGGGCGATCCGGACGGCGATGATGGCAAGATGCAACAACCTACGGGCCTGCCGAAACCGGCCATGTGGTATGTGGTCGAGGAAGCGATGCAGAAGGATCAGGCGGAACTAGAGGCCCTACGGGATGGGAAGAGGACGGGGAGCATTGTGATTGACGCTGATGATGCGGGCGCACAGGTTGCAGCACAGGCACAGTCGGGTTCTAGGTCCGGGTCAAGGGCGATGCTAAAGGGATATTCTGAAACACAGGCGCAGCGCAAGGAAAAGAGGAGACACATTAAAAATGAGAAAACACCCGCTGGAAGTGTACCTACTATGTCGGGCTCGGGCGATGATGACGACGGCATGAGTGATGGCGGGTTCTTCGAAAGATGAGTTGACCCAATGCCGCCGGACGAATATTAGCTACGAAAGCGTCGGAGCAATATATCCATTCAGCAGGTCGATGTGACCAGAGTTTTACTCATGAATTGCCGTTATTGATAACGAAGTTGTCTAAATTTGCATTATTTTCTCTTTCCATTTTCTATCCAGCGAGGACAAGGATCGAGACTAAGGATTCCAGCTAGCTAGCTGCTCTGACACCTGGTTTCATGAGCCAGCCGTTTTCGAATCAGATAGACTGTAACGACTGGTCAGATATATAGGTACAATTTTTCAACGACGGGGAAAATAGACTAGTAATCAATGCGACAATATGCAAGAGAATTCTGTCAATCCGCACAGCAGGGCCTTTCTTTCCACCTTGTAACGGCCGTCAAAAATCGCACCATCTTCACACAACGCCTCGCTGTTACTGCATGTCGCTAGCAGTGTATGAACCGTTCACTTTGCGAATCGAGTAAAAAATAGCAATGTCGACAGAAAACTTCAACGATGGCATCAATAGCTGAGATCGTATATCATTCGGAATTGCGCCAGCACATTTCGAGCCGGCAGCTTGTGAGCCTGGTTGCTGAAACCCACGGATCACAAGATTGTCTTACGACGCTTGTGCATCCGGGGAGATGTAGGAACAGGAGAGCTTGCCTGTTCTTGGTAGGTAATACGTTGGACTGGGGTAACGCCACGGTAATGAGCGTCGTCATATGGCGATTCATGCTTTCCAGGTTTTCTTTTCCGCTTGAGTGGCGTAGCGAACTTGTTCCTCATCGCATTTGCATGCGGCGACGAGTCAAAGTACGTTGGCTCCGCTCTTCGCTTGAATGCAGTGACATTCGTGTGGTTGAGATGCGACAGTGGTGTATTGGGAGCCGAGAAGCTTGATGGTAGAAAAGGTGGCAGCATTGGCGAGTCTGAATTGTCGTTGTCGTCATCGTCATCGTCTTCAAAAGTGATCATGTCCTCAATTCGTAGGTCGTCTTCTGGATCAAAATCATCACCGTCAAAGATATTGGTGGAGACAAAGTCGTTGAGGAAATTCGTGTTAGCGGGGATGAAAGCTTCTGGGAGGCCTGTGGCTTGGCCATTCGTAGATGCATGTTCCCCAGATGTGAGTCCCGAGAACATCAAATCAACATTGGGAACGGTCTGTGCTGAATGAGGTCGTGGACTATTTGAGGCTTGCGATGAATCTGTCTCACCAAAGACAGCGTCCGAGAAACCCACACTGGGGCTACCTGGTACCGAGGGACCGAAACGCCGTGCAAAAACTCCTCCTAATAAATGAGGGTCAGACAGTACAAGCTTCCTACCTGTAGGGTCCAATATGGCTGTTACTTTGTCGCCATCATCATGAAACGTGCCCTTGACGGGACCTCGAGAGCTAGACATTCGCTTCGTAGTCCGCACAGGTGGGGACTTGCTAGCATTGCTGCCTTTTCTGGGAACAGTTGAAGGCTGCCAGGCCTGAGCCGGTGAGTCGAGCTCTTCAGTCGCATCGGCTATGCTGTATTAGTCGTACACCAAGTCAAATCATGCACAAACACATACTATCATCGTCATCATTCTCTGCATCCTCAGGATGTGGGTTTTGCTCCGCAGCGTCCAGGTGTGTATCCGGCAATGCAGATGGAAGCAATGCACGAGTCATTGTAGGCGAATCTGCCAGTGCTGCGAACGCATTTGCTACACCTACCGGCTGCAGTTCTTCAAAATGCACATGGCGGTCTTGAAAGTCATTCGCTTCGTCACTGCTCGAAAAAAGATGCAAGACGCTTTCATCGTCATCACTGCCATCGCCAAAGCCGTATGCAGACATGCCATCAATCTGGTTGGCGAAATGGGATGTCAGGTCTTCATTGAATTCTGCGGTCAAGAGTTCGGTCTCAGCACGCTGAACGGCCTCATCGTCGTTGTCATCCGAGTCGCTGACCTCATTCACACGTTCATACACCAAATCATCATCAGAATCGAAGAGGTTCCTCTCGAAGTCTCCAACATCAAAGAGCTCAATAGAAACGTCATGTTCAGGCTCGGGAAAACCTGCCCACTCACCATTCGTCAGGCTTTCGTCCTGGTCTTTATCATTTTGTATTGGCCCCGTCCCACCACGAAGTGAGGGGTGATGAAACGGGGCATCTACTTCTGGATCTTCAGATTCATCATCTGCTTCTTCCGATTCCTCGTCAACATCGTCGGAAACAGTCACTGAGCCATCATCACTCGTGGCTGGCTCGGAATCGCTATATCTGTGGGTGCTCTTTCTCTTCTGGGTAGTTCTTCTCAGGGTGGTAATCTCCCTTGCTCCGTTCTTCTGTCCCGACTTCCCACCAAACGTTAACTTAAGGTGCGGGCTCCGCCCAGCAGAAAATTGTGACGGTCTGCCACGAGCATGCGTGTTTAGACGTCGAGACATTGTGAATAAAGGACTAAAAAGCTTTTGAAGGATATTTCCTTGATTGACAGACTTCGTCGCAGGTATTGATTTCACAGAGCGACAACCCTGGCGAAAGTTGACTGGTTGGGCTTTCAACACAGTCAGAGTAAGAATGAGGGACGTGGCGGTAAAGCACTCAGGCCGACAAGCGACAGTGAATGCCTTTCTGATTTCGTTCAAGAACAATTTCGGAGGTCAAAAGCGAAGCTCTCAGTAGCTTCCGAGCAGCCGAAAGAGGAGGATATCGTCGAAGTCGAGTTGAAGTACTGCTGGCTGAAGAGAGACTGCTAGGGAAGGCCGCTCTGGAGGACGGGCCCTCCCCGAGTCATTTAGAGCCCAGCGACGGCCATTTGGCTTAGTAAATCCTCGACGATATCTGGTAGGTATATATGAATACTCTTTGAACGATATTGGGGTGCGTTTTATCCTGGTCTTTTGTCTTGGGAACCGGAAGAGAAGGAAAAGTTGAGACGTAAAGGCACCTTGATAACTTTTCTGTAGCGCAGACTTACGCCAAGCGGCTCACCGCAAAAAGTGAATGCAGCAACCGCTTAGCGGGCCCAGAGTGGGCACTGCTTCACTTCCCCACGAATCAAAGATTCAGTCGGACACCAACGCAGTGCGTCATCCAGACAATTTCTCCCACTAAGCACGACCGGGGTTTCGAAGTACATCTATGGACGCACGCGACCCACTGCTCATCCAACTACAATACAGAAGCATCATCCTCACCATGCAGTCCGTGCAGAATCCGAAAATGGGCTTCTGCATCGATATTCGAACCACGCTAATTGTGTATGTGATTTGAAAATCCGCTGTCATGACAAGATTCGTGCCTTCGTCTTGGAACCAATGTTCTCCTGCTTCCACAAGATAGGACAGCAGAACAAACTTATCCAGATGAGTCATCAGCGTCTAAGTTCGAACGTGGACGTCAGCCTTGCCCCTGTTCACCCAAAAATTGTTTAGATTCTGAGAGATTCTCCGGAATCGTGTGCAATGGGTATATTGGCAAGACCGCCCTCGCACGTCTTCACAATTTTCTTGAGCTTGTTTACTTACCCTGGCTTAGACCGACGTGATTGACCATTCGTGATCCCCGAGGTGATACGAACCCCCCCAATTGTCTTGATCGATGACTCCGAGACTTGGGAGAGACGTTGTGCTACTCGATAACGTTGAATAACTGCATTGGATTTGAATGACTCGTTCAAGCCAAAGACAGTCACGCTTTGTTACTCTGAGTGTGAGACTCGCTCTATTCCCCAACACCATGGGTTAAATAGAAGCAACCGGAGTCAACATAGTGAACCCGTCTCTCGCAAAGCTTAATGTATCTGACTCATGCTTTCTTACAAGCTAACACCTCTCGATATGAAAATTGGATCGCTACTGCAAAGATCATGCTGACGCAGCGAAGAAGGTATAGATGCATGTAGAGCTCGACTGTCGGTCTAGATATACAATGAGCCTAGGGGGGCGTTACACAGTCCACGACATCTACGAAGCCGGACAACGAGGTCTAGTAGTCATCCCCCGGGGAGAGGGGGGGTACGGAGAGTGTTCGGAAGATGTTCTCGGCTCTCAGGGGGACCTAAAACTATGGCGACAGCCTGCCTACTACGGTAAATAGATGGAGACTCGTCAAGTGGCGAAAAACAAAACACTCGCCTGTGCGTGGGGAACGTAGACGTCAAGGACCAAACAGGCGCCCGACTGTAACCAACCGAGTTACAGCCCACCGAAGAGATATCACATGACAGTAATAAACACCGGGATATATTGCGGTAGAACACAAGAATTCTTCGAAGGACGGAACGAAGGCAAGAATTGTTGAGAGGCCTCTGTAGCCGCTCGGGTGTCGCTGTTTGATCTTTTGCAATGGCCCGATTTTCTCGCATTACCATCACAGCAAGAACACGTGCTCTCGATCTACCTTTCCCTCTTATTTGGTACTCAAGATACTTGCAGCAACCTCGGATGCGGCCCGCTCGCCAGACTGTACAGCACCCTCAAGATAACCAGGATGCTCCTGCGCAGTCTCCGTTCCAGCCCAATGCAGACTGCCAATTGGCTGATGAGGCATCGGCAGAAAGCCTTCCTCGGTGTCGACCAAGGGAAACGCAAGATATCCACCGCCACAGAACTCGTCCTGCTGCCACGCCTTCTCATGCCACTCGAGTGGGTTCAGGACCTCACGACCCATGAACGGCACAAGCTGACCCAGAAACTTTTCCCGTCTTTGGCTAACTTCCAAAGATTCAAGCTCACGTGCTGGCGTTCCAGGGACCAGAAGGCACAGGTGACCGGGCCCTCCTGGAGACGATGAGTCGAAGAAGCCGCAGGGCGGATCATCGAGCATGAGGAATTGCGCGCAACCTCTATCGCGCCAAAAAGGGCGCTCGAAGATTGCAAGGGCTTTGTACACGACTCCCATCTGAGTGTTGTGTTGCAGAGCTCGTTGTTTTGCAGGTAGTGCTGGCTCAAAAGAGACGCTCTTAAGCATTGGGGGAGGTATAGTAACAATGACCTTCGCAGCGCTGAAGTCTTGGCCGGACTTGGTGTGCACCTTGACACCACTGTCGCTGTGATGAACGGTGGTGACAGTTGCATTGGTACGCACTCGGTCTCCAAGCTCTTTTGCAAGCATGGCGACGATTGAGCCCATGGACTCTACCATGAGGCTATCTTGCGCTCCTCCATGATCACTGAGCATGGTAAGACAGCCTCCAGCCAGTGGCAATGACTTGGCAAAAGCATGAATAGAGTAAAAGCCGAGCTCTGCAGTCGATGTAACAGTCGCAAGAAGTGATAAGAACCGCCGTGTAACTTCCGTAAATGCCCATTTGGCGATGAAAGCTTCCACTGTGACTGAGTTCCAGCTTTGAGGGACATACACTCTGCTCATGAGGTCGAACAGGAGAACGTACACAGCTCCCATGAGGATTGACGGGGACAAAATCGATACCTTACGGCCGCGGTAAAGAATCTGAGGCAGGCCAGTCGTGTATGTCTTATAGATTGTGCCATTCGCTTTCTTCGCAAGATCTGTGATGCGATGGTGACCGTAGCCTATCCATTGTCCTCCGAGATCGAGACATGATCCCAACTTGGTTGTGACTGACGAGACTCGGCCACCGGGTTGAGAAGCTGCTTCCAAGACAATGACATCGATGCCCTTTCGTTGCAATTCCGTTGCAGCTGTGAGGCCAGCCAAACCAGCGCCAATCACGAGCACTTGGGCGTTCTTGTTGAGAGCCATTCTTGTGTCCAGCTTCGTCCAGACTTTCGGGTTGGATACCGAACGGCCGTAGTCACAGGCGACTAGACGTGGCAGAGTCAATGAGACGACCAAAAAAGAATGCTGCTAACTGTTAGGTTAGATGCACTCTCTTCATACTTCATACAGTGAAAGGCTCTTTCTCGTCCAAAGATCAGACGACTGGCTACATATTGTGGAAGGCGCGATTACAGTGTGGTTATAAACTGCGTTTCCGTCTTTTCATCTTTGATTATCACAACAGCATACATTACAACTTCACAATATGAATCTCACCCAGACAAAGCGTGGGACGTCATCCGGGCGGAAGCATGTCGATCGCTAACCTTTAACGTAAATTTGGGCCGGGGTTCAATGCAATGGGTCAGGCTCTTTTAACAAGGCTGAAATTCGGAGATTTTTAGATTAATATGTTCTTGTGGTGAACCCATTGAGCCCAAATTTACGTTACCATCAAAATTGGATGTCACGGGACTTGACGATCTAAGAGCGACCATGCCCGGTTGACGGGAAAATCGTGAAAATGGATTGCGAGCTTTCTGAACAACAGACGTACGCGGATCTTGGTTGACGGATACGAGTCAGATGACTACATCGTCGAAACTGGAATGCCACAGGGATCTCCTCTACAACGTCAAGTGAGGAAAACCCACGTCGCTTCCTTCTCATGCTCGCCGCCGGCCTGGCCTATCGCTTCTGCGGTGCGTTCGCTTTTGGGTGGCAACTTTCTCGTCCAGGGGATCGTAGCCGCTCCAGAAATGAATATTCTTACGCCCAGCGGTAGCCTGGGTCCTGATAAACTAATATTAAAAGGGAGTTAACCACTATATATAAAGCACGATAGTATTACATTACTTTTTAACCATTGGGGGCATGGTACTCAAAGCATAGTTTCGCCTCTCGTGATAACCAGGATATCCACTCCAAGTTACGCCCGGCATCATTTGAGCGTACGGATCAGTATAATGAGATGGTGATGAGGATGAAGTGTAGGGATGTGCTGGAGCAGAACCTGGCCCTTTCGAACAATATTTTTGCATGGCATCGTCATCAGCTGTCTTGTCGAGATGTTGTAAAGAAGCGCTAGGTACAGTGGCCAATATGGATGCTTCAGAGGGCCTGTCTGGAGAGGAAGAGGTGGTGTGTGCTTCCCACATCCTAGACAATTTGCCAGAGAGTGCTGCTGCGATTGCTGTGCAGACCAAGAGCGGTACAGCGACAGCTGGCAAGTATTTTGGTGACACCGTGAATTCTGTCATGCCCCATATGGCGGCCGCAAATGAGAGCGGAATAAATACGAACGCGAGGGTACTCAAACGTGCTATCGACTGTGCTTGTTGCACCGCTTCAGTATTAAATTCGAGGTTCATCAGATTATGCGTCTGTTCTTTCATAACCCCGCACGTCGATAGGTGAAACTCGAGGAGCGCGCCAATGCTCTCAAGGCGCTGAATCAGTAATTCTGGTTTACTCAAATTCACGTTAGGTTGACTGGTCGCAATGCGACTCGCCAAGTCCTGTTTCAACTTGAGAGTTGAAGACTGCTGAATTTTGAGATATTCAGTTATCCTGATGAGGTCTGCCATAGCTTCGTGGAGCTCTCGAGTTCGGTAGAGAACCGGCAGTTTTCGGCGCAGACTGTTGAATTCAGCTTTCAGTAGGCGTGACCGTGGTATTGACAACACATCATCCCAAGCTGTGTACACTTGGAATATATCGATGAATACCCAATAGAGACAGCCTGAGAGCCGGTTGAAGCGCGCACACTCGAAGTCAGTATAATGTTTTGACAGCATTGGAAACAGAAAAATATCGTCTGCGGCCCATAGCACTACAAACGGACGTGCCGGGGAGTGTTTGAGCCCTTCATATGGTTTAACCCAAGCAGCAACAGGGGCATGACACCTTACAGGTGGATTCGAGGCATCGCTTGCGTCCTGGCTTTTGTTGCCGAGATATAAGTTATCAAGCAGAAAGATCAGACCATCTCCTTCTTGAATGAACCTAGGTACGAGTGCAACTTTCTTGGTAGAGTTGAATGCTTCTGGAAAGAGAGCAGGAGCTAGATCCTCGGGAAAGTCAATGAACAAGCGCGAAAAGCCATCAAGCAAGAAGTGAGCGAAACCTTCGGCAAGAATGACAACTAATCCTTCCGACTGAAACGTTGTGTCTTTAATGAAACCATCCAACTCCCACCTGTTTGTTGAGCTGAATACTTTCTTGGTGAATTGCAGGTCTGAGCTGGCCTCCGCGCGGGCACACAAAGTGATCGAGACTTGGGACGTGTCACCTGGGTGCGGCAGGTCTATAGGGGCGAAAGGACTTTGGAAGTGGTTAGTAGCCATCACATACTATTGAATTTCGGTAAGCAGGTGGTTGAGGGCCACTTTTGGTGGTGGAAAGAAGGGATCATTCTCAATTTATCCATGTTCAGCACAGAAAGTCCTCCTCGCTGGCAAACACTGCTAAAACCTTTGTAAATGAAGTGGCTTGCTCGAAGCGAGAGAATACGAAAGGATGGGTTTTGTGATAGGCAGACTCGCCTGAAGTGCAGGAAATCGCATTTTGGGTGGGGCTTGGCTATTTTTTCGGTCCTACAGCTAAGTCTCGATAGGTAGCAACTTGGAAGAAAAGCCCCCGTTGTAAGGCTTAAATGATATTAACGTAAATTTAAGCTCAATCGGTCACTGGGCTGGACTGGGCCAGCCGCAGCCAAAACCCACCCATGTTTCAAACTTGAAATCTCGGAATTTCAGCCTTGTTAAAGAGCCTGCCCATCAACCCGTATACAGAGCGGTGATAATTTCGACGACCATTGGATTTGCCTATGATTGTACTTCATCAGCTCTCATGGCTCGACTCACAACAAACCCCATTCAAGCCATAACATCAAGGCTGAATATGATAGGAACAGAAGCAAACGACGTTGATGTCATAACCACATTGGATCTCAAGCAGAGAGTTCGAGGCTGAGGTGATAATTGTGTAATACCTTGGAAGACTAGGCAGTAACACGTTGGTCGCTTTTCACCGGGCATGCAAGGAGAAGATGGAAAGTCGCTCTCAAATGTGACGAACCTTCAGGCTAAGTTTGTCGTGCTATTTAAAGTTATGGCAGTTCACGTTTTCGCAATAAGCCTTGACATTCTAGGATATAGGGGGTATCTAAGCAATAGAACATGTGAAAGGCATAAAATGATGTTAGTCATAGCGATACTACCTTAAGATAACAAAGCATTCGAAGTCCATTGGCATTGTGACTTGACCGAAGCTCTGTAGCGTTCACGAGCTGCAACGCCTACAACACCTCTTGATTTGGGGTCGAACTCGAATTTGCGCGCCTGTATGTCTTGATGGAAGACGAATATTTCGCAACGCAAAGACAGCCTGACCATTAGAGCGATAAAGAATGAACCTGGGATTTGGGTATCTAAACACTAGGACACAATTAGGTATTTGGAGATTTGCTGTGTGAAAACCGAAAATGGACTGGATCGAGCAAGTCCTCAATCATGGAATGCTCTGTTCAGATGTTTGATCTCCCCCCTGCGACGCTGCTGCAATTTTCTGCGCATCTGCCTCAATAATTCCAGCCTTGACTTGCTCCATCGTGGCTCCGGGCGGGGCAGTAGTACTCATTTGCGGCTGGGACGAGGGCCCATTGTCAACGCCATCTGGATGCGATTCTTTCCACTCCCTTTCCAGATCCTGCACTTCTTTCTCGGTCAAGTCGCGCTCCTTTTCAAAACGCACCTCTCTTCCGCGTTTGTGGCAATACCAGAATACTATGAGCAGCAAGAATAACGCCAGCGACCATAGAACGTTGAGTCCCGCGAATGCTGGGAAACGAGTCCGCAGAAACTGCATGATCGACTTTAAGATTGCGGTCACGGCACCAGGCTTCGTTACAAGATCTTTGAGAGATGGTGCTTTCATAAATTTGGCAGCTGAGCCGGCAGCCTTGCCGGATTTCTCCAGATTGATGCCATAGGCAGATGCTCTTTCAGCAGCGGCCGCCATAATTTCGGGTGCGACGCTTTTTGTCATTGTTTGCGGCAGCTTTTCTACCAATTTTTGTAGAAAAGTTGGTAAACTGCTGTATGTCTTTTGCAATTGCTTATCACCGTTAGTCAACAAGCTCTCCAAGTCATGATACGCTGTTGGCACTCCATTCATCAAATCTTTGAGTACTAGATTGAATTTTTGCAGAAGCTCTTGGGTTTCCTCGCTGATTGAGAATATACGATTGTCGACCGCTGCCAGATTTAGTTTTTCGAGCATGATGGTCATTTCTTCTTCTTCCTTCTTGGCCTCCGCATCCTCAGGGGCTTCATCCTCAGCGGCTCGTGTCTTTAGACCTTCTGCAATGTCACGAAGACCTTCCGCAGTGGTCTCTCTGTTTTCCTGTTTTAGGTCTCTGCTGTCTCGTCGCAACCAGCTCCATTTCTTTTTGGTCGAACGCTGCTCGTTGGAAGCTCCATCGGCAGTCATCGCAGTCTCCTCATTGAGCTCGCCAGGAGTTGCTGGAGGAAGAGCAACGTTCTGTGCCCCATCCATCAACGCAAGCTGAGCATCACCTCCATGATCGACCACAGCTAGTGGTGCCGGGTTGACTTGTTTTATGATTCGATTTAAGAAATTTTCATCCTCGTCTGACAAGACGGGTTTGTCTGATTTAGTAGCAAGACTAAGATGAGTCTTTGCTTTGATGTAGTTGATGTAATCCATTGGTAGTAAGTGTATTGCTTCCGGTATGGGCAGGCTCCTAATGTAAACTGAGGCGCCACGCAACTGACTGTCCAGTTCAAACGCTATGTAGCGAGAGCTTCCGAAGAAGCTTAGAAGCTGCCGTAGACCTCTACTAAAAATATGGTCTTTCTTACTAAAATCGTGTCAGCGATTCAAGCGACAGTGTTATCGGCAAGGGTCCAGGTGCGTGCGGGAAACTTGTACATACGTCATCATTGCGCACCGCCACCATGCTGTCAAAGTCTAAAACTTTTTGACCAGGAACGCCCTGGACTGGCTACCACTGGTCAGTGGCTGATATTCGGGCCACGCCGAACCTTAGTTCATGGCATCCTGCCACTAAAAGCAAAGACGTGATATATTTCGTGCTGTGGAAAAATGATAGGTGGAAGGAAGAGCTATGATGGGCGGGCTGATTGGAGAGCGCACACACAGGCCGCTGTCGATATCCTAGCTAATGCTAGTTTTTGCCTACCCAAAATGTTGGACTTTTTGTACTGTCTGGACACCGTCTGGATTCTATTTGGGCCTGAGACTGATTAATCCGCATGTAGCTGTGATTCTTCCATTTCAGTTGCGAAAGCCGAACAAGCGCCCAGCAACAGAATCCCATTCGGAACTCCATCTCCGGCTGCTCTCTCTAAGTGCCCCCTGCCTGAGCTTGGACAATTGTCCGTTTCCAGGTTCGAAAAGTGTGCGCATGATGCTTGACATTTGTCGCGCATTCGAGAAACCTTTGCCATTGACGTCCTCCTGGACAAGCTCGGGCCATGCAGTGAAGTTGCAGTATCCGAGTACAGGCAGCCCTGCACCAAGCATATCAACCGCTTTCATAGGGAGATCAACGCCGCTACTACTCGTATGCAGTGACACACCTAAGTCAGCAGCACTGAGCAATCTAGCATAATCTTCAAATGAAAGCCACGCGGTCTTGATGGTCACCATTTCCAGCTCTTGTTTCACTTTCAAATCCTGGATACGAGCCAAGTAGTGTTCTTTCAAAGGACCCTTCCCAGTGATCACGACCAAAAGCTCAGGGAGCTGGGGAGAGTCAGAAGTGGCGCTGGCTGAGTAGCTGCATAGTGCTTCTAGCAATAACGAGAAGTCCTCATCTGCGGTCCAAGAAGTTGAAGACACAACGAGTCTCATCCTACCCTCGATCAGCAGGCTAGCTTCAGCTGCGGTTAGTGAGTGACTGGTCAAAAACGCTTCTCGGCCGGCTGGGGAGATCGGCTGGAAGATTTGCGCAGGTCGATCGTGCAGCGGCAGGACTGGACGACTGACAGCGAAATCTGACTTGAGAATCTTACACATAGCGTCCGTGACACAAAAATGATAGTCAGCAAATTTGGCGAAGAAACGCTCATAGGACCCAGAGATCTTAACAAGTGGATGATCATTGCCTAGCTTCAGAGCCAGGATTGAGTAGCCAAAATTGTGCCAATCGATCACAAGCTTAGTGCCTCGTAACCAGCATGCAAGTCTTGAGATGAGTAAAGTAGGTATTGAAGGTGGATTTTGCACGAGCATCCACTCGCTCGCTGGGGTCTTATACATCAGCGTGCTCCAGAGTGCACAGACTTGATATAGGACTTTCAATGGCGCAGTTATGAGAAAAAGCAGCTTGCTATTGGTCTGAAAGATATGAGGTGATGTCGGCAGTGGAACCACATTGACGGAAGGAAGCTGCTGTAGTTGTGAAAGAGGCTGTGAATCTGCAAAGGACGGTCAATGATCTAGCACGGTAAGATCAACTGAAGAGATTCCGATCCACTGACCTAAGAACCCTATCAAATCAACGTGCCCTCCATGTTGAGCACAGCTCAAGGCATGATATTGCATACGAGGACTATGTCCTAAATCTCCGAGTACCACAATTTGTATTGAACCTTTTGGTCTACGTGCACTTGCGGGCCGCGCCCAGAAGGCCAAGATGCCAAAACAAATCAATGTTATAGCAAGGACTGAGACCTGTAGAAACGCCATCGCTGCTTCACGAGACTATCATCCCGCTGATGCAATTGTACTCTTTTCTTGGAGACAGTAGCACTTAGCGATCTGGCTGCAGTGTTTCGGAAAGGTAATCTTGCAGCTGCCAAAAAGGCTCGCAGTTCCCAAGGCTGAAATCCGTGGCCGAGGAATGACGTGAGTGGCGAGAGCTGAACAGGCTAGCTGCCGAGAATCAGGGGCAGCTGATGGCCAAATGCAGCCTAGCATTCCGTGTTCTGAACTTAGTTTGCGAGGGAGTGTCCCTACGTGCCCTACTGAAAAAGGTAAGTAAATATATCAAAGACCGCAGGACAACACTGTCGTCAACAGCATCGAATCTCGAACCACGCTTACAACTTGTACTTGGCAGCATAAGACGAGAGCAGCAATTCAATTTATTTCTTTTGCCGGAGGACGCTGGCGTCCATACGCAGCCTTTTGGATATCAACCCCATGCCCATTTCCATGACAACACCAAGGACATACAAAGTCATTATTGTAACCCCTGCCTCGACACTTGCGTACGCCTTTTGAAGAGCGAACTCCGCCTCAATTATGAGCCAAACCTTTACGTTACCTGTTTCTACCGTTGAAATCCTCGAATCCGGGCGTGAACGGCGACATTCACGCTCGAATCAAGGACAATCCCGGCTCGCACCAGCTTTTCCTCTTCCACGAATACCATCTGGAGCCTCTTTATCCCCGGAATGCCTATCAAGGCGAACCGAGAATGTTCTGGAGGAAGACGGTGGTCATAGTCTAAAAAGCCAGGAAGGCAGCCCGAAGCATACCCACCCCTTCGAACCTAATCCCTCACCTCTCTTGGTGGTAAAACGATCATTCGATGCTAGAAACACCCCAGCTACTTTCACGATGTCGCGGCAGCATCGTCACGTCTCGAAGCCCACCGACGTGCTACTGCACGCGACCGAGAACTATTCTCTCCTACATGGCATTCTCGCGGATCGCGAATCCAGGAGGATATTCTATTTCATGTTACTAAACCTGGCTTTCATGGGTGTGCAGTCCACATATGGAGTGTTGACGGGTTCCCTAGGTCTGATCAGTGACAGCATACACATGTTCTTCGACTGTGTCGCTCTCCTGGTTGGCGTGTGTGCCGCTGTGATGAGCAAGTGGGCACCAAGTACAAAGTTCCCCTACGGTTATGGCAAGATTGATACCCTCGCAGGACTAGGGAACGGCATATTCCTGATGCTTATCAGCGTGGAAATCGTTTACGAAGCTATGGAACGCCTATTCTCTGGGTCTGAAGTGCAGCGCACCACCGAGCTCCTGATCGTGAGCTTGGCAGGATTTGCAGTTAACCTAGTTGGAATCTTCGCTTTCCATGGTCACCACGGTCATCACCACGGACATGACCATGGACATTCGGATGGTTCGCCAACCGCGACCTCTGGAGCTCACAGCCACCATCACCACGGTGGAGAAAACATGCAAGGCATCTATCTCCATATCATGGCAGATGCTCTCGGCTCACTTGCAGTCGTCGTCTCTACGCTTCTGGTCCAGACGACTGGCTGGAGTGGTTTCGATCCCCTGGCGTCCTGCATCATAGCAGTGTTGATTTTTATTTCGACAGTTCCACTGGTTTTGAGTACCACGAAGATCTTGTTGTTGTCTCTAGATTCCAACGTTGAGTATAATCTTCGAGACATTCTTGGTGGCATCAACTCCTTGCCCGGGGTGGTGGGATACACTGTTCCCAAATTCTGGCTGGAGGACATTAAAAAGGACCCGCACGATCATCACCACCACCATCATCCTCACGACTATTCTCACGCTGACAAGCATGACCATTCTCACACTTGCCACGATGATCAGCATCACGTCCACAACCATAGCCAACGCCACACCGACACACCTCACAACTTTAGCACCACGAACCCTGCTCATTCACATTCAACTTCGTCGTGTGACCACGGGCACACTTCCTCTGGAGCGCATGCAAACACAGACTCGGGCCCCAAAATTCTCGGCACAATACACATTCAAGTGTCCAGCTTTGCATCGATTCACGATGTACAGAATCGCGTGAAGCAGTACTTTGAATCTCGGGGAATGGACGTCGTGGTGCAATACGAAAGGGAAGGAGAGAACAAATGCTGGTGCTCAGCCTTGGGGAGCGCCAACAAGACCCCACGAACAGGAGGCATGAAAACACCGATGAGCGCAAGCTTCAGTGCGGGTTTCCCGAGTGGGTTCATGGGGCCACAATTGGCCGGGACGCAAGGCAAAGGAAGTCCCCTTGGGAAGATGTTATGAGAAGTTTAGATCTGCTCCTCACCCTTAATACCAAAAATGCAGTAACGCCATAAGATAGACATTAAGCAGAAGCATCATAATTCATTCTGCACTTCAAATTTCTTTCGACGTGAGCGTAGTGATTAGAACGTGATTCAAATTAATAGAAAGTGTGATTTCAAGTTGTCAAGCTTGGAAAGACTGTTCGTCATTACGAAGTAGATCCCTCACCAGATCGAATTAGACTTGCCCTCTTCAACACCTATTAATTAATACTTGAGGAACATCTAGCTCGGTCGGAACTGGTATTTTACACTGGAAAAAGAATCAAGTTTTGGCTTGCTATAGGTACCCTTGCCAGCAGACCATATACATCCTCCTATGCGGTGCCAAACCCGAACTCCCAAACTGCAAGTTGCAAGTTGCAATCAATTTTCCAAGCCATGTACTAAGCACTTACCGAAAGAAGTCTGAGTAGCAAGCACAAAAGCCAGTGATCAACAGATCACCAACATGATTCCAGTAATTGGTGCCGATTGATGCTTTCCTGAACTAGGAAAGTGTTAGCGTGCGGCTCGTACAGCAACATCTTCTCCGCGGAGACTCCCTCACGCAAAAGCATGAGCTGGAATGTGAGCATATTTTGAAAACAATGAGGTATGCAGATTGCGAAAGCTTCGAAGAAAGTGCGGGCCGTTCGGCGTTCGGATGGAGAAAGTTCTCCTCAAAACTGGGACCAATTGAGTGGGGTCCCGTGGTCCACTAGTGACAAATGTCTGACTGACGTGGGTAGAGTTGAAGGTGATGCAGACTCCACCCCTATCAGTTCTGCCGAGGCTGGATGAATCTGGCATTCTTCAGGGGTGTACCAGTGCGTTCATGCTGAGATGGTGAGGCCTCTAGAAAGATCGTCTGCCCCTGGTTGAGGACCGAATTGCATGCTCCACAACAATGCTGCGTCAAATCTGGTAGACACTCGGTGTAAGATCAGCACACGGCGAGCACAACATGGCTTTGTTTGTGGATGAGTAGTGCATGTGATCGTTCGCATATTGGTTCGCACCTGTTCGGAGCGGAGTGTTTTACCTCTGAGAGCAATCGGGCAAGCATCTTCAACGTGCACCGAGTTCGCGTGCTACTGATGCTATCCCAAAATGTAGGCCCACGATACTAATCATTATTAGATGTACTTTGCATAACCCCAATAGAATCCGGCTTCACCCTGTGTCATTCTCAGGAGCGAGTGTCGGGTGGTGAGTCGGAGGGCTTGGGAGTCTCCCTCGCATCCGAGATCCAAGATGCATTAGTTCCGCAGCAGCTTCTCTCATTTTCACATTCGGGCCGGACTTTGCAAGCATGTAGAATGGCAGAGTTCTCTCCATGGCGACTTCAAATTTCACAGATTCAAACGGTGCTCCATGCTCAAGAAAGGCATCGAGCTCGGCCATGACTGTAGACCAGGGAGACTCGATGCGGTGCAAATTGATCTGAAGCTCGTCGTCAGGAGGTGAGGTTCTGTCGAGTTCGTGCCGAAGCAAGGTTTTCCAACGTGTCAGGATCCATTCGCTTTCGGTCTTGGCGTTGTGGATGACACGCAATATTTGATCCCGCTGGGGTCCTTTGTATTGCTGTACCTTTGGTAATGCTTGACCGAAACTTGTAATGGCTAGCTGGAGGCTCTCCACAGCCTCGGTCAGTCGCACGATGGCGTTCTTCTCGGGTGGACAAGTAGCTCTTGAATTTACAGCCCTTTTAAGAATGTTTGGTAGCGCACTTGCAAACGCTTCACAGTAGAATGGAATGAAGGGATCGCTGCTCGGGTCCAGTCGTGCTTGGTTGGCTAATTTCGCACCATATGTCACATGGGTGCAGGCTGTATGCCATTTCCCATTGAAGAGATCCAAAACTCCTAAGGTGGCGGAGGTGAGTAGCACGACGTCCAAGGGTACCGTATCGGACAATAGATATTCAACGGCCTTGGAGGAGTGCGTTAAGATATGAAGCTCTGACTGCTTGCCAGCTTCAGTTCCTCCGTAGTGCTTGAGAAGGGACTCGCAGGATAGGGCACTTGCTAGCATAGCATGGCGGACGCTCGGATAGGACCAGGCAGCTTGAGGTACGAGCGTTTGCCAGAACCAAGGCCCGGCACTCGATCTGCTCATCATTACAGAAGTCAAGTTGAGGAAGACCTGAAGCGAGTGACGCTCCCCATTCGTGTATGGTCCATGAGGAGTGGCTATGAGCGGAGTGGACGATTGTAAAGATGAGAGACGATCGTTCGATATTGACGGCTCGCTCTTTGATAGGGCTAGGCAATGCTGGCTTTGTCTTTGTACCTCTGCCAGCGACGTTTTGGCGAGCTCTGATTTACTCCCGGCTGGCGGACTTTCGTGCTTGCTGTGCTTGTTCGGAAGGTCGACATATCCATCGCAACGAAATCCAGAAAGCACGCATCTTTGGTTGTTCAGCCAGCATTTCAAGTGAAAAGCATTTGCGTTATTACCTGCGACAAGTTGGTCGAGTTTCATCACATTTTACGTGACGTGTCCTGCCATCAAGGTCAATGATTGCGCGAGTAAAGCAGCCTGCCTCGAACTTACTTGCATGTGCGACACCCGGTCCGTGCTTTCGGAGCCCATTTTCGACGGCGGTTCAGCTCATTCTTTTCAGTCATCTCTCCAGAGTTGGGAATACCGACACAGGGTGTGAAGCATCTTTTGCCCCTACTGTACACTCCCGCACGCGTGGACTGGTCTCATATACCACGGAACCAACATCCGGTCCCAGGCTGAAATATGGGAATGGTCAAGTTCAAACCGTGAAGCGTTTTATTACAAATGGAGGAAGACCAGGGCATTATGTAACCAGCTCAAAACACAGCAACAATGTCGGTCTCAGGAATTTCGCAAGCGCGCTTAGGTACCAGTGGAACTTGGTGAGGAATCCACGGTCAAGAAGTGGGGAAGTGCCAACAGAACAAAGCGTTTTGAGGCATGACAGACGTTGCGAAGAGGGGACCACGGCGGTCCCCTCGTGAGATCGCGATGAGGCCTTGGAGAGAGGCCTCCACAGGTATCTAAACCCCAAAGTCGCGATCGCAACTTGAAGGATGGAGAATATTTCCGATTAGTCAATGGAAGCCCAGTCAGGAGCGGCCAGGTTTAGCAGAATAGTAAGAAATAAGTTCTTTGGATGTTCCCCGTTGCGGAGATCACTTTATATCGTATTGCAGATCCTACGGGGCCTTAACCTACCTTCTTACAAGATATTGAGTATTTCCACTCAAAAAGTCAAAACAAAGCCCCGCTATCGGTGGCAGCGACTTCCGGAAGCTTCCGAATGACACTACCTAGGTAGTGATCAAACACTTTTACTTTGGCAATGTGACGACATGTCAGAGCACCTAAAGTGGACTGCATTACCTAGAACAGCCAGATGACAGTGCCAGTGGTACGGACATTTAAGACCCGCTTTACGCAAGTGTTGACACTGACATCCAGGAAACAGCATAGTTGATGCCAACTTAGAGACACGAACTCTGAGAGCTAGCCACTTGGGTGTCTGATTTCATTCCAACATTCCTGTCTTGTGAGGCTTACAGCATGCCTATGCCCAATAATCAATGACTGAGCCTACCCCGTTCGCCGCAAAGGTGAGTTTGGGGAAGCTACTATAAAGCAGCCGGACGTGGGGTCGTTGCGCAAGAAAGTTCCAACAGAGAATCATGCAGGTGCAAAGAACTTGAACTTCAAAGTTGCAACTAGAGTGGGTTGCAGATCTCTGCGGGACCACATCGCGGAGTAATGTTACTGGTCAATCTCCAAAAGCCAAGTCGTGCACACGGCGACACGCTTCTCGTCACAAGGCAATATACGTATGGCAGAGAGATCAAGCGAACTGAGTAGATCACAGCATGTGATTCTGGGTGCCTGGCCATCATGCAAAGATTGCGTGACTTGGTCAGATGGCTGCATCGCGGTTGCCGGAGGTGAAAACCTGTATCTCGTCAGTCCTTCCGCAGATGCCGCCCGTGCGGACTGGTCGACGGATATTCTTCGCACAGACCAATTCAGTTACGAAGAATGGCCAGAGCAAGGGTTGGCACCAATCAGGGACCTGTCGATTGGTGAAGAGCAGTCGGACTCAATAGTCATTGCCTTGGCATGGTCACAACCCGGCCTTGGGCTCCATCGTCGTGCTGCTCTGGCTGTGCTAACTTCAAACCTTCTTCTGTCAATATGGGAAACCAATGGCCTTCAGCGCGGTTGGCGACGAACATCCGTCGTTAATCACGAGATTGCAACGAGTGGTCTCAATACCGAGGAGGAAAGACGAAGACACCGTGTTCGCGCTTTTGCATGGGCCCCTCTTCTGAAAGTGCCGTCACAATCACGATGGGGAGTCCAAATTCTTGCCACTGTGGACGATGCTAATATCCTGACTCTCGTCATAGTCGACAAAGCAATTCGAAGCGAATACGGGACATGGTCATTCTCAAAACTCTGTGAGACCTGCCTCTCAATTCCGAACATACAATCGGAGCAGGCTCCAAGTACTTCCAGTCTTCAATCTACAATTTTACAGCAAGCGCCTGTCACACGGCTGAAAGTGTACGACTGGCGGCTACATGACAATTTAAGAGAAGCTGCTGGCCATAAAGATTTCGCAACATCTACGATTGCATACGAACGGTCTCATGGCCAGCCGGTTGGTTTGATTACAGTTGAGGTTTCCTGGACAGAGTATGAGTTGCGCGCAAGTTTCTGTTCGACGCCAGGTAGTCTTGCGTCGACGAGGACACACGGCCACTCGTCTAGTAAGGCCACATCAGACAAGGCCGATGCACGTGAGATTCCAACCATCATTTACAGCCTAGACGCCAGACCTGAATGGCGGTCTGCCCTTGAACAGATTTGTGCGAGGTATCGCAGTCAACGTGAACTTGATGAGCTTCGAATTCGCTTCTGGGGAAGCGCGATCTCGCCTCAAGAAGATCAAGAAGTTGTAGTGGTCACACTGCACCCCAGGGATACCTTTGAATACACGTCTGCCGTCAATGAAAAATGCTGGCTTGTGAGCAGGCCTCTCTCAAATCCACTTGTCGCCTACCCGTCACAGGGCAGGAGTGACCGTGAAGTGCTCACTTTGGTTATCCATTTCTTGATTGACACTCTTCGGAACGAGAACAGTCCTCTTTCTGCAGCTGAAATTAGGCTCCTGAGGGTATTTTACAGTTCGACTGCCTTACAAGACGGGTTTACCCACGAGAGGGCGCTTTTGGAAAGCTTGGCAGAGCAACGGCCCGTGCTGGCCTCCGTGGTCCAAGCACCTGGTGCGCAAGCTTCTGACAATCAGGTTGCCGTGGCAGAGATATGCGAAGTTTGCGGACTCCTCTTTGCCTCACAAGTAAACTTGCATACTGCTACATGCGGCTCTGGTCACTCCTTCCCAAGATGCAGATTATCACTGATAGTGATACAAGAACCTAGGGTCTCAAAATACTGTTCTGACTGTGGGAGACAATTTCTGCATTTCGCAAAGCTCAAGCCGCGCATTGCTGCCAACATAATTTCAGAATTATTCGACGAATTCGACGTCTGCCCTTTTTGCGGCGGTAAATACCGTGGTTAACGTCTGGCTGTAGTCTGAATTCATTTGTCTGCACAGCTCAATTGGCAAATCTCAATCTCAACATCGCCGTAAACACGCGACCAAACACTCCGACAAAGAGCGTTCCGTTCGCGGTCTTTCCGCATCCGGATATGGACGCTTCAAGCGACGATTCCAGCAACTTGGGCGACTGGGAACGGCAAAGCATCAGATTGCAACGATATCTCTCTGGTCAGCAAATATTTGGGTAACATGTGCTCTATCCCTTTTGTCGCTCCGCCGATTTCTCAACGTTCTCTGGCTGATGCGCCATCACATCCATGCCATTTTTACCTTCCAGTCCCACGGGACTCTATTCATTGCGCAGGACCAATCAGACAGACTCGCTTTCTCCCCGTTCAAGGAAACGTGCTTTAGCAACGCCTATAAAAATGAGGAAGATCCGCAAAGCCCCACCAGACATAAACGCTACGAAAACCTCGTCCAGCAATTCAAATGAAGTCCTTGCTCAAGAATTGTTCCCAGTGGGACCCACGACTTCATCGCAAGTTTCAGCAACTGCCCCAGATCCTAACAAAGCAGAAGTTAGTATCTCAGATACAACCCGTCAAGTGGGCATTGCTACACGCTTTAGTGGGCAGCTGCAGACCGCGGCAGCACGACCTCATTCTTCATTCCTTGATAGCATTTCTGACTCTGAATATTCTGAAGGCGACAATACCGAGCCGGTGCTAGGACGTGCAAGCAGTGTCAGGGTCAGTAAGCCTCATATCATTCAGCACAAACATAGCCGAAAATCGAAGCTTCAAAGCAGCAGACCAGACAATACCAGTTTTGCAGGCCTCACAGGCTCCAATGTAACCAATATCGACCACAGAATCGACCAGCCATCTGAGGGGCAGCTCCCAACTTTGTCTGAAAATGATGGAAGGCGCCCTTCGGAGGACTCGCCGCGCGAATCAAAAAGATTCTCATATTCGAGTCCAGCCTCTCCGCACACTAATTCGAATGACACAAAAGCAGGCGCCATGTCTTACAAAGAGTCTCATGTGCCTGAAGCCGATAGCCTGATGCGCACCAAGACTGACGCAGGCTTGCTTACAGGAAGCACATTTCGTTCGGTCCAGGCTTCTATCGTCAATCCTGAGTTCCACGTTGGGTCTGAACCTCCAAGTGGGCAGGAAGATGAAGCGATCCCTCCACGGGCCATCGGTCGGACTTTGTCCTCACCTTTGCCGCTGCCTGGAAAAGGTCTCAGTCGCCGGGTTACCATTCGCCCAGCTGATCTGATCATTAAGAACCACACGGGCAATTCTTCCTTCCGGGAGTCCGTTGTCACCACACCCTACCCTCCGCGAACGTCAATTGATAGAGGCAGCATGGAATTTGACTCTGATGAGGATGACTTGCGCAACAATGCTTCAGCGAAAAGTAAAGAAAGTGCACGCAACAAGGAGACACGCAGAGTCTCATTCTCGCAGTCCGCAGGTGAAAAAGACAGGTTTCCCTCTCCAGAGCGGCCTGAAGTATTATTCTTCGACTTGCACCTTTCAAGACATCCTTGTGCCCGGTCCACGATCGAGATACAGATCGCAGATAAGGGTACATTCGATGACGAAATGCTCTTCCACCAAGTAAGATCGGCATACTCCAAGCAGCTCCTCGGCCCACGCCGACTGGCATTCACACTAGTGCGCAGAATTGGCCACATCTCTGTGAAATCCCCGTCGAACGTCGACGCCTCAGATTTCAACAGCATCGACTTCCTGAAGCACTTCTACAACCCACGCGTCGGTCGCAAGCGCAAAGCCTGGGTCATCTGGCTGAGGAACAACAACATGCATTTCGCCACTCGGACATCTGCCCTCACGTTCCCGGAGCCCGTACGCCAGATCGACAACCTGAATCGTCTCTCATTACGCACTCGCGGCTTGGGCGCTGGCCACAGCCGGCAGGGAAGCGGCGCGAAGTCCCAACACGCAGTCAAAGACGTCAGCAATGGAGGCCAACCACCTAAGCGTTTCAGCACTGCATCGGATGCAAGCAGCTTCAACTTCATCTACTCACCAGCCATCCCTCGCCTACCATTTGCCTTCCGTCCGTCAGCTTCCCATTCCCGCTCGCACTCACATGGAAGCTCGCCTACCGCAGCAAATGCCACAGCTGATTCACCATGCCGCTCCTTCTTCTGGCCAAGCAACCTTAGCTCCAGTCTGACATCGGCATGTCGCCGCGCAGCCGACGCGGAAGACAGCACCGGCACCAAGATCGTTGCCGTCTCCTTTCATCATGAATTCAGACCTTCCGTGATCGCCAGCTTGACACTTCTGGTGATCGTGTCCGCGGCGACCTCGAGCGTCATCTGGGCTGTCTTCGGTGTGCCTGGGACCCGACCTGGGATGAACGGACACCCTGCAACAGGCCTATCGCAAGGGGACTGGCGAATTGATTCTGGCGCGCGGGTAACGGCAGCTGTTTTGATTGGACTTGTAGTCCTGCTGATTGGATGCGTGCTTGAAGCTGCATTGGTCTGGGGGAGCTGGTTGCTGCTGTAGATCACACTACTATAATAACGTAGCATGGTATACAGCTCTATGAGGAGGTTTCCATACATGTCGGCCTCGTGACGGAAGTTCTGTTTGACCAGGGGTTGGTCGCACAGCAGGGAAACAAATCTATCTATTTGAAATCTCCAGATGGATCGTCCATATGTTTGCTCGTGCGTGGTTAGTGAACAGGCCCCCGAGGGGGGTTGAATCTGTAGTCTAGGAATAGTCGTGCTCATCCTGGACCCTACATGCAGGTGCTATCCCCAGGTATCATGTTCTCCAACTTACAAGGTATAACACAACTCGCCTGGGCTTAGGCGTATAATCGATAGCAAAGATCTGTCTTGAACGAAGTTGTTTCCATTTTACCATTTAAAAGAAAAGTGTCTTTGGCAAGGGGCCGAAAGTATTGAAATCTCTTTTTTTTTTCATTATTAATCTTCATCATATTCAGCAGCGACAGGCGGACGCTGAATAAAAGGCCCCCCCAAAAATTTCTACCATCACCATTTTTCTTTCTATCGAGGCGCAACTTTTTCCCACAAAATCTGCTCTATATCGACTCGTGGACCATGGTATGCGTGAAACTCTTAGCTCGTACAGTCCAACTATTACATCTAAATCTAAATGTGGTACATCTGGGGGTTGCATTGGGTTTTGCATAGCTTGTTGGGGGGTGGTACTATTCGCCTGCATATATATCTCTCGGATTGGGGGGTCAAAGAGATGATTCCCTTTTTTTGGAGGTGTTCATCCGAATATGCTGTTCATTGCCTTGTGGGCCAGCTCGACGCCCAAGAATGTTGCTGCGTTGGCGGGTACAGCCCTTGCGAGCGCAGGTCCAAAACCGGGGAAGAAGGCTTTAAACCCGCCCTTGCCGTATACTTCTCGTATTGTGCCACCGATGGTCGGGTTTCCTGCTGCACTTTGCAGCCTGCTCTTGATTGTGTCGACGGGGAACACTGGGATCCACATAGCGACACCGGCTGCGCCACCAGCAGTGATGACGGCCGACAAGCTCAGCTCGCCAGTCGCGTTTCCTTCGGCGTCCTTGGGTGAGAGGTTGCGCTTGATGTATTCGTAGGTGGCGAAGTATGCGGCCGATCCAGGCCCGTCTCTCGCCAAGGTCATTGCACTGCCACGGAAGACCGAGCGGATTCCGCCTTCCTTGTAGAGCTGACGGACGACGTCTAGGCCGTTGGCATATTTGGGCTTCTCACCTGGCGCTAGCTGCTTCTGCCCTTGTATCTGCAGCAGCACTTTTACCCGCTCGAATGGAGCAGTGATGAGGGTCATTGGGATGGCGGAGAAGAAGCCCGCAGCCGAGATCTGGCCGAGGCTGTACTGCGGCGTGTTGTTCTTGACCGGCACCACCGTGGTTGCTTCAACTAGCTTCTTGCCCATGTCGTAGCCCCAGAAGGAAACGGCGAACATGGGGGTAACCCCGACTAGGGGTGCAGACACGCCAGCATACAAGCCTCGGAGCATACCCTCCCGGGCTACTGTTTTCTTGACCACATCGAAGGCACCAGAATAGACGCCCTTGTCTGCTGTTTGCAGTCGGACCTTGACGAGATCGAATGGATGGCCAACCACAACTGCACATAGCCCTCCTACGCCTCCTGCGGCAAAGGACCGCAACCCGGAGACAGCTTTCTTAGCTTCTTGCTTGGCCGTCTCTCTCACTTCATCTGCTGACGGTAGTTCGTCGCGTGAGGTCGGTATCGAGGATTTTAACTCTAAGGTTTTGGACTGGATCGAGGACAAGGTTTCTTGTGCTTGTGATTTGGCATCGGCCAGCGTTGGCGCCATGTTCGCCTTATGACCGAGGGGCCGACGGGGGCCCTTCCTTCGTGATCAGCAAGGAAGTGGTCGATGTTCGCTGGTGTCGTGATCTCTTCGCGAGGAACACGGACAGAAAAGCGAAACGGAGGTTGTTGAAGGTCCCGTGTGTCGTGGCTGCCGGGCTCTAGAGTCTTTACGAACAACAGGACGACTGGAAGTCGACTTGTAGCACGGATCGTAATGTCTTGTAGGTTCTTGAATGGTAGAAATCGTGGAAAGGACAATAGAAGTGCTAGCACGCTGCTTTGCTTGGCTAAAATTTCAAGAGACTGGAAACTTGTGCTGACACGTGTAAGTTCGACGAGTCCAAATCAAAACACGAAACATTTCTGCTGTTGGAGAACGGAAATAAATACTTTGTTCATTACTGTAGCATGGAGCAGCTGCTTGTGCCGAGGTCCCATGGCCAAGGGCCCACTCGGATTCGGAGCACGATCGGAATGGGTCGGGCCCTAAGGCGCATGGAGAAGAGACGTAGTTTTTTCGCTAAGCTTCCCCGTGGTATTTGTTTCTATGCGATGGCATCAAATATTCACTCCAACATGCTTTTCCCCAGTACAAAGCACGATTTTAGGTCTCGCGACCATTAGACACCATCGTTCCAGACACGTACTCGTCCTCTCAGACCTACCCCACCCTCAGTCCTGTCGTGTGCACACTCTAGTAAACTTGGCTGCCCCAATGACGGACCTCCCTAGCCACGCGATGCTCAGGTCTGTCAACACTTCTACGCTCCGGAAACTCATCAAGAATTTCCACTTCCATGTCTAGCTCGCCGGCAGTCTCACGACGCTTGAGACCAGAGTCTGACTGTTTGTAGACCATGGTCGAAGCATAATTCTTCCAGTTTGTACAGGTGTTTTTGAACGCCGCGCTGTTGACATCAGATCCATATAGCGATGGGATATCGTTTGGCCGCTCGAGAAATTGCAAAGACAGACCTCCACTAACGTGCCATGCAATGTGGCAGTGCATCAACCAAGCACCTGGATTGTCGGTCTTGAAGGCAATCACAGTCCAGCCCCGAGCGACCAACTGGACGACATCTCGTCGTGGTGGATTGACAAAGTTCAGGTCGCCAGAATTCGCCCCAGCGTTGAACACGCCATTCCCTTGACCAAGGATTGCAAAGTCGTGGCCGTGAAGATGCATCTATTCAACAAAGGTTAGTCAAGATTCTCCAACAATGGCAAGCCAAAAACTCACAGGGTGGGGGACGAAGAACTGGTTCTGCAGGATCCAGTATGTCCAGACATTGGCATTGGGCAGAGTGATAACGTGTTTGACTGCGTCAAAGCTGTTATCTGACGCAACAGAGCTGGCAATGGTTGGGTTGGCCCAGTCGATGACTTGGCTGATACCGCCAATTGTCCATTCGAAGACTGTGTCTTGGTTCGTGCGAACCACCTGCGCCGAGACCCCCAACGTTGATGCGATCGACGAAAACGTGGAAGAATCGACTGCCTTGGTAACGATAGGTTTGAGAACACTGATCGGTTCGTCAACACAAGCATTGCTGTGGGCTGTTGTCAATGTAGAGGTCGGTAGTGCATTTGGAGCACCGACATATGATATTATACCATTCGCAATGCCAGTCCCGTCGTTAGCGCCGAAAGAGCAGTCGCCTGCCTTCAGCGCTCGGAACCAATAGTTGGATGGTGCTTGGTTGGCCTCGACAATCACATCGTATCTTTGACCAATGCCAATTGAGAGCTCATTGGTGCGATATGGAGTGATGGGCACAAAGTCGGCTGCAACGACAATCAAGCTGTGTTGGTCAAGTTGGACCTTGAAGTGATGGTCGGTCGCAGAGTTGATGAGCCTGATCTTGTGCTTCTTGCCGGGTTGAAACTGCCACTTAGCTCGTTCACCTCCCGAACCGTCCACCTTGACATTCTTGCCGTTAAGGAGATAGTTATCAGCAGATGGAGGGCCGAAGCGAGCTGCGAGCCATGCCTCCTGAAATGCTGTCAGGGGATAGTCATCGCTGATCATGACTGTGCCAAGATCAATGTCATAGTTGTAAGAGGTTGGACCATTGATCACGATAGGACCGAGTACGCCGTCTCCGTACTGGTTCGAAAAGTGGCTGTGGTACCACGATGTTCCATACACAGTGGCCTGGAATCGATATGTTTTGCTGTCTCCAGGAGCCAGCGGGCACTCCGTGACACCGCCTACACCATCCTGGGGATTCGAATTCTTCTGCGGCAGACCGTGCCAGTGGACGCTGGTGCCATTGTATTGCAATTTGTTGACGACAGTGACCTCGAGGATGTCACCCCAATTAGCCTCAAGCTTCGGTCCAGGGTTTTGTCCGTTGATCAAGAACCCGATTTTCTGGTCGCCTTGTGGAGCAATAGTGCCGTTGGTGATTGTCAACGTGTATTTGACAACCTTTCCCGTGTTTGGCCATTTACTGTCGACATCAGTATTGATGTCAAAGCCTGGTGACCAGTTGCATCGGTGGTCAGGGCTGTTTGCCTGGTTTGGATTTTTCTTGGCGTCATCCGCACAAGATGTCAACGTGCCGCTGCTTCCGGTGCCTGATGAAGGGCTCGGTGGACTTGCAGTGGCGGATGGGATGGTTGGCACAATTGGTTGCAGGCTTCCGTAACTCGAAGCAGTCGCAGTTCGGCTCTGGCCAACTGGAATGTTAGGGTTGCCTAATGGACCCCCTGGGCCGGAAGGAGATGCTGACGGGCGTCTCGAAGAGCTCGGTATGCTCGTGGGAGGTTGATTCTGTGGTCCGGAAGGGCTGGGTCGCTGGGCACCAACGATTGTTGCAAAAGCAGCACTAAAGGCAAGAACATTCGAGAACTTCATGATTAAAAAAGTCAATACGGGAGAAGTAAAAGAGGAAGAATCTTAGATGAAAGAGTGGATGACACAATGCCTTGAACGAGTGAAAGGCAAAGGTAATGGCTAAGCAAAGAGTTGAAAAAACGAAGAGACTTGTTGTCATCAACGACGGAGGGAAGGAAGGCAATGAATATATCTCATCAGTATCACTAGTCTACAATCGTATGGTTGACGAGATTGTGTCAGAATACTGGCTAGACTCGCGCCTCGCTCGCACAGCCAGCGCCACCGACACGGTCACCGGACCGTTTCAATGAAAGTGAAGTGGTTCATGTGCAGTCCGGCTGCATTCATTAACGAGGGATTCTCAAGCCGTCAAGGTTATGCCCCAGCCATAAGAAATCACTCCGCCAGGGCGGCTAGGACGTGAAGTTTCATATAGCCCAGGGACTCGGAGGGTAGTAACCCTAACCGCATGTCCGATCGCTCGTGTTGTCTCAGATAATTTGTTGTATATGCCGTCCGAATGATGATCAGGGGACTTGTCAAACACGATGGAGAATGTCAGCTCAAGGTCCACCCAAGAAGCTTGTTCCAAAACAAGACTGCCACGCTATTCTGATGCTTGTTTTTCGCCTAACTCGGTGGGGCCAGATCTGTCTGAAAAAGGAGGTTCGTGAAGGTGGAAACCATGGATGGATGGCACTACCACGATCACCGGACGCCGAGACTGGGGATAAATATACGTAATCTAGGAGGCTGATATGTTGATGATGTTGTGAGGCGTCATCTACTATGAATTACCCGAACTCTCAATAAAGGAGAGAAGCGCAGCGATCGTAACCCGTGCGAAGCGACAACTCCCAAGAAGAATGCTATCAGGTTATACGTCTCTCTGGACGATGCCTCCCAGTGTAGGGTAATCCGTAATCCGAATCCGTAATTCAGGATCAGGATCAATAATTCCAGTAATCCGACATTCGGATTCGGATTACCCTACACTGATGCCTCATAGTTGCACAGCCAAATGTTGCCTGAGATTAGTAGGCAAGGGTTCTTCTGGTTTTTGTAACCTCTCCATGGGGTGACGGGGCTGCTGCTGATCAGCACTTGCAATTTTAATTTTCAGATGGCGAGATATTGTGGTAACACAGAACGCGACTCCGAACAGGAGAAGCCTGTTGATCGAGATTCTGGACCAAGTCGCCTGCATCTGACGCATTTCAACTCGTCGAGCAAAATAAAATAACTGCTTCACTGGCCAAGACTGGGACTTCATGCCACGTTGAGCCTGGGTTCTGCACTAATGAGGGAAGCGGGGTACATCCAAGTTATCCAGCTCCCAGCGTCAAAGAAGGGTTCCTGGGCGAAGATTGGCGCTTGATCATTGCGTACCAACAGAGAGGTGACATAGCCAGAATTGTGAATCACGTTCATCGAAACAAGCGGGCAGATGTCCCAAAAGTAAGTTGAAGCACGAGGGAAACGATTGTGCGGGGAGAGAAAGGCTGACCTGAATCAACGGCTTCGGGTCTGTCACGCCTGCAGCAGTGCTGGCATATGTCGCATTTGATATGTGTGGATAGATGAATTGACCTGGAACCATGGTTGGGGTTACTCTTCACCCAAACTCTCCCTTACCAATTTTCTACATGTCCTCCTGAACTCCTTTGGATTTTCTCGCCACATCTTTGCTGCATCGACGTTGGCGGGACTCTCGTCGTTCGGCGAGCTCAGCATACTGATTACGCTTAGGAGTATTGTTTCCGGACTTTGGACAGGAGACCACCGCTCACTGGCCTGTTCGTAACCATACTTATCTTCTTCAGGAGGATGCAGTATCGAGATGCAGACGTTGCCATCTTCGTACACTGCCCGGGAGTGGTCAGCGAAGGGCCGCAGGCTATAGGCTGCCCGGCTCACTCACCATTGGGATGGAAGATCTTCGTCTCGAATTTCATTTTTGGCGGCATCATTGGGTAATCCGATGGAAAGCTCAACCTTGCTCTGAAAAAGCCTCCCCCGTAGTATTTACACTCGTCGCTCATCATCAATATCACCTCCCATTCAAAAACATTATTGTCTACCAGCCCGCAACTTATCCCCGGGATGTCTTTGTCTGACTGCATTTGTTTGAGCTGCCGGCCTAAAAGGCCAGCTGCGGAGGTGTTCATATTGCTGGGTTGGAAGAAGGCTTTTGCGATGGTAGGGCGAGTATGGCGTGACGGGTAACGGCGCACGGGACTGCAATGGGCACGGATGCTAGCCAATGCTTGATCGAGTTTCTGTCTGTCGGAAGCAGAGGGAGGGTGAGTTATGTGCACAAAATCGAAGAGATGGTTCGGATAGCGGCTAGCACTGATGCTCGAGAGACGATTGCAAAAAGATACAAATGCGACAGTCTTACTTGATTTAATGGGAAGAGAGGACAGCCACCAGACTCTGAGTACAGTGCAGTTATGTATGCGAGTTGTCCAACGGCTTCTCCAATTATTGGCGGTGCCGGACAGTGCTAGGAAGACAGCCGAGGCGGGAAGCAGGGGTGCCATGTAATGATCGTCCTCTAGCGTCATTCCGACGCGCTGGATGAGCATGACCCGCCCACTAGATACTTACCTCAAGATGCTCCCCTCAATTCGATCGACTCGGAAGTGGTGTGTGCACAATAAGTTCACGCTTGCACATGAACCTGAAAATGTAATTCGCCGTGAGGCAGCATGAGCTGAAATAACCAAGAGGAGCGTCACTGGTGCTGATATTGAAAGTCCGGCCAGGAAATGACCGAAATTCTGATATTTGTTGATGGAAAGCTGAGATCTAGCTTCCGTGGTATATCATGTTGCTATAGCTATTTCCTGGCCTATACAACTGAGATGCTGGTCTTCCACGAGCACAAAAAACCGATGAAAACCCAATCTCAATTCAGAGCTAAACAAACCTTAACCGTTCTTGTGCGCGATACCATGCATACTCTTCATCATCTCCCCAAAAGCAGGTCCGAATAAGACATGAGCCTCGATCATGACAACGATAGAGAACAAGATCCACGTAGCCATGACAATTGCGGCAACCTTAACCACCGTGCGCAGCAATCGCCTTCTGCACTCTCCATTGAATGACCGCCACGCGGTGACAATATCAATCTTGCCCTGACCGCCAATGATCTCTGGGGTTGTTAGACCCCCAAACGTTCGGTCGAAACTGACAATGGTTTCGTCTTCTTCCGGAAGCATGCTTGCTGCAACTCGGACCATCGCAACTGTTGCTGGAATTTGCAATAGAACAAAAAAGGACAGCGTCAAGAGCATGGCAAAGAACAGCTGACCAGCACCCATATATGCTTCCTTCATGCCAGGCTCAAAGTTGGGATCTCTCATCCGCCTCATGACACCAAAGCTGTTGGTTAAGAGGAGAGGAAGGACGCTGACAACCTGTGAAGTCACGGCCCAGATCGCAACCGCTGGCGCAATTTTCTTCCAGCTCTTGAAGAACGGGCTTGGGATGCGTTGATACCACTGCTTCGCCGACGGCTCGCTGATGATCACATGGATCCAGGTCATATGGATGTCAGCCTAGATGACGAAGTCAGTCGTTTGCTTATCCCTAATTTCCAGAACATAGCTTACCAAAGCCACCTCAGCAATGATCGCTGCGAAAATAGTAACAAAAGGGTTGCTAGAGCCGGCGGAGACGATACCGACAAGAATGGAACGGGCAAAATTCCAAACCATGTAGACTGAAAGACCTCGGAAGCGAGACCAAAACCCAGCCCTCGCCTTTAGATGGAGAATCGTCTCCTTCAGAGATGCAGTGACGGGTCGAGTACGGACAAGATTGATTTCTACATCCCCTGGCCTCGGAACATCGTCTTCAGTGTAGCTAGGGGGTGCATCTTCTGCTGGCTCGACAGATTCGATCGGGACGTAGGCGGTAGACGAGGACGATTCGACCATGCACAATGTAGTGACCAGGTGGGCATAGGTATAGGAAATCGCAGCTAGGAGGAGGATGAAGACCAGGCATGTAAGCAGGAAGATGAGGGCAGATATTGGCGAAATCAGAGGCGTCTCTGGTTGATCCGGTTCCTGTGGTTCATCTTGTTCCCGCTTGGTGATGTACGCCTTCGCAAGGTCAATGCCTCGCGCAGCGAAGGAGTGAGCCAATGTCATCGTAGGTCGTTCGAATAGAAGTACGTGTATTGTAGACAAAACCGAGAAAAGATGGTCGAGAGCATTTATAAGGGCTGCAAAGACCGTGAAAGACGCTGCCTGTGTCAACCTTGGCAGGGGCTTAGGCTCAGAGGTCTCGGGGCGACCGTGGGCGATGTTTCAAGGCCCCAATAGGCTTTCGGTTCTTCGTTTGTCCGACGGACTATTAGTAGTATATTAACACGTAGCTCGATCGAAGCTAAACCATACGTATAGCCAGCTCTGAGCCGGGAGCTGATAGGTTGGATCTTTGGGCCTGACTACACCCCCGTCGTGCCCCCGTATTGCATCTTCTAATGACACTAGTGGCTTTACCACAAACTTGGTCGTTGCACATGCTAGCGGCACGTTGGCCGCAGCAGTCGCGTGCCCATCCGGTGAAGCAGGTGCGATGTGTAGCGGCTTCCGGGCCCTGGCGTCATAGTCCACCGCAATCTTTCAGGAGCAGTCCACAGAAGGACTTCACAACCTGCTTTTCAGGACATTTTGAAACCACCCTGTTCTTCCATCACATCCTTCGCAAGTAACTGGAATTACCAACGCCTGTCACACATTCCATCTCAACCTCAATTTCAAAATAGCACTGTTTGTTGCAGCTTTTGCTTCCGCCTCTGCCCACAAATAAACAGCACCCATTCTGAGAGCAGTAAGCATGGCATCTCTCGAGGGCTTGAATTCTCAGATTGACTCCGGTCTCGGAAGTCATTCGTCGGACAGCACCGCAACGGATCAAGCTGCTACTATGGCAGGAACGGTTCAATCCAGTAAGGTGTGTACAACGCTGCTACTGGTGCTGTTTCCAGGACCGAGTACTGACTACTAGCTAGTCATGCCGCTTGCGTAAAGCACCCCCGAAGTTAACGCTCATCAAGATACCGCATCTGCCCTCAACTCTGTTCAGAATACCCAATTCGCTCAAGAAATCGCCAACGGGTATGTGCGCTTAGTGTATAGTGCATCAACGTCTAACTGTCAACAGGCCTGCAGCACAATCTGTCAAGAAAGAAGCTGCTGCGACTGGCAATGAATTCTCGGATCTCGCAGGTTCTCGAAAGATGCCCGAATACACGGCGGCGAACAGTACCCCTCTGACCCGTGTGTCAATCCATCAACTTTCCAACACCTCGCTAACTTTTGCTTAGATTATCACAGTTTTTTCTTCAACCTGCTCAGCTGGAAAAACCCTCGTAAGTTGTGGACAGCTACCAAAATATCAGCCCACTAACACTTTGCAGGAGCAACGGCAATCACCTTTACCAGCGTCGTGGCTTTCATTTTCGCATGCCGGTACCTTCCGATTATTCGCCTCACGCTCAAAGCCACCTGGACTATCCTTGGCGGTGAGGTTGTCCCCTTTGAACACCGAATCCAATATTGACGAGCATAGTTGTGACACTGGCTGAAGTTGCTGCAAAGTTCACGATAGGGTCGAGCGTTGCAGGCTCTGTACGACCTAGAAGATACTACAAAATTCCAAAGGAAAATCTCGAGGCCGCTCTTGATGACGTTGAACAGCTCATCAACTTCTTCGTCATTGAGATTCAGCGAATAGTCTTCGCTGAAAACATCCCAAATACCGCTGTGGTACGAAACTTGAGCTGCAAGTGAAAATCACTACTAACCTTTGTTTAGGCTTTTGTTGCCTCGTTCCTCAGCTACTACCTTGTCAAACTCTTGCCTGCTTGGGGCTTCGCACTCTTCGCTACCAGTGTCATCTTCCTCATTCCGCTTATCTATACCCAGAATAAGGAACTCATAGATTCACAACTTGAGCACGCAAACAAGGTCGTGACTGCTCAGACCCAGCAAATTCGAGATCTCACAGCTGAGCAAACCAGCAAAGGCTTTGAGAGCGTGAAAGCCTATACTGGTGACTACGCAAACACGGTCTCGGGCTACATTGGAAAGAGCCGGCAGAAGATCGCAAAGCCATCTACCAATGGCAATTCAGCCTCTCCTGTGAAGGAGGCTGATTTCCCACAACCTCCAAAGACCGAATTCTCATCATCTGCAGAGTCCACCAAATCGGGTGATGGAGAGCCCATGGCTGCGTCGGTCTCCTAAAGTAGCCGCCATCCTTGAAAAAATGGCGCAGAGAGGGGACACTCAATGTGTGAAGCTTTCGTGCTGAGAGATGAGCGATAGCCACACGGGCTACTGTTCTCAGGAGAGATACTTACAAGTAGCACAGTTTGGACAACTGGGTCTTTATGACCCGTCCACAAGGTATACGGGGAGGGACGGAAATGCGGCGAAAACCCGATTTGAAGAGTTGCACTACTCGAAATGGTGGCGCTGCCACTCGATGCGCGGCGCACTGAGCAACGGCTGAAGTCGTTTATTCCTTAGTGATTTAGCGAGCAATTGTTTGGATTTCAAATAGACTGGAACAAAGATTAGTTTTTCTCACCGCGAGTGTTGATGGTCGGGTAACAAAATGGTGAGAGCAAACCTCGCCGCCACCTGTTCCTTATATAATCTCCAAAGCATACTGAAAACTTGAAAATGGAAATGAATACATGGGTGTTGACTCAGCTATGGCTTTGAACCCGTCAGTGCTACAAACGGCTTGCCAATGTATCCACAGTGGTATTGATTGAACGGGATATGTACAACCTCCTTAACGCTCACCCCATTTGTTGTTGCCTCGTTACAAGTCGAGCCTCTTGCTATACTTATTTATCTTTGGATCTCCGTACTATAGTCTAGCGCGAAGTGCCACCATAGAAGTGCTGGAAAGCCGCTCTTGCCTGCCTCAACTCTCCACGCCTTCGACATAGTGATGTTCAATTGCTGCACCTCTTCGTCTAAACACTACGAATCGACCATGTTGCCGCGCTTGAACCTGATCTCGGGCAATCTCAGTGCAAGACTACTCAGCACCACACTCAAGCTGCTCCCTGCCATGGCAGCTGCTGCCCATACTGGACTCAACCTCCACTGCGCGATGGGAAAGAACACCCCTGCCGCCACCGGGATCAGAGCGACATTGTAGACTGCCGCCCATGCAAAATTCAGCTTCACACGCAGGAAAACGCGCTTGGCGAGGCTGACGAGGTGGACGATTGTGGTCAGGTTGCTGTTCAGCAGGATGAAGGAAGCCGCTGTCACTGCAATGTCTGAGCCTGATGAGAGGGCAATGGAGACGTCGGCTGCGGTGAGGGCTGGCGTGTCGTTGGTGCCATCGCCGACGAAAGCAATTATGCGGCGGCGCCGGTTGCCGAGGTGGTCTGTGCCAGTGGAAGACTTGGGCTGGTGGAGATGTTGGAGTTCTTGGATGTAGGCTGCCTTGTCTTGAGGGAGAACGCCTGCGCGGACGTTGCTGACTGGAATGTCGAGCTGGGATGCGATGGCTCGGGCGGTGGTTTCGTTGTCCCCCGTGCACATGTGAACATCAATGTTTTGAGACCGCAGAGCGCGAAGAACCGAAAGGCTTTCGGTGCGGACTGGATCTGTTATGGCGAAGACGGCAACCGGTGTGTACGGGTAGGGGGGCAAGGGTTTTTTCTCTGGATCCGAGGGTGGAAGGAGTACCTGGCGTAGGGAGAAGACAGCTGTCGAGCAGCCTGAAGATTGGAAGCGGCTGAGTGTGGAGGAGAGGAAGCCATTCGAAGAGGTGACCAGGATCTGCTTCTCTGAGTCGTTGTCCGAAGTAGTCGTTGGGGAATCTACGCCAAGCGCTCGCAGTTGACGTTCATTGCCGAGAGCAGCTTCATACCTGGTACTCTTGCCCGAACCGAGTTCTTGAACTTCAAAAGTGCCTTGCATGCCTTGTCCTGGCACTTCCTTGACATCGGAGGCTGTGACATTGATGGCTGGTTCTGTTGATTCACGGTCCTGGCAAAACATAGCGATTGCTTTGGCAATTGGATGAGTGCTGGCTTCTTCCAAAGCTTTGGCCATTCGAACGACCATCTCAGTCGTCTTCTGCTGTTCTGTCTCGTCAAGCAACTGCATCTCAGTGACACGCATTTGTCCCTCTGTTAGTGTACCCGTCTTGTCGAACACGATGGCATCAAGCTGGGACGCTTCTTGAAATGCTTCACCGCCGCCTTGCACAAGAATACCTGCTTTGGCAGCTAGACCACCTCCCACAAAGAGAGCTGTGGGAGCAGCAAGACCAAGTCCACATGGACAAGCGACCACAAAGACTGCAATGGCAAATTCCACGGACCAGAAAGGCCATCCTCCCTGATCAACGTCAAGCCAGTCTCGAGGCAGGACACCTGATTGACCTAGAGCAAGCCATATAATCCAGGTAGATATTGCGATCAGAGTGATCACTGGTGTGAAATAGCTGGTTACAAAGTCGGCAAACCGCTCAGCGGGAGCTCTCTTTGCCTGACCAGCACGTACAACTGCGATTATTTGGTCGAGCATGGACTTCCCACCAATTCCCATAACCACGATCCTTACAGGATCAGACACATTGACCGAGCCTGTCAGGATGGTGTCACCTCGAGTTTTGCGGACTGGTTTCGATTCCCCAGTGAGTGAGCTTTCGTCGAAGAGGAACGTGCCATCTTGATCAATGATGCCGTCGGTAGGCGGAGAAGAACCATGCGGGATGCTGACCACATCACCAGCCTCAATTAGGTCGACAGGAATGGCTCTGGTGCTCGATTTCGCAGCATCTTGGTTTGTGTGGATGTTGTCGTCTACAAGGAGAGCTTCAGATGGCCTCAATTTACCCAGCATTGCAACAGCATCTCCTGTCTTGGACTTGCTGTAGGCTTGAAGGTACTTGCCACAGAGAATAAACAGCGTCAGGAAGGTCACTGTGTCGAAGTAGGTGATCGAGTGTCGTTTCTCCATATGAGAGTGAGACTCGGTTGCATTTGTGGGAGACGTAGCCTCCATGATGAGTATAGCGAGCGATGAAAAGTAAGCGACAGACGTTCCAGCACTGATCAGCAAATTCATGCTTCCGAAGCGGTAAAAGCGTCGCAGGATAGGTACTCTACTTTTAGGCCGCCACAAAGACCAAATCTCTTTCAGAGCTCTGGTATGAAATATGTTAGCGCCGTAGAACATGACTGGTGTGGTGATTATAAACATAGCCCAGTCCATGCGCATCGCGTCGCCAGACCACATGGGCTCCTCGAACCACATTCGCGTTCGATTGTTCTCGGGAACAAGCGTCATGAAGACGATCCCGATGACAAAGCTGGGTATTGCTGCAATCAACGTGAAAAGCAGGTGGCGAAGAATTTTGCCACGTTCCTTGCGTTGAACAGCCTGCGAACGTTCTTCCATTGTAGGTGAATGGTACACAGAAGCAATGAGGGCCGGGTCTGCAGCCTCTATTGCTTGTTTGATTTGGCGTATATTAGGAGACGGAGAAGCTGGGCGATAGCGGACCACCAGTCGAGGAATTTTAGTGGTTGGAGCAGTGAGTAATTCGACATGCTCGCCAAAGCACTCCTCAATCTTCTTGACAATATTTTGAGGACACATGGAACAGTACATGCCTGCAATCTCAAACTCTGCTGTGCGTAGCTGTTGAGAGGTATTGTCAGAATATCCAGGTTCCTCGATTTCCGCCAGTGTCCCTTCGAATCCGAGATCCTCAATTGTTTCAAGAACATTATTTAGGACCGACTTCGTGCTGAGGAAGACTGTGGCAGAGTTGCCGACAAGGTCAACGTTAACTGAGCTCACACCTTCAACGTTCTCGAGGGCTCCCGTTACCGTTGCAACACATGATCCGCAAGTCATACCTTCGATGCTGATGACGGCTTTCCAAGGCTGGGTCTGCTCTATGGTCGTCATGAAAGGCTCAACCTTATCAACAGAAGCTTCAAATCCAACATCCTCTATCGCGTCCGCGATCTTTTGGGCATCGGATTCTATACCATGGAATGCGACAACAGCATTGCTGGACAACAAATTTACTTGTACACTGCTGACGAACGCGGCGGACTTGAGCTCGTTTGTAATAGCGTTGGTACACGATGCACATGTCATTCCGACGATAGAAATAGTAGCGACATACTTTTGGTTTTGCGGAGGTGGATTTGTGTCTGGTGCATGTTCATCCAAGGTTGTCGCATCTGATGAGCCTCTTTCAACATCGCTGCCTTCATAGTGAGATTGCGAGATCTTTCGCTTCCGACTAAGGCTAGACAGGGTGCGTGAGAAGATATTTGGCTGCGACCGTTCGGACTGGCAAGCTTTACAATTTGCAAAGTGCTTTCGTTGACTTCTACTCATGAACAGCGAAGACTTCTGCCGACGTCGCAGTTGTTCAAGCCTAGAAGACACATCGTATGTGCTGATAACGCGGCCGGTGGTATCGCTTGTGGTGACATGGCATACTTCAAAGGCCGCATCAAGCAGCACATCTGCGATTTGGCTTGTCAAGCCTGGCTCGTGTTGAACACAGATTGTGTGGCTCAGAAGGTTGACATCAACCTTGAAAATTCCCCTCAGCGGTCGAATGGTGTCTTGGGCATGCGTCACGCAAGAAGTACAGTGCAGATTCGTGACAAAAAGCGTTGTGGTCAATACACGATCTGGCGGCGACATGACGGCGGAAATTGCCCTCGGCGAAAAGAAGGCCATGCTCGGGATGGCTGTTCTGGTCATTGTAAAAAGCACGTTGCCACAGACTGTTTTATCAATGTTGGTTAACAAAGAGTGGAGGAACAGTAAGTTGACAGCAGGTGGGCGAGAGATAAGTAGGGCTGGTTGAGACGTGTGCGATGTGTAGTGTAACAAGGGAGATGGAAAGACACCTATTAATCATCATCATGCACGAGAAATCAGAAGAAAGACATAGGAAACGAGGGAAGGGAAAACCATAACCATTACGCTGCGAGAATATCGCGTAAAATAAGACAGTTCGTAGAGAGACATTATTGCGTCGACATACTGGGTGGCCAATGATCCAAAGTGGATGGATTAAAGAATCGCGAACCGTTTCATGGAATGAGAGAATCGACTATTCTACGCACAAAACGCGCAAAGGCTAAAACCACCAGCAGGTGGATTCAGCCAATGCTTGGCTGAGCTTGTTCTTCTAGGCACTGACCCGACTTTGCCGTGCGCCAGCGTTCATCACGTGCCTAGCTAGAGGAAGTTTTGCCAGCTTTGCTGCCCTTCTCGTCCAATCGTCGCCCTTTGAGTGTTCTCCGAGCCATCCATGATACAGGAGTCAAGGAACATATGTTTCACGGTCCACCAACCACAATCGTTGTCTTTGGTAAAGGCCATAATTGGGGTTTCAAGCTTCTGCTTCAGTTGTAGCCGTCTGAACGACATGTGGAATTAGCAGAGTCGAGTCGGTTGCCGGCCACTCCTGATTATCCCGCTGCAAGGATGAACGACTACGGAAGTGGTATACCTCACGTGAAAGACTCATCGCAGAAAGGCGTGGGGATCTTCCCCGGAGCTAAAGCCGCCAGCAACATCGAACTAATGGGAGCCAATGCGGATTTCGTAAGACCAATGTCTAACAGCACAAGTCCTCTCCTAGGCGTAGCTTCTACCGGAACGAGCCAGCCCAACGATCTGGATGATGATGCCGTGCTCACCGAAAGTGATTTTGGCTTCACGAGACCAATATCAGATTTGGGACGACAGAGCATGACACCAGCTACAGCCAATGAGCTGAAGCTTGAAGGTTCAGATCCCACAATGGCAGAAAGTGAAATCATTGTGGTGAGATCTGGTCCCTATCAGCTGCCGCTCGACCCGCAGCGGAAGGCGTCAGGCAAACTGAAGAACAAGTACGTGATGGCGGATGGCACTATTGTCAATGGCAAGGGTTTGGGACGAGGAAGACCTGGGATCAAAAGGGGACCACGGAAGTCTGCTCTGTCAAATGAGATTACCGAGACTGGTGACCAGACATCCAATGCAGTCTCAACGCCATCACCAACCGCCCCAAACAGGTCCACTTCAGGCAAACGCAAACGCGCCGAGTCCGACCTCAGCTATACGATGGACGATGAAGATGAAGATGAACTCGAAACGAGATCACGAGACTCTACTCCAGAGTACAATCCAGCAGCAACAACCCAAACAAGATCAGGCCGTCAGAGTCAGAAGCCTGCTCCAATCGGGCCACCTACCGGAGTCGCAAGTCCGGCCGGAAAGCGGCCTTCTTTACCACAAACTGTCTCATCTCCTACGATCAAAAAGCATCCCAAGATTAAGGCTAAGATCTATCGTGGCCGAGAACAATTCGCCCTTTGTGAGCACTGCCTACGCGGCAACGGTCCGACGGGAAACGTTATCGTGTTTTGTGATGCATGCAATAAGTGCTGGCACCAACGCTGCCACGAACCACGGATCACGAAGGAGGTGGTGGCAGACTCACAAGCAGAGTGGTTTTGTGTCGATTGCGACAGGATACTGCATGGAAAGAAGAAAAGCAAGCCGCCGCCGAAACTGACTCCTCCCGTAGCTCAACCTTCCGTCCCAACCCCAGCAATACAGCAGTTCAGCGTCGGGCAACCTCAGACGCACTACGGACCGCCTTTCATACCTGGAATGAACCTCACGGTCGCACAGCGCAGGGAATACCTCTCCTCGCTACCGAAAGAAAGACTAGTAGACATCATCCTTCGAGCGGCAGAGCTAGCACCGAACATGCCCATCTTCGAAACACCGTACCACCTCATCGTGCATCCGCCAATGGTCTCGTACCCATTCTCACCAGGCCAACTCCAGCCGCCGACTTCACATGCCCCTCACCTTCACCCATCGCCTCTAGGCTTCCTGCCACCTGCGCCGCAGCGTGCCCCACAACCGCAACCGGCGGAGAACGTTCCCATATTCACCCACCCAACCGCAGGCGTGCCGTCCAAGCCAAACAGTCAGCCTCAAGCCCCACAAGGCGATGAAGATGAAGGCTACTACGACGACTTTGATGAAATGGTCCTCCTGTATCCCAAGCCAGGCGAAGGCGTGTATGACTTGGCACTGCCGCCTGAGAGTTCGGATCTGGGGATCATGCTCGAGGGTCCTGATTGCCGGACATTCAGTCATTGGGTCAAGGGGCAAGGGGAGATGAAGAAGGTCATCGGGACGGTGAAATAGAAGCAAGAACTTGCTATAGTGTAACACCAAATCGTAGTTGAGGTCCAAAATAAACAAGCTCTAGTGTCGTAATTGCTGTAAGTCTATGGGTATCATATCTATCTAGCGTCATTCATTATAAAATCAATCATTATCGCACGTCTATGTCAAACCTTTGAGAATTGCTCCATCTAAAAGTCCAACGCAAGAAAGCCAATTCTCAGACAATACTCCTAGCACAGTCTCTTCTGACCGCGTCCTTGCCTTTCGCTCAGCGACCGGTCGAGTCCATCGCTGACTCCATCTGCAACGTTCTGCAGCAGCGAGCCGAGTCTAAGCAGACAATACGTTCCTGCTGTGCTCCGCGTCAAACGAACGACATGATCGCCCATTCTGATGCTAGCCGTGCCGGCCGAGCGGGCTACCTGTCCCGTGCTCTCGATTGCTCGTTCAGCGAGATGGTGGTCACGCTCGAACTGAAGCGCCCGGTTGAGGAAAGTGGCCATGATCGGAACGGCAAGTATGAACAGGGCGATGACTGCTTGTACTAGCCGTGCTGTGCTTGAGCGAACAACGCTATGCTTGTCCGTTGACTGGTTGCGAGGCTCAACGCGGCTGAGTGCCGAACCAGCGGCATGTCCTTGCTGACAGCAGTCTGCGGGCAGGTATTCCCTCAAAGATTGCACTTCGTTCTCGGAGAGGTCTGCGGGCAAGCCGGCGTGGAGATACTTGACCGCGTCGATGTACAGCTTTCGTGGGGTGGTCACGTCATCGCCGCGGGCCATGCGCTGGAACGAAGTGGCTAGCATTTGGTTGCCAATCGCAGCTGCATCCCAGTCGATACCTCCTACCCGTTGCTGTTGCGATGGCTGAATGTTCTGGAGGGCACCATTCAGTCGAGTCATTGACAATTCGTCTGCTGTCGTTGATCTCCCAGCGTTTGGTGTACTTGACCCAGAGTTTGTAGCGCTCGTAACGGTGCTTGCCTCCGAGATGGTGCTGCCGGTTGAAAGACTGCGCTGTCTAGATGACGTGACCGATCGCTTCGGCTTTCTCGGTGACCCTATAAAAGGTAGACGAGAGATAATGACCGTAGGTATTGGGAAATATGTCTCCTGTGCATAAGTCTCCGCAGACACGGCACTATTATGGTCTGCCTCCATTTTCTGAGAGTAGATTCAAGCCGGAAGCTCGTTTGATTTTTCGTTAAACAGTGCACGGTCAGAGGCAAGTAGGAACTAGGACCGAACACACCCCTGGAAAGCCCTACGTCTAAAAATTGCTCGCAATTGTGTAAAATTCTCCTTTCAGAGCCGCCAGAGCATTTCAAATTCCAGGTTTTCTTGCCACAAATTGCCCCAAGTCAAGCAGAACTGGTTTTCAACCTAGGATACCGTACTATATGATCTCCTTGTTGGATGACCAAAGGGGAACAAAAAGGTCGACAGCGTGTGGCGGCTGTTAAGCAGACGTATCAAGAATCTAACATTTTGTATCAGCTAGAATGCTGAGAAGTGCCAGCAATCGTTTCTCTACATTGTCCTTATCATCAGAGAATAATAGCACATTCACATGTTAAAGTCAAGGGTCGACCGTGCCCTGCGGTTCTGGCCCACATGCTGCACGAGAAAAGTTTCATTGGTCCTTTGCACTGGCGCGACCAGTAGTGCATGGCTGAAATGAGCAAAAAGCCGTTGAGAATGCATGTGAAGGATGGCATGCAATCTGCATACTAAGCCTTAAAGTCAGCCGTAATCAACTTGCGGTTTTCGTAGTCTCCAACCACGCAGACACACTTTGAAAATCGGCATCGGCAGTCTCCAGCCCAATCCGGCCTCAGAGCATGCCGTCTGCACCACCCTCATTCCGACGACAGCAATTACTTCTTGAATTCGCTGCGATCAAGTCAAAATGTCCCGAGGGCATATACCTTGCTCCCGAAGCTGACAATCCGGCGACATGGTCGGGAGTCTTCTTCGTGCGTGAAGGGCCGTATGCGTCGGCCGTCCTGCGGTTTCAGCTCTCATTTCCTCCTACATACCCAGATGATGCCCCACAGGTTATCTTTGTTACAGAAATCTTCCACCCTTTGCTTGTACCCCTGACGATCTACACCTTCGCAGCCGGCGCACTCGATCCGAACGCAGTTGTTATCGCCGGCGAAACGGAAAGACCCCCACCAGGATCGTTCAATCTGCGATATCACTTCCCAAAATGGCATAAGCAATCTGCACCGAGTGCCAAAACAGGCGCAGGATCTCCATACCTTGAACATGGCCTGCATGGCTCAGCGGACAAGCTACAAGTCAACGAGGAGAAGAATAAAGGAGCTCCCACCTTAGTAGCCGTACTCCAAAACGTGAAGGAGGCATTTCAAAGTGCCGAGTACCTAGACAATCTCCCGCTCAGTGCAGCTGTCAATGCGAATGCATGGCACGCCTGGCGAGCGCACCGAGGCTTGCCAAAGTTTGGCTCGAGATCAGTTAGTCCTGCCGGGCCAGATGCAAGTCAAGCCGCTGGTTCCCCTAGTCTTAATCCGGGAGACTGGAACTGGGACGGAGTATGGGAAAGTCGTGTGAGAAACGGCATCCAAGACAGTCTGGGCGATGCAATGCTCTTCGGAACCAAGAACAGCCGTTCAGCCAATTCCGCTTCAACTGCAATTAGATTTGCGAAGTACGACGATGATAAGACACAAGAAATACAGGATATCATGTTCAGAGCAATGGGACTACGGCCTGCATGACAATCTTCGTGCCCACCATGTACGGGGCGAAACGTATCTCCGGTGTGTGCCTGCCCTTATCGGGTGCTTTAGTGGTCGTAGATGCTGCACTTTTGGTCTGTAGCAAAGAGATATGGGATATTCCAAGCTCGACCACACCTGCCTCATAGTAAGGGCCCAAAGTTTAGCTATTGTTGGGACCTATTACTCACTACTCACTTCTGCATCGAGTGGCCGCACAATCCCTCTACTGCCACCGAGCAAGATGCCATGGGGTGTCCAAGCTACAGTCCTCGTCTCGGTTTTCGGCGCCACGGTGTTTGTAGTCTTGCTCTATGGCATCCATGTTCACATTCGACCTCATATCAATCAACCAAAGGAGCGACCAGACATGACGCTTCCGCACGCTGAAATCATCCGGCCGGCAAGCACCCAATTACGCGCGTCTCTGTACTCATATCCATCGATGAACTTTGTCGACCCTCGAAATTCGGTGGCAGATACTGAGCTCCGAAGCAGCCGGTGGTCAACAAGCGTACACGATCTGGGCGCGGCTTCACCTCGCCTGCCGCCGTCTCCAATGACGCTTGGCCTACCGCGATCCCCCCGCATGTATTTCCATAAACCTTCTCCCGTCCAGACTCCCAAGTCGTCGTCGCCCAGTCCCAACGTCAGAATTTCCCAAATTTCGGATGAAAGTAATAATAATGCAAGAAAGAGTGTTCGGGCAGCCAAGTCAGCACAACATCTGCGGCGCAAACGGCTGACGGAATCTCACCTAAATCCCAAATCTTGCAATGATCCCGCAATTACGCGCCGCCTTCGAAGTAAGTCGGAGTCATCAATAGACACCTCGCCCTCGTTGTTGGAACTCAGCCACGCAGCGCTCTACGACCGTGCCGCCATCCAACGCCGTGCACAGATTCACTCAATGTCCGGCTTTGGCGGCATAACTCTGGTGTCGACATCGAGCACTCCACCGCGCTCGATAACTTCCTCGTGCCGACCGTATAGTCTGCCCAACCAGCGGCCGCCCTTGAGACCTGGCAGATCAAGAAGCTGAAAAAACATATTGTCAGTCGGATACAGGATGATGTACTACTTAGCAGCTTGTAATTGAAAGTCAAGAAGGAGGGGTTCGAGGCGTTGTTGGAATCTTTTTGGGCGTTTCTGTACACTAGGTTTGGTAGATACATGGATGGCATAGCATTTTAGTCATTTTTGGTTTTCTCTAGCGTGGTATAGTAGCGGTCCTATTTAAAGTCCCTGGTTGACTCTGAGGAAGAATTGACAGCATAGTTTCGGACACGCCAAGCAGTTCGATGGTGACCTGCGTATGAACGCATGCAATCAATCATGTTGAAATACGAATTCTGATAATTTGGGACAATATACACATACACAGAGGCAGTAACTTTGCAACCGCTTGCACTTCTTAGATCTACAACTGCAGATATGGCACCATCTAGTTCCCACCCACTTGAAGGCTGCATGCATGCACGCATCCAGTACCTAGGTAGTCACTGGCAGTTCGAGTTCGGTCTGAGTTTAAGTCCGACTAAGTCACACACACCCTCTGACCTTAAGAGGCTTCCAGCCTTCTTTATCATCATCAAAAAGTCGTCTGTCCGTCGGGTCTTCTTTTCTCTCTGTATCTATTGTTTTGTATTCATTTTTGTTTTCGCACTGTTGCCGCTGCGTTGCGTTGCGTTGCGCTATTTTACAGAAACACCCCCCCCCCCTCCTCCTCCTCCTCCTCCTCCAAAAGGTGCAAAGAAAGCAAAGATCGGTGGCCATGTTTAGCTTGCTAGGTAGTTAGCTAGCTTAGCTCGCTGGATCGTTTTCCCATCCCCCCGAGTCACATATAGCATGTAGCCTCAAGCATGATTGATCGCACAAGGCCAAGATATCTTTTGAGGGGTTCTGATATTCTGCTGCCTTCTCTCGCAATACTACAATCGACAGGACATGGAATGAGACGGACAGACTGATAATTTTCAATCATCGTCTGCATCGGGGCCTTCATCCCTTTCGTCGGCGCTGTCGCCTTCTTCGTCCATTCCGTCGGCCGTGACCGGAGCACCGTCTTCGGCCTCTTGTTTCCGCCTATGGCTGACGACTTTCCATTTCGCTCCGCCGCCTACGCCTGCACCTGCGCCCGCGCCCGCACTGTCGCCGACCCGGATGTACTCGCTCATGGGGAAGTAATGCTCGTTCTTCTTCATGGTGACGACCCAGGGGACGTTGTCAAAGGTCATGGCGCGCAGCCGGAAGTAGCTGTTGTCGCGGATCTTGCTGACCTCGCGGACAAAGGCGTCGAGATCTCGTGTCTTGACCGAGTTCACGTGGGTGATGAAGTTCGTCGGCGCCAGTCCGTACTGGTAGGCGGGGGATCCGCGCGAGCGAGCAGAGACGTAAATGTCGGAATGCAGCTTGGAGATCTGCTGGCGCACTGCGTGGTGCGGTCGTTGGAGGACGGCGCCGCAGAAGATGACTACCCTCGAGGTTTCCAGGTCGGACGTGGGAATGGTGGGAATGCGTAGACGGACTTCTCGGCCGGCGCGAACGACCAGAGCGTCGAGGTATTCTTTGTCGTACATAACGTCGAAGTCGCTAACTTTTGTGATCAGCCTGTCGTTTAGCGTTAGGATTATGTCTGCTTCTTGCAGTTGCTGGCCGTCAGAGCCGCCGACCGCGGGTGCACAGTCGACTTTTCGAACCGTAAAGAGTTGATGGCGGGAAGGGTTGGCTTGTGCGACTTTTTTGATCCAACTATCGGAGACGCCCATGATGCGGCATTGAGCCATCTGGATGACATAGGATTCCATGTTGAGGATGCGCAGCTTTGGAATGAGCCCTGCACGAATCTGCTTGATGATGGGATTGATTAAGGTTGTGCCGAGTCCGAGGTGGTATTCCGTGTCGCGGTGGGAGCCTTGAGAGCGTTCGCCCATGTACGTGAGCCACAGGGCTTGAACGACTCCGTCAGTACCAATCAAGACGCCGGACGAGCATTGTGTAGATAGACCAGTGTCGACGGTGATAGCATCGAGGTTGACCGCTCTGTACCTAGGGGCTGCAGCATTGGCCGGGATGCCAACTGCTGTGATATCGGTGACTACGGTCTTGGCGACCACGACACGATGGTTCTGGTTGAAACCGACAAAGATGGTATCCTGTCCCTGCTTTACGGGTATATCAGAGAGTTTTGCAGTTTGCACTGGGGCGTCAACAAGTGCAGGGTCGTACTGAATAATTGTGTAATTGGTCAGCGGGTGCAGGAAGATGACCTTTCCTTCAATCTGGAGCGAGTCGGCGATGGTGATGGTGATATCGCACAGGTCATATGGAACGATGGCCCGAGAGACGAGGACTAGGCCTTTCTCTGCATCGATGACCACGCCGAATCCCGTGCGCCGAGCCTGCGGATACCCATCGATCTTGACTGGCATAACACAGGTGACTTTGACAAATGACCGGACGATATCGGCGGCTGCCGCTTGAGCTACTCCGTCGAGTTGAATGAATTCGGCGGAACGTCTCACCGGTGGCAATGCTGGTAAAGGCTTGCCTATGGTCGTGAAGTCCCACAGACCTGTTTCGTCATTGCGTACGAGCAGACGCATCTGTTTGTGCCAGTGGCGGTCCACATGAATAATGCTCGTAGCTTTGGTGTGCAGGTCCCGTATGTGGCGATAAGTGATGACAACCCGAGACCTGTCTGCAATGCCTTTCATGACTTCAATGAATGCGTCGAGATCCGGCGTAGGTTTGTTGTCGACCGTATCGACCAGCCATCCCGAAAGAGCATTTTCCATTTTGAAAGAGCCAGCGGCCTCACACACGTAGAGGCCTTTACAAGCGATGCCGTACAATCGAGCCTGTTGATAGGAGAGGTTGTGGAAGCTGCCGCCTGCGACAGTGACAAAACGAGACGGCGTGATGGCATGGAGGTCACCGACATTGAGCACGACTTCGTGGTCCTCGCCTTCTCGTTGCACCAGCAGCGTGATCTCACCACCAACACTGGAGTCGAGTATGGCGTCAAGTTCGATGAACGAGGTCAAAAGCTTGTTGTTGACCTTGATCAGAATGTCTCCTTCTTGTATACTTTCATGGGCAGGACCTTCGGGGAGGACGATTTCAGCAACGAGCATGTTGTTGTCTTTAGGATATGCGCGGCGCATGGCCGTCTCCCAATTATCAGTAAGGCCCAATCTTCGGCAGTCATCGTAAGCCTTCAGCACCCACTGGGTCTGTATTGTGCCCCTCGAAATGTGCTGTTTGCGTTGTAAATATTGTAGTGCCCGGAGCGGACGGTCGAGGGGAAGAAAGAAATCGGTGGCGGCACCATCAGTTCGTCCACCCGCCTGTAATGCGACAGCATTTCCAGCCAGATTGACGACAGGCGAACCTGAGCTTCCTCCCGTGGCAGCAGCGGCAGCTTGGATGTAGTTTGTATTGAAGTCACTGTAGCCTTCTCCGTAATCGGGCGCGTTGCGGTCCAGACGACTGATGACACCAGAGAGGATGCTCAACTTTTCTCCTGCATCATTTCCTACGACTCTGACTTCAACGCCGACTTTTGCAGACTCTGGTTGCAGCTTCAACTCGGCCAATTTCATGTGCCGGATTGCGCCAGGATCGAACTTGAGGATGCCAAAGTCGTGAACGGGATCACGGTAGACAGGTCGCACATCGCATTCCTCGTGGTTGTCGAAGATGCAGTATCCCCAGAATGGACCAGAGCAGGCAACATGTCGATTGGTCAGAATGTAGCCTCGGTCAGCATCGACGACAAAGCCGGTCGCTTGAGACGAGAAGGACAGGTCGGTGTCGAAGGAGCACGTCTGACAGAAGTGTATGGATACCACGCTCTTGATGACCTTCTCGATAGTCGCTTGCCATTCCGGCGAGTCTCCTGCTGGGGGGAGACCTGCGCTCAGGGGGATTGACGGTGGTTGCGAAGTCTGACCGATATCGTACACCGAGCCATTCTGCGGTGTCGAGTCTCCGGGAGTAGGTGCGCCAGCTATGACATCCCGTTTCAGCTGCTTCTTTGGTCTTTCGTGGATGGCGCTGGGGCTACTCCGTCGTTTGGCCCCATTCGCATCGCCATTGGTGGACATGGCCTGTGACCAATGGTTGCCAGCAGACGATTTGAGAGAAAGTAGACTCGATGCAGCGACAGAGAACGGCAAAGTCGAGGACGAGAGGAGCACAGGTCGGGATTGTGGTACAGCGACGGTGACGGTGATGGCGCAAGAGCGTCGAGCAGGACCCAAAGCTCGAGAAAATGGTCGACGGGCGGACAGACGAAATGGTTGCAGGCCTGAAGGAACGACAGTAGCTATCGACAGAGATGAAAATGGCAAGGCTTGTTCAGCCACAGACGGAAGGGAACGTGAGTAGCTGATGCTTCTACTAGTCAACGAAAACGCTCTGCAGGTGCCCGTCTGGTAGATACAGGCGAGAGACGCGGGCATATATAAGCGAAGGCGTTCAACAATCACCAATGTCGAAACTGCAAGAAGCCGCGACCCTTCCGCGACGTCCAAGTCGTGAAAGAGAACTTGAAGGAGAACTGCGAAATAGAAGGTACATGGAACAGAAGTCCGACTGCTTGGACAATAATTGCGACAAAATCTAGTAGTTAAGGTCACTAAGGTGTAGATCTGCAAACGAGGCTGTAGATCTGGCTGCCTTGCCTTACTAATCACACCCGAGACGCCCTCTTCGTTTTCATGGGCCCTTTAATCTCTCGACACGCCCCTGAAAACATTCAAGTTACCCACGCTGGCATTCTTCATGAGTCGGGATGCTTATGATTGCGTATGCCTGTTTGAATTAGACCAATGCGAATCTGTCACGGCTGCACCTGTCCTCGGAAACGTCACGCAGACTAATGCCGTGCACTCAACTGCTCCCGGGATAGTGCTTTAGACCAAAGGCATTGACTCAACGAACTCTTCCTGGAGCTGCCTGAAGCGATAGCCACTCTCCAGAGGCGCTGTCAAGCCGCAAGACGGGATGGAATTAAGAACCCATAGTTGCGTCATCGGACCGCCCAAGCAAGACCAGAGTAGCGCTGCGGCAAATGTCATGCTCATGTCAACGCTCGCATGTGTGGACGAATCTGCTATTGCGGCCTGGGTCTCCCGAACGTGTTTATGGCAGTTACACCTGCCTGTTCACATATCGGCATCACGAGGGGGATCACCTTCAGCCTGCGTTTTGTGCCTGTATCTGGGCTTGGGCTGGAGTCCCCACTGCTGCTCTAGCCTGGGCGTTGGCCACGGCCATAGCTTTGTTCAGCGTTGACTGACTCGCTTCCGGAAACAGCGCTTTCAGCTTCTGGTATAGCGGGTGCACGGCCGTTAGATGAGTGGGAGGAACCATAATCGCTGGGCCGACTGGCCGTGATGCACTAGCCTTCTTGTTGGCGTCTGCAATCGCTGCCAAGTAGGCTAGATTCGCCTGTAATCGCCGCATACAGTCTGCGTACTCTTGACTAGGTGGCTGCTTTTTAGTAGGGTCCATGGGACTGTTCAACCCAGCCGTGGGATTGTCGGGTGTAGGCGAAGTGGGAGACTGCTGCCCCGTTGATCCTGCTTTGCCCTGTAGTTGTAGACTGGTCACCTCTTGTATCAAGTGCGCATTGATTTCCAGCAACGTCGCCACCCGCTCCTCCTCCCTCACAATCGCTTGTGGACTCATCGCCATCTGGCCCGGATTGCGCGTCTGCGCTTTTGAGTTGGCAGCTTGGGGCGTGGAACTTCCCGGCGCGTTTTGCTGCGTCATGTTCATGTTCATATTCGCGTTCGCATTCATGTTGATGCTTGGATTTTGGATGGGTTGCATGTTGGGATTACCATGTCGCTGAGTGGCGGGTGTGTTAGGTGCATTTCCCTGTGATATGGCCGACTGCGGTCGACTGTGGGGATTGGAAGACGGCTGTCGGGCACCCTGACCTACACGAATGTCAGCCTCAATTGACGCCCATGAAGCATTGCTGAACTCACCTTGCGCTATGGCGAGGTTGTCATGACTCTGTGGGCGCGCAACAACGCCACCTTGCTGCTGCTGCTGCTGCTGCTGGTGTTGTTGGTGCTGTTGTTGTTGCTGGCGTTGCTGCTGCTGTTGTTGCTGTTGCTGTTGCTGCTGCTGTAACTGAAGTTGTTGATACAGGTGGGGAGGGATTTGTCCTTGTAGTTGAGGATGGAACTGTGGAGGTCGGTGCGGCGTGCCAGCATCAGCGGTTGAGTAAGACGGAGCCTGTTGAAATTGGCTCTGGTTGATGTCGGTGGGAAAGTGAGCCATGGCTTCAGGTTGGCCCATGGTCTGCCCGCCGTAGCCAAAGCCATGCTGGTTCTGCGCGAAAGAGGGGTTCATTGTGCCCATCCACCCCCGGGCCTTGCTGATTGGGTTCTCGGATTCGTAACAACCAGAACCTTCTCGCCTTGTTGCACTAGATTCGGGCGGCCACGTTCCTGCACGTCGCCTGGCTGGGACAGGGAAGATGGGAGTTGCTTGTCCCTGGTCCCGTCAAAAGTGGACAGAGTGGAAAAAGGCTTGGAGCGGGACGACCAGTCAACGGCCAGCTCCCATGTAAAAGATGGGCAGGGATGAGCAAGCTTCCGGACGTCGATCACGAGCCGAGCGCATGTGTGACAGAGCCTTCGACTCAGCGGTCACGGAAAAAGACCAAATTTCAGTAATAAAGGTGATGCCGTTTTAGAAACACGTCCGACTCGTGTTGGTGCTGGGCGCTAATGCATGCAATGCGGCTGCCTGTCCTCAGCTCCCGCTTAAGCCTTAGGGCCATCGTTCCACCTCCTAGGCCGCCTTGGCTCCTGCAGTGGCACCCACCTAATAGACATCCTCAGGTGTTCAAGTGCTCAGCACTCGCCAGTTATATTAACGGAATACGGAATATTCAGTATTAGCGGGAGCAATCTCCAGACACCCTTCTCTAAGCTACTTCGAACGTGCTATGTATGCTTGCTTTTCACAATGGATAGGCGCACCTATCTATACCAAACCTACAGTCAGAATAAAATTCGTATAATACGTAAAAGGAAGAAAATGTGGCTGCCAACGCTAACCAACCCTGGTTTTCTGCCTGCATACCTGGTAGTATTACAACTGCCGTTATTGGGCACTCGAGTTTTGTTGAAATTTCCGGCTCAAGAGTCCACTTAACGAATTCAAGTTGTCGCCAGACCTGGATCATTTGTTCCTCTTCTTCTTAATCTCCTCAAGCCACTGTCCTCCGGGTGGCACAACATATATCCTCACCAGCCCGTCCACCACCTCAACCTTGTCGTTGCTCAAAATCCCCAACAACGACATCTTCTTTCCCAGCTTCATGATCCCTCCAGATTTGGTGTCCATGTAGCAGTCTACCGTACTCAGCGTGTATTCACTTCTCGTATCCCACGGCAGGGGCAGCATGTAGCTGAGGTGGTCGTAAAGGGCATCCTTCTCTGCAAAGCCTTTGATGAAGTCGGATTGATTGTGCATGGGATACAGGAACATGGTCGGGAATTCTAGAGTGCTCTTGGGGGATAGAGGGTCCGGCACAAGCCTCATCTCTGCGTCGGCCATGTCTGGCGGCTGCTTCTTCGAGCCACGGATTCTGATATTCCGAGCCTTCAGCGCGGTCATCAATACAAGTCGTTCTTTCCGCTGTCGATCTTGTTCGGCTCGACGAGTTCGGTCTTGCGCTTCTTTGACGCGCGATCGCTTTTGAATCTTTTCCAGCAATACCTTCATCGCTTGGTTCGACTCGTCCAATTTCAGACCTCGGTAGCATACATCGAGAGCCTCATAGACCTTGTCGAGCGCAAAGAGCGCCGAAGCAGACCGATAGTGCGCCTTGATATTGTTCGGGTTGATCTTCAGCACGGCACCACAGTCGAGCGTAGTTGAGCGATAGTTTTCTGTCAATTCATCAGCCACAAGTGTCCCCGCAGCACCAGGAACTGACAACCTCACTGAGTTCCAGATTGCACCGCGCCCGGTTGCCATACAGTTGTTCCAACAGTAATCTCTGCTTTTTCTCTTCTTCCACCGCATCCTCAGGCTGATCGAATCTTGCGCCCTCCGAGTCCTTACTCCGCAGCACGGCAATCCCCTTTGTGTAGAACTCCCTGGCGTCCGTCCATTTCTTCTCCGCCACACACTCGTTGCCCTGCTCTTTGAAGTTCTGCGCAGCCTCCGACTTTGTGCCTTCGTACTGTAGCGCTTTCAAGGCCTCGAGAGCCACATTTTCCTCGTCTGCAAAAAGAGAAGCCACTCAGTTGGGTGTTCTGCAAAAGTTCGCTATAAAAAGGGTGGATCAAAATCGCATACTTCCAGCGTCGCCGAGACTGGTCATGAAGAGAGGCGTCTTGCTCAGATCCGAGAGGGCTTCTTCGAAAGTCTTGTCTGTAAAACCTCCTCGTGCCGCAGCTCGGTCATATAGGTCGTCTAATGACGTGTCCTCCTCCTCTGCCGCACCTGGTGGTAGAGTCGAAGTATTGACGTTCATGCCCTCTTGAGCGTCATCGGGCAGTTCTTGGAGGCGAACCATCTTGTCGTCCTCAAAAGTTGAGCAGAATCAGACTGTCTATGCCCAGGTGTGTAGAGCTGGGAAACTTAGGAAGTCGCTGAGAACACCAGTGAGATCAATTGCGGAACGAACTGTGTGTCAATTATTTATTTGTTGTTCCTGAAAGACGTGCTAAAAATTAATTAATAAAATCTCCCCTCATCTCCAACATCGCAGTGATGCGAATAAGTTTGAGTTTCTAACCAACAACAACACGAACTTACCACCTTTACGAACTACAAAAGACCAGGATCGAACGAAGTTCTGTCACTACTGCTGGTGATATTGACTCTTCGCGAATCTCCATTTACGTAGAGTACATTTTAACCTTGTATTGGTTTAGCCTTCTAACAGGCTTTTGTGCTTTTCGTTAAATACCTACATACTTTTTTTTTCTCAAGTTCGAAGCTCCTATTGACTCTCGTCCAGTCCTAGTTCCGCGGCCTTGATTTGCAGAGCGAGGATCCTTGAGTAGTACCGACACAAGGCGAGATTTCCTCCCATGAACCAGAAACCCGGATGACCGGTTTTTCGCCACATCCTCCTGAACTCTCCTTCCTCATCGAGCCCCCACACGTTGCCAAGTTGGTCGGCAACTTCGTCACCAAATATCTCTCTGGCCTGAGTCCTCATATTCTGATATCCAGTTGCGAAAACAATCTCGTCCGCGTCGAGGGTCGAGCCATCTGCAAAGCGGAGTCCACGGGGAAGCACCTCTTCGATCTCCTGACCTTGCTTGATCTTGATTTTGCCATCGATAATGAGCTGAGACGCGCCGACGTTGATGTAGTAGCCACCGCCTCGTTGGTAGTATTTCATCAGGAGGCCGGTGTCTCCTGGCCCTCGATCGGTCTTGAATCCAGCTTTTTCGAGTCCATCCAATGTCTCCTTGTCGTATTGTGCCTGAAGGTCGGTGACTCCGGCCTGGAATGCCTTGAAGACCTCGCAGGGGAGACCGTGTACGATTATATCCGCGTCTTCAACAGGTGGTCCATCCTCGCTATAGATTCCCTTCAAACCGATTTCCATTATGGCCTCGCTTGATACGACGCACGTAGTCGATCTCTGGACCATTGTGACGTTATATCCTTTTTCGTAGAAGTCCTGAGCTATATCATGGCCCGAATTGCAAGACCCAACCACCACAGCATTTTTGCCTGAGCTTTCATCTTTCGCGCCCTTGAACTCTGACGAATGGCACATGTTATCGCCTTGAAAACTTGACCACCCCTTGATATGTGCGGGTAGATTCTTCTTCCCCGAGTGCCCTGTAGCCTGAACGATATGTTTTGGGTGAAATGTGCGAGTTTCAGTCGCGCCATTCGAGGTGGTTTCCACTACAACAGTCCATTGACGTTTCTCCTTGTCCCATGAGGCGGATTTCAAAGTTGTCTGCGTCCAAACGTTGAGTTCGAGCAATTTGACATACGACTCGAAAAATTCAGCTAGTTTGTCTTTGGGTGTGAAGATCGGCCAACTGCTTGGAAACTCCAAGTACGGCATGTGGTCGTAGAACACTGGATCATGCAGAACTAGCTGGTGGTATCGTCTTCGCCAGTTGTCGCCAACACGCTCCTGACTATCAACCAGCAGGGTGTCAACTCCAAGCATCTTTAGACGAGCCGCGACTGTCAAACCAGCCTGGCCGGATCCTAGATTAGTAGTCAGTATAGACGCACAGCTCTCGTGAGAAGAATGTTGCCACATACCCAGGACGAGAACGGTCGGCTCTTTGTGCTCGAACCGTTGATCGGCGTCTCTTCGCTCCTGCCAGTTCTTTCGACCTACCTGTCCTCCATGTTCGACACCCTTGGGTCTGCCCTGGTTTACATTCTCCTCCGCGCCTTTGACGGACCGAAGAGTGGTAAAGAGAGTGAAGATCTTCCATTGTCCATCTTGCTCTGCGAGACGCGCCAACCCCTGCCCGGAGCCGAGATTGGATTCGAAGGTGAAGAAAAATCGTATGCCTTTTACCTTTGCTCCCTTGTCAAATGCATCGATCAAGGGCGACCGGACAGGTGAGCTTCTGTCCACTTTGACTGAAGTGATTGGGCAATTTTGTGCCAGGAAGTCTTTGATCTTCTGTGACCCTTTTAGGGTTCGCAAGTCCCACGAAAGGGCTAGATGATCTCGCCAGTAGCCATCTTCTAAGAAAAGGGCAGCGACTGCATTTGTGTCCTTGGCTGAGAGCGCAGCATTGAATCGATCGATGAACTCCGTTGCCACAGCATCCGGGTCAATCGATGCTGATTCTGCCGATCTCGGCCATCTGGCAACAGGAATATTGATGGAGCCGGGCTCACATCGGTCCCTGGACAAAATTTGTGGGGAAAGAACCTTGACGCTCATTGTGGTGTGAGATGGGTCTTAATTTGTCTATCCTGCCTAGGGAGCCAGAATGTGCCTTTCAAGGCCGGCAGCACTTGAGGGCTGGTGCTTGAGGCCATGATATAGGATATTTTGGCCTGCGGGGGATGAGGAGCTAGGAAATGCTGCGGGGCCTTTGCGATGACCGAGGTGCGGATCTCCCTCCGAACCCCACGCGCTAATGCCCAGCCCCTTATTCGTGACGGATTCTATACTGGCGGATAAGTAAGCGGCCGTTTTGCGCGGTAAACACAAACGTCGTTTTTTGGTAGTCTGACGGCCTATGAAGATTCCATGAATGGTGGAAACGAAGCGCACTTTCAAAGACTTCGAAATGATATTGGGCGTTCGTTAGTGACTATGGAGTACGGAGTACATACCTACCTAGGTATGTCATACCGCGTAATACTCCATTGAACTCGCTTGACATGTCATGTTCCACAAGGCTTGTCAAAGCTTGGGTTCCAGGCAGCTCTTCGACGACCAGTTTTCCTTGTAGGGTTTTCTTGCCGTGTCCAAAATACACTACCACAACTGTATCAGCACCTTTTTTCATGATCATCATCATCATTATTCGAAAACTCAGCTTGAGCCTGAGCCTATAGGGTAAATTTGAAGCGGGACACTTTGCTGTGGCAATCATGTCAATGCAACGAGCATCATGGTAGGAAGGAAGGCAGAACCAGGCGACACCCCACGCTGCTTCTTCTACTCAGCATCTCATATATGTACTTTACCTTTGGGGGATTAACTAAAGAGCCAATCAGCTTCGCGACATAGTTTACAAAGGCTCGCCCCTCCTGATGAGCCCCCATCCTCTATTGCCTGTGTTCACACAAATGTGCATACATCAGAGCTTGAACGTGTGTGTATGTGTGCGCGCGCATCTTGATGGCGAGCTGAGAGATATGGAGATTATCTGGTTTAGGCTCTGACGATAGCGTCATTATGAATCTACGCTTCCAAGGCTTACGGTGTGCGGTTGCTGTAAACTATTCTTTGCTGTGGAGGAATCTAAATGATAGCTGAAGCCGCTTATGCAGCGCAGACATGTCTTACATGGCGTAGTACTTATAAAATCGAACAACTCCCCGTGGTATTTCGGCCTAACAAGGCTCTTGTCCCATTTGTAGAACCATTAAACTCCTTTCTTCTTTCGCGTCGAAAACCTCAGGGATCGATCTGTACGCCAAGGACAATGCAACGGCCCGAAACATGATTTACTGGCACGGGAATGCATTGAGAGCTCCCAGTGCTGGGACATGCATCTACCCGAACATGCGAAAACTCTCCACTGCAATCAAGGGGATCTCAACCGCACTGTCATCCGGACAGCCCTCTTGTTTTCTCCGAATGTAGAAATTTCGGCACTCCTGCACAACTTGCGCCCATTCAGACAACGCCCGTCCACTGTATCGTGCCGTGTGTAGCTCTTCAGGCCTTGGTTTGAGCGGCTTGACCTCCTTCATCGGTATTGTTTCCAATGAGTCGCGAGCTTCTGTCTCATTCAAATCGTCGAGTAACTTTTGAGACGTATGTGGGAGAGTTGGCAGAGGCAGCTTGCGGCCTTTATTTGGCGGGCTAGGCCTGCTATTGATGTATTCAAGGGAAAATCTGAAATTCAGAGGTTGGTGCGGAGGGCTTGAAGGACGAGAGATGCCTTCCCGGTCTTTGTTCCGATTCCTTAGTGGTGTGCCAGACTCGGGGCTTCCTGGAGGAGTGACTTCACCCGGACGGCTGTTGGTTGGGCCATTAAAAAGGGTGATTGATTTGAGGATACTCCATCTCTTTTTCGAGCCACTTTGCTGAGCGTCGGCCTCAGGAACCTTGGAGAGCATTGATGAATGACTGGTGTACGGTGATGGCTGATTACAATTGGCAGGCATGAGTTTGTCAAACGACGTGAAGTCGCTCGGTCGACAATGATTATCGGTGCGAATTATCAGCAACGCCCTCCCAGGAGCAGGCGCGCAGGAGTTCGTCGATGGCGGAGAAGTATCTCTCATCTCTGCATCCGCCGTCAGGTACTGGTGGTGAGCCCAGCTGGTTCTGAGTAAGTTGTACAGCCGTTGATAGATTTCCAGATCCACCTGAGATGCGGTACCATCATTTCGTGCCACGCGCCAACACATCAACCGAAAAAAGTAGTGACGCACCATCGGCGACCAGTGATTAAAGTATTGAGCAAAGAATGTCGGCTCTAGTAACCAATCCAAAACAGCCTGTCGCTTCTTCTCTTCATTAACGATTAGTAACGGCCATGTACTATACAAGAAGGCAATAACCCGTATTTGAGTCATGGTCGATTGCGACTGCATCAATTGCTTGTAGACTTTCAGCCAAAAATTCCAATCTTCTGTCTCGGCATGTAATCGCTGATATTTGGATACAAGCGGGACAAGCTCTTCAAGAAAATCACATAAAACAAAACAAGCGTCGTTGTTGTACATGGAAACCTTTCGTACCGCAGCTTTGAGGATGTACTGAAAAGCCCCAACGAGAATCTCCGCGAGGGGAGCATTGTCAGGTCTTCTGTCGCTAATACAATCTCGAAGCAGCATCACAAGACGATTCTCGCCGATGGATCTGGTGGCGTTGGGGACGGCAATTGGCAGGGGGGCCATGGCATTAGGGTTGTCTCCAGCCTGGGGTGTGTAGTGTTCTGCAGCAAAGTTCCCTGCCTGTCTGTACAGGGCGGATTCGAGGTTCAGCAAGATCTGAGCGTGGACTACCACGAAACCAGGTATTCCCATTTTCTCTTCTGGCAGCAGGCGTCGGGGTAGGTGATCGGCCACGAGAAGATGATACTGCTTAACAAAGACAAAGAACAGATCGCTATCACGACCGATCCATCGATTGATCCACGGGCCGTGCCACCTGATATGTGCCGTGTTAGGAGGTACCTGAATGCGTTTCTGAAGCTGTCGTGAGAGCGCCGCATGCGACGTAAAGCATAAAGAGCGGATAGGCGGCGGAAAACACGAGGCCAGTGCTCGAGAGATGGCGCCTGCCCTGCGTCCAGTTTCGGGTCCGTACTCAGCAAGTATCCTGCGCAGTGTACCTGGGGGAATGTGCCAAAGTCTGGCGAGGATATCTGCAACACCTGGACAATAGAGAAATGCATAGGCACACGTCTTGCCTCCAAAAATGATGAGACTCGCTGGTGCCGCTCGCATGGACAGCTTCTCGACGACAAATGCCATCTGCTGGATGAGATTTTGCGAGAAAGTGTTCCGAATGTTCTGGTAGATGGTCCTCACGAGAAAGTCAGGCTCGTCCCCATCTGCGGAGTTGTTCGGGTCCGGTTTACCCACGTCGCTGGATGCTTGCAAAGCTTCAGTTGTCGAGGATGGATAGGGAGGCACTCTCCATTCTGGACGAATCATGATTTCGCAGAGGGTTTCCAGAAAGGCAGGTCGATCAGTACCAGATATGGCTTGTTGACCAGTGCCATTGAGCAGGTCAAGCAATCCAGTCCACCACTTGTTCAGGATGACAGCTCTTCGGTCCAGATCCTCAGCTCGAAGTAGATCAACAGAAGCACGGTCAAAGGTCTTGGCGAGAAATGGCAACAGCACAGCTCTGATGGCCTTTGCTTTTTGCAGACTCGTCTTGGACTGGAACGATGTGTACTCGCCATCGATTGCGCGGAAGGAGTTCCAATGGGGATCTCTTTTACGGCCAGAATCATTGCTCTGACTGGACAAGCGATCCGGCGAGACCGATGGGACCGGAGGAACTTTGGAGCGTGGGACGCTGAGATACATCCTATCGATAGAAGCGCGACTTCTCAGAGAACTGAAAGAGGATCGACGAGAAGGCCTTTTAGAACTAGGTTCACTTTCCAACTCACTATGTTCGCTTGTAGTTCGTGAAGGGGGTGTCGGAGACGAGCTCTCTTTCCTCGAAGATCCTCCATCTTTGCTCGGGTCGGACAGTTCTTCACTTATTCGCGAGGTTTTCGGAGAGACGCGTGTCGCGGCGGCTTCTGGTAAGGCAATCGATTGGACGTCTGATTGCCCTTGTGTGGTGAACATTGCGGAATTGCGTCTCTCGGACCGGTGGGAGTCCTCTTTTCGATTTGGGGTGTGAGAGTTTGAGGTTGAAAGCCAACTCTTGCGCGAAAACATCCTGAGGGCACCCATTCCTCGGCCGGGTGACTTGCTTGTCATCGCTTCGCTCTTATCAGGCTGTCTCCCTCCCCTCTCGGCCTCTTCTATTTCATGAGCAGACACAAAGCGAGCAGCGGACATGCGTTTCTTCGTCTTCTGGGAGGCGCGACGGAATAGCTCGACATTGGCATTCTGAACAGAAGAGGTGATCTTGGCCGGTTTCTGGACGAGCGAACTGAGGACATTTTCGGAGAAGGTCCTCTTGAAAGCAGGTGGATTTTCGACAACTCCTTGAATTGTTGTATAACTTGCTGATCGCCCAATTTCTTGACTTCCTCGGCTGGAGATGGAGGAGTGAGGAGGATTCAAGGCGTGGATGGGAAGCGAAGGTAAAGGGTCGACTTTAACGGCGCCCCCCGACATGGTGGTTAGGAAGCTAAGCACAATAGCCGAGACCTCGAGTCCAGCATCGCTGAGCGTTTGAGAAGATATCTAAGCCATTGAAGATGCCAGAGTAAGAATGGGATGCGGCCAGCTGCCAGTGCCTTCAAGTTTCGTTGGACGTCGGAGTGCGAGCCACCGGAAGGGAAAGAGCTGAGTGGCTCCCAAACAATGAAGGAATCAAGTTGCCCGCGGATGGTCCGGGAGGGCACTGCAACGAGGTACTAGTAGACAAGATAACGAACAAAAGAATGAAAGCTAAAGCGACATTTGACCGCGAGACGGACAGTGGTAAGTAAATCAGAGAACGGTTCTAAATGGTGGTATCGTCAGTGCTTGCGCGTGTTGTTAGCCTTACTAAGGGACATGATTACACCTGGTATTAGTTAGGGTTCGGATGGAGCAACCACGAACAACATTCAATCAGCGACCCACCGCATTCATGCTCCAGATTCGGGTCCCTTAATATTACGAGTACACTAGTAACCCGGTTCATATTTAGATTGTGCCTGGCGCATAATAATCACTCAGGCCGAGCGCTAGTGTTTGCCCTCGCCCTGACTAGGCGAGATCATAGCTGCATAATGCCAGTGGATGCGCGTAATAGATGAGCTAATTATCGGACACTGTTCGGCAGGCTGAGGGAGAGCTGGGCGCACCCACCAACGCTTTTAGGCTTAGTAGAAAGACTAAGGACCCCATGGAGTAGTATATACGAAACGATCGTGACAATCCTAGGTCCTTATCTACGGAGTAGCTGTCACCTACGAGTACATTATTGGTGGTCTCTGGATGCCTTCTTTTGAGCACAAAATTCATGCTCCTGGTTAAACGCCTAATGCATCGTCTAATTTAGTCGGACTGGGAATGAGCAGAGCATGAACCAAAAGATTGCCCGACCTTCACCAACGGCATCGTGCGGTTGAGCTAGGACTTTGGCACATCCACGCTTACTTCGTAGCTCACCCGCATCAGAGCAGCGTAACACACGTATGCTGCTTCAAATGTGGCGTCGACGCAACGTGCATTGATTCCATGTCGTACACGGTGGAATTGCACGTTTCATTCATCGCAACTTGTGCAGGTGCTCCTTGTGCTGGTGGGGTCTCAAGGGCACTTGGATGGCTCGTTCACGATCGGTCAAAGCAATTATCGGGACAAGTTTATCCAGTACCATTCTGGAGTTCACAACAAGTCCGTACGTTTCTATATCAAGTACAAATTCGAAGCAGCAAGAAAGTAGCGACCTATCCGTAAATCAGCAGCAGTAGGGGACGAAGCACGATAATTCACCAGCAAGTAGCTTGTCGAAGTCGTTGCAAGTATTGCCACTTTCAGTACGGTAGTCAAGATCATCTCGAAGGTAGAGAGAACGGAGAGTTGCAGCTTGAGGGAAGCTCGCAAGGTAACGAAGCGGTTGATCGATTTATCATTTCCCATCCGCCTGTGTTCGAGGTCGATGGCACGCACCGTCCAGTGCTTGAGTAGATGGTCGCCAGACAACTTTTCTGACCTTCGAGAAATCAAAATTGGTTCGACATTCGAGATGGCCGATCGAGAAGCATGTGCTTGCCTCTTGTCGCTTTGTCTTTTGAAAACGCTACGAATGTTGGCAGACGCTGCTAAGGGTTTGCTAGACCTCTCCGATTCCCATATTTACATTGGCGTCCCCAAAAATCAGTGGTGAGGTTCTCCTGTCGACAGCTTGCCATCGATGTTCTTTAAGTCTTCAAAATAGTCTTCCTCGGGCTCGGCTGCTTCATCTGCAGATGCCTGTCCTTCAACCTCCACGAGTTGATCTTCATACTCCTTCATGTCGTTTGCTAAATTGCTTTCCTCGGGAGACTTTGGAGCAGCAGGGGGTGTGAACTTTTGGACGTGACCTTCGGAATCGGATGCTTTTGCTTCAGGGGCCTTGTATTCTCGCAGACTCTTCAAGTACATGTCCTGGATCAAATCCGCTATACTCGCGTCAGAAGGGTGAGATGAGAATCAAATGAGTCGGTGCTGCGTACGTTTTCTTGCTGCCGCGTAGACTGCAAAGCTCCGCTGTGGAACATAAATGCTCCTTGAGCTCACTCGAGCCGCAAGAGAGCTCTACATTCCCGTCAGCCGACTGATATTGGACTGTCCTTGCGCAACACTTACCACTACCCTCAGAGATCGCGACATCTTGTAGTCTGAGGAGATGGGGGTTGATCAAAGTGTTGTAGCTGGACGTCAATTCGAGTGTACTCCGAATCCAAAGCTCTACAGTCACGTGCTAAGCTTGGCTAAACGCCGCCTTGTGCAAAAAAATGGATGACAAATCCAAGGCTGGACTTCGTTTGCTGCCTGGCCTGGGCCTGGGCTTTTGCCACCGTAGGGTTAACTGGCACTCCCCCGGTTTGTGAGCAGACGCTAAGGCTCCCAACCACAAAATGACACTTTCTTTTCTCATCTCATCTCGTCGCCTCTCTTCATCCTCCACCATCCTGCTTCTCCTGCCCGCATACCTGCGACGTCTGACAATATCGCTCGCGCTTGACAAAGCCGTCTGCGAGAACGACATTGTCAGGTCTACAATCTTTTTCTTTTTTGACGACGACTTTCGTGTTCACAGCGGCTGTCCGCTTGCTTACGACACCTTCACTGGTTGATCAGTCCGACTCAAACGAAATTCTTATTTCACTACGTCGCATCACTCGCACTTTCTGCGTCTCTCTCTATCGCTGCGTTCGCCGTGAATTTTTTGTAGATAGCAATCCAAATACAAGAAACCAATCCGGGTACTTAGGATCTCGATCGATCGTCCAAGGTACCGACATTCAATACAAACTTATATATTCATCTCCTGGTTCATACTGACGTTCACTTGGCGCAGAGTCATTCCGCCTCGCGCATCGCTCGCCTCTCAAGAGCCGAACCTCTTTCTCTGGAGGGCATCCCCCTCTGTTTAACCTAGGTCGCCAAGCTGGGTTATTCACCGCTCTTCGTGAAAACCTTTGTGAAGAAATATAATCTACCGAAGTCGTATTCGGGGATCAAAAAACGTGCATCCAAACGCTTGGGCTGCACAATCAGTGGCTCGGTGGCCAAGTCTGGTGTGCTAAAGGACACAAAAGCACAGCAGATGGCCGCGGCACCGGCCATGGTCGGGCCACCCGCCCCAGGCGTGGAAAACCTGTCTCCGAGCCAGCCTGCTTGGCGAGAGAACCTCAACATTCACCTGACCTGCCCCGACTGTAAAATTTTTCCTCCCGACCTCATTGAAGAAGATGCGGATACTATCTGTGCAAACTGCGGTCGAGTTCTGGCAGAGCGCTTGATCAGCTATGAGTCAGAATGGCGAACTTTCAACACCGACGAGAAAGGTGGAGATGACCCAAATCGGGTGGGTGATGTTGAGAACGACTTACTCTACGGCAATGCGGGAACTGTTATTGGTGGTAGTGGACCCAACCTATCCAAGGACACCCGCAAGCTCAAGAAGGCCCAGGCTCTGCAAAACGAAGACAAGCATAACCGAGTGCTGCAAAACGCCTACAACCAATTGGACAGTTGGGCAGAGTCTGAGCACTTCACCATGACAGTCAAGCAGTCAGCCAAGAGCTACTACAAGCAGGTCTACGATGCCCAGATGTTTCGTGGTAAAAATAGTAATGCTATTTTGGCCAGTTGCCTCTTCATTGCTTGTCGAGCTAATGGCGTGCCACGGTCATTTGCAGAGATCATGAACTTGACCAAGATCCCCAAGAAGGAGATTGGACGAACATACAAGCAGCTTGAAGCATTCTTCCAGAAGAATTCCGACATTCGTATCAAGAAGATTGTCGACGATGGCGGTATCGTCAACGCTGATGCCACAGCTTACAAAGCCACCACCTCATCGCGACCAAGTGTTTTGGTTGGCCGGTTCTGCGGCATGCTGGGCATGCCGTTCCGAATTCAGGCTATCGCCACCAAACTTGCTGAAAAGGTCTCAAGCATCTCATCCCTAGCCGGGCGAAGCCCTCTGTCGACCGCTGGTGCGTGCATGTACTTTGCTTCTCATCTGCTGGGGGCTGGCAGAAGCCTGAGTGAGATCAGCACTGTCAGCAACGTCAGTGATGCGACAATCAAACAAGCATACAAAAAGCTGTATGAACATAGAGAAAAGCTCATCGAGCCCGACTGGCTGGGTCCACAAGCTCCGTCCCTCAAGGATCAATCCAAGGAGACTCTTTTTGGAGACGTTGACAAACTCCCGAAAGCCGCCTAGGCTACTGGAACGTTAGCTGATCATTGATGTATTGCGAGCGCTGCAACGTGCTTTCGCACCTTGAACGCGACTCTCGCGCACAAAGCGCATACACGATGTACCACAGCAGATGACGATGTGTCAGGCCTCTGAGCAGCTTGGCCTGCGTGTGGTCCATCTATATGTCGGAGCAGTTTGTGGAACTGTTACTTTCCACCGTCTTTTGGCAGCTCGCGTTTTTAGCGGACAAAAGTGGTCAGAGGCATCTCACGGGGAATGGATCCGCCGAAAAGGAAAGACAAGATATGAGGGAACGGTCTCAGAGAAGGGTTGGACAGTCGCTGGTAGCACAGCATTTTCACTGTCAAGCACGCGTCCTTGAAGCGAGGCGTGTACGCTGGACATTGTGTGGGTGATGTACTACATTCAGCGATGGCATCAATCTCGATTACAATCTCACATGTCTTCCTTTCTTTCCCCATTTCGCTACCATGCTACTTTCTTCATCTGCATCATGAATCTGTACCGTCCAAAACATCCACTTGAGCATAACGTACCTGTCCAGTGACGCATTATAATATGGTGATATAAGGCTCTAGGCTTATATTTCTGCAGCCTCCATTGGTACACGCCGGTAGTGTTCGCTGCTTGTCATGTGAGAGACCGAAGCACGCCGAGGCCAACCATTCATTGCAAGCCGCACGTTCACAATTGGTTGAGGTGCAAGGTTACCTCCACTTCATCTTCACATCTAGTGCATCAAAACGGTGTTTGATTGAACGGCACAGCATATGCTGCTCACAACCAGCCGACGTCTGTACGAGATAGCTGACCTGACGTTCTTCTGAAGTATTAATAGTTCAGTCTTCACCGTGAAGCACACAAGCGGAGGTATGTCGAAATCTGTCTTCCCTAACTCTTCAGTGTTTCTATCAAAATGCTGATCAACTTTGCTAGAATTGCATTGCTAACCGCGCACGTTCTCGCAAAGTCGCCATCCTTCGACGGACGCCCATTCGGCAAGGTCGTGCAAGCTCGGCAGGTTCCAGCTGATCGATCTGCTCTCGAGGTCGACCTTGGGTATGCGATCTACCGGGGTTGTGCCAACTCTACGACCAATTTGAACGTTTTCAAGGGGTGGGTGTAAGGTTTGGATTTAAAGAATTACGTTGACAGGACCTTGCAGAATTCGCTTCGCCGCGCCTCCAACAGGGACCTTGCGATGGCAAGCTCCTGTTGCTCCAGCAGTGGACCGTGGAGCACCAATTCCGGCCACTTCTTATGCACCGCAATGTCCACAAGGCCTAGATGCATCATATTCTCCAAGGTCAACCGATAACAGCCTGTCGAATGAGGATTGTCTTTTCCTCAATGTCTATTGTCCGAACAATGTGACGGGTCCCCTGCCAGTCCTCGTCTGGATCCATGGCGGAGGCTACGGTGCAGGCAATGGGCGGCATGATTTTTCGACCCTCATTAACACGAACAACAATCGGTTCCTGGTTGTGGCTATTCAATATCGAGTAAGAGTTTGTGCACCCTGCTGTGTGACATTCTCTGACTCATTCCTAGCTGGCTGCTTTTGGTTTCCTCGCTTCTGACGAGGTCTATCGGAACGGAATGGTCAATGCAGGCATCCTGGACCAATACTTCGCACTGCAATGGGTCAAACAGTACATTTCGCTGTTCAATGGAGACCCTGATCGAGTCACAATTTCTGGCGAGAGCGCCGGGGCTGGCAGTGTCTTGCTACAGGCCATGGCTTACGGAGGGACTTTGGGGGAGTCTTTGTTCAGCAACTTGATTGCGGCATCGCCTTACCTGCCTACACAACACCGTTATTCAGATTGGGTGCCTTCACAGTCTTACTACTCCTTTGCGACAGCAGCCGGATGCGCACCAGCCCTGCCATATGGCGCTAATGGGACCACCTCTATTTTCGACTGTCTTGTCAAGGCAGACACAGATACATTAATCAATGCCTCAGCACAAATCTCGCAGTCTGGTACATATGGAATGGTAAGAGGCGCTGGCCTGGTTGGTGCATGGCTTATGCTGACACTTCCGTAGTGGGCGTTCTTACCTATCACGGACGGCGTTTTCATTCAAGACATGCCCTCCCGGCAGCTTCTCAGGAAGAAAGTCAACGGCTTGAACGTTCTCTCAGCCAACAATGCCAACGAAGGTGCGCCCTTCGTCCCTCAACAAATTGCAACAGAAGGCGATCTCATTTCTTGGCTGCGCATCACGTTCCCTCAATTTAGCGCCAACGATATTGCCAAAATTCTCCTTTACTACCCTGCTTCCAATGCTACAACAGACCCTTCCGCCCCCCTTTTTGCGACGGCAGGTGACATCGGGCCGACAGCTGTCGATCAGTCTAACGTCGCTACTGGCCAACAGCAGCGTATGAACAACATCTACGGAGAAACCACCTTCGTCTGTCCAAGCTACTGGCTTGCTGAAGCCTACAGCGAGAACGTCTTTGGTCGAGGGAAGGCGTATAGATATCAATACAGCGTGCTACCGGGTCTTCATGGTGTAGATGCAAGAGGATACCTCGATCCTACAGGCGAACCTCCACATAGTGCCAGCTTCAGTCGAGCGATTCAGCAGATCTGGGGGAATTTTGTCGTCAACAGCGATCCAAGTATTTCCGAAAGTGTCGCGCTGGGCGAGACGAATGGAACGGCGAGCTCGTCGAGCGGTGGGCAGAATCCAGCCACAAACTGGCCCCTCTACAGCACCCACAGTCCCTACCAGATAGATCTGAACCAGACTGGAGGATCACTCGTTCCGTTTGAGTACAGCGGCTTCAATCTATCGACACTGTCTGGGCCGGGAGTCGTCAATGACTTCAGGCTGGTCAATGCGTACACCTGGGAAGGCGGTCGAGGTATCAGATGTGACTTTTGGAGAAGCATGGGAGAGCTGGTACCCGAGTAGGTGAGTATATATTACAGGAGAGAGATGGAGAATATGTTACGGAAGGAAACGACTCGTTGAATTACAGATAATGAACGAAAGTGAGGAGGGTCACCAACGAATACAGTTAATGATAATCACGTCTTGTCGTGGGCAGTGGTGGAAAAGGCTTGACACTGAGCAATGCAATAAAATTTGAACATCCTCTGAAACAGCTGGTGTTTTCCAAGTCAAAGGTATCTCTTCATTCTCACAGCCCAGCGCTAGGTTCTCATGTGTGGAAACTTCATCCACGTTGTAGCGGGGACTCGTTAATATGGGTTCCTAACTGAACAGGTCTCTTGATGCAGTGCGGACTCACTAATTACCCGTGTTCTCATCTACCCGGGCATGTGTGTAACTCTACCTTTGGGGACCCCTGTATCCCTCGTGGCCGGTGAAGAAAGAGAGCTTTTAGCACTCCCGTTTACAAACTCACCCCCAAGATGGATTCGACGAGAAAGACATATTCTCAAAGACATGTGTGGGGGATGCGAGACTCTTGCTATGTTCTCAGCACACGCTCTTCCATCTTCTCGACTGTCGGACTGTGTCGAAGTCTGTATGTTCTACAAAAGGATACATCTGTCTCAAGCTCGGGTACGGGGACGCTGCATGTACAACCCATTTTTCAGCGCAGTCGAACGTGTATTTGGTGGTACAAAACATCTATGGGCCATGTTTAATCATAGGCTCTATAATATTCGATGGGCCTTCAGTCAGGCAGGCACCCCTTTCCAGTTGGCGGAACATACATCATCCGGAGTAATCCCCTCCTCAAAAAGTAATACCACCTTTTCCGTAACCGAGTGAAGTGTTAGATGAGATAGGTCTAGACAGACCTCTTCTCGATGCAGTAGAGCAGAAGCCCCATCAACTTGCAACCATACGAACCATGTCTGGCACGGTCCAGCCAGCCAGCGTGGTCAACTGGGGGAAAAGGTCAACAAAAGCTCGTATAGTTCAAAGCCCTACTTTCGCATTGTGTCAGCTACGACAAAAGTTGAAAATAATATCAACTCAGATAATTCGTGAATAATGTATATAATATAGATGATAGTCGCTGTGCCAAGGTCCACGGGAGGGTGCCCAGGTGTCGTCAAACCACACCCCCCGTGAACCCCCAACTCAAAACGCACAAATCAAAAAAATACACGACCCAACTACTTAGGTCCCATTATTGGGAAACATCAATACCATCTTCCGGTTTCCCATCTTTTCTCTGCCTCCCTCGCTCTAACCTAACACACACCTCTCTCGACAATTAGTCAACCATGAATATATAAAAGATTCAGACCCAAAGAAGAAAAAGAGAGAGAAAAAGACGGCGCTAGACTTGCGTATCTACTACTTCTTCTTCTTCTTCTTCTTTGCTGCTTGAAAACATTGGGACCGGCGGTATCCCGGCTCTCTCTCCCCATGCAGTTTTCCCGTATCAACAAAAAACCAAAAACAAAAACGAGGAGAAAAGTCGGGATGGAACGAATGGAACTAAACGCCAGCTTGGTATACGTCCTAAAAAATAGGTGTGAGTTGCTGCCTCAAAAACTAAAGAATAGACTTTTCTTTTTGGGGTCGAACCAGCCCACAGAAAATGTGGGAGGGAAGCCCCTAAGCCATTAATTAATTACCGCACACCACTACCTAGGTAGGTATTACATAGTTACGGTAGTTAGGAGGTGGAAGTCCACGGGAGTCGAGGTTTATTCCTCCCTTCCTCCGTACTTTGCCCAGTAATGATCTGACAAAAACCCGCTTCTGCAGGAACCCGTGGGAACCCGCCCCACGTCGTCCCCGTTGTTTCGGGTTGATTTTTTTGTGTGGCTTGCAGAAATCAAAACAACACCCGTGGGACTCGAAAAGGCTTTGTTTCGGGCCCTGGTGAGTTGACTTCATGCACGCATGTACATATGCATATGGTTCGAATGGGCTTGAGTAGACGAGTTTGAGATCAGGTCAGAAGAAAACATAATTAAGGTATATACCAGTTGAAAACGTCTCTACGTGCCACGCTTGAGACGGTCTGAGTGCATTGGATGGGCAATACACGGTTCGTGGGGCAGAGAGCCAGGTTGAATGTCATACGCGAGCTGGGAAGCTGCAGCAGCTTTTGTGTCAATTGCCGTGTCTACGCGTTTGAGATTCGGGAGTCGAAACGTGATGACAGAAATCACCCGTGCCAAGTAGGAGGAGGTTGAGTAGATGGAAAGAGCGCACTCAGCATTTGCGGATTGTGGCCGTGCATATCTAATCCTGTCTGGTCTTGTCATCTCTGAAGTCTCAATAAAACCATCCTTCTATTTTCTTGTTTTTTTGGGGTCCGTCATCACCTCCGTCTCCCACCAGCCCGCAGCAGCCTATGTATGCACCGATCAACCCAAGTACATGCGCTCCTGGCTCCATGCTCCAGGTTCCGTCTATGCTGGCACCGAAGTTGTCCTCGAGATCATAATAAGCCCGCCGATGATGCATGTCCCCAGAAAGATGTTGCCCAGAGGGACGACGCGCCAACGTATCTATGCGCATATATAAAAAAGTTTATAGCTCGAAGTACTTCCGCTCGCAGCAATAACGGCCTTGGTCCTGAGAGTCTCCAATAATCAACATCGGTGTCTTGTCCGGACTGACCCATACAGCGCTCGCGAAACTCGAAAGACATAAACAAAGGAAATTCATCAGCAATCCCGGGGCGTCGAAAGCAAGTGATGCGGCTGCACAGCAGGCGGGCCATACCGATTTGCCTTATGGGCTGCAAAGGTATATGCAAACAGAACGCTTGACATGCTCAAAACAAACTCATTGGTGAAGCTGATTCAACCAAGGTAGGTCTTGAGGTTTGCTTTGGGGCCCATACCACCGCAGCCGCCACTGGCAGCGCCTGCGTAGGTGCCGAAGTTGGCGCCTGGCTGAGATCCAGTTGCGCAGTTGACAAGTTCATAGTCGGTCATGCACTGATCGTTGCTGTTGGTGCACTTGAACACACATGTGTCCATGTCAGATGTGCATGACGGTCCAACAATGCTCATGGCTCGGCCGTTCATCTTGACCTCTCGAGAGACATCGACAACGCCATACGTGGGGTCAAAGGTACCCTCGCCCCAGGTCTCGTAGACCTGACCATTGACTAGTTTGGTATCTGGGTAGACAGGAGCCCATGCGCCAGACCATCCGACAGGGAACGAGACGGTTTTGCTGCTTCCGGCAGGAATGGAGAGGGTGATCTGAGGCACGGCAGCGTTGACCCAAGAAGAAGCTGGGCCCCAGACGACGAGTACGAGATTGTCGCTTGACTGATTGATGTACTCATTGGTGAAATCGCCGTCCCCACCAATCCATGGGGTGCTGCTTTGAGAGGTTGGGTTGAGCCCGAGACCTTTGAGTCCAATGCTCATCAAATTGCTTCCATCAGCAGCACTGACCAGACTGGTATCACGTCGGTCGAGTGCTCGTGCATGACTGTGCTGGTGTCAGAGGTGTGGCAGAACTAGAGCTGCGGGTCAACTTACGTATGAGACCTCATGAGATCGGTATGGCGAGCTGCGTGGTTGTGCATCTTGCCATAGTGAGCAATGGAAGCAGCGGTGGCCTGTCCAGCAGCGAGGGTGCCTAGCACCAGTGCAGAGGTTGAGAAACGCATGTTGGATGTTTTGTAAGTGTATTTGTGCCTTTCAAAGGAATGTAGTGGTTGACGCGAATCACAGATCGCAGTTCGTCAAGGATTGGACGCTTCGAAGAAGAGAACGAAGAAGCTGGGAAGTCGTGAAGGGAATGAACACGAATTCAGTCTTGTAAACGAGAGTAAGAAGAACAAAGCAGCTGGCAGATAAAGACAAGCCGAAGACGATATACCGACAAAGGCCGCAGAACCGAAAGGAGGGAGACAGCAACGCTTAGCAGGGGAGGCGAAATGAAGCAAGCACAAACAAGAATCCACCTGAGTAGCATAGTGCAAACATAGTGGTTAGAGCCACAAAGACGGGGCTCCAAATTTCGTGTTCCTGACCAAAGGTATGCATGCCGGCATGACTCCAGTCCAGGGTTGATGAAACAACAAGGTTCAAGGTAATCTCAGGGAATTCAACGAATGAGCGTTTGGTGCCTTGCATGGTGGTGCGCGAAGTATCGGCTAAGACTTGACCTAGCAAAGGACCGCATTTTGCCGGCGACCTATGCAGATCTCGTCGCCCGGTGATGAGGTGGCTGAATAATGACCAGCTCCCAACTGACCCGGATGGTAGGTGCGCTTCATCGTGATTTTAAAATGTGTAGTCTCTATAGTTCGATTGACTATACATAGCCGTTTGCTCGTCGTTTTTGGGCTCGTTCGAAAGTCGGCAAGTGGTTGGGGAAAAAATGGGTCGGAGCACTACTGACGCGACCTACACCGTCGGTTGACAAGTCCAGCTATAGCTAATTCTGTCTGCGTGTACCGTGGTACACGGATCCAGGTTTGTGGTGAACATCGAATCAGCTTCGGAGCGCAAAGCACAAAGAATGCAGGCACTTCCTGATGCGGCCTATCATTGCTTTGTCGTATCTGCTAGCAGGAAAAAGTTGTGCCAACTGCAACCCCGGTCGCGCGTTGGCAGACTGACACCTACGCTATTGATGTGGTGAAGTGTCGTGCGTAACATGTATACCTGGGAACCATTGTGCAACTTTTTTTTTCTTCGCGGGAAAAACTCACAACGTTTCCTGCTCGCCTATGCTAGCTTGATGTATGGCAGATCTTGGATGCAATGCTTTGAAATTTTTTGACGATACGAGCTGTCCGGCATAGCTCGCGCAGTCATTGTCGACCCCAAACAGGCGGTCACAACAAGATCCGTCTTGCATCCACCAGAGATCTCCCGTCAAGAACGTTTCTGCGTCACCGGGTGTGCTGGCGCAGCTTACCAGAGCGAGGCCTTGATTTCCGTTTCGGGTTCGTGCTCCTTCCGCAGCGCGCATTTGACTGATTCGTCGTCTTGTTACTGAGAGGCGCGCGCCTCAGTCTCAGAATATTCCGTATCAGGTTGAAAGTAAGACTTGGCAGCTCGGCGCTCGATTCACCGTATGATTCCACCCACCCATCGGGTTTCAAGAGCAGCAGTGGGTTCGCAACTCGGAACCCGTCACAACACCTGCAGCACTAGACGTGCCCAAATGTTCGCTCCCAAAAGTCAACCTGGATGTTGTACTATGGCATTGCCGAGAGGCAAATCAGCTGCAGCTATTACGTATGACCACATGGCGAACCTTCGGTAGAACCGTTGACAAGGATATATCCGCGGGTCCGGGTAGATCTGAGTATATAGAAGCAAAGATGTTGCGCTAGACGGCAATGCAAGCTACAGGACAAGGTGACTGGAGAAAACCAGGCTTGCTATGGAGTCATAATAGCAAAATTCATTTTGTCGCTCAACCGTAGCACTGGGAACGATGGTTCGTTGGGGTCAATTGGGAAAAGGAAGCCACGAATGAAAGATGTTGTTGCCGTTCAGAGGCCACATGTGAACACAACCCACAATGTGTATGCATTCGCGCGCAATCCGTAGTAGATGTAGCATGACCGTTTGCTCCACGCAGACAACGCCTTCACTCCTCTGCGTTAGGCGTAGAAGTTTACGGTATCCTTCTTCTTCGCCGTCACTTCGGCTATCGCATCGACGTAGTGCTCATGCGTGATCTTCGTCTGGCCTTTTCTTAGTGCAATCATGCCAGCCTCCACACAAACAGCCTTCAATTGGGCACCACCAAACTCATCTGTGCTTCGCGCCAACTCTCCCCAATTCACGTTATCTTCGTCCACGGTCATCTTCCTAGAATGGATTCTCAAGATATGTGCACGTGACTCCTCGTTGGGTAGAGGGAATTCGATCTTCCTGTCTAATCGCCCGGAGCGTAGCAGGGCGGGGTCGAGCACGTCGATTCGGTTGGTGGCTGCTAATACCTTGATACGGTCGTCCGAAGCAAAGCCGTCAAGTTGATTGAGAAGCTCCAGCATTGTGCGCTGCACTTCTCTGTCACCACTCTTTTCAGAATCAAATCGTTTCGTACCAATAGCATCTAGTTCGTCGATAAAAATGATCGAAGGTGCCTTCTCTTTGGCCAGCGCGAAAGCATCTCGTACCAACTTCGCACCATCACCGATGAACATCTGCACTAACTGCGGACCGGCAAGTTTGAGGAATGTAGCATTTGTCTGAGCAGCACATGCTCGTGCAAGTAGAGTCTTACCGGTACCCGGAGGGCCGTACATCAAAGCACCTGATTGTGTTAGCAGATATGACTGTCAACAATGGACTTTTCGTCTGCTTACCCTTGGGCGCTTTGATTCCGATTTTCTTGAATCTCTCTGCCTCCTTCATCGGCCAAACGACAGCCTCAACCAGCTCTTCAATCTGCTTGTCAAGACCGCCAACATCCGTGTACTTTTCGGTAGGCTTCTCATCGACCTCCATAGCTTTGACCCGCGAATCGTATTCTGCCGGTAACGTGTCCAAAACCAAGTAGGAGTCTTTGTTGACGCCAATCAAGTCCGCCGGCTTGAGCTTCTCATGGTCGACGAGGCCGATGAGGGGGAGGAAAATGGTCTGCCGAGTAGAGGTCTTGATCACAGCTGATTTGCCAACTCTTGTAGCATCCAGATCAATATTTGCCCCTTCCTCAGCGGCTTCGGCTTCCACATCGAGATCGAGCAGCTCAACCACGTTGCCGACAAGGTAGGGAAGTTGCCTGGCAAGAATTGTCAGAAATGTCAGAGTTCCTTCGACGTGCAGATGCCGCTTACCTGTTATTCTCGATCTTCTCTAGATTGTCCTTGACCTTCTCTTTCATAGCCGCCTCCTCATGTTTGAGGCGCTGGAACTCGGACTTGAGAATCTTGAGCTCGTTCTCCAGCAGCCTTCGCCGATTTATAATGTCTCTTGTGCTTGACTGGAAGATTTCTTCATCCAGATATTCTTCCTCTGCCTGCTCTTCAGAGTCTTTCATGTCAGAATCTCCCTTTGCGCCACCTTGTCCACCAGGAGACTTTTTGTCTTTTTCATCCTTGTCCTTCTGCTCTTTCTCCTCGCGATCCATATCATCAAGATCTTCTAATGTAGACATGTTGGCGATGTGGCGTTTCTTGCACCGTAGGAGGTTTGCGCGACGACGGAAAGTTCAAGATTCGACCAAGCTGTTAGAATTGGGTTATTGAACAGTGTGCACTGTGAAATAGATGCCCGACAGAAGTATAGATGAACTTGATGAGATCAGTCTCATGGAACGGAAGGTCAAGAAGACAAGGCGCGAGGCTGCCAGAGACAGTGTCGAGTACTTCGTAGACGCCAAGTCTTACAGGGGTCCGTGGACTGCCGCGTACTTGCCCGCAGCCTGATTATCCCCTACCTCAATACTACACCAGCATTCAACATCAAAAATGTTTAAACGTTTCACTGTGCAAGTTCGTACAGTAATTGCACTTACATCACCTAAGAAACCCCATTTAACATCTCGAGCACATTAAAGGTTTGAGGCAGAAGCATTCGAGAAGAAGAGGGTGCGAAGCTTGACAACTTTTTATTGTTCTCACGAACATCTGTATGTAATCTATTGGGTATAATCCATATAAACGTGGAGTACTGAAGACCCCAACACTGTGTCCTCCCAGCGACGCTAAGAATGACTGTAGAATTCATTCCACCTTTTTGCCTTCTCTTTCGTATAAAAGAATGACGTATAAACAACACGGATGCGAAAGGGCCTCGCCCGAAGGTTTATCGGCCAGTATTAAAATTTTCCGTAATGAATGCATCAAACAAGACATGGAAATCATGCTTGCACCATCTCAAACCAGTAACGCTATGCGTGACCCCAATAAATGGAATTTTGCGAAAGGGGTATCTTGAAGTCATCGACAGGAGGGTAAACTTCCACGACTCCACAAGAGATGGTGATCGTGAGAACGACTCGATCCGACGGAATTATAGCTGTAACAGAGGTCGCTATCAGCTCGGATCAATTCTTCTCACATAAACGCCGGTTGAGCCACGAAGATCGGCAGAACTCCAAACCGTTCATTTTCGAATTTGCACATGCTTCAGAATGTCGCCAATAAAGGATTTTAGGCCCCGTATCGTAAACCTCGTAAGCTGACTTTAGATGAAAACGGAACGCTCATAAATGGTTGTTGAATGCCAGGAGGATGTGAAACGCAATGCAATCAGACATAAGGATACTGACCCATCACATTGCATTATTCAATCGTCAGGCAGTTGATGTAACTAAAACAAAGGCCGAAAAAAGTCGAAGAACTTTTAAACATCTCAAGGTTCCAGGCCATGTCAACCAACCACAGTCTGTAGGGGATAGCCATGGTTGGACATGTAGTATTCCGAGGCACCATTAGGAGACCAGGCACTGTTGTGTGCATAGCCCTGACCATACTGCGGGAGGTAATACGGCGAGATCTGTGGCCGTTGTGACGAGTAAACTGATTTGGCAGGGGTGTTCCAAGCAGCTCTCGAGTACGTATCAGCCATTGTTGCATAATGCCAATTACCGGTATAGTAATCTGGTGTGGTAGGTCCGCTGTGGTGTGTCGAAGGGGGCGAGTATTCTGAGATTTGTCGCTGACCCCACGAGGCGTCGTATGGAGAAGCTTGCTGGTATTGTGGAGGAATAGGACCTTCGGGCGACATCAGTGGCTGGTGCAACGATGAATGTCGAGAGATGTTGGTGTTGATAGGTGCCAGTTTCTGGGAAGCCTTTGCCTGTGCAAGCTGAGTTTTCTCCTCGTAGGCATGCCAATGCTCGATCCACATGAAGAAACCTTGGTCAGGGTCATACATGAGACTGTGGATTTCCCAGTTGAAATCTTTCAGCCAGTCAAGCTCCATCGCGTTGAGTTCTTTCACGGGAATGTTGCTGACCTCCGCCCAAGATCGGTTCTGGAACGTATTGTCGTCAAGGAACTTGCTGCCCAGAAGCAAGCAAGTTGTCAACATTCTCGTCAAAGCGCCAGAAGCAGTCATGTCTCCTTTCTCAAACTTCATCCGTTCCTGCAGATAGAACAAGCCCAACATGATTGTCGAGCTTGGCAGTCTAGTCGAAGAGAGTATCTGTAGAACGTATTTTCGGAACTGCTGAGTGGGTGACGCGCTCACACGTGAAACCATCTGTTGGCACATTTCCGCAACAAAGTTGGACATCATGTCCATGTCGTAGTCAAGATGTTGCGCCACTCCGCCTGTTGGTTTCTCCTCTTTCTGTTTGACATCCGGCAGTGGTTGAGAGTACTGGGCTGTGTAACCCATATCATTGGGGACTTGGATGGGAGGGAGGACTGGTGCGGTTGTTGGGCCGTACTGATACTGCACAGGCAAAGGCTGAGGATAGTTCATCGAATAGTCCATTACCTGAGAGAGTTGCTTCGACCGACCATGGGTGTGATGAGCGTGGTACGCAGGCATATGCTGATAGCGATCACCATGGTCTCTTGCAGAATAGCTGTGTCTTGACTGGTGTGCTCGTGAACCATAGAAAGCGTGAGCCTCTTCCGTGACAGCGCTCATCGGCGATAGGTAGGCGGTCTGGTAGTCAGGTGGTGTCGGAGGCAGCCGCATTTTGTGGGCGTTAGAGCCCCAGCCTTTGTAGTTGGACATATTCTGGTGAAGAGGAAGCGGCACAGACGCAGCGCCTGGCCGCGACAGACGCGTAAAAGCGTCGAAAGCCGAAGCTTCGAATGTTGCGAGGTAGTTGAACTAGCAAGTTACCATGAATGTGTTACTAGTTGGTGTAGGTTGATACAACAGACAATGTAACGGGTAAGATTAGTTGACCAGGGCCACCCAGAAGCGGCAGCGATCGGGTTTGGAGGTTTGATTAATATGAGTGATTCGTCAAGTTGTGGTATTTGGACAAGGCCTGTAAGAGCCAAAGGAACTTCTCGCAGGGACAAGACTTAGTCAAAAGCTCGTCGTGGTCGAGGAAGAGGTGAGAGGTGGAATTGTTCAGCAGTGAAGCCTGAGAACAAAATTGTCAGCAACGGTGGACAAGAGGGAAGACTGTAGTCATCCGTCGCGATGAAAGTGAAAAGGAAAGCGTGTCGTGATCGGTACGGGGAGACGCATACAGTGTTACCGAAGACTTTTTGTGCTGAACTCCAAGCAACTCAGCCAACACACCAAACGCGGTTGCGAGGCCAAACAAAGCGGAAGGCAACGAAGGCGCAGGCAGAATGCCAGAACAATGTCGGTGGACAAATGCTAACGACAATTGCCACGGGATGCGGCCGACTAGATGGCAGACTGACGGGGCTGGGCGGTCTTTCTCGCAAGGTTGGGTTAGCACAGCCACAGGCTCCGAACGGCCAATGCGGCTTGGAAGGCTGCTATGATCTGGAGGGTCGATTTCGGTGTTTTCAACGGTGAAAAGGGTTGAAAACAATTTGCCCTTGCCACGACAACGGCTCTGACGAATTCGAAGGCAATCCTTGGACTTTGATGAGACAATGGTGGCGCGGTAGTTGTGGTGGAAATTGAAGTAATTCTTCCCGAAATTGCGCAGCTGTTGAATGCGTGAGACACCCAACACACTGGATTCCGACACCAGGCCAAATCTTAATTAGTCTTTGGATGGATAGAAGCCTAACAAATTGATCGTCGTACTCGAGCTCGTTGAAAGTGCAATTTGGACAGACTCTCTGACAGAGGGTAGGTGGTGAGGTTGGGGAGAAAAAGGGAAACAAAATCACATTAGTAGGGAAAGGACAGGTAGGAGTAAAACTCGGCAGAGCGGACACCTCTGTCTCGTAGTGATGCAGCGCATTGTTCTAGGAGTGCGCTGAAAGTTGGCCTTCCCCCGCTGCAACCACTTAAAAAACGCACGCTAGTTGCTCAGAACCATTGGACTTCCCAACTGGTGCGCTGCAACGGCAATCGGGATCAGAAGGGACGAAAAATTATTAAGCCCTGCCTCTGCATGTGGCGATGGCAGATGACAAGTTAGGGCCAGAGAAAGCGAGCCAAGGCTGCCCCGACATGAACGCAAACCCATCCACATTCGTCACTCTGCCATTTGGGCCAACAGAATGACCAATGACCTGTGCGCAGCTCGTGCAGGTGTCAGCAACTTTAGGGATGCTGGGCTTGCGGGGCTTGGGTACGGAGGAATCATCATCGAATGCTTTGCTGAGTGACCTGCAGCTAACGTGTTAGTTCATTCTGCCTATGTCAGGTCGCTGTGGCCGACCGATCGCCTATCGGACCTGGAGGATAAATCGCGCCCCCAACTACGAAGTCAGGTCTGTGAATAGTAATCATACAGCCTGTTGATAGCAGCTAAAATCCGGGAGGGAAAACCTCAAAGAACGAGCTGCTCCTTTTGCTGGTGCCTAAGGGTCTGTCGTATAGTATCCCAACAGAGTGAACGGTACGAACTATCGTACACAATGCTTGCCGCATTATTTTTAGAATGGGCGATCGCCGGTGGCCGTTGGTCATTTATTTCGCAAGCAATGATCATCTCTTTTTTTGCACTGCTGGTGCAGGCATCAATCTTACATTGTGATCATACCGCTTCTTCCGTACAGTGGCGGTCTGATCATAGGTGGCATCTCAACAATCACACGGCCAGTGCTTACTGAAAAACATCAAAGTATTCCTAAGATCGGTCTGTACTACACACGCAACGCCGCCACATCGCCCCTGAGGAAATGGTCACCCTCACATGTGCAACGCCGATTTTGCCTCCTTTCAAGACCAATTGAAGCGACACATGTGACACGCCTCACCTCGGCAGTGCTGGACGCAGGTCGTAGTGTGGGTGGACGCCTTTACATGGGATCTATCATTTTTTGTGCAATAGAATTGACAATGGCATTCGCACATTATCACACTGCGACAGGATGCCTACGAACCTGGATTGCGCAGGGTATGACTACTATGCAGCAGGCAGTATTGCGAACAGGGGCCCTCAACGTATCTGTGCTCTCTTTACACAATCTTCTCTAAGTAGGATGAAAAGCCCTTAAGACAGTGAGAATAACTGCGCTGGAAGCTTTTTGCTGGAGAAGCAACATTTTTGCTCTCCCCACCCGACGCATTGAAACAAGGTTTAATTCGGGTGTTTTGTCCATCTCAATAATTTCCATGTCTAGGCTTTTGGGTCGTGTGTCTGCGCTTGTTTCCTCCACTTACTTCTGCCGGGAGGGGTCCGTCCATCCATCATGAACAGCTCGCGACAGCTCGATGGCCCGAATTGACTTTGCTAGGGTGAGAAAACTCTGCTGGTGTTCTGGTAGTTATCGGGATATTGCCGAAAGAGGCGATCACCCGGTTGCAGCCCGTTCAGCTACCCGGAGTACGGTCTCATCCACTGTCGAAAGTGTTTGCATGTCTAAAAGTGACGTCAGGCCTCTGAACATGTGGACGCTCCAAACGAAAATGCAATCATTGAACAGGGTTGCACGTAATTACACAGACACTACGAGAGACAAGTAAACTGTTCTACGTTCATAACCAGGCGATCGGCGAAGAAAATGAAATTCTAACACGAGGGTCAGGCACGTCTGTGACCTGAACATGCTGTAGTCTTACAGGCGTTTTCCATTGCTGCCCAGATCTCTCGTAGCACTTGTGCAACGTCGCAGCTTCAGTCCATGGTAGCTCAATTCACTGCCCAAAGGTCTGCTGCCTCCAGTCAATTGTCCCTGAGGCAAGAACATGGTTCGGATGAGGGTGGTTGGTCTTTGTAGTGTACCGCACGTAGGACGCATCTTCGCTTTTGGTTGCTGTAAGCTATTTCCAGTCCGTGTGAGTCGTCGAGGGGTGAGTTCGCGGATGAAGTAGTTATTTGACGACGACTAGGTATTTTGGTAATCTATACCGTATTTCCCGGCCAAAGTAGTCGTGATTCCCGAGCTAGTTTGCCAAGGGGCATTCCTACCACCCCCTCGACTCAGCGGATGGACAGGTTCGTAGAGATTGCTTGAAACTGGTGTTGGGCGCTGCTAGATATACGCGACCTATTACCCAGCATCACGATGCCTATGTTTCTCCTGCATTTTGACTCTTGTTCCAAAACCCGTCATTCCAGGACAGAGCCCGATTCTGAATTTTGAGGGACACATACGCAACTGGCTTGCGTACAAATGGTCATTTCAGATTGCGATGGCAGGTATCCGATCACTTTGGGTACCACTCGACTGATGAGAGGATCTGCGCACGACTTCCGTCGATGGTCTCATTGAGCCATTTGCTTCGCCACTCCAGCTCTTTCTCCGCTGCCTGGATAAATGCATCATGACATTCAGGAGACAACTCCTCCAAAATTTCCAATGGTACGCTCTCCAGACTTCGAGCACCAAAGCCAAGGCCAGGCTGGGTCATATTCGACTCAGGGGCACTTTCGAGACATAAATCGTGGATGCGGTAGTTGCGGGAATAAACAGGGTGTAGTTTGGAGAAATTCGAATTGCGGACTTGCCTTCCGTCAGCCACCCAATCTTGTTCGTCTTGGACGAGCTCCCAACGAGCATGTGTTGGCTGAAGGTCTTTGGGGAACTGCATGATATTTGTGTGAATGTCGTAAACTCCGTTTATGTTCTCATCTCTAGCAGCTCTCAAGACGGAGTTGAACCTTGAAGCATCTTTGGCATGTTCAAGCATCCAATTGTCGCTCGTGACTGTTATCCGTTTCCGTTTTCCTTCGACCGGCTTCCCGCTTTGCGTAGGGACGCTAGGCAGGTTCATATGGTAGACAGCACTGGCTCCGTGCCAAGCCACGTACTGATTTCTATTGTATTCCTCCCCCGGTGGTGGCATCCGATCTTCAGGCACAGCAAGCTCACCTTCCAGGTCGCCTCTCTCGCGGGCGCCGGCCACGTCATAGTCATCGATGATCTTTTTGCCTCCAATGATGATTTTTGCGCCGAATTCTCGAAAGACGGACCGTGCTGTAACCACACCTATGGAGCGACCTTTGTAAGAATGAGGTATTAGGTCTCTGTCGATCAAATCTCGCTTTTCGTCATCGTCTATGATAATCTTGTACAAATGCTTATGCTTCTGGAAGAACAAATAGGAGTCTCTGAAGCCAATGCAGCGAGCTGGCTCGGTCGACAACATGTACAGTCGGGAGCCTCGTCCAAGAAGGGTGAATGTCCTGACGCGATATTCCCTGCCACCCAACAACTCCCCGTTTTTGTCGATTTTGTCTTCCCCATCAGGATCCTCGGGTAGTTCAACCTCGTCGTTGACGATATTCATGACGTTGCCCTCGTCGTCAACAGGAGCTTGTGCAGCTCTGGCGGTCCCCCCTCGTCGATTAGCCCACCTCCCTCCTCGGTGGCCGCGAAAGCCGCCTCTTCGCCGAGGAGCAGGAGTATCAGACGCTTCATTCCCATCATCTGACGCATCGTGCCTAACACTCTGCGTACGGGGAGGCCGACCCCTTCCACGTCCTCTCCCCCTCCCTCTACGGCGTGGGGTTGTTGATGGTGCACTGCGCTCGATTCGTGATGGGGTCGAGACTTCTTCTACATCATTTTGCTCGTCCTCATCATCGCCCTCTTCGTTGTCATCGTCGTCTTCAGCTGGAGGTGTTGAGGTGTCCGCCGGTGGCGCATCGACCATGTCTTCGTCTTCATTGTCAGACAATCTAGGAATTGGAGTCTCTTGTTGGCTTAGTACCTTTTCATATCCTGTGAACAACACGACTTACGTAGGGACGCTCTTGCGGCCTGCGCTGCCAATCTCAGTCGGCGTGCCATGGTAACCGCCTACACTGCGATCGTAACGGCACATAAATTCGAAGCTAGTTGTGGCTAGTCTAGACAAACGCGCCTACGCGTATTGGCAGGGACGCTGCAGGACGCCTGGTCGTGGCAGTCACACTCTCACGTGATGAGGCTCATGCCGACACGTTCAGTCTCGCCACTAGTTTGGACTAGTGGCGAGAAAATATCTACTCAAGATACGGACTCCCTCATCGCACCACGGATACAACTTCGAGCTAGGCATTATTACAAATTGTCCGGAGTACCTGTACTGTGGTGGGAAGCAGAATTCGGACCGACCGTTTTTGCACACGGATTAAACGTCCGTAGAATATGGCTGGTTCTAGAAGTCTAGAACAAAGCCATGCCATGTGAAAGCAGATTCTCGACAGCTGGCGCTACCGTCTTGGACACATCATTAGCACATAAGCGTGTAATATGTATAAGTGGGACGTGCCAGTGATTCGGGCTGAGTCCATGATTTTGCTCTGATAGGTGTGGATGATCGAGGGAGATCGAAAGTCGACGCGATAGTTTTGCTTGTACTGGAAAGCTTAAAATTGAATGGTTGAGCGCTGGTTCCCCCCAAACTTGACGTGGGCGGACTCTGGCCTTCCCCACCAAGCAAACTCGGTCGGCCCAGCTGCTGATTCTTACCTACCCACGCACCGTTACCAGCGGCGTAAATCAATTACAGCAGCAGAAATATGTGACTCGAATTTTTCCAACAATGTCTCACGTGGGAGCATGCTGTTGTCGTTGATCGGTGCTGGTCCTGCTTTTTGTCCAGGTCTAAGTCGTTGTATCTCTTAATCACAGCCGCCTCTGGCGTCTTTCCATCTACTGCCGTCACAGGCAACATCAAGTCAAAAAATAACGGCCCAGCGAACCCAAAATTCAAACCCCGACAATTTCCCTTTGGCGACGACTGCGTCATACCGGTCCTGACTTGCTGATCCGCTTCTCCAACCAAGACAACCTTTTCGGACCACCTCATTAGCCCACTAGACCACTTGCCAACTCTTCTTTGCCTTGTCACAATATTTGCTGTCGACTCGACACTCCTCGCCGTCCTCACGTCAGCACAGAGACGAGGCGCCAAGACGCAACGTGCAGCTCGACTGCACATGCGACACACTTCAGGCGGCACTTTCCACGAGCTGCTAGCTACACCATGGCGCAGCATATGGTGAATCCTCACACTGCTGCCGACTTGCTCAGGCAAGCAATGGCTCAAAAGTAAGTCAATTTCGCACGTGTTTTCCCTGCCTAGACCAAAGCGGCTTGCCTCGTCTTCTCGCAGTATTCACATGGTATCACCCCATCATAATGGTCTGGCGGAGATGAAAACAAGTCCCTGCCATGCAGTGAAGATGCATGTGAAAACAGTGCAGGGAAGCATCCCACTAAAGCCAATCACTTTGACGAGGCGCACCTCTCTATTGGGGAAATCGTTCAATCGACAGAGACTGACCGAAATTCCATAGTGTCGCACGACACAGCGGCGAAGACCCAAGCCACGATCATCTCCTCTCTGGCGCCCCTACTCCCTCAGGTGTTGAAACGCCTCGGCCCGATTTTCAAGACAAGAGAATGCCCGGTATAATGAGCAGCTATTTTGGACAGGTGGGTAACCAGACCTCCTCCAAGCCGTCCACCAGCAATACCCAAACTCCAAATCAATCCTCCCTCGACCCCAGTTCTACTATAAGTCCATCAAGAAGTCTCCGCAGGAGGAGCATTCACCGTTCCCCACTGTCAGCTGTTTCCCTCGGCTCTATGGTTGAAGTTAGCCCTGGTAGGATTACTGACTCTCCGCCAAACTCGGACGACCTGGACTTTGATGCTACGGGATTAAAACAGCGACCAGACGTCCCGACCTGGCCACCAACACCCCTCTCTGCTGATCCTGAGGAGATCCAGAGAGATGGAAAGACTGCTGAAAACGGCGGCCCGCTGGCCGACGGAGGCCTTGCCACTGTCACTCAGGCTTTGAAGAAATTTGTCCTGCCAAGGAGTACCTTTTCGTCCAAAGCACGCCGACACCAATCCTTGCCGATCTCAAGTGTGACCAGGAATGCTGTTGCTGCTGCTCATTTTTCTAACCCCACCTCGTCCGCCCACTCTCCTCAAAACACCTGCCCTGTATCTCCTTTACCCGAGAACAATCACCCCTCCGTTTCTGTTAAGGAACTAAATAAGCTGACTTTGGACGCGGCCTCTGGGTCGCGCGAAAAGAACACACCCCCTCTTACCCCGAGAGCTCTGTCACATGACGACAAAATCGGCGGCGCCCGTTCACCACGATCGAATGCAAGTGCAACTACGTCGGACGATGGTGGAAGCGGGCAGACCTCATCCTCCGCGAGGCCTAGCGATTCTCTTCCGACCAATGCTCCCAGAGGAAAGTTAAATGTAAATATAGCTGAAGGACGTGGCTTACTTCCTGCCGTGGACCCTTACTGCGTCTGTGTTTTCGAATGGAACGAGTATATCTCGAAGGGCCCTCGTCATGACCGTATGGATGTCGATCACGACGTCGACAAAACTGCCGCTGCCAGCCTAGCATCCATTGCCATCAGAAGAACGGACAGCGATGTAGGTAGAGCTATGGCCATTCCAATGAGGAGCCGTCAAAGCAGCAACAATGGTCTCGATGAGAATCGAGGCATTGAGAAAGTGACGGATCCTCGATGGAATCATGAAGCCACATTGTAAGTCTGCCATCGTGCCAGACCTAGGACTATGCTAACAAGTCGTCAGCGATGTGGTTGGACACGACTCCGAACTCGAAATCTCTGTGTACGATAGACGATCCGGGTCCACCGAGGATATATTCCTTGGACACGTCACAACGCGTGTAGAATTGAGCAGTAAGACTCCAGTCATCGAGCGATGGATGCCGCTCGAAGCTCGTGCACCAGAAGATTCAAGGGTCACGGGTGAGATTCTAGTCCGAATGCACTTCTCGAAAGTCGACAAGAAGCATTTCGGGCCAAACGACTTTCAAATCCTGAAACTCGTTGGAAAGGGTACCTTTGGCCAAGTGTACCAAGTGAGGAAAAAGGACACAGGCAGAATCTATGCGATGAAGGTGTTGTCAAAGAAGGTCATCATACAGAAGAAGGAAATTGCTCACACCCTCGGCGAGCGCAACATCCTTGTGAGAACTGCCATGACCGACTCTCCGTTTATTGTTGGACTTAAGTTTTCGTTCCAAACACCAACGGATCTTTACTTGGTGACTGATTTCATGTCTGGCGGCGAGCTCTTTTGGCATCTTCAAAAGGAAGGACGCTTCAAGGAAGATCGAGCGAAGTTCTACATTGCGGAACTCATATTAGCTCTCAAACATCTTCATCAACACGATATTGTTTACCGAGACCTCAAGCCAGAGAATATCCTTTTGGATGCAAACGGCCACATAGCTTTGTGCGATTTTGGTCTGTCGAAGGCGAATTTGACGAAAAATGACACAACAAATACTTTCTGCGGTACCACGGAATATCTGGCTCCCGAAGTGTTGCTAGATGAGCAAGGCTATACCAAAATGGTCGACTTTTGGTCATTGGGTGTGCTAGTCTTCGAAATGTGTTGCGGTTGGTCACCGTTCTATGCCGAAGACACACAGCAGATGTACAAGAATATTGCTTTTGGCAAGGTCAGATTCCCACGCGATGCACTTTCAACAGAAGGTCGTAATTTTGTGAAAGGATTGCTCAACAGAAATCCGAAACACAGACTCGGCGCACACAGGGATGCGGATGAGCTCATAGAACACCCGTTCTTTGCGGATGTTGACTGGGAAGCCCTTGGGAAGAAGCACTTGGTGCCACCGTTCAAGCCAAAATTAACGTCGATGGCTGACACTTCACACTTCGATCCCGAGTTTACCAATGCGCTAGATACGTCGACATCGCTTAACGCACGAGCGCAGGCCCTCGCCGCAGGCGCGATGCCCGCCTCGACACCGCTTTCACCCACAATGCAAAACGCCTTCAGAGGTTTCACCTTTGTTGATGAAAGCGCTATGGATCAGCATTTTGGTGGTCAAGGTGGTGACGACAACGAGGAAACTGGCTTGACGAAAGTAAGAACAAACCAAAACTCGGCCGGCAATAGGATGTCTGGCATTCAAAGGACCGGAACTCACGATGAGGGAATGTTCGACGGAGACAATTGGGAGATGTGAGAGGGATTGCTCTCTCGTGGGCTTCACACTATGGCCAATGAAAGCACTTCTCACTGAAAAGTCATGAACGATATGAATTCCATAAAATGAGGACGCATAGCGGTGGTCAGAAGACAACGACTTTCTCGACACTGGTGATTCGCGTGGCCGGTTGCTAAAACCGATCTTAAGCTATTTGCTACTTTGTCCATGCGGCAACCTTTGAACGGCGTTGGAGCGGGAATGGATGGCCAGATTACAGTATGCACAAAGCATGGGCGACTTTTGGTCGAAAAGTCAGAGCCGGCGTTTTTCGATGCAGCATTCAGTTATTATTACTTAGGCTGGCAAAATTGAGCGTGGGGAACAACAAATAAGTGGACATAGTGTGTAGTTCCAGCTGTGTCACCGCACCTTTTTCAAACCGGAATGATTGAAGAACGAGTGTATCGTAATATCCATCCAAGGGGGTCACTTTTTTGCTGTACACAATTTGCCAAGTCACGAGCCAATCAGACCAGTCAGCATTATGTTGTGTGCAGTGGGGGACTTTCTCTCACTCCGGCTGGAGTACAAGGGTTCAATTACAGGCTGCTCTCATCACCTTTTACAAGCTGGGAACCACAATTAAACGACCGTCGGATAGTCAAAATATTCGTGCAGCCAATTGTTCTGATGAGATTCCGGCAGCCTGGATGTGGCTTTTGGTGGCTTAGAGTGGACCTTTAACCGGTTCTGGTACAGCCCCAGGCATCGACGTATTCGGGATCGGCGGCGGGTCGAGCATGGGTTTGTACAAACATATTGTGCGAGGTTCTTGATAAACACAAGACTTGATGTCACAGCACTTCAAGCGCAGATTGAAAGAAATAAGAATCCTCAACCTTGCACTCAGACACAGGTCTGCAGGCCACCATCGACTTCTCACGAAAGAAGTATTGGTACTAGCTGAACTAGCAAAGGACGGCTATCTTCTACAAAGAACCTTTAAGCATTCACTACCGACGAATATGACGAAGGCGGCTCTCCGGCGGCAGGAGCGCGAAAGACAAGCACAACAAGAAGCTGGAAATGGTCCTCGCCAACAGACAGCCAGTGTCGATAACCGCGTAGAGTTCCAACAGAACGTGCCTCGCATGGATCCACCTCCGCCTTACGATGCGCCTCATCTGCCCTCTCAGCACAATCGCCACAACCGCTGCTTGAGACCTGAACGGCTAAATGACTGCGAGGACGAGGGCTGCCTTAATTTTGGTCCCGGCCAGACCGAGGGCTGTATGAACTATAGCTCTGGGACTCATGGGCCGGTCAGTGGATGCATGAATTACGACAGCGCAGAGGGGTGTATGACTTACCAGAGCGATGGCGGATGCATGACCTACAAAAGTCAGGGAGGTTGTATGACTTACAAGAGTGGTGAGTGGCTCCTTTTTTTCTCCAGTTAGATGGCAGCCACTGTCCTTCTTCACGAGATCTTTTGGTTGAACTTCCGCTGATGTTGCTCTTTTAGATGGCGGATGCTTGAACTTCGAAGTTGAGGAGAATGAAGGCTGCCTCAATTTCCGCAGCAATCGAGGTGGCTGTATGCAATTCAATCGCGGATGATAGAACAGACTTGCTATCTCAGAAGCTAGCCACATCAGATCTCAGCTTTGTCTTTCATCTTTGGTCCCTGACCTCTGATGTGTTAGATCAACTAGTGTCCGAATTCTTCAGCCTCTCGCACAGAGACAATGCTCTGCGGCTTCAATTCTTTCCAGTTATCATCAACGGTGGAAAAGATAGAGGCTTTCGAATCGATCCATCAAGATAAACTTTGCTTGCGAGAGCGCAAAGTGCCAATTCACAATTTGCAAGCTTGCAAAGGAAGTGTTACAGAAACACAGTTCGTTCTAGCTACAATGTACTTGGTATTTGAGCAGTCTCATGGACAAATATTGATGGGGATACGTCGTTTTCCGAGTGCAGTCGTCTCGAAATGGCTATTTTGGGATGGCCACTACGGCCCTTCCACAGGTTCGTTTAACGCAAACAATGGAAGGTATTGGACCAGGGAGACCTTGATTTCTCACTCGCAGTACAGGGTGTGTTCGAGAACGAGTGTTACAACAGGGTGCGGTGGCCGAATAGCCACGCAGGTCGACTAGTAATATCGAGCGACTTCGACTCCCGCTCAATGAGTCAAGTTCGACAGGCAGAGACGGAAGGGGGTAATCTCCATACTTAGCAAGTAAAATGATATCGTGGAACAGGATTGTTGTTGCAACACGTCTCATGACCTGAATGGGGGCCCCCGGGGCGGCACCAAGTACTCTCGCACATCTCATAAATTGGGTTGCGTCCACTTGGCAAGATTCGAGGTCTGGGGAACGGACAAGCAGTGACACCGCTTCGAGTACTTTGACTTCATGGTCGAAATGAGGGTTGAGATATCGGGCCCTCAATTCATTTGACCAGTGATGACTAAAGGGGGGGGTTTTGCAGTCATGCGGCTTTCGTTGGGACTTCGCGTTCGGTGCAAGTGCGACAGGGATAGGCACCTATTCGTATTCCGTGTTATCACGGAGATGGACACTAGCAGAAGTCCTGTGACGATTGCCGCCTTCTAGACAAGACCAAGTTGGGGATATTCTATTACGTCCAGTCCGTAATGAAGTCAGTCGAAGGCGTATACGCCGCCTCGGTAGGCGAGCACTCGCAGGAATACTGAATCATGATCTCCCGCATAGATGGTCTATCCTTCCTGTCTTCTTTCTTGCTCTTGTTGAGTCCAATAGCGTCGTGCCTAGATCGCCGTCCCTATTCGTGCACAAAGAGATTTCAAAGCTTGGATAGCGACTTGTCGGTCTGTGCGGGAGGTGGCTGACGTTCCACTTCTGCCATGGCTTTCTCTTCACTACAGACCTCGATCACAGCTTTGCCGAAAACGCGACGATCGTGAAGCGCCTGCATAGCCTCCTTGACATGATCAAGTCCGTCGTACGTTTTGTAGACGACGGGCTGTATGACTCTCGGCTCCCTGGCCAATAACTCATTCAGGCCATCCCAGATCCTAGCCGTCTCAGCAGGAATCCTGCGCCCTGTTTCGCCAAAGCGATACCCAAGGAGCTTGATTTGTTTCAGCAGAATCCGGTTGACGGCAATCTGCTCTAGCTCCTGGACCTTTTCGGCACCTGTGCCAGTCCTCCCTGCAAAGCCAGCAACGACGATTCGGCCGTTGAACGTAGTGCAGCGGATGGACTTTTGCACAAGCCCCACTGTGTCGTAGACGACATCGACGCCGTCCTGGGAGGTTTGTCTACAGATGGCTACGACTTGCTTCTCCCAACCTTCCTTGCTATAGTTGACTACACCTTCGCCCATTGGAAGCTGTCCGGTCTGCGGATCACGAAGGAGCTTCTCGACAACCTCAGTCTTCGCTTGAGACCCGACCGTGCCAATGACTTTCGCTCCCAGCGCTCGGGCAATCTGAACTGCAAAGACTCCTAATCCGCCGGCTGCGGCATGCACGAGGATCGTCTCGCCGGCCTTGAGACCCGCTATAGTAGTCAACGCACCGTATGACACTGGAATTGTCGCTGCCCCCAGAGCAGCGACATCGCGCAACGACCATGAAGGGCTTGGCAGATGGCGGACAGCCGAAGGAGGCAATATCAGCTCTTGGGCGTGAGAGCCAATCGCACCACCCCACACTCTATGTCCAGGTTTGAAGGCGCAACTTGTCCCTGCCGGATTGTGCAAAGCCGTCACCACACCACTAAACTCCAGGCCGAGGTTGAAGGGCGGAGTGAACAGCCCGGACTTGTTGTTCTGATGCACTCCGTGCGCATAGAGCAGATCGACATGGTTGATCGCTGTATGGGTTACCCTGATGCGAACGAGTACCTCTGGATGCTGCGACTTGGATTTCGGCTGATTCTGCGCTATATACGACTCGAAGGTTGGATATGGTACGTCAACCGGCTTCACTTCGTCTAGAGACTAAATCAGCTGTTCATTAGTGTTAGTTGATGAAAGGGTTTTTCCCCACCCCTTGGCCTTTGTTCTGGGCCGGAAACTATTCAAAAACGGTCTGTCCGGACGCTACGCAAGTTGTCAGGGGAACACTTTACCTTGACATAATTAGCAAGATGAATGGCTTGAATCACCTTTGGTACAGTGGTAGGAGCTGAAGAATCTACAACTACCTTTCCAGCGTCTGCATCCTGGTCGGACATTGCTCTGTCTGTCGACGTGCTTGCAGTGCAGATAGGGGAAGTTCTAAAACTTGAGCCCACCATTCACATTGAGTCTGCAATGCAGAAGAAGCTCCCAGCGCTTCAGCTTGCGAACGACGGAATTCCCTGTAAACCGAAAAATTCCCGTTACTCACTAAATGTCGCCGATCATTTCTTGATACGGTGAATGCCTTGCTCGCGAATCTCATCCTCGGGAGGCAGACAGTGGATTGTGTTTGGCGACCTTAGTAAAGCTGACTAATTTTGCTTCCCTTGCTGCCGATAGGGTAGAATCTGCCCAAGCCTGTGGGCTGCAAGTAAGAGAAAAAGCTTAACTAGCTACTGAAAATGACGTCTTCTGGTGCAAAATACAGCCTGGGAGGGAAATAACTTGAGGAAGACGTCAGTCTACGTTGGCAGCAGGGCTTATACCGGCCACTGCGAGCGTCGAAAAGGGCTGGAAACGTGCTTGTTGAGAGCATCATATACTATTGTGATAGTATGAAGAAAAGTCGTGAAGATGTCATCCGACACCTCGACTCTACGGCTAAATTGATTGCCCGTGTATTACGATTAGTCCTCAGATTTAGACACCACAACGTCGGGTAGTCGCTCGTATTTTAATCCTGTGCTCTTTTCCATGCGTGTTCTCTCAATTAATGCTTGAAGCCTCCATCTTGCTTCGAGTTTTGCTCTCTTGGTATTGAACTCCTGTCGTATTTCAGCCTCCTTTTCACTATATCCGAGGTCGATAGAGTCTAGCTCTTCCTGATGGTCTTTTTCCATTTGATTTATTTCTCGCTCCTTTCGAAGCATAAAGTTCTGTAGAGCCTTTTTCTGCTTGCCTCGCAGAACATTGATTTTCGAAGCATGTAGGTCGTCCATGTTATCGCGCATATGGTATGTCTGTGCAAGATTTTCGTAGTGCTGCGGTGTTACTTGGCGTTCAGGAAGGCTGGACAACGAGACTAGTGAGAGACGATGCTCACATTTCGATTGTGTAGATAATATTGGCGACGAAGGTGTTTGGCAATATGCCTCCATATGCTTCAGCCGAGTCAAAATAGCTCGCTTCTCGGCCTCGTGCTCCTGATGTTGTTTCAATTCGTCCTCCAACTGACGAGCTTCAAGTTCTTCTATAGCCTTTTCGTTCTACAAGTGGAATGTTAGTTTGAGATCCCGAGGACGATTTCTGTGCAATATTTACCTTATTCTCTTGTTCATTAACCTGTTCCTGGAAAATTTGCTGTTTCTCTGCCTTGGCCGTGTCGCGTTTATCAAATAGTTGTTGAATCAATCTTGTCTGGTACTCAAGAAATCGCCGCTTCTCTTCCAATTGTTGCGTCCTTGTTCGCACCATTTGTTCGCATTCCAGACTTCTTCGCAGCGCTTGCTCATCCTGGAGACTTTCCGGTTCCAAGCTGGTCCTTGTTGGAGGAGATTCGTGTGAGGAATAACTGGTACCTGATTTAATGGACGCGGCACCCTTCACCGGACTTCGCAATGACTCATTAGCTGTTGTGCCCGTCATATGGCTCCGGAAGCTATTTATTGACGGTGTGCTCGATCCAGATGTCCTCTTCTTCCGAAAGCCTGCCATCTTTCGCAAACCACTTTTGAGTCCAGAGTGCCTCTTTCGGTCCATCCCACCTCCGATAGTTGGCATGTCCAACATCTGGTCAATCCGAGACGACCTGGTCGACAGGCTGGTACTTGGCCTTCTCTCACTAGAAGCGCAGGAAGTCGACGTTGTCGATTGAGACAGAATAGAGCCATAGTGTGTGTCTGAGGCTATGGTGCTTGCGGAGAAAGCTGAGATGCTTGAAGGAGCATCAGCGTCGGGCTTTTGGACCGGCAACAGGCCGAGGTCTCGGGCACAATGTTGCAGCCTCTCGTCGGCTTCACTCTCGGTTCGGGAGGGATATAACGACAAGATCGTGGTCCTGTAGACCTCTTCATCGATCCATTTGCTTGACAATTGCGATACCGACATGGAAGAATGGCTTCGTTTTCTAGTAGGGCGTTTTGGTGAGGGTGAAGGTAATTGGTCCAACAACAGAGTCTGACTGACAGCCATTACAAGAATGATGTCAAGATCCTGTGCTACTGTCTTTTTCCCTTACTGCGAACTCATCTCGTTTGGCCACCACGACATCTGTTTATGCTGTCGTTCCAAGTCATGGAGCAAAGCTGAGAAACTGCGACAATGGTAAGGTTTGTGTCTGTAGGGTAAAACACCGACAGGGTCACAGGGACTAAAGGACCAACAACACAACCTGGATCAGGAGCTTGTGTGACACGCGATATTCCAAGAACTGGGATTGAGGAGTTATTGGAACCAAGTTGGTGGGTAACGGTTGGAAAGCCTGTAAGATGAACCTCCGACTAGTGCAAGGTAGAACGACACCAAGCAACCGCAGATTTGCAGCAGAGCAGATGTTGGTCTTAGAGCACTCGATCTTCCACATCTGGGGTCTGCGCCCATCGAGGTTGTGATTGCGGTGCAGATGTAGAAAGCACGATGACTTCAGTGGCCGATCCAGCTAGGGAGCAAATGACCAGCTGGGTAAGAATGGTGACGATCGCTGAGCCTAGCGGCCTCGGGAGCGAGCTCTCGGGGCTTCTCATCCACTGGTCCCTCGAACATCTGCGGCGCCAGACTCAAGCTTTGGTCCAGGCTCGGTTTCGAACGCCGTCCACATCTGAGAACCCAGAACTCAATAAATTATGGAGCCCGTCGGACAAAGGCTCAACGACTTTTTATCAGGGTCTAACGGAGCCACAAGTCCGGAAATACGATCGGATACGAGGGCTGTTGACCGCGAATTTGGGTATTTTTTTGCAAGTGATCCTCGGAATATCCGTTAGGTGAAAAGGTACATCGTAATTAGTAGGTGATGCGCAATATGTAGGTAGATAGATGATGCGCCGCTGCTGCATTCTTTTGAACATTGAAGCTTCAAGCGGTTCCGATTCCAGCCCGCAAGAGAGGCCCCAAACTTGACTAGATCAAAGCACCCTGATGTTTTGAGGACTACCGCATTAGGCATACCACGTCACTAAAACACCAGCTGCTGCCACCCGAAGTGGTCCAACCATCTCAATTCGGGTAAAGAAGGAATGATCGGCATTACGTTTATCACAAAAAAGCATCCGCAGATCTCTGGTGCCACGTCGCTAAAGTCGGTGACCACCTCAAGGACCTTTTTGGGCTCCCTAGAGCACCTAGAGGGTCGGAGACTTGCATGTTCGAGGGTGTTTTTGCGATTTCTATCCAGACTAGATCTCTCGCATTGTCGACAGCGTTAGTAAAAACCTCGGCTTTACGAATGCGGAGAGTAATTCCACCTCCCGCTCCTGACCTGGATGACCCGTGGTCTCATTCAGGTCTGAGATGCGCGCTGGATGCGTTCTTTATGGAGCTCGGCTAGCTCTGGTATGATCAAACTTTCAATTTCAAGTCCTTCACGTACTCGTCCACCGGTGAGATCAAGTTCTTCATCAGGAACCCGACTGTTTGTTTTGTCAGCTATGCCTACTAACTCCTCGATACCTGATACACTTCTTGACCGCTTCGCCTTCGGAACGCGAATCCACCTCTCTTCGCCAGGCCTGATGAAAACAACCTCCCATTTTCTCGTCGTGAGAAGGTTGCCGATCACTAAGTCGTGTCCGTACTTGTGGAGAGCTTGCTCCGCTTTGGTAACAAGGAGATCTGGATCAGTCTCCAATTTGAAACTGACTATCATGCTCCCTCGAGGTGCCCACTGGCCAACAAGAGAGGTGAGGAACTTGGGTACTGGATCAAGATTGACCACAAGCTGTTTTGCAGAGCCGCTGTTCTTGCCGCTATTAACGTCTGATGATTGAATCTTGTGCTCCTCCATCCTATCTCGTGGGATGAAAAAGTCAGAGACGGCCGCTGCAAGGTAAAAGACAGACCGACTTCCTAATGGTTGCAACAACGTCGCTAAGCTTCGAAGTTCGAAGAGGTACTCGGTCACCGTCGTAAATGGCAGAAGCAGAAGCAGTCTGTTCTTCTTTGCATATTGATACTCATCCAAGACACGCTTCATTTTCGTTTGGTACTCTTCGCGAACCACAACATCTCCGTTGTCTGATTCTTCCATGAAATCTAGAAAGCAGTTCGTACTGTGGCTGTAGTGCCTGGAGTATGGGAGTAGCGAAAATTCTCGGTGCAGGAAGATGACTGCATACCCTTCGCGTAGGAAGTATTCAGCCGAGGTTGCTCCTCGTGTTCCAGCTGAGAAATTATCAATGAATCTAACAGTCTGATTCTCTAGCGGGACAGTCGTGCCTCCAGACGTCACAAGTGCCATACGTATATTTGGATTGGTTGAGGTGTGGTAGTCAACGAACTCGCGTACTAAAGCTTCATGCTTGGGGAGCACTTTTGGTGTTGGATTAGTGGTGAAGTATCTGGATTGGGAGTCGTCCACAACTGTGTTGTTCTGCATCGTGACGGCAAACTTAGCTCTCCTAGAGCTTGAATGTGGTTGTAAAATTACTCGTGGGGACTGAGCTGATTCTGCGGCACGCAGTCCTAAGCGTAATGCCTGTTGTTCTTGTATGATGCGGGCGAAGTGACCATCTACTAGTTTGCCGACAATAGTCGAACTTCGAGATGCTCGGCTCTTATTGATATATTTACCTGATGCTGAATTCTGCACCGAAGGTTTCAGAATCAGTAATGGATACCCACTGCAGAGTTCTAGGATATATTCTTAAAGATTTCGATTATACATTTTTCGATACAGTGACGACTACTCGGTCTGAAGCAGCATACATCGTGCTGACCAAGGCGTTCCGCATCACAGAATCAGTTGCGGCCTCCCAATTTCATCAATCGCAGTTGGTCTAAGTTGTGCGAATTGATCTCGCAGAACACCGTAAAGTATTCGGGTATTTTACGGCAGACCAGTGGGAAGTGTCGCGCACGTGAATTTGTGCCTGCCGAGACCGCCGAGGCGCATCGTAAAGGCTTCGATCATCAGGCAGAAGAATTCTTGCTACTATTATTATCGGCCTACAAACCGTCGACGTACTCGCTTTCCTAAGAAAGTGGTTGGACTAGCTCCTCATACCATGTCGGTTCCACGATCTGTAACAACCGTTCCGATATCGTGTTTCTACAATTTGTGGATGAATGATTATGGAAGCATTTGATCGCGACGACGCAAGCTAACCTAAGGCATAACACGGCAAATTACAAGCCAGGGCACGAGCATCATTCCTTCCAGGTCATAGCGTGACCAGCTTGTAAGTTTGAGAGTAAAGCGATTGGGGTTTTCGCCTCATAAAGCGGAGGTAGTTGATGCTAGGCCAAGCTTTGGCCAACTAACTTCGCATTCGAGAAAGCTAGATGCGCGATGCGCTGCTACAAAAAAAGAATGCCTTGTGGTGGAGTCGCTTCTCTTATATCACTGCTTTTACGTGTATACTTTTACGTGTATAAAAGTAGTATGTGGTATATATCTATGCTTTGAATTCCATCATGAGCATAGTTCAAATCTTTCACATTGAACGCAGTTGAGGAACACACATCAACCTACACAGCCAACTAAGACCATGGGTGTTGTAGGAGCGCCAGCGGGCGCCGTCAACTACTTCATCTACAAGCCAGTCCACGGCGTTTCAATAGCTTTTGCAGTCCTTTTCGCGATATCTGGCTTCGCGCACATCTGGCAGAACAACCTGAAGTATCGTTCATACAGAATCGGCTTCCTCTTGCCATGGGCAGCCCTGATTTTCACAGCTGGCTACATCCTTCGAGAGTACGGGTCCTACCATACCGACCAACTTGACATTTTTGTAGCGTCTCAAACGCTCCTCTTCGTAGCCCCTCCTGTCTACAACGGGGCCAACTACTTCATCTTCGGCCGAGCACTTTACTACCTGCCCTACCTTTCACCAATACATCCCGGGCGAGTCTGGACAACGTTCATTGCATTGGACGGAATAGCGGATGCGATAGCTGTCAACGGGGCCATGAGGCTTGCAAATCCCGATTGGGGGCAACAAAAGGTTGGCCTGGCTCTCGTCAAGCTAGCACTCTTTCTCTTGCTTGCAATGTTTCTAGTTTTCATGTGTACGTCCCAGGCCCCAGTGTCGCTGATGTTTGGCTGATCCTTTTGTACAGTTCTCAACGTACAGTTCCACTACCGTGCAGTCAAGCGTGGCGTCTTCAACTACAAGCTCAAGGTCATCGTGTACGAGCTGTATCTTTCAAATATGCTGATCCTTCTTCGAAACTGTTTTCGCACGGCGTCCGTTTTCTACACCTGGGATTCGGTTGCGAATGGACAGGAGTGGCCGATCTGGGTATTTGAAGCTCTACCGATGGTCGTCAATTCATACTTGATGAACGTATACCCGCCGGCCAAATACCTGCCCGCAAACCACAAAGTTTACCTTGCGATGGATGGAAAGACTGAAATTGAAGGGCCGGGAATGATTGACAAGCGTCGTTTTCTGTGGACGCTCTTCGATCCCTTCGACGTCAGAGGCATTATCTCCAAAAAAGACTCCAGAAATAGATACTGGCTGAAAGATGGCATCGGAGGTCCTCTACCAGAGACGCAGCCTAACGCGGAGCAGGCTCCAGAGATCATCTCTGGAACGGTGCAGATGAAAGTCTGACGCTTGAGGACGCAACTTGCGGAGGATATGATCGTGTCAAGGGGTACAACCTGTGAGCTTAGGGGCCACCAACCTATTCGTGAATCTATCTGTGATTTATTGACCTGTTTCTTCTTTGAGACCGGAGTTTGGTCTGCTTCAAATACAAGCATTTGAGTTGAATGTTTCCCTGTACGTCTTCCATGATCTGTCCACTCTCTCCGATCTAGTGCCAATTTCCCTTGCTTCTACTTGCTTCGAAATCATCTGATCATTCAACACTAGGTGCTACGGAATGTAAGTCATGAGAATGTCCATGAGGATTCGTAGCCAGCCGCCAGCGTAAAGCGGCAGCTTTTCTGGTAAAGCTGATGTAACATGCACTGTTTTGCACAGATAAGACGAGGTTGGCATCAGCTAGGTATTGTGCCGCATACCCGCAGGATATTCCCTGTAGCTGCGCGATAAGCATGTAGACCCTATACAAAGCTGAAATGCAGGTGGGTGGTCTCGTCCAAAATCCTGTCCTCCCGCATCTAATAGGTGTACAGTAAGGACTTGAGGACGCCGCAAGTGCCTTGCCAATCGAGTCCTGGTTGGCAACGATAGATGACCCAGGATCTTAGCTTCCCTGTCTTCGAACGGACGTATCGTGAAATCAAGCCCTTTTCAGCTTCGCCTCACGCTACAACCAACGCTGTAGGTTTAGACTCTGGAGATCCAAAAGCTTGGCTCACCACCCAAAAAATCCTGGGGCCTGGAAGATCCCCACAACTTTACTCCGCTTTCGTACTGTGAGGCTCATTCGACGGCTGAGGGCGTAACATACTACATCACGTTGCATGCCCAGCCTGAGGCGCCCCGATAGCTGATTCCATTTTGCTGAAGGGACGTTTTCGTATCATTTCTGAAACGTTTTGTTGCAAAATCAAACGCATCACCCTTAGGCAGCACAGTTTCTGAACCCAGTATCGCAGGCTACGATGGTGAAGAACACTATATCTCGTCGCAATCAAGATGTTTCTGACTATCTCGCTCAAACATCGATTAGCGACCAGCAACTACAGCAGTCACCTGGATCATCGTCGAGTAAAACAGCAAGACAAGCAGCTGTCTTAGCACAGCGATTGGCATCAGAGTCGTCTTGGGCGGAGACGTACGTGCCAACAACGCCAGGCGAGTCTGTCATGACTCCTAGCGCTTCATCGGTCGCGGATCAAAGCGAGTCCCCGTATACAAGCATGGAAGCAGAGAGCAGCTATGCGACTGCTCAAGACGCACCTCCAACATACGAGCTGGCGACCAGCCAGGCCTCCGCAGACGAAATATCTCCTGTTCACAGGCCCAATTTCGACGCACCAAGTCAACCACAAGGACTGACAAGGACTCAAGTATTTTCACAGCCACAAGAAAGAATACCTCGCTTGCCTGGCAAGCATTATGAACGCCACGAAACATCCAACTCGATCAACGGCACGTTTACACTTGCAGATAGTCTCGATCTGAGCACCACGTCCGGTTCAATCAACATCCAACTGGATGTCAAACCAGCATCTCACCCTGCAATCCTGAAATTGAAGACCAAGAGCGGGAGTATATCCTTGACTGATAAGCAAATCTACTCCGCTCGGCGTGGCGACAGGTCGCGCCATGGTTCGGGATCGTGCAGTTCGGGGGGTGGGAACTCAAGCGGGTTTGGTCCATTGAGCTTCTTGTTTGGGGCGCGGGCTAAACGCTCGATAGAAGCTCCTCAGGCTCAGGCCTCTAGCAGCGATGATCCTCAAAAGCAACCAGGGGAGATTTCGAATCTCATCCGGGGAACACAAGAATTAGCTTTGGCCGAGGAAGCTCAAGCTGGGAACACGGTTCCTCCGGCAAGAGTGATCTACGCCACGTTGGAGACTTCGAGCGGGAGTGTCAATGCTCACTTGATCGTGACTGCGAAGTCAGAGACCAGAATCACGACAAATTCAGGGAGCATTAGTCTTAGCCTGACAACCACAGGTTCAGGTCCGCGAAGCCTCTCAAAGCTTGAAATGGAGGACAGCCGCGCTGTGGCGAATGCCATGAGAGATTTAAGCAGCGTGTTAAGCACACAATCTGGTTCTGGCTCACAGCATGTCTCCGTCTCGACCGGAGCAGGTGATACATCGAACGGCGCCATTGTGAGTGCATGCATGGCGAGGCACTATTCGACAGGGTCTGGTTCCCTGAGTATTCGTTACCCGAGAGAATGGACCGGGTTAGTACACGCGAGCAGTGGCGGAAGTGGAAGGGTCAGTGTACACGGCTGGGGTTTAGAGTACGACAAGCGAGGAAACCGGGAGGTGTATGCATGGAGAGGAGTCGATGAGCCTGATGTTGACAAAGAGCTTGAACTAAGGACTGACGGAAGCGGTAGCGTGCACTTCGCGTGTTGATTTCGTCTGATGAGCTCTAGTGAGGAGATTGTGGGCGCAAGATCCAGCTTTTTGCACTCGAAATGGTCGCTTCTTCCACCATCTTTCTCAGTTTGTGGCCGGACCTGATGTGGTGTCTCGAATTGGGTGCTTAAGCAGGGCCGCAAAGGCATTCGTGTAGAGCATCGTAGGATTGTTCCGCCAGCCGAGGTCGATTTGTCCAAAAGGCTGTGGTCAAACAGAATCGCATAGGGCAGTAGCTTGGACAATTCAAGTCCCTCGAGATATATTTTGTACCATCACAATCATGCGAGGGGCTCACATCAAATGGGGCTTTACGCCAGCGTTCGTGACCCGTGTTCAACGTATCGCCTTCTTTCCCTCTTTGGCATCTTTTCTCGCAAGGACAGACGCTATGAACTCTTCAATTTCCTCATCCGCCTCTTGCTCTGTCTTGCCCTTTCCATCAACACCAAGTCCACCCCTTATCATCTTCCTGGCGTCTGCCATACTGTTAATATCGAGGTACCACAGCGCTCCTCCGGTAGCCATCATGGCTACGCTCAAAACATTAATTGTCGCAATGTTCAAGGCCTCCACAGCTTCCAGCGCACCGCTGACTTTTTTGGCCTGCTCTGCATTGTTCGCAGGAGCGTCTTTAAAGAATGCAGCTTGTGATGCGAGGCGTCTTCTCACAAGGGCTCGACGTGTTGTGATTATTGAGAGACCGAAGAATGCGAGACCGGCAGCGAATATGAGTTTGTTTCGTCGCCGGCCTTGCTCCTGTATCTTTGCATATTCAGCCTGAGGGATTGTGTCATCAGCTACTGATGCGGGTGGTTTCGTGGAAGGCGAAGGCTCCTCCAGCAGTCGCTTTTCATGTGCTGTCTCCTGTATCGTCGGCGGTGGTGCTGGTCGTCGGATTGAGTCAGCGGGTGGTGGAAACTTGAGATTCGAAAAGAGAGAGGAGAACCAAGACATATTGAAAGAACTTAGCAGCGCTATTAGAGAAACGAACAAAATACGACGGGGATGAATCTGGACTTTTTATGTTTGCGGAGAGCTTCTTCACTTTTTGGCACCGCGGAGAGTTCATAATTGCGAGCCGCTAAATAATACCCGCTAAAATTTCCTCTAATAGGTGGCTGAAGTGCCTGGCTGGATGCTTAACAAACCCTATCACGGCTACCTAAATTAGCAGTCGAGAACCACTATTATTAATATTCGCCAAACAGGGCTTAGGTTTTAGATAAGGAGACTATCACCACTGGAATAGAGAAACTTGGTTGTAGAGCTCCTTGCGTGCTATGAAGTGTAATGTATGCATTGGTTGATGATCAAGATGAAAAGACAGATTATACCCCACTACAATCGCGCCTTCCACAGTGCATAGAGCAAGCACTTTGTATCGCCAAACCTTCGACGATCAGAAGGCAACGTGCTACAGGCTACTTAGCGACTGTCACGTACCGTGGGTCTGTAGAGATCCCTGCTCTTTGCTTCCGGCTTCTGTTAAATATGCACCTGACATCCGTGGATGCTGGGCCACCACAATATCAGTACAGTGTCCTCCAGGACTATCAACCCCAGAAAGGCTCCGAACGAAAAGGTGGACTCGAGCTTCATCGAATGCTAGAAGTCGAAACCTAACCGCGTAAACTCACTGCCCAATGTGTGGTCATCAGCCGGAAACACACTTCATCCCCCGTGTTGGCGCTCTGAGCATTAGCCACCTTGGATCTTCTGCTCCAAGGTGCACGAAGTACCTAGGTAAAGCAGGTGGTTTGCCAACTTACAAAGTCCCAAGGGACTGGTATCAATGCATGCCCGCTTCGTGCTTCGTGTATAGAGGGCAAGTCTTTCTCCGTCTCACTCATCTTTGAGGGCAGAGCATGCCGCAGATATGGTCAGCCAAATGCAATCACATTGTGCAGCATAAACACGATCCGACATTATGGGCTTAGGGGCTCAGTGTTTATCACGCATCGACATCGATGACGGGCGTTGGTGCATGACAGCACTAATGGACATGCCAACATCCATATATTTGGCATCCGATTGTGGACCCCTAATTCGACGCACACGTAATTCCTCCTCGCTCTGCTGGCGCAATGGTAGCGCGCCAGACTTCTAAACGAAGTCCCATCTGGAGGCTGTGGGTTCGAGTCCCACGCAGAGTGTCTTTGCATTCAAGCAGGCTACGTTTTTCGTTTTTGGTCTAATTAATTATTGTCAGTCAGGTTTGTTTATATTTCTACTTTTGGTTTTTGCTTGAGCCTCATGACTGCCCACAAATTACGCGTAGAATCCAGGCGTGTTACGACCTGATAGGGTAGGCACGTGGGTAGGTCACAAACAAAGTAACAGCCCGGTTTTGCGTCAGTTGAGGTTACGGTCATGTTGAATCTTTCCCCACGCCTATTTCTGCGCAATTGCTGACACGAGAACCAAACTTCAAGTGAGTGTCGAGATATGATTCTATGTAAGCTTCAGATATCGCTTGTTAGCTCATCTATCTTGAACCTGAAGTATGCCGATGTAGTTGCGTCGAAACTACCAGCATCTAGGTGACTGCGACTCGAAACTGCGCCCTCAACCAACCACGTCTGGAAACCGACAAGTCTTGAGCACTTCCTGCTGAATACCTTATTTTGCCCCGTTGCTGATGACTTCGCTGATGGCTTCCGCGACATATTCGACGTTACTTTCATTGACACCACTCAGGCTTGCACGTCCACTGCGCATGAGATAGACATGATGCACTTCCTTCAGCCGAAGGACTTGCTGTTCAGTCAAGCCGGTGTAGCTGAACATCCCAATCTGGGACTCGAGATGCGGCCACTCGCCCGTCCCTGGACGCTGTTCGATTTCCTTTCTCAGAAGCTTCCGAACATTCTTAATGCGCGAAGACATCCTGCGGAGATCCTGCTCCCAGAGGGCTCTCAGGCCCGCATCAGACAGGATTGTTTGAACAACTCGTGCTCCGAATAGTGGAGGATTGGATATCTCCGCTCGCGTCAACCGGAGTAGTTGGCTGTACGCACCCGAGGATGGAGTTGATTGTGGTAGGCTCAAATGAAATGCTCCTACACGCTCACCGTATAGTCCGAAATTCTTTGCAAACGATTGGGCAATGCAGAGCCCTGCAGGACTTTGATTTGAGCTTGGGGAAGCCTCGTTGTTGCCTCCAAACAGCACCTCTTGAAAGTGACGAACTGCCCAAGCGTCAGCATCCAGGTCACCTGACGCAAATCCCTGGTAAGCTGAATCAAAGAAAGCGATCAGCTTCTTTCGCTTGAACAGCTGGGCAAGTGATTCCCATTGTGACTGAGTCGGATCGATGCCCGTAGGGTTATGGGCGCACGCATGGAGAATGACAACGTCGTTTTCTATAGCCTCCCTTTCCAGCGTTTCCATCCATCCGTCAAAGTCAAGCGATTGAGTTGCCGCGTTGTAGTAAGGGTAAGTCTTCTGAACAACATTCGGCGCAGCGATTGTCCAGATGAGGTGGTGGTTGTTCCATGTGGGGCTGGAAATGAACACGTGTTTGGGCTGAAGATGGTGAGCCAGGAAGAGGGCACCGATGTGATTAGCACCGGTGCCCGAGATCGTCTGAACAGAAGTCACATTGCTGCTGGAGCTCAAGGTGTCTCCCAGTATCAATTCCCGGGCTAGCTTGAGGAATGGATCTGACCCCTGGATCGGAAGGTATTCATGGTTGAGATCTGGAATTTGATGAAGCCTTTCCCTTGCCTAAATGTATGTTAGTCGGTTCGTGGACCTTAGATTGCGGAGATGGTTAGAAGATGACGAGTTCCTACCTTCTTAACACTTGGGAGGACCCAGGGTTGCCCTTTCTCGTCCCTGTAGACCCCTGCTCCAAGACTGACTTTCTGAGGGAACTGGTCGGCTTTGAAAGTCGCGGTAATAGCAAACGCCTCATCGAGGGGCAGCACTTCCAAATTTGCAAAGGAGGCAGCCATTCCGACGAACACTCTAAGTAGCTGCTGCTGTCTTATTACCACTTCCTAGCATCTGTAGAATGAATATGGCCTCACCATAGTCATAGTCCTCACAGCATTTCTTCGGTCCCTTGTGCGGTATCGGCCATCTCACCCGAATCCAAATCGGTCCAGAATTCCGATCGACTTTCATTGGCTAAACCACAAGATTGAGCCGGCAGGGATCTTGATGGTATTATTTAGACTTCAAAGTGGCATGGGTGGAGAAGGAGGTTAAGTAGAGGTGCGCAGCCGCTTGGAAGTGCCTTGCAGACACAGAGTCTGCTCGAACAGCCACAGTGACACGAAGAAGGCAATGACAAAACATATCAACTGAGGACAAGACTGCTTATGGTACACTTGAATCATGAGCGATGATAATACCAGGAAGGGGTTGAAGTAGGTATGAGCGTGTAGGATATACATATGTACGAAGCAATACAACGAATGATACAAAATATTTATGGCCCCCAGCGACTCTTTGGTCTATGAGGCGCCACGACGCCATTGCTTTTCTTGTAAATGGTTTCATGCATGGACTAATCCATGACACCAGCTCGGCCGTCTCGATCAGCATCAGTCATCGGGTTAGCTCGGTCGCCCATAGTGGGCTTGGTGTTGTTGCCAAGATTGTTGTCAGTTCCGCCATAGCCAGAATCGGGTCTTTCAGAGCTGCCCATACCAGTGTGGTTATGGCGGCCAGGCAAGACCTTCTCGATGGTAGTTTTGAGCTTCTCATTGTATGCACGGGGAGCGCCCTCATACTCTTCACGAGAATGGTCCTTGCTACCGGAGACTAACCCACCGGCCTTGGTAAACTCGCCCAAGGTCTTCATGGGCAGGGCGGATATGCCGTGGTGCTGGGCAGTCTGGTGGTGAGTTTCGTGGATGGGGACGGTTGTGTGAACCACCTCAGGCTGGGGGAAGTTAGCATTGGACCCTCTTATAGTGCAGAACAACGGTGCTCACCTGAATGGTTTCTTTGTGGATGATGGGTTGAACAGTCTCGTGGACGTGGTGATGAACATGTTCGCCAACAGCTTGAGGCGCAGCTTGTGCCGAGTGAGTTGTCTTGTGCGTGGTCGACGTGTCACGAAATTGGCCAAGCTCAGCACTGACTTTCCGATGTGTCTCGGCTTCGTTGTCGTGCTTGATTTCTCGCTCAACTTGGGGAACTAAATTGTGGGTGTGCTTCTCTGGCAGTCGTTCGGTGTGAGAGAGTGGCTGGACAGTGGTGTGGTAGTGATGCTGGTGAACCTCTCGGTCGACAGCCTCAGTTGCCTCTTCATGTCTGTGAGGCTTGACAGTCTCTGAGGTGACGGCCGGTTTGACGAATTCGTCAACACTGGTGCGATGACCAGTTCGGCCAGTGATTTTACTAACGGCAGCCTTGGCTGCGTCCATGGCGAATGGGTGAGACGTGAGCGTGAGTCACAATAAGTTTAAGTGAATAGAGAACCGAAGTCAATAGCAAGGAATGGGACATTCACGGGTTTCTCAGGGACTTTTGTAGATTTTGGAGGGGGGGCACGACAGCACTACCATGATCAAGCTCATCACCATCATCATCAGCGTCACAATGCTTCTTCAATGTGTTGTGATATCATACCTCAGCGTTGAAACATTTTGGCCTTGAGCATGTGTTGGAATTATGCATTAAATGACGAACCAGGTCGTACATCTGTGGCCGTGCTCCACGGGTGTGGCGGGTCGGGAGTGAGCGACTTTGCAGATCGTCTTCATCCATCAAAATCCATCAAAGACGATCGCCCGGATCGAATCTCGAACATCTTTGGGGGAATGGGCTAACCATCCAGGAGCCGGTGCTCCCGAACGAGGATGGCTCCTGGACGACCGAGATGTGTACCAAACGTCCCAAATGGTACGGACCATCGTCATTTGGTTCTTTCAGCAGGCCAATCGTTCTTGTTTCGGCTTCTTGACCTGTGACGATATACGTCCTGGATGTATTAGAAGTTGAACACCCGGGAAACCCGGGCTCCTCAATTCAGTTGACTGGCGGTGGATTGATGCTAAACCGTACCCACCGCGGTAGTGCCATGCCCCGCCATCTTACCGTATCGGGCGCCATTACGGCACCAGCAGCACCAGGCGACAAAGATGCCTTTTGATCGGCGCCGATATTAATAATATTACCATTTAAGCTTCCGGGCCAATTAATCCCTAAGCAAGCGCCTAGACCGCCTGTGGCTTGCGAACCATGTTGTGCTTCATTCTGCATGGCCAATTCTCGAAGAGCCTCGCTCTTCTAGTCCTGGATTTCTTGTTGCAGGATGACGCTGATGATGGTGTAAAGCTCAATGCTCGAGTCTCGGTGTGAGAACGCGATCCACGCCATGGACTCTCGGGTACCGACCTGAGGCGTAGATAGTATTTCTCAGTCGAGGGCCTCAGGTATGGCTCATTTGGTTGGCAAGATCAAGGAGAAAATCCACCGCAAGTCAACTAGCTCAACGGAGAGACCAACCACACCTGAACGAAGCTCATATGGCTCCGGCAACTTCGTACCTGTCGACTCGTCGCCCACACCACTCGGACCCACCCGTATCTCTCTTAAGAATTCAGCCTTCCATGTACACCGAGGAGCAGGAGTACAGACGCCTGTTGGTGTTGACCAGGGTCGACAGTCAGTTCGAAATGATGGTGCTCATGGTCATCCTCGCAGCATTGCGAGTCACGGAGAGCAGCAAGCAAGAGTTGATGCTATGGTCCCTCCTCGCGACTCCTCCAAAAAGCCACTGCCTCCGTTGCCAGAGCCTGGGCAGACTATGGCTGTGAGAAGTCATACCTCCGATGACCAAGACGCCCTGCAAGGCGATCCGGGACCTCGCTCGAAACGGCATAGAAGCATTGAGGAGCAGAACCAGGTCGTGCAAGGATTGGTGCCAGAAAGAGCGTCTTCAAAGTCTGCTCCTCTATCAACACCACACACCAGTCCTGGAAGGCAGCGTGTTGCTAAGAATCAGTCCGATAAGGCTTCTCACGAGGGACATGAAAGCGACATGCCAATTAGGGAGCTGGACAAATATTCGGCAGATGGCTCTGTACTCACTGCACGCCGCACATTATCTACAGACGATGCTGACCAGGTGCAAGCAAATGCTGTAAGTACTAGTCGTACTGATTCCATTCCCAATGCACGCGCCCAGTACGCTACAGAAGATCGAGCAGAAGAAACCACATCCGGCAGCAACTTGATCTCACAGCCCAAGACGGGAAATGTGAATTTGCAAAACAACGGACAGTCCGAAACCAGAAAATCAGCGCTCGAAACGGAGCGCCTGCGACTTCCTCCAGGGTTCAGTCTACAAGATACTGTGCAAACGCATGTGACTGAAGAACAGCGGCCTGCAGTCACTCACGAGACTGTCATCAGGCAAAGGACTGAAATTATACAAGAAGAAATCACTCGTGACATCCATGTTCATCACTACTATGTCTATCAGCAGCCTATCAAAGTCGTCGAGATCCTCCCAGCTAAGCACTTTCTCTTGGACCGGCAAACAGGAATCAAGACAGAGATACCAGAGCCCGCTGGATGGCAAATGCCAACCAATCTACTGCCATGCTCTCCAGATGTCAGCATGATCAAGAGTTGGACTAGACATTATTTGGTTGATGAGGATCATCCGACTGGTATATCTGAACCACCTCCACTCAAGCACGAGTCCGCTTTTGAGAATCTACGTCAGCAAGCTATTGAACAGGCGATTTGAAACAACCTGATAGATTGGTTCAGAGCTCAATCTAGCGAGCTGGATTAATCTATTCCATTGTCTTGTCAACCTACGCATAGCTGGCTGAAGCGCACGGATAATCTACTGGCCATTGTCCAACTCCAGCCAGCAACCGCTTTGTTGACTTGACACATGCACACGCCATTCCGGTCCAGACCAGACAGTGCACCGGCCAGTGCTTCTGCCATGTGGCATGTCTAGATTCGAATTCCAATCTACTTAATGTTGTAGTGTGCACCTCTCATCTACATTACGAGCGTTCACAACCCTTAGATCACTTCGACAAAATGCAAGCTTCCTGGCTCTATTCGAACCGCATGCATGTTCCTAGCATCGCCGTTGGCGACGAAGAGGTACCATTGCCTGTCTACTGGCAGGCCGTTGACCTCTGGACAGCAGGTCATTCGTGCGACAGTATTGTCGTGCAAATGATCGCATCCTTGAAGGTCCGAGACGAAGATTCTCTGCGAAACGTGGTGCAAAACATCGCGTACAATCAGCAATTGATGCTCCATAGCACAAAGCCTGCGTCAATGACTTCACACCGACCGACCTTGGACAAACGAAGACATTCAAGGATCACCAACGTGGGCGAGTTGGATGACTTGCATGTCGCGCAACTCATGGCGCAGAAGAAGGAGAAGGAAAAGCTTGGGTTGAAACATTTGATTGCCAGACTTGCCTAACCGCATTGGAGTATTAAAAAGACCGATACTTGTGGTACCGCGTCTCCCATGAGAGTACCTGCTCACCAATAAGGACGGTGATGCCGGATTTCATGTTACAAGTTCGTTGTGGATCATACGAGCCACCCACAAACAATACGTATATCCGAGTCCGATTTACATCCTGCTTCCGACAGCGCAATCTGGCTCAATGACAACATAGCTTCATCCTTCGTATTCGGGTCCCTCAAATGGTACGTCCTTGCACTACTGAAGGTGAGCATGAAAATTATGATGAGCGAAACTCTGATGCAACCTGCATAGGACGAGCAGCGAGAATGACAGTCTCCTACCCTGTTGTTTCAAATTTCGATCTGCGGAATTCAAAGTCACATGACATGATCGGATCTACGTCATGACCGGCTCCTCGCGGCTCAAGAAGCCATTTTCCGCACCAACGTCATATAGCTACCGGCATGTACATCAAGAATTCGAAGTGCTCGCTTTGATCTATCGTATGTACAATTAAGGTGTTTCCACACTAAGCACCATATCAAAACACACTGAAGCGATCTTAACCCTGCGATAGCGACTTACAACAAGCGAAAATGACAGGGCGAGGTGGAAATTCGGTTGGCGAGCAGGTCTCCTCGGGCATCAAGGGAATTCATGGCATTGGAGAAGCGATTCGTGGCACTGCAATGGACGAACTCGACAAAGCCCTCCACACGCAAGACAAGACAAACCCGAATAAGAATCGCGATATTGCTGATCGGGGTATTGCAGATATGAAGCAAGCCGACAACATCATTGGTCAACATCACGGTGTCGGAGGTAGCGTGCCAGGGCAAGCCGGTACGAACGAACACATGCACGGAACGACGCGGAAGTAATGTCGGTTTGGCTCAACTACTTTCGGCAGATAGTCAACCTTTTGCCATTGTTACGCCAGATGCTAAGCACACAATTTGCAAGGTGTGGAGAGTTGAGGACATACATCAAAAATAGAGATTAAACTCGTACCCTTTTGCCTTGGTCAAACAGGGCCGCTTGCCTGAGAGCCAGCACTAGTTTCAAGAACTCCTTTTTGTCTTTCTGAGTTTCTCTCCACCAGGTCGCGAAGGTATCCAACATTCTCCATCTGCAGCTCTCTTTTGGTGTATCCTTGTGAGTCACCGTGCTCTCCACATACTCTCTGCTGCTTCATACATCCTCATCCAAACCGGCTAAGCTGTTCAAGGTGTTGAAGAGACGAAACTAAAGAACGACAAAGGGAGAGAAGTACCAGTCAGCGAAAATGATCTTTCAACTTGTCGAGCTGGCCTTTTAAAAAAGGGGTCCGAGAAGAATTACATGGCTTTCTAGAAGAAGTAGTGATCCTTCACCAGTCGGAATCACTCTGCGAGCTAGTATTTCGTACTGCGAGTGTTTCGACATTGGCAAGCAAATCAAGTTAATTTCCCCCCGATCAAAGCTTCATCGTCATCAAGTCGTCAAATCATCAACCCCATGGGTGTCAGGAAACCTTCTAGCAACCTTCATCCACATCGGCCCAACATGCATATTCATGGTCTCCTGCCGAGTAACCTGAAACTCGGGACTGGGCAACCACATCTCATAGCGATGTACCAGCGAGGCAATCAGCACCGTCTGCTCGAGGTAGGAAATGTTGCGGCCAATGCAGCCGCGTGCACCAGCGGAGAAGGCCAAGAAGTACGGCTGTAGCTTCTTACCCGCGTCGCCGAGCCAGCGCTCGGGGATGTACTGCTCTGGGTCTGGGAAGATGGATGCGTCATTGTGGACGACCAGAGCCGACATGCTGACGGACACGCCGCCGGGGATGAACTGGTCGAGGATCTGCATGCCTTCTGGCGGGGTTACACGGCCTAAGTTCTGCGTGGTTGGAGAGACGATGCGGAGAGACTCGTCGAGACAGGCGCGGAGGTAGGGCAGGTTCTTGACGCTGTCATAGGGAGCGACGATTTCGTCGGGGTCGAGTGCCCGATCGACTTCTTCGCGCAGCTTGGCGAGGATATGCGGGTGTTTCAGGAGGTGGTACATTACGTTTGCGACCGCAATGGCAGTGGTGGTGCTGCCTGCGTTGAGCATAATGTTGATCTCGGCGTCGATTTCGCCTAGCTCTAGGTTGTTGCTGTTGCCGGCTTTGTCTTCCATAAGAGCTTGAAAGAAGTCATCACGCTTCTCGCCGCCGCGATAGGCTTCGAGTCGTTTCTTCGTCAGTGCAAGGTGGATGCCGTCCCAGTTTTTCGCACCTTTCGTGCCGCGTCGATAGATTCCCCAGGTATGAGCTGTGAGGCGGTCGAGCGTCTTGAACCAAGAATATGAGTGGATGAGAAGAGAGTTTTTCTCATTGGTCGAATACAAGCTTTCTCGGAACGGAGCCCTGAACCTGGTACCATTGGTGCGTACTGCATCACACATGTCGTCTCCTCGGTCGAGGAAACCGAGTCTCTCTGACAGTCCAATGTCTGCTATCGCCTCGACGGTAAAGAAGTTGGTCCACATGCGGTAGTTGACCGTGAGATCTTCAGGGTTGGGGATCTTCTGGTCTGGGGGGAGCGGTGCAGTGCATCGTTTGTCGAATTGGCGGACTAGTCGCCCGACCTTGTCCGCGACCTTGTACTCCCATTCTTCCAAGTTCTTGAGCGCATATGCGGATGACAAGATCTTTCGCTTGCGAGCGTGGTCGGGTTTGTCGACGACATCGGCTAAATGCCAGTGTGTTCCTTTTTGGATCTCATATGAACCGTCTTTGGTACATTTTGTTCCATGGCCGTAGACATATTTGATGGCTCGAGGGTTGGAGTATGATAGGTGGGTTGGCCCTATTCTGAGAGTACCCTGCCCTGTTTCTCGATGACGTCTGAGGACATACTCTGATCTCTGACCGCTATGAGCCACTATGATGAACGGGAGATTAGTGATGCCCGAGAACAAGGACATGTTGGTAAATCTCCTAAGCCCTCTTGGGTCTCGGAAATAGTTTACCACCCGCCATAATACCGAGCCGAGGACTGTAACTGCGGCGACTGCGGCCCAGACAAGCCAAAGAGCCGGCATGGTAAAGTTGGTGAGTTCAACAATGCCTGATTCGAGTGGTGTCAATCCTGAGCTTTCGTGCTTCAGAAACTAAGACGCTCTTGAAAGTTCATGAGTAGAATTCGTTTTATCAATGAAGCCGTACCATCGCTCCGCATCTGCATCCTCTGAGACTCTGACAATTCATGCTTCTTCACACGGCATCGCTTTGTCCCAACAAACCTGGATCCCACAGCTCATCGAATCCGTCCAGAGCACCTTTGGGCATGGTTCTGGGATCGGCGAGTAGTAGTTTTCGTCAAAAAGGGCATGTTTCTAGCGAAAAATGCTGCCCAGGGAAGCAGCGATCAGCTGCAGCTGCAGCGTTACCCCTTTAGGAATCATATCCACATCGTCCAGCCAGCTGTGAGTGGTCAACGCAAAGAACGCTGAGTCTGCTGAAAGTGGCATTCTATCTCCGATTGCATTTCTTTCTCGTAGGTTTGTAACCACTAGCGGGTGGGAAAGGAAACGAGTTTGGGTGTTCTGTGGAGAGACCCGACCTAATACCAGCTAGGCCGAACACGGCACCCTCAATGGGGAATTCAAGCCGCCACAATTCTGACTTCCCGCTGCACAGCAGACTTGCGTCTGAAATTGAAGCAGTTGCATGCCGCCACCAATGGCAAGATGGCGATCAGGGTTGCTCAACCAACGGTCATATTCTGGAAGGCGAGGGAACTTCCATTGCTGCTATTTCTAGACTGCCGCATATTCGGCTCAACCATGCCATTACCAGCAAGAGCTGCCTGCGAGACGCCGAGAACTGTCCTTATTCGATTATGACTTGATGAACGATTGGCCACAGACTTCGCGTACTGTTTTCCACTGAAATTGCCGGGTCGATAGCAATCTTGCTTATTCCCCCAATCTCGCTCAGCACCAACTTTCGCCACGGCCGGGTCAGTACATTTTCCCGTTACGTAGCCATGCCGGCAGTGAAGGACGATGGGCCCATTCAAAGAGGATAATCTATTAAGGGTGAAACACATTTGTGTAATGAGAGACTATTTGGTATGTTGCCAAGTACCAGTCAGGGTGAAGCACAGCGCTGCGCATTGAAAATACTCGAAAGCGTTTGTTCCTCGACCTCTGATGCACAACAACATATGAGGTCGGATAACAAACAAACAAATACATAGCTGTAGAAGGACATGAGGCAGACACTCGCATGCGGCCACAAAAATAGCCGGAGAAAGGTAAATCAATGTCATGTGTTCTATTTGTTTTGAAAAAGAAAAGGAAACAGCCGCTAGCCCCAGACGTCCTCTTGCCATCTTTTACTTCGCTTCATGTCGTCCATCCACATTTTGCCCTCATTTTCGGTTCCGTTTTGGAACTCTCGAACGGCTTTAACAAGTGTTCTTCCCGCAGTTTTAGCCATGGTTGTGCTACCACAGAAGTACAGGTTTCCTTCTTGCTCACAGAGTATTTTGATGACCTTGTCCTTCACGACCGATTCCGAAAGCCGATCCTGCACGTACACCTTGGGCTGACCCGGAATTCTCGAAAAGGCTGTAACAACTTCAAGTTTGCCCTTCAAAGGTCCATTCTGTATTTCTTGAATTTCGTCCTTGTACAAGAAATCTTGATCTGGATGTCGACACCCAAACACAACAAGGACCGGACCAATTTGTTGGTTCGATATTTGTGCCATCTGTGCTCGTTCTTGCAAAAAGCCTCTGAATGGAGCAATTCCTGTTCCCGCAGCCACTAGAACAATTGGAGTCTTGTGGAGGAATGGCATCTTGAACGTTGAGCGGCGGACATGAGCGTAAATGTTTGGAGTTGCCAAGCTGTCAAGGCTGCAAAGATATGATGTGGTAAGTCCGGGAATGCTGACAGCAGGGTTTTCAGGGAGCTGAGAGGGTGAAACCGCGACTGTGATTGCCATTTGGCGTGGAGATGTCATCGATGAGCTTGAGATGGAGTAATATCGTGGGCTCATTGGTCGGAGTGATTCGATCACAAAAGCGAGGGGAAGGTGGGCCCATGTCGTTGAGGAGTCTTGCAAGAGGGCATGCTCGAGCAGGCGGGCAAATGTAACATGATTTCGAGCCACAAATGCAGAGTATTCAGTTTTCTGGCTGAGATTAAGAAGGAAAGACTTGACAGCCTCCGTAGGCGCAAATTGGGCCAATGCAATAACTGTGTCTCGAGAGACTGGTGCACAGATTTCAAGATAGTGTCCAAACAAGGCCGAAATGGTCGAATGCTTTGGGACTTTGACATCTTCTCCTGCTTCGGCTGGGCCAATCAAGATTTGATTTTCCTCCTTTCCCTCTAGAGCAAGGGCATTAACAATGCGTTTGACCTCATCTGCCGCATTGGTGGGCCAGACAGCAAGATGGTCGCCTGTCTTGTACTTGGTTTGAGGATGAGCGCGGATATCAACTTCGAGGTGAAGGCAGCTCCTTCCAGAGCTGGTCGCTCGAGTCACAATCTTGGCTTCTTTCAAGGGGAGTTGTCTGATGGCACTATAATCACGAGCAGCTTTCCTGGATAATTTGAGTGCTTGTGGCTCTCCGAGTAGAGGTTGCGATTCTATTGACTCCGTAACTTCAGTGACGATGAGACTCGGCACATATTCTGGTACGTGCTCCTCCAGTCCAAGCGTCCGGTGGAACATCGCAAACAAGTCGTCTCTCCAGGAGGAGAAGTCTTCTTCTGTGCCTCCACAAGCATCATCAGCTTTACCTACCGGCAAAAGAGACTTGGCCGAGAGTTTCTCAAGCTGCCCTGCAATATCGTCGACGACCTTGTTGTAATAGACATAGTTACTATTTCCCAAACCAAATGCTGCGTATCGAAGGTCGGCTAGGGGCTCTTTTCGTCCTTGGAGCCAAGCGAAAAACTCGGTCGTGTTGTCGCTGGGGTCACCCTCTCCATAAGTCGAAATCAGGAAGAGCGCAAGCTTGCTGTCTGGGATTTGACTTATTGTTTCGGCTTCGTAGTCAGAAAGGTCCGCAACAAGAACATTGAGTCCAAAACGGCGAGTGCAATCTCGTCCAAGCCTATGAGCAAGGCCCTCTGCTGTTCCGGACTGTGAACCCCAGAAGATGACGGCGTCTTTATTCTGCTTCACCAATTGTCTTGCGATGTCCTTCGAACCTTCATCCTTCACAAGGGAGCCAAATTTTTCTTGTGGCCGCTCGTAGAGCTTATAGAGGTATGGGTCAGGCTTTGCCCAAAGTTTTCCGTGCGAAAAATAGGCGATAGCGCCCGCCAACAATAATATCAGCACGACATAGTCATCGTAGCTTAATTGAACCAGAAGAGGTCGCAATTTCAAGTGGAGGCTGGTGTCCAATTGCTGACTAAGTTCGGCTTTGACCATTTTGATCCTCCTCCTGTGATGATTGTTCGTGCTCGATTGAGCATGGAATCAATGCTTCCATATTTATTCTGGTGGCACTCTTACTCCACGCTCGAAAGATGCATTTTGTTTTGATGGGACATGAGCTGGATCCTTACCCTCGAATCGTGAAATACTTTCCGAATTAATGTGCAGGGTACAGCCCCACTTCCCTGGCCGAGACTTCGGCCCGCTGGGTTCTGAGGCGCCAAAAAAGCCTTAGGCACCACACTTCCAGAACAAGCAAGTCTGGCCCGAGAGGCCCCTAAGCCTGCCCCTCACGGTTCCCCGCCACGACTGCCCAAATAATGGTGCCATGTGGTCCGGGAGGTTGGCATACCTTTACGACCACCCTTCCAGGGTTTCCTTGTGACGTCTCGACACATTCATACATTACCTGCTGAAAGAATCTGTGCGAAAGACATGCTCCAGACCATCCCGAAAATGAACGCCGTCCCTGTACCAGGAAACTTCTTGACCTCGAAATTTCTGTTATGCAAACGTCTACATTTGCCTACTCCAGGACTGTGTGATAATTAGCGCTTGACTTGTGTGCCACTAGTCGGGCATCTAGCTGTGCCTGCGATTCCCGTCAGGACTGCCACGAATGTACACCGGACTTGCATCGAGTGAGAATTGTTCCTCATTATGCTCTTACATAGAGAGTGGCTCACTGCTTGTCTCACTGCTGCTGGCTTGGTCGTACTTTAAGAAGCTGCCTTGAGAATAGCCTCGTTTGGAAGCCTCGCACCCAACTTGCCCTGAGAACTGCCGTCACCAGGTGGAGTCACACTCCCACATCAGCCACAGCCTACCTTTTCAAGAAGTTTCACGCGCCTTCGACCCTAACTTGGAGAAGCGCATCACTATTCCGAAATAGGGTAATTGCTTCGCATTTCTGCTCTGAGAGATCTGTGGAGATCAGACGTGAAGATTCAATCGAAATTCATCATGTGGTGCCTTGGTATGCAAGACTTAGCTAGCCGAGAGTTCTGACGCCTCCTCTGGTGTTGCTGCCTCTGAGTTGTCTTGGTACATCCCTGGTAGCCATCACCACGTCCGCGTTGAAGGCAAGCTACTTAGGTTGAATTCATCGTCATCTTGCGCCATGGCACCTGGGATTCAAACGACTCAGACTGCCATACACGAGACTACTGCTGAAGCCCTTTCTGATGCTGTTAATGGTTCAACTATTAATGAAACCCTCTTTCCTGTCCACGTGCCAGAGAGCTTAATCACTCCTGCAGCCGCAGAGTTGCCTAATTTGTTCTCTCTCCTGGGTACGACGACAGTGATCACTGGGGGTGGAAGAGGCCTTGGAATCACCCTTGCAGGTGCTGTTCTCGAAGCTGGAGGCCACGCTGCCTGTCTGGATATACTTGCACAACCTTCAGACAAAGAATGGAAGACACTAGAGAAGAAAGCTAAGGCAAGAAGTCTTACCCTGGCATACTACCGATGCGACATAACCGACGAAGACGCCTTATCCCAAGTTTTCGACAGCATCTCAAACGAAGCGCAAGGGGAAAACGCTCCGTTGGCAGGAACAATCGCTTGTGCGGGCATTCAGCAGAAAATGCCCGCCATGGAATATTCGAAGCAGGATTTTGAACGCATCTTGAGGGTGAACGTTACCGGAGCATTCCTGACAGCCAAGTATGCGGCGAAAGAAATGATCAAATATGGTACGCAGGGCAGCATTGTGTTAGTGGCGTCAATGTCAGGAAACATTGCCAATCGGGTATGCAAGGCCAAAGCTTGTGAGAAGTACATGCTAATATTTCTAATAGGGGCTTACCTGTACAGCATACAACTCAAGCAAGTCTGCCGTGCAGCAGATGACTAGGTCTCTAGCTCAGGAATGGGGACAGTATGGCATTCGAGTGAACTCACTTTCACCTGGTTATATCCGTACCGCAATGACAGATGCATTACTGCAAGCTGAGCCTGACTTGGAAAGGCAGTGGATGGCTGGTGCACTGTTAGGAAGGTTGGGAGCGCCGCAAGACTTTAAAGCTCCGACGATTTTTCTCCTCGGTCCTGGCAGCAGTTTCATGACAGGGTCGGATCTTCGCGTGGACGGCGGACAATGTGCATCGGCATAAGAAATCGCAGGCTCGATGTTTTGTATTCGAGCTCGACTAGCACCGATTGATCAAGAGCTTTGCCCTCTGAAAGTCGTCCTGCAAGTGCGTTTAGGACCGGAATGAACTTGCTCGAAATACCCAAATGTGTTCAGATATTTTGAGTTGCGACCTCTCCATACCTAGGTACGCTAGGTGATTGCGAAAATACAGAGCTTTCCAAGGGCAGGCTTTTCAAGTATCGTGAGGGTTGAAGTTTGTTCCACAGTGGGAGTGTGATACACTCTCTGTGAGCTGCGAGAATCATAGCTTTTTGCAAATGTTGAGAGCTTCAAGAAAAGACGAAAAGGAATATTACAGTTTCGGTTGATTTTCGAAAATCTGGCTACCGCCACCTAGGTACCTTAATAATAAATGAGCTCATTTTGGGCTTAACCCTGTCAAGTGGTGGCTTGCACCACCCGCAGGGTTTGAACAATTACTATAATAGCCCACAACGCATCTGATCAGGTTATTAGGTAACACCAACAGGGGCCGGGAATCACCCGCAGCCGTCTTCTCTCAATGCGGAGACCGACCTTAGCTACACTGTATGCCAGATTTCTTTCCTCCGACGTTGCGCTTGCCTTGCTGTTTGCAAGTGCTTACCGTCGGCATGGCAGATGGCTCCTGCATCGACTTTTGCTACGAAGTCGAGTCAACGCCGGTCGCGGACTGGGTGTGTGAATTGTCGTCGCAGGAAGAAAAAATGCGATGAACGCAAACCGAAGTGTTTCAATTGTGCGAAGACATCAGAAACTTGCGTGTGGAGCCGTCCTCTAAGCTTCTTGCCTCAAAATGCCTTCACACTGGACGAATGCAATGCCTTGTCAAGTATTTCGCATTCAAAGTACATGTCAACCGGGAACATAGCAAATAGCGCTCAACCGGTTACAATTCGGAACCGGGACCGAGATCTCCATGAGACTGACTCTGAAGTCACTAAGTTAGTATGTGATTCTTACCAAGCTGGCCGCGGTGCCAGCAGCTCAACGAGCTACGAAGATGATACTCAATCTGGATCGACTAACAGAGGCCATCAATCGAGAACATCACAGATAGCTCCCAGCAGTACTCCAACAAATTGTCAATATGGGCCTAACACACATAGTAACACCTTATCTCAAGAACCTCTAAGTGAATCGCAGCTTCTCGGAACAACGCTTGGGAGTATCTCTGGGCCTGAGGTTGCTTTCGGCACTTTCAGCGATTTGGATGTCGATGTAACGCCGATTTCTTCCGGCCCTGAGGTTCACCTTTCCCCCGATAAGCTAACAGATGATGGTATCTTCATGCCTGGATCTACTTATAGAGAGCTACACTCTACTTTGCGCCATCATGTCTTCAGCACAGCCAGATCACAAGAGCCAAGCCGCCAGGCAAGCCCAGCTCGTGACCTGAACTCTGGCCTCGAAAGGCCCAGCAACATTGTTGACCCTAATCCTGATCGGGCACGTGGTCTCAGTACATGTAGTAGTTCGATAGACGTCGAAGTTGTTCTCGATACTGACCAAGAGTATCTGCTATGGAAGAATTGGATCGACGAAATAGCTGACTGGCTGGATAAACTTGACAATGAGCGCCACTTTGGCCGAACTCTTCCTGTGATGGCCAAAACCTGTTCTCATCTGAAATACTCGATGCTAGCTCTCAGTGCAAGACAGCTAGAAAGGAAGAACAAGTCGATTCCGGCGCCTGTTACACTCTCATTGTACTCAGCAGCTGTGCAACTCCTGGTTCCACAACTGTACCGCAAGGATACATACGTGCTGGCTTCTTGCGTGGTCATATGTGTCCTTGAAATGATGAGCTGCTCGCCTAAAGCCTGGCGTCGACATTTGGACGGGTGTGCATGTCTTGTGCGGTCTTTGGGCATCCATGCTAATAGTACCGGGGTGGAAAGAGCACTGTTCTGGTGCTTTATCAGGATGGATGTTTGCGGAGCCCTCATCTCGAAAGAGCGCACCTTGATACCAGTTAGCGAGTGGACTTCCTTGAAAGGTTTTGAGGAGGATGTTGAGTTCTTCTCGCTTCAACGAAACATTGACTGGAGTGCAGGCTATGCTTGCTACTTGCTTGGATGCGTCCTCGACTTCCTGTTTCCATTGTCTAATCCAGATCATCAACGAGCACCAAACGTGGAAACGCCGTATCTTGAAGGCTACTCGGACAAATGGAAAATCTTGTTCTCTATCATAGAAAACTGGTACGACACACGTCCATCGGCATTGTTACCTGTAGTCACTCAAAACCCCCGCAATGATAAGCCGTTCCCTACGCTGCTCTTTGGCAGTGGTGCCGCTATCACTGGTAATCAATTCTATCATACCGCGGCAATTCTCATGCTTCAAAACCTCCCACGAACCGTCAAGCGACCTTCAAGCCATTCGTTGCTATGGCATGCTCGTCGTATATGCGGAATTGCGATTTGCAATGATCACCACGGAGCTTGGACGAACTCAGTTCAGCCCCTCTGGCTGGCAGGGCAGCTCATGAGCCACTCCACGGAACATCGAGCAATCATTGACATATACGCTCGGATTGAGAAAGAAACTGGCTGGGGCGCCACTTGGAGAGCTGAAGATCTTAGATTATTTTGGGGCGAGATTGATTGAGCATCGTATGCTTACAGGGATTGACAGGTCACAAAAGTAGAGCTTCCAGACTAACACAAGGTCAGTTGTCACAAGCTTGGCTTCTGTTGCCATAATCATTCGTAATGCTCAACCCGCGCCCTGCCACACGAAGAAGGAGGCCTACTTTACTATGGCGTCGTGGCTGTCTTATTTGCAATGTGGACATATCGAACAGATGCATCGGACTTTTCGGATTGGACTCCCGGAGTCGAGGACAGTCGCCTCCTCATTTCTTGCTCATTGTGAGCACTAGCCTCGAACGCAAAGCTGCCACGTTGGTCACCCATACTGGGTTCCAGTGTAGAGGCATCTTGGCTCCGACGAAGAGGCGATTCACTTGCTCCAAACTAAGATTTCTCGTCTCTGGATAGAAGAACCAAATCAGAGGAAGGAATGAAGCGTTGAATGCCGCAAAATAGACATAAGTACGCCAACCTACACTGCCCATGCTCACTGGTGTAATCTCAACCACAAGTAACGTAAAGATCCAGTTGCTGGCTGCAGCTAAAGCAGCTACTTCTGTCCTGAAAGGCGCGCATTCAGAAGGAAGAAGCCAAGGTATTGCGAGAAGCCCGATTGCAAAGAAGAAGTTGAAAAGGAACAACATCACAATAGCCACAATGCCGCATATGAAGGTACCCACCGAGACAGTACCAGCGAGTATTGCCATACAGCATGTTTGTCCAACGCAAGCGAAAAGCATTAACTTGCGCCTGCCAAGCCGGTCTAAAAATCTAGATGGGAATGAGGGAAGAGAGAAAGTAAGCCACACCATTGGATCTTGCGAGCAACAAGAAGAGGTTGTGTGACAGGCCCACGGATTGCTGGAGGTTACCGGAGCGTGAGATGTGATCAAATTTACACCACAAAGCTGTTGCATGAACTGTCCTCCAATTCCGAATAATGTTCTGCGTCGGAAACGTTGAGGACTAGACTTGAACAGTGCGAGGAATGTGACGCTACTCCCTGCAGCCGATCGCTCCGCGGCCAGAGAGATTTCAATTTCAGCAAGCTCAGCGTCGATTACCGCATGGTGTTCATCAATGTCCTTCGCCGAATGCTGGAGGCGTCGCAGAATGTGTCGCGCTTCGAGGGATCGATCGTGAGCAACGAGCCAACGTGGTGACTCCGGAAGAAAACCTTGTAATGCCTTGTCCGCGTGGGCGTATTTTCTGCTGTCGTTCGCTCGCGCCTATGTAACTGGTACCTTAGACATGGCAAAAGTGATGAGTGAGAGGCCGTGATCCACAGAATTTGATGATGACTGCAAGCTGAGCATATTCGGAAGTTGTTCGAGACTGCAAAGGCATGTTGGTCAAATCTTTAACGAGTTCACCACCTATGGTATGCATGATGCTCTACGTTCCTCCTCTTCCACTTGCTTGTATTGGTAAATCGAATCTCTTCCCCTTTGTGATTGGACAAAGAAGGCATAAAGGCGTTGATCATTCAGTTTCTGTCTCGAGGTCATTCAGCTCCGGGTCAAAAAAGCTCAACAAAATCGCCATTCAGTACTTTCCTGTCTTTCGAATCCCTAATATAGCGCAGCAACTTCTGCACCACACTTTCAACAGTAAAACCAAAATACTCGTAGGCCTGAGGTCCTGGTAGACTCTTTCCAAAACGATCCGCGCTCATGCAGATTGCAGCGTCAGCGTATCGCTCCCAGCCTAGAGCAACGTAGGGCTCGACGACAACAGCGGGAATGCCTTCGTGTCGCCTCAGTATGCCACGTCTGTACTCTTGACTTTGCTTCGCAAAAAGCCTATGACTGGGAAACGACACAGTTCTAACGCGCAATCCGTGTTTTTCTCGTAAGCATGAGGCTGCATCCAAGGCCAAGCCTAGTTCTGCTCCAACTCCAATGATGGTGAGCTCTGCATCAATATCCTCCTCGAGCACGTATGCACCGTGTTGTACTCCCTGACGACTCGTCTTGGGGCTGAGCTGGCGGACAGCATGGCGTGAAGTCGATATTATTGTTGGACAACTTCTGGCTTTAATTGCAGCTGTCCAGGCGCCAGCCGTCTCTTCGCTATCTCCAGGTCGAATGAACAATAGATTCGGCATCGCGCGGTACAATACAGCAAGCTCCAGAGGTTGATGTGTTGGGCCATCCTCTCCCATGCCAATTGAATCATGTGTCGCCGCGTGGATCACCTGAAGATCTTGCAGCGCACCCATTCGCACAGCCGGAGCCGCATACAGGTAGAACATAAAGAAGCTGGAAATGTATCAACATCCGACCCAAATGATGACGGAGCTACTTACCTCGAAGTCACCGGAATGAATGTTCCAGGCGAATAAGCAGCAATACCGTTGGCAATGGCAGCCATGGCATGTTCTCTAACGCCATAGTGGATGTAACGTCCACGGTAACTGCCATGAATTCCACACTGTGTTTTCAAATCCGGATGTTGGAAATCTTCTTTACCCTTCCATATCATGTTCACTGAAGGAGACAGGTCTGCCGTGCCAACCATGAACGACTTGATTTGGCTCGCGAGTGGATTGAACACAAGACCAGAGGAAGCTCGAGTTGCCGTGGGTTTGTCAGGGAACATAGAGGGAATGATGTCCTCCCAATCGGCGGGCAATTTGCCCAGTCGACGTTGCTCAAATTCAAATGCCAGTCCAGGATATACCTTGGAATAGGCCAAGAATCGATTATCCCACTCCTGGACAGCACGCGTCCCTCCATCTACGGCTTCTGAGAAGAAATTCCGCACTGCGTCGGGTATCACAAAGCGCTGGTCTGGGTCGAATCCTGCATTGCTTTTCATATTTGCAACATCTTTTTCTCCAAATGCTGCACCATGAGAGAGAGCATCTCCTGCTACAGCACTACCAATCCCGATGATGGTTCGTACATTCACGAAGGTCGGTTTGTGACTTGATCTTCGAGCTTTTCGCAAGACATTAACAATTCCGTCAATATCAAAACAGCCATCTTCGATATCGAACACCTCCCAACCACAGGCACGCATTTTCGCATTTACGTCTTCGCTGTTAGTCAGGTCAACAGACCCGTCGCATGTGATCTGGTTGTTGTCATATATTATGGTCAGGTTATTCAGCCTGAAGTGACCTGCAAGGGAGATAGCTTCCAGAGCCACTCCCTCTTGAAGACAAGCGTCTCCGATCATGCACCATATGTGGTTGTTGACCACATCGTACGATGGTCGATTGTATTCCGCGGCTAAATGCTTTGACGCCATTGCTAGGCCCACGCTGTTTGCGACGCCCTGTCCAAGAGGCCCTGTGGTGACCTCAATGCCTTCAATCTCGATCTCGGGATGACCTGGACATAAGGAGTCTGTTCGCTTTGAATGATAAGACTTCAGTTGTTCCATGGTCATTGATTTATATCCTGTCAGATGCAGAAAGGCGTATTGGAATAAGCAAGTATGGCCGTTGGACAACACAAATCGATCTCGGTTGAAGAAGTCAGGTGCACTCGGTGCATAGACCATCGTATACCTCCAGAGTGCGACTCCAATTGCCGCCATCCCAATCGCCCCTCCTGGATGCCCTCCTTTGAACTGTTGACAAAGGTCAGCAATCAGAAGTCTGAAAGTCTTCAGCACAAGATCGTGCTCTTCTGACAGACTCGTGGCCGCCCATGATTCTGCGGTGGCCTGCGAGAGCCGTCGTTTGCTAACGACTTTGCCAGAGTCAGAGTAACCGTTGCGGTCAATGATGTCCTTGGAGGCGATGGGCGCCATTGTGACTGGAATTTAGAAGGCGTAGGAGTTCTCTGGAGAATAGGCGTGGCAATGCGAATATACCTCTTGATCTAGAGGCACTGCGATCGTTATACATATGCCCGCACGGCATGTCTTCCGAAACTGGAAATCCGAATGCTAGTCTTGTAGCGTGACCAATCGACCAAGCCGGAGCGCAATGAATTTCCTGATACGGATTACATAGCCGCCGCCGCTCAAGCATCAGTTTTCCTTGTCGTTCGATGTCCGAACGTCGGTGATGGCTTGAATCGCTCGTTCAGGTATCAACTTTGGGGATAGTCTCTTGCGGTAAGTGCGACGTGCCCTTGATACTCCTAACAATAGACCCTGGCCGAAAACGAGGTAGGGTTCCCGATCGGGCGGCGCGCGGGATTGCCCATTACCATAGATTTAGGCATGTATCCACTAGGGCGATGCTTCCTACGCTAGATATTCTGTTTGTATCTGAAGTACACAAAAAGCGTTAGTTCAGAGATTCCTAACAAGCCTAGACACCTGGTTGGGCAAGATATCATTCTCGGAAGACTGTATTCTGTAGTTATAAGTGTTGAATTCGGAGACTGTCGATGACGGCCCGTGAGAGGACCCTGGCTGCTGTGCCGTGATTAATTCAAGCTGGATCATGAACTGATTGTAAAAAAAAAACGGGGTTTCAGAGTGACAATTCTGGATTATGGCGACGTCGAGCTTGAAACGAGCACAACAGCAGCTCCAGGATGTTGACACAGAAGTACTCGAAGCGAATTTTGAGCGGTCGCTGGGTCTCTGGAGTTGTGACCTCTCGCATTCCTAGAGTGTATTCTGTTCTTTTGCCCCCAAATTATTCACAAGTCCACTTTTCTTTCTATCAGGCCGCTGGTAGGACCCAGGCTCCCCGAGAGTACTCAGTAGATGTTTACCTTCAAAGTCAACGCTCAGCTGGACCTGCCAGATCATGCACAGTGTTCGCCCTGAATCGAGTATGTCGATTCAGCCAAGTGTTCTCGCTCCATCTATCGCAATCTTCATGGCCTTTGCTGCAACGCCTCTGACCCCGCCCTCTTCCAAAGCGACGTTGCCCTGTATGGTGCAGCCAGGCATGGCACAGATCGACTCCCTTAAGGTAGATGCACGTTGGCCATTTCGGAGCATGGCAGCCGTGCTGGCTAGCACTTGAGCAGCCATCTCGTCAGCCTTGGACCGTGGTACGCCAGCTGCAATAGCACCATCTATGAGGCCATCCACGAAGAGTGCGATGAAAGCAGGAGTAGAACCGCACATAACGGTGCTGGCATCCATCACGGAAGCTGGCAGATACACAATGCCCCCAAGCTGCTCAAAAAAAGTAGTCACCAACGCAGCTTTGTCAGGATCCATGTCAGGCTCAAAGTTCTCGATAGCTGTTGCCGATGCGTGCTGTTCTACAGCTAGGTTCGGCAGTGTTCGGACTACAACCGTCCTCTTATTGACTGGTCGATGACCTTGTGAAGATATCGAGTCTTGGATTTTCTGACATGAGACACCGGCGAGCACACTGACGAGTAGTTTGCCTTGAAGAGCTTTCTCCATATCATCATCACCAATAACCTTGGACATTGCGTCCGGCGGACAGGCTAGGATAACAACGTCACTTTGACTTGTGACGAATGCATTTCGACCTTGGTAAACTTGAACCTCAGTCTCTGCTGATATATTGCTTAACGACTTGCTAAGTGCGATTGATGAGGCTTCCGAGGCGACTGTGGCCAGAATACGGGTTAGTTTTATCCTTGGTGTTCTCTGCGTAAGTAAGCCTCGCAGGATGGCCGTGCCAAGGCTTCCTGGTTAGGGTTAGCCAAGCACAAAGAAATTTGCGCGTTTGGTACACTTGCCGCAACCTAAAATTCCTACGGATGCGGAAATTTGTTTTTGTTCGTCTTGGTTCATGGTGTGGTCTGAGGAGGATGTATGAATAGATCTGGACGCGACTTGCTGTCACTGGCTAGATGATTGTTCTAGAAAGACGCATTCGCACTTCACCGGTGCATTACGCCAGGAGTTCTGCGACAGCTTTTCCGATTTAGTCATGAACGGTGCAGCTACGGCTCAGGAATCCGATAATCAGACGAGCTCTTACAACCCTATTCGTTGAAGTATCCTCGGCTCGGATGCAGCAGACGGCGCCGCTGCACAGTCCGGCACAGGTCTCGCAAAAGTTGAAGCCTTGAAGGAACGACCGACAACAGCGATACATAGAGGTTTCAGCAGTCTAGTCCTGCTGAATTTGACAATCTGTTGTATTTGTCTACCGTCTGCTCGCTCAATCGATAAGCAACGAAAGATGTTCGCCTCTAAAGTTCTTCGCCCAAATTGCGGGTACGGAACAGCACGCTCATCTTTGCCCAAGGCTGCATTCAGGAGAACTTTGGCCACAAACGGCACCCACAGATTACCAAAGCCGTTCAATGAAGACAACGTAAGTTGCTAGCTCTTTTGAATCTCACTTACTGAAATTTGAAGTTACACTATGCCAAGTCTTCGCCTGAAAGGCAAAAGCTTGAACAAGCATTGAAGAAACTACGGTCTCAGCTGCCAGTGACGATACCATCAATTCAGAATGGCCAAGAGGTTTTCAGCCAGGGCAAGGAGCAGCTCTCACAAAACATGCCCGCTGAACATGCAAATGTCTTGGCCAAGTACACTCCAGCAACTTCGGAAGATGTTACTTCTGCAATTGAAGCTGCGCTTGACGCTAAGCAACAATGGGCTGACATGCCCTTCTTTGATCGAGCTGCAATTTTCCTACGCGCGGCAGAGCTGGTCTCGGGAAAGTATCGCTTTGAGCTAATGGCAGCCACCATGCTTGGCCAGGGTAAGAATGCATGGCAGGCGGAGATCGATGCTGCCGCGGAGCTTGCGGACTTCTACCGCTTCAACGTCGCAAATGCTCAAGAGATTTACGACAGGCAGCCGACTCTCAACGCACCCGGTCATGCAGGACGAACAGATTGGCGTCCGCTTGAGGGCTTTGTGTACTCGATATCACCTTTCAATTTCACAGCTATCGGAGGAAATCTCATCTCAGGTCCTGCATTGATGGGCAACGTTGTGGTCTGGAAGCCATCACCAGCTTCAGTTTGCGCAAGTCAGTTGGTATACAAGATTCTGCTAGAAGCCGGCTTACCCCCGAATGTGATCCAACTGGTTAATGGAGATGCGGAAATGATCACCAAGACTGTTTTTGACCATCCCCGTTTCGCTGCCCTCAACTTCACTGGCTCTTCCGATGTGTTCCGCAGTCTCTTCTACAAAGCTGCCGAGGGTGTGGCTACAAAGAAGTATCACGACTTCCCCCGGGTGGTAGCCGAGACGTCTGGAAAGAACTTCCATCTGGTTCACGCCTCTGCAGACATCAGCAATGCTGTCAAGCACACGATGCGAGCGTCTTTCGAGTACTCGGGACAGAAATGTTCCGCTTGCTCTCGAATCTACCTTCCGAAGAGCCGTGCGTCCGAATTCCTCTCGGAGTTGAAGGACCATCTGAAGGAGACCAAGATGGGCGATCCCGAAGATTTCGCAAACTTCCTCGGTCCGGTCATCAACAGACCCGCCTTTGATCGCATCACGAAAGCCATCAAAGCTGCAAATGAGGATTCCCGTCTGGAGCGGATAGCTGGTGGTAGCTATGACGACAGCACAGGTTATTATATCGAGCCTACCGTGTACGTTTCGAACACACTTGACCACCACCTCTTCAACCAGGAGCTATTCGGCCCTGTACTCGTTGTATATGTCTACGACGATGCTGACTATGATAATCTACTTTCCCAAGTGGACGCACAGGGTGGTGGCTTCGCTCTAACTGGCTCCATATTCGCCAACGACCCAATTGCCATCAGGAAGGCCGAGAACAGGTTGCGCTATGCAGCAGGCAACTTCTACACGAACTGCAAGACGACGGGTGCCGTGATTGGACAGCAGTCATTTGGTGGTGGTAGAAGCAGTGGCACGAATGACAAGGCAGGCAGCTCTGATTCGTTGAGACGATTTGTATCTCCTCGAACGCTGAAGGAGGAGTTCAATCGACTTGATACTGTCCTGTATCCGAGCAATTTGTAAGTGGATCCGGCATTTGAACGGTTATTTCATCGGCAGAAGGAAAATTGCACTTCAGGGCTCTTTTGCGGCATACCTACAAGATTTGGGTGATTGAAATATATAGACCTAATGTCCGAACGTAATGTATCTGATCATTGTCTGGCAAGATTGCCTGTCGAATGCGAGAGGAGGAACCGACGCTAATCCGCATCCGAGGCAACATCAGCAACGATATTGATGAATACCCGCCAGCATATGGATATGGGGACGTTAAAACTATAGAGAACTCGACTTTTTATTCGCGATAGCAATTTCCAGCTCATTAGCTTCCTTCATGGCGTCTCTGATCTTCACCTTCATTGCCTCCGTCGGCTCAAAGTATGGCCGTCGTGGTTTCAGCAGTTTCACAGCACCCTTGATGCCTGCGGTCGTCGCTGAGAACTCCGCTGCCGCATATTTCGTGTTTGCAATACCTGCCTTCGTGGGACTTTCCGCCAAGGCTGCCACTTTCTGCAACCTCTTCGCTTCCTCGGTCTTGCCTTGAGACCAGAGATCGAAGATTCTCACCACTAATCTGGGGAAGATGTTACCAAATGCCGCAATGCAGCCTGCACTGCCGACTGCAAGCCCTCCGATGAGGAAATCGGATTGGCCGCCAAAAACGGCAAACCTTTCCACAGGAAAGGTGGCAGCCAGCCTGGCAATCTTAGCAACGGATCCGCAAGTGAGCTTCACTCCGACAATGTTGGGATGTTGTGCAATTTGTGTGATGATCTCTGAGTCAAGGTCCAGGCCATTGCATACGGCGGGGAAGTTGTAAACTATTATGGGTATTGGTGATGAATCTGCAACTTGAGAGAAGAACTCCTTAACGACTTCTGGTGTTGTCTGCTTTCCAAAATATGCGCAAGGTAACACGAGTGCGAAGTTGGCTCCGGTTTGGTGTGCATCGTCAATGTATTCGAGGACTTGTGCGGTGGAATGGCCTCCAACACCAGCAATGATAGGGTAGCGCGGACCTAGAGATGACCTTGCGAGTTGTAAGAGTGTCCTTCGCTCATCGCGGGTCAAGAGGAACGTCTCCGCGTTCGTGCCCAGTATAACAAGTCCTTTAAGTCCTGTGCTAGAAAGGTATCTGTAGTACTCCGCTTGCTCTGACAGACATAGTTTGTCTGTCTGCGAGTCGAAAAACGTGATCGCTGGCACGTACACACCTGGCTGGGGCACAGCACATGGATGGTCTTTCGCTCGAACAGATGCTGCCGCCATATCCGCTGATGTTGATTATGCGTTCTGTCAATTTAGTCCTGGTTCATCCCGAATATAACCCCTGCATGACACTGGCGAAACGGGTTTTCGGAATGCTCTCCTTACCTGGTCGGCCGCCATTCCGGAGGGCCTTCTCGCCACCGTACATATGCCAATGACAGCTCTTTGTACTTATCAGCACCTAGGCTGACTTACACATTGATCAAGCCTCGACGGCTTCAAGTCAAACAACCATTCGGTAGTTTGACACGTGTTAGTTCTATCGGCATCTAATGCCCGAGATGTGGCAAACTTGAAGTGGGACCCGATTCCGTAGTGTCAGCGGCTTCCGACTAGAGAAGAGTATTGTACAAACCCATCAACAAATGAGCATCTGCAAGCTCTAATTTTGTTCTGATGATACGGGTGAACAATTTCTTATCTGTATAACTCTAAGAGGTAGTTAGCAAGCGAGGATCTATGGGAATCGCAATGGCGCCAAATCATGGACAAGACCATGTTCAGGTCGTTACGGGTAAGCATAGGGCTGTGCTGGAAGCAAGTATGCACAACCGTACCAATTTTACATTTCACGCGGCACATCCGATTGTATTCTATTCTTTCGCGTTGAGGGTTCCGTCTTGTCGGAAACAACAGCCACTCTTGCAGCACCGTCACAGGACCCACAATGAGATCGACTACTAGGAGCCGTCGTCACGTCTCGGACCCCAAATGTCATCGTCGCAGGTAGATCGCCGACAGCATCGGAAGCGGGTGTCAAACGCGTGCGTTAGTCCTCTAAACCAACTACGTCGAGCTGACCGCTTAATGCCTGTAGCTGTGATCGTTGTCGCCAGCAGAAGATCCGATGCTCTGGTCGCATGCCATGTGAGCAATGCACGAAGAGGAACCTTCGCTGTAATTTTGAGGACCGGTCATCAAAAGTTCTCGTTACTCGAAAGTAAGTTTGAATCAAGTGTGATTGGCTTCTGAGCTGCTGCTCAACAATGCGTGCAGCTTCATCAATGAGCTAGAGAAACGTGCTCAAGCAGTCCATAGTCCCACCTCTTTCCATGCGCCAAACAGTGTCTTTCAACCATTCAGCAGCAGAAGCAATGTATATGAGCAGGCCGATGATAGTACAACGCTGAACAGTGCTTCGCACACCGACAGTACACGGGACCAAAGTACGAGACATGAAGCCGCGGAAATCTCTGTCAATGTTGAGGCGCCTCGAGTGTCTTTCGTAGATACTAGATCAGCGACTGACTCTGGACGGGCGACGCCCTCCGCGCAACTCACAAATCCCTTCTCAAGTCATGCACCACGATATTATGCCGACAGTTCAGGTCGGCGATGGTACCTGGGTACTTCCTCCAATTGGGGGTTTAGTCGTCGCGTCTTAAGCATGGCACTTGATCGGCTTACCGGTCAGCCAGATGCACCACAATTCACCTTGTTCGATGGGACCACGTATGATTTAGGCTGGGATGGTCAACAAGATATGACCCTCTCAGATAACACCTTCCTACCCTCGCCCGATTACGCCATCTATCTCATCAACGCCGTCAAGTTTCATTGTGGTCAAATGTTCCATGTCTTTGACGAAATCACGTTCATGAATCAATTTCACGCCTTTTACGACCCCACGAACGAGGCAAATCGACCTCATGGTCTGTGGTATGTACATTTTCTCATACTTCTCGCTTTTGGGAAGGTATTCGTAGCACGCAAAATGGATGGCCGGAAACCATTGGGTGTCGACTTCTTTGTGCAAGCAATGAAACTGATGCCCAATGAAGTATTTCTCCAACTACACCCTGTTGAGGCTGTGGAAGTACTCTGTTGCAAAGCCCTCTACTTGCAATGTCTAGATTTCAGATGCCCGGCATATTCTGTGATTGGCCAAGCGCTGCGCATAGCGCTTGCTGAAGGCATGCACACAAACATGCAAGATGTGAATCTTGATGCAGGCCACGTCGAACGCTGCCGAAACGTATGGTGGACTGTCCATATTCTTGACAGGCAGATGTCGTCCCTGATGGGTGTACCGCTCTCCGTGAGAGATGAGGAAATCAGTGCCTCTCTGCCCACCTTCTCTGGCTCGCCTCAGAAGGCCTTAGCTCTCGAGCTTAACGTCAAGCTCTCGCGAATTCTGTCACAGATATTGAATACTGTGTACGGCAGCGAGGGACGGCTGAGCAGGAGGTTCATCTCAAGCACGAAGAATGCGTTAACGGCAATCGCTGGCGTCACGGACCAGCTCAAACAGTCTTTCAATTTCCCTACCAGCGGATCCGCAGCAGGAATATCAAGACTAGCAGCGCATCTGCATCTGCTGAACCACCAGTGTGTGGTGCTTGCGACAAGACCGCTGTTGTTCAGTCTGCTCAACACACGACTCGACCGGCCGGATGATAACACGAGCTTGCCAACCACTTCTGGGAGCGCGAAGGCACTCCTCCAGATTTGCATAGAATCATCCCAACACATCGTGGCGGTGCTCGAACGTCTGAAGGAGCAGAATTTACTGGAAAGCTTCCTACCGTTTGATCTTGAGGCGGCTTTTGCGGCTTGTATGGTGTTCCTCTTAGCGCCCTACGTAGATGCAGAGCTTCTGACTGATTCTACGTCCTGGCTAGACATGGCATACGCGATACTTGATGATCTATCACAACAAGGCCACTTGCAAGCAGGAGTTCGCAAAACAGAACTCCAACAACTACAGAAGATTTTTAGTGAGACATCTCATCCAACTCAACACACCCATGAGCAGTTGAATCAAGATACGGTCGATGCTATCGTGTCAGGCGACACAAATGATTACCCAATAAATGTCTTCAATGGTCCGCTTGACTCTAATAATTCTCATATGGGCTATGAATTCATTGAGGATGCGATCCTGCGAACAACGTTCACCGCAGATCAGTTACTTACTGTTGCTGACACTCTTGACCTTGATGGTCTGGATTGGATGACAACAGGGTCTTCTAACGTATTAGAGGACGAGCTTTGAACCATCGGCACAGCATCGACAACGCATAAGGTGCCTGACGGGTTCCTCGCCCCTCGTCAGGTAGCAACATGTGAGATTTGGTGGATCCTCAAGGTTTTCGGAAGGCATATACTCTACAATATCGTTCTGTCGGATCCCACGGCTTAGTTTCAGGAATGCCAGTCACACACAAATCGAAGCTTCCCTAGACCGCGGTGGTAGGACACATGTAGAAATCGAGCCAGCCTAGCCGACACATCGAGAGATTCCCGAGCCAACCCGCTTGCGGCCTGCAGTTCCGATGAGCATGTGTCCTCGGAATTTGTGCCTGAGGGTCACATGTCCACTCTCCGTTCACCCAATAGGGAAAACTCAAGCCGTCCTATCAGAGTTAACTCTGGCAATCGTGCTGCCTCACACGCTCTCCACGCTTTCCGTTCTCAAGTCGAATGCAGAATCTTGCCTACCCCTCATTACGATGGGACAAAACGGGCTTGGGTGTTAGCGGATCTCACACTATCTTTCATCATGAACGCTGGAGAAGTCATCGGTGTAGACTTCCGTTACTTCAATCATGAAATATTCCAACAGTGCTCGCTGTTTGTCTTTGCTCAACTGTAGATTCGGCACACAACCATGAAAGAACATCTTAGGATCTCACAAGTACTGACTTCGTTGAAAAGAACTTCATCAAACTCTGCAAGAAGATACCATGTTGCGAACAAGGCTCCTAATTTGGCGAATTCGTCTTGGGCTGTGAAAACACAGGAACCTTTCACAAATGTTAGCAGCCCTACACTCGGTGTAGCTGAATCATGCCGCCCTCCTCTGGCACGCCTGCCACTATCAAGCATCTTTCGCAGCCTCTTTCTTAGCATTTTCTTCACATCACCACTCTTATACCGACCAGGGTTAGCAGTCTTTTCAAAAATTGCCAAATCCCGTTCCCCATTGTTGAATCCAGATAAAAATCCCATTCTACGCACTCTTGTCCGACCTGTCGTCTACGACCAGTTCTGCGCGGGCACAAATGCCACAGAGATTGACAAAACTTCCTCAGTAATCAAGCAATTAGGTTTCTCAGGGGTTGTTCTTGTTTATGGCAAGGAAGTTCAGCTTGATGAAGAGAGCAATTGCTACGGCTATTCTGGGAAGACGACGGCCATGGATGCAGAAATCGACGAATGGAAGGAGGGGAATTTGCGAACATTGGAAATGGTCAAGACTGGTGACTGGTTAGGCATGAAGTATACCGGAGCCGGAATCCACATTACGAACGCCCTCATGGCTGGAGAGCCGCCCCCAGAGAAGTTTGTTTCGGCCATGACGACCATCTGCACTCGGGCAGCGTCGAAGGACTGCCGGATTTGGGTTGATGCAGAGCAACAAGCTTTGCAACCTACCATAGACTTATGGTCCTTCGAATTTATGCGAAAGTTCAATCGAGGTGACAGAGCACTGATATACAACACTGTGCAAGCCTATCTAAAGTGCTCTCGGGCCAAGGCCCAACATCAGTTACAGCTTGCTGCTAATGAAGGATGGCGGCCTGCGATCAAGCTCGTTCGCGGCGCATACATCGCTAATGACGAGAGATGCAAGATTCACGACACAAAAGCCGACACAGATGCATGCTATGATGGAATAGTCGAAGATCTGCTTCGAGGCAGAAACTTCCCTGTCTTCGCATCAAAGCCTGACCTAGGATTTGATCTTTTACTATGTGGGCACAATTCGAATACCATTCGACGAGCAGCGTGCCTAGCCACTGATCTAGCTTCCACTTCCAGTTTGAAAGTCGTGCCAGAATTTGCACAGCTCCAAGGCATGGCAGATGACATTGGTTGTGAGTTGTTGCAGATAGGGGAGAAAGCGATCAAGAAAAATGGCGCTACGAGTCAAACAATTTTTGTGCCAAAGGTCTACAAGTGCTTGACTTGGGGATCGATACAAGAATGTATGCAGTACCTCACGCGAAGAATGATTGAGAACCGTGGGGCTACGGACAGAATTAAACACGGTGCATCTGTGCTAAGGCAGGAGTTGTGGCGGAGACTGTTTAATATTTTGTAGACACGCGTTTGAATAGATCGATCTTTCAGCCACCTCAAATCAGATCTTTCGTCCTACCTCTTACTATTATGGTGTTACAATTCGAAAAATAAGCAGGTCCAATCTCTCGCGGCTTCCAAGTAGAGATAACAGGCCTTTCTTCATGACTAGACAGGAGTAAGGACAGAAATGATGACCAACACCAGTGAGACACATTCAACAACATCTTAGTGGCTTTTCAAAGCTCCTCGCAATCTCAGAATGAGATCCCAACCATGTTAGCGAGATAAACAACCACGTCCACGCATCTGATGATACACGAGCCAGCAAGTGGAAGTGAAGAAATCCAGTTCGAAATGTGTACGTAATTTCATTCGCTTCATGCACCTTGTGAAAGCTGTCCTGGTGGCTCGTATTGTCCTTAGACACATGGCATTTCAATGCGCTGACTTACAATTTCCCGCACTCTGCTAATTGTTTCATGCCGAGATGTTTCTTTCAAGCAAGAAAACTAGTGAAGCCTCACACAACAGTGCACCTGCTACCGATGGTACTGTCTTAATTAAAGTACCAGACTGTAGACAAAGCTCATTCGTAAGGTTTGAAGATTTCTACTTCATGTAATCGCTATTGAGTCTTAGGGCCGGCACTGTAATTTGATATCTCGCAGCAGTGCTGATGATATGTACCTAGCAAGATATTCTTGAACAGCTCGACGACCAAGTCACATTTTTGAAAGTGCCATATCTACCGAAGCATCGCAATCTGACACCTCCGACAAAGCAATCTCCCACTGTTCGGCCTTGAACATTTTGATGTGATTGTGAAGTCAAACCTCAAATATCACAAAAGGTAGCCATTCTATGCTTCAACCTCAATCGGCATTTTTGCTGCCCAGGATGCACGGGTTCACGAAACGCGCATCTCATTTCTATTGCAAGGAAACGAAACAAACAGCTCCCTTCTCGTTCTAGAAGTCAACCAGTCGTTGTTTGACCTGGATCGTTTCTATGAATCTCTCTTGTTACTCGGATCTTTTTGTTACAAGACTCAAACGAATCAGGTGACAAGGCTGGCCGAGGAGGAATAAAACCACGCCTCATGCTATTGCACTCTCCGTTTCTCGATCAGGTGAGTCATTCCGATGCAAGAATCATGCATTAGCTTTGCTTTTCAGTACTGCCTATCTTGGAATATTTTTCCAGTGTTGAGAACATGAAGCTGCCTGGTTAATCGTCACAATGGATGATGTTGGAGAAACATTTGCGCTACGGTTACGAGGTCCGAGGGATCAAATTCGGCAGTACGTGCCTATCTAGTAAGGTTACCGCTTGAGCCCGGCCATCTGATAAGGTGATGCAGAAGTCGAACCTGCCAGCGACGTGGCATGTTACTTAGTATCGGACGCTGGCCAACGTGTTTCTGCTGATAGGAAGGTGGAACATGAATACCTAGAGAGTGTTGGAGATAAATTCTTGGTAGTTGAAAGAGCGGGCATTGCCCCAAGATGTACCGATGCAATCTGCATAGATGTCGTAATTCCTTCCATTTCAACCAGATCATGTATTCAACGTTCCTGCATCCTCAGATCGACAATGATAGCAAGTCGTAAGTCGTAGGACATAATCTCTTGCCGATCGATATGTTTTTCGCAACCTTTATCGCACAACCGACCCTTGCGAGACACATGAGTGTACTATGTGGCAGCCTTTACAATCAGTCCTTGTTTTCGTCCTGATCATCTAGCTGTGCCTCCAATCTATGCTGTGGCAAATTCCACTGATGTGTGAGTGTCTGTTTCACTCTCACTAAATGGTAGCCAAGGTATGTGGCTCTTTCATATCATCTTTGTAATGCGGTCCTCGTAACTCGTGACAGCTGCACAACACCGCTGTGGTTCAAGGGTATGTCAAGCCTTAACCTCTTCGCTATCTATTAGCTCGCAAACTACAAGACCGTGCATTGAGTATGTAAAATTGGAACCGATGGAGGCTTCGCGCTGAGCGAGATCTTCTATTCAGATATCAGTCAAATTTCATACAACTGAAGGCCGGGCTGATCGCATGACCAGAGGCACTCGAGACCACGGCACATCAAAGGCCAATTTTAGATCAAGGACCTTAGTTCTGGAAACTTGGCCGCTTCCTATGAGATGCTTTGTGATCAGGAGGACAATACTCCAGTCCATAGATGCTTTGTCTGATCCAACTGATGTTTATGAACATTTCGAGCCATTAGCTTGCTAGAGGTAGCTGATGCCAATGATTAAGTTTCAACGAAAGCACTGGTATTAGGCGCTGGCTACTGGTACCTGGGGTATGGGACACACTTTTTATCGTCACTTCTTAATTTTCATCGCGTCGCCAGGTTCATAGTTTTGGTTATTGGTCAGTTAACCAAATATTGAATATTGAACTTGAATCACGTCGTATTTGGTCGAATCAATGTCTGCTTTCAACCAGGTGAAGAATATAGAGATTGCAAGGTCTGAGCGTAGACACATCCTAAATCAGCGTGGAGTTCCACCTAAAAGTTTAGGTATCGGAGGGCAAGCGGCCGAAGTCGAGCCGCGGCTGGACTTGCACACTGCCGCTCAATTCCTTTGCCGGATGACCAAGACTGATTGGACACCTGGAAGCGACTGGCTTTGCGTCTGTGTCTTGATCTTCGGAGCACATAGAGAGGAGTTTTTATAGATTGAAAAACCATATCCTTTGGTGTAAGTCTCCTTTTTGCAGTAGCAACAAAATATCTACCAAATTTCCAAGCAAAATGAGTCCGGACAAATCCGCACCAATCGCGATTCTTGGTTGCGGAACCTGGGGCCTCTCAACAGCTTTACACCTTCTGAACGAGGGGCACACCAATATTACGGTCTTTGACAGGGCTTCTGAGATTCCTTCAAGATACTCTGCTGGGTATGATCTGAACAAAATCGTGCGCCCCGAATACGAAGACCCATTCTACACAGATCTCGCACTGGTAAGGTTTCCCACCTAGCAGTGTGCTGCCGACTAATGCATGTTTCAGGAAGCTATCAAAGGATGGAAGACACCGCTGTTTGGGCCATACTTTCATAAGACCGGATATGTCGTGGCAGCGTCTGGTCGAGCGCCTCAGAAAGCCATTACTCACCTTCATGAAGCGCTTGCTTCCATAAAAGATCATCCAGTCTTCAGATCTCATATCAAGTCTCTTGATGGTCCTCAAGACTTCAAGGATCTCTTCTGGCAGTTCCGTGGCCCTGTAACAGGGTTCCGTGGCTACATCAACCGATTTGCGGGATATGCGCACTCATCGAATGCGATGAAGGGTATTTACACCCACCTCGCCGGTCGAGGCGTGAAATTCGTCCTTGGATCGCAGGAAGGTCGAGTAACTGAGCTGTTATACGACAAGACACCTCGACGATGCACTGGCCTCAAAGTCGCCGACGGTACTGTGCATAGTGCATCGACGATAATCTCTTGCCTTGGCGCGTATCAGGCGGAACTCTTTCCTGACATTGGCAGTTTTGTCGTTGCGAAGTCATGGTCCGTGGCACATGTCCAACTGACTGAAGCTGAGTGCGATCTTCTCAGGGGTATTCCGGTCCTTAACGTGAGAGACTTGGGATTCTTCTTTGAGCCAGACCCTGTTACCAAGTTGCTGAAGCTTTGCCCCCTTGGTGCAGGATTTATCAATACGCAGAGATCTGGCAACTCATTGCCACCACTAGAAGCTTTGCCACCACCGCAAGATTATATTCCAGCTGAAGATGAAGCAAAATTGAGACAGTTGCTGAGGGAAACTTTACCTTGGCTGGCTGATCGACCTTTTGTGGACCAGAAGATGTGCTGGTTTGCTGATACGGCAGACTCTGAGTATTGTGTTGATTTTGTTCCAGACACCGAGAAATCTGTAATAATTTTGTCTGGAGACTCTGGTCACGGCTTCAAGATGATGCCAATTGTTGGATCGTGGGTTATTGACCTACTCAAAAACGGTCGGCAGAGTTTGCCAAGATGGCAATGGCGAAAGCCTGACCCAGCAAAAATTAAAGATTGGGGTGATAGCGTCTCTTGGAGGATTGGCACAACGAAGGAAATTCGGCAGGTGGTTGAAGAACGAGAGCGAATGCTCAAAGCTCGTTTGTAGCTTGGAAACGTACCGTCAATGCGCTACAAAAGAACGCGACCAATCTCAAGGTCAGAAGAAGATAGTCGAGGCATTAGAGTAACATAAATAATACAGCGATGAGGGTTTTGAGAAGGATGAAATTTAATTTCTTCGGCCGTACAATTTTGTTTATTGCTTTGTAATTACTCAATTGGGAAGGGTCCGGCGCTGTTACGCCACCTGGGCATGTTCTAAGGCTGTGATCCAGCCTGATGATCCAAAAAAGATCAGCTCTGCTCCGGGCTTTTCTGGTGGCATACGCGTGGTTGTTACCTCCAGGGGTGTCTTTGGTGCGGGGGTTCGAAATCTTAAGTTAGGAATGATGTTAATTTAATCTACATATGAGATACCGACAATAGCTAAATGAAACTGCCCACTCGCTACACGTACAGACAAAGGCTGCTGGAATTCCATGGTGACGTTGATCAGATCTTCGCGATGCCTTCTGCATCTCGGGGCGCAGAGTCAATGTTGAATTTGTGAAATCTCGAAAAAATCAAAGAAGTTGACAGATTAGGCACAGAAAAGTCACTACGAACGTGTAAGAAGACAAACGACTCATGGAACCAGGATATGTCTGATAACGAAAACGAACGGAATGCCATCACATCAGACCAGACCTCACTTAAAAAGGAGCGCAAGGGTAGACAGAACGGCAATTCGAAACCCTGCGAGAGATGTCGGTCCCAGCATTTGAAATGCGTCTACAACGGACAAGAATCAACCTGCCAACGTTGCAGTCGCTCTGGGAGGGAGTGTTTCAGAAGTACGAAGGCAATCAGATTTCGTGATGTTCCGGCATCAAAATTCCGTCGTGATGGGAAGCAGCGAAACTCTGCTTTGAAGGATGCTAAGCTCCAGACACCTATTAAGGAGGGTAATACTGCATGTGATAGCAACGGCAAACAGCAATTTACTAACCAAGTCCAATCCGCCCTAGACGGTAGCGAGAGGATGGGCCATCAGAGCGTGCAAGGCAACGCTGGTGCAGTGGAGGCGCTCAATTATGATTCGAACTCTCAAGAGCATGATTTTATCTATTCTGGAAATGCAAACGGCTTCGTGAATGCACAGAGACATGAATGTTTAGTGTCAACCGAGTTTCCAGGTTCCAGCCTGACAGATATCTTGGACCATAAGTCAGCAACAGGAAAAGGCTTTCCTGGACTAGTTGCACCACATACGCCTTCGGATGACTCGACATCATTCTCTATCGTAAAGGATCAGGTGCTGTCAAGTAGGATCTTGAGTTGTGAACTGCGCTCGACACTTCCATCAAGCCAGTCACCTCATAGCCGCCGGCCCAGAAGCTCATCATCAAACTATCTCGAACACCTTGTCAAGCCTCCTTCAAAAAGGGGCACTCAAGATACAACAGATTATCTTGAAAATGTTCTGCTTCGCTATTTCCATGAAGAGCTTGCCCAATGGTTTGACCCATGTGACCCGGATCGTCATTTTGCGACAGTCCTCCCCCAGAAGGCAAGAGAGCCAGGGCCCCTGCGCAGTGCTTTATTGACAATTTCGGCGAGGAATCTGGCTCGTAACAAGCGATTCAAGAACAGTGAAGGGGTTGTGGAATGGAAGGGACGACCTCTGTTGGGCTTGAAGGAGGAATTCGCCGTACCATACCACAATGAGTGCATTCGAGATCTTCTACAGCTCAGCATGGATCCCCGAAAACTGTACGATGAGACATTATTAGCAGCTGTGCTAGCACTCAGGACTGATGAGGAGATGGGCATGCAAGCGCAGGGGGAAGAAGAGGAGGAAGACCAACAACTTTTTTTACGCATTGCCGGTATGTTCATTGAAGCGCAACTACCCCCAGCGCTCGCCTTGCCACACAGCTCGCCAGAAATTTACGCTCCTGTGCTAGCTGATGAGCTCATCCACTCGAACCTGCCATCCCCTTCTGGCCAGAGTGAAGATCTTGGAGCCAATGGATTACGCCAAGCTTGTTTCTGGACAGCATTTCGCCAAGACCTGCATGCTGCATTTTTGAAGCAACAGCCTGTCAGATTCCCTTTGTCAAGATGCGAGGCATTTCGCCAGCTGAGTCCTGCCACGGATGCTGTATGGGCTAATCGGATGGTCACCTTTTGCGCTGATGTGTTAGAGTTTAGCTATGGTAGTGACTCAAGCGACGGAAAGATCATGCCATCCTATACGAATCTCGATCGGTGGAAAGAGCTTCGAGACCGTGAACAGCGGCTATGTAGTCTATTGCCGGCTACTTTCGAGCCGACCTACTACAACGAGCCAGATCCGAAGCAAAGTGTCTTTCCTGAAATCTGGTATCTGGATCCGTGTCATGTGAGTGGCATTACCTACGTGGAGCTAGCGCGAATGCTCCTAGAGGTCTTCAACCCAACAAGACCCAAGCTTGGCCTGGGTTTTCTTGCGGCGACGCATGCTTTCGTTTCTACCACGAAAAAGATACTGATTAGGCTTTGCGGCATTGCCATAAACAACCTTCACTGTCCACCTGGTCTGATTAACGCCTGTCTCGGTATATCAATGTTCGGCGAATACTTTGATGGTCCAATCGAGCAAGAAGCACTCCTAGGCGTGTTGTCGCTCATGCACAACAGGTACGCCTATCCGACAAGTCAGATTGCTACTTATTTGAGACGCGCATGGCGCGGTGACGACGCCGAAAGCATGCATACAGTGGAATCATCTTGCGGGACTGGATGATGGCACAATACTCTTTTCGAACCCACATAACGATTTGGGGCGGAGGTGACGAGATGTCATACGCTCAGGACTCCCCGGCAACTGCTTCGGCTATCACTGAGGGCTATGCTAAGAAACACGGGCTTTGGCTCAAAGGTCGGCGCAAAATTGCCGTATGGGGGTTAGCTTCGCCATTTTTATGTTACGGTATAACCGCCGACTTTAGGCTCAAGGCTTAACCTCGATAAGTGTGATGGAGTAATGGAGGAGTTCCACTTCTCCAGTATTTCTAGCAAGCTGGGGTAAGTGGCTAGCGCCGGTCCAGGCTCGAATCAATTGTAACGTTCATTTATATAAAGCTGCTTTCCTTGGTTGATGCTCAAAGCATGGTCTTCCACGCAGCTGCAGATCGACAAACATCAACAACGAGTTTATCAAAGCCAAGGCAGAAGCTTGTTATTTCCTGCCACCATGGGCGCTGAGATTGTGGACGAGAAACTTTCTCCAAATATTGCACATAATGAGAGACGACGTAGCAGCGTTGGTAGTCGTCGCCGCAGCAGTTTTGATGCGGCCAACTTGGCTATGGTCTTGCCAGACCTGACACATCTTGCTGAGGCTGGTATCGACGACTCAATTGAAGACATCCCCGTGAGCTGGTTTGTCTGGCTTGTTGCTCTCACCGCATCAGTCGCTGGCTCTCTTTTCGGCTACGACACCGGCATCATTTCAGCTGTTCTGGTATACCTCAATAACGATCTTGACGGCCGGCCGGTATCCGCGAGTGAGAAAGAACTGATCACATCCCTATGCTCTGGAGGTGCATTTGTCGGCGCTATCATTGCTGGTCTGACAGCTGATCAGTATGGACGAAAAATTGCAATATATGTGGGATGCTTCCTCTTCACCGCTGGCGCAGTCATCCAAGGTGCCGCTTACTCCATTGCTCAAATGACCGTCGGTCGACTGGTCGTTGGACTCGGGGTCGGCTCAGCAGCCATGGTCGTTCCATTGTACATTGCAGAGATTGCGGTAAGCAGCAATATCGTTGATAGATTTTCTGCTAAGCTAATAATGTTTCACAGCCTACAAAAGTTCGTGGCCGCCTCATTGGCTTGAACAACATGTCCATCACCGGAGGACAGGTCATTTCCTATGGCATCGGTGCAGCTTTTGCCCATGTCCCTCATGGATGGAGGTACATGGTTGGCCTTGGTGGTGTTCCGGCCGTGGTTCTTGCCTGCCTCCTCCCATTCTGCCCAGAATCCCCGCGTCAGCTCGTGTGGCATGGAAAGCTGCAGGAAGCCGAAGCCGTGATTCGAAAAATTTACAAGGGCGCTTCTGAGGAGCAAGTTCAGAACAAAATCGCTCTGATCAACTTTGCTTGCGAGAAATCGAAAGAACTCAACTACAACCAGAGCCGATGGTCGAAGATCAAGCAACTCCATACCATCCCAGCAAACTTCCGAGCTCTGGTGTGTGCCTGCGGTTTGATGGTTATTTCTCAGATGTCTGGTTTCAACACTCTCATGTACTACTCGAGTACGCTATTTGAAATCGTCGGGTTCTCAAATCCAGTTGCTGTTGGTCTCGTCGTCGCTGGCACAAATTTCATTATGACTTGGATCAACATGATGTGCGTTGACCCTCTCGGACGACGTCGAGTTCTTCTGTGCACCGTTTGGGGCATGTCCGCTGGCCTTGTCGCTGTGGCCGTTGCATTCAGCTTTATTCCAATTGACAGGGAAACGCTGGCAGTCACGAGCGATAATATCCATACCCCTGCAATTGTTGTGCTCGTTTTCATCATCTGGTTTGTCTTCTTTTACGGAGTCTCTGTCGGTAACACTGCCTGGATGTCCACAGACTGTGAGTGTTCTCTTTGGAGCTCTTTTTCTACAGCAACTAACCGAGCGTAGTTTTCCCGATGGAAGTCCGAGCTATGGGGACCATGTGGTTGACTTGCTCTTGCTGGGCTAGCAACATCATTGTCAGCTCTACGTTCTTGAGTATGATGAAGGCAAGTTTCACTTCCACGAATGCACTGTGCAGGATAGTGGCTAACCATTCTCCAGGGAATCACACCATGTGGCGCTTTCGGCTTTTACGCTGCGATCTGTGGTCTCGGCTGGGTCCTGATCTATTTCTTCTACCCAGAAGTCTCTGGCTTGACTTTGGAGGAGATCAGAGAAGTCTTCAACCATGGTTTTGGAGTCAGATATGCTCGAAACCTCCGAAGGGAACGAAAGGAAGAAATCAAAGAGCGAATGATGAACAACGAAAGACCTCTGGCAGTTGGTCATTGACCTGATCTGCTGCTGAAGAGCATGACCCCGAAGGGCCTGCAATGTGGAATAGCTAGGTCAGTGTGTGACAAGATTATTCGATCTGAGGATGAGATTACGTCGCTCGTTCAAAATGACTCCTGTTCCTCCTTCTGTTAACTACGGGATCACTTTTTTGTGTGCGCCGTTGAAGGGGTGTGTCGTTGAATCCTTAATACTTATGCTCATACGCCGCCTCCAATCAGCAGCAGTTGTATCCATGGATTGTTCAACGCATTGTAATAGGCGAGTCCATGCAGCCGTCAAGACGAGCGAGACTCGCCAGACTCAGATAGTAAATCTTCTTAGCTCGTATAGGCCATGTCATAATCCGATCAAATCCCTCGGTATTCGCTTAGCAGGCCGAAGGCCACGTTTTTACCGGCATGGGGTGTAAGTCACATGGATGGTTACTTACACATTGTAGTGTCGATGCTGCAAGATGTGCATGAGCCCAGGAAGGGGCAAGTCTACAAAGACCGATGACCCCACTGATCGGGCCTTCCAGAAGGTTTGCAATGCATGCAGCTAGTGGTGAAAGGCTTGATCGATCGCTCCGCACTGAGAACTTTCCTCCCCGGCGAAAAATCCCCGTTTGGGAGCTAGCTTCAGCATACTCCGTGACCAAAGTAATCCCGGCATATAGAGATATCTGTTCGCTCATGATGGGTTCCAGGCTGTTGTATGTATGTCGACGTTCTAGACCTGTCATCGCAGTCGTCTTGCGCGGGGTTAGCTAATATGCCTAGGGTAACAATACCATCTCGTTGTCGCGAACTTGCGATTCATGGTGGTCTAGCTTTATGAGTGACGCTGAACAACAAAATGGCAACAGAACTGCCAATGGGTCTTCGGCGGATCAGAGTCTAGGATTATCAAGCTTCAAGGAGTAGTAGATGGGTTGTGGAAACGTCGACGTTTTGCCCTTGGCAGGACCGGAATTCACAAAATTGCAAGCATCTCTTCAAACGATGCGATCAGGAATATGGGTTTAAGAGTGGTGAGACAATACCAACCACACAAACAAAAGCCTCTCATTTCATCTCAGAGACTGCTGTTTCAGTCAAGTGTGCTACTCGAGAAGTCGTGGTTCGGGACCCTCGTGAAGCAACCCGCTGAAGGCGGTGCCGGGAATTGGCTTGAGTGTCTTGAGTGTCTCGAGATTGTGGGGGTGCACCTGTGCAAGCAGAGGAGCACGTGTCTGCCCAGGACGCGGAGAACGAGTTTGTGAAGAGCAAGGAGAAGATGAAGGCACTACTAGTTGGCGCATGCCCTCGGTTGAAGAAGTTTGCGATCAATTATCCTGAAATTGGCGAGGATCGGGAATGTCGTGTGGCAGAAGGAAGTAGGACGAAGGGCCGTGGAGAATGCACAGGCATACAGGGTCTGATGTATGAGATGGAGGGAGGTAGAAAAACGCTTGTAAGATAAGAGCTAGGAAGGGAGTAGAAGGACTTTGCGTGGAAAACTGATCATTCGTCAGGTGTCTCTTCAGCTATTTTCCTGAGGTTTGAAGCTTGTAAGATTCGAATGGGATCCTCACTCCCTGTCAGCATCGTGCTCTCGCAGTCGTAGCACAGTTTTTCTGCAGCGATGATTGTATCTACGACTCTCGTTGATGCTATTTCGTCAAAAGTGCACAAATCATCGAAATGCAACTCCCAACGACGAGAAATAGCCAAATTAGGCGGATCTATGACTACTCAGTCCAGCCAAGCTCAATCACCTGCGACTTGTGAGCATAGCCACTATCTGGCTTATTTGGGTCAATATTGGTGTGCTCAGTCCAGGTGCAAAGCATCTTTATCCCACCACTCGTGATATCATCGTCGCCGAAATACCCAGCATGCATGCCGCCTGCGTAAATGTATCCTCGGTCGGGGGCGGGCACAGTGAATAAAACCTGCGGCTCGGACCAAGTATTTGAAAGCAGGGCTTCAACATAATCCTCGTCACCTCCGTCTTCGTAGGGAGGTATGATGTTGAGGGTGGAATTGTCTTTGCCAATCAGGTAGCGGTAGTAAAAGGTGTTGTCAGCTTCCGGGGTGAGATAGATCATGATGAAAGTCCTATGTGCTGGCGAGTAGATGACATCCAGGTTCATGACAGGTTGATCGATGATGAAGGCATCGGAAAATAAATTGCTTGGTGGCATGTTCTCGGACCAGGATTCGCCATTCCAATAAGAGTATTTGTCACGATCTGCAAAGTCCGAAGCTGGTACTCTCCCAAGCAATATGCCTGCATCTGCCTGTCCAAACACATAGATTTCTCCATCTTGTGAGGCCTTTCCTGCTGATTTCCAAGCTCGAATACCTCCAAGAGAGCCCCAGTCGACGTCGTCTTGAGTGAAGAATTGGTTATGCAGCCGATCAGCATGAGGCCCATAAACTGGATCGATGGAGATAAGGAGAAGAGTGTTGCCCAGGCTAGTATATCTAGGACTAGATTGGTCTTGCATATCTACTTGAAGATATACAAGTGGTGCGTAGATGATGGAGTGTGTCTGATTAAGAGAAATTGGGCTTGAGTTCGGCCAAACAGCATAGCGAAAGCCTTGACCTGATACAGCGATGTTGAAAGCTTCTTCACCGGTAGTCATGGGAGCCCAGCCTCGCATTCGACCAACATCGTCCTGCCACTGGCCGAGGGAATTGACCAAGCTCAATGGTTGCCCTTCGAGAGCATTCATGCTTTCGTCCACTGCGACGCTGCTCGACACGAAGCCATTCATATATCCGAGAGTGGGATCTCTGTCCTTGCCATAGGTAGAGGTGTCGCAAAATATAAACACGTTCGTGCCGTTAATGTTGCCTCCTCGGCCACCATCGCGTGCTAGGCGAGGAGCTACAGACATTTTAGCAAGTTTGTATTCAGAAGAGGCCCCACTTGTCCAACTGCCAGTGTCGGGTGCAAGAGGATAGTCGATGATGAGGTCGATATTGATGCCGGCTTCAAGCATGTCTGCTGAAATCTGCATAGGCTTGGATGGAGCATGGCTAACATATTCCGATGCGACTTCATCAACAGACGTGCCTAGGAATGTAGAGTTTGTGACAGTAGGATTTCTAGCGCGTTCAGTCGATCCGGGACTCTTGGCTGGAGCAGGGTCTAGTCTCGCGGTGGTCGTTGGGATCGAGGTTATCTTTGGAGGAGTGACTATGCTCTGGATGGAGCTGGCTGGTAGCAAGAGTGGAGTTGTAGTAGGCACCATCGGTGAGATGGGAAACATAGCGGTAGATTTTGGGTTATCCTGATGTAGGCTTGCGCCAACCAAATGTATAGTCGCGGGATAGACAGCATCTTTGAAACCTATCTTTAAGTAGCAGTCGTTGTCGAGATTGGATCGGTCCGGGGCATAAACAAATCCAGCACATGTGGTTTGGCCAGTCTCGTGATTGTAGTCCTCGCAGTACTGCATACAATTCTCGAACGACTTGGCAAGAATAAAAGGGAAGATGTCTTGAGCAAAGAAATCAATATCGCAAAGCAAAGTCCAGGAAGAGTTGCTAGAGACGATCTCAGTCCCGTTTGCTTCGCCGCAAGGTTGATTCATTTGTGGAAGTTTGAGGTTACATCCTGCCTCAGCACAAGGCTGGGTGACGTCTGATGAAGAGAATTGACTTCGTCCAGCGAGGTCGGCGTGTTTGGCATGCAGAACGTGAGGAAGGAGAGTGGGTGATGCAGTACAGCTTGTCAAAGGAGTGGACGCGATCAGCATCAAGCTGATTGCAAACAATGGTTGAATCATGTCAAAATTGGCCAACCAGTCTGGAATTCTGTGTACGCACGAATGTTAGAGTTGTACGCAACAATGGTAAGGAAGGAGCGGTACTCTTACATGTATAATTCCGGACTCGAAAATTTATCAACGAATGACTGGAAGGGAACGACAATTGTTTACAAGATAGAATCGATAGGTCGAGGATGAAAGCAGATCTGTAGGCGAATGTTTGTTTACGAGAAATCGGCGAGATCTGCACGCTGAACCATGAGGGTTTCACTTCCTCGTTTGCATTCATCCCACCTTCAATAGAGCGGACTGCCACAATAGCATGCGAAACCATTCGCCTTTTCACATTCTCAAAGCTGCGCTCTGGATTAGCTGCAGCAAATGGATCTGTAGTCATTCTGGCTGTGTAACGGACATGAGATTGTAGCACGTAGCACCAGGCTTCTTTCGAATGCAAGGGTCGCTGAGATGAAGTGTGTTTCAGATCTTTCAATGTCCTTGAAAAGATGAAATTGCTCTGGAAACGTTGACTCCTTTTGGCAAGTAATGGCTATCTTCCGAGTAATCACGATAGCACCTCTCATTGCGATGTCGCAGCCGGAGACCACAACTCTTTGAATAGTGGATTCCTATCTGACTCTACTCTGCTTTCTTTGCTTGCTCCCGTAGATTCGGTGCTGTAGTGGCGCTTTTCTCCAAGTCTGCAGCCCACAGCGCTGCTCCGACAGTGTTGGTGAAAACAAAAATGAGATTGGCAAATGGAACCATTTCGAGCAGAAAAGCTGCTACGCCAAAACTGACAGAGTTAGGTCTGCTCTGCACCCATAAAAATTAGAGAAGAGTTACTTACGAGGTGTAGCCGCCCCTGTGCTGCTCAATGTGGAGCTCTCGCTGCCTTGACGACCACTCCTTGAGCTGAAAGTATCGTTGGTGCGCTGTAGGTCCTGCTCTCTTACCTTGGAGAACGATGAAGATTGCCGTTCCTACGACAGGAATGAAGTTAAGTGGTAGGTACAAGAGGTAGCGGATGATGGCATTAGGTGTAAATTTCGCAAAGGGCTTCTTGATCAACCTTCCCAGGCGAGCCATATTGTCACCTCCGGCTTTAATCTGCCGACCTTCGCTGACTAGATTTGTGCAGTCCTTGCTCAATAGTGTGCCATCAAAGGTGTCCACCAATGCCTCTTCCAGGAAGAACGTCCGAGAAAGCAGATTCACGATGGTGGAGCTCTCGCTGAGGGTAAGGAAAGCTGCGGATATGGCTGCCGCTGGACCGGAGGTCAAAGCCATGATGGCCAGCTGCGGGACGTAGGCAAATGCAAACATGAATGTAGTCACGCCAATAGATGTCGTGAGGACAGCTCCGATTTTGGACGTGAGAGGTCGCCACAGGTCTCGATGGGAGAGGAAATAGAGCACCCCCTTGATGGGATACAAATAGGCTCGCGACTTGACAGCATCTTTGGTCATTGCCGATACCTTTGCAGCCTCATCTTTGGCTACACCCTTCACTCGATCTGCCATTTCGGCCATGGCGGGAGTGCAGCAGAGTTCGTGCTTGTTGATTTGATATGAGATATAGAGATTCTAAACGGTGTGACTCGAAAGAAACAAAAGATTGGGTTGTCGACGATGCTCTGTTGACACCCTGACGTCACACTGCGCACCGCGTCACTCGGGTTCGATCTCCGGGAAAACCTCAAAAGTCCGCAGTCTAATAGTCTGCGCCATCCCCCATAACTCATCAACCCCAGGTTGGAAAACTTGATGTAGGATTTCCCTAGAGTTGCTTAGCTCGCACTTCGTGACTACAAAACCTTGTCTCCTGACTTGTTCGAAGATCTAGCCAATGCGATGTCTGACATACGTGATGAATCAAGCTCAATGCTCCTGCCAACTTGTGCAGTCTTCCACATGTATATTGGTCAGAGTATTCAAATAAAATGCACGCTCGGAATGCCGACAATATCTTGCCATCTATGAGTTTTGTGCTCCTTTCATCCGGCTTCGTCACTAGAACCGTCACGAAGTAGGGTCGGTGGTTCCCAAATCATGGCCGCCCAGGTCAACCCTTTCCTTGTTCCCTGGCCAAGGTCCAAGTCATTCAGTCCTCGAATTTCCTCCTGGTCTTTGGAAAGCATTTCAAGTCGTCCCACTTCCCTGAACCCCGAACCAAGATAGAGCTTCTCGCCAGAAAGAGTAGCTGTCAAGATGAGAGGAACGCCATCCTCTGAAGCCCGATCCATGCCCCACTGCAGCAACAACTTCCCAACCCCTCTGCGTCTGAAATCAGGGTGGGTACCGAGCAGCTGTACCTCCCAGTGCTGATCACCGCGGACCATCTTTTGCTGCGCAGGTAGAGACGAAAAGTAAGGTTCGTAAACAGCCGGACCGAGGATATTTCGAAAGTGACGTTCAGCTGCCGGGTCTCGACTCCGATTTACATTGAAGAAAGTGGTGTACCTCAGATACCAGTCTGCCGCATATCTTTCAAAAGCATTACCGAGCCATCCTGCTCTCACAGGCTTTTGCGCTCCTTTCACCGTCGTGCTGTACGTGCAATAGCCCATGATGACCTCCTTACCCGTCCAGTCGGCGTCACCCTCGTCGCTAACACAGACAAACATATGCTCTCCACGGTACCACCTCACCTTGGTCCTGTGGAGACAGTAGTCAAAGAACGAATCTGGGTATTGCTGTTTTCTTGGTGCTGTATATGCCATGAGCTCGTCATCCCACATTGCGGCACCGACCGCCCTAGAGAAATACGGGAGGTCATCCTGAGTGACGGCACGCAGGTGCATTGTCTGCCCTTTCCTAGCTGCAGTAAAATATCGTTGGTATCCGATTACTTTTGAGCGTATTTATCCGGGATAGAACACGAACTCCTTAAAAGTGGACGACCAAAAGTAATGAATGAGATTTCGTCCGACAAAGCTCCAAACACCAACATCAAAGCGCACAATAAAAATGTATGATGCGGAATGAGTCAGAAGGGCTTCAGCATTTTGATGAAGTAGCATCGATCGCCTTTGCCGCGCCTAGCACCAGGATTTTCATTGGCTCGGTGGCTTGTCTCCAACGTGAATAACAACAGCAAGGATCCGCATGGTGATCGCCAACACACCCACTACTCCTAGCTGATCGGCAGGCCGTTGTGAAGTGACTGCGAAGCCCGTTTAATACTCATATTGAGAGTCGGGCGCCTTCAAGAAGCTACCTGGAGACTTGCTTCGAAGGCTCGATCACGTACGCGAGAGGCTGAAACCTATTGTCCTCTCTCCATCCCCATCAGGACGATGTTTATAATATACTGGTAAGAAGCATCTGTGTCAGAGAATGCAAGATAACTGTTAGACAAGATCCAATCATGCTTATGCTCATTATGCAGTTGATAAACAGCAATATTTTGAAATCCAATTGGGACTCGAAGTCACCCTATTGCGTTCGCTATCCCGCGCTTTCGGACTCTTGGTTCGCAAAGCCCATTGCAGACCTTGATCGATGCTGGCTTCATATGATATCTGCCGAAGCTGAGCTTTGGCAATGTCTCGAATCGGTCGGCTCTGTCGGGATCTCAAATAGGCACCCAATATATTGTTTTTCGAGTATGATCCTTTGTGTTAGGATTTCTCTCACGGTCTGCGGACGACAAGACTGGTACAACTCAGGAAAAGATCTCCTCCTGGCCCTCGGGATCTGCGTAGCTGGAGATGATGATGCCAACGAGCTAGCAAACCCCTCGCATTGTCGATTCTATTGAGGCTGAGTATCTTGGTGAGGCATGCCTGCGCGTGATATTGGATGACTTCCAACCCTTGTATAGCAACGGTGTCTGTTTTTTCACCACCACTGCGCCTGACCTGTACAGCTTTTCGGAATCGAGTATTGGGAAAAAGATTTTGATAAGATCTTACAACAATGATTACTTATGGTTCTGCTCTGTCTTGATTTTCCTGCACCAGGTGGGTGTCGTGCAAACAGACTCGTATTCATGCTGCGTTGCGCAGGTAATCCGCTCGCTGAGAGGAATGTGATAGAGATATCGCCAAACAACGTTGTCCCCGGTGTCGAAGGTGCCGCTGTCTTTCCTAGAGTTTAGTTAGCTGAAAGTAGAGATCCTCTCGCCTTGCAAAATGCTTAAGGATCGCGAAGCACATCCGTTCTCACATTGTTCCAACTATCTCCGGTGCTCCAGTCGTTTCTGGTTTCGGTGCTACTCGCCTGAGAGATCCAGGTCAAGAGCACCCCGTACTTAGGGGTTTATCGCGCACCTGAGATCATTCTGGATACGTAATGGAACTCCGAGTTAGACATATTGGCTATGGTGTGTCAAGTTGAGTACACCAATTTTCCAATCCATCCATAAATATCTGCTCTAACTCGAGATTCTGAGATTCGAAGGTCGCCGTCTCTTTCGTGCTGTGAAGGATGGGAATCTCGATTGTCGGCAGCATCTTCCCAAGATGGTCCCCAGTATGGAATCCTCGTACGTCTCATTTGACCATGGAAGGCAAGTGGATGGCTGCGACATCTCTACCAGATCAGACAATGGAGACCCAAGAAAATCGGCTTGTGGGCAAGGACAAAGAACTTCTTCTGGCTGTTGTCCGCCGGACATTCGAATTGGTCTAGAAAGAGAGAATATCAGTGGAGGACCTTTTCGAAGTCGAGTTTCTGAACCAGCACTGGCTTGAACGGTACGCAGGTAGTGCATAAGAAGGGAATCGCAACTCTCGACAGCTAGGTATTGAAAATTACATTCTACATTCCAGTTTGAAACACCGCTTGCAAGACGAACAAGGGCGGGGTGGGAGGAATCAAGAAATTAGCAAAGCAAAATCGCAAATAGAACAGAAATTGACAGTATAATTCTTATTTTCCCTTCTTCAGGTAGCAAGGGATGTGTATCTCGGTCTATTTGAAGGTTGCCAATTCAGATCTATCCCACAGAGTAATCCGAGTTCTCAACCCAAATTCTTTGCGAATTCCAACGCCCCTGGTTTTGCTTACATATCCCAGCACCACCCCAGGGAGTAAGTCATTTGTGTATTACGCAGTCATGCCTCGTGCAAAGCATCAGAAGTCCATGATAAGCAACCCTCGTTTTTGTGCTCCTCTTAATGGCGGGCGGCCTTCTCTAACTTTAAGATTGGGCATATGCATCAACGCGGGCACGTCCTCAACAGAGAAATACTTCTTGCCAGAATTCATGAAGACATCCGTGAGGTGCCTGCTGAGACGCCGGTAAAGTCTGTCGTAGTGTTCTGCTTGTTGTGGGCCGTGAGGTTGGAAACCCATAAAGTGGATGAGTTTAGAGCGGTTACGGATGTGAGCCGTAAAGTTCTTCAAAGGTGATATCTCGAATTGCGTCGCTATGGTGCAGCTTGGATCTGATTTGGGGGGTTCCTTCTCCTTGGATGCTTCTGCCTGCTGCTCACTGTCCATTTCATTGTTTCCAGAGATATCATGAAACTTCCTCTTCTTGTTCATCGGCTTGCCCTCGCATCGTGGCCCGAATGCAAAGTGAACAAGCTCGCACAAAAGCCCATCCTCGTACAATGTCTCATACTCAGAATCCTCGTTGATATAGACATGCAGCTCGAGGGTCTTCAAGCTGCTGAGCCTCAGACGTGTCTGTTGAATCTCTCGTAATTGGTAGGGTGAACAAGGGTGATCATAAACCTTTTGCAACAGTCGAAGCGACAGAATTTTGCTGCTAAGCTGCGAGAACCTGACTGTGAAGTAACGCAATCCTTCCAACGAAGTAAATGTGAACTTGTTAGACATGAAGAAGAGATCCATCGCCTCCTTGCGAACTCGTCGGGAAACCAAGAATAACGCGTTGTTGAAGAATTCAGGTGTGACTCTATCCGAAAGAGTTAACCTTAATTCGCAGCGACAATAGCCACGTTCAAAATCGTAGGAAGATTCTTCACACAAGTTCAGTCGATAGCCATTGCCGTCGTCAAAGTTTGGTCGAGTAAGATGTATGGACTGTTCGGCCACCACAATATAGCCATAAATCTGCTGGCGTATCTCTGGTGGGAGTTTTCGATATAGAAGAGAATTTCGAGTGCCATCGACGTATTCTCGAGACCATTGTATTTGTAGCTCCGTGTTGAGTTGTCTGTAGTGATAGTTAGTATTCTGTAATGCCCTGTTGCGAGTTGCCTCACCCCAGCTCTCGTAGACTATCAAACTTACCTATCTGCAGCTTCTTGAATGGCCAATTCCGTCTCCACCTCGAGCACCGGTTTGAAGATACGTTCCTTGATCCCAGCCTCCATTTTTGCCAGAGCACGCGCGAAGCGTATGCCGGCTGCCAGATCAGGTGTGTCTGGAATCCGGAGAATAGACATCTTGGAATAAAGACCGAATCCTCGAGTATTGGAAAGATTCCGAGGATCCAGGTATAGAACCGATGCTCCCTAGTTGCAACACGGTCATTATAAACGCATGTGCGCCGACGAATGAAAGAGTGAAGTGAACTATGTGTGGGCTTTGAGCTTTTGTGTCACTTCCAGACGCTGAAACGGTCTCGAGATTTGGAATGAATACACTAAGCGTGTCTGACTTGTTGACCAATTGTCGTTGTTGCATCCAGCGGCGCGGGCCTTGCACTAGGAAGTGGCTATTGCAAGCACCACATAGTGACATAGACAGGGCTGGGGGTCCCGCGTGCTGCACATGCACTCTCTTTCTCTTTCGTCTTTCATCACATTGTCTGCTGTCCAAGTCGAAGGCACGAATGTGGGGCTATACTCACTGCGGTCTAGTCTTTTGACTTTGGTCACAACCTTGAAACTAATGCGCATATTATAATTTCACACTCCCTGCCTACTTCGTCGCAGCGAATGCCTCCTTTACGCTGGACGATCTCAGTCAAATCCTCCACACAGCAGCCTATCCCATGACCTCTTAGCTCAATACATAAGCGTCAAACTTTAGTGTCCTCCAAGCCAAGGTGTTATGCTAAGCAAGCTTTATCTGATTGCTGCTGTTGCCGCGTCAGTCAACTTCGTCCGAGCCCGATTCCTAGCTTTTACCCTGGAAATTTTGGTGCTTCGCCGTAGGCCCGTAGCTGCGGATACGTAGAAGCCGAGGCCAGAAGAGACGGCGTACGACTCAGGTCAAGCTTTCATGACCCCCGTCATATTCTTCCTAAAAATATCGTTTATTTCTTGTTGGAGGGGGCCCTACAGGGTCTGAGTTTCAGCTTCATTTTTCGTGCTCATCCCTTCGTTGCAGCCCGACAGCCCGACACAACGAAGTCACAGACACGAATCAACACGAGCATCGAAGTCACTTCCAAGGCTTCTGTAGATCCGTACTAGAGCCTGGCAAATTGTTGACATTTCGTGTTCAACCTTCGCGCAAAACTGGTGGACAGTTGACACAAATGGTTCAGTCGATTGTAGCCTTCTTATACGAATTGACAGACTGTGCCGAAACTGTCCAGACTCCAGACAGTCTTTCGTAGCATCATGTTATTGTGCTCGCAACATGTGTCGAAGCTGCCGCCTTCTAGCAGGATGTTCGGAACGATCGTTATTAACAAAGCCCTCCCTTGCTCTGTTCGGCAGGGTGATAAGTCTTGTGAGGGATCACATAGCTTCCTGGATGGGTGTTTTCGTCCGCCTTGTACTTGTGGAATGAGCTAAGGGACGCTTGGACTATCGAACCGGCTCGACTCTCAGAAAAACCTAAGTCTTTGAATTAGCCTTCTTACTTAAATAATCCTGTTCAAGGCTTCGATACCGTGATAAATGTTTAGTCTGGAGGATCTACGGACCACTCGGCTAAGAGGGTTCAAATCTTTGATGGTGTAGACTCCATACGCAAGCACACTGGCATCCCATCTGAATGCAGCTTCACAAAGGAGGAATTTACTTCAAGGCGAGTCTCTGGCATTAGTGAAGTGGACGTTTCCGACAATAACAAGACTGCAAAGATCCACACTTTAGCCAAAGGGTTGGGGACCTTTGCACAAGACAATACCCACACAATCCCTTTGTTCAATATCACGGAAGTGGCGCGAAAAGCAGCATGGGTACGTGCGTTCCCGCTGTTCGGAATGTAAGCATTTCAGAGCTTAATTTCACTCACACGGGCGCATCTAGAAGTGTGGTCTGCTGATCTTCAGATGCAAACAATCGACCGAGGTCTCCTATAGCGATCGATATCAAGGAAACGTCGAGAACTCTTTTCAATCCTTTCCGTCCTCCCCGGTCCCTGTTACCCCGTTCGCTATACTTATTCGCCGCTCCGGCTAGATTCCCTTCCGTCCGCACTGTCAAGTCAGATTCGGATAAGCCCAAGACAGGTCTTTACTTGTGTTTGGAAGGGCCGCAAAGCTTGTCGAATACCCTGTCTTGCCTGCCTACGGGAAAGGCTCGGTAGATCTCAGGAACAGTGGGATAACCCTTCTTGTTCTGTTGATTGACGTTCGAAGAAGCGAAATTACTCTCGTTGGCGGGTTGGAACGCCTCATTGCACGGCATCAAACTTCTGTAAAACAGTCATTCCAATACCGAAGAGTGATAATAACAATACCACCTTCTGAGAGCGCATCGTGTGGGATACAAGGTTCGTCGAGCTCCTGTGGCTGGACTGACGAGTCCGGGATCAACACAATAGGTTCGGAGAATTCTGGTGAGCTTTGGAGGATTTGGTCATTGCAATAGCTCTCGGTCTGCGTAAAGACACGTCCATGATGATATTTCCCTCCGCATAGCAGTGAAGGTGTTCCTGGTCTGTCCGAAGGTAGTGTGCTCTGCCTTTGAGGTCGTGATGACTGCATTCAGAGCTATTCGAATGCTCGTAGCCTCTAGTGACAACAGCCAGAAGGGCCTTCCTCTGGGTTTGGAAAGCAGTGGAATTTATTGATTATCGTCGACTGACGATTGCTACTGAGCACTTCGTCTGCCTCCGAGCCTGCGGGCGCGTCTTGATCGCCTTCCAATACCTAGGTAGTGAGGCCGTCACGTTTCGTCTCGTATGGTAGCCAGGCATCACTAGAGAACATGCTGCCCGCTGGCTCCAGTCTGCAAGCCGCCTTGAGATCATCGTCGGACGGCTACTTCAGAATTGTCGTTAACATCGCCCTTTTGGGCTGCAGCGACTGCGGCTCGCGCCGCCGGATACGGAAACCAGCGCGGCGTGCCTCTCAACCTCCTTGCCATTGAGCAGGTACTTCGATTGATAAAACACAATAAATCTAAGCACTCAGAGACAAAATTGGTGTTTTAAAGAGAGACACGTTCTCAGCGTAAACTCAAAGTTTCGCAACGATGTAGTTTCTCAGAGAGTGCACATTGCTGTACGAGCGGTACGTTCGGGCTTCCTCGGCTGTTCCAAATTTCTATCAACTCTAAAATATGTACATACATTTCTGAGTACCAAGCTCTTATGTACGCCTCAAAGTCACAATCTTGCTCCCGCGACAGCAAGGCTGCAACATCATGGGCAGGCCGTTAAAATGGCAGGCAAACCCTACAATGCAGAGAATCGTTGCCAACAACATCAAGCCACAAGAACAGATCCACTGGCTGGACCTACAGAAAGCAGAGAGATATACTTGGCGCGGTGCAAGTGAGAGGACGTTCTATCGGCGGCTGGGCGTTGTTGAGAGCTTGTTCGACAGCGACGGCGAACTGTGGTGCGGACGAGCAGATCTCCAGACCAAGATTACTACTGAAGTGAGCACAACGCTCAGCGATGCGCAGCTACGAGAGCGGATCAAGCTCGTCTGGTCTCTGATGCGCCACAGCCATGTCCTGCTCAGCTGCAAGACTAGGTACTTGCACGAGATCGTGTATGCTGAGCAACCAAGCAAGAAGTGGACCGACAAGTGCTTTGTTTACGAATGGCCGCGGACGATCGCACAGGCAGTAGAAGACGCTACTAGCCAGATAATCTTTGTGGCCGACGGGTATCCGGACTGTGATGTGCAAGAGTTCTTTGTGCACAGCGCCAACACGGCAAGAGCTGTCGATGCTAGGGTGTCGCTGGCGAGGCTCTATGTATTTCCGTTCACCAGAACATCTCACGGAACGATATTGCTAAATTGCATGCCGGTCTACGCGCATCAGATAACCGATGGATTGACGAACCTTCGTTGGAGTAGCCATTTCGCACATATTCTTAATTATAGCTTACAGGACCTGGAAAGTGAGCTCAAATCACTGTTCAGCGATGAGCGAGCTATGCTGCACCGCCTCCCTCCGGCGCAAGAGGCTCTGTATCCCACTCGGTCCAACAGCAAGGCTCGCGAGAGATGGCACTGGCTGTTGACAAGAATTCTTCGACACGTCAGAAAGGCTCCTCCCGCAGCTTTTCAGAATCCGCTCCGTCGCAAGCATGCTCTCGTTCGCTCAGAGACCTTCCCAGCGACATTCGACAGTGTCCTTGACTACAGCAAAACTCCTCCCCTCAATACAGGTAAAATCGGATTCGAGCTACACGGCAGGTCAGTCCAAAATATGCGCAGGCTATGCAAGGAGGCTAGAATCAGCATAGGCAGCGGCGGATTTGCACTAGTGGCGATGTCCATGATGTATCTCGAGGAGAAGCGAGCTCCAAACATGCCCCTGTCCGACAGGCTGCCCTTCGTCGGCTCCTTTCCGGTCAACCCACGTCCGTTCCTGTCTGGTAATAGCAGCACAGGCAAAGAGAACTCGTGCATGTTGGCATTCAGCGACGGCGTGACATTGCCGTTTCTGCCACAAGATTTGGATTTCAAAGGCCGCTTCAGATTGCTGGGTCGGCTCGCGGATCGACAGCTGCGGCAGTATCAAAAGAGGAAGCGAACGCTGGAAGAAGAAATACACCTGGGATCCCGAAGCCCCAGCCAACTGATTCCAGCCTTGTTCTGCGAAACTCTGGAGCGAATGGAAAGTCGAATGGATCAAGAATTCAAGGCAGGCACTAATGTACAGGGGTCCTACACAGCCGCTGTGAGTCCAAATCTTGCTACATGCGGCATCAGTTCGGTTGGCAATGTGAGTACTGTCTTGACACCGCCACCGCATGTAGACTTGGGTGAACTCGGCAGCAGGGACATCATTGCAAATTTTCGAGAAGTGGATAGTATTCTCCGACCTCGTGATGGCGAGTTCCTGGTTGGGTCTTACGGTGATAGTGAAACACTCTGCTTCGGAGCCTCACACGATGCGAATGCGATTGATCCTAAAAAGGCGCAGGAGTGGAAGTCTGTCATGAAGTCAATGCTCGAGCAGGACCTTTTCCCAGAACTTACGGCGAAGCTCTAGAATCGATAGATGACTAGAGATGCCTGGTTCGACAATCATGATTAAGTTTAATTCGCATACAGACTCCTTTGTTCACTGCTTTTTGCTTTGTTTTGCTTGTCAAAACCCAACATTCCAAATGAGTAGCAGGCAGCGTGCTTATATAATCAGATCATCTCCACTTTAGCGCGTAGGAACGCGCCCCAAGCCGAGTATATTGATCGCGTCCACCCGTTCGGTCTACTCAATGACCATAACTGATGCCTCTCGTAGATAATCGCGTGACGAAAAAGCTTACAGATATTTCGCGAGTTCTAGCCTTTCTCCACGTCAATATGTGGTCGAGAACATGTCAGAAGGCCGCACACCTGACGCGACACTCACAGAGCAAAGACGACTGAGACAGGAAGACATCGACCTGGTCCATCAAGTTGTCATTCGCGCGCAAAACGATCCAAGGTCTCAGACACACCCCAGGGATGCGCTCTTCCAGGCATACGGCGAAATCGCCCATGAACGGCGGCTTGATCGGCATCAGGACGGCGCCTGCTTCAATGTGCTATTGCAGCTACTTCACCCGTCAACGGCGGGAGACTCCTTGTACCATAAATTTGAACAGATATTACGCGATCAGGGTATACAGCTAGCCTACGAGGATGACGTAACTACGCAAGATGCGCTTTCCAATTTCGATGGTAGGCGTTCTGATAGACTGTCGCCACAAGTCAAGGATGCCGAACAGGTTTCCGAGGAAATTAGCAGGTATGACCTTTTGCCAGCCCAAGCGGAAGAGTACGCCCGCGCTCTTAGGCGGATTAGCGATGAAGCGTACCTCAATAACCCGCCACCAAATATCGGCCAGCTCCTGCACCAAGCAGAAAGGCAAGATCGACTGGTTTTAGCCAGGCAGACCATCGACGCTTGGAGAGACGCGCTACGGAATGTCAGGGAACGGCAGATGGAAGCGCGCGCTGACGCATTGTATTCACTGCGACTCAAGCGCAAGGTTCTCAAGCAGTGTCTGGCGGTGTTCGAAGACCTCCATGCCTCTCAGATCCGCGCTGATCAGATATACAACCTCAGGTTAGCGCGCAATGCTCTCGGCAAGTCGTCGGACGAATATCGCGTTCGGCGGGTCAACTCAATCGACGAGGACCGTGTCAAGGGCATATCGCTGTACAAATGGACTCTTGCAAGTCGCGAATCGACTTTTGTTCGGGCGAAGGACTGGCAGCTGAAAAGGACAATCATGGAAAGACTGGTGGGGTCATACCGCGCGAATAAAGCGAAAGAAGCACAGCTGGAGGAGATCATGCATCTAAGGAACGAGGCGATGCAAACTTCCACACTACGAGGAGTCTTGACCGTGTTTGCGCAGAAGGCAAACGTTGTGCATGAAGCTCAAGATCGAGCCGACTTTCAAAACTATAACGCCTTGTATCAAGCATCAATCAATACCTGGAAAGCCAAAATGGGCAAATTGACTAGTTTCAATTTAACCGCTGAAGACGCGCGAGAATACTTTCTCATGAAGCGAGTTCTCAGACGCCTTCAAACCGCTGCACAGTTTCGGCGAGACAGGCAACAATGGCTTGCCATATGGGCGTCTCGCCGGTGGCGGGAATTTGTCAAAGCTCGCAAGCACCAGAGATACGACGAGGCGTACCGACAGATGCGAAGAACAATCAAAATGAACCTAGCACGAAGGCTCTTGCTGCGGTGGCAGGAGAAGGCCCACAAGCACCGAGAAGACAACACTCGAGCGGAGATGGCTTACCAGTCATCATTAATGCAGAGAATCGCACGACCTGCAGTCGAAAAGACGTACGACGTAGCTGACTGGACGTCAAAAAGCAAGGCAGTAGCAGCCAGAAAAGCCGACCAATTCCTCCAGCGACGAGCCATGACAGCGATCCAAATGAAGCAGCAAGCACTATTCGGGATGACTGACCGCGCAGATCGCCTGCGACAATACCGCATCGAGCAGCGAGCAGTGCAGGGACTGCGGCAGATGCAGCTGAAAGCGTTCGAGCTGCAACGCCGCCAGTACGACGCCGAAGCGTTTTGCGACCGGCACAGCAAGCGCACGGCGAGGAATATTCTGGCACGGTTGAGGCGAGTGCTCGCTGAGAGACGAGGCGGCGGTGAAGAAGGAGTGTTGAATCTCGTCCCACCGCCTGCTGTGACGCCGGCTCGCAAGCGTGAAGAGCTCTTGCTGCTCTACAGCAGTACGAGGCTGAGCACTACTCCTGCTTACACCCCGTTTGCTATGAAGTTGAGACAGGAGCCGAGGATACTGGAAGACATTGACGATGACGCTGAGGAAGAAGAATACGAGGAGGACGAGGACGAGGACGTCGAGGAGCAGGAGCAGGGCAGTGTGAGAAATGCAGTGCCAGATCTTCATGCGGGATCCTGATACCTATTTTGTTCCCCTGTCTCGCCTGCTGCAGTGCCGAACTGTTCTGGGCCCCAAATTTGAAATGTGCGTGACGTGTGAGGGACAAAATGTGTGCGGGGGCGCTTTTGTTAGTACGGAGTACCAAAAGTTACGACACGGCAAGATGCGCGGGCGACGTATCATGCCCGTGTACAAATTTATTTTGATCGAGTAACAGTATTTCTCTTTTATGGCACAATTGCGTGATATTCAACGAGGCAGGCGTAAATTTTACGAAACCTCACATGCTCGTCCACAGACTTATATACAGGTACCCCTGGCTGACCTGATGCATCGTCGTGTCTGTTACCTCTGATCGTAAACTCACCGCAAAATTATACCACAATCCAAATCGTAAAAAGTACCATCTTTCTTAAAATTACACCAACATGGAAATCTCCTCAATCCCACAAGAGGCTCTCGACAAGGCCACTGCGGCCCTCTCGCTGGTCGACACGCAATCGAACTCTACGTCGTCCGTGTCGGTTACAAAAGTGCCAGCATCCTTAATCGACACAACTTTTGTGGCTCAGACTAACCTGACCACGACAGTACTTGGAGCCTCCGTTCTGTCCTTCTCTGACGAATGGTTCGCCGCAGCAGAGAACCTCCTTACCCCCACAGCGGTCGCTCGAAAAGCGGGCTACTTTGTGCACACGGGAGCGTGGTACGATGGATGGGAGACACGAAGACACAACGCGAAGCCATTCGACTGGGTAGTGATCAAACTCGGCTGCGTGGGTGTCGTAGAAGGAGTGGAGGTAGACACGTCATACTTCAATGGCAACGAAGCTCCGGAAGCTGGATTGGAGGGCTGCTTCGTGCCTGAAGGATTGGATCCTGAGGCCGCAAAGCAAGTCGCAGAAGAGAGCTGGAACAAGTGGGAAGACATTCTGCCCAAGCAAAAATGCGGACCGAGCCAGCGTCAGGCATGGAAAGTGAGTGGTCCAGGTGTCGAAGGCAAACAGTGGACCCACATGAGACTGAAAATGTTTCCCGATGGAGGTATTGCCCGCGTGCGAGTGTACGGCAGATCTGTGCCTCCGCCCTTGCCTGCAGCGGCTTCAGCTCCTGGCGCCGAGCGGCCACTGGAAGATTTGGCCAGTGCTCTGAACGGTGGAGTAGCTATCGCATGCTCAAATGAACACTTCGGAACCAAATCTAATCTGGTGCTGCCTGGTCGAGGGGTGAACATGGGTGACGGGTGGGAAACTAAGCGGAGTCGAGGTGTTGGTCACACCGATTGGGCCATCATCAAGCTGGGACTACGAGGCAAGAGCATCGAAAAGATCATTGTAGACACAAAGGACTTTAGAGGCAATTTCCCACGAGCTGTAAAAGTCGAAGGATGGCCAGCTGAACCGTCCAAGGCAGCACTTGGCCTGGACGGCGAGCCCAAGGCGGACAGCGCTGGATGGGTGCCCCTAATCGATGGTGAGAAGAAGTGCCAAGCTGACATGGAACACGTGTTTGAAGGGGACGACCTGGTCGCCAGTGTACCTCTGGAGGACTGGGTGTGGACACACGTGAAGATGACCATGATCCCAGATGGCGGTGTGAAGCGGCTAAAAGTCTTTGGAAGGAGGGCATAGGCATGCGTAGGTCAAGATACGGAATAACCATGCCGACCCATATTGCTGATTTCGGTTTCCGATATGCTAAAACACAAATGCTAGGAGTGCATCGGACAAATTCCGACGTCACGATCTAAAAGGCTTTGACGTGCAGCATTTGTTACTAAACGACAATCACTAGCTCTTCCGCACAAATCCGTGTAGTTAGGAAGATCCGGAAGGCCTCGATTTGATTTGACGAACGGGGTGCAATTGAAAGCCTTTGCAAGAGTTCCAGATCTGACCCAGACGGAAAAGACAACCACGCAGCCAGTAAGGAGTTTTCGGCAGAATGGTGGACGAGGAAGTCGCCAGGCAAGAGCCAGAACCGGGCGAGCCAGGGTTCGGGGTGTTCGGGAAAGTGCGTGCGGAGGTGGAGAGAGCAAAATTCGCTGCAATATCATTGGCCATGGCACACAATGGACCGATCTCGGCAAGCTTGAAAGCTTGATGATCCAACCACGAACGGCATTTGCCCACACGCTAAATTGAGCCGGCGTGTGCAAAACTTGGGCCGGCAAAAAGCTGGTGCTCTGCTTCATCTTGCTTGCAATTCTTGACTCACGAAATCGGGCAACTCATATTCTACACATTCCTCCCTTTGTTTCCCCTTCTTCTCGTCTCCCCATATCACACATCATGGCGATGAAGGCAGCAATACGGCCAGGCTCGAGTGCCTTGAGATCTTTGTCCCGCCGACGAGCATCAATCTCAGTCTCGCAACCATTTTCCTCCTCATCCCCCGTCGCTGCAGTCTCACCGCACAATGCGAACTCGAGAACGACATCACGATCGAAACCGGTACAATCGAAACGACCGGCGACGACTGCCGCAGCTCAAGCAGCAGAAGCTCGACCGAGACCCAGCCCCGCCTTCAACCAAGATTATCGACGGAATGAACCTTCTCCTTTGATCCACAGGCAAATGCCCGAGCTGGACGACTCGTAAGTCACCTCATCTCGCAGTATTGCTCTTCTTCCGCGCATAGCTAAATTTTCCCAAGATTTGTCGGTCTCAGCGGAGGCGAAATCTTCCACGAGATGATGCTTCGTCTGGGTGTAAAGCATATCTTTGGCTACCCAGGTGGAGCCATTCTGCCCGTATTCGATGCCATCTTTAACTCGAAACACTTCGATTTTATCCTTCCGAAACACGAGCAAGGTGCAGGCCACATGGCTGAAGGGTATGCAAGAGTGACAGGAAAGCCGGGCGTCGTTCTGGTCACCTCGGGCCCGGGCGCCACCAATGTCATCACGCCCATGCAGGACGCTCTCAGTGATGGAACTCCGATGGTCGTGTTCACTGGTCAAGTCGTGACCAACGCCATCGGAACCGACGCTTTTCAAGAAGCTGATGTGGTGGGCATCTCGAGAGCATGCACAAAGTGGAATGTCATGGTTAAGAACGTGCAAGAGCTGCCGAGAAGGATAAAAGAGGCCTTCGAAATTGCTACCTCCGGTCGTCCAGGCCCCGTCCTTGTCGATTTGCCCAAAGACGTGACGGCTGGCATCCTACGGAAACCCATCCCGATGCAATCGACCCTTCCAGCACACCCCTCGGCTGCCACAAGAGCGGCTCAAGAACTGTCAAAGAAGCAATTGCACAACACCATCAACCGCATTGCCCAGCTGATCAACATTGCCAAAAAGCCTATCATATATGCCGGTCAGGGTATTCTGGGGAACCCGACTGGCCCCGTTCTTCTCAAAGAACTCGCCGACAAAGCCGACATCCCCGTTACCACCACTTTGCAAGGTCTGGGCGCGTTCGACGAGCTGGACCCCAAATCCTTGCACATGTTGGGTATGCATGGCTCGGCTTACGCAAATATGGCTATGCAAGAAGCTGATTTGATCATTGCATTGGGTGCACGCTTTGACGACCGAGTAACGCTTAGCATTGGAAAATTTGCTCCCATGGCCAAGAAAGCCGCATCCGAAGGTCGTGGCGGAATCGTCCATTTCGAAATCATGCCCAAGAATATCAACAAGGTCGTGCAGGCCACTGAGGCAGTGGAGGGTGATGTTGCAACGAACCTTGAGCTTCTTCTCCCGCACATCAACAAAGTTGACTCAAGACCGGAATGGTTTGACCAGATCAATGCATGGAAAAAGCAATTTCCTCTCTCGAGCTACGAGAGAGAGACGCCCGAAGGCCTCATCAAGCCTCAGCAGTTGATTGAGACACTGAGCAATATGACTGCACACATGAAAGAAAAGACCATTATCGCGACGGGTGTCGGACAGCATCAGATGTGGACTGCACAGCACTTCCGATGGAGGCATCCTCGCACTATGGTCACGTCTGGCGGTCTGGGCACCATGGGTTACGGTCTGCCAGCCGCAATCGGCGCCAAAGTTGGTGCACCGGACGCCCTGGTCGTGGACATTGACGGAGACGCCTCGTTCAACATGACCCTGACAGAACTCTCAACAGCCGCACAATTCAATATTGGTGTGAAAATCATTGTGCTGAACAACGAAGAGCAAGGAATGGTCACCCAGTGGCAGTCCCTCTTCTACGAAGACAGATTTGCACACACGCATCAGCAGAACCCAGACTTTGTCAGGTTGGCAGAGGCAATGGGTGTCAAAGCGAGGAGATGTGTGAAGCCTGCAGATGTAAAAGAGAGCTTGGAGTGGCTCATCTCGGGCAGCGGCGACGGCCCGGCTTTGCTGGAAGTCATCACAGACAAGAAAGTACCTGTCCTTCCCATGGTACCCGCTGGCAAGGGATTGCACGAGTTTTTGGTCTACGATGAAGGTGAGTCTAATTGGGATCAGCTGTGAGAAGAAAATTGACTAACTGATTGATAGCAAAAGAGAAAGAACGACGAGCCATCATGAAAAAGAGATCCGGCCACTAAGTCATCGGCCGCATCACGATCTTAGGCCCAGCCGGAGGCTGGGCCATGTACAAATAACGACCTCAATACCTTGCTGCACCGATTATCCACATCAAGTCATCTATTGCCACGCGACCCGGGAAAAGCGTTGTCTCGCATTTTCATATTTTGGAAACGAAAAAAGTTTTTCTCTTGCCTTAGAAGGAGGGGCGGCTCTTCAACGACTCGAGTAAGCGTGTATGCATGCGTGCATGAATGGAAAGTGGGTTTGAGATTCCCTAGAACAGGATTGGACGAGAGACACAGCAGTCAGATATTTACCTCTCTATCTGGTCGCGCTTCGGCAGGTTAGGAAAGTGACGCGCTCTCTCACTCGGGGAGCGGCAGCCCGCTCTCTGTCCACCCAATGTTGGAAACGTGTGTTTTGCTTTTCTTTCGCAGCCTGAAAAGTTCAATACCCCGTCAAAAGAAGACAATGAATCAAATCCATTTTCGAGAACTAAAAAAGAGTATCGTTGCAGACTTTTCATGCATGTCACGTAGACCACTCCATTCCAATTGTACTATCCCTGGAACTACAACTAAAGCTGGATACAGCAAGAAGGAGTCTGAACACGAGTAAGTGCCTAAGGAGGTGGTAGTAAGAATGGGAAAAGGAAACACGCAGTTAAAAAGTAACTTGCAATACGATACATTATTGATAGGCAGGCAAGCATGCAGGCTTGCAAAGCTCTAATACGACTATACTACCTGAGCATATACTATCCGTCCGTCTTCATTCTCCACGTCATTGCCCCGTACTAGTATGCCAGTGCCAGTGCCGTAGGGTGGAGGAATTCACCTCACGCAAAAGGAAAAAGGGGAGGGGGGTATCTTTGACTCTAATGGTTGTTCAAGTTGTTTGCTGTTACTATGGGACATGATGATGATGCTGCTTGCCGAAACGGAATGGATACTGACACTGATACCGCGGCTATCGTAGTAGGGTTTTGGAATCTGAAACAAGGCTAGTACCAGAGTGCGAGAGTACCAGTACTGCTAGGCATCGCAGCAGGCGAAGTGAGTAAAAGAACGAGCGAGGATCTTTGCTGGTCCAGTCAGCTACTCTCTGCAAAGTTCATGCAGGGCAGCGGTCTACCCAGACTGTAAACAGACAGTCCTACTGGCCCGGGACGTACTCCTTTCGTGACTTGTCGTAGTTCATTACGCGTCGCTTTTTGTGTCCTTCTGCGAGGCGCCAGCGGCAGTACAGCACGAGCATGTCTTTGACTGCCACAAAGGCCAGACCGCCGACCAGACTTCGACCCCATTTTGAAGCCAGAATGCCTGGTCGGCGAGAACTGTAGATGTTGGTCACTGGACTCGTCCACGAGGCCGGTAAGGCTAGTTTCAGAAGTTCGCCTGCGGCTGAGGCAACTGCCGGCATGAGCAGAGAGCCGATGACTTGCTGGCCGATACTCGACGTGTCGTCCATGAGCTCGTTGTCGCCGAGTAGCTGATGGACGCGCCCACCACCATTGTTTCCATTGTTGTTGCCATCTTGTCGGCCAGCTGCGTTTGGCTCTCCAGCTCCATCTGCTTGTCCTAGGCCAATCCCCGCATTGTTAGCGTTTCCCGCTCCATCGCCGTCGTCCGCCACAGCGCCGAGGTTGACTTCAAGTTCCAAGACCATGCCTGTGCCTCCATCATCTCCGGCTTCTGCCAACTCTGCCTCGTGTTCGTTCAAGATGTCAACAATGTTTCCTTCCTGGCCTTCATAGCCTTCCTCCCGTCTTGGCTGGACCTCTTTGATCCACTTTCTGTTCAAATCCCCAAAGACTTGCTCATATGACCAGTTGTAGAACTGCCTGGTGGCTGGTAGGATGGCAAAGGCGGTCGAAGGAAGTGGCGGCCATATGGTCCAATCGATGGCGAACCCGTCCTCTAGTTGGGTCGAGAGCAGGTACAGAGTGCCCGAGGGGAGGACGAAGTCGGCGTAGCGTGTGCGCGCGAAGATGAGATTGAGTGGAACTAGACAGTAGGCGAGTGCTCGTGAAGGACGAACAAGGGTAGACAAGTAGAGCCAGCGCGATTCGTGGGCTCCGAAGACCAGGTATACAGCGAGTCGACCATGTACGTAGAAGCCCGAAAGGATGGTGCCTGTGAGCGCTCCGGCCAGGCCAGGGAGGACGAAACGGGAGTATGTTCGATCTAGGCGTCTGCAGAGCTGTACCAAGGGATCCACCGGTCGCTGTACTCGGATCTCTGATCGGCATTGCGGGCACAATATCTTATCTGGACTGGGACCTGCGCGACCTGCACCTCTTGATCGCGGTGCTTCCTGGTCGGCGATCCAGTCTAATAAGCACGACTCGTGTGCTTGTAGAGTGCAAGTACAGGGCGTGCGCCACTGAGTTGGAGGATTAGGAGGACTCGGAGGGTCTTCATCTTTGGTTGACAGACAAATCCAGCACTTCTCTAACGCAGAAGTACTGACTCGACTGAGCGTGGGAGGTCGTGTTCGGGTTTGTCCATGGGGGTCTGACCCTGCAGGATCTGAGATATCGGCTGTCGAGAGGTCGACAAGTACCGTATCTGAATTGGAAGGGGAGGTCGACGCCATGGATGGAAAGGCGACAGGTGAAGAGATGGAGAGTTGACAATCAGCCGCCTGCCAACAAGACGATCTCGATGTGCCCGATCTTCTGTCTGTCAGTCTGCCTGCCTGCCTGCCGGTTCAAAACAGATCGAACCAGACGTAAGGTGGATGGGACCAGAGCATGAGATGCAGCAAGTCAGCAAACAACAAGACAGAGTTGAGGCCAGCAAGTCAAGGGCCAACGCATCTCGAATGCCCTCAGCCGTCGGCGTCAACAATGACGAACGTCGCCTCGGCCGCAAGTCGCTGTAGCCTTGGCAGAGAAAAGACTCCCCAAGGCTGAAGCGTGCAAACGATGCAAACCCGCCACCGAGCAAAACCGAGGAACCTTGAAGACCTTTTGGTGTCCATCGTGACCGGGATTGATGCTGTGTTTTCCGCCTTCAGTGGATCCTGGGGTGCAGCGTTTCCCGATACAAGCAATGATGATGCTACTCTGAAATCTTTCAAAACCATGGTAGGTCGTGTCTTCCTTCATGCTGTTGAACCTAGCAGGTAAAAAAGTTGAGCCGAACGTAGAGCATCAACGGTGTTGTTCCCCGATCAGGAAGGAAGCCCTGCCCGTGGTTTACTTCAAATACCACTCGCCACTCTCCTCTATTGTAGGACAGGATTTTGCACTCTTCTCTTGACTTTCCTTTTCATGCCTGACTCGAACATCACAACTATGAGCAAGGCAGTGCCCAGAGTAACCTCGTTGGAGGACATCTATTCAAATGCGACCGCGGGAGCACTACCCGAGCAAAGAGCTCGCTTCAAGCACTTGGTCGATACCTTCACAACCCAATTCGGCCAGAAGCCAGATTTCATTGCCAGAAGTCCTGGTAGGGTCAATATTATAGGCGAACACATCGACTACTCCTTGTACAATGTGCTCCCTGCCGCCGTCACAGTTGACGTTCTCGTCGCTGTCAAAGTCAAGGATCCTTCTCCCGAAACCACCCTCAAAGTGTCAAACACAAACGATAGCAAATATCCTACGGCAGAATTTCACGTTCCTCAGGAGGGCGACGTTCATATTGGAGAGCATGACTGGTCAAATTATTTCAAGGCGGGATTGAAAGGCTCGGTGCAGGTCCTGAGGAAAGAACACGGCAATGATTTCCAGCCGAAAAGCATGGATGTCATGATCGATGGTAATGTCCCAGCAGGTGGCGGACTCTCCAGCAGCGCCGCATTCGTCTGTGCTTCTGCTCTGGCCGTGATGGCTGCCAACGACTATGAAGTTTCAAAGCAAGACCTGTTGGACCTGTGTATTGTCTCAGAACGCGCGGTTGGAGTGTACTCAGGTGGGATGGATCAAGCCGCAAGCATATTCAGTGACAAGGGATATCTGCTCTATTGCCGCTTCTTTCCACACTTTTCGACCGAAGATGTGCCAGTACCCTCGGCTGACCCAGAGATCACCTTTCTCATTGCACAGTCTTTCGTGGTGTCAGACAAGGCCGTTTCGGCGGCAAGGCAGTACAATTTGCGAGTTGTCGAGGTCACGCTGGCCGCCGTGGTGCTTGCCAAAATGTTTGACATCAGTCTCAACCCAGACGCTTCCTCATTAGGCTTCAGCATCCGAAACTTCCAGCAAGAATTGATGAAGAAGCACGGCAAACTGGAATCGAGCGAAGACGAACAGCTGGACATTATGATTCACACAGTGCAAGACAAGCTCACAGAACAATCGTACAGCAGAGCAGATGTTGCCAAAATATTGGAGATTAGCACGTCCGCTTTGGAAGAGGCGTACTTCTCTAAATTCAAAGTGGAAGGTGATACGTTCAAACTCCGGCAGCGAGCGTTACACGTCGTGGAAGAAGCTCGAAGAGTGGTCGCTTTCAAAGACACTTTGTCTGGACATGCTGGGCTCAAGCTCAAGCCTGACCAGCTCAACTATCTGGGCGCTCTCATGAACAAGACCCAGGATTCATGTAGAGACGTTTACGAATGCTCGTGCCCCGAGATCGATGAGATTTGCAGCATAGCTCGGGAAAACGGCTCTCTGGGATCCCGGCTGACCGGTGCCGGCTGGGGTGGTTGCACAGTGCACCTGGTACCGCAGGACAAGATAGAATCCGTGACGGAAGCGTTGAAGACCAAGTACTACGACAAACGCTTTCCGGACCTCTCGGCGGAGAAGATCAAAGACGCCATGGTGATAAGCAAACCGGGCCAGGGAAGCTCGTTGATATCAGGCGAGGCACTGGACGTTTGATGTGCGTCACGGGCTTCCAGTCTACTGTTATGCTGGTCTGCGTAACTCATGTAGTGTTCTAGATCATCTGTTGTCAGTATGCATAGCAGAGGCGTCGTCGATATATCTGAACCAGTCTTTGCCAATGTGAGATTCTCGTACTGTCAGGTCTGTCTAGGTGCCTGGCTCTCTTAGATCGAAGTGTCCTACACTTCTCCTTCAGGCTTTGTGAGTTTCTATCTGTTTCGATCAGCCGACTGTATCTTGCAGCCGCTGACGCTAAACAGAAATCGGCTGCTGATGATCCTGTAAGGTACCATGCACATCATCCGCCGTAGTTGAGGATAGAGCTTTTGCTTGTATCCACAGCTGCCACAGCTTATTCTCAGGCTGTTCACGTCTGCCACTGTCTACGTCATATCGGCCCTCTGCTTCTGGTTTCTTCCGTGGCTTGGCAAATGCCGGAAAATGCTTTCGAGATCGAACGAAAGCATAGCCGAACGCTGGTACGTGGGATACTTTGCAGACACGCTGTCGAGCATTTGTCACGCTCATGCCGTACGAGACCAGCGTGCAGCTGCAACACCTGACGAAGGTGACATGTGTAAACATCTATTTTTCGGCGACCGAGGGTAAGCACGAAGCACAGTTCGCTTACTCCCTAATCCGGCCAATCCTTTGGCTAGTCGGAAGACCCCTGGTGGGCCTCATCCTTCAAGTTCATGCCAGTGCGGCTCCGGCGGTTAACGATGATCTTCACGACTCCACCCGATCGGTGCCCTAAAACACATGCACCGACGAGCAACTGCCAGTCAAACGCTGCGACCACTTCCGACGAGCCCCAAAGGCAAGCCACCGAGCTTACCTGTGACATAAGGACCAAGACGTAGGCACAGGCTGTGAAAGATGAGAAGATTGATATTGGAGGCCTCGTCGTGCTTTTTCGTGAAATCTCTTCAACTGGTTTTCTTCTACCTGCACTCGTAGAGAGTAAAATCTGCTGCTGACCAAAAAAAACACCACAGTACTCCTGCTCACTCAGTCTTACCAGCAGCTCGCCCAACTAACAACAACGAATAAGATGACGACCTCAGTCCAGCCTCCAGCAATTTTCGTCGACGAAGCCGGAACAGCGTCTCCAACTGTACCAACTGTAGTCCATGGAAACGAGGGCCGACCACTGACCCCCAAAATCTCCACCACGCCATTCCCCTCCAAAGGCCCTGAAGAATCATGCTACCTCTGCGACGAGCAGAACCCAGGTGACTTCAGCCCTACCACCAAGTTCCTCGAGACCTGCCTCCTGTGCGCGCGCCCCTACTGCCCCGTGCACAAGGCCGTGCAGTACGAGAAGGTGTGCAACATCAACCACAGCAAGTACTACCACGACTGTCTAGTAAGAGCACGAGACGAGCTGGCGCAGAAGAGTCCCGACGGGTCCGCGAAGCGAGATGACGCCGAGGACGTGCTGAACTCGGCCGGCATCTTCCCCAGCTTGGGCGAGAGGGAGAAGGCAATCTTCCAGACGAGTCCTGTCAGTGCAGGTAAGTTCTTGCCCCCATCCACATCCACATCCACATCCTCTTTCTCTTCTTTCGTATCTATTTCTTTCTTTTCTTTCTTTCCTTCTTCTTCTACCCGCCTCGATCGATCGCTCCTTCCCCGGAAAAAGTCTGCAAATTCCTAACGATATTTCGCTTCTACTGCAGAAAAAGTCCGACAAATCGAGCAATACCGCAGCCTGGACGCCGAGCTGGCCGGCACGCAGGGACAGCGGGCCTCGTCTCTGATCGACGAGAAGGACCTGTACGGGGCGGACATTGCTGTGTAGCAGCCACACAGCCTGGGATCAACACAGGCCTCGCAGGAATAGCGGTAGGCGTGGGGGGTTGTCTCCTTAGGAATCTACTACAATATTTACCTTCCAAAGCTCAAGCTTGAATCAGAACGAAAGAATAAAAAAAAACAAGAGATAATTTTCAAACAAGACCCCACGCAACACGTGCGAATGACCGCTAACAAAGTTTGATAAAATGTATGTCATGATGCGCGTAGAACACGTAGAACTAAGCATAGGCGTTGGGGTTGAGGTATATTTTGGGTCTTCGGGGTCTTCGTGGGAATCGCAGGTGTGTACTTTCCGGGTTTGTGGTTTCACGCATTTACTATTACAACGCTCTCTGAACAAACCCGTTCACCTTGGTTGCATTGTACCCCTACCCCTACTAGCACATGGCACATTGTGGGTATACTCTATCTTTTGAATAGCAGAGGTAGTCATTGCCATTGTCATTGTAGTACAGTCTTTGTGGTGTGGTACTATGGGCCAGAGTTGTAGCTACTGTAAGGAGCTTTCTTGCTCTGATCTTCCACCTCTCTTTCTCGTACATCTTTGTGACCCATCTCTCTTCCTAGGTAGCGTGTTCGTGCCTGTGCTCGTGCTCGTTCGTTTCGTGTGAGGGCACACGCGTGGGCGTGATGGTTTGTTTTGGGGACAAAGCACGATGCTGCAAAGGTTTGATTGAAAATGCCACATGTCCTCCGTTCCGAATGCGTGCCACTATGCTAATTAAAATAATTGGCTTGAAGCTGAAGCTTTCTGTCTGTTGAGGTTGGGTAGTATTTCCTTTCTCGTCCAGTGTTGGCCGCGACTGACTGACAAGCAAGGGTGCTACAACGTAGGCGAACTTGGGAGAGCAGATAGCAGATAGCCATGATAGAGTGATACGGGTCTAGCCCAAGGACAGATATGGACGTGCCTACGGCAATTGACCCAGGAACGCAACTCCTCGGCTTGTCCTCTCCGGTAGCCATAAATGCTTTTAGTCCGCCATTTCGTTCTTCGATATTGGTTTTGGTCGATCACTTGCAGACATCACTGCCGTGCTGAGATATTTTGCAGCTGAGGTGCTGGTCGATATTGACTCTCGCATGCGGCCCGCCCTGTGCAGATGCAACCAGGCCAAAATATAGCTGTTGGTTCGATATCAAAAATGTCCACCACCTCCTGTTCTGTTATGTCATTTTCAGGCCTTTGGTGCTTGTGGCTTGGCAAGCATGTATCGCACAGCTTCCGTCACCGGCGCACTTCCCCAAACACCCTCTTTGCCTCCCTTGGCAAACTCGGGGCCACTACCATCTTCGCCACCTCCCCGTGTGGCTTCGCCGAGAATGACTTCGAGATCTCGTCTCTGACTGTTGACCCATTTGTTGACGAACCCTGCAGGATCCTTGGCCATGCTTTTGAAAAAGGTGTGTCGTGCTTTGGAATGCTGTAACGCTTGAACGATGATAGCCAGCTGCTCATCGAGCTGCGCAATCTGTCTCAGACCAGCGTGAAGGTCGGGACTTTGGTGCATGGTCACGACTTTGGCTTGGAGTGGATCTTTGATAGGGACTTGAATATCGTAGATTGTAGGTTCTGGATTGTTGAGAAATTCTTCGTCGACTCTCACGGTGTAAGGCAGTTTCACCGGATCTAGTGGATGTAAGTGCGCCATCACGCGATCGGGAATCTGGGGGAAATATATCTGCTCTGTGCCAAAGACCTAGAGTTTGTCAGCACAATACAGTGCCAAACATGGCTGATTGAAGCTCACCTGTCGAAGCTGGTCATCACATCTCACGGTGCGTTTGTCCTCATCTTCTTGCAAGTGGAAACATCGAATGTACTCCCAAATGGCCATGACCACCTCGGCACGATCTCCTTCGGCCATGTCGAGTGTGTCGGCTAGTACGGGAGAAAGTTTATATCGATCGGGATTCTCGTCTCGGGTGAGGTTGATGTTTATGTTGATATTCTCATCACATCTCCTCGTGAAATAGATGACATCAAGATCACTGGCACCCTGCTGCCTTTTCCATTCTACTTGCCAGCCCGGGTCGGGGACGTTGTTTCGATTCTTGTCAAACTCAACCGACATGCTCTTGAAGAAGTGGGTCATCTTGTACGTTGGAGGATTTTGAGTGGCAGGCTTTGACTCTGCTTCCTGCTCGTCTTCATCGTCGCTATACATTATATCGTCGGTTGGGTCTTCCAGCAGTCGGCCTTCAATCTTCACACGAACCGTCGACTCTCCTGCGGATTCAAAGTCAAAGGCATTCTCTTCAAGACCGTTACGCTGCCAGGGTTGGTTGTCGGCCGTATTCGAGACCCACAGACGTAGTGTCTTCTGCCGCTTGACGCTTCGGTGAAAGGTATCTTGCAGATCCAACCTCTTGCGCATGATCGCATAATCTAATCGACGCTCTTGCTCTCTTAGTTCCTTGTACTGCTGGACTCCGTCTCCAATGATCATGTCTTCGATGTCGTCCGGCATGTTTCGGTCGGTGGGCCTCTTTGCCCTGCGCTGGGCGTGTTGGTGCTCCAACACAGCTTGCTGTTGTTGCTGGCGTTGTTGTTGCATGTGGGCTTGCTGGGCGGCATACTGCTGAGCATTTGCTGGCATCTGACCTGAAGACCCAAGTAAGTAAGGATGCGCAGAACGAGATGGGGTAAATTTTGAAGATGGGGACGACTGAAAAGCCATAGGGGATCCCAGGTGATAGGTGGACTGGTGTTCAAGTCCTTGCGCACGGAAGCGAGCACGGCCAGCCAGGGGGGACTGCTGCTGTAGCATATTCTGGCGGGAATACGGGCTATGCAGAAATTTGGTGCCGTCAGGGCTGACGGTTGGGTTCATTGAGTGCCAGCCAGCTAGATAGGGCTGTGTCGAGGACATCGAGGCTTTTCGTCTCACACGGGAAGGAGATGGTCGATTCACATTTCCAGGAGAATGCGCCTGGGCTAAAAGCGCTTCACGGGCCACTCCTGGGGACCGTCTTTCTGGGCCAGATTGGACAAGTCGGGTAGGGGTATAGGAGTATTCGTTTGTCCTCGCATCGGACTCACCTGGTCTGCGGTTGGCCGGTTGACCTCTTTGGGCCTGCGGGTACTGGCGGTAGGCCTGCATCTGTTGAGTGTTCATCTTGCCTGTCCTTTGCTTCGACCAAGATCTGGGATGGCTTGTCTGAGACCTGCGAACAGTGCGAAAGAAACGATACGGCGAGCAAGGATGCGCGCTCACTAGATTCAATGTCGTGTGGCAGCGATGTACTCGAGAATTCTATATGGGCAAAGCGAAAGTGAACACAGCACGCGTTCAGAGCCTGATGGTGACAGGGATTGGGGTTAAGCGTTACTGCTAATACCTAGATGGTTAGTAAGTTTTCAGACTCGCTAAGGACTACTGCGATAGATCGTCGGCTAGGCTTCCAGGCAGGAATCTATCATAATTAGCCAACCACCACACCCCACGCAGTAATAACTAATACCATACCCGCAGGTCGCCATCGTTAGCTGCTAATGATGCCCGAAATCGTTAGAGTAGCTGTACCATCAAATGAGACGACTGGTAATTACTCTCGGATGCAAGAACCACGATCTATATAGTCTTTTTACCACTTCGTGCAGCTTTCGACAGTCTTAAATTCTTGTCAGTGCCTGGTTCGGTCAAACAGCGTCAGTCTGGCCACTTTCGTTAGCGAGCGAGAGCCAGCCCCATCATGGGTAAACCACGACTCATCATCATCGTGAGGCATGCTCAATCCGAGGGCAACAAAGACAAATCTGTTCATCAAAATACTCCCGATCACAAAGTAGGTCTGACGCCAGAAGGTAAGGAGCAGGCAAGGCTAGCTGGTCAGAAGTTGAGATCTCTCTTGAGGGAGGACGATTCACTGCATTTCTTTATTTCTCCATACAAAAGAACTAGACAGACTACTGAAGGGATTCTGTCGACACTGTGCTCTAACGATCCTGCTCCATCCCCATTTCAACGTCACCACATCACTGTCTACGAGGAGCCACGACTTAGAGAGCAAGATTTCGGCAATTTCCAACCCGGTACTGACGAGGTTGAGAGGCTATGGAGAGAACGAGCCGCTTACGGCCACTTTTTCTACCGCATTCCCAACGGAGAGAGTGGAGCGGATGTCTATGACCGTGTTTCGTCTTTCAATGGCTCCTTATGGCGGAGGTTCAATGAAGATCAGATGGCAAGCGTGGCAGTCCTTGTCACCCACGGACTCTGCAGTCGGGTGTTCTTGATGGCCTGGTACCACTACAGTGTCGAGTTCTTTGAAGACCTGCGAAATATCAATCACTGTGAGTTTCTGGTCATGAAGCTGGCCAGAAATGGCAAATACGTGTTGCAAAATCAGCTGCGCCGCTGGTCGGATCTGAAGCGAGAACGTGCTGCTCAACGACGAAGTGTGACATCACAATCACCGGAGTTGCAGCACATTCCGGTGCACAGGTGGTCCTCCCCCGATAAAGAAACCGCAGTGTCAAAACTACGAGAGCCGCGACCCCGTCAAAACACTGTCGATCTCTTCAGGGATGATGATGTGCCAGCACGACCGCAGACTGTGTCGAGCAATGACGTACAGCAGGAACCAGTAGCGGCTCCAAGCGAGTACAAGCGGCGGGCTGCCGACAGCCAGGTATCGGCCAAGACTCAAAGTTTGTTGACAGCCAGCCTAGAGAAGCTCACCCTTCCGAAGCAGACCGAGTTTCCTAGATCGTGGACCAAAGCGTACCTCGGTCGAGACGGGGGCGGCTCCCAATCAGGAGCCGCCTCTCCGTTTGACACGTCGGACGAAGAGTATTTCGATGACAGCAGTACCCCGCAGACAGGCGTTGACCCCGGTGGGGAACGGACAGCGCCGACGGCAATTCCCACGTCGACGCCAGCACAACCGATGTCAATGGCCAAAGCTTTGAAGGGAGAGTTGATAGAGGAGCCCGACAGGGTCTTGGCAGATGCCCTTGGAGATCATAGCGAAGCTGAGATTGATCAGGCAGACGAGGAGATGGGCACGAGAGAGCGCGAACGGAAGGAAATGGAGCGGATTGTGGCAGAGGAGGTCAGGGAAAGGACAGACGGGCGAGGCATATATTAGATGCATGCACGATTCTGAAGTTGGTGCAGCGTAGAGCAACAGAAAGTCTGAATATAAACCATCGGAATTGCGTCAATTGTCTTCGCCTTGGCCGTCGCTTTGCTATTTAACTTGGTGCCCCGGAAAATTAGGAGTTGCATTAGGCTTTCGGCTGTTCCTGAACCCGCCGAGAACGCCCAGGAGTCCCCTAACCTGGTCCGCCAAACGCACCCACAATGGAGCACTGGACCCTCGTAATAATACTTAGCGCGGGGAGCAACATTTCCTGCAGACAAAATTCATAGTCCCCAAAGCGTGAGTCACAAGCACGTCCGATTGATTTATGACTTGATACACCCGACTCAGGATTGTTTCCGACCTTCGAACATGGCTGTCAACTTTCCTGCCGAGGAGGCAGCCACTCTCAAACACTGGCGTGAGATCGATGCCTTTCAAACACAACTGAAGCTGTCGCATGGTAAGAAGCCGTACACTTTCTACGATGGGCCTCCTTTTGCGACTGGCCTGCCACACTATGGCCACTTGCTGGCTTCCACAATCAAGGACATCATACCACGGTACTGGTCGATGAAAGGGCACCATGTGCAGCGCAGGTTTGGCTGGGATACCCACGGTTTGCCCATCGAGTACGAAATCGACAAGAAATATGGCAAGTCGGCGCAGGAATACGTGAAAGAGAAAGGGGTCGAGAGCTACAATGCAGAGTGCCGAGCGATTGTCATGACATATGCGCAGGAATGGAGGGAAACCATCGACCGACTGGGGAGGTGGATCGACTTTGACAATGACTACAAGACCATGGATGCCACATTCATGGAGTCGGTGTGGTGGGTGTTCAAGCAGCTTTTCGATAAAGGCCTGGTTTATCGCAGCTACCGAGTTGTTCCTTTCTCCACTGCCCTGGGCACACCACTCAGTCAGCACGAAGCCTCACAAAACTACAAAGATACCCAAGATCCTGCTGTGGTGGTCGCTTTCCCCTTACTGAACGATAAATCCACCAGTCTGCTCGCGTGGACAACGACGCCGTGGACCTTGCCCTCAAACCTCGCTCTCGCCGTTCATCCGGACTTTGAGTACATCAAGATCAAAGATGAAGCTTCAGGACACCAATACATCCTGCAGGCAGATCTGTTGAAGACACTCTACAAAGACCCGAAAAAGGCCAAATTTCAGATCCTCCAAAAGTGCCAGGGGAAAGAAATGGAAGGTTGGAAGTATGAACCTCTCTTCCCGTACTTCTACAATGAGTTCAAAGATACTGCTTTTAAAGTGCTTACGGCCACTTATGTCACCAAGGATGATGGTGTGGGAATTGTTCATCAGGCTCCATCTTTCGGTGAGGATGATTTTCGAGTTGGATTGCAGAACGGCACCTTCTCGACTGAACATCCACCTCCAAACCCGGTCGACAGTGCTGGAAAGTTCACAAGCGAGGTGCCGGACTTTTCTGGCATGCATGTGAAAGAAGCAGACAAGCACATCATAAAGTATCTCAAAACTGCTGGTCGACTGGTCAAGGATGGTCAGATTACCCACAGTTACCCGTTTTGCTGGCGTTCTGACACCCCACTAATCTACCGAGGCATTCCAGCCTGGTATATCAACATCACAGGAAATGAGAAGAACCCATCCATCGTCCCTCTGATGCTTGAAGGCATCGAGAAGTCACACTGGGTGCCGGACTTTGTCAAGACCAAGCGCTTCGCGGACTGGATCAAGAATGCGCGCGACTGGAACGTTTCGCGAAACCGATACTGGGGCACTCCTATGCCGCTCTGGTGCAATGAAGACTTCACCGAGATTGTCGCTGTTGGCAGTATCGATGAACTGAAGAAGCTAAGTGGATATACGGGTGAGATCAACGACCTGCACAGAGACAAGATCGACGGGATAACGATACCCGGTAAGGATGGGAAGCCGCTACGCCGCATCGAAGAAGTGTTTGACTGTTGGTTCGAGTCGGGAAGTATGCCGTATTCTTCAATCCATTATCCCTTTGAGAATAAAGAATATTTCGACAAGACCTTCCCCGGTGACTTCATCGCTGAAGGTCTTGACCAAACACGAGGCTGGTTCTACACGTTGGTGGTTCTGGGTGTACATCTGAAGCAGATGCTACCCTTCCAGAACGTTGTAGTCAATGGCATAGTCCAAGCGGCAGACGGAAAGAAAATGTCGAAGCGCCTGAAGAACTACCCAGACCCCGTCCACGTCATCGACAAATATGGTGCCGATGCTCTTCGCCTCTACATGATCAACTCGCCCGTGGTCAAGGGCGAAGAGTTGAGATTCAAGGAAGCCGGAGTCAAAGAAATCGTATCCAAAGTCCTGTTACCCCTCTATAACAGTTACAACTTCTTCAAGGATCAGGTCAACTTGTTGCAAAAGTTTGAGAACGTCACATTCTGCTTTGATCCAAAGGCTGAGACGACCAACACCAACGTCATGGACCGGTGGATCCTGGCATCCACTCAGACGCTCCTGGAATACGTCAACACCGAAATGGCAGGATATCGATTATACACGGTCGTACCAGGCCTGCTTGAATTGCTCGAAGACACTACGAACTGGTACATTAAGTTCAATCGACGGCGCTTCAAGGGCGAGCTTGGCAAGGACGATACGATTCATGCTTTGAATACTCTCTTTGAAGTCCTCTTTACGCTGGTGCGAGCTCTTGCACCGTTCACGCCATTTATCACAGACATGATCTACCAGAAGCTACTACCCTACATCCCCAAGTCTTTACATAGTGAAGACATGCGGTCTGTGCATTTCTTATCCTTCCCCGAAGTCAGATCGGAGCTGAAAGATGCAGTTGTAGAACGACGCATTGCACGAATGCGTGTTGTCATAGACCTCGTACGGCAATCACGAGAACGAAGAACTGTCAGCCTGAGAACACCGTTGAAAACGCTTGTGGTTATCCACAATGACCAGCAATACCTCGATGACATCGAATCATTGAAAGGTTACATCACGGAAGAGCTCAACATTCGGGATCTCATCCTGAGTTCTGACGAAAGCAAGTACAATGTCCAGTACAGCGTGGCGCTAAATTTCCAGAAAGTGGGCAAGAAACTGCGGGGAGATGCCAAAAAGGTGCAGAAGGCGCTGTTAGACCTCGGGTCGGCTGACTGCAAAGAGTATCTGAGTACGGGTAAGATCACCGTGGCGGGAGTGCCTCTCGAAGAAGGAGACCTCATCGTCAAGCGAGGCTTGCCCGAAGATAAAGCCTCAGAGACTCAGGAGACAAATGGCGATAATGAAGTGCTGACCATTCTGGACGTGGCTGTGTATCCTGAGCTTGCCCAAGAGGGTCTTGCACGTGAAATCATCGCTCGGGTGCAGCAACTGCGGAAGAAAGCAGGGCTGAAGACGACTGATGATGTCAAGATGGAGTACAGGGTCAAATCAGATCCGCAGAATGTGGGAATCGAATCGTGCTTCGAACAGCAAGCCGCGTTTATTGAGAAGACGCTGAGGCGGCCAGTAGACAAGCACCATGTGACGGAAGTGGAGCCGATGCAGAATGGCATCAAAGAGGATGTGATAGTCGAAGAAGATCAGGAGGTGCAAGACGCTACATTTATGTTGAGGTTAGTCAGGCTGTAAAACGGCATCTGCAAAGCAAGCGACTATAGACGACGAGACAAAGAAATCCAAGATACCCCCCGAAAAGGCATGAATTTTGAAGAGCAAGACAAGGCGGCATAAAAGCGAGACCATCACAAGACGCGTAGTATCTCGAGTCTCGATCTACATATACAAAGTAGAGATCACAATTAGATAGTCTTATTCCTCCCAGCCGCAGACCAGCAAAAAACCCCCCCATGACATAATGCTAAAATAGTCCTGTCCACGGTTTTGTTGTTTTACAGCCAATGCCATCCAGCATTTTACCAGGAATTAGCTAGCTGATCACTATTACTTCTTCTTCGCAGCTTTCTAACCGAACGCCAACACCAAAAAAAATTAGCACCACTTTCAGAACCATTTCACTAACCAGGGGGGAGGGGGGAGGGTTCATCAAAAGCCACGAACCAGATAGCAGTCCTTCAACGCTAGAAACTCCTTCTTGCACATGTCCTGATACACCGCCTGGTAATCTGCGACGATGCACTTGCCGTAATTTGCTGCCTGTCTCGGGTCACGTCTTGTGGTCAGTGATTGATAACAGCTTTAGCTTTGTTGGTGAGAAGAAAACTAGACTTGTAAAATGAACGCTGTAACATTGGAACTCACTTCAGGCCCACATTTCGCAGCAGCTTGAGCGAACTTCTCGATCGGTCGAGTGCGGCCGGAGAGTGTGGGCATCTTTTGCTCGAAGTGATTTTTTTGGAATGACCACAACGTTTGCTGAATTGCAGATTTTTTGTTGTTATTGTTGCACCGTCGTCATCTCGGGGTGTTTTGAGGTGTTTTGAGGTGTTTTGAGGTGTTTTGAGGTGTTTTGAGGAGGATTTCCAGGAGGATCGATCCTATCAGTGAGCTACCGGGTAGAGCTCGAGGCTTTAAAATTTCGAAATATGTATGAAAAGGAGAACAAGGTAAAGAAAAGCTTCTGATATTGATTGAGTTAAGAAATCGTAACTATCTATTTACCTCATAGAATACCTAGGTACCGCGTGCCGCGTACCGACAGGATTGAGCAAATGGAGCAAAACCCTATACCTACCTTTTCAAATGCAGCATCTCGCAGTTCAAATCGCCGCGGCCTACCGGTGCCTCCATTATTGACTTCGATCGACATTGTGTATATGCTAGAAAGTGTATAAGGACCGATATATAACTTACTTGCCCTCAACCACACTACGTATACTACCGTATACCAACGTTGGGTAAGATTGCCTTGGCACAAATCATCCGTTTCTATGCATCAGTTGTTTTATGACACGCGTAGGTATGGAAATGGCCATGTCTCTATTCTATGTAAGGTAGTATGAATGTACAGTAAAGCGATTTGCTTTTTCAAAATGTACAGTCCAATCCAATCCAATCCAGTCATGTCACCTGTATCTCTCTTCGCCAGAGTGGCGCAAGCTTGAGTCAAAGCCGGTACCGGTACCGCTCGAGCCGTGCAATCTCCCGCCCTGCTACTAATGCCTGCTTACCACGGCCTCCGTGGATTGTTTATTACTCCATACAGGACACTCAAAGCGTCAGGCTCCTCGAGCTGGAAGATGGTGACAAAGTCGGTCGCATTGTCGCTCCACGGGGTCCAATGAAGGATGCCCTTGATGAAGATCAGCCTCATCCCATCCCCGGTCTGAGTCTTGGCGAAAAGGTCGCGACAAATATTAACCGCATTAGGCGACTGTCTAATTGCGTCGCGGTTCGAGAGACTGTCAAAGAAGCTGTCGCAGCGCTCCATGGTCAGCGCTCTTAAGATGGGTATATCGAAATATACCGCAAGCAGATAGAGCTGCACATCCTCGGCGAGTAGCGTCATGCTGCAGGGCTTGTTCCACTCCTCAATGTAGCCGTTTTCTAAGGCCCGGATGGTTCTGTCGACCAGGACCGGATCGACTTCTTTCAGCACGATCTTTCGTTCCTGTGACTCCTGCGTGAAGTCAGCGATTGTCGTGTCGTACGACGCACCACCACCACCCGCTACTGCTGCCGCCGCCGCCGCTTACCTTGGACCTTGGATCGCAGAGACCGTTGAAAAAGCCGGACAGCGGACATATCACCGCCTTTGCCACTTCCCACGACTTGTTGCCACAGACGATTTTCATGTCCTTGGAATTTGACTGTGCCCTGAACTCCTTAAGTGCCCGCTGGAGGATCTCAAACGACCCCGTCTCTACCATTGGGCATCAGCAAAATTGGCACACAAAGATTTTCTCTGGTATGTATAGCTTACTTTCTATCCCTCCGATGTCCTCGATTGCCAGATATCGAATCAGTAACTCCTGGCCGCCGTTGGGGTGTCTCAGGCTGCTTGTGCTGAAGATCCGAGGATTGGGTTCCATCACGAACGCCTGCCGAGTCGTACGAGCCATGATGCGCAAAAGGGAAAACTCATCGCACAGAGGTAATTGTGGAAGTCGAGCTATTTATATCCACTTTTAGTTGGCTGTCGTCCGAATGGCGCACTACCAAAGTGAGCACCAGTACCAGACTTTGTCGCGGCTAAGCCTCGCTGACAGGACAACTAGACCATGGATGTTAAAACGAAGAGGAGGTAATGATCCTCACATTTCAATGGATACGCTCGATCACCAGCACCAGAGCATACTGCCGTGCTTGTGATCCGCAATGGTTCCAATGAGCGCACGGCATACCGAGTTTTTGGTGCGTTTGGTAGTGCAAATTAACGGAGGACAAGCGGCACTCTGGCGCTCACTTTTTGCGATTGCAACACCAATGCCATCGTCTGGTTTTTGCATCACCTGAACTGGTCCACTCAGGTTTGATGATGATCGCTTCACACAACATCGGCCAAGTTAGTCCTACCTGAAGTGCCTTCTAGGCCTTTTTGTTGTGACACAATGTCACCACTTGTACGTACTGTACTCTGGGCATGGCTGCCGAGTCGTGAGACGATGAGCACCCTGAACATTAGCCCGCGAAGACAAATGGTCAGTACTAGTAGGTGGGAGGAAATAAGACAAGCACGAGGGTCAAGAAGTACGATTTATAGAGGAAGGAGTTCGCTGCACTTTCCGCTTTTATCGATGTGCTTGCTCACGCTGACCATGTCACCAATGACTCGTAACGAAAAGCAGAGGGGTTGTTTGCTCGAGGCCCAGGGCTTGAAAAATATGAATTTACACCTAAATTACATCGGTAGCTGGCAAGATCACAAGAGACGTGCTTGTACATTTCGGCCGTAAATATGTGCGAAACGAGCTATAGAAGGACTACCCTGCCTGGCAGCATTGAACACAAATGTTGTACAGTTCTAGTCATTCTCTCTCGTAAATCGCTTCTCTTCTGTTCTGGTCTCTTACATGCACTCCTACCGTCCCCAGTCTGAAACGCAAAATCGTGGCAAAGCATTTTCTCAAGCTGCCTTTCAACCAAACGCTTTCAAGAACAACCACATGGCTCCACTACTGATCAAGGGAATCGTCAAATTGTCGTCCCAACCGAATACATCCACAAACTCGCTGAAACTCGCGATCAGCCCAGTGCACACGCTCATCACGGTCATTGCTGCAGTCCCCGTAATTGTACTTGCCTCCTTCGTCCACCCCAACAATTCTCGTGCTGTTTCAGGTAGTGACAGAACACCCTTGAACATGAACCCCTCGACTGGATCGTCGGGGAAGGGACCTGTGCGAGGGGCAAGGTATCCCCAAAAGAGCCAAGCAGTCAATATTCCTGTCAGTACGGCTGCGAGGGAACCGGCTAGAGATTTTCCGCGTCGTAGACGGATCGTGTATCGACCGTACAGTCGCCCGAAGGTGCTCGCGGCCGTATCGCACCAGCTGAGGAGGAGTATACTCATCACGCCAATGTCTTTAGGATAGAATCTTAATGCCATATAAGCACCCAGAAGGTACCAGATGACGCCGTTATAGCCGTCCACTTCTGTCTCGCGCATGAGAGCACCAAGACACTTCACGTAGAAGCGGTTGAAAGCCTGCCACCGATGGCGAAGGAGGTCAACGGAGGCTATGGGAACAAGGAGGCCGAACAGCCAAGGGGTGATGGCAGTGGTCTGGATGCCATGCGTATAGAATTGGACGGTCAGGAAGCCGATGGAGACATGTAAGGCTTTGCGAGGAATTTCGTATTTATGAATTAGGGTGCGATAGTGTCGATGCAGAGGAATGAGGCCAAGCGGAGAAGGAGAGCGAGAAAAGTCTCGCCATGATTTCTTAATCTGCGAGGTGTAGCTGTAAGGGCTGAGATGGCCGTTGATTTGAGGCGGAAGGGCATTGCCGTTCGCTGCGGAAAGGGTGTGCTTGGTGGGAAGAGGCTCGGACTTTTGGATCAAGGCAGAGTTGGAGTTGCGTGTGGTCAGGCCTGAGAGTCGTCTACGTGGCTTGGGCACGGTACCGTTTGGCAAAGCGCTACCATTGCCGTCGACAGAGATCAGGATAGGGGACCTCGAGCGGGTTCGTGCACGCTTCTCAAGACTCGAATCCGAACTTTCACCATCGTCCTTTGCCTTCTCTTCTGCGATCGTGTCCGGTTGTGGAGACTTGGTTCGTGTCTGTCGAGCAACGGAGCGAGTGAAATAGCCCTCGGGTTGCTCTGACGATTCGGATGGCGTTGGAGAGGGTGAAATCACCCGCGGCGTAGAAGGTATAGGATATGGGTAGGACATGGCAGCTGTAAGATTGAACTGGTTGTGCTGGTGCACACACTGCACACACTGGTATGAGATCTCAAGCGGTGAAGACAGAAAGTCGACTGCTCAGTATTGCTATAGACATGTGTTGATTCAGCATGTGAAACTTGAGCACCTCATCTCGCTCTCGCCCAGCGAAAGCGGATGTGGGTTGATGGGCTAAAGTAAGCGTGCGTTGGCCGGCGTCAGTAGTGAAATTCTTAACGTTGGAGTCGAATGGAAGACTGAGTGCTGCCGTCGCTCGTCGTTGCTCGATGAATCTCAGAAGCTGTCAACCTTTCAGACGCTGACGATGGTCGTCATTGTCGTCATTGAGCCGTACTAGTAGCGAAAACTTGATTGATATTTTTCCGACACGCTGGCCATACGGTCGAATAGATAGGCGGCAGTGACAGGATCGCGACCGGGATTGTAGCAAGCCGGATCCTGCGTAATCAATCGTCAAGTTAATAAGGAGAACCAACCTTAGGCAGCACGTTAGGGCAGTTTAGGCAAGGCATCCACACTCACACGACCTTTACGAGAGAGTTCAACCAATCAAACAGGCTCTGCTTGCGATTAGTGGCCCGGACACACCCAATGAGCCGAGACCCTTACAAGCCTGCATGAGCCTGCACGAGCGGCGCCAAGGCTCGGCTGCTGGTGCATATTACCCGAAAATTTTATGCAGGTATTGTGCAACAAGGGTAAGAATTTCAAAGTCACAATACCAGACGTAAAATCATCTCTCAGAGGCACATTCAGCATACGCTATGGCCCCGGACAGAGGGTCGACGTCCCATAAGGGGTCCTCACGCTCGTGGGAAGCATTGACCCCTGCCCTCTCGGAATGGATCCTGGACGCAACCGCGTCAATGAACTTTTCAAAGATGACTCCCGTTCAAGCCTCGACGATTCCGCTCTTTATGGCCCACAAGGATGTCGTGGTTGAGGCTGTGACAGGAAGTGGGAAGACCTTGGCCTTCCTGATCCCTCTAGTAGAACGCATTCTTCGCATGGACGAGGTCACCAAAAAGCATCATGTGTCAGCCATAGTCATTTCTCCAACTCGCGAACTGGCTTCTCAAATATACAATGTTCTTGTTTCTCTGTTAGCCTTCCATGCGCCTTCCACTGCTACTATCAATTCGCTGAGGAGAGCTGGCTTAGGTGATGATGAAGAAGAAGAAGAGAGCAACCCAGATGAGGAGTCGGTCAAAGTCTTTCCTCCCGAGACGCCCAAAGTCGTGCCTCAATTATTGCTTGGAGGCTCTCGTGCAGCTGCACAGGATCTCAGCAAGTTTCTAAGGACGTGCCCAAATGTACTGATCGGCACGCCCGGCCGCTTGCTGGAAATACTGTCCTCACCTTACGTCCACGCCCCGCAGTCGTCTTTTGATCTCCTGGTTCTTGACGAAGCTGATAGGCTGCTAGATCTCGGCTTCAAGGACGATCTGACTAAAATCCTCGCACTTCTTCCAAAGCAGCGTCGAACAGGCTTGTTCAGTGCCAGTGTTAGCGAGGCTGTGGATCAGATCATCCGAGTCGGCCTGAGAAATCCGGTCCGAATTGCAGTCAAAGTAAAAGGTGGTAATGGAGTGCAAGATAAGAGAACGCCGGCGAGCTTAAGAATGACTTATTTGATTACACCTGCATCACAGAAACTTCCCTCGCTGAAGGCGCTCTTCAACAAACTCGAGCCTCGGCCACTGCGTACCATCGTTTATCTCTCGACTTGCGCTGCCGTCGACTATTTCCAACATCTGCTACCGAGCATTCTGCCATCTGATATGACGTTAATACCTCTTCATGGCAAACATCCGTCGAATGTACGAGAAAAGAACTTCAACAAATTCATTAATTCTATTTCTCCTACTATATTGTTGACTACGGATGTGGCCGCTCGTGGTCTCGACGTCCCTTCCGTCGATCTGGTTGTGCAGATTGATCCTCCCTCCGATCCTAAAGTTTTCATCCATCGCTGTGGCAGAGCCGGACGAGCCGGACGGAAGGGTCTTAGCGTGGTCTTCTTGCAGCCTGGCCGGGAGGAAGACTATATCTCTTTCTTAGACGTGAGAAAGACTCCTATTGAGCCACTAAAAGAACCTCGCGTGGAGGCGGACGAGAACTCTGCAAAGTCTCTCACTGATACCTTCAGAAAACACGCCCTTGCTGATCGTGCCGTACATGATAAAGCTCAAAAAGCCTTCGTTAGCTGGGTCAGAAGCTACAGCAAGCATCAAGCGTCGTCGATTTTCCGAGTCGCTGATTTGGATTGGAACGATTTGGCTCAGGCATGGGCTTTGCTGAGACTCCCCAAAATGCCAGAAGCAAAAAGCTACGATCGCAGTCGAATCCAGCTTCCTGACGTTGATTGGGCCCGTTTTGCGTACAAGGACAAACAACGTGAAAAACAGCGCAAACAGAGTCTCGAGCAAGTCGAATCCCCAGTGGAGATAAGTCAAAAAAATGCAGAAAAGAAGAGGACAAATACTGTTGCATGGAGCGATAAAGCGGAGCGGAAGGCCACCAGAGATGTTAAGCGAACCAAACGAGAAGCAAAAAGGGAGTACCTACGCACGACGAAGATGACTGACGCAGAAAAAGCGCACCAGCTAGAAACACAAAGCATGGTTGATCAAATTCGTACGCAACAGCTCAGTGCCGGTGCACCTGATGGTGACGATTTCGAAGGCTTCGATTGAGAACGCCAGGCCAAGATACGCATTTGCAAAGTAGACGATATGATCGAGATACACGGAAGCTCTGCTCGCCTTTCTCAATGGCTGAGATGATAGGAAAGTCCTTAGGGAACGACATTAGATTTTCGTCTGCGCAATCTACACTATCCACTCTGGATGCAGGGATAGAACTGGCTTCTAGGGGCTACTTGTGGCAGCCAGCCTTGACGGACACGACATTTTGTCATTGAGCTGCCGACATTCCTTGCTACACGCCTTCCCGGGCTAAGAGAAATGCTCTCCAAATCGAGCAAAATACTATGTACTCCCGCCGACAGTGGACTCCACCGAGCACATTTAACAGAAAGTCTCTCACACCGCACCCCTAAAGCCCCCTTTGCCCGGGGCTTTCTCCCAGCTCAACACAAGGGTGTCTTTTCCAAAGCATTATATTCATTAAGCCCAGAATTTATCTCAGCATTGGATCTCATGGTGAAGTGGTATCACGCCCCCGCACAGTGCCATTTACTTGTCAAATCTTGTCATTTATCTGCCATTTGTGTACGTGTTTGAGGGGGAGGCCGGCGGTTCGAATCCGTCTGAGATCACTTTTTTCCTTCCTTTTTGCTTTTCGACTATGCGAATGCTATAGCATCACCTTTTCTTTTCTGCGATCGACCTGCTCATTTCTCGCCCATTAGGTCTGATCCTCCTGCGCGAAGATGTGCGATTGACTCGGCCTTTTTGACAATACTTGCAACACACCCTCTGGCGACATGTTCGCGTCACGAAAATTGATATGCCCAAGAATAGCTGCATGTGTTTAGAGAGAAGGGGCTCTTCGACCATTTCACAATCTGAACTTCATTTCTTGTTTTTATGCCTCTACTCTTAGTCTCTACAAATTTGACTAAAGCTCGGGCTTTCCGGGCATTCCGGGCTCTCCAGGATCATAACAAGTACTATCAAAGACGTTGTCAACCGATAAGGAAGATCGAGACGTGCGGCATTCTCTCAGACTACAAAACGGGCTTTGACGGCTTTGACGAAAGCTACACGCATCTATATGTTGCCACACATGCCACCTACAAACATCTTCACGCGCCACCAATACTTGGTTGGTCGGCCAGTGATCGAAGACATCACGCGAAGGCTGGCGGAACTGCCTGTCTTCAACGGCTACCTTCTGGAGCTCTTCTTGAGTCCCTTTGACATTTAGTCCCGTCAACAGAAATGCTGTGCGATTTTGGAGGGAATGATCAAGGGGCAATGGAGATTCAGTTTGACCCGAAAGGGGAAGCTCGGCTTGTATAAAGTACTTATATAACAAATCATAATGTTGTTGTGCATCGAACATTGCAAGCCAGGTCCGGCTTGCTGGATTTGCCCGTTTTTGCCTTGAACGAAGTCGAATTCGCCTTTGCAGGTGATACATACCATCGATCACCACGTTCTTGTCAGTAGATTTTACAGCGACTCACCTGTTTCTTACATCTACGAAGTGTCAAGAGCATTGGTCGCGGAGTTGGGCGATCGTTAAGGTGAGGACGGACCATGTGACGGCATAATTTGGGCGAGAAGTGCAAGTTTGGGGGGAACGAGAATTCGGTAGCAGCAAGTGTTTGTATAATCTTCGTGCATTGGACTTTTTCCTGTTATTTCTACAAGACATGATGCTCGTCTTAGCACCAGGGCTTCCTAATGAGGTGATTATCTGTGCACTACGCGTAAGCAATGAAGATCTGCAGAAGTAGGTGAGAAGGTGACGCTGCATGTACGGATGACAACAAAGACACACTCAAGCTGATAGGGCAGCGAATTGGGGAAGGTCGCATGGCCATGCGAGTCAGCGCGTCTCCAGCACCCCGTGCATGCGGAGGACGTGTTTTCTGGAGCCGGACACAATTTGAACGCTAAAAAATGAAATGGGCATTTGAACCGGGTGAAATTATTTGACGGTTGCGACTGCCTCTGCCAACGCTCCTTCCTTTCCCACAAATTTCTCACTGCAGTCGACTCTTTTTCGCCTTCACTTTCACCTTCACCGTCACTTCATCGGCGTCACAGTTCAGCGACAGCCCGCAATCTCAACCAGCAACACAAATAATATCACATCTATGGGCCTCGACGAGCTAGCCATCTGTAATTCCAATTCCTACAACCCTCATGCCTGCGTTTGGGCTGCATATCTTTCCATGAGCCTGCGCTCCAATTCTACATCTCCCTGTGATTTCGGCTGGCTAGCGGTGACGGGTCCGTCCTGAGAGGCGGACGAAAACAAATTGTGAGACTTGACACATTCCAGGTGGGGAGAGGTATCCGCGTTTGCACCGAAGCACAATCTCTATCCGACCTGGCAAAACGCCTACAATTCGTCTACCCTCCTCTTCTCAATTATTCGCAATTGTGACGTGTATTTGAGCAATATGGGTCAGACTACAGAAGAGAAGACCGGCGGCAACGCATCGACTCTGCAGGCTGAAGACCATGACGAGTCCGTGCTGGGCGTAATGGATGGTTTCGAGGAACCACAAATCACTCCCATGCGCAATCGCCAACCCTCCGCTACGCACACGAACATCGGTGACAAAGAAGACACCACGGCCGAGGACAGAGGTAGATCCACGGCTGTTGCCGGTAGCGTCATTTTGTCGAATGCTGCGAAGAAAAAGAAAAAGAAGAACAAGAAGACACTTCCCATTAATGGTAGTCAAAGTCCGCTCCCCGTACATGGCTTTGCATCCATCGACTCTGGCGCTGAAGACTCAGATGCCTCGTCTCGACCCACGTCTCGCATGTTGTCTCCCCTGCCTCGCTTGCCTGGCCTCAGTGCCTCTCGACCACAGTCTCCGGGTGTGTCCAGCTTGCGAGCCCAACTCGACGCCCTGGATGCTCGTAGTCGATCTACTTCAAGGCAGAGACCGCTTGGCTCCGAAACACCCAGTAGCGCGGATGGTTCTGATGCCCAGGATGATTCCACTGAAGAGATGATCAGTTACGACATTCATTTGGACCGGGACTTTATTAGCAATTCTGTCAACAGCAAGGACCTTCACAAAGGAATTGATGCCGACCAGAGAGCTACTTCGGTATTCCGAAAGATGACTGCGGATGACTTCACCCCTATCAGATGTCTTGGAGATGGCGCATTTGGCACAGTCTTGTTGGTCCGTCAAAATGCTACAGGTCGGCTCTTTGCTCAGAAGACCTTGAGCAAAGCGAGCTTGAAAATACACAAGCGTGTTGTTGACAGGACAATGTCGGAACGCCAGATCCTGGAGCTCGTCAATCGACAGCCTTTCATTGTCGACCTCTATTATGCTTTCCAAGATCATGAACGACTATATCTCATTCTCCAATATGCTGAAGGTGGAGAGCTCTTCCGCCATCTCGAGCTTGAGAAGTTCTTCACAGAAGAAGTCGCAGCATTTTACATGGCCGAAATCGTTCTGGCTCTGGACTTCCTACATCGCAAGATTGGCATCATCTATCGAGATTTAAAGCCAGAGAACTGCTTGCTTGATACTGATGGTCATCTCTTGTTGACCGACTTTGGTTTGAGTAAAGTTGCCATCAAAGATGCCAGTACCCCGGGCGGTAGCAGGTGTAATAGTCTAGGCGTGGGCACAATCGAGTACATGGCTCCCGAGTTAATTCGGGGCTCGGTAGAATCAGATTTTGGTCCCGGATACGGCATTGCTTGCGACTGGTGGAGTCTTGGAGCCATGGCCTGTGACCTAATGACTGGCAAGCCACCGTTTGGAGGTGGAAACTGGAGCAAGATCCAACAAAACATCATGCACCAGAAATTGAACCTACCCTACTTTCTGTCGCCAGACGCAAAGGATCTTTTGACTCGGCTGCTGCGGAAAGAGCCCAGGAAGCGGCTTGGAGTTGGGCCTAACGACCTTAATGTGATCAAAAAGCATAGATTCTTCAGAAAAATAGACTGGAAGAAACTGGAAAGACGGGAAATCGAGCCTCCAATAAGACCTCTCATCACCGATCCGTCACTGGGCGAAAACTTTGCCAGAGAATTCACCGATCGACCTATCGATGATTTTGTTACCAAACATAACCGTGCACTTTCCAAATCTGATCCTTTTGGCGGATTTAGCTATGTAGCAAGCCATAGCTTCTTGGAGGCATCTCTATTGGCGGACTTGGATGAAGCTGCGATCGAGGACTGACCGAGCTCGGCGAACGAGGTCAAAACTCTGGATGGCTGTTCGAGGGCAGACCGGATTACCACACCAAGCGCATCCAGTTGGCTTGTAACTTTTCCTGTCACAAAGTGAAATGTTGCCTAACTTGTGGCATCGTCCGCTTCACCAGCAGGCGACATCGCTTTAATGGATGGAATACGCACCGCTTCTCGGGCCTTCTGGCGACTTCTCACTGCAGCGGCGTGCTCAGCAGTCCGTCGGCATACTTTTTGAGCACCGGCGTTTGCTTTTTCGGCTGCATTGCGCCTTACTTGGATGCCACGTTTTGGGGTATAACCCACAATGCCGCCGTGCCTGTAGTGTGGTATTCTGCTTCACAACCATTGGCATCCGCCACGCGTTAGGCACTAGTATGTGGTCGGACAGACAAATACCATTCGCCACTTGCATCTACTTGGCACCTCACCAAGGACCGGAGGAGTACAGCGTTGAGTGTACTCCTTGTCACGCCTTAGAATATTGTCTAGCTTGGACGTCTTGGATGGAGGGAAACTGATGCGACTGACAACGAAGAGAATACATTGTTAGAGGACTAGAGCAGGATAGAGATCACGACGTCACGACAATAGATTCCGACTGAACAGGCTAGCACCGCTGATAAACGAATTTCTAGAGACAAGTATTTATCCCTTTTCACCCACGGTTCTACTGCTTCATTGTTTCAACGTTTCAAAAGATATCGAACACTCAAAGCTCAAGGTCCAGAGACATGTCCTGTGAGAATGGTATGCATGAGGTCTTGGCCAAACATTCACATTCCTCTCCCTGATCTTGACGCTCGTGCCTCCCATTCCTTCTAACATGACAAAACCAAGTATCGCGCAGCTATCACGATGCGCCCTCGTCTTCAAGAATCACTACGCGCTTTGCTTTGCTCTGCCTGTTCGCTGTTGGGTTGCCCCCGACCATGTCATTCGTTTCGTCGTGTTTCCTGGTTTCGTCAATTCTCATTGCTCCTACCCTTGCGTTTACAGGTTCCGAATATCTACTGACACATGAATATTCGGGTGTGAACTTCTTTGATGGCTGGGATTTCTACAGTGTAAGTGGACTTCAACATTATCACTGGGACAGTCGCTAATGAATTTCAAAGGGAAGAGATCCTACTGGAGGTTTCGTCACGTATTATTCGAGGTCTTCCGCGCAATTGAAGGACCTGATCAAAACTTCCGAAGATGGACCAGCTTATATGGGAGTTAACTACGAGGATAAGCTTCCGTTCAACAATGAGACCGGACGTGGAGATGGCGCTGGAAGACCGTCTGTTCGAATTGCCTCAAAGCAAGCTTTCACTCACGGCCTCTTCATAGGCGACTTCGAACACATACCTGCCGGGATTTGCGGCACATGGCCTGCATGTTAGTAAATGTCGCGACCAAGAGGTATTGGCTAATTTTGCTGTAGTCTGGACTTTAGGTCCAAACTGGCCTTACACCGGAGAGGTTGATATCTTGGAAGGTGTCAATCAGAATGAAAACAACATCATGAGCTTACACACCAATGAGACGTGTATCATCGAAGGCGACTCTACAGTCATGACCGGAACGCTCGAAAACACAAATTGTGCATACTATCCAGATTACAATGTGGGATGCGGTGTCTCCGACCCTCGACCAACAAGCTACGGAATTGGCTTCAACCAGGCCGGTGGTGGTGTCTATGCGATGCAGTGGACGAGCGAGTCAATCTTGATCTGGCACTGGCCTCGATCTGAAGTCCCTGAGGACGTTGACAGCAAGGCGCCTGATCCAGGAAGCTGGGGCTTGCCTGCTGCTCAGCTTGGTGTTGGTAATTGCTCCGTTGATGACCACTTCCAAAGCCACAAAATCATTTTTGATACAACTTTCTGTGGAGAGTATGCTGGCAACCCATACGTCTGGAAGACCGACGATGACAACTCTTGCGAAGAATCTACCGGATTGTCGACCTGTGATAACTTCGTTGCCAATTATCCCCAAGCTTTCAAAGATGCGTACTGGAGCGTTAACTATGTTCGAGTATATCAGCTGAAAGATCCGGAAAGCTCGTCAACACCAACCACCTACATTGCAAGCGAGCAGCCGCCCAATACCGGCACAAATACCTACGCTAGCACAAGTCCAGTGCCGACCGTAAACCTCGACGCCGACGATCTCTGTCCCAAATACAACTTCTCCATTGTCTCCGATGGAAAATACCAATACGAAATTGCTTGCGACTTCGACCCTCCGGGACCAGACATTGTGGGACAGCCATATGCTGGCTTCAGGGCGAGTTCGATGGCGGACTGCCTCAAGGGCTGCACCTATATGAACGAGAACAACGGGACTAACAAGTGCGGTGGCGTTTCTCATTATGCACCCATCGATTTCTGCTATTTCAAAAAGTACATCGACCAAGCCCCTGTATATAGAAAAGGATACAATGAGATCCGACTGATCTTCTATGGCTATCCACAGATCACAGACGACCCTCGATCCACCGCAGACTCTACGCTGACGTCGGTGTTTGTGGAGACAATTCCTACACCCCAGACATATCGCCCTCTCACATCTACAACTACAATCTCCACCACAAGAACTTCTACGAACAGTACCTCCGAGTCTACGACGACTCCATCAGCGACAACCCTTCCGCCAGCGATGGGTGACAATTCTACAACAACCACATCGAATGTGCCTCCTGACTACTCAGAGACCGTGACCCTTTCATATGTCAATGCCACAAGTACCACGTCTTCCTCGCCCTCTTCAGTTACCTCAACCGATCCCGAGGTGACTAATGCGGAGTTCTATGTCGTATTCAATGTTGACACTGCCGCGAGACGACTGTTGAAGCGAGCGATTGAATATCTTGCGTTTGATGATGAGAGCCAAAGCATCCTCGTCATGGACGAGGCTGAAGCAGCAACGTTTCACGTTGATACCGACGGAAACCTTGTGGTGGGATCACAGTACGTAGCACTAAACACGGACGCGCAGCCACCACGTTTCTCGCTCCAACTTGAGAAGCCAGAGCCTCCAATCACTATCGATTTCGACGATAGTGGCAATATGATCATCCCCGGCATAGACGCATATTGCCTCACAGACAGTGGCGCACTCGCAGTCCTTTCGTCCGATTCCGAGGCTCCAGCAGACTGTCAGTCTGTTGAACCCAACCTCATTCGTGTTCCAGATGACGGCCCAACGACGATATCGATCAGCAGCTCTTCGCCAACAAGCACTGCATACAACTCTACGACCACGAATTCTGATTCATCTACTTCACAAGCAAGCAACAGCAGAAGCACATCCTCAGACACGCCGACAGCAGTCCCAACAGGAAGCTCAACTAGCATGGTTTCTTCATCGTCCTCGTCGAGCGCAAGTTCTACCTCATCTACGACCGCCGTCCCAACGATCAATTCCTTCATCTATGCGGGCTGCTTTGGAATTCCCGTTGACGTATCTCCCGCCACTCTTCCTGGCCTTTCCCTCCCTCTCGCGTCTGAGACAATGACCAACGAGAAGTGCACTGCAGCGTGCAAAGATATCAATGCCTATTACGCTGCTACCCACGGCCCCCAATGTCTGTGCAGCACATCCATCGACCTCTACAGCTCCCTCCTCACATACCCAGACTCAAGCTGCAACATCCGCTGTCCTGGCGCGGAGAATGAAACATGCGGTGGGAACTTGCTCTTCGAAGCTGCGCTGCCACCCGCTTCTGCCGCTCGTCGCAAGCGGCAAGGAAGCGGGGAGGCGGATTTGATCTTGTTGAGTCTGTATAACAACACACTACTACTCCCGCCCAGAGACACTAGGACGCAGACTAAGACAGACACCGTAACAATCACTCCTAGCCCCACGGCGACTTATTCCGGGGACGGCACCTTCCCAACAGACTCAATAAGCTACAATGTTACAGGAACCTATACTGCAACCGTGATCAGCACGACCTACGTTGATGTATGTCCTGTCTGTCCCGGCGGTTTGACGACGCAAGTTACGACCATTACTGTGCCGCACTGCGGTTGCACGGCCAGCTATGACGCAGGGCTGGGGAGCAGTGTCAGCGTGCCCAGTCCGGTGGTACCGATGGTCACGACAGTCAGAGAGTGCCAGAGATGTGGAGCGGGAGGTGCGCAGAGCACGATCACAGTCACGGTGCCGCACTCTTCCTCCATTGCGCAGCTTGCAGCTATGGCTACTCAGGCCGCGATGCAAGGCGTGATGGCGCCAGGCCCAGTCCCAGTGGACTTCGAGGATGCCCCTCCAGCTCCAGGGATGGACAGCGACCTGCACGAAGCAGACATGCCAGGCCCAGCAGCGGAGCCAGCAGACATCGATGAACCGCCGCAGGTTGATGACACAAACGACTTCGACGAGCAGGACGACACGAATATCGACGACAGTGAAGGCGCGCTCGAAGTCAACGCCGCCGACGACACCACCAACGCCATCGCAGGCACAGCTCCGCTAGGGACTGCCCCGATCGCCGCCTCCCCCGCCTCACCCCCTTCACCGCCCGAGACACCTTCACCAACTGGCATCGTCAACGCAAGCACACCCACCAACAACAACATCATCAACAACAATAACGGAACCATCCCCGCTCCAATAGCATCGTACTCTGCCTCATCAGCCTCGCGACCTGGCCTGCTTCTGAATGCCCGCATCGGAGCCGGATTAGGTGTCTGGGCCGCTGAAACGCGGTACCTGCTCGGCATTGTCGTTGCGGTCCTGGCTGCGTCGCTCGTGGGCGTATGGTGACTTGGTCGAGCCTGTCTTGGGACGTATAGGGCGTGCGCTGACGTCGAGTCTGATTTATGGAATTGCCATGCAGAAGATGTGAGTCTGGAGGCGGGTGGTAACGAAGCTATGACGCAGGAAGAGGGTAGTGAGGAAATGAGGCCGGCTGGCGCTACATGCGAGATGGACGGCGGTGAGGGTATTGGCTCCTGGTATGGATCTGCTGCTGCCACCTCCACCACTTTGGTTTGATCAAATGTTTTTCTCAAGACGCGACTTGTAGAATTTGCGGATGGGGACACTGATGCTGGAATGATGCATGTTTTTGAATGAGGTTTGGCGAGATGATTGACGAGATTTTACGTAGCTAGCTAGCTAGCTAGCTAGGTTGATTGAATGATTGATGGTACCCTCCTCTCGGCGGCTAGCCAACGAGGACTTCTGTAATTGATGTTTTTGACCATAGAGTCGATGACAGGACAGCCCGCTCAATTTCCACGAAGTTCAGTTGAGCCCTCCTCGCATCTCACGGATCTTTTTGGGTAGCACCTCCGCGGTCCTTCGAACTCCACAGCTTCGTCCGTTCCTCACAAAGTCTTAACCATCTCCGCAAGGGCCGCAATATAATCGCACCCAATCCCACAGCAGCCGCCCACAATCGTCGCCCCCGCTCCAATCCAGCCTCGCGCATAATCTCTGTACCGATCTCTATCAAGATCGCCCCGCGTCGCACAGACATGCGCATTCGCCGCGTACGAGTCCGGCATCGGCTCAAACGCATTCGCATAGACGCCCAGCGAGATGTTCTTTCTACAGCTCGCCGCCAGCGCCGCCAGCGCCGCTTGGGCTTCTTGCACTGCTTGTAGCATGGATTCAGGTCGGCTGCAGTTGAATAGGATTGCGCTTACTGGAACGTCGTCGAGTTCGGCTGCGACTTTTCGCACTGCTTCTGACACGGGTTCGCCGGAGCGGAGCTTTGCTGCTGCTGGTACAACTGGTGCTGCTGGTGCTGTGTTGTCTGGTTGCTGATGCTGATGCTGCTGCTGCGGCTGCTGCTGCTGTTCTTGTTGTTGGTTTTCGTCTTCTGGCTGCTGGGTTTTGTCCTGGATGGTAAACGAGATCCACAGGGGTTTACCGGTATGCTTCACGGCTGCTGCGACGGCCTCGGCCTCGGCGATCAGGCTGAACGTCTCTCCGAGCCAAATATCGACATGTGGTGAGAGACCTTGTACCAGGACTTCTAGGTAGTCTTGGACTTTGGTCGGGTCGTACAGGTCTGGTCGATAGCTTCCGAAGATAGGAGGGAGAGATCCCGCGACTAGGACTTTTTTCCTTTTGCTGCTGTTGCTATTGCTGCTGCTGTTTTGGCTTGCCTTGTCAGCAGCGGCTCTGGCGAGCTTGCCCGAGAGATCGGCGAGCTCTCTGCCGCGAGCGCGGAACCGCTCTTCGCCGATATGGAAGGGGACTAATGCGTATGAGTTTGTCGTTAGGATGTCGGCGCCTGCAGAAGCGAACTCTTCGTGGATTTGCTGCACGAGCTCAGGCGCCTCGATCAGCGCGAGCGCAGACCATTCCGGCTGCTTGAAGGGCGCTTTGATGCGTAGAAGCTCGCGGGACATGCCCCCGTCAAGGACGAGCACGCCGGCAGCGGATTGCGGAGAAGCCGATGATGGCTGGATTGTGTCGGACATTTTTTAGGGCATTCAAGTAGAAGAAAATATGCCCCCCAACTAAGGGAATGAGGGAAATACTAACTACCGGGGTCTGGCCCAAGGGACTGACTGAGGTTCGAAGCACGGGATATTACCAACAGCAATCCCCCTTCCCAAAAAGGCCTAAGAGTTAGTTAGTTGGTGATGGCCAGTTGCTTCACTTAGAACTGTGCCCTGATCATTCTATTCGATTTTCATATACGGGGGTGCAGGTGGCACATCCTGCTGATTGTAGCTGTCCTATGGATCATACACTTATAATAGACAGCAGGTAGCCCACCGTGATTCTACGGGAGTATACTAAGCATCAAAATTCACTTCACAATATAACCCTTCGCTCAGCCCTATAATCTTCGCTAGTGGGAAGATGGACAGGTGCATGCATAACACGTTACATATGCATACGGAGTACAAGGAGGTTGCATTGATTTCTAGGCACTGTAGGCCATTTGGACCTCGGATCGTCGACTTCTTTCTGAGTAGTACTTGTGACCGGCATCGAACTTCGATCTCTTCAGACCTGTGCCGACCGGTGAACTCATGCTGATACCCAACGAAACACATTCCTGGGCGTTAGTATTAAGGAGATGATGTTTAAGTGTTTGAATTAGCATATTGAGATCTGCTGAATTTCGAGGCTTCCGCTTTCGACCACCCCCGCGATTTCGCCCTGCATGATCCCGTGGACGTAGCACTCACCAATGACTACCCAGCGGTCGTCCTTCCGTCGCAATATCAGAGGCATGCCGCATCCCTTAAGTACGGCAATGCGATCGTGCTGTCGTGTTGCTGCGACAGCGAGCCCCATGCGGCCTGATGCGGTCCCCACCAGCCGCCTCCAAGCCAGTAAGTTGGTGGCGCGAGACACGACTTCGAAGGCTGCAAGTTCCGCGTCTGTTCTGGGCGTTTGCCTCGCGTTTCGTCTAGCTGTGACTTTCCCATCCAGCAAGTCGTCAATTGCGTATCCGCAAAGTTCAAGTTTTGCATTCCGACGTAGAAATTCAGGTAGGCTAAATTGGAACTGCGCCATTCCGTATAGTCGATCTAGGGATGAGGCGGTCCATGGAGCTCGATTCAAAAGGAGCTTTCCTAGATGTTCTTGCACGGGGCTCTTGTCATTCAAGGTATCTGCGACCAGTGTGCGCCAAAATGCTTCTTTGACACCCCTTTGGTCATGGTAGGCATTGACCTTGTGCTTATCATCACAGCTGCTTTGCGGGTAGGTCTCGTCATGTTCGCGACCGTGAAATGCTGATAGCGCTGTTACAGTATCCATGAAGACTCCATACGTGTGGAGGGTTTCATCACAGAGGGTGACAGTCCCCGAACACAACCCGTCGAGACCAGCGTCAACGTTGAAGTGGAGTGGAAGAGGAGCAGTAGGCGCAGATGGACACGACCAGCAAACGACCCAGGAAGGAAGGCCATGTCTGCACGAAGCGATGGCAGGAACAGAAGGGTGTCGATTCGTCAAGGACTCGGCCAAGACCCTAAAGTTCCGTGCGAACGTTGCTGGTGGCCAAAACGGGTTATAATAATCAATTCTTAGCCTTTTCGAGAATGTGAGAGGCTCGTGCTTGAACAACCAAGCAATGCTCAGGTCACCGAGTGGTGCTTGGACTAGTCTAAGTATGTTCAAGTCGCCGTGACTGCAAAGTTCAGCAGAGAAGCGTCTGTACACTGCGCCCAGCGAGAGGTGATAGTCTGGCAGAATGCTGACAAGAGGCCGAATGGCTGGCAAGTCTAGAATCCCGAATACTTTGTCGCGTTCGTCTGTGGCGCCCGCGTTTCGTGTTAGATTGAATGTCTCGAAGCTGGAAATTGTGGTGGGAACGGAAGAGGTTGACGGTGCCGAAGGCAGGGTTAGAATTCTCAGAATCAGCTTCCAAAGTCTTCCCGGTGTCGCATCCCTTTCGTAAAGGTCTCGATCTCGCGTGAAATCCTGATGTACAAGTTGCATTGGCATGCCGTTGCCGACCGCATACGTTATTTTCCTCCCGAGCCAACGTTCGTTCTTTTCGATGAATATGGCAGCATGCAAAAGGTCACGGACTGAAACACAGCAATGCCCCCATAAGACCGGTGCGCTCTCCAATGCCGAGGCAGCTTCCTGCAATATCCATAGTCTTCGCCAATACTTGAGGGAGAAGAGATGCCACAGGCTGAGCATTGCTTCATTCCGCAGAGGTATCGTATTGGCCTGACGGCTCAGGTGCACAAACCCCAATATATGTGGTATCATCCATTGACCGCCTTCCTTCAAATTAGGTGCATCTGTGTCATCATATCTTCTTTCTGCAATCCAGCGAATCGCGGTGAAAGCAAGCTCAGTAAACTCATTCCCCGATCCGAGCCAAATCACAACGTGCCATGCCGATGCGTAAATTTGTCTCATAATGCTTACTTGCTGCGCTCGTTCTTCGAGGTCATCCTGATTGATGCACACTGCGTCCGCCCAGACTCTAATACCTTGTTTAACAGCGTTGCTGGAGCGAAGTTGCATCAGACCAGCATGCAAATTATCAGTGACTGGGTGCTTCATCTTATCAATTGTGATATGCTTGTTAGACCCTGACTGGTCCCATACGTAGGACAGCGCCAGGTAATAATTCGAGAGATCCTCTTCGGCATACTGCTGCGCATGGATCCGCGCCTCGTTGAATAGGGTAGCTTGAGCAGCTCGGTAGTGCCGGGTCGCCGAGTTCAAACTCTTATCACTAAACAGATTGGCATAGTTGTAGCGGACAAGTGACAGCTCCTTCCAATCTCTTTCAGCACCTGTTTCCACGTCTCTGGTCGATGCGGCAACGCTCTCGAGCGCGACATGATGGAGGCGACATTTCAATTCACCCGTCGAGTCATTTGGATCGAGGGGAAAGATCTCGAGAAGGCGGATATGGCCATCCAAAAGCTCCTGATACCGCGTTCCGTTGGTCATGAAACCGCTCGGTCCACAGCGGGCATCTCGCGGATGCTCCCGTCCACAATTTGGGCTGTCATCTAAACCTCTGTTTCCCAGATGTGTGTTCTCGCATTTAGCTAACCATCTCCCATGTCGATATTCTACCGTGAGGCAAAGCAGAGTGCCATTGCTAGGCTCACTGGCTAGTCGCTGCCTCCCTACCCTGAGCTACTGCGCTTGGACTGATCAAATTCCAGTCTCAGAGGCGTGATGGATGGGAGTCGTCGGTGTTGAAAAGTGAGACACGTCGGAGCAGCATATTTATGCGTCAAAACCTCGGCAGATGGCTAATGTTGCTCCGCAGGTCATATCACTGCAACAATGTTGAGCGGCAACCATGGGAACAGCAGTAACGACAAAAGGGCCATGCTACTCTAAGGAAGCAATATCTATCAGATATGTACAGTATATCTCATGAGGAACGCCCGGACCACAGCTTTCGTATGTACTAGAAGCTCTTGTCCAACTTTAAGATACTTCCCATGACTACATCCTCCCGATCTGAAGGCAGTGTCCTATGATTGATTCAGCTCAAGGCAATGCATGCCAAGATCGAGACGATGGTTGCAATTGTTGATGAGGGGTGGGATGAACTGATATCCAGCCTCTGGACTGATAGCTTTTTTCTATAGTCATCTATGACTACTAGTACGCAGAGTTTGTCTTTCCTGAGCAACATCTAGACTTTTGACTGGGATCATCATCGCTCACTCAGGATTCAGGAATCGCCGCAATGGCTTCTATCTCGATGCTAAAGTTCCCGGGCAGCTTTCCGACCTCAACAGCCGTCCTCGCCGGCTTCGGGTCCGGCAACAGCTCTGCATAGACTTCGTTCATATCAGCGTAGTCTTCCATGGTTGCGAGGAAGACGGTCGTTTTCAGCACGTAGTCCCACGATGTGCCCGCTTCTCCAAGGATTACTTCAATGTTCCGAATGACTTGTGCCTACCAAGACATGGGCTATCAGTATAGACAACTCGGGGGTGGGTTTCCAGGCACAAAAGACGGACCGTTTCATTCTTAATGCCTCCGGATACGATTGTCCCATTCCGTGAGGGGACCGTGCCGGCTGTGTATACAAGCCCCTTCGCTGAAGCGCCTCCCGCTAGTTTCGTTCAGTATCTGGTAGTAGCATGTTGAGCCGGGACGTTGGCACGACATACATAGAATTTTGCCTTTACTTCCTAAATATGTTACTGCCGGAACGGAGCGCTTGACGGGACTAGCGGAAACACAGAGGTAATTCAAAAAGAGAGTACTCGTCAGTGACAAGTTGAGCAGCATATTGAGGCACTGGTCGATGTGGATTGTAGTTCGGAAGAGCAACGATAGGTACGAGACGGATCCGTGTCCCCTGTGGGACAACCTTGAATGGACAGCTTTATATAAGACATCGTATACGTCAGTCCTGCAGTGTTGCCAAGGCTACCAGGACCTGACGGCGAGTGCCGGGCCAATGTTGACGCCAAGCACGACCGAGCATTCAACATCAAGAGCGGCCGCACTCTTCCATGACCGGAGCTCGCGGAGCACCATTTCAATCACATATCCAGAAGGCCCGCAATCTGCCCGTCCGTGGGATATCAAGCCCATTTCTCCGACACTGACACATCTGCTTACCTACCACCATGGTGTAATGCGTGCTACCTCGTATTCCACGTCTTGGCTCGCCCTTCGACGCTACCGCTCACAGTCACAATTTTCGAAAGTGCGCGATGAAAGTGTAAAGTTTCGGTCGAGAGTTAATTGGCTCAACAGATTTTCGAAGCATGACAGCAGCACATAATTCATGGAGCTAAATCTTGTCTTACCACATCTTCTGAATATTACGACCTTGAGCTGTACCTCGGACAAGTCGTACTGCTACCCTCGGCTGAAGCGGCAATGATAAACGATGTCCAGAGTGTAGCTTTCCATGGTCGTTGAATAGATAGAGATATATTCCTGCGTAGATAAGAAGATTGACTTACGATTGGCTAAGATAGCAAGGTGGGAAGGGGAAAAGGCGCCGGTGAGACTTGCCAAGACACTGCTCGTGCGCTGACTCAGGTGCACAACTACCCTGCTTGGGAAGTCGACCGAGCTCTCGCAAGTACCTGCTTCATTTTTTATCTTTAAAATGGTTATGCGAGATCATTCACTCGCTTCCAAGACAAGCTTAGATCCGTCATGAGGAGGGGGGTGGGGGGAAGGGGGCCTCACCCCACGGGCATCGTCTTGCACGTGGCTCACAGACCGATCGCCTAATTTGACACATCCAACGGTATCATGGAGGTTTTCAGGATGCAGCAGAGAGAGAGATAGGACTCCGTTTATTACGATGGAAGGACGATAATGAACAATCAATGCTGAGGAGTAATGCCGAACTCCGGCTCATACCAGAGAAAGTTCCGAGTTGATGCTTGTGCCTATATCAACGGCTGCAATGTCTCGAGAATCATTGAGGTACATCGAAATAGGGAACATTCGCTCTTTCGTCGAGAGACACAAGTCGCTTCATGATGCTTTTGTCAGTCGTGTGTGGAGTGTTGCATTTCATCATACAAGCATGTGCGCTGCCTAGAGACCAGCAAACATGGCCCATCCAATTTCGTCCCATGCCCACAGTTGAAGCTGGGTCCCTGCACAACATTCACGTGATCTTCGAGGATGTGGTTGAAGGTCTCATTGATATCAGTTTCGGTTCATGCGGCGCACCTCATGCGCTTGCCATCAGTCACAGTCCCATAACGCGTGCACACATCAAGAGGGATGCGCTGCCGGATCGGTTCGTTTGGAGAGTACCTGCAGATGCGAGCCACAGCGGTTGTCTCTATGCAACATCGCCAGAGCTCGGCATTGTTGGTACATCCGAGCCAATCGAAGTTGTGCAAGCGGTGAGGAAGCGACAAAGTATAGCCGATGTTGCTGATGCTCTTGGGCCGTGGTTCGATGGAGTGGCTTACATGGAATCGACAAATATCAGCAGTGTTGCGAGCGCTGAAGCCAAAAGCAAAAAAATCGCTATTGTTGGTGGCGGCATGTCAGGGTTGATGACTTCGCTTCTGTTGCAGTCCGTTGGTATCGAGGACTGGCACATAATTGAATCTTCGCAGCGGGTTGGCGGTCGTGTTCATACATCATACCTGAATAACACGAGTCCCGATGATTATCAATACCAGGAAATGGGCCCGATGAGGTTTCCCGTATCTTGGACAGACCCTGACACAAATGAAACGGTCGAAATCCAAGACCACAAAATGGTGTTCCAGCTAGCAGGCGTGCTAAATGAGATGAATGGCAACGATTCTGAGCTTGCCGTCAATTTCATCCAATTCATCCAAAGCAGTCCTAATACACCTATAGCCTCCAATGGAGGCCGACTCCCGGACGGCCGAGTTCCCAGTAAGGCTCAGGTTGCAGACAATTCCAGCTTGATAACACCAGCATCTGCGTCTGAGAATGATGAAGCGGCAGAAGCGGCAGAAGCCCAGTTCGAGGGCTTTCTCGACATTAGCACTGAGAAGATGAAACAGATCTCTCGTAACATCTACCTTGCTCATAAGCAGGCTGTTGAAGATGGTGATTTCCACTATTCAGAGGCTGCATACATGCGATACGCGATGGGCCTGGACAATAATTTGACAGACTATCTTGCAGGCTCTGATAACTCCCCACTTTGGGAGTACGATGATGTGTACTTCTCGGCAAACAAATGGCGTACCATTGACAAGGGTCTCAGCCGGCTGCCAGCCGCTTTCGAACCTCATATTGAGGGAAAGGTGACGTATGGCAGAAAGGTGGAAGGCTTGACTTTCGTCAATGACACCGAAAAGATTGCTGTGAACTGGCGCGATGACCCGCTCGATCAAGAACCACAGAGCGAGGAGTTCGATTATGCTGTGGTGGCAGTTCCTTTCAGTAAGGTACGCCTGTGGCGAACCCCTATGTATTCATCCAGTTTGAGCCGGGCGATCAGGACAATGAACTACGCGCAATCGTGTAAGGTGGCACTCCTTTACGAAACCAGGTTTTGGGAACACCTTGATCCACCTATCATTGGTGGGTGCGGCAGCACAGATATTCCTGGGATCGGCTCGGTCTGCTATCCCTCATATGCTGTGAACTCATCAAGGCCTGGAGTGCTGCTTGCGTCCTATTCGAGCGGGGTTCCCGCGCGATCTCTGGGGGCCTTAAGCGAAGCCGATCATGTCGGACTTGTGCAGCGTGCTATGGTGGAAGTTCACGGTGACGTTGCGGCAGAACAGTACACAGGCGTGTATGATCGGATATGCTGGGAGCTAAATGAACATCAGGCAGGTGCTTGGGCTTCTCCTCTCGTTGGTCAGCAGGATTTGTATCTGCCAGCGTACTTTCAGACTGAGTTTAAGACAATCTTTGTTGGGGAACACACCAGCTACACGCACGCTTGGATTTTCTCCGCCTTGGACTCTGCTCTGAGAGGTACAACACAACTCCTGCTCGACCTGGGTCTTGTAGATGAGGCTAAGCAAATAGTCGATACTTGGATGGCACGATGGATTGCGGTCTAAGCGCACGATTGCAAGTGATATGACTTCCACATTGCCAGTGGTTTCGTGCTGCGAAGATTCGGCTCGGGGGACAGACACTGTTTCAAACTTTGACAATACAGATTAATTTTCCCAATGAACCCAAAAAATAATATCCAAGATCGCAATAAAGAAGCCACGTGGCGAGTATTCGCAGTACCTTCCCGATTCATCTCAAATACCCTTTAGTGTGCTCGCCAACCAACCTCGCCTGACTGGGGTGACTGGGGAAGGCGTTTTTAGCGGTGGCTTAGCACGAGCATTACGCACCAGCTCACACCAGCCTCTCGTAGTGACGCATGGCAGTCGCCAATACAGAAAAAGTTGGAAGTCACGGCCGACCTTGATTCCCTGGCTCGCCTGGGCGCAAGCTTCTAAAGGAATTTCGGTGTCTGCGAGGTATTTGTCGACGAAGTGATTGGAATCTCAGACTGCAGTTCTCCTCCTGCCCTATTGCATCCTGAAAGCTCCTTGGACGACAACATGTCGTTCGAGCAAGATCAAGGATACGAATCGAATCCACCACGGCATTTCGAAGCTGGCGGCAACACTGAGCCAAAGGGACATGTTGACGGCGATAGCAACCCTAATGACGATACCCAGAGGCGGCTGGACGCTGCCCTGTACTCTCCACATGGGATTGAGAAACTACTGGCTCGATTAAAGCAGAGCATCTTCTCAACCAGGGAATTCTCGGGCTTCCTCAAAGAGCGATGCACCCTTGAAGAAAGATATGCCCAGGGCTACAAGAAGCTCGTGCGCCATGCATCCGATTCGATTCAAAGACCCGAGTCCCGACAACATTCGTACGCTCGGATCTTCCGTGAAACGTTGGAGGTGAACGGCCGGCTGGCGGAGAATAGCCTGCAGTTTGCCACCAGTCTGCAATCTATGGCTGAAGAGCTGCGAGACACTGCCGAGAATGCGGAGAAAGGTCGCAAGCATTGGAAGCATACCACCATCGATGCCGAGAAAAGATTGGCCGACGCCGAGGCTGCCCAACAAAAGGCAAAAGACCGATATTCGGCCACGGCTGAGCAATACGACAGAGTCAAAACGGGTGAGAAGCAAGGGGGGAAGTTTGGCCTCAAGAACAAGAACCCGGCTCAGCAGGAAGAAGCGCTCAAGGAGAAGACAGCCATGCTCGACCAAGATTGCGCTTCCAAAACCCATGCAGCTCAAGAACAACGACGCGAGTTCGAGACTTCAACCCGACCGCAGATTGTCAGAGCTTTGCAAGACCTCATCATGGAATCCGACGCTGCCGTCGCGATGCAGATGGCCAAGCTCGCGTCCATCAGTGAGAAGCATGTTGTGAGCACAGGCATGGCCATCGCTCCCTTCAGAAGTGGCGACACTCCGGGACCACAGCCACGAGGCTTGCGACAGATGGCCCAAGAGATTGACGACAAGAAGGACTTCCAGAATTACATGCTCGACGGTGTTGAGCCTCCTCCCCAATTCAAGGGCAGAAGTCGCAGGAACACAGATGCTGAGCTGATTCATACTCCCTTTCAGGCAACTCCTAGCTACGAGCACACCCCGGCGCACGAAGCGCCTCATACCAGCACCCAAGCTCATTCCGACTCGCAAGCGCCGCAGTTACCTCAAATTGGTGGTCAGGATAGCTTCAGCAACAGCTTTGAGTTGCAACGGCCAACTGCTGAGAATAGAGACTCGTATCCAGGTGGTCAGCCAGATGCATTGCAAAAGTCCTCGACCAACCAATCGCAGCTGACTGGCACCATTGCAGAACCTGCGACAACCGTAGAGAGCGGTCCAGCACCATCTTCTGAACCTCCGCTGCCATCCTTCGATCGAGCACAACCATCGCAAAATGGCAACTACAGCGACTCGAAACGACCGGACTCATATGGACAATCCGACTTGGCACCGCAAGCCCCTTCGAGACACGACACGATGGAACCTTCGCCGTATGGCAATCAACAACAAGAACAAGCACCACAACAAGCCCCGCCGCCACGTCAGGATAGCACCGATCAGGGCCCAAGTCGTGGGCAAGCACCCACGAACAATATGCCTGCTCCACCGTACATGGGTCGGAGCCAGCCGGCGCCTGGGAGTTACATGGACCCGGGCAAGAATCAAGGTCCTTATGGTGCAGCGGGAGCTGGCAGAGGCGCGCCCTCGTCCGGTCCTCGCAATCTGCCGAGTCAGCAGCCTCCTAGACCGACACTGCCGCCAAATAACCCAGTCTTTGGCCTTCACCTCGACGAGCTCTTCCGTCGTGATGGTTCGGCCGTCCCAGTTGTTGTGTTTCAGTGCATTCAAGCCGTCGACCTCTTCGGTCTGCAGACTCAAGGCATCTACCGTGTTTCCGGCTCAACGCCGACGGTCATGCAACTCAAGTCTGAGTTTGACCATGGTAAGTCCTTCCATCTCTGTCCACCTGTTTCCATAACTGACCCGCATCTGCTAGACTCGAGCCTTGTTAATCTCACTACTCCCGACTCTTTCTCCAACGACATCGCTTCGGTAGCAACTCTTCTGAAAAACTTCCTTCGCGATCTCCCGGATCCGCTGTTGACTTCAGCAGCCTACTACTCCTTCATTCAAGCCGCCAAATTCGAGGACACAATTATGCGCCGCGATGCCCTGCACCAGTACATCAATTCTCTTCCTGACCCCAACTATGCTACGCTTCGCGTGCTAGTGCTACACCTCCATAGGGTTAGTCAGCACGCGGATGTGAACAAGATGGATATAAGGAACCTAGCCATTGTCTTTGGGCCCACAGTGATGGGTGGGAGTAACATGGCCGATGCAGGGTGGCAGACGAAGGTGATGGAGACCATCATCATGCACACGCACGATGTCTTTGATCCAGACGAATAGCTCTCAGGATCGATTTGGCGCTGTTTTGGTCTGGTCGGGGAAGGCAATCTGGCGTACATTTGTTTGGGAAAGGATGCATGGCACAGTCACACTCCAGGTAGGCATCACGCGACCAACATCTGCTTCGAATATTACAATGATAATGGCTGGCTTGTATCTCGACCATGTCTTCACACACCTATATCAAAGTCATTTTCGATATGGAGATGAGAGAGATCGCCACATTATTGAATTTTAATCTAAGCTTTCCGCATGCCACAAGGACTACTTTCCCTTCATTTAAATCGTCCTATTACTGCATTTAAAATTACCTATTCATTTCATTTCAAGCCCAAAAACGAGTGTCGTTTCGCTAAGCTTTTGGTGTTTGTCTTGCAAAATTTCCCATCTTAGCTTATTATTCAAGTTCATCTGATTTTATCATTTCGTTTTTTTTTTTGGAGTCGTGTTCTTGCAATTCTGATAACATTCAACATTGACAGACAGTCGTCATACAAACAACAATCCATGCATTTCCTCCCTCTCGAGTCTCCCGCATGAGCGTGACATTGTGCTTTTACAATAAAATTCTGGAAAATTGATAGGTGAGCGAGCGAGCTGAATTCAAAATTGCCTTTGCTTTTTGGATTAAGTCATTTTATTTATTTCTTTGGGATAGGCGGAAGCGGCTTGTTCGGTGGTGGACCTGGGCAGGGTGGGAGTTTAGGCATTGTATTACCTGCCCCTGCCCCTGCTGCTGCTGCTGCTGCTGATTGTGAGGAGTACTACCTAGGTAACCCAGGTAGGTCGGTAGGTAAGTAGGTAAGGTAGGGTTATGTCCTTTCTTAGGCAAGGCTCAGGGATGTCGTATGCAGTGATGGAATGGAATGGAAGATTTCTTTCGTCTTGGCTTGGCTTGGTTTCAAAGGGGGGAGAGAAGAGATGTGTAAATACATATGCAACAGCAGCAGCGGTTGAAGTCTTTTTTTCTTTCTTTTACAAATACTCCTGCCGTTCGCAAAAATTCAGCTACTTACGCTCTCCCCCTTCACCCCATGTTCATTCGTTTGTTTGTTTGCATGCATCCGTCGAGGGCCTATTATCACGGGGGGGAAATGCGTGCGCGGTTCCTTTGTCTCAGCTGCTGGCTAGAGGCTAGCTAACCAGTTTTGCGGGGCCCAATAGGGAAAAAAATGCTGCACTTCTCTTTTGGTCTTTGTTGTTGTCCTCGTGCTGACTCCGCTCTGAACTAGCATTGTCTTTCTGCCCCGGCGGGGTTGGATGTGGATTTGGGCTTCTTTCGAGGCTTAAGGCGATTGCGATGCGAAGCGATATGACGTCGGGATTTACTAGTGGTATCCCACATCGTCATGGTCATTGTGTGTTTGTGTATGTGTGTGGAAAAATGGGTTAGTGGTGGTGAGAGAATTCTTTTTTGGCCTTCCATTCTTTGATTCTCTGCCATAGCCTTGTTGCGTCGAACTTACTCTGTCATACGTTCGTAGATGCAGATCATCAGATCGCCAGATCTATTGGTCCTTGCGTTCCCGGGGTCGTCGCAAAAATGATTTGTTCGAGACAAGGGGACCTGGTCGCCTTTTTTGTGTAGTACTGCATGTTTTTTTTCGCGAGACGGGACGAATGCTGTCACACGCTGCATTGTCGGAGACTTCTTGCCTGAATATTCTGCCTTGTTGGGAAAAGGGCCTCATAGGGAGTGGAGAGCGCAGCCAGTTGATTTGCGCCGTTTGCATCATGAGGAACTTGACTGATCAGATCTTTGGAACCTGCAGCTTTTGGTTTTCGCTGAGTCTGCTGAGGATGTATCACTTGATCTGACAACCCATTAGATTTTAGATTCATTCCTTGTGTGGTCCAGGTCGGTGTGTACTGCTGAAAAGGCGTAATGACGAAATTATTGGCCGAACGCCTTCCTCTATTAGTGCGGCTTAATGCGAGCTCAGGTTGGCCACACATCCGCATATGCGCTCAAGGCACTCTGACCTCCAGTGTGAATGAACAAGGCATTCTTTGTGCCGGTTGCGTGGGCGTGAGCGGGGTCGGCCAGAGAATCCTGCCTGCTGGCCCAGTCAATCATTGCACGCATCACCTTTGCCGTGTAGACGGGGTCAAGCAAGAGTGAGTCAGTTCGAGCAGCTAGTTCAATGGCTTGAGCCGTGTTTGGGTCAAGAACGCCGTATCGCTCACCGACGAAAGCATCGGTCAGGTGCACATCATCAGCAGTAATGTCCATTTCCGGGTCCAGCCCGATCAATTTACCTGTCATCCTAGCTAGACGAAGTATTCTTTCTTCCTGGTAAGAGCGTGGTTTCGTGGGCGAAGTCATGACACCGATGAGTTGCCGGGGCCCCTCAGCAGGCATTCCTTCAGCCTTGATCAATAGTTTGAAGCCTGCGATAAGACCCGCAAGAGTACTGCCACTTCCACAAGCGACAAAGATGTAGTCGAAGCGTCCCGAACCGCCAAGCGTCTGAGTTTGGGCAAGATCACGTTCTTGTGACACAATCTCGAATGCGCAACGTGCATAGCCAAGGCCACCCAGAGGGTGCAGGCTAGCACCAGAGGAAATCCAGTACGGTCTTTCTCCCTGGGACTCGAGTTCATCGAGAACGGGTATGAGGGGACCTTTCTCATCGCCAGTGTCATTTTCTTGCGTCATGCGCACATCTGCGCCCAGCAACAAGTTTAGCTGTACATTACCCACACTGGTAAATGCCTCCTTGTTGGTGGCTTTGTCGAGACCTCCAATGCCGCGATGGAGGATGACAGTACACTTGAGGCCAAGAAGCCTGGCCATGTTGGCTACCTGCACTGTATGATTACTCTGGACGGCACCCTCTGTAACAAGGGTGGTGACATCTTTGCGAGTAAGGATATCAGGGACGATGTACTCGAATTTCCTATACTTATTTCCGTAACAGGTCAAAGGGCCAGCTTGATCCTCGCGTTTAATCCACAACTGCACGGTTGGTTGTTCAGTAGATCCTGCTTTGTTACCAGCGTGATGGGTCAACCCTGGCAGGAAATGGATTGGTGATGGGTGGGGATAGCTCAAGCGGTACAGCGGTATGGTGCTGAAAGGTTTGGGTAGGGCAATCATCAGCATAAGTTCGAATGGCGAGACAACCTTGAAAAGTTCTCCATATAGTATATAGTACTTTAAGTGGGATCCCTCTTTGCATGCACCTCCCTACTGCATTGAAAGAAGCTTGTAAGAAGCAATGTTCAAAGGAAACTCCATGCGCACCACTAGACTAAAAGGTGGCCTCCCGTAGTACGGATTCTTCGGGGCTCAGTTCAGATGGACCGCCTTCAATGAAGCTGCCGATAGGTGTTGAAAAGTGGCGTTAGAGTAGTGGCTGGACCTCCCAATGCTGTGGCTTGTGGCAGCATCTACAGCCTCGCGGGGCTAGGCAGAGTGGCAGATTGCCCGCTTCAGCCTTGGGTGACGCCGTTATACGTTTTATGTGAGTGCGGGACGCGGTGCAGATCGTTAATCTTTCAGGATTTGGGTTTGTGCCTTGTGCGGTGTCAACACGCAACTTCTCCTGGGTATTGCCACGAGCACTCTACTTCTGACGACGTCCCAACCGTACATCTCCGACCTCTTCGGCTGTCCTACTTGAGTTCTGCCCGCGAGACAAAGGTCAGCTCGGGGCAGCAAAAGCACGATGGGTGGTAAGCCGACTTCACTTGCGTGACCATGGACCAGACCGTGCGCGCATTCGATGAGCTATCATGGACGCCTGACTGACTGACCGGTCGCAGACTTTGCGGGGATCGCTCGTTGGTCTCCCTCTCAACACCAGCCAGGTCTTGGTGCGCTGACCTCGAGCAGAACAATTCGTTGACTTTTACTACAAAACATTTGATTCCGATCGCACACAGCTAGCTGCTCTCTACGTGGGTCCGACGTTCATCTACTCACCGACAGTAACGCTGACTGTATGGCAGCGAGACAGCTCGATGTTAACATTTGAGAAAGAACCCTTCTTGGGCACCCAGAACATCCTCGAGAAGTTGACGGTCAGCGCAGCACCCGTTTCCAAGACCAGAAACAGCAGAAACACTGACACATGGGCAGGGACTCCCATTTCAAAAGGTGCAACACCGAGCTGACACCGTGGATGCGCAGCCGGGGCAGAACAACGGCATTGTTGTCCTCGTCACAGGAGCCTTGATGGTCGACGAACAGCCTCAGCCGATGAACTACGTGCAGACATTCACTCTGATGCCGGAAGGCGGGTCTTACTTTGTGTACAACGACATGTTCCGACTGGTCTACCCGGCTTCCAGTTAGTCCGCCTTCTCGTGATTTCCAGCATAGCAAGCAAGCAGCGTGAACAAGGACCATTAGGTGGACATAGAAACAATGCTGATGGATTGCAATGACTCCGGTCGGGACAGGGACGATGGTGCCACTGTGGCCAGGAGCTGACCAAATCTGCCTGCGCCTCGTGGATCACGCATCCTCCATCACGTATAGTGAACGAGGAGGATCGCATATGGAGAAGTCGTATTTAAGCGAAAACGGTAGAAGCCGAGTCAATGTTCGTACAGCTTGTCTTTGTTAGCAATGGCAAATGATGTTCGTCATGAAGGCTTGGAACTTAGTCAGATCTTTTAGAAGCTCACTGTTGATCTCATCATCATCATCATCATCGTCATTATTGTGCGTCCCACCCTGATACGGAAGTGGCCAGTCCGCAATTCAGCAGGCGCTACACGCGTTGGGCCAAAAATGCTTTCCGAGTGGCACTAGTCAACTGCGCCGTGCTTGTCAGCCAATCACCATCGCGGTTGCGTGGTCGGGTCTGCTACTAGTGGTAGGCCAGCGAGGCTAGCGAGGCTAGGTCTCTTTTGGTCTCTCTGCTCACCATCTTAACTCGGTCGTCTCCATTAAAAACACTGTAGCCTCCAACATCAACATTGACATCCGCGCTTTAGATTTCCCGTCCCTTTTCTAGCCACGAAACGGATCACTACACCTCCAGATCACAGAAACAGAAACAGTTGGTGTTTGCAAAGAAGGGTGTATCTGCCGCTGCGGTCCGATCGATCAATCCCCCCTGCCAAACATCCACCTTGTGATTGTCGGCGACCTTCACTCTCACGACTCGGCAGCAATCCAACTTAGACACTGTATTATTCGGGTCTGGTCCGTCCAGTCGAAACAGGGTGTAAATCTACGATCTCAAAAAGGCGGGAAAGATGGGCTTTCAAGACGAATTGAGGTCGCGCAACTTCTCCCTCTATGCTCAGGTTGGTCACCCTGGGCTGGTGTCCGGAAGACGTGTCCGTTACTGACAACTCTCAGTGGCTGGGGGTGTTGTCGATAGTGCTCGGTTTGGCGCTGGGAATAGCCAACATCTTTAACCTCAACCTGCTCATTCTGTGGAGTATTATCCTGCTGTACGCCGCCGGTGATCCCGTATCAACAAGACCACGTGTTTACTGACCCTGCTAGATGCTGCGCTCTTGTTCTCGTCTTTGTCGAAATCCCTTTTCTCCTCCGAATCTGTCCGACCTCGTCCAAGTTCGATGCCTTCATTCGGACAATCACCACGAATTACATGCGCGCCAGTATGTACACCGGCATGGGCGCGTTCCAGATGTTGAGTGCTATCTACCAGCCCAGCAGCTTGATTGCCGCAGGAGTGATCATGCTAATCACTGCCCTCTGCTATACCGTCGCAGGCCTCAAGAACCAGGACTTTGTTGCAAGTAAAGCCCTTGGAGGACAAGGAGTGGCGCAGATGATTGTATAAGAAGGGGCAGCTGAAATCACAAAAGTCGTTCTGGATCCCAGCCTACGGGAAACAAGGCGTTTCGAAATGTCGAGGGAGTTCCGCATGCAAGCTGGCGTTGATTCTTACTCTTCCACGAATGTGATGTGTCTAGCGATTACCGGATTACCTTGTCATCGGATCCGCTTACAGTTGTGCCCCTGTTGGCCACGGCACAAAGCGAGTCGTGGCATTCAAGTTGGGGCGTTTAACCTATTTTTTGAGGTGTCTGCAGGCTTTCTCCAGATCAAACTGTTAGTTACTAGCAGTTGCGGGTTGCGGGGAACAATTTGGACTCAGATACAACGCTGGCTACATGCAGCAAGTACGGAGCACTCTAGAGGCAGCCAAGGACCAATCTGTGCCTTCTGCCGAAGAAATATTTTCACCTACTGCAGAGGATAGTAAAACATTAATAACGGGTGTTTGTAAGACTACAATTCTTCAAGCCACGTGAGGAAAGGTCTCAGGTTTTCGTTCTCAGCAATTCGGGCTACTGGTTGGATGGCAAGTGCTCCGTCTGCAAGAAAGAAAACATAACAGGGCAGATCAGAGAGCTAGTACCCTTTTGGAGAGTAACATAGACCATTCTTTGCGCTGGTCCACACCGCTGAATGTAAGTTCTTCAGGCTTTTTGCCATAGACGCTTAATGGTTCCACCACGACAACTTGGATAAAATGCCTCAACGCCACAGATCCTGCAACCAGGTTTTCGTTATCAAAAGAACTGCTGAAAGAGCATGGCGACAGAGCTGCCCGTTGGTATCCGAGGTCCGACGCCAAGGTCTGCTAGAGGCACTGGAACAAACCTGGACCTGAGCGAAAGACGCCCATAAGAAACAGTTAGTAGAGGCGGTGTTGCGTGAGCAAAGCAGCTGGATCCTCTCGCGTTGGCGTGCTTTGGCCATCAACCAATAATCGGAGGCCGATTTGCGAAAACAGGCTAGTCTTTCTCTGGATTGGCTTGGCTTCCGAGCACACGGGATCAATCGATGTTGCTGGACCTGCATGGCTTCGACCCGGTGGAGACGGACGCCTACTGCACCAGGTTGTCGCTGCCGGTGAGAAGCGTCATGGCATGGATTGTGTCAACGGCTGGGTCAGCAGGTTCTGCATCTCATTTTCATTTTATTAAATCAGACCTGTCGTGACATCCCACTTTGGCTTTCTATGCCCGTTATACGTCCCATTTTGTGCTACATCCTTTCTTATGTCCTTTGTTGACTTCTTATCGCTGATCTCTGTAAGTCCAACTTCTGCCAAGGTCCTCCATCCGTGTCTTTGTACTCGGGGCATCCCATGAGAATCTGCTACTCACTCACTCGTCGACTTTCTTACGCATGAGAGATCGTCGGCACATGTTTGTCACCGGCATCGATGCCCTGCCAGCACTACACCGTACTCTAATCTCGTTGCTGCTGTTTCCTCGACCTGGCACTAACGTCTGTAGCTCGTTCTGTAGCCTGCTGCCTCTTTCTACAATCATGTCCGCCGCAGCTCCTCCGGTCATCCCTCCACGCCCTGTCAAGCAGCAGGCCGCTGCTCAGGGCGTGGCGCAACTTCCAGACATACCGCCACGACCAGTGTCTAAGCGGCTGGAACGATCGATATCGCCTTCCAACTTCCCACGCTCACCTCTCAACGAGCCGTACGCGCCTCTGACAAAGACAAAGAGCGCCGTGGCACCTCCTCGGCCACCAAGTGTGCACCACTTGCCCATTCCGGGAGAGGAGGGCATGGAGTATGCCAACATCCAGTATGGCAACGAGAGTCCGGACTTGCCTCCGGCTCAAGACGCAGCGGCACAAACCCGAACGATTGCAGAAGATCTACAGCTGCATGCCCCCAAACCGTCTCTGCCCAGTGCAAGCGCCACGGCCCAGGTGCAAGGAGTAACCCGGACCGACTCAACCACTGCAGCCAGTCATGGTCTCGCAAGGTCTTCCAACGAGAACCTGGCTGCTGCAAGAACAAGGTCAAGACAGAGCTTCACGCGCCCAGACTCGGGTGCTTCAGGTGACCGACGCCGTTCGCTGGGCTTTGAGGAAGATCACAGCGCAACGGAGTTTGGGCTCCGGGTACCCATCAACCCATACCTGGGAGATGTGCAAGCCCCAACTCCTCAGGGTTTGTCTCCTCAAGTCACGGGTGAGTCAGGACGCAGGAACAGCAAGAAAAAGAGCGGTCTGGAAGACATCCGCCCACCGGATGCCTACGGTCTACATGGTCACGGCACGATTGCAAACACAAAGTTTGAACGAGATTGGTATGCCAAACATCCTGAGCTGCTCGATCATGAGGAAGGTCATGGTCATGGTGTCTATGCAGGAATTGGCAGCGGTCGCGGGAGCTTTGCGCTCAGTAGTGATGAGCTCAACAAGCTGGTGCGCAACACTGCTTCTCGGGGTGCAGGAATTGGTGAGTCTGTCCATCCTCCGCTAGTTTCAGTCTAACCACCGCTCAGGGACCAAAGATAACATTCAGTCTTATCCCGACGAACAGATTGGATATATGGCCTCCGAAGAGTACCACCGATCGCAAGGACCCACTCCTCATCCAGACCCACTATCCCGCCTCAACACACAATCTTCACACCCAGCGGCCGAGTCTCCACTCCGCAGGACAAGCTTCCCTGCGGAAGACGCCCCTCCGGCCGAAGTCCGACGATCAAGAGCGTCGACTTCTCAAGGCTCTGATAAAGCAGTTCAGGAAGATCTAGACGACGTTCATCACATCGATACACCGAAACGTCGCTTTAACAAGGTGACTGGAGGTCCGGAAAGCCAGAACGAGACGCTAGATCCAAGGTCGTATATTTCGCGGGTCGATGGAGAAGGCAATGAGTATAGTGTGCCTATCCTGGCAGAGGACGAAGTGGCCAAGCACTCGAGTGAGCACCTGCAACCCGCAGTGTCTCCTAAATTCGAGCGGCGTGAAAGCCAACCAAACGAGGATCAAGGAAGCGGAGCGCAAACTCCAACATCTCGGCCGAGTAGTAGACCCGGGAGCGTTTACCAGATGCACAGTGCTTCCCATTCCTTGTCGCGATTTCTCTCCCACCAAGATGAACGAGATCACATGCATACACCTTTGGAAGATGTGGCCGAATATGAACCGCTGTTCGACGAATCCGAGCCTAACAAAGAGGTGAACCATGCAGAGCGTTTCAAGCGACGCCCAGACTTGCTACAAAAGCGATTCCCCAGTCAAGACATCTGGGAAGACACCCCTCACAGTGCGATGCACGTGGCAGAGGTGTCCACCCCTGATTTGCCTGCTCAATCGAATCCGTCAAAGTCGGAACTGAAGGCAACAAACACATTCGAGCCTCCCGAGGATGAAGTTCCCGAAGAACCGAACGGGGACGGCCTTGCCAAGTCTGCCTATGCCCCACTTCGTAGGGACCGGCCGATCAATGCTAACAGGTTCCCCAGCCGAGATGTATGGGAAGACAGCCCTGATAGCCACATGCTTGTTACCACGGTTGGCAGCCCACAGCCCGAAGAGGAAAAGAGCCCAGCACAGGAGTTTAAGCCACCTATTCCAGCTCGACCCGCCAAAAGTCGTTTGGGCGAGAACGCATCGTCGGCTCAGATCAACCCGAGTGTTCCACCCTCGATTCCAGCACGTCCTCCTCGACGTATGTACCAGGTTCCTGCTGCCGATGCCAAACTCACCGATCCTGTCCCATTGTCAAAAGAATCCTCACCGACCGAGTTGAAGAAGACTCCCAGCATTCCGGATCGGCCCAAACCGCAGATCCCACCCCGCCCGTCGAAGAAGCCCGCTGACGAAGATATGACCAGGGTGATGTCGGCAGGCTCAAACGAAAGCACCGAGACACAGGTCCCCATCAAGACCAAGCCACAATTACCTGCACGCCCTACGGGTGGGAATTTTGGTAGCTTAAAGGGCAATTTCATGAGCGATCTGAACAAGAAATTGGGTCTTGGACCTCCCAAGGAGAAGGAAAAGGAGCCCGAACCAGGGGTTGCAGCAAAGCCGCTGGAGGACGCGAGGAAAGGTCGAGCTAGAGGCCCGCAACGAAGGGCTCCTGCCAAGACCGCCGCTGCAGCAGCAACAGAGCCCACGATGGTGCCCTCGTTCTCCTTCCTGACACCGAGAGGCTTATGGCAGATCGACGAATCGGAGGAGTTGAATGCGATTGCAGAAGCAAAAGAAAAGCAAGAACCTATCTCCGTTGTCGATCAGGCGAAGGTGTCCGAACCAACTTCCACAGCACAAGAGGAAACTGCTGAGAGCGCCAAAGATGAGCTTCCACCTCGTGCCAGCGCGTTGGCTACCAACACCGCTGGTGAGCCTGTCGATCCAACTCCTGCTGGTGACGAAGAAGCCGTCAGCAAGGATGAAGGCGACGGTAGCCCAGAAGACGGCAATCCCAAAAAAGGTAACCCTGAAGATGATAATCCCGTAGAGAATAATCTCGAGGGTGAGTTGACGCGCAAAACAACGGCGAGCACGATGTCAGGAGAGTCAATCGAACGAGAGACCTCGCGCTCTCAAACCCACATGCTACCCGCAAGTCAAATTACGACCGCCTCAGACAAACTAGAACAGGGTAACACGCTAGAAAAAGTGCCGAGCAAAGAACGCGAAGCAATAGCCGAGGACGAGCCGATCCAAGTGCGGAATGAGCAAGTTGGTGCGTCTGCACCGGATCCGGTCAATACTCATTCTTCGGTAGACGCGGAAGGAGGGAGCGAAGATGGGTCACAAGATACGAGTACAAACGAGGTAGAAAAAAGTCCAGACGCTCCGGGTGGAGAAACGCCGCAAGAGCCGATGACCGAGAAGGACATCGCGTATGACAAGCTGGAGGAGATGACTGCCAAGGCGGATGGGAAGCAGACAGCAGACGAGGATCCGCAGGCGGAATTTTCCACACAAAAGGTCGTCGATTAAGCCAAGTTGATCTTCTGGGCGTTGAGCCACACAGAGGTAGAATGTTTGTTGGTTGGCGTTCGAACATCAATCGTCACTGACGCGGAGCTGAAGATGTAGTCCTCCGTGAGGAGAGGCTGCCAAATAGTAGACTCTAGCTAGCTAGCCTAGCGAAAATACGGAAGGCCAGGATTGTGGTAAGAACTTCGCCTCGAAAGAATTGAACTTTTTCCCCGGTTGCTCCTGCAAATACAAATCAAGCCTTACTTTTTCGGATTTTCAGTTGTACAACATGTCTACACCTCCGTGACCTCCTTACGTCATGTACGCACAGACCTCGAATGTGTTCATGATTGTCATGAGATTCGTAGGTTATAGATTCCTGCAACTTGGGGGATACAGGGAAAAACAAAAAAACTTGCAGAAATCGTGTCGCATCCAGCAACATCTTTCTATACACTGACTCCACTAAATTGCAGTAGTCGTGCGTAGAAGACGACGACGACGCAGACGTAGACCACGTTAAAAAGGGATTTTTGATGGTTAAATTTCTGCCTGTTCTGTTCGATGCCTTTACGCTAATGTCCGCCTTCCCTCAAGCTTCAACTCCGAGTCGTGAGTGGGACTACTGTCACCATACTAATAGTAATAGTGGATGGCATCCTATCCTATCATACCAGTATCCTATTCACTGCAGCCTGCACTGGGACCTCAAGGTGAGTCGGAACTTGATATGTAAGGGCTCCTCCGCGGCGGGTACAGTACTTGCATTGCTAAGCGTGCTAAGCTCAACTTTGAAAAAGTCTGCATGTATATGTAGCCGCGCGGCCTTTTTACTCTATTTCAACAGCGCCTTTGAACTAGGAATCGCAGTACTAGGACTAGTATTAGGAGTAGCAGTGCAGTGATTGGTATTCAGTTTTTCAATAATGCAGTAGAGGACTCAAAATTCAAATCCGAGTTCGAGTCGGATTCGGATTCGGGGTTCGGAAGTTTCCAGTAGACCCCTGTCCAGTACATACCACTAGCCAGTCTAAATTGAGGCTTGGCGCACGCGACGTTCAACTTGAACTTCGAGGTGGATCAAATAACTTGAAAGTGGATCTCCCTTTTCGAGTTTGTTGCGAGTACGTGAGGTACTCGGGTTATTGGTGATCCTAAAGGTTCTTTTCTCTAGTAAAAGATGAAAGATGATGAGACATGCACTGCCAGCAGCAGATGAGAATTATGGAGTTTTTTGGGCGCCAGGCTGACACTTTTGAACTTTTCAATGTTCATTCGAGCACTGTCATGGGGACACAGTGCACAACACAGCCTCCTTCGACTTGCGAATACCCCTACTGCATAGCGCTGTAGGATAACCTTTTGAAGGGGGGGTGTGACAATGGGATGGATGGGGTATAAAGAGGGCAGGAGATGGAGATGAGAGAGAGGGACAGACAAAGAAAGAAAAGGACATTCAATTTACCTATTACCTTCACGGAAAGCAACAAAGCCAGACCGAAGCGTGCAACTTGCTACACTTCTCAAAATACAGGTTAGGATAGAAACAAAGAAAACGGTACTTGCGTACGTACTTTACCGGATGCGATCAAAGTTGGCTGATCGGGACTGACTGCGAGTCTAGCTCGTCCGGGCCAGAAATTGAGCTGGTGTTGAAAACGATTCAACGCTCTTTTTTGGGTGCAGTGATTGTTCTGCTCCTCCTGTGTTTTTTTTGGGGGACCCGAACCATGTCAGGTACGCCGCGACCTGATCCCGCATTTTTGCATAATGTGCCGACAGCAGCGTCAACTTCAGGAACTACTTCTACAACCTCTGCCTCTTCCTCTTCTGCTTCTTCTGCAGCGTCGAGCTCGACAACAAAAACAACCTCCTCAACGTCAACTGCGTCGTCGTCAGCGGCGGCCACTACTAGCACAGGCTCCTCGTCTTCTTCGCTGTCAACGACCCGCCCAGAGCCGACATCGATCTACTTCTACTCGCCGTCAACAGCGCTCGCCATCACCTTTGCAGTGCTCTACTTCCTGCTCATCCCGTACCACTTTTACTTGTCTATCTACACGCCGCACATCCGCAAGTCGGTGCACCAGAAACACAAATACACGATCCCGCTCTTCATCGCAGCGGTCCTCTCGGCAGCAGGCTTCTCTCTGCGCAGCGCCTCCGTCTCCTCGGCGTCGGGCCGGTCGTCGATCCCGCTGTACGCGACCTCGCAGACGCTGATCATCATCGCGCCCATCTTCGTCTGCGCGACCCTCTACCTGCTCCTCGCACACCTGATCCGGCTGTGTCTGCCCGAGCGCGGCCGCGCGCGCGTCTTTCTGCGCATCCCCCCGCGCTGGCTGGGCAGGGTGTTTGTGACCAGTGACGTGCTCAGCTTCCTGTGCCAGTGCTCGGGCAGCGGGATCGCCGCGAGCGGGAACTGGACCGGCACGCAGAAGGACGTCGGCACGAATGTCTTGATTTTTGGTCTGGCTGCCCAGCTGGCGACCTTTGTCGTGTTTCTGTGTGTGCTCGCTCTGTTCTGTCGACGCGTTGCTGAGGGAGGGAGGACGGGCCAGGACAAGGATATTAATATTGGTCGGAATGTTGCTGGGAATCAAGTCAGCCACGGGACGAGCGCGGGTATGGAGATGGATGTGGATCCAGCTCAGCAAAGTGATGGTCGACCGACGATGAGAAATGGGAGAGATTTTGGGTTTAATCCGTTGGTGATGCAGGTTGTCAGGGGGATGTGGATTTCGAGTGTTTTTGTTCTGGTGAGTGCTGCTCCCCCCCATTCTTGGTGTGCCTTCCCTTCGTCTCCTTCCATGCACCCTATGACACTCTGTGACAATATATTATACACCATGACATCTCATGATGATCTACGACACTTCGTGACAGTCCGCGACCCAGCCTCGTATATATGTGTATGATGTGCATCACTAACTCTCCCTGTTCCCTCTCCAGATCCGCTCGATCTACCGTACAATCGAATTCGGCATGGGCGTGCAGGGATACCTATTCCAGCACGAATGGGCGCTGTGGGTATTCGAAGCTGCTCCGATGTGGATTGCCTTGCTCGTGCTGGGCATCTACCATCCGACCACGTGGCTGCAGCAGAAGAGGAGGAGCGCGTTTTTGGATAAGCGCGATCGCAATGTTGGGGGGAGCAATCTTCCGAAATGATCCTGACAGTAGGAATGCTGTAGGTCCTAACTAAGCCACATGATTGCTGGGTTTTTTTTTCATGTTATGTACTGTACAGTACAGGTTGCTTGCTTGCGTGGTTGGGCACTGTTTTGGTGGCTTCATGACTTACTTGATTGAATGGTGGATATGGTTTGTTGCTGATGTTGGGGTCACGTTCAAAGCGCGGAAAAAAGAGTGTTGTCATTGGGACTTAGATTAGATCATTTTGGTACAGAAGGGTATGCTAGCTATGCTGATGCGTCTCAAGTAAGGTTTCTGTTTCTGCCGCCCTTGTGTTGGTCACATTGAGCAAAAAGGAACACGCTACGAAACACCCTATTGTCTACGGCAAGCTAAGCTCTATCTGGGCCCTCGAATTTCAAGACCCCTGGATTAGGCACGACGACGACTTCTTCTCCCGCGGAATCTTCCGTGTCTGAAAACATCAGCGACGCCGCACTCCCCACCCTTGTAGCGGGGCCAATTTCGTCATTTGTTGCTGTTGTTGGGATTTGACCTGAGCTGTCCGAGACGAATGTTGCAGGAGCAGGAGCAGGAGCAGCACTTCCGACCCTTATGCCCACACGTTTCTCGACATCTGTGTTGTTTGGGTTTTGGCTCGAGCCATTGGAAACAAGCGGGGCAGCCACAAAGTGCGCAGTTACCATGGGCTTCGGACTGGCCGCGGATATCTCAGCTTGTTTCACTTCGGCCATTGGGGTTTGCTCTTGTCTCTGCCTCTTCGCTGGCCTATTAGAAGAATTTTCGAATTCCGAATGCTTGAGAACGGGTGGTGTATGCGCAGACGCAACATGATTGGTAGGTTTGGGTGATGTGGCAAGCTCCCACGCGTACGAAGGATTTGTTTTGTCTACAAAAGGGCGATCTGGCACGATAGACTTCGGCATACGCCCTTGAAGAGTCAAGCGCAGCATCAGATCTGACGGTGGCCGCTCTGAGAATCGCTTCAGAGCGATTCTGTAGGCGCCGGTTCTGTAGAAGGTGAAGGCAGTTTCGTGGGTGAAATCAGTTTCGTGGGTGTAAGCTATAAATTGATAATTCTCTGGACTGACTTGAACGTTGATTTCTTCAGAAAGCATTCTGTAGAGCTGGCTTATCTCGAAGTCAGCCCAGTGGGAGGGTGTGCCTCGTTCGACGGGTTTTAGGTTGATCATCGGAAGCCACACTACGCCCTGTCGGAGGACGCCAGCGTCGATTCGGACTTCAACGGTATCCCAGTCTAGACGAGGGTGGTCGGGTGGGCTTGAGATGGACTTCTGGCGCACACTCCCAACATCTGCTGGGGTTGTCCTTGCGGGTGGAGCATCATCTTCAGAAGAGGTGTCGCTCCAATAGCTTGGATGTGGACCTGCTGATGAGGGTGTGGTTTGCGAGCTTGGCATGAAGGGTTTATTATTCACAACGCTTGGATGTGAGGGAGTTGAGATGGGCGCGGCGATCGATCCCGGGCGGGGCCTATAGTTCCTGTTCAAGTACAAGGCCCACCGCACATAAGAGTGTAGTTGTGTCTCGACTCTGTCCCGGGCAGCAACTCCAGGCGGCCAGTTTGTGTCATTCCATGCGACAACCAGTGGCCTGAGCCATTCGCGCACTTGCTGCTTTACTTCGTAGCCATGGCCATCGCGAGCGTTCAGCATCTTCTCTTCGGGCCATTTGTCTCGTATCCTGCTGAATATTGCTCTTCGACGATTCTTATACTCGAGATCACTCCAGCCTGTCATAAGTTTCCATGAAGCCTTTGTGGGCTTGGATAGTGTGATATTAACTCCGATGGGGTCTGGCATAGTGGCGTGTGGCGGGTGTCACTATGCGAAGATCATACAGCTGGACGGACTGTTCTTCTCATGCAGTGGTGCATGGTAGAACTCATTGGCGATGTAAGAAGTCCCCAGGGTTAACCTAAGGAAATGCACTAGCTTTTTGGCTGCTGGATTGACCGGGGTGCCGGGCAAACAAAGGCAAGAGTTGATGACTGACTAACAAACTGTCCTCAGTTCGAGGTCCTTTGCTGCGTTTGCTGCGTTTGCCCTCAACGGGAAGTGTCTCGATGGAGGTGCCACCCGCAGCCTTGTGAAGATACCTCCCCAACTCCGGACATTTGCCTCTTCACCTACTGAGTCAAGTTGGATTTGACTCAAAGTCCTCTTGTTCTCGCCAATCTGCTTTTATATTACTCTATATCACTCCTCTACCTAAATCAGTTGCAACCATGTCGACGTCCGCACGACGCCGCTTGATGCGTGACTTCAAAGTGAGTCGGTCCTCAAATCTTGGATCACAGCCACATTACAGCAGTATCACTCCCACATCTTGTCGGCAGAGACCTCTTGCAATGGCATATTCTGACTATCAGATCAGCGGATGCAGACAGACCCTCCGGTAGGCGTATCAGCTTCGCCCATTGCCGATAATGTCATGACATGGTATGCCTACACAATCCGCCTTGGCTCTGACCCCTCCCGCTCACAGCTGTCATCCAGGAACGCTGTCATCATCGGTCCAGCAGATACTCCCTTTGAAGATGGCACCTTTCGCCTCGTCATGCAATTCGAAGAAGCCTATCCGAACAAACCACCTGGAGTCAAATTCGTCTCAACCATGTTCCATCCAAACGTGTACAGCACCGGCGAGTTGTGTCTAGACATCTTACAGAATCGCTGGAGTCCAACCTATGATGTAGCCGCCATCCTGACGAGTATTCAAAGTTTGCTGAACGATCCGAACACCAGCAGTCCGGCTAATGTGGAAGCAAGCAATCTGTACAAGGAGAATCGGAGGGAATACAACCAGCGAGTAAAAGCAACAGTTGAGAAGAGTTGGGAGGACTGACAAAGTTTGGCTGCTCGTCCAGCGGCTGGAACATTTGGACCCGCCATGTCAGGGATAAAACAACAAAACAAGATTTGACTTCAATGAGAGCCAGCGACAGAGTTTAAGGAGTACTGGTGTCACGGGTGACCTTGGGATGACGGTTCAATCACGGTTTTGGGATAGGTCTATCAGGGATGAGCCTTGAGGCTCACGGATCAGCCGATATATCAACAGTTCTAACAACAGTCTATGCCTTTGGGTCGAGTCGAATGTAGAGATTTTGGATGGAATCGCACAGACCGTGTCAAATAAATGCTACAACTGTTGCAGTCCAGACCTTTCCTGATACTTGGGTGCTGCAACAGCTGAGTCCTTCGTCTTTGGATGATGTGGTTAGTAGAGAGCTCCTGAGATTGTCGAGCGTCATGCGTAAAGCACCACAATCAACCATCGACTAGACCAGGGCAAAGCACAAATCAGCGGATAGACACCAGTATGGCGGTATTGGCCAGATCGTTAAAATCTAATATTTGAATACAATCGTGCAAGCAAGAAGTAAGAGTTGTGATGGTGTCGAAGTCAAGTGGATGGGTACTCCTTGAAACACGTTACGGACGTGTTTGTGACCTGCCAGATAGCCACAGCCTAAGCCATTGTCATGATTTCTCAAAATGACAGACTTTTTGGTCGTAGACATTGCCCATCCAGAGGCCTTGTCATCACTGAATATCACAGGGATGGAGTTATCAATATCGCGAGGTTTTACAGACCCAGTTACGGAGCACATTGTGATATATTGAATTTTCTCCTGCATGATGATGCATGTTCCCAGCCACTTGGTGCGCACCACGTCACACAGCCGACGGGGCGGGGCTTAGGGCCGATGCTGCCAGCCACCGCCAAAGTTGCCCCCGGAGCATATTAACGGACTGACCTACCGGCGTGGCTGGGCGAGGTCTTCCCGAGCTCTGCAGCCAATGACGCCCGCTAGAGCAGCTCCTCCACCTCCTCCCACACCAGGATCGTTGGCCGACTTCCAAGGTTGGATTACCTGCACCTCCTGCGTGTGATATTCTTTGCCCTCTCAACCTCGTTGCTCGCCTTCTTGCTTTTTCTCTTTTGCTGTGCTGTGCTGTGCTGTGCTGTGCTGTTTTTGCCTCCGCTTCTCTCAACCTCGTCTCTTCTCAACCAGCTGCACGACCACATTCATTCAGTTCGCTCATTCTCTGCTGACAGACGCCGCCCGAGTCTGGATCCCCCGCAATCTCCCGCTCAACGCCAACACTCTTGCAACGCAAAGATTTGGGCAACAGTACTGGAACCTACGATGCAAGACAGACGAGAGTGAAGAGCCTTCAGAACGTGTGGTTTTCACCATGGCCCCGGCCAGCGACTCCGACCTTCACATCTTCATCCCGCGAGCTCAGGATCCGAATAATCCCGCCCTGGCTTCCGTCTTCGCCCTGGTCATTGACCGAGCACGGTCCCTCGCAAATGGCAGCCTCAAGGCTGTGGCAAGATCGCTGGCAGCTCGGAACACCTGGAAATCCCGAGCCCCGATCACCGAGCTTCACATAGTCAAACGGCAGCAGCAAATCTTGGTCATTCCCACGACCTATGCCACCCTGAACAACTCCCCATCCCCGGGTGCGGTTGTGGGCATCACGCTTGGAGCCGTCGCTGGCTTCCTCCTGGCCCTGGCGCTGGTTCTCTTCATCTTCCGCCTGACCTACGGCAGCGTCGGGTTCGTGGAGGAGGCCGAGGTCGTCCGCCGCCACTCTCACCACTCCCGCTCTCGCTCCAAACGCAGCGCCACATTCTCTTCGCGATCCATGTCGGAAATCGCCGCACCATCACCCATGGCGAGAGTCTCGCGCCAGTCCAGAAGAGAATCACGCCGGACATCTCGTGTTTCCCGTCACACGCAAAGCCGGCACATGAGTCATCACTCCCCGGAACAGGTCATTGTCGAAGAGGACCTGAGTGTCGAAGACCCGCCCGACGAGGTGGTGGTGGAAGAGGAGGACGATGACATTGTCGAAGTCATTGAAGAGCACAGTCCCGAACCCCCGCCGCGGCGACGCAGTACCAAGCAGAGCGGCCATTATCGAACCGTCGATCCTGCGGAGTTTGGAGGCGGAGACGCTCCGAGCAGGAGGATAAGTAGGCAAAGCCGCGGGAATTGATTTGATATTTATTGTGAGATGAAAAAATGTTTGCATATATATATGGGTTAGCATGTATAGAGTGCTTTTCAATTGCGCAATTATAGCATTGAATGGCCTTGGATCTGGACCCCTCTAGATTCAAGCGAGAAACAGCACGGCGTTGGAGAGAGGATACCACATGTATGGATCTAGGACTTGAATTGAATAAGCTGTTACCCCTGACCAATCCCTAAAACAAAAAGGTCATACTCGCTATGCATGAAGTTCTTCTCATTTCGATCGATCCTTCAAACTAGTCTTTCTCGTTATGCCTCGAACACAAAAGTACGTGAGTCAACACACAGTTCGATACGAAATGTGTGCTTCCGACCGTCCCGGCTCCGCTGTACGTTGACTCCACTGACCGACAGCAATCCTACCCAAACTTCGTCATATCTGCAGTCAATCGCTTTGTAAAAAAGCTTTTTCGCACAACGTCTTAAGGACTCTGCCCCACAAAAAGTCTTCAAAGACCTACGCCCATCATGACTACTACCACAACTGGCTCTCCATCAGTTTCCGTCCTCTCTTGAGTGAATCGATATCGACAGGGGGATCAAACTCGTAGTAGTCACCTTGAGCTGATATCGTTGTTGGCAAAAAATTCAAGTTCGAGCTTTTGGTTCCTCTAATTAGCTTGCTTGTATGTCTTTGGTTTTTGCACTGAGCATCTCGATCTCCGACCAGTTCGATCCAAAGGGTCTTGTCGTGTTGAGGTTTCGGGCAGATAGGTAGGTTATATAGAACTCGACTCGTATTACCTTTCGTCACTGATTTGAAGGCTTTTTCCTTGCTGTTCCCTGAGTTGCGTACGTAGCCTCAAAATACAGGACCGGCGTAAGTGAGCGAGGGGTGTCTGCATTCACCGACTTCACCCTTGGAAGAAGGCTAGTGCCCACAAATTTTTTCGTTCCGAAGCCAGCTCGCTCCATATTTTTCTTGGGGTCCCCCCTAACTCCCACATCCTCCTTCAGTCGTCGTCGTCGGTGAAGCACTCGGGAAGGCCCAGAGCTTTCCTCAAGTCCCTTGTCCACTGGCGAATCGGCTTGCTGCCCTGTCTCAGTTCGCTGTAAGGCGTTTGGAGGGCCGCTGGAAGGAGACTTGCGTCCAGAAGTCCGTCGTCGTCAACGTATTCCTCGATGTACGCGATCATCCATAGTCCAAAAGGACCCGTGCGCATCTCTGCATCACGCGCATACAGTCGCAGAAACGCTTCCAGCAAGACGTGAGACCGGGGGGCGATCACTGCATCACCGGCAGATTTAAAGACACCGGATCCTCGACCGGGTCGCCAGGGCGGGAGAGCATTCTGGTCTGAGGCGTAGACGAAATATGGGGGAAGTGTGAGGCTCTGAGCTGCCTCTGCTGGTGAAGATGATGTTGATGATGATGGTAAAGAGGTGTGCTCGAGTAGAGGTGGTAAAAACCAAAGCGTTTGGGACTGTAGATAGAGGCCTACGGTAGCGACTGAGCCTTTGATGTGGACGTGGGCTGCTGGCGCTGGCGTAGGCCTCTCCAACGAGCATGTCGTGCAGGTTTCGTGGTCCGGGCACGGCTTGAGACCATCGAATCGAGCAAGCACTCCAAGTGCTATCTCCAAACGATTGTCAGGAATGACAAAGTCGATCGACTTGTTGGCGATGTGTTAGCTCTGAACCTTTTAGGGAATGGCATTGCTTACATTGGTGATTGATGGCACTCCGTGGAGGTTGAGGAGGCAGTGGCCCCGGGGGGCATTGGGTACGTGACTCGAACTGAGCGCCCGAGCAAGGGATCCACGAATGACTCTGAAAGATGTGGCATTCTTCCTTTGCGTTCACAATATTGCAGTAGCTTGTCCGGTTAATGTCTTGCCTATGCATAGCATGGCACCGCACAGAAAGAAAGAAAGAAAGAAAGACGAAGCATGAGTACAAGTTAAAGTACTGAAGCATTTCCCGCGCTTTGAAAGTGACGAAAAACGGGCCGTGCCTAGCCTGAGCGCCTTAGGCTTGTCACCAAAATTCCGGCGTTGACTTCAGATTACTATGTAGAATGCTAATAAGGATACAGCCAGCTTCCACTCTACAATTATTAGTAGCTCAAGTACATCTTACCCATCCTATAAGTCGGTAGCGCTCTATTTCTGTCTATATCTACCTGTTTTATCTACGGTGGTATCTGCGTTTTAAAGCGAGACCGTAGTAAGAGGAGATCTAAAAGTGAACGCTAAATTTTGGTGACAAGCCTAAGGTATATTATAAATAAATTCCAAGCAGGACTTTCCGTTGGACGAACGAATGTAGAGCTAAGATGCGACCTCGAGGCATTTTACCTATACTGACGTGAGCGCTGGCGTTAATTCTGAAGGCGGTGGTGTCTTCGTCCGCTTGGGCTCACGATAAAATCCATCATTTGTTGCTGCGTGTGCTGCCAAGCGGAGCGGCCGCCCGATGGGGATCTGCATGACGCGTCTGCAAGGAGAGTTGCGCCTTCCGTATCAGCGTCGTGAAACAACATCATGTCCCAACATAAAGCCATAGCTTAGTACGGTGATACGATGCAGGAAATTCAATTCAAACGAACGCCTTCCCTCCCTTCACCGCTATCGGGCGGACCTTTATGCCAGGTATGATTGCCCTGCTCTTGAAGTCTCGTGTGCGCATCGCAACTGATCACCAAAAAGAAGACCAAGCCAGGCACCTCCCTATCAGAAGGCGGCCACACAACTCTGAGGGCAATCCAGCATCAGCCCACTTTTCACCACCTTGAGCCTTGTTCGGGAAAGAAGCGCAAGCGAGACGCTGAGGAGCACGCCCCGAAAGGATCGCAAGAACGGTGCGACGACTGTGACCAAGAAGGATCTGAGGGAAGGCCGCAGCAGAGTTTGGAATGCTGTGCTGAATCTGCTGCTGAAGAGCAAGATCCTATCCAGTGCTGGGCTAGGACCGGAGACTGGCCAAAGGGCTTTGGTGAAATGAGTGCACCATCAAGCGATAGACCCAACAAAAGGAGTCGGTCTTCCACCTCGAGTTATTCGAGCCGTGTAAGAGAGGGAAGCGCTCCACCCGCCCATTCGCCTGCGTATGAGGAGGAACTGCAACGCTACGGTATAATGTTCGATGAGATCACCAGCGAAGACTTGGTGAGTGACGAGAGTAAAGGCATGTGTCAGGCTTTGTTGGCGGTAGACGAGCTCGCTCCAGCCTACAATTCGTGCTCCGAAGAGACCTATCTCCGACTGTTCCAGCGAGCAACCAAATGCAATGAGGAAAGGGTTCGCCGCGACCTGACGCCTCAAATTGTGCCTTCAGCAGAACTCTTGTACCTCATCGACCGAGAGACCGCTTTGGAAAACGTCCGGGAAGAAATGTCTAGAGATTGGTCAAAATGCAGTCTGCTGGGCGGTACGCGGCCACGCCCCGATTATGCCTACGGCTTGTCATCCCAAACTTTCACCGAAGAAGAGCGCACCAAATTGGAGAAGTACACGAATATCAACAACCCCACCAAGTTCACCGAATCCATGTACTTTCCATTCCTCTTATGTGAGGCAAAATGCGGAAAGAACAACATTAATGACGCAGACCGACAAAACGTTCACAGCGCCAGCATCGCCGTCAATGCCATTGTCCAGCTGTGCCGTGCTGCGGGAGAAGACCGCGCTCAAAGCCTGAGCGGTCAAATCCTCGTCTTCAGCGTCTCCCACGACAATGAGAGGGTCAAAATCTACGGTCACTTCCCTCTCATCCGACATGGTCGCACCACCTTTCATCAATATTACTTCCACGACTACACCTTAAATGGCCACCACGGCCGAGACAGAAACACAGGGTCAAATTTCACTCGAGCTGTCTATCGCGACTTCTATCCTCTGCATTTGCAAAGAATACAGCAGGCAGTCGCGCGTCTGCCAGACCCACCTACAACATCCATCGTGTCCGATGTAAGCGTTGGCGAAGGTGAGACGCAAGCGAGCGAACAATCATCGCAAGACATGAACGCATCGCCCGGACGACCTCCTCGTCGAGCGACAAGCCGAGGAAGTCAAATGGAATGGACCTTGTTGAAACAACAAATGGCAAAAATCGAACAAATGTACAAGGGCCAACTCGAGCAACAACAGAAGCTGATGGAGCAGCAGAAAGAGGAGAGCCAGAAGCAAATGGAGCAGCAGAAAGAGGAGACCCAGAAGCGAATGGAGCAGCAGAAAGAGGAGACCCAGAAGCGAATGGAGCAGCAGAAAGAGGAGAGCCGGAAGCAAATGGAGCAGCAGAAAGAGGAGACCCAGAAGCAAATGGAGCAGCAGAAAGAGGAGACCCAGAAGCATATCGCCTTGTTTGAGAGATTGCTGACCCAGCGGGACAGCAAATAGATGAATGGTGCTCTCGTGGTGGACATGTTGCGTCCCACTGCATTTGGCCAGCAGCACATGCTCTTCAGCTTTGATCGTCCCTCGTTTAAACTGTATAGCGCGTAGAAGTCATAGTTCTTGTTGCATGCAATCAGCTTTGCTATCGCATTCGCCCTACCGGCACTCTATATTGTTCCGGCCTTGTTTCGCCTGTTCCCTATGTCAGAGGGCTTTACGCTCGCTGTCGATGTTGCGATCCGTGCTGTATTTATGGACTACGGCCAAGACGGACCTGGTGGAGAGCGCCTGCTCCCAGATTTGCAATCTGAGCTCTAGCGGGAAAGCACGAAAGTGTTTAAATTTGTTGGCAGTCGATATTTGGGGGACGGACAAAATAACGTGGGACGCGATTAATACTCGCAGGAGCCGTCGACGCCTAAACACGTAGGTGTAGGCCTAATGTCACCCCCCACTTTACCCGATATTAACCTTTTATTATTATAGGTTATGAGCCCGGTATTATTATTACAGCGCAGATCCCCTAATGACCTTTATAGTTGGAAATAAGCCGCACGCCTGTTCCTTCTATTACTACTCCTGCTACTCCTGCCTACTATTACTAGCTCTCGTTCTCTGTCGACTTTAAATATAGAATCCGCCAGGTACCACTGGCGAGCTTCGACCTCAACCGTGATATTAAAGCACAGGGATGAGCGCGTTCGCCAAATAAGCACGCTTAACAGCGCGATTATTCTGCTCATTACCCCTGCAGACAAGCGTTGCAGGTCGCGACAGAAACTTCCTCCTCGTACCTAGGCTCGTCAGGTAGCTCACATTCACTGAAGCCTGTAAGATCGGGTGACGGTAAAAACATACTCATGTAGACTTCCATAATGTCCTACAACCCCAAATCCTAGAATGTAGAATGTGCACTTCAACCCCAGACGCACCACCTTTGCAAAGCTTTTTCTCCTCCCCTTCCGGAAGCGGCGTGACTGTGTATCCCAACCCTCTCATCCTTGACCACCTCTACAATCCTCTTCTCGTCCGTCCGCCCGTCCCCGTCATGCACAGCAACAACCACATCCATCTCGCTGACGATCAACTTGCTCAACATAGCGTTCGCATGCTCCCTACCACTACCACTTCCGCCGTCCCCGTCGATCCTAAGTACATTCCCCGTCACCGAGGCGAACGACGAGGCTAGATTCGGCGCCCGTATTGAAGCTTCCGTCTCCTCCATCCCTCGGCTTCCACTGTGGGCTCTGCGCAGTGGGGCTGCTGTCGTAGTCGTAGGAAGCAGGTACGGTGAGCCCCACTCTATGGGGATCTCAACGAGCACGAGACAGGTTTCCTGTGTGGATCGTGCGATGGCTCGGAGAGTTTGGAAAACCGACGAACATAGCGCGGCAGCTTGTGTTAGGCCCGACCGGTGCAGGGTGTGGCTTAGGCTTGCTGAGAGGCCTTGCACGACCAAGACTGTTCTTGGGCGAGGCTGAGACTGGTGCTGATTCTGATTCTCGGAGAGTAGAGCATGTGGTGGAGGTGTTAAAGGAGAAGGAGGGTTTGTCACACGAGAGAGCACTTCCGCCAGCGAGTCCAATAGGCCAGGCATGCTGAGGTACTGCAAGAGTGCGACTTGATCTAGGAGTGTCTCTGGCTGCAACACTGCTGGCGAAGGTGTTGTCGATGTTCTCTGACTGTGGGTCTGGGTCTCGGTCGTAGATTTCATTCTTGATTGGGATGTGGCAGAAGTCGAAGATTGCCCTCCTGGACGGGATTGCGTAGCTTGACCCTGAGTCAGACATTCCCTCAACGCAGAGTAAACTTGTTGGACAGTTGAGGCGCCTTGGTCTGGCGCCGGCGCAACAATGAAGACTGTTTGCTGCGCATGACCCTTTCCTGATGTCTCGTCCCCATCCTTCAGAGCACTTCCTCGCTCAACGAGATGCGTGACCACCAGTTCAATGGCAAGATTCGGGTGAGCCGTAGCGCCCTCGAGCTCACTGCTGATGGCAATGCCATTGATGTAGCCACCGCTCCATAGATTGCTTGGCAGTTCTGCATCCACCACGGGAACGCCAGTGGTCCACCGCGTTCCGCCACCTACCGCTGCTGTGGCTCTGGCGTGGTCGAGGTCCAGCTCAAGCAGAGAAGATGCCAAAGAGACATTGAGACCTGACATAGGGCACGAAGACTACATGAGTAACGAGTCGATTAGGTTAAAGTTTGAGGATAGCGTCACGCGTGTGACCATGTAGATGAATTTTGGTGGATCTCAATATTGCTGCATCCACATGTTGTCAACTACAGTATCAATTAGACAAGAAACGACACTCAGAGAGCTAGAAAATAATGACCAGCATTAGGCGAAGGACCGAGTCAGAGGTCCTTGTTCAGAGACTACTTCTCCTCCGCCAACAGCATGTCAACATTCACCATATCGCCTAGGCAGATTTTCAAATTCTGCGACGATTTTGCCCTTTCGCCGCCTGCCAAGCTCGGAGTGTGCCTTGACGATGAGCCCGACCAATGTTAAGCCATCCCACCCATCCCCACATTAGCCCCAAAAACTGCGGCTGAGCGCTAGAACTTGCTATCAGTCTTTGTGGAATAAGACTTTGGTGTGCTTGAATCGAAATTTGTCGGTGACATGATCCGCAAGATTTACAATCAAGACCAGACGACATGACGACATGAACGTGGATGACGGCAACATTGAGACTCATCGACCCTCTATCATCGTTCAAGGCTATGGGCGAGCCCATCTCGGCGACAACTACCAGGTGATAGAGAACCTCAACCTGTATGTCTCGGTTCCCGTTGGATCTTCGTCTCGAAAGGCGCCTGAGCTTTTGAAGCTCGTCACAAGTACGCCTGAACAAATCTGTAGCTTCGCGCAAACGCTATTTCGAGCCAGCGTCAACTTTGTAGATCGAGCACAAGACCATCATGTCGGGAGGGTCGATGACGATAGTGGAAATGCAGCCGAAAACCGGTCAGCAGGAGCCAATTCCAGGGGAATGTCCACTGCTTTACTTCAAAGCTGTGAATCCTTGGGGATACCAGCCTCAACACTTCAGGTTATCTTACAGAAGATTCTAGTACAGCTTGGCTTGGGACAAGAGGCCGTCCCACACGACAATATCCGATCATTGCCATCTTTTGTCGTATCCACCGCCCGGCGCATCTCCAATCCGCGATATTCATCTTCCGAGAGCTTGGCCAGCAGCCGCATCAATAAGCGGAAGAAGAAAGAATTGACTGCAGACTTTCTGAGAGTTTGCGCACTATTCCTCCTATGTTTCTCTGTCACAATCTCAACAGCAGAGCTTTATAGTCTGGTCTCAGGAGCAAACGCTTTGCTTAGGCACGTGAAAGACAATAAACTTTCTGTATGCATGTCAGCATTACTAGCGATACTTGTCTTACGATTGGAGCAGGAGCTCCAATCCCCCCAAAGATCGCGCCATCCTACAATCATTTTCGAAGATATGTTTGGATGTAGATCATCAATTCCCCTAGTGATTCTCGGAGGCTACAACACATTTCGAGGATTCCTCATGGACCGTTATGGAGACAGCGTCGCAGGCACCTTCATAGAGCGCGGCGACTACAATATCACTCTGGGGAGGAGGGATAATGTGACCATTGACATAGGTGACAATGATGTTCAGAGCACGCACCTGCCCAATACTTGTCTGATCATAGCCGTCCACTGGCGCGAGAATGTACGAAACTGTCCAGACTGCAACAACAAACTCAGCTTGTTGGTCGGAAACTGGGTCTCGTGGTAAGTAAAAGGCTCGATACCCTGTTGCCAGTCTGACTTGGTTGGATAGTTCTTTCTGTCGTCGGATCTATTTGGTACGCGAAAGCTCCCCGACCCAGGCAGTGGGTCCTCGACGACAGACGATGACATCGTCTGTACCTCACTCATCTATTCCCAGGTCGTCCTACGCTGAAAGAGGCGATGTCCAGAAGTTTAGTGAACCTCTTCTACATGCCTCTTCAAGCAACTCGTTTGGAAGTCTAAAAAACATAGACTTCGAGATAACTCAGTTACAGCTGTATGATCACGAAACTGAAGACCGGGGCGACATTGAAAGCTTAGGTACTTGTGATACCAGTGACGTCTGGTGGGACGAGTCACTCGACATCAGCAACACTTATAGTGCGGTCAGAAATTGCACGGATGTTTCCCTTGAAGACCGAATTCACGAATCTCTGGGTGCAGGAGGCAATTCATCCGCTTCTTCCAGCGCGGAAATGACAGCCAATCTAACATTGCCGCAACCATCATTGCCGGCAGAGAACCCGTCCCGGCCCTTATCGCTGTCAAAGCAGACAGGAAATGTGTTACTAAATGGCACCACACTACTGCATGAGGCAACTCTCAGCGGTGAACTAGGTATGGTCAAATTCAGACTCGAGGCAGGAGACGACATAAATGCAAAAGACATTCTATGCGATACGCCGCTCTGCCTTGCAGCCACGAGTGGCAATCTACACATCGCCAAATTCCTTATTGAGCATGGAGCCGATGTGAACATACGGGATTATACAGGCCGGTCACCACTCTATACTGCAGCCTGGAGTGGCAATCTACACATCGCCAAATACCTTATTGAGCATGGAGCCGATATGAATGCAAAGGATAATCAAGGTCGGACACCACTCCATATTACAACCTCGAGTAACAATCTACACATCACCAAATTCCTTATTGAGCATGGAGCCGATATGAATGCAAAGGATAATAAAGGTCGGACACCACTCCACCTTGCAGCCTCGAGTGGCAATCAACACGTCGCCACAGTCCTTATTGAGCCAGGAGCCGATGTGAATGTAAAGGATGATGGAGGTCGGACACCACTGCATATTGCAGCCTCGAGAGGTTCTTTAAGTGTCGTTAAGGTCCTCCTTGTTAAGAAGGGAGCTGATTTGACTGCAGCGAATTGTTCTAGCAAGACGCTACTTAATATCGCTGCCAGATTTCACCATCACGACGTAGTTGACTATATACGTGAGCAGCCACACCTTTGGTAGGTGCAGCGCACTAAGGGATGCAACTTTATTCAGCACCGCAAAAATAGGTCATCTCTGTTGAGTCTGGCTTGAAACCAAGCAGGAAGCCGGTGTGAAGCGCAACCAACACTCTCACATTCAGACACCACTTTTCTCCTGCCAACGCCAGATCTGTCTGAGCAAAATCTCGATAACGAGCCATGAACGATCCAGGGCGAAGCGAGCAAGTCTCCAAGGAACATCCGGATCCAGCACGAGTGGTGACTTCGCTAGGAGCAGAAAATGACGGAGTATGAGAAGACTGTGAAGACCTTCAAAGACCGGAGGGTGCAAGAAGTGCAAACACCCCGGGAAAATTATGCACATACTGATACGTGATCAGTCCTGACAGATGTTGTCGACAAATTGTTACGGAAATAGTGGAGCGGGTGTTTTTGGGACAAACAAAAAATGCTTTACAGGACTGGGAAAGGGTCAAAGGATGGGATGGGAGGTCTAGCAGCTTGGGTCTCGACTAACTAAGGAAGTTTTGTTTTTCTTGCTCGGCGTAAATTGAGTGGTTCCTCCTATGGTCAAATGTTAGGAATTTGGAAGGCTCAGGGCTAATTAGTTCTTTACAGGTACCCGAAAGCCTGGTGGTGCCATAGTATTTGTCTAGATTAGTAGAGCGGGGGTTCAGCTCTGAAATGGGAATTTTTCACGATTTTTTACTAGGATTTGGTTTCTTTGGGTAAATGGCAAGGGATGTTCTTTCTTACTTGGCCTGCGCACCGCCAATAGCACTAGCTGTCTAGTTATCCCAAACATTGGGGGATATCTGTATGTAGTCAAGGAATGAAGTATATCCCCCAATGCTTCGTCTTCGTTGTCTCTGCCAAACACCCACCCACCCACCCACCCACACACTCTCTCTTCTCCACCCCACAACATGGCTCGGTGCGCGCGAGCGAGCGAGCGAGCGAGAGCTATCTAGCTGGATCATGAGAGATGTGACCGGGTTTTCACATAGTCATACAAACAGGACCCATGACAACGCCCCAGAAGGCGGCAGCAAAGGGTCCAACAGTCGGGATTACGCCAGCAGCCAGACCCAGAGAGTTAACGATATAGCTGCAGAGATCCTTGCCGTCAACTCCATCGACACTCATGGTGACAGTAGCGTGGAAGTGGCCACCCATCGCCCACTGTTTAGTTCCGGGGATCCAAACGTTTCGACTCAGCTCAATAACCTTGGCGGCTTTATGCTCGTTTCTGAAGTACTGGCGTATGCAAGTTGGTGGGTCGATTATACTGCCGATGGTATCGTTAGAGTTGGCGTTAGCGGCAGCGACACCAGCACCGTCAGAGTTAGCGTCGGCCCGGGCAACTATATGAGGAGGGCAATACATATACGGGACCTTCTTGCGGTAATGCTCGCTCTTGGTTGCAATCCACGCCGCGCCTTTGACGAGATGGTGCATTTGGCCTGCTTGACCCTTTTTGGGCAAGAACTCGCCATTCACCTTCAGTGTCAGCGTTCCCGTTCTACGTCTCACGCCGTCCAGGAAGTACACTGTGTCCCAGCTGTACGTCCCTCCGCTGTGAACGCACCCGATCGAGTTGCAGAGGTGCATGGCCTGGCCGATGACCTTGGCTGGATGCATATTGCCGTAGGGTGTGAACTGTTTCGAGCGTTGAGGAGCGAATCGGTGCTTGTGATGATGATGCTTGTGAGGGTGGTGTTTGTGATGATGATGATGCTTGTGATGGTGGTGTTTGTGATGATGATGATGATGATGATGCTTGTGATGGTGGTGCTTGTGACAGTGATGATGATGCTTGTGAGGGTGATGATGCTTCTTGTGGTGTTTCTTGTGGTGGTGCTTCTTGTGATGTTTCTTGTGGTGGTGCTTCTTGTGATGCTTCTTATGCTTCTTGTGATGATGATGTTTGTGGTGTTTTTTGGGAGGCTTGGGGTTGTCGTCGTCATCCTGTGCCAATGCCTCGTCCTCAAGAGTGCCATTATCATCCTCAACATCAGTGTCAACGTCGTCGGTGGTGTCAACAGCGTCATCGACATCTTTGAGCACCATTTGCTTCTCGTCCTTCAAGTTGCCTGAGGGTCCCTTAGCAGAGGACCTTCCAAGAGCCGCTGCTGGGCCAGAGGAATGGGCAACATCATCATCACTCTCGTCGTCATCGTCGTCACCCTCCTGCTCATCCTCGTCCTCATCCTCATCCTCATCGTCGTCGTCCTCATCAGAGTCATCCTCTTCGTCAGAGTCATCCAAACCAGACGAGAAGCCTTCACCGACTTCTCCATCAGACGACACATTCGCACCAGGACCAACAGAACCATGTGCCCAAATAGACTCTGACAGCCCGTCGAGCCGTTCGAGAGCCTCATCGTCACCGTTCTCGAGTGCAATCAGATACTCCTGTAGATCGTTGTCGAGTTCCTCATCAGTCATATTGGCCGATGTATGGAAGTCGTTAGGCTCGACATTCTCCTCATACCACTTCGAGCCGGGGCCCATGTCTTTCTTGTGCCGGGGCAGGTACATGCCCATGTCGGGGTTGTAAAAGACTTCGCAATTGACGAGGCCCTCACAGATACTGAGTGCATGGTGATAGTCGTCGGCGCCCGGCTCGAACTCGTGCACGCGATTGACGACCTGTGGTGGCCCGGACCCAGCATCACCAGAAGAGTCTGCTAGGCCTCGACCGAGGCCGATGACTGCCCACAAAAGGAGTGGAAACACCCCTTTCATGAGCATTTTGTTTTGGGCGAGATTCGATTATGGCTTGAAAGTGTGTGTGAAGCACTTTTCAACCCATTGTCAGAGATTCAGAGGAGAGGGCAGGAAGCTCTCATGGCTTTATATACGCCTCGACATCTTGAACAACACCACAACAGCTTTTCGAGCCGCCCCCTTCCCAAAAGTTGACCAACATGAAAATTTCCAAGGAAACGACGTCCTCGTCGGTGGGTGACCAGGAGGGGCCGGCAAGCAGTTTGTTCAACGGGGTCAGGTGTTGTTTCCTTTGTCACATCGCGTAAGACAGCTAAAACTTTTTACATGAAACTGCAATGTCGACCAGTTTCTATATCCTTTTCGTTCAGCCTTGTGGCCGGTTTGCTTTCGATACTTGGCGTCTGTACACGCCGATACTCCGGTCCGTTCGAAACTGTTGTACAACTGGCAGGCATTGAGCGATGGTTGGTTGCCTTAAAAACACTGGGACAGTGGCGGGAATCACCCAATAATGAGCTTTGGTGAAAAGCGTTGTATGGCGTACACAAACCCCGCCCTAAAACCAATGGAGTGTCTAAAGGCTTGTATTATTTAAGTACGTGCGTACCGTGGAGTATAATGCTTATATAAACGACAATCAAGGGCAAAGGAGTTTCTTCAAGGCTAATAGGATAAGCGAGGTAAAGTCACGGCCCCAAGCCTGCCTGACGACGCTTAACCTAATCCGGAATCGTGACCTTCGAGCAAAAGCCACGGGCCCGTCCTGACCGTTAGTACCTTATGTAAAACCTGATTCGAAGGTTAGCAAAGACAGCCTGTTTCGGGTGGGGGTATGGGGAAGGACCATGCAGCCCCAAAAAAACCTGTTATTATCGACCTTCAACGCCCACTTTTTCAAGTCTACGAGAGGCTGCTTGTCACAAGTCCCCCATATCATAGCGTAACGCAAAAACATTTTTCAACATGGCCCCCAATTCTCCCTGGCCCCCAATTCTCCCTGGCCCCCAATTCTCCCTGGCCCCCTCCTTGTGGGTTACGGTCAGTAGAAATGGAAGTGTGAGGATCACAATTATCATATCACACACATAAGTTCAGACTCGTCGTCTATTGTCTGTTGACTTGTCTACCGTGACAATAATAGAATAGGTTGAGCAGGATTCTCCGTGTCACGCATGCCGCGGTTTCAGTCAGTCAGTCAGTCAAATCAAATCACGCGCCGATGATCTATAAACCTTCGATACATACATACATTCGATGGGGCTAGCTTGTACCTGCGTGGATCCTGAGGTGTAGATGTATTAGATGTAGACTCACCCTTCGGTGTACACTGTACACTATAGATGTAGGTGTTGTTGTTGTGTAGTAGTCACCAGTGTACAATTACATAACAATAGTAATACTACTACAACTACAACTATAAAGAGGGCAACGGAGCAAGAATATTGAACGGCGAGGGGGCATGGTGTAAATAATGCACGTCAGTGACGATTGGGGGATGCAATAGGCTGTCGACTGTAGACTTGCAAGTTGCGTAGGAAGTTAAGGATCGTCAGGTCTGGGGTTCAAGCTTCACATTCTTCTTTCTCTATATGTGCTGTGCTTTACCGCTTCTGCTGGGACCGGGGTAGATACTTCCATCGTAGTGTACTCCGTACTATAGCTGAGAAGTGCGGAAATTGAGGTTTGCTGCGAAGAACGACTGACGACGGCTTTCCAGCTAGAGGTCTAAGCAGTTTCCCGGCAACCAAAAGACTACGCATCAAGATCTCGAATAGGACAATGCTCAATCACTATGACTTGCAAGAATTGACGTTGGCTTGAATATCTACATTTCAAAATGCGAACATGCGACCAGCCTTAGCAAGGTCTTCGCTGCTGATCCTGCAACTGCAATGCCCTCGCTCAAACGCTCAAGGTCAAGACTACAACGCCAAGTACTGTTACAAGAACGCTCTCTTTTTACGCGGCGTTTGTGTGCAACACAATTGCGCCTCTTCCTTTCGGCCAAAATTGATATCATCAGTACGGCGGCCGCATCATCTTGTTCGTGCCCCCGACGCTGACCTTCTGGCTCTGCTCAATCTCTTCCTCGGCAGGAGTGTCAATTTTGATACTGGCAAGCAACTGGTTCAAGTCTGTCTTTCTTCCAGCCGACCAGGTGTTCGCACCGCCAGCACCGCCAACCGTCCTTGGCACACGCTTTTTAGCTTTTTCAGAGCGAGGCAATGTGTTTGTCGAGGCGGCGTCGGGCCCAGAAGGCAAACCATCAGGTTGTGTTCTCTCCACAGGCGTCTGGGCGGAGACAGCTGAAGGCTGCTCTGGGCGTACTGGGCTCGCATCTCTGGGCCAAGTCCCGGCCATTGGCAGATTGAGTGTGCTTGGGATTTTCGGAACAGGCGGAATATCAGCGTCGAGTTGTGGATTGGACGAAACCGTGACCTGTTGGTGGATGCTTGATCCAGCTGGGGTGATGTTTCCAGCTGTAGGTTTTGGCTCTGTATTCGTTGTCGACTTCTCCCCAGGATCGGTATCTACTAACGAATCATCGTCTGCAGGATTCCAGCTGACCATACTTTCACTGCCACTGCTCCGCATACTCTGTCTGGATCCGTTTCGGGGTTTACGCATGGGACTAGGACGGCGTAGCTCGCCATTGGTACCTGCTAGTGCCCGTTTGAGATCGGCCACGCGCATGGTAGAATCGCGACTCGATGTCTCAGCATCGCGGAGAGAGCTGACCGTGCTGAAGTTGCGAGTCCTGGGCAACGTTGCCAGTCCACCTGACAATGGATTCGCTTGGGCTAGCTCTTGTTCTTGCGGCGAATTGCGGCCGCTCGCTCCGTTCAGTCGGTGATTCACGGAGAGATGCTGTCTCGCCGTCGACGAGGGAGCGGTCCGAGAGCCAGAGAGAGAAGGGTTACTTTCTTTATCGATCGACGCCATGCACGCTTCGCGAGACCAGCTGCCACACATCTCGTCCTTGATCTTCTGAGGTATTTGATGCTCGCGCGAAGGTTTGTGAATTGGCGCTGCGTTGTAGCCATACCCGAAGCCAAGAGTTGGGACCGAGAAGACTCTACCTGGTGACGCTGGAGGCGACGAGGGTGGTGCCACGAGTGAGACGTCGTAGGCCGTGGCGACTTCTTCTACAAACACACTGATATTGAGGAAGGGTTTGATGGCGTCAACCGCGTCCTTTTGAACGTCAGAATGTTCGTCAGTCGGCGCGTTGACCGTCGAGAGGCGTGCGATATTCGAGGGAGGGAACTTGATTTTGTCGTACCAGCAACCGAATCGTTTACGCCTTGAGATCTCTGCATTGACTTCGTGGCCAACTTGGGAGCTTTCGAAATCAAACTTCTCAGCTATTGCCCACAGATATCCGTGGACTAGACTTGCAGTTCTGACCTTTGCGGTGGGGGAGTGGGTATTCGCATTGAGGACAGTTCCTTGGAGATTGAGCACCATCGGAAGGCCAACACGAATAGCATTGACACCCAACCGCTCTACTAGGATCCACAAGAGAAGGAACAAGAGGAGGATCGCTGGCTCGTGTTCAGCCTTGCCAATAGCTTCGTCGTAGATTGCAATATGCAGAAGTTGCAAGAAGGTTGACTTGGTCTGCCTGTCCACTCCCTTTCGAGATGCATTTGACACGGCACGTTTGGCCATTGGGACATCACCGTTGGCTTGGCCTTCTTTCTTGTTGGACTTGGCCCTTCGGGGACCGTCGTGCGGTAGCAACATGTCAGATTTGTTGGTTTCCAGTCGAAGCCAGGTGACGAGTGCGTCAACATAAGCGGCTCGTACTTCGGGATCATCGTCCTTGAGAAGCCACTGGGTACCCTCCCACACCTGCACCCCAACTCGGCTTCGAACTTCAGCTGACGCACCAGCGGTCGTTCTCCGGCTACTTGATGTCAGTAGAATGTCCTTTACAGCCTTCAGAGCGACTACTCTTGCAGTCGCAAAGGAGAAGAAGCCATCGGTTGCAGGGTCCTCTCGCAAGTTTGCAGACTCTGCAATGGCTTTGGTCGCACTGGCCGGGTCGTTGACCGCGGCTGCAGCAGTTGAGACGTCCGACGTTGCAGAGGGTTTCAATCTGGCCATAATAGCGGTCAGCATGTCGGATATCTGATCGGTATAGTAGATGTGTGTTGCCAGGTCGCTGATGCATCTCTGCAACATCAAAAGCAATTCCTTCCTGGTTGGTGAAGGCGAGGTCTCTCTGGCATCTGCAACCTTTCCTCGTTCAGGCTTGGTCATTGCGGCGTTAGGGTCAAATGAGGTTACGAGATCCTTGTAGATACCGAGGGTGTCCGACTGTGTCGGCAGTGGCACTGCGTTCGAATTGCGAGAGCCGAGCTGCAGGAGAAGAAGGGTGTGCTGAATTAATCTAAGTAGTATATCCATCACGCTCAGACCGATCAGGTTGATGTCGGATTGGAGAAGCCAATCAACCAGACTGGCCAGCATGAGCTGCTTGTCGAGAAGCCGCTCGACAATCGGAGTCCTGACCAGGGTTTCGACGGTGGTAGTGACGATGATGAAACGGTCTTGAACGGGTGTCCATCGCGCAATGGTCTCGAACAGGGTGGTGGCCCAGTCAGGAGCAAGACTCGCTTGCGAATTGGCCCTGTCCCACGGTCGCGGTCTCTCTCTTGTCGCAACGTACCTCAACACCATGGCGGTGGCAAGGCGGACTTGCGACCTGCTGGCGCCGGTACTGACAGAAAAGATCTGCTTCAAACAGCGAATGGCCAACACACGAACCTCCTCTTCTGCAATTTTATCGGCATCGGCTGTGGTTTCCGAGGCCATGGCTGGGTCTGTGGCCACCTCATCGACACTGGGTACAGTGGCACTGCTCATTCTACGCTTGCGTGCAAACTCGACGCTCAACTTTTCCCCGGTTGAGGCTCTGTGCTGCAAGGGAGCCAAGCTTCCTCCTTTTTCGAGGTCGAGATTGCCCAGAATGACGGGTATGACAGTATTTAGCTGATCGGCCGTGTCGACAGCCAGCGCGTCCGAGCCCACGACGGCCCGAATGACCTTCAGTGCGATCGTCCGACGGCGGGTTGCGACCGGTACTGACTGGACCGGCTGTGTATCAGCTGCACCTTGGAGGGACCCAAAGGCAGCATACTCTTCGATGATGGATTTGTACTGTCTCGTTCGTCCTTGGTCGGCGGCAAGAGAGGCTGCATCGACGTATTTGCAGTAGGATTCAAAGGTTGGGACTGACTCCTCGACCATGTTGATGTCCTTGGACCCAAGGACGATGGTGAGAATGGACAGCACGGAGCCGGCATAGAGAGGAAGGTCTCGAGGGGCTTTCTCGATGATGGAGGTCAGGATCTGAAGGGTGACTTGCACGTTGCTGCCAAGTGTCAGCATTCGCCCAGGGGATGACATCTTTAACCATCATATTCACCCCAGCTTGTTTCGCCAGACATCACTGGCCGTCTTCTTCTCCAGAAAGGCGCCCAGCTTCTGCAGTTTGCTCCTCCTGGTGCTGGCATAGTAGAGCAGGTAGCTGAGCTCGCTGGAATTCGGCTTGACCTCCTGGACATTCTTTTGATATTTGGGGTAGCACCGTAGCACCAGCACCTGGTGTTTTGGCCGGCACTTCTCACGGGCGCCGTGAATAGGATGCAGCAGGGCACTCATCGTTTATCGCACACCACGATTGAATCGCCTCGACGGGGCTCGACGGCCTCTCTATCGCGTGTCGACACCTGGTCGCTACCGGCTCATCGTGTGTGTTGTTTTTTTGCGCTACCTTGAAACTCACCAGACACGCTAACCGACATGGGCTGAGAAACAATGGAATGTAAATGAAACGTGGTGTGGAGGGAAGATAAGATTGCTATGATGGTGGTGTTGTCGGGATCGTAATTTCTGGAGACGACTTGCGAGCGACAGAGCTAATAATGCTAGGCGTTCTGCTTTCCTTAGCGCGCTAATAATCCTCATTAGAAGGATGGAGTGCTAGTGCTTGCAGGCTCAAATGCCATGACGCACTGGCAGCCTCGGCAGCTGATCAGGAGCCCGTGGAGCCCCCATCTATGAGCTGCCTGAGGCAAAACTGACATCACGTGCTGTAATCTCATTTGTACTTTGAGTCAGGTTTCTAGTTAGTGCGTGAATATCCAGCATTTGGTGAGATCTATCCTATCCGGTTTCTATCCTATTCTGTGTCCTCATTTCTCCAATCCGACTTCGCGTTTGACCTCATGATTCGTAGATGGTAATGTCATCATTGTTTGTCATGTGGTTCCAACATCATCATCACCATCCCTCCCAAAACTCGGCTTGGTGTCCTCAATCTCAGACCTGTCTGATGTGCAGTCGAATGCGCTCCAACCAGAGGAGAATGTCGTCGACCCCACAATCTCGAGATCTCGCATAACCAGTCAGGAACTTGATGTGCGAGGGAAGCTCATTTGTAGCTTGCTCAACGCTCGCAATATCCAGAAAGTGTGCAAGCTCCATCTTCATCAATGTTCGAGGAAAGTGTGCCGCCATCATGGGCGTGATTCCATCTTCTTGCCATTGGTGGATCGAAACTACCTCTTTGAGAAGAGTGACCAAGTACACCACATCGACGTCAATATCTTCTGTATCATTGTGCGACACAGTGGAATGCTGCGTCATCCATGATGCGTTCTGCATGTATTCTTGCACCTTCTGTCGTAGCTCGTGATCAGCCACGGTTGGGTACATTCCCAGCAGAGTCAGTGCTGGGTGGAAAAAGTCCATCATTGCTTCATAGCCAATCGCTAGGTTCGCCTCAAGCATGATTCGTTTGAGTCGCAAAATTGCATGAGGATTAGCCATGCTACGGAGCCTGGGCCATAACGTAGCAATCTCGTGTGCCACAAGCTCTGCTTCGCGTCCGCCGATCTCACGATCCGCGATGGTAAAATGCGAAAGTCCTCGAGCCTGATTGCGCGGAATGCGACTGGCTGATGCTGCTTTAGTGAGGCTGGCTTTGACTTGTTGGCTCACTCGCGAGCTTCGACTAGCACGGATAGCACCAAGGATGCCGCGGCTCTCTGGGTTGAGAGATATTCTGAGCCGTGTCACCACTCCCGATTGTCGCTCTGGCCCGCTGACCGAGTATTGTGTTTCAGCAAACGACTCGAGAAAAGTTGCCAGGTCAAGAACAAGCTCAAAACTATCCCCATGCAACACATCTTCATCGGGCTCCGCACCGGCCGACACTCCCCCCTCCTCTTCAGCTTCTTCTCTTTTTATGGCACGTATCGTCGACCGTCGCCGTTTACGAGGACGGACCGACTCTCCCTCATCGTCGTAGGCGCGGGCTAGGCGTTGGTCGGGTGGTGTCAGCGCAGAAGCTTTGTCAATGATGACTTGGTTCCAGTTCTTGTTTCGGTGAGTCGAACGGGACCCTGCGCTGGCTCGGAACTCCCACCGATAGAATATTCGTTCATGAGTGAGAAGGACAGGCTGACATAGGCCGCTACGGGGCATAATAAGCCCAAAAAGCCGAACCGATGTCCCTGTGTTTTCCTTGATGGGCGTCACAACGAGAATAGGTGTCCGCACCTCTTTCCATAATATCAGGTTTTCTGGTGCAGGCGGACTCTCTCCAACCAGCTCATTCTCCGAGTATCTCGTGAAGTCCTTGTTCCCACTAGCGATGGGTTCATCCTCTTGGAATGCGTAGCCCACCACTAGATATTGAGCCACCGACCGATCCGTGTCGGCAAGACCGTGTTGGAGTTCGCGAGATGTATATGTAAGATCTTCACGATAGATCTGGCCGGTATTTGCACGCTGAAGTTCTTTGATTTTTGCCCCAAATCCTCCTTTCACCATGGTCGGTTGGTATGCATTGATGACCTCGAATGTGCCACGCGATGTCATGCCATCCTGTAACGCCCAGCCATGGACGTTGAACGCGAGATTCGATATTTGTGGAGGAGAAGTTGGATGTAGAATGCCGGGCGCATTGTTCGTTGTTTGCTTGCGCACATACGGTCGCTTTTCTTTCCGCGAAGACCCAGGAGTTGGGTCAGGGCTCATTGACATTCTCGGGAACTAATGGCAGTCAGTTTGACCAATGTTTGGACGAAGGTTGAAGAACTTGTTGGAACAATCTCTCGTTGAGCATTGGGAAAGGAACCAGGATCGGCTGTGCCGTGCTGAAGGTTGTTTATGAATGTTCTGAAGCGGGAAAGATGTAGTTTGTGGATGGTTGCGAGGCCGACAATGAATGTTTACAGTTTTGAAGTGGCGGCGAGGAAAGTGTCTGCTGTGAGTGACTTTGGCATTGAGACAATGAGACTGGTGTGCCAACGAACGAATCAACAAAGTCAACCCCAGAAGAATTTTCACTGTTCACAAACGGAACTGTGATTTCAGGAGGTGCTTCACAACCATCCTGTCACTCGACAAGGCCTCTGCAGAGACATTGGGAGGTCGAGAGTTTCCCTCAAGCCTGCACTCTCATAGTGAATCATTGGGTCAGCATGTAATAGTCGTGTGGTTGGGTTCTGTTGTCCTGTGAACAGTGAACACACAAGCCATGACAGTGTCCCGTCTCTTGCCATCCATCCTTACCCATGACCATCCCCAAAACTTTCGGCCTTGCAAAAAGCCATCATTCAATCGATGCAATTTCACTAGCCATCAGAACATCGCAAATACTGCCTCGCCTTCACTAACTCCTTACCCAACTCCAGCACGCTATTTGATATTAATAGGCCGTGATAGATCATATCTGGAGGGAGGTTTGCGGTGAAGCCATTTGGTTCTCATAGGACTGACTGTGCCACACGAATAAACGCCACCATTTGTCTCATTTGTTGGTGAATGAGAAATTTTTGGTAGGTTTTCGGCAGCAAATGGCAAGGAGAACAAACACAGAAGTGGCTACTTTTTATCTCAGATCCTCCCTGGATATGTCGTGTCATGGTCTCGCTTACAACTCCTGCGATGCATCCACAACCAGTTCAAAGACAACATAAATGTGCAAAGAAACAAATGCTCGTGGGCTCCTTCGCATCACTAAGTCTCTTTGGAAAGTGCGAGTCCGAGGCGACAACTTGATTTATGTCAAACCAATTCTTGCAATGTGCAAGGTGGTGAAGAATCCACGGGTTTACGGATTGGGTTCGATTCGCCAAGCCACTAGTCTCTATCCAGTGATGTTTGGGGAGCTCAACAATCAATCAGCGGTTCTTTGGCAATGTCAAAACCAAGTTTAGAGATCGAATTGTCTTTGATATGCCTCCAGCCCCTATTAGGGGCAATCCTCCGACTTTGTGAGATGGTCGGTTTCAAATCGCCATCAAGCCTTTCTTCCCTCGAGTGACCATTCCGTCGAGCTTCCCTTGGCCTCCCTTTGACCTCTTTGCATGGTCAGCTTTCATTGCCTTTCGGGGATGTTCATCGTCTGTTGCATCGCCGACATCAGCATTCACTCCATCGTCGTCTTCATGTTCGTCCGACGTTCTCATCCGCTTTTTCGACTTCGAAACCTTTCCACCAGTCTCACCCTTGACCGTCTTACCATCGGTGTAATTAAACATTTTCTTCCACTCCCCATTAAGTACCCTCTCATCATCACCATAGATATGGGCATCATACGCTTCCTTCATCTTATCAAGGCAGGACTGCCTCGTCTCGCTGAAATCAAACATCGGCTTGGGATACTTTGCCATACCTCCACTCTCCTTGTCTGTGCCATCTCCAGTAATCTGACACCCCCATTTCTTCTGGTCTGCAATCGGTGCTTTGTGAGGTTCGTAGATATACCTGCTACCAAACTTCGCCAGTTCTGGCACGTATCTGCGCACGAAATTGCCTTCCGGGTCCCACTTCTTACCAAACGCGATCGGACTGTAGACCCTGGTGAACTGGCTGAAAAAAGCGGTACAACTCAACCTAACCATAGTATCAGCAACAGGTCAGCACTCAAGAAAACTTGAAAAATAAAAACTTGCCACATCCAATTTCCCACATTGCAAGCAGTTTCATGGTCAATCAGCCACTCCTCAAAAACCTCAGCGCCTCTTTCCCAGCTCACATAACATCCTCCTCTCGTTAGAAAACAGGCCACGGAATGCCTGCCCAAATGATGAATCCAGCCTTCCTGCTTTAACTGCCGCATCAGCGCGTCGATCCAGGGGAAACCCGTCCGACCATCCTTCCATCGTCGGAAATACTCCTCAGCCTTCTCGTCATCAACATTGTATGTGCCGTCGAGTAAATGCTCACCGACTGGTGTCTTCGAATAGTTACTTTGTAGATGCCATGGAATAAACCTTGCCACGGGATTCCCTTCCGTCTGTGCAAAAGCATACCCCAACGCCGCCTGCGCTGCAAAATACATGTCTCGAAAGAGTAGTTGACCAGGGAAATTCACCGGCTCAGCGGCGTTCTGCTTGCCAGCTTTCTTCCTCTTCTCAAATACCTCCTGTACATCCCACCAGAATTTGCGCACACTCAACGTCCCGAAATGATGGTGTGGGCTCAACAAGGTCGTGCTCTGCGGCTCAAAATCCGCGGGGCTGCTCTTGGGTTTCTCAAAAGTCCCTGTGTATTCTTCGTCGTCATCGATGTACTTCTTCAGCAATCTCAATGCTTCTCTTTCGCCTCCCTTGTGCGGACTCGTGGCAGTCTTCGGATCAATCCCCATCTCCTCCAGTGTAACCACAGCAAAATCATTATTGGGACCTGCAATCTTAAGGTAGTGGTTTTCCTGTTTCTTCATGCTCCTGTGCGCACCATTGAAGTCAGGCGCCCGCTCTGGCACATCATGCTGAAACGCCTTGTCCTCGCTCAAATCCATTTCCGCCGGACTCAACGGATCCGGCAGACTCTCAGGCGTAGGCACACACTTCCTAGGCTGACCCTTCGCTCCTCCATCTCCTGGATCGATCTGCTCTGCCGCCTTCACGACCTGGTTCATACTCATTGTCGGCTTGCCATTGTTCTTCCTGACAAGTTCATCGGGATCGAAAAGAGTCCTTCCCACGACACTGACGACTCTCACTCCGCGTCCAAGCTCCTTGCTCAGCTCCTCAACCTGCTCCGTCACCGCTTGGTCCCGTGTCCGTGCATAGGCATCCGTATCCTTCTCAAACACAAGCACATCAATCTTCCACTTGCGGACAAGCTTCGCAATTACGCTGGTGGGGGCCTCACGCACCACATGCAGCTTCTGCTTGGGATTGAGCTCCTTCAGTCGCTCGCTTAGCACGCTCTGGCTCTCTATGAGAAATTTCCAGCGGTTCGGCCCCACGCGGGCTCGGTAGACATAATGCGGATCCCACGTCCAGATAGGGATGAATACTGAGGGGTCCAGCGAGAGCGCATGGTGCAGAGCAGGCGAGTCGTGGATGCGGAGGTCAGTGCGGAACCAGTACAAGACACGAGGGCCATCTTTGTTCTGGCTTGCTCGCGAGTGCTTGACTTTCGGGCCTGATTTGGATTGTGTTGGTGATGTGGGTGGCGAAGACTGAGCCTCAGGTTGAGATTTCTCCTTGCTTGAGGACTTTTTGAACTTTGGGGGCATAGTGTCGTGTTAATTAGCTATACCTCGTGGTTTGAAACGTCGAATTCATATCAATTGACAACAGACAATAGTTTTACCTTCCCACGTGTAGCTGGAGAGGCGGAGGTAAGTTTTATATACAATGATTCAGAAGAAATGTCACATCTCCTCGCAATAATGGACTTTTCCTCTTCAAGGGAGTTTCGAAAGCTACTCCGATTTTCGTATAACCACTACCAAAGCGAATGTTTAGGAAAAGCAGAAGCAACTTCAGGGAGCACGGCCAGGTGTAGGTGTACTTCTCATTCAAGTACCTGCATAAGTCATGACGCTATGTGTGAGATGACGCTTACTTCAATCAGCTAGCACAAGATCTGAGGTTGGCCAATAGAAATTACAGTTCATTTCTTTTCGCTTGCAAATACAGAACAAACCATTATCGTAAGTCTTCGTGAGTTATTTCCATTGGAGGGGAAAAGGTCGTCAATTGGTCAACGCTATGCGACTTATGCATGAACAGTTCATCTCGCATTCGTAACTCGCTAACATCGTCACGGGTCGTCAGAGCCGACAAAACTGCTTTTGTGTTTCAATACCAAAGAACTCTCACCCCGTTCATGGAGCTTGTGTTGTATGCGACAGTGGTCCATGCTGCCAGTCCTGCCACGTTGGCCTGCCGCTTACGTAGCCTGAAGCGGCAGCAGATGACTGTGTCTGTGGTTGAGGGGGTGCAGCACTGACTGGTGCCCCAGGGACGCTAGCAGGAGCGGAGCTCGGCTGAACGGGGTATGAGCTTGGCTGCGCGGGAGGTGGCGTGGAGACAACAGGTGGGCTTGTTTGGGATGGCGGAGGAGCTGAGCCCGCTGTGTTCAAGATTCCAGTCAGAGGCAGGTTGCGGCTGGAGCCACCAACATAGAGTGTGGGGTTCTCGACTTGGATCCAGTTCTGGCTGACGGTGTCCCAAACAGAAATGTCCTTTCTGGTCAGCTCCGCGTAGAACGTCGCAGTCGCACCGGCGGCAATGGTGAGTCGGTCAAATCCTCGGAGAACACGCGGGGGTTCGCCAGGCCCCAGTCCTATGTAAAGCTGCGCGACTTCGTCACCTGCAACGTTGCCGGTGTTTGTGATGGTAGCTTGGACCGTTGCGACAACCTCGTACAAACCAGGATTGCCGCCGGGCGCGCCTCCAGCAGGGTGGAGGGGTTGTGGACTGGCATCCGTGGCGCCTGGTGGGAGGTATTGATCTGCTGGTAGACCATAGTCGTCGTCTCCAGAAGCAGCTGCGAAGTCGGTGCTATTCAAGTATGGGTAGATGTACAGCGGCACGCGGTCGATGTTGCTCGGGAATACATAATCTTCAGCATTGGTATCGATAGTACCAAAGGTTGGTGCGGCATCAGTTTCACCCGCTGTAGGAGTATAAGTGTTGGGGCTCACCGCAGAAACTCTCAAGTCAGAATAAGCGAAGGTGGTGTAGCTGAGGCCGAACCCAAACTCGTAAATGGGTGTAATGCCGAGTGCGTCGAATGCACGGTAGTCGATCAGCAAGCCTTCTGGATAATCTGACTGTGGCGCCCCAAATTGGCCATTATTTGGTTCAGTCAGAATCTGGGTGTTATATTGGTCCTCGCGAGCCATGGTGAACGGAAGCTTGCCACCCGGATTGACTTGTCCATAGAGTACATCAACAATTGCATTGCCACTTTCCTGACCAGGCAGACCAGCCCACAGAATGGCAGTGACGTTCTCATTGTCATACCAAGCAGATACATCAATCGCACCGACTGAATGAATAACCACGATCGTGTTATTGCAGACGGATGTCACATTCTGGATCACACGGTCGCCGTCGTGCCAAGCAGTTAGATTATTGCGATCTCCCTCGTTGCCATCAACGCTGATGTAGCCCTCGCCTGAATCTGAGTTGACGAAAACGATCGAGACGCTGGCTTGTTTTGCAGTCTTGATGATTTGCTGATCAGCATAGTTGTCGGTAACGGCGAAGACAGTGCCTTTTCCGGTGCTGAGAATATAGTTCTGAATTGCTTGTTCTGGCGTCACTAGGTAGGGAAAGTCTGCAGTTCCTGACCCCCAACCCATAGCCAGGGTGCCGTTATCGCAGCCATGGTCTGGACAGCCATTGGCACCATATGCATTGCTTCCAGCATCCTCGCCAATGATGGCAGTCCATTTTTCATTTCCGCTCAAAGGCAAGGCGCCTTCATTCTTGAGAAGGACGGTCGATGCCTGGCCGATAGTTCGAATAAGCGATGCGTGATCATCCCTGACATCGATGTGCAGGTTGATCAAACCTATTTCAGACTCCACGGCAGCATGAATTGGGCCATACGTATCCCGCGACCAGGAATCGAAATTGGTGGGAACGGCGACTGTGTCGCGGCCGACGTAGTAGTAGGCAGCCATGATGCGTACAGCCATGTCGTCGATCCGATACTGCGGGACTGTGCCGTTCAACACGGCAATAGTCAGATTTGTGCCCCCTAGAGGAGCGTTAGCACACGGTCCATTTTGAAGAAAATATGGGAAGAGCAGGTGGGGTAGGTATTCTCAAAATGGACTGCTTTATATGTTCTGTAGGACCAGATGGAAGTGTGGCTGGGAGCATCATTTTGGCAACAATGCTGCTGGTTGGTCTTGATTGAGAGGGCAGGGTGCTGGTTTACTTACAGAAGGACTCGCCAGTCAAAAAGGTGGTGTCACCGGGCATTGACATGTCCTCGCCTGCGAGTGCCACGCTCACTCCGGCATGTTGAGCTTGCCAGTCGGACATAATGAAGCCTTGGAAGTCGAGTTCGCCCTTGAGGAGGTAGTTCATGGTATAAGAATTTTGGCAACCGTAGGAGTTGTTGATCTGGTTGTACGAACACATGATCGAGCCAGTTCCAGCTCTAACGGCGTCGGCGAATGGCCACAAGTACAACTCGTGCATAGTCTTGTCATCAACATTTTCACTCAAGGATTCCGTGATGTTGTAGCCATAGCCTCGAGCTTCAGGGTCCTGTCTAAAATGCTCTTGCTCGTTCATGATAAAGTGCTTTGTGCATGCGATCACGCCCGCAGATTGGATCCCCTGGATGGTTGGTGCAATCAGCTGGCCGGTAAGGTAAGGGTCGGGAGCAAATCCTTCCCAGTTCCGACCGCCTCTGGGATCGCGACCCAGAGGCCCACAAACAGGACCCAGCTGGACGTCGACCCCTTTATCTCTGTGTTCTGAGCCCATTGCTACACCACGCGCATACGCCAGGCTACGGTCCCAGGTGGCTGCGACATTGACACCGGCGGGAAAAGCAGAAACATAGTCGGCGAATCGTATTCCAAGGGGCGAGTCTTGCATGCACAGGGAAGGGAAGCCCAATCGAGGGATGGAACCAACATTTCCCACACATTTTTCACCTTCCCAGCCGACACCTGTTGTCAAGTTGACTTTCTCAGCAAGCGTCAGCCGAGATACGAAAGCTCTTGCTTTTTCGTAGGCGTCTGACCAATTCCCCGAACCTCGCCCCCATGGTGAAGGGTACTTGGGAGGGGAATGTGCGAGTGTGCCGTTGTATTCGGTGAAGGGTACTATCGTTTGACGCTTTGCAAACGTTTCGGATTGTGCGACTGGCTTTTGGTCAAGTCAGTTAACGAGTCATCACACAGTGGGAGATGAGGAACAGCTTGGCGTTGGCCGATAGCTTAGCCTCATTGCCAGGGTGTCGGAAAGACTTACCGACGCGGAACCTAGAACGGCCAAGATGGTGGGCACCGCCACAAGATTTGCAAGCCTCATCTTAGATAAGGTCGACGATTAACCCCCCGTAGGCAGAACAAATTTCAAACAACTTCTCACTATTGAGCTCAGTGTTCACATGTCTGCAAACATCGAAATCCGGGAGCTAGCCGGTCAAATATAAAACGAGAAGGAAAAAGGGTTGCATCGTGAAATTTGGTCATTTAACAAGACAGCGATCAGCATTTCACTCTTCCAAACCGTCCAAGCTGTCAACTAAAAAAAATTATGTGGAACACTCACTCGGATCAACGTCAGCGACAGTCACGGAAGCCAGGGACATCTTGCGGAGATGACTTGCACTAATAGACGTCAGAACCTATGAGAGTGCTGCCAGGTCTCCCACACCTTGTCTCCCCGCAAAACCACCAACTGACCTACCCGGAAAAGGGAGTGAGTAAATAAATTTTGGTGGATCCCCGCGCTCGGTACATGCTTTTGGAAGTGCCCGTGTGCACAATCCGGCTCCACCCGCACGAAGCGAAGTATCACAAACTGCAAACAGCGTGATCCCTCACCATGCAGTCGGATTGTGGTGCAAGCTGGGGGACGTTATGCACAATTATCAAGGCCCGCACTTGCACTCCATCTGCGACGTAAAAAACCACCTCGAGCGCCAAGTCTTTCATTCGACATCGATGGCACTTTTAGCGTTTTATTACCATCAGGACGAGGATTCTGTTGCTGCGAGGTCTGGGTGCAATGCCTTACGTAGAGCAGTGTTTGCACTGTCAATGTAGTTCTCTACCTCTCTGCGACTTCGAAGTCTTTTCTTCAGGGAGCTTGCAGGCGTGGTGTCGTCACAACAGTCTGAACGATGATGTGGTAGTGCAGCTCGTCCTTCGGTGCAGATCAAAAATGGTCCTTGCATGGATTCATGCCGAATTCTGGGGACCCACGGAGCCGCAATTTAACCCTAGAAGACCACCGAAGACATACTCGATACTGTCACACTTCTCACGACCTCTTCAGGTAGATTACCCCACAGTCACATCGCTTTTCGCATGGCCTTTCTCGCCTGAAGCGGATTTGCTCGAGGGAGTAACCCTCTGGGAGCAAGCTGCATTGGCAAAGTAGACTCGTGGTTAGGACGGCTGGTAAACGGACATGAACATTGTCCCCATAATCCGCATGAGGCAAAAATCTGTTGGTCACACGCAGGGATTCAGGCCAAGGTGGGATTCGACCTTCAGATGCAACGCCAAATCGAGCAGTAAGAAGCATCACCGTCCGGAATTCCGCTGCCGTACCAAGTCAGTTCGTCATCACTTAGCAGCATCTCTCACCTCGAGCCGACAAGTGGACAATGGAATATATTGTCCAGCTAAGTCAACGGTTAACCTCATGACCACGTGAGCAGAGTGTACCACAAAGAAATTCCATGATTAAACCCGTGCTTATGTCATCTCTTCTCGAGATGTCAGCTCACAACTAAAGGGAAACGATGATAATGCGGTTCCCGCGGCAACGAGGATCTGTTGACATCTGGGCATGCTCGACTTTCCAGTCCCGACAACGTGAAATCTGCCCACTGGCTGGCGGCCCGGATCAGAAGGATGCTCTGACGTAAAGACGAGCGTACTCACCCTATCAAGACGAGTGTATACCTGGGTACTGAACTACCCCAACCACCTGGTTTCTTGTAAGACTTTGCGACCGCTATCACAATCTGTGTATTTGCTCCCATTACATCGCACTTCAATAGCGCATTAGTAGGCGACGTGCGACCATCGTTCGAAGAAGTGACCGGTGTCTATTTTGCAACTTTGCGATCCCCGCGCGACAGTCAAGACACTCGAAAACACAATCCCTAAGGCAGTCAAAGCGACAGGCGACTACTCCGTACTTGGTCCTTTCCAAGTCAGCATTAAACCTGCGTCGCAAGGACTGTTGAAGGACAAACAATAAAGATGGTATCAACGCGCCATCACCCGCGATCTTTTCCGCCACCGACAGAGGCGCGCACAAGCAACATAAGCACCACAAGCCCATCCAAACGCCCACCACAGACACCGACCTCCACAACATTCTCGTCCAAGCCGACGCCAGACTCCCCTCCTCCAGCCTCGACACGGCGCACCACCTCCAGCAAGCGCAAATCAAGTCTCCCTGCCCCCAAAACAGAAGAAGACGAGATCAAACAAATCACCGAAGAGGCAGTGCAGAAGGTAGAAGAGATGTCCTCGGCCCTGACTCCTTCGACGACCAAACCCCGAGTCCGCTCACCACGCACACGGGCATCACAGTCCAAGACCTCGCGCTCTCGCTCTCGCTCCGACACCAGCTACTCGCACACTCCCCCACCCATCCTGATCCCCTGGCTCCTACTCACGCTGCCCCTAGTAACCTGGGACTGCGGCTACGTCCTGGGCCGACCACACACGATGCGCAGCGGCAACCTGGTGCACGACTACATCTTCAAGCCGTACGCCTTCTACGGCACCGTCGACCACCTGTACGGCTGGCCGGCGTGGGACGAGCGCAACGGCTTCACGGCGGCCCAGGGCGCGATGAACGTCGTCGAGACCGCGCTGTCCATCTACTATCTGGTGGTGATTGGCAGCCACGTCACCAGCGGCGACGGCTTCGTGCGCGGCGTCGCGGCGAAAAGCCTCAACGTGTTGTTCGCTCGCCAAGACGCCAAGGGCCGCCGGGACAAGCTAGTGATCGCGGGAGGCAGGGGGGTCGCGCTGGCCGTGCTGCTGCTGTTCGTGGGGATGGTCATGACGGCGAGCAAGACGGTCATCTATTTGCTCAACGAGCATTTCAGTGGCTGGTCGCATCTGCGCCACAACGACTGGCTGTTGTTGGCCATGTGGGTCGCTCTGAATACGCCGTGGATCTTTGTGCCTGCGTATTGTGCGTGGGTGTTGGGCCAGGAGATTCTAGAGACTATGATTGCCAAGGGACGTCGCACTTCTCCTGCTACTACTATTGCTACTGAGTAGTGGGTTAGCCTTGTTTTAACGTTGAAAATGATAGTGTAAATGAAAGTTTGCAAAAGACCCTCAAGGACAGTGTTGATATACATCGAACGTGTAATATAGATTCGCTTCAAGAGGGACCTCCTCGCTTCGTGATATGTACAAATCCTTTCTCAGTAGACCACTAGAGGGACCCCCCTCCCCCTTTTCCCCCTGCTGTCCTGCGCACACACTGCATCGGGTAGAGTCTATACTCAGCTCAATGCGTCGAATCAATGAGCTAGGCTGTTCAGGTCTCATCTAATGGACCACCGGGCGGTCCGTTAGTAACGCGTGACGCAAAACCTGTTATTGGGGCATCGCAGTGCTTCCCGAAAATGAGATTCCAAAATCTTTCCCTTGGGTTCTGAAGATGTGGAGTTTTCTTTGTGTTCTTGATCATTTCTAGATTGCCTTCTCACCTACAGGCTTGAAAGGGAATATGGCACCACTGGAAGCACTGGAAGCACTGGAACCATTCGTAACGAAAAGTCCCCCACGTGGTGCTCCGAAGACGGGGCCGCTGCTCATTCCGGTTCCGGGGACGTTTGGTGAAGGGCTTCGCTTGGGATCGGGGACCGGCGACTTTACGTTCAATGTCGGTGGATTCTTTTGAAATGGTTGCGACAGTGGAGGTTTACCATTCTCAGACCCGACACGTAGAATCATGTCGGGTTCAGAGGGGGCCTTGGACTTGCTCAGGGGAGTTGAAGTGCCCTTGGCCACAGCTCTGGGCAGCCGAGAAACATGCGATTTGATCAGAACCTGTGCTAGCTTGCACTCCTTCAGCGTCTGCTTCAATTTTTGGCGCTCGGCGATAGCGTTAGCGGATTCTCCCGCGAGTCTCTGTAAGGCATCCGGATCTTGCCGTAGTATTGAAGCTGCAGACACCATGTTGGCCAAACCGTCAAGAACACACTGCTCAATTACCAATGATGCAACGTTGTCAATCATAACGTTGAGAGCAATGTCATAATACGCCATCATGGTTTCGATCACCACTTCACAAGTCTGTACCTCGTAACTATTGCTTTCCTCAAGAGAGGATGCCTTATCGCTGTCTTCTGACTTTGCGGCCGCCTTGAAATTGGATGCAAAGCTTCGGTTGAAAGTCAAGGGCGGTCCTTGTGTATATGGCTTCAAAATTTCACCGACTTTCTCTTCCAAGCGTTCCTCTCGCTCTGCAAACTCGTCATCCACAAATTCATGAAGTAATCTGGCTGAAGTCTCAACGCCGGCGACGTGAACCAGCAGTTCTTCGACAAAGTCTTTGGTAAGCTGCAATACACCCTTTACATGAATGTCAACCGCAGTCCTCCACTTGCCGGCCTGGTCTCTAAAAAGCTCACCAACAAGTCTTGGCTGTGGCAACCCTGGAAGTTCCAGCCCACGAGAGGTTTGACGCATGTCCCGGACTTGGGATACTAGCGCCTTCCGCTTTATGAATTCTGGGGCGGGCAGTCTCAACGTAAACGGGGCGGCTGAGTAATCGAGAGCTGGCGGGATTGGGCAAAAGAACTTCGACTCAGGCCAGATTTTCCAGCGACAGCCATATTCAATCATTGTATCGGCAAAGATCTCGTTGGCGTTCATTACAAGAGCTCTGAGGCGATGTTGTGATGTACCGAAGTAAGGATCCCGGTATTCGCCATCAAGTGCTGAAGACATGAGATGTTCGAATTTCTTGCTAATCTCGATCAGGTAGAGTCTTTGTGCTTCACTGGTCTCGCGCTCCGCCCCTATCTTATCCAAATTTCGTTGAGATCTTTCAATCGTACGATTGATGTCGTCCAAGATGGCGGGCATCTCTTTGGAGATATGTTCTTTCAGGAGCATCGACAACCTTTGTCGCAGAGCCCCGACACCACGACAACCTAATGGCACATCTTGCCATCCACGCGTGCTGAAGAAATCTTCTTCGATCTGAGCCCGATCAAGTTTAATTCGGCTTTTCGTTTCGTCGTCTCGCTCTTTCCAAGACAAATTCCTGACGACATGCCATCCCAGCCTCAGGGGCCACTTGCGGTTGTCGATTAGTGACTTGTATACGAGGTAGCGTGGCGAGCCTTCCTCAAGCAGATCCGGCATAGTCACCACTCCTAAAGTACGCGTTCCACCTTTGTCCATGTTTTGGAGAAGACCAAGGACTTCTTGATTCTGATGATCCACCTTTGCTGCAAGCACAGCAAGAACAATTGATCTTTGTTGTGAGACATACTTCGTGACCAGGGATCGGACCATTTGAGGATCGAAAGAAGACTGGTCAAGGTCCTGGGTTTGGAAGAGTCCAGGCAGGTCAATAAGAGTGAGATGATCCTGAGCAGGGCCCCAGATCTCGATGGTAAGCACATCTTCTGAGAACCCTCTTGAACCTGTCAATCCCATGATGTCTTTTGCGTGTTTGATGATGTCAGGCAAATCACTCATCTTTATGGCTTTCCGCTTTTCTTCAAACTCTCGAATCTGCTGCTGCTTCGAGGCATTACTGGATCTGATAGAGGCAGAACTTTTCTTAATCTGACTACGCCGCAGTATAACTTCCGTGGCAAATTGCGTACATAGTTGTTCATTCGTAGGAAATGGAATGCCTGAGAGTGCTTCAAGAACAGAGCTCTTCCCAGAGGACTGATCTCCAACGACGATGATCTGCGGAAGAGAGAGCTCATGGGTGACAGTGCCTAGATTTCGCAATTGATCCACGACATCGATGAGCTCGGCGCCCTGGTCACCTTGCAGCATGGGCTTGTCTAAATTTGCAGTGCTTGGTAGGGCCATGTTGATATGTAGCGGTGTTAGTCCGATGGAGAGGGTCGTTCTCGTTCAGACGACTATTCGGGCGTAGAACGCAGTTCTGCTTTCGCCTTTGCGCGAAGTTGGAGTCGTCGAAGGAGCAAAATGTCTGGTGAGTCGAACGAGCTGAAGAGGCCACTGATTTTTGATGGTAGCTTAAGCTCAGGCAGGTAGGATGAGGAGCGTTGCGGCATGGTTCGGTTGAACACCATGTAGGGGCTCTTTATAGTCAAAGACACTTCATACCAGTGCCACTATGCAGTGGCCAGCAAGTAGAGCATCCGGCGGAGAATGATGACCATCTCGGTCCTGCTAGCCATTGCTAGGTTTGACCATCGAATTCTCAAACACGGGAGATTCTTCGACGTTTCATGCCTACGACAATTGATGAGCTTGCAGCAGACTTTGATACTCGGAATGCCACAAGGACAGTTCTACCTTGGGCCAACTTAGGCGCCTAGGTGTATCGTTTTCGTGAATGCTTCTCCAGCTGTAGGTACAAGATGTGGAAATGTTTTCGTTTCGCACGCCAAATCTGGGCAAAGGCAGCTGGGATGATCCCTGAATTTGTGCCGCACCGAAGCGCGATGGCGCAAGAAGCCCGAAACAATGGAATATTCCCTCCTGCCCTTTGAGGTGATTAAGGTTTGCATTACTCCTGCGGAGAAACAGCCTCAAGGCCAGGGACGGTCGATAAGGTCCACGGCTTTGCTTTGAGCACATTTTGGCAGCTGCCGAGTGATTTCGGTCCAAGGAACGGTTGTGGTCAGAAAGCCGACGCTCATTGCTTCGATGCGACAGTAGCCGCCGCCTCAGGCATACTTTGACTCGCGCCGCTCAAGCAACGCTACTCCTGCTCTCCTTCTCTGCCCTAGTGTTCCAATATTACCTTTGAGCGCCCTACTAGTACGTAAGTGAAGCGGATAGCGCAAACATAATGGCGAATAAGTACTCAGGGAACCCGGCGCTTTCGCTAGTACGCGAAACCATTGGCAATTTTCAGCGAGCCAGCTTTGAGGAAAGGAGACGGCGAGGGGCAAGTGGGTACCGCCCTTGTTGCGGATGCGGCGCGTGGTCCTTTCAGGTGAGGATCGCCCGGGGCATTACTTATTAGGGGTACCTACACTATTATGTGGTTGCGTCTGTTAGCCCGTGTTCCGCTTAACCGGTGGCGTCATGCGAATGGTGAAAACCATATTAGCGGCCGCTGTACGAGCCCAGCCCGAGCTGAAAGCCTAAGCCTGAGCGGTCTGAGACCCCGCCTCTCAAGTTCTCAGAAATCCAACCTACAGCTGACCATTCTTCAGCCGCGCTTCTAGGCCTCTGAGACAACGAGCCAGCAGTGAAAACGACCAATCAAACAGAACCCGAAATCTCAGTTGATACTGACAGAGTTGCATTCCTTTCTCCCACAATTGAAATCGACTCTGTGCGCAACATAAATTCGTGCCAGAAACAGATTTTGAGTTTGTGAGGCCCAACACGCCGATTTGGTTCACGGAAAATCAACTCGATATCGACCCTCAGCAAAACGGATCGGCCACGCAGATTGACGGATTTGGGTATTTCTAGGCATACGGGGTCAGTGTTGGTAGTCCGCAGTTATGTATAACTACGGTTGACTTGCCTTAGTCCCGAGACAACTCCTCGGATGGTCTCGCGGGTTCGGGGCTTAAGTTCCGGTAGATCTATGAGCAGTATCCACCGTGGGAAGTTTCGTCGTTTGTTGCCTTAAAAGCAATGGCTGCCCATGGTCCTGCATGTGATGCCTTTTGGCTTCACTGTCAGCGCTCGTCGACTCATGTCTTCGAAGATTTCGGCTATTTGAGCGAGAAACGGGTTCGCGAGAGGTCAAGTGCAGATTGACCAGCATGTCCTCACTGTCACCAGAAGAGCGAACTACACCAGCCCAGGCGAGATCAAAGCAAGAGCGCATACGAGACAACCAAAGACGAAGTCGTGCGAGGAGGCAGGAATACCTGGCAGACCTAGAGCGTCGACTATCTGAAAGCCAGATCACATGTCGAGAAGCTAACCTGCAACGGACGGCCATGTTTGAGCTGCAGGTCGAGAACACAAAGCTGCGAGAGCTGCTAACGATATCCGGGTTCGAGGATCAATTTGTGGAACACTACATATCGCAAGCACGCGCGCAAGTCTCTCGATGGACCCAGGAAACCAATCAATCACTACGCCAGCTGAAGCCAAAGATAACGTCGATTGATACTAGCAGAAGAATGAGCAACCAGAAGGTTCTATCACCTGTGACTCCCCAGCAAGTAACAAGACAGAAGAGCGGTTTCACTCGTCCGTCGACAAACTATCACACGCCCAACAGGACTGTCCCGTCAACACCGATCTCTCCTTTTGCGATTCCGACCCCTCGCACGACCTCTCCATCGTCCCAACATGCCACATCATCTGGTCTCGACTGGTCTCTTCTGCCGACTTCAATGACGATGAAAGAAAACGAGCCGATCATGGAGCCGAGTTTCAAGCAGTGGGAACAGCAAGGGCAAGCGAACAACATGCCGCTCTATCAAACATTTGGAGGGTCCCCGCCATGTACACATCGGGCTGCGCACGAGAACTCGGCGTTGCGTCCAACACAAATTCCCATGCCACACCAATGTCCACCTTCTGCCGTCGGAGTGCAAAGGGTCAAAGCTCGATTAGCGCGAGGCTTTTGCGAGCCCTTTAATTTTGGCTCGGAGTCTGCCATCGACAATCAGACTTCATTGGCGCAATTGAATGCGCTTAGCGCAAACTATGCATGACATTCAAGTCAGAATATGGAATCAAGACGCCAAAAATTTGGCAATAAGCCTTAGCTAAGACTGCAGAGGTCTTCGATGCGTCTCCTTCTACGCTTTATCGCGAATGTTGCTGGGTTTCCGCACAGACATCAAAGCATCAGCGGGGCTGGTTGAGCTACATAGTCCGTCGATTGGTGACCTCGAACACCCTCTCACTCCCACACACACACACACACACACACACAAACTCTATTGTATATTCACGGGAACGAGATTCTCGCGCAAGAGACGCTATTGTTACTTGGGGGGATAGCCTGGCGATTGGCCAAAGACCATTCACTTAGAGCAGCTACGTAGCACTGCAAAAACTGCCTACGACCGTGCAACCATAGCGCGTTGCATGTCTGGCACATAACAGAAAGACCTAATACCATTGTATAACAACACCATCTCCAAGCACATACGTTCGACATCAAAAGTCTTTAGATAAGTAAAACGGCTCAATCGTATAATCGGTCGCCACAATGGCTTAAGTGACTTCGATACGCAAAGTTTCCTCACTGAGGAGGTAGACCACACACAGAAGGTTGTGCTTGTGCATCGCATCCCTGCAGGGCTACGTGGGCTACAAAGTACGGGCACACGTGCTTGGTATTGTCACTGACAGGAAGTAGTTCAGACTCGGTCCCGCGATAGTGGAGGATGGAATGCCAGCGCACGGACGAGGTTGGGGTGTGGATCCAATGTGTTCTTTTACCAAGACGCGTACGTTCTTGACGTATGACTCTCCAGTGAGAATGGCTTGCGGGACGGTGGTCATTCAATGCTGTCTACCCTATAACCCCCCTCCCCCCACCGGACATAACATACTCCTGCTCAAAGAATCAAATCAGCTAATAGTGAAGACGATAGCGTGCCTGTCCGCATTCCCTTGCGGGGGAGCGATGATCATACGGACGAGCCAGTCTCTTCCGAGTCGCTGGAGCGTGTAGCTCAGAAAACCTTTCATACCATATTGGTGCGTACACATCATAATTCATACCGATGCGTCAGTCATTCACAAACATTCCTTCCCTTTCCGGCCCGCACACCTCCACTCTGGCAAGCACACCATCGTTTGCACCCTACAAGAGTGCGATCGCAGCGACCATTGCCAGGCCGGCTGCATTGGGCGCGTAGTTGGCAGAGGCTCCATTGGTGCCACTAGCAGCGGCAGAGCTCGCAGCACTTGCCTGAGAACTCAATGCGCTGGCAGCGCTGCTGACAGCTGCCGTGTTGGAGCTCCCGAAACTGCTTATGCTCGAGTCCAAGTTGCTAGTGGCACTCGCGCTGAAGGCGGTCATAGACCCCGACACGCCGGACGTGTCAAAGGTGATGCTCTCCAGCGACCCTGTGGCGGAAGTCATGGTCTGAGTGATGGAGTTGGAGACTGTGGAAGTCGTAGTGATTGTATCTTGGGCGACGGCGAGGGTTGCCGGAAGGACAAATGTCAGAATGGTGGACACGCGCATTTTTGAGGCAAGCGTTTTGAAAAACTTTTAGTTCTTGTTTTGAGACGTCGGTTTTTGGTGCGAAGGTATTTTGAACTTTGAAGCGGCAGGTCCGTCTTCAGGTTTTTTTTTGGCTTTGCTTTGCTCGGAGTATGTGTATGTGTATGCCCCGTTGCGTCAAAACGACAACCTTCGACTTTTGTTCTCAAAGTATATGGCTAGTGTGGTTTCACTACTGCTTATATAGGCAATCTCGAAAGATGCCTACTAAAACGTCCTTATCGATGCGGCGTTTCGGGGATATATGAGGTCAGAGAAGAACATACCATAACAATGATGCAACGGGCAAGAGAGAGAGATGGAAGAGGAAAAGAGAAAGTAAAGGGCAGATCGCAATTTCTGCTGAAACACCAATGAAGTACATACATGCTGATACGTGTAACGTCGCGCGGAAGAAAAAATCTACTTCCAGAGGCCAAAAGCTGGTCGCATGCACGATGCGCGCGCTCGGCTACTGGCTGGAAAAATCACAAAACAGTTGAGGATCGATTGCCAATTACCTAGCTCGCCTAGGTATGCGAATTTTGAAGCACTGGCACTGCAGGTTGTTCGTAGGTGGAGCTTCCATACCCCAAAAAATTGGTGCACTGGAATTTCAAACTTGCTGGGGATGAGTTAGTGCTGATCTAGCTACGTTTTGGCATGGCGCCCAAGGGTACCTGCATTGGCGAGTTGCGGATCGGGGCCTAAGCCCTGCAAAAAGTACAAAGTATTATTATTACCCCGACCACCCCGACATGAGCCGATGAAAAATGGAAATCCTAATAGCGCCAAAGAGCACCCAGCAGTGGCTTACCGGGATTATTATTTCATCGCTCAGGAACATACCTAGGTACCTAGGTAGGTTATCAAGTATATTAATACTCGATGCCTGGCAGCATGAACTTAACCGTATCGTCATTGGGGTTTCTCACACGGATTATTCGATATACTGTGATAAATCCCTGCAAAGCTATTCCACAGATGCTGACGTCAAGTTTGATCAGGTAAGAAATCGAATTAGTTTTGTAAACATCGTGAACGTGACAAAGTATCAACGAATGCGGTAAAGAGAGAAGTAGCTGTGCAATTCACATTGAATGTTGGCCGTGCAAGGCAGGGGGTTGGCCATATCTCTAGCCTCGGTTATGCCACTTGGGGTTTTAGCAAGCAGATCATAAGCTGGCGAAAATACAAAGACCCAATGACCGAGATCTACCAGAGGTAGAGATTGTGTCTGTGCAGTCCTCCTGAAATGTATCAACTTCTCCACGAACTGTACTCTTGTCCGAGGCTTTGGAGCCATTTTACGGAGAAGCAACTTAAGATGTGTATCCTCAAGCGTCATTGATTTTGCAATTCTAAAGCGACGTGCCAATCCAAGTGCTCTAGAACATCTATTGCAGCGATGCATTTGGAACAATTGGGACAATGATATTCACCGTTTTTGCCTTGGTCGACCTTTATTTCTGCCTCGACCTCGGCACTCGTTGCAGCTTCGTCGTTCGCTGTGCGAGATGATATCGAGGAAGATGGTCTTTTTGAGCCTAACCGGGGAGTCTCGTCTTGCTCAGGCTCGCTTCGCTTCCGTTTGACCATGGTGAGAAGCTCCCGTTCTGGGAGGAGAAGCTTCGGCTCCATCTTGCGGTCGTGGCCACCTTTCCCTTCGTCAGACCCTCGAGAAGAGAAATATGATGTCAGGGACCGATTGCCGCTGCTGACGTCCTCGAAATGGGAAACAGCGACCGACAACCCCAAGCATGGCCAAGTGGGTCCTTCATGAGAAATTTGTATCAGAAGTTCTCTGGATAAACTGAATAAAAGCTGCGGTGTGATAAGGGCGCCGCGGGGAATCTGCATCTGCTTGGATCGCGTAGGGCCAAAGCGGCCTTCAATAGCATGATGCAAGGTGATAACTCGAGGCCGGCGGCGGAGTGAAGTCGCGTCCTGCTCTTCAAGCCTGCCATAGAGATCACCAGCAAAGATTCGGAGCCACCTTTCCACTTGCTCAAGATTTTTGGCTTTGGGCACGAAGGTTTTGGCAGCAAGCATAGACTGCAGCTGGGTGCGTTCGACAACCTCACTATACTCGATTCCTCTGATGACGTTGAAGACCCAGGTGCCTGAATCAAGTCCCAGTCTTGAGCGCATGTCCTCTAGCGAAACGGATAAAAGATCAGACACTTGGTCCATTGCGAAAGCCTCAACGACTCTTTGGCCAAGTTTTCCACCCAAGCCTTTGATTTTGGTGAACTTGTAGCCTGACAGAAACTCGGAAATGGCTCGAGCTCTGACCACAGTCTGTTGATCGGGTTTGTTATGGCCGGCGGCAAGTTTTGCTAACGTCTTGTTGTGCGCAATACCAGCAGAGCACGTGTACTTCAACTCTGCATAGACCGCGTCTCGGACATGACATACTACCTTTGAACCAATGTTGAGCGTGACATCATCCCAGTCTGGCGGATCGGCTTCGGCTTCAACATTTGATGCGATGATTTTATTTGGTTGCCATTCCAGAACCGATGTTGGCGGTAATGGGAGCTTAGAATCTCTTTGCCCCTGCACCTGAGCCTGCGCAAGCCCGGTCGATAAATTAGGATACTGTTCAAGGAGGAGATCATACACTTGAGACGAGAGATCCAGGAAGACCTCGTCTATACTGGCCTTCTCTACCCTTTGACTTGGTGAGGGAGGGAGTTGGCACTTTATCAATTCGAAAGCTTTTCTCGACTGCTGTCGATATGGATCTAACGCTGCTTTATCAGTTTTCATGTGCTGTCTCGCATCAGGTCTGTATGCCCAGTTCGCATCTCCCTCTCTCCACGTCGCCACATGCTGCAGAACGATGTCCGGACACTTCAGCTTTGCTTCCTCAGGCGTGATGATCCGTTTCAAGCCAGCGGACTTCGCAGCGTAATTCAAAGCAATGACAATATTCCATTGCTGTACCGCTAGTGGCTGGGATGCCGGCAAGTTGAGTCGAACAGTCTCACATTGGGCGTAGAATGCATCAAAATCGATCAAAGCGATTACACGTAGAGGACAAGTAGGTTCGAAGCGAGAAAGATTCTTTAAATCTTGAAACGTGAACCGAGATTTCGATTCGTCGCTGGGGGGTGGTGCAGGTAGAATGATATCGGAATCCACCATTCAGAGAACATGTCCAACGCGACTCTTGCGAGCTTAGCAGGGATACGACATAGAGGGTAATGAAGATGGCGATGACACAGGCTTTGAGGGGACAATCAGGTTCGAGCAATAGGGCAGCTATTAACACTTGGACACTTGTCACTTGATAACCTTGGAAAATGGGGCACTCGTATCCGCTATTAACTAGGTACTATTGAGTAGGTGCCGAGGCCCCGCGACGTGCTGGTTCGCCCACGGTTGAACACTTTCTTGGGAAGCACCTCTCCCACACAATCGTCCAGATTTCGGCACTGTTCTCTAAATCATCGAATTTTCCGTATCATCGGTCGCTACCGACGGAGCACTCAGCGCCACTTCGAGCGCAGCATGCAGCCCTCCCAAGTGTTACAGCGGGGCGATTGAAGATTTGATTGCAGCCATGCTTGAATTCCGTACCCAGGGCTTCCAGGGCTATGCGGTGAAATATTCACCTTTCTATGACAACAGGCTTGCTGTCGCTGCCTCAGCAAACTATGGCTTGGTCGGAAACGGCCGTTTGTATGTGTTGGAATTGACGCCACATGGCATTCAGTGCTTGAAATGGTACTCACCCACATGCCAATGCATGACTGGCCTCGCAGAGACTGACGGACTACTAGGTATCCTACCCAGGATGCCCTCTATGATGTTGCTCATTCCGAGGTCCATTCGAATCACCTTCTGACATCGTCTGGTGACGGTTCCTTACGATTGTACGATGTATCACTCAGCCCCGAATTCCCGATTGCAACCTTCCAAGAGCATTCGAGAGAGGCATACGCGTGCAGCTGGAATTTAACATCCAAAGCTACGTTTGCTTCGTCATCTTGGGACGGCAACGTCAAGATCTGGAACCCTGAGCGACAGCAAAGCTTGCTGACCCTCCCCACACATTCTTGCACCTATAGTACGCAATGGAGCCCACACACAGACGGCGTGCTTAGCGCAGTCTGCTCAGACAGCCACTTAAGAGTGTGGGATCTTCGTACTCCTGCCTCGGCGAACAACCACCTGACTCTTCAAATCCCAATTCACTCTCCCCCAATCGTTGTCAATAACGCAAAGTTACAGCCAACCTTTCCACCTTCGGAGGCACTAACCCATGATTGGAACAAGTATCGGCAAGGAGTGCTAGCAACGGCAGGTGTCGACAGGATAATACGAACCTTCGATCTGCGTCAACCGAAAGGTCCTCTACAGCTGTTGCAGGGCCACGGCTATGCGGTGAGGAAATTGGCGTGGAGTCCCCATTTGCCAGACCTCCTGCTGAGCGCCAGCTATGACATGACTTGTCGAGTTTGGACCGACGGAAGCAACACGGGCAGTCCAGCAGCCGAGTTAGGCGCCATGGGCAGACATACCGAATTCGCTACTGGCGTAGACTGGTGTTTGTTTGGCAACGAAGGATGGGCTGCAAGTTGTGGATGGGATGAAAGAGTCTGCGTCTGGGACGTGCGAGCTTATATGCCAGGCTAGCAAACGGACTGTTTCATGACCCTAAGTTTTCTCCCTCCCAAGCATTTTCGAGTGAGAAAGCCGCGAAGTCTCAAAGCGGGAACTTGGATCATGGTTCGACAACCCTTCGAGCATGACCTGCAAGACAATATGACTGTCCTTCCGCTCCGGCTGACTTCTGTCTGACCCAACATCTTGTTGGAAACTTCGCTGAGGACACCCGGAAAAGCTTAAACGCAGCGTGAGGGTCGACCTGAACAAGTCCACCATGGCCTCAGTGCTCAATTTGCACACGACCTGAAATGGTTCTGCAGACGCAGATTGTCATAAGCGCGTTCATGAAGCCTGAACTCGGTTCAAACATTGAAGCTTGTAAAAGCTTTCCGAGCCTTGCTGAAAATACCGGGACGGATCTGCGGATGCCCGCGTTAGCAGTCGTCCTGCAATCTGATGGAGTGCTGCTGAAGCACTGGACCCATTAACGTTTGGGGATGGGCCAATCAGATCACCAAAGAGGACTAAACTTTACTACTTTTGGAAAACATCTGGCTGTCTCTCGAGGGCTATTGCAGATTCTGCTGCTGATAGGATAATCGCAAAACAGACAACAGCTGCGCAGATTGTTGACATCCTTTCCCAAAACAGATACGCGACCCGATTCTACGTCCTTTGCTTCGGGTTCTTGTCAGGAACGGGAAGTCAAAGCATCGATCAATGACAAGAATTTCGCATCCAAATCCAATTAATCTCTCTAATCACGGTAGATGCGGAATGCCACAGATAAAGATCGAAGTTAGTCTCACATCCAGTTTCATGGGTAAAGCTGTAGCGTGGATCGACTCAATATTATATATGCCAACGGAAGTCGTCTGATTTGTACAACACATGTCCATTTCACTCTTGTAGGCTATCTACGCCTGGTGCCCTTCAATTCAACCCTCTTCTGTGCAGCGCCAAAAACCCCCGTCCTCGTGTCAAGAACGGTCAGCAGTGAATCGAGGGCTTGTCGTATGTCATTCGTCAAGTAATCCAGTTGAAACTGGGTCATAACGATGAGAACGTCCATTGTGAGTGCGGAAGTATTGAATGATGATTTTGAAGTAACAAAAACCTAGTTGCTTTCAATCCTGGGCTGGTCGCCGGTCCTCCTCGCACTTCCAACAACGACCGAGGTTGGAAGGAATTTACTACAGGACAAACGCGACATCAAGTCCGCTAAGTTCACCGTTACACCGTTGTCTTTCTTGGTGAAACGACAATCCTGTTTCGCAACATGTGCCGACGTGTGCTATTACCAAACCTCGATCAACAAAGCTGTGTCAGCCGGCTTCTCGCTGTACAAGAATGGCGATCAAAAAGGCGACTATCCCCATGTTTACAACAACTATGAAGGATTTGACTTCCCGGTGTCAGGACCTTATCAAGAGTATCCAATCATGGACGATTTCCAAGCCTATGATGGTGGAAGTCCTGGAGCCGATCGGGTCATCTTCAACACAGACGGGGTGTTTGCCGGTGCTGTCACTCATGATGGTGCCTCGGGCGATGACTTTGTTCAATGTGAATAGCTTACTAAAATGACACACAATCAGCACTACTTGCCTGATGATTTTGATAAGTACAAGTCAGACGAGCGATGTCTTAAACGTTAAGACCTCATATAGCCTTGTCACCCAGGCTTTTCGAGCTAGGGTTCGATATTGTCCATAGCATTACTCAGCCCTTCACGCTTACCGAATAGGGAACTGAATGCCGACACCTTTTGGTTTACTAGTAGTGGACTTGACGAAGCCTTGAAGGGTATTTTGAATAGGTTGGGTCCCAAGAACAGCTAAGCATCGTTCAACATCCTTGACCTATGAAGAATTTCAATAAAGCGAGACTAGGCTACACGGAATCCTGTTTTGTAGTTCTGGGGTGAACAACAGCAGCGGGTCGCTAAACCTTACTAAGCCTCTAAGTTGAGCACCCCACCTTATGCATCCACTCGAATAATAACTTTCAAGTTCTCCAAACTTGTGTGCCGATCATCGACTTATAGGCTATCTTGGCCTTGCACACTACTGATTCAGAAACTTTCTCACCTACCCTCTCGACAACCGCAGCAAAGTCGATCGGATTCGGAGGGAAGGCACTCGTTTGTAATTAATTTGAGCGATCACCATCCAATCTCCCCTTGGTTGTGAGTTTGTGCTGTGCGCTCTTCCAGGGTTGAGTGCTGTCGACATCGAGCAGCGTGCCTGGCTTGTCCACAGCGACAAGAGAGTTTGCAGCCTACCAATAACCTCGTGGCTCTTTCTATCGTCCGTTGGAACATTTTGCGGTAATAACTTTCATATTCGTAAGATCGGACTGTAAAACAAACACGAAAAGGTTGGTAGGCTGGTAGTCGCATCTGGCGTTCGGTCAACCAGCTCACCGCTCATCAACGATGGCATCTGCGGCTTCAAACCCTCCCAACGTACGTAGGAAACCGCCAAAGAGGTTCCAATTTGTCGACAATAGCAGCACTACTGCGGCAGGAAAAAATGCTACAAGAGTTAGGCGTCATGTCATGCAGGAATACATGCGTGAGAAGCGTTGGGAAGCCAGAGTGAAGGCTGAATCTGGGCTAAACGAAGACAGCAAAAAGGTCACACCTCAAGATCTGTTCCAGTCAGAAATCGAGACTTCCAGCAGACGTCCAAGACGGCGACAACAGGCCTCCCGCCAATCCATCGACTCCATAGAGTCTACCCCTTCGGTCATGTCAAGGCTTGACACTCCAGAAGCGAACATTCTCACAACTGACATTGAGTCTGGGTTTGCGGGCTGGACAGCGGAGACCAGCATTTCTGATGCATGGTGCTCTTCTGGCTACGATGATGCTGATACGCAGTCCAATCAAGGAAAAGGCGCATTGTGTCTCACAGCCGACTCATTTGCTCAGCTAGCCGACATGTACCCAATCGAACGACCATCACCGTCATACACGGTTAGTACTGTATCATCATGGTCCCCACCAAGTTCGATCAAAGATGTCCAACTATCCCCTTTCTCCTTCCTAAGCGCTGCTCGCACTGATCCTTTCGACACCACGCCTTTGCCATTGAATCTTCAAGCCAAGGAACTGTTCGACTTCTACGCTGTTGTCATGCCTTCCTGCTCGTATGGATTCGAACGTCGACATCCCAATGCTCATAATTGGTACCGGGATGTGTTTATCCCTGAAGCCATGAAAGGTGCTGTCACTTTCCAGAACACGATTCTTGTGCATGCCGCCAGTACGAAAGCTTGGGTGGAGGGCTTAAGCGAGACGGAACTCGCTCTCGAACATCGTTCTAGAGCTACCAGCATGCTCAAGAATCACTATGAAATGTGTCCAAATGATATCTCGGACGCAATAATCACAGCCACAATGTCAGCTGCGGCTCTTGAAGACTTCGACCCTAGGATAGAGCGCAGGGCATATTCATGGCTGCACTGGTCTGCTGCAATGCTCAAAATACGTCAGCGTGGTGGCCCGCCTGCTCTTGAACACATTCCGAGTCTGCGCAAGCTTGTGAATTGGCAGGACTACGCCTTCTCCAGCTTTGACGGGCGCGGTTCGACGTTCTATTTCACGCCGGACGCAATCGTGGATTTCAAAAGTGAAAAGGAGAGAATTGTATATGGGCAACAGGAGCTCAAACGGCAATGCGAAGATTTTTTGACTTTTTTGCGATGCACGGAGCACTTGGCATCCGTAGCAGCTTCGCAACTCGACAATGATCTAGCAAAACACAGCCAGACTTATAGGTACTCGGTGTTTGTTGACAGGCATCCATTATATGTTCTCCTCGCGAGTCCCAACAAGGACAGATATACCAAGACTGGGCAGTACAAGCAAATCCTTTCCCGGTTGGCAGCCTTGCTCACAATCAATGTTGCTATTTGGGAGTATCGCCATGACACAGCTTGGAGTGAAGCATTTTTTAAAGAACTTGTCAACAACATCACTTACAATGATCTTCACAAACCTGAGAATATCTCTGTTGAAGCTCTTATCCAAATTTTGTTGAGTGGGAGTGACATCCCACTCCTGCGACACACTGAACGGCCCTGGCTGGTTGGGAGGTTGCTAAAAGTTGCGAAACGATTGTCAAGAGACAGCTGGGAACGCCTCAATGATTTCCTGCTCTCATGTCTGACCTTGCAGGGTACCTTTGGGTCCGAAGTACAGGGCTGGGAAGAAGATTTGCGGCACGAAATCTTGACCGCCCCTATGGTTTGTCAGGTACTGCCTTTCATGCAAGCCACGCACGCAAAAAGAGTCAGCCCTTAGTAAAGGTTTTGGCTTGAAAATACGAAAATGTGTAGCGTACAACGAAGCTCATTTGCAGTCAAGCGTTTCGGACGACCATCGGATACATAATCGACAGTTCTGGCCCCTACGGCCCCTATGTGATTGCCAACAGTAGCTAAAGTAGGCTTAGGATTATAAAGTAGCGACTTTTGGTCGAAATTAGGAGACTCAGTAATGTGGTCATTTGACGAATTGCAACCCTGTACGAGCGCCGATCACTTGCCCGCTGCAGACGCCACACGAGATGCCTTTTCTGGTTCCGGGCAAGCGGGTTGCCCGCACTACTCGGGAAGAGCTGCTACCCGCCTCTTGCACGGGGCAGGGAGGGCTGGCGGCTAGTTCTCGCAGGGAACTATTATTATTTACCCAGACACACATGTTCGAAATCTCTGTTCTCCGCAAGCGAGCATTAATAGCAGACAGGACAATAAGGCATGAACAGGGCACCCATAGAGCCTATGACGAATGCAGTAGCGGTAAAGTTTATTTAAAGCAGCGCCGGCAGCACCGTAAAAGCTTCCCGATTGCACTATTGCTCAAGAATCACATCTTATTACACTCTATGAGCCAAACGCTGAACGTTCAGAAGCTCGAGAAACGATCTTGCTCAGCGACGTCGCTGCTGCGCACACAAAGCCGACTTGTGTAGGCAAATGTAACAAGCACGCAATGCCACCTCTTCTCGTCACAGGCTGCTGCGCCCTGGCAGCTATTGGGTCTTTTCTATTTGGTTATGACACAGGTATCATCGCCTCCGCCATACAGCAGAAAGACTTCAATGTGCAACTTGGAGGTGGACAACTTTCCGACGATGCCACTGGTGGTATTGTTTCGTCATTCACCGGGGGTGCAATCATTGGAACCACTATCGTCAGCCTGGTTGCGGACCGGTGGGGCAGGAGGGCTGCGATACTTCTTGGTGCAATTCTAGCTTGTATCGGCGGAGCGCTGCAAGGATCGGCCACTGTCATTGCGATGATGATCGTTGGTCGAGTCCTTGCCGGTACAGGAGTCGGATTGATGTCGTCCACGATCCCCAACTTTTGTTTGGAGATAGCTCCCGCAAATCTTCGAGGGATGCTTGGAGGTATGCAGCAATGGATGCTCGGCCTCGGCATTGTCACTTCACAATGGGTCGGCTATGCAAGCTCTTTGAAGCCTGGACCGTTCAGCTGGCGCTTTCCTCTATGCTTTCAAGCCTTTCCTGCGGTGGTGCTTGCATGCACCATCTATTGTATTCCAGAAAGCCCTCGAAATCTTCTTGAGCGCAACCTCGACAAGCGCGCTAAACAGTCATTGCGGAAATATCGATCCAAGCATGATGGCGGCACGGAGGATAGCATTGAATCTGAATTACAAGAAATTCGACAGTCGATTATGCTCGATCGGCAACAAATACAAAGCAAAAGTTGGCGCTCACTCTATAGAGAACCACCTGTTCGGAAGAGCGTGCTATTTGCATGCGGCATCCAGCTCTTCACTCAAACTTCAGGTATGTTGATTATCGAGATATTCTACCTCCCAACTAAAACCTTTCTCAGGCGTCAACGTCATTGCGTACTACGGTCCCAAGATTTATACCGCTCTCGGGTATACCTCCACTTCCTCGTTATTCATTCAAGCAATATACGGAGCCTTGGCACTCCTCTGGAACACAGTTTGCCTTGCAGTCGTTGACCGTGTTGGACGCCGCAAGCTGCTGGTACCATCTCTGGTTGGCATGGGCGCAGCCCTGTGCGTTGAGGCCACTCTTGTACGATATTTCAATCCCGACACCACCACTAACCAAAATGCCCTACGAGCGAGTGTAGCAATGAATTTTGTCTTTTCGGTCTTCTTCACTAGTCTTGGCGTCATCTCGTGGATCTTTGCTGGTGAGGTCTTCACCACCTCGATGCGTGCCCGGGGCACAGCATTGTCGACATTTACGAATTGGGCGGTAAACCTGATCTTCGCTCAGTGCTCACCACTAGCGCTTTCTCGAATGGGATATAAGTACTTGTACGTCTTCACCGGGTTCAATTGGTTAGCAGCGGGCATTGTTTGGAAGTACTTCCCAGAGACGCAAGGTCAGCGTACTCTGGAAGATGTACCAGAGGTTGTGGGGATGCACAGGTCAGCTATTTCAACGAGCGCTAGCAGCCTCGAAGCTCATACTCCCCCGAAGTTGGATTTGAAGGATTGAGTGTAGCCTCTTGATGTGACTGTCGGCGGAAGGGGATGTTGTCCATATTTCATGTACAATCGATGATCATGTGGCTTGGAAAATGCCAAGTTCAATCTCACTAATGCTAAAAGATTCCATGCTCATCCACGTGGTCGATCCTTTCTCCGCCGAGATGGTGGTGCAGGCGCGTGAGGCGCGCAGGAAATTGTCAGGTATGTACCACTTTCACGCAATGCAGGGCATCTGGTTTACCAACACATTCTCGAAGTGCTTTTCGATCTCACTAGTCGTGTGGTCACTTTGGTCAGTTTCTTGATTCCAACGGCTCTGATTTGGAGGCACTTCCTTCTCGACAATTGATGCGATAGCATGCTATTTAATCGTGGTGGCTTTGCGAATCCTGAATGTGAGCAGAGTGCGACTTGCCAAGCGACTCCACTTTTCCTAGGCTGGCCAAGACCGCCAGCACGATGAGGTTCTTCTGTTGCGCCGCGTTGGGGAGGAACGTGGGAAGCTTATGTACCCTCAAAGGTTCCACAGGCTCTGTGGCAAGCTGGCATAATGTGCTAGAGATATCGAATGAACAATGCCGTGCTGTGCAAATGATTATGCAACGACAGTGTTGATCAATGACCAGAGACTATTGGATCTTCACCTTCAAATGATGACGCTTTACCTATTAAGAATTCAGGGTAATGCCTTGGTACCTGGTAAGGGGAATATGTGGTTGTTGTACCTGATACCATGCAGATCACTCCCTAACAGAACTTGTAGGGATTGTCCATTCTTGGAAGAGTTTATGCCAGATCCATCCTCATAATTCCGCATTATATAATTTGATTGCTCGAGTGGTCGGGTGCTGGAGTCGCATTGATGGACGAATTTTCGTGCTGGTGGGCTGATGACGCAGATTAAGGGTCTGCATTAGTAGCGTCTCCACTGATACGGAGTACTTCCCGTCGTATAATACGAAGACTTCGAAGTACCCTTGTGCCTGCCTACTGACTGTCATCAGTAATAACGCCTGAGCCTTCGTAACTCCGTAAGCGCGAGCCGATACATTTTGGGCATGGTTAGACATCCAAATATTACCCAAGTGTCGATAAGTAGCCAGTGGGAGTCAACCTTAACAAGGGTTGTGGACGCGTCATGTCCAAAAAACTATCAGATTTACAATTTTGGAAATCCTTGCAAATCAGGCCACAGATCCCTATTTGTTCACTTTTCACCAGCGAGGTGACCCTTTCGACTTCTTGGGAATTGTTTTCCCGCCAGTATCGCCACTTTCTTTGCCTACAGAACGTTGCAGGTTGGCTTCTATTAGCCTCATTGTGTGTCGCGCGATATCACCTCTAGGAGCTGGCAACCACGTAGAAGTCAAATAGAGTTCGCTGATCGTGCGGACTTTGGCGAAGCGCTACCAACTCTTGACTCGAGCCTTTTCCAGAATACTGCCTTATTCTCATTATATCTCAGGCAACATATTTGTGGACCGTCAACCCAAAACCAGATCTGACTTAGATAATTCGATGCTTCATATTAATGCTCGAGTCTCGTAACCGGCTGAAGGTAAAACAAAGTTGCGTTCTGCTGGTCGATGGGTGCGGTTGGTATGAAGAATGACTCAACGAACTGGACGTCAAGTCCGTCGTCAAGACCGCCCTCACCAAAAGTAACTCAGCAACAATCTCAAGACCAGCTCAATACGCAACATAGTCCAGAAGATGACGCTTCTCACGACGCCGAGACAGACGATGAAGGAAAGGCTCAAGCACCGTTGCAAAAGCGACGAAGGGTAACACGAGCTTGCGACGAATGTCGGAGAAAGAAGATCAAGTGTGACGGCAAGCAACCTTGCACCCACTGTACCGTCTACAGCTACGGTAAGTGCGTTCCAGTCCCTTGACTACCAACGCCACCCGGACTCACGACTTAGATTGCACATATGATCAACCATCGAATAGACGTCGCAATCCTGCACCGCAGTACATAGAGTCCCTCGAGCAACGTCTCCAGAAAGCGGAAGCAATTGTACGAGCTGTTTTACCTGGAATTAAACTTGACGATCCGAGATATGATGCGCGAGGAGTCGAGCAGATTCTTGAGAGTCACAAGGCAAAGTTATCCCAGCCACAGCAAGCACGGCCAGAAGATGACGCCCAGATGCACTCGATGGTTGATAGAGCAGGATCGCTCGATCTAGACGATACCGGCTATTATGACTATCATGGTCACTCGTCAGGCTACTCGTTTATGCGGAAATTCAGAGCTCAGTTTGGCGATGAATTTTTACCGATTCCTCGGCTCGTAGAATATCGAAATCTTTCCAATGTCCATGGATCACCAAAATCTGTTCACTCGTCACCACTCGAGGCTGGATTATCCCTCAACAATGATTTGCCGTCAAAAGCCGTTGCGATGGAGCTTTGCAGGAATGCAATCGATGATTGCTGCGCTTTGCAGAGGCCGTTGCATCGGCCGACATTCTTTCGCAGGTTGAACAATATCTACAGCCGGGATCATGAAAACTACACCAACGAAGACGTGAAATTCTTGCCCATACTGTATGCCGCCATGGCCGTTGGATGTCTGTTTGGTCGTATTGACGACGAGCGGAATGAACTTGATAGGAAGGGATACAAGCATGCCACTGAGCAGGGTTACCAGTACTTCAATGTGGCCAAATCGATGCTCGACATCACAGACTGCAGAGATATTGTCTCCATACAAGCAGTTATGTTCATGATTCTTTTTCTACAAGGCACGGCAAAGCTTGCAACTTGCTATTCATACATTGGTGTAGCACTACGCGCATGCTGCAGGCTCGGAATGCATAGAAAAATCAACGGTAAATTTAATGTCATAGAGCAGGAAGAAAGGAAGAGACTGTTCTGGCAGATCCGGAAATTGGACATCTATGTGGGAGCTATGCTTGGTCTGCCACAAATGCTCAGCAATGAGGACATTGATCAAGACCTGCCATCTGAAGTCTTCGACGAGCACATTACGGAGGGTGGCATCCTGCCTATTTCTCAAGAAGCTTTCCCGCTGATGAAAGCCACAAACGCCCATTCGAAATTGTTGTCCATCTTACAGAAAGTCGTGCGTTGCGTCTATCCGGTCAAAGTTGCCAATGGAGGTCAAAACAATGGTTATATGATCAGCCATAGTTTGATCCGTGGTTTAGAACGTGACCTACAACACTGGATGGATGAGCTGCCCGAACAGCTTCGACCATCTGATGACGCTGATATTGACCTGTCTAGGTGAGTTATGCGGCATGGGAAGATGCAACTTTGGTGCTAACAAAATCATTTCTAGGGTCCAACAACTACTCCGAATGTCATACGCTTACGTCCAGATGATGATCTATCGACCGTTCTTGCACTATGTTGCACAGTCTCGCCAAACACCGAAGACAGATAAGAGAAGTTTTGCCTGCGCTGCAGCTTGCGTCAGCGTTGCTCGGAACATCGTACATATCACGACTGAGATGAAGAGGAGAGGTCTGTTGATGGGCGCATACTGGTTCGTAATGTACACAACGTACTTCGCAATTCTATCCTTGCTGTACTTCGTACTCGAGAACCCCGAAAGCTCAACCTCAAAAGACATTCTGAAAGATGCCATGGAGGGAAGAGATACGCTGGCTAAGTTGGCCACTCGAAGCATGGCTGCAGATCGGTGTACCTCAAGTCTCACAGTGCGTGATCGCTCGTCCGACTCCCAATTTCGGTGCTAACTGGGAACAGGGTTTATTCGAAGCATTACCAGAGAAACTAAGTGAGCGTCGAAGTTCTTTGCGTACAGGAACGTTGCCGAACACCTCAAGAAAGCGGCCACCTCCGCCGAACGAGCCACCTTTTTCCGCGAATCAGCAGGCGACCAGCAATTTCAATCGTGGCCCGGTGATAGCTCCTGAGTCCAACGCACCACATCCACGCAATCGAACTCTGCCGCAAGAATATCTGAAGTCTGCAATGAAGAGGATGTCAATACCCAACCCCCCGACAGACGCTCCAAATGCATATCAATTTACTCCTGAAATAGGCGTCGCGAGTATGTCTACATCACCCGACACGGCAGGCTTCAGTTCCTCGTACCCAACAAGCCCCGCTACGCTAGACTTCGGCACACCGGCATTAAATCAAGGTCAATTACCAGACCTCAAGAGTGTGATGTTTCCAGGTGACAATCCATTTGCTTATCCTAATCAACCAATCAGCACTCTTGATACCATGCCTGGGTTTCCATTTGGGAACGACTCCTCTTCTACAAGCGACCGTTTCAACGCACCAGACGCTATGGGCATGCCGCAGCAGTTTCACCAATCACTGACCGAACTTCCGCAGTTCTCTGAGGAATTCAGGGCTCCGAATCAACCACAAGCACACCCTAATTATTACAATATGAACAATTTTCCGAACGAGCCTGACGCGATGAATACTTCCGGGCCACAACAGAGCTTACTGCAAGCCCCTAACCAAGGTGGAGAACAGGATTACTGGAGCCAAGCGCCGGCAAAGGGGCATTTTAGGACAGGACTCACCCCTGGTGGGACGGGAGTCGAGGTTGACCTTGATGACATTTTTGGCAGTGGACAAGGTTGGAGCATGCCGATGAATTTGTCGTTACCCAGCAATTTTCAGCCACAGCAAGGAGGAACGCATTGGGGTAGCTCGGGTGGACAGAACTGGAAATAAAGGATGCAGGCTGTCCGTTTGGAATCTTGCTTTTCTCCAACCAGTCTCTCAGGCATGGAAATGATGCACGGAGCGCGACGCTCATTCTTACGGGGGCGGCTAAACTTTCTTACTTCACTAGGAATTGTTGATAGACGGCTAGATAAGAGGAACGGAATTTCAGTATAGCTACAAGCCTACAGGCAGAACCGGATTAAACCAAGTTTATGAGATTGCTAGGAGTTTGATTCAACCTCTGCAAAAGTATTTATCGTAGCCTCAAGTCGTACAAACACTTGACTCACACTTTGGCTTCGAGAGATCCATCGTTTGCATTTCACTTGACTTGTGCAACATCCCTTGCGGGCCCATCGGCGCATAAATCCTCCTGAGTAAGTTATGCACAAATCAAAAGAGGCCAAGTCTCCATTCTCCCTCCACTCTTTCGGGGAAATTCCTCGCAAAGACAAAAGATACGAGCAAGATACGATCAAACGATGGTTTTCTTATCACAACTGCCCCCATTCCAGTTAGCGGGTGGCGAAACACTTCTACGTCTATCGTGGTCTATCTACTTCGTCCCGGCGGGACGAGAAATCATTTTTTGGTCGGGTAGTCGGTCCCAAGACTTTCCTCTGAGTCTTGGAAGCTGTCCAAAGTCTTGGGGGCTTGGAAAGGGGGCCGGGCGGGAAATGTTGGCAAAAAAGATTGGCAATTTGCCCGCACGGTCTACGGTCTGTGTGGCCAAGAGGCTAAGAGATAACCCATTACGTGGCCCATTTTGGGCCGGACGAACGCCTGGGTGGGTGCTTGTGGTATTACGCAAAGCTTGGGATCACGGCCGACAAGACAACTTGATCCTCGTGTGCACCTACCACTTTTGTCATTTGTCCCTTAGTAACCCTCCCAACTTGAAAGACTTCCCTTTGGTGTTCAAGCAAGGACGCTGTTTGATGATGATCATCGTAAAGCGTAGCGAAGGGCCAGTAGTATGAAGGCTCACAGAACATTTTGCGAGTTTTCTTGCTGTATGGGACAGATGCGCAACCTACAGACCAAAAACTGTTGAAGAGTTGACCTTGCCAGAATCGCCAGGTATGTATAATAGCTAGCTAGCAAGGTTGCGAACAAGATCTACCGATCGAGTTTTAAGTATTACCTATACTTTATGTACTGCGCCTCGGCTATTACACAACTTGAATTATGTCGCGCTCAGGACATGACAAGCAGCTTTGACGCTGTTGGGTAAATGCATCGGCCAACGTTTCGCTAAATTTGCACAAAACATATCGTATAGTGGCTGTCAGACTGGGCGCCCAGACCCGGAATTGGTCTCGGCAATGAGGATCAGTTGAACGACCCTTTCACGGCCATGCTGAAAATTACGCTGCCTTTAATCTCTTGGGGTGTCTTGGGAGCGGAGTCCAAGACACCAAGCATCCAAGAATCTTGGGCCCATGCCAACACTTTTCCTCTACCACACCAAGACAATTCCGCGAATGCTTTCCGAAATTGATGACGGTGCCCAGTGAAGTTTCCATGAAAGGGGCCAGAATTTGTTGAATGCGTGACGCCAAAGCCAAAAAAGCAATCATGGTCGACAGGAAGGATGATGGGATAAGCACAATTGAGAACGAAAGGCATTCTCTAGTTACAGGGTGAATGGACCATGAGAGGGGGGGAAACGGGCTACCGTAGAAAGAGGAATAGGCAACCGAGTCAGAGAGGCTGAGGTCCGTCACAGCTTCCCTTATCGAGGCCTAAGCCTGCAGCCAGGAGTAAAACTAACAGGCTTGCAAGAGTGAGATTTCAGAAAGCAACGCCAAGTGCTTGGCGGATCGAGCTAACGGCGAAAGTAACACTAATCCTGGACTTTATTGGCATGAGATGGTTGGTGGAGCGCCCGACCAGGCGGGTTTGGCTGCACCTCAGACCACCTATGGGCACTCGTGACCACTCAAAAGCAGCGAAGGTGCCATGAGTCGCCTCCGTTCGTGCTTTAAGACGGTCAAAATATCTCCCTACTGTGCCAGTCTGGCATTTGGCTTTCCGACAGAGCTTGGAACTCGTCCATCCTCGCTGACCCGTATTTTCCGCTTAATGGTCGGTAGACCCTTTTGTACATAATAGTATTATGCATCCCGTGCCCCCCGCTGTGAATCTTCGTCTCCATCCATTTTCACAGCTACTCTTCCGAATCTGCTCAGCTTCGAAGCGACAGCAGGACCGTGCCTTCCTATATCTTTTGCAGGCTGGCTCAACAATCAAAAAGGCTTCGTGAGGCAGTTGCTCGGCCCTGAGCTGTATCGGTATACAGGTAATTTGCAGTCGCAGAGGTGCATTGAGCCCCTCCTTCGCGGCGCTGCCTGTTTTCGTCACTGCTGTCACATTCGACGCGACTCGTTTTTCACGCATGCAAGCGCAATAATTTTTTCTCTTTCCAAACGTACTGATCGACCATATTTTTTGGAGGAGTCGTTATCAACTCTATCGAGGGCATTTTCTTGGTATTTGCCAAGGCCAAGCTCGTCTCTCGTCCAGACTAGAATTTTGCCAAGATGAGTAACTCTGACCTCCAAGACACCACAAGCCTCGCGGCCGCCGCTGCAGCCTCTGCACCACAAGAAGTTCTTCAGCAGGGCCAGAATGCACAACAACAGTTGCAAGCTGCTGCCGCCTCCAGCCCCCAACCACAAGTCAATGCTGCCGGCGAAAACCTGCAGTGCCAATGGCAAGGATGTGGCGAACGCTGCACCTCAGCCGAAGCCCTTTATGTGAGTGGCGATGACGCCTCCCAATTCTGCCTGTCATCGGCCAGACCATGACCATGGCCATGACCATGGCCATGACCATGCTGACTGTTGACTGTTGACAGGAACACGTGTGCGAACGCCATGTCGGACGCAAGTCGACGAACAACCTCAATTTGACCTGCGCCTGGGGTCAATGCCGAACAACCACGGTCAAGCGTGACCACATCACCTCCCACATCCGAGTTCACGTTCCGTTGAAGCCTCACAAGTGTGAATTCTGTGGCAAGGCCTTCAAGCGACCCCAAGATCTGAAGAAGCATGTGAAGACACACGCCGACGACAGCGTCATCATGCGCTCCCCTGAACCCAACGGCTCCTCGCGACAGCCACAAGGCGGTCTCACCCAGGGTGGTGACTATCACAGTCCATACTATGCCCACATGTCGACAGGGCAGGTCCCTCCAAGCTACTACGCGCCAGCCATGCCTCCCCATGATGCCTATGGCCACCACGGTGCCAATCAGTACTACCAGCCCCCTCCGCAGGTTAGTCCCCACACCCTGCCAATGTCTGACTCGAAGACTTCCGGCCCTCACTTTTCTGCAAGCCCGCCGAGACATCAAAACGACGTTGTCTTGGTGAACCATCAAGATGCAGAGTCTACCTACGCACCACACGTTGATCCTGATGAACTAGGGAAATTCCTTGCTAACATTCTGCAGACTGGCCATCACACAGGATACGGCCCGGTAACATACTACGGAGCCGCGCCTCAGACCACATACGACTATGAGACACGCAAGCGTGGATATGATGCACTGGACGCCTTCTTTGGCCAAGTCAGGCGCCGAGAGTTCAACCCTATCGATTACCAGGCCGTGACGCGACGCCTTCTCGAACTGCAAGGCCTTCAGCTTCCCCAGATCATTCCCGCGAGCCTGAACGTCCCAGCTTACCAACCCGTCGGCGCTGTCGGTGGCGGCTACGAATCGGCCGATCCCATTCAAGCGTACAGCCTGCCCCCGATGGGCAATGCCAAGAGCAGGGAAGACTTGACCTCGATCGACCAGATCCTCGAGCAAATGCAGGCGACCATCTATGACAATGACACCCACCTCGGCTCATCGGGCACGGTTCCATCAGGTAGCTATCCTACCTATAACACCGGTCTACGCAGCAGCAACAGCCCGCCGAGTTCTCAACTGTCTTCGATGGCCGCTCATCACCAGCACAACGCCAGCATTTCCGGCTCCACTGCCGGTGAAGCCAGCACCCCGGGCTTGACCCCTGATTCATCAGCGCAGAGTTATACATCTGGCCAGAGCCCGCTGCCACAACACAACACACCAAGCAGCGCAATCTACCCATCCTTGCCCTCCAACACGACCGATTTCAGCTCAATTGCGGCCAACGCGGCTACTCTGAGCAGCATGTACGATGAGGATGCTCGGCGACGACTAGGTGGTGCCTTGCTTCAACGAGCGGCGCCATCAAAGAGTGACGATGGGATGGACATTGAGCGAAGCGAAGGCTCTGCGACCCCCCCAGCATCGATCATGAACAAGGGCAAGCAGAAAGACGCGTCACCAAAAGACAATGTCATCGACCCCGCTCTCAGTGGAGATGCGTCGACACCCAAGGGAGACAGAGCGGATGAGGCGCAAGAAGAGTGGCTGGCCAATCTGAAACTGATTGAGTGGATGCGCGAGATGATCAAGAAGCAACTCGAGTCGCCGAGTGTGGACGACGATAGCATCCCGAAGGAAGAGGCCAAGACCGACATGGCTGATACGGTCATGACGGAAGTGGGAGATGACTCGGAGCAGAGGAAGAAGGACGAGGAGCAGCTGTACCCAGTGTTGAGGCATGTCGAGCAAGATGCGTAGGCTGGGCTGAACTGCCCTCGATGTACATGTGGTGGCCTACTCGTTTCATGGAGCTGCACGGTGTTGAGGCGTTTGGCTCTTCGGACAGGGCTGGATCTCCCCTTGTGGAAGTTGGTCTCAGAACAGATCGGGAGGCTCACGTTCTTTTGTTATTTCTCCTGGGATGGTCTTGCTGTTGGACCTACCTGTCGATGCAAGTTACGCTGGTATTCGTATGACGATCAAAATTACGGCAGACAGCACTTTGTACAAGCTCTAAGAGTATAGGTCTAATGTCACTTTATGCTGTCTTTACCTACCCACTATTCGTTGCACCTGATGCGTGGCATGTTGTAGATTTCATCCGTTGAATGGCGGGCGGCTGGTGCCGGGTTTTAGGTTGCATGCCCCAAGGAAACGTCATTTCGGCCTTGGTCGTGACTGACATTCGGTCGCCAATTACATCCACGTCACCGTCCATAGCCGGCTACCTTTCCACAGGTTCACAGATCGACTCTCCAAAACTAGGTCCTTCTACTTTTCAGTAGTCGTTGTCCTCATCACTGTCTACGTGTGTGTGTCGCTGTGAGAGAAGCAAGGGAAGATGGCGGCAGTGTGAAGACAGCGCCACGAGCCACGAGCCACGAGCCGCGAATATGGACGTGGACACAGACACGGACACGGATGTAGATATGGACAGCACTTCACACGCTCTGTCTCGCCATCACAGTGACTCAGACTTCATTCCCGACCGTCCTTTACCCTCTTACCTATCCTCTCCAACAGACCGGAACGGGGATTCCATGTCAACATCGAACCCTCCCCAACAGACCTCGTCTAGGTCACGAGACGACCAGTCCGTGATTGAACGATCAACGAGTGCTGGTCTGCATGAATTTCGCTCTCTCTTCGGAGCAGCCCAGCGGATTGCCACCAGTGTCCCCTTCGATCTCAACGACCGGTCTTGGGTAGACGACGATCAACCGGATCCAAGCATTCGCCCACCCACCCGTCCAGATGATCTACGTTCACGAGTGCCGTTGACCAGACGCTACAGCGGCCGACCACACGTGCCTGGCGAGGATAGTGGCAGCGATGAAGGACATGACTCAGACGACAATCTCGATCAGAGCAGCATGGAGAGGCCAAGAGCCGACGAGGCGTCAAGATCATCAGCGGCCGAGCACCTTGACAGACACATGTCGAATCATTTCCTGGGCGAGAATTTGAGGCGAATGAATAGAAACAGAGCTCACTTGGAGGCTGTACAGACAAGACAAGAACCTTCACAACCCATCTCCGGTTCCACTCGCCAGCGAAGGGAACGTACTGAGCCAGACAGAGACTCCCTGCGCCGAGCTGCGGAAATCACCCGTGATCTGAGATTGCACCAGCAGCAGCGCCGTTTGTTGGCCGATTCGAGTCCATCGTCCAGCTCTCCAGAGTGGATGAGACGACTGTATGACCCGGAGGCCGTGTTCCAAGAACGCTCTATCGTTTCGCTCGGCGTGCGAGATTCACGCCTCGACAGGAATCCCGAAGCCAGAAATCCACGAGACCCTCCGTCTACACCGGACCCACCATCACTGTCAGGTGCTTCGAGGAGGTGGCGACCATCTGAGCGACTACAAGACTATGCCAACAATCACGCTAGACGAGAAAGTGCCGGTGAACCTACTCCACACACCCAACATCATACACGAACGTCTTCCTCGGATGGTAGATCGATACCAGACAGTCTTCGGAACGCCACCGCTGCGATTCAAACTCATTATGATGATCAACCCGGCTCAAGCGCCCCGGATTGGGCCGCCACGAGCACGCCATCGACTCGTCCTGAAGATAGCCGTCCTGCTGACCACAACGAGACGAGAATTCGGGTGGAGCAAGCCCTTCATGAATACCGAATGGCGAGGAGAACGTTACGAATCTACGACGCGAGCCCTGTTCCCGACGAGTCAGCTCCACATTCACCCCCTCCCGAAACTCTTGTCCTAGCTTATCCGCACAGACCGCCCTACCCAGCTCCTAGTCGTGACTTGTCTGCTATGGCTGCCAGTGAGTCATCGAGCCCAGCACCTAGAGGAGGTCAACACTGGCGTTCGGAAGACTCGAATAGGCAGCGCATTCGCGAGCAAGCCAGAGAGCGAAGGAGGCGTATAGTTAGTGAGATGCTTGAGCAACAACGTACTAGTTCTCTAGCAACAGGTCCTTTGTTCGAACACTCAGACCCCACAAGCCACAGCCAGAGAGAATCTCCCTGGACCAATCCCTGGACCGACTACGATAGATGGTATGATAGGACAAGGGGTCCGGTGCACAACCCCCTGCAGTCTGAACGAAAGTCGAGCTCCAAACAACTCAGACAGGCCAAAGCTACTCTCAAGTACCTGGCTCATCTTCGTGAACCCAGCATGAATCCTGTCAAAGCCTGGACACTTGCTGCAGAGTTTGGTTTGCACAATCAAAGCTTGCACGAAGTACCTAAAGACAAGATGCCCATGTCCGTTGATGACTTGCCAGAGCCCGCCTTCTGCTCTTGGCTTGAATCAGGCATGACTTGGTCTGGAGCGCAATGTGCCGACAAGACACCATGTCCGAATACCAGTCGAGCAGCAAACCAGCGAGATACCACCTCTAGGAACGGAGAAGAGAGGAGCAGGGTAGAAGCTGCGGTGCGACAGAACGAAAGCTTCAGAACACGCCTTCGACAAGGCCGGGACTCGCCAGAACGGCCCCTTTCTACCAGAACTCCAGTGGGAACGTCGATGACCTCACGGGACACTATGGAAGTCGCTGGAGATGCAGACCGAAACTTGAGCGCCATGATCGAACGTAGTGAGCGATTGTTACGCGAAAACGAAGAACATATTGCAAGAAATCGAGCAAGGTTGATGGAGACTGACGAGCAACTCCGACGGCTACGCGAGCGCGGCCCTAATCTACTCGGCCTCTCTGGAATTCAAGACCCACCGCCAGATGTTCAAGAGTGCTGGAACGTGAAAGTTACATTGCATTCGGTTGATTGGGACGAAATGACGCTTACCGGTACAATGACAGCAAGTCAGATGCGACTCGTTGACCACAACGATGCTGCCGTGAATGACGCGCAGAAAGGAGGCTCAAACACGGCCATGGATTCGTTTTTCACTGGTGAGATAATCGACTTTGTCAACTACGGCTTAGACACACCATCTCCAATCGGTCGAAAAGCAGAGCACTCCGGCCAGCCTTCGCAAGATCTGCGTCTACAGAACGAATGGAGTGTTGGAGGGCCAGACATTGACTTAATCTACTGGTCGGAGATTGGCCCGTTCCAGAGAGAAGTTGCACAGGCCATCCGAGAGCGTGAAGCCGAGCTTTCCAAGCTTAGTGTATTGCAAGAAACACACACAGCAGGATCGACTGATGACCAGACCAGGGTGGCTGGTGCGCCCGAACCTGGCAATAACGACGCATCCAACGTCGCAGGTGAAAAGGACGAAGTTCAGGCACAAGACCCGGCGACAGCTACGGAAGGACAGCTCATGAGCACACTCACTGAAAGCGAAAAGGGCGAGCTCAAGTTCGAAACAATGCAACGCCTGCTCACCAACTCAGTCTGGCTAAACGAAAACATTAACGATCAAGGCTGGATCCTGATGCGTTGGAAAGAGCGCTGCTTCGTCTCCCCCGGCACCGATCCGAATCCATGTCCCGTTGATCCCTGGATATCGCATCGACTAGCTTCGTCTCCATGGGCTAGCAATGACTCCCTAAACCGGACTCTTCCTGCGCCATGGCTGAGGTACGTTGACGCCAACCGGATGCAAAGAAGACAAATCCATCAGAGGATGTACACAACGAATGCTGCCGAACGGGATGAAATTGGAGCGAACAGTGGTGGGACGACCGGAACGACCCAGCAGCAGGCTTGGGGTTTGAGCATTTCCGGCTTCTACTACGTTGCCCTGCATCGACGTACAGGACAGATCGAAGCATTATATTATGATCAGCGGAGTGCGCCATTGCAAAGACTGAGGATGCAGCCTGCCGTTTCCGAGGACATGGCTGCGGCTGCAGGTCCGCGAGCATTGAATGTCGCAGTCAAGGAGACAAATTTGGATGCTTCCGGTATCGAAACAAGCAAACATACCAGCACACCGAGTGGGCCGTCAGTCACCAGATTGGAAGGCGGCCTCAGGACCAATTTCAATCTTGTAGAGTTTAGGTGAGGTCTTTTAAGGATAGCATGGTAGTCACCTTGGTTTGGGCAGAGCGAGACTGGACCATACATATCTGGGCATCTTGGCGTAGGATTATGAGGCAACATGAAGTCAGAGAGTAGTTCCATCCCCTCACTACAGGAATATGGAATAGTTGGCGATCACGTCCCAATCCCCACAGAGCCGTCCAGAAGTTCAGCTGCGTCTAGCAAACGAGGTCTAGCATGCTGGTATTACCCTGCTGCAAGGACGATAGCTCAAATAGACTAGACATTATCAGTCAGTACAGTCACGAGATAAATGAAACAGTCTCATCAGCCACAGTGATCCGATCCGTACACTTTGACCGACGTGCCCCTGAATGGACTGGATTCAAGTAGCCCCTCCCTTCCTTAGAGACCTTCACGCGGTCAACACGAACTCTCCAATGCAACGAAAAAGGACGTACTTAGATTTGCTTTTATTTGCAGTTGCCAGTGAAGTGAGCGAAGCACCCCCCCACATAGCCTACAGGCGTCTTACTAACTAGTATCGCACATTCTAAGCCGTACTGACCAAGCGCCAACAAGAGTGCTCATTTAAGAGCTCCTGTTCTTCCGCATAGCCAGCCAGTCCGTGCGTGCGTGCGTGCGTGCGTGCACTATCATCCAAGCAGCCGGGCTCCCCCTCCCCAAAGAAAGAGTAGTAAAAAGCCAAAAGAGGCTATTATTTTTTCCCCCACGTCCCTCTCTTCCCCTGCTCTGGTCTACCGTCCTCTCCCTCTCCCTGGAAAGAACCCGATTTCAGCAGCACCTAACGCCGGTGCTGAGGTATTATGAACTCGTCCTCGTCCTCGTCCTGGAAATGGGTTTTGCAGAGGAGGAGGAGGAGGGGACCTCTCACACACGCCAGGATCGACGCGGCGCCTCATGGCCAGCGCATCGGCCTGGCTGATGCCCCACACGCTGTAGCCTTTCGTCATGCTGTCTTCGACGCAGCTGCGCAGGAAGGTCGTGAAGCGGCTTGCGCTGGGCGGTCGGAGGCCCATGATGGTCAGGAATTGTGGGAAGTTGGTCACTTTTTGGAGTGCTTTGATTGAGGCCGATAGTTGGGCTGCTGTCGTGCGTGTCGAAGACGAAGACGAAGTCGAAGTCGGGGTTTGAGGGGCTGGGGCTGGTGGGTTTCGGTGAGATGTGGATGTGGTGCTGGTGCTGGTGCTGGTGCTGGTGCTGGTGCTGGTGCTTGTGCTGGTCGGTTCAGTGTTGGCACGAGGAGGCGCGCCGTGGGCGTCGAAGAGTTCCTCGCGTAGTTGAGACAGTGTCTTCTTCTGCGCACCCGATCCGCGGTTGATCGTCTGCCGGAAGAGGTTGAGGAACATCAGCAGGCGGTACGAGGTCTTGCTGGCGTCAAACGTCTTCTGCAGCCGGTAATGTGAGATCGTGTCGTCGGCTTCCATGTACGCCAGCTCGGGCATGTTGGCGCCTCGCCGATCGAGCATCCAGACCACGTTTCGCGTCACGGTTTCTCGGATGATCGCCTTCATCAAGCCTTCGGTCATGTCGGCGTCGGAGATGACAATTGCGACCAGCAAGTGACCGAGATTCGGGATGTCGCGCTTGCTGCTTTTGCCCTCGACTAGAAAGTTTCTGATGGTTCGGTTGGCGTCCTGCACGTAACGGCGGTTGTCGGTGACGAGGCAGAGGAGCAAGTGGAAGAGGTGATAGTACGATTCGATGGCTTTTTCCGAGGCGTGCACGAGACTGCTGCGAGAGAAGCCCGACTCTGCCTGGTCGCTGAGCCGCACGACGATATCGTTCATGAAACCGTAGATGACTTCGACCGGCGAGAAGCGAGAAAACTTTGCGGCCTCCGATATGATCCTCAACCTTGGTTCGATGAGGTGTCTGACGGCGTTGTAGTGGCGTCGAGAGATCGGGAGAGGCAGCCAATGCTCGAACTCGAGCCCTTGCACTGAGCGTCGGATCTTGAAATCTTCAAACGCCTGCAGGCTCAGAAGGTCAAATTCGCTCTCCAGTGTGCCAAGGCGGCCTTGGAAACTGACATTGACGCCAACTCCAAGTCGGGCGGCATCTGCTCCCTTCTTCAGGCAAAAGCAGATCATCTCGCGGTTCCTGATGACGTTGAATTTGTTGACAATGCCCTGCTCTCCACCAATGCGATTCCACGATCGAGAAAGCGTCGCTAGTTCTTCCGCGTCGAGATAGCTGCAAATGAGGACAAGAAGTTCGTCCGGCAGATCGGCAAGCTTAGTACGCTGTGGTGCTGCGTTCAAAGCCTCAACCTGAACAGCTTCCGTGACGGTCTGGGCTGGTGTTGGACTTCTATACGACGGTTCTTCCACCTCGTCGCCGTCGTCCGGGAAGTAGGCTGCTAGAGTTGTGGCCCTTCGAGAAGGCAAAGCGCTCTCTGGGTGCTTCTCATAAGTGCAGTGCTTGCAAACGAAGGAAGAAAGGAGATAGGACCGTCCTCGATACGCGCTGAGGTCGACTGCAGCTCCATAATTTTGGTCTAGCCTGTCGCTGGCAAAGAAGCTCAGTAACTGGATGCAAATACCTTTGAGATCGTACGCCGGAGTGTAGCCTTCGCGAGTGTTGAGAATCGAAGCACAGATGTAGTCTCCATAAACATTTGGATGGTGAATGCGGGTTTGAATGGTGACTCGCGGAGGGTGGAGAGGGTAGTCGTCTGCAAATTGTATAGTCAAATGCAGTGGTTCTGTCTCGTCCGGGGTCAGAATCAGACAGGCTCCCGTAATGTCGTTCTCGTGAGAAATGAATGTGATGTTCGGATACGGTCTTTGTTCGAGCTCTGCAATGTCTCGCAGAAGACGCTGTCGAAGAGCCATGCTGAATCATAAAACCAACCCCCTTTGGTAGGGGAGCTTTTGGGGCTGGCCTTTATGCCATTATTGGCCAAGATAAAAGAATGTGTTTTTAAGTTGACTGCCACCCAAAGCAAAAGAAAGGCAATGGCCAAGCAATGATACTCCACAGAACAAAATCCAATGCAATGCAATGCAAATCAATGCTGTGGGCGTGTGGCCTGAAGTTTGGAAGACACAAAATAGATCTGTGCAGTTTGGAAAAATGAACTTTTGCTTTATACGCCTGTTCCAGTTCTTGTTGCCTAGCCCGAATGCGACGAAACAGGCAAAAAGCCTAGGAGGTTTGACTCACCTGATCCGTAGGCTTGAGTCATACACGACGTCTTCAAGTCGTTTGCAATAGGCAAACCAGTCATAAGCTCTGCAAAAGGTTCAGATTTGGGTCAAGATGAATGTAGTGCGAAGTAACCTGTTCAGCCAGCCACTCACCCCCATCTGAACGAGATATCAGTCTCATGCATTCAGATTTAGCTCCGAGTTCCATAGGATACAGATCTCAGAAGAAGTGCACGCGATTTAAATTCAGGTCAAATAAAGTATCATGTCAATGGTCGATGATGTGGTGACTATATCCCGCCTTGTCTGAGACACTGGATGACAGCAAGGCGCATGGGTCATAATCGGCGGCTGTGGAAAGTGAAAAGGCTAGTTGGAATTTTTGTACAACCTACACTTCTAAAGTAGCAAGATCGTATCTATCGGTCGATTACTATTCGGGTTGTTAGGACGCTGGGATTAGCCCTCATGCTCCGGCAGGAAGGGTGTGAAATTTGAACTTTTTATTAGCTGAAGCCTATCACGTGCTACAATCGCAAAAACCTAGATCTGAGAAAGTGCCTCGACAAATGCATGTTTGGTAATGCTCTGAACTTGTCCTCTTCAGACTGAAATGAATTTTCAGTTCCAATTTTCAAAAGGGTGGCGGACACCTGCAATCGTTTGCGCGTTCTACCTTTCTTGAGGTACGGCACGCAGCTCTTCTTGTCGAAAGCGATGTGGTATTCCCTGCTCCTGACCGTCCGATAGTAGTACGGAAGCTTCGTCGTTGACAAAGCTATCTGCTTGGCTCTTTTTCTTGTTCCGTCTGCTTTTCTTCGCATTTCACCCCTGGTAAATCGATCTAGATGGTGCAGTATGAACAGCTCACGTGACTGCATTCAGACAAATCAAAACGTTGTATTTCTGAGCATTGAAAAAAGTTCCAGCTGATCCGCAACTTCGGGAGTAACCTCATTAGTAGCTACGGGCCGCCACGACAAGTTAATGTGCAGTACTTTTGTACATCTGCATCTCAGTATATACTCAACAAAAGCATAGCACGATCAAGGGGAGGCTACAAGTCAGTCTAGTGGCAGCGGAAGGATGAGAAGCCAGAGCGCACATAAGCCCTCAACGAAATATTTGACATTCTGTCTCCCGTTAAGCTTAGCCAGCCGCTCGACCAACACCTGTTGAATGCGCCAGGGCTGTTCACTACAGTACTACGTTCTCCGGCTTAGGCTGTTAGTGAAAGTTTCGTGTTTGTTTCGTGCTGGTTTATGTGCGCATGTGGATATCTGATTACCTCTACCGGGCTCGATTTTTCTAACGGCCGGAGTGCTAACGCTTTGCTGACAGACTTTCGGGGAACTGGCAAAGAGGCGCCAGAGGGGGTGGCCAGAGTTGTGGTTGGTATCGAATAATTTCCGACGCGCTTGACGCGATCCAGGATCAATGCCAACTACCCGGCTCCAACGGATGATGGGTGTGTGACATCCTCGTTAAGTGCAAATTAGCCTCTTTTAGGCTCAGCACGCTCAGTAAGCTTTGATCCCTTCCCAGGGGCACTGCCGTGGGCTTGCAGATTTCCCGTTCCCCGACACGTGTGAGATAATAGCTTATCGATTTGGCTAGAGATACCTGTTTTGCATGCATACCGGATGCTGAAATTTGAACATTCGGCTAGTTTTGAGGTCGCCAGTCAAAGAAAGTATTTGCTACTCCTTATGTACGCCGTACGTGCATTCATTCTGTCTGTATTTTCGCGCCTGTCATATACATCCCAGAATTGTTGAATCAATAATTTCGGAAAGACGTTTGATGTTGTTTTGATTTCTATCGATACACCGGGCAAAAAATGATAATTTTTTGGTGGGGAAACGTTAGAGTAGGGGGACCGGGTGGACCGGCTGGAGAATATCCACTTCTCTGGCGGGCTGGCAGATCGCTATTTCGGCAGATCCAAATTTCGCTTATATATCATCGCAGTGACGAGAGCTGTGGTATCACAGAGAGATTCGATTGACGTGATGTAGAGGCTTTACGGAAGCAATACCCTGGATCCTGAGACTTATGCTTGTATTTCTCGACGTATGACAAAGCGCCGTGTGACGTATCATGAGTCCGAAGCGTCATGCAATGTTTGCAGTACAGATTGTATGCAAAACAGAAAATATGATGCCAATTGATCCCAAACCCCCTATACAAGTTGCAATTCTAGCGGACGAGGTCTCGGAATCTCATGGAGCGCAGCGGAGTACTTCATATTACATAGTACGTGTCTTGTGCGGAAGGACTTGAAGACGGCAATTAGTGGGCTGCCACATTAGCCATCACCTACGCCATGCGTGGTCGTTTAAGCGGCTTTTGGTCGGCTTGTAGCTTGCATCAGCCGTGCCGGTTGGATTCGCGGAAAAAGCAAACTGCAAGGGTCTGGATGCAGTAGTGGTTGTTGCAATGATCTTTGTTCTGTGCTACTACCGGTCGTGCCGTTGAAGAAAGATATCCCTGTTCGCTTGAGGAGATCGTGTCCGACCAGGCAGAAGAGGACGCATTTCCTATTTCCGTAGCACATTTGTGGACCAGGGGTGTATGTTGAAAAGTGTTAGGTCCAGCGAATCAAGAATTTGTGACGCAAAACATCAACACAACTGGCTGATCCTATATACAAAGAACGAATCAGAACTGGTGCGAAATTTTGGTTCTCACACGTATCTGCCTATTGCATCAGCCTGCGTGTTTCAAGAAGCAACCTGAAAGCGGCGTCCGCCACCCAAAAGCAGCCACGAACGGTGCAGCCACCTGATTCTGTAAGAAAAGCCGGAAAGAGGAATGTGGCTGAGTGCCCATGCTCATGTCTTGCCTTGAGACGTGAGTGAGAGGTGTTTGGCAGCTTTCAGCCAAAGCAAAATTTGTCTGAAATCTCAAGCTTGAAGGCCTTCCGTCCTTTCACAGAATCTCCATCTCAAGGTAAGATCAACTCGTCCAAAGTAATGAAGCAAGTGTTGTGACCGGATGAGCTAAAGCCCCCTGCACCGGTGTTGCAATTGGAACCCAAACCCGCGTTTAGCCCGGGGGACGTCTCAGAAAGTTCTACATATGGGGCAAAGTGTGCTTTAATATACGAGACTAACCAAATATCCCGCCCGAGCCCCCCTCCATGATAGCCAGGGGTAAAATGGAGTCACTGGTGGCTGGCAGCCCAAGCAGTTGTAGATCTTAGCCGGGCTCGCTTTCATCTCTAACCGGCTGCGTTTTTTGAGCGACGATGGGTTCTCCATTCCAACTGACTATGTGCTCAGCTATGGAGCAGCAGGCTTGCTCAAAATTCGCCTCGTCGGATGCAGGACATGGGTTTATTTGTCTACCGAGAAAATGAGTCAGTTACAGCATTCGCGATACGCAGCAGGAGTGGACGCCCCAAATGTGAGGTCACGCGATGGGGCTAATAGGTGTTTTGAGGAACGTGTCCCGTAGCTAAGTAGACGACAATCGAAGTCGCAGTGTTATGATATTGCGATTCGTTCTGGAATACTACACAACATTTCCTGGGTGATTTCGAGCTAAGATCGGTTAATCCATACTTTCGGGGGACTGACACATGGCTTGGTTAGGGTGGCACGGTGGATTGGTGATGGGGCCAACACCCTTCCTACACGATTCCAACGAGTTGGAGCGTGCTTTAAAGCCTTCCTTCGGATGACGTCCCGTCGCGGCTGTTAACGTTATTAACTGCTAGCACCATCCCTTCCACGGCGCTCCCTCCACCCGCGCCCTTAGTGTGATCCAGAACTCCTTCCAGGATCTAATCTGCGATCTTGACTAAAGGGGTACCTGCAGTAATTTATATCTAGGCTTCCTGCATACAGGTTTCTGACGTTGATTAACTTCCATCACCATTGTAAACTTGGACTTTACCCGTGTTCGAAGACTGTACTCTAGATCTTGTACTATAATCTACTGTCTCAATAATCTCCCTGGCCGTCAGTCAATCAAACCGGCATTCCCTTCCCGCGTCGGCGCCTGCATTTGGACGGGGTCTCATCCTGTCCTTTGCCATATCACAAACCTACGAGCTCGATAACCGGTCTCGTTCTCGATTCAACAAATTCAGCCAACAGCAACAATCACTTAGCGTCAGAGAGCCAAACTATTCTGCCGGATAAGCCTGTCAGTGTGACAGATCAAGAGTTGTTTGAGGTTTCGCAACCGCAACAAGATACATTCTGTCGTTCAGGTTCCCGAGATCCTTGCAAGCTCCACGAAGGTGCTCGCTCAGCCAGACTTGGTTGCCTGGATCTGAGAGCTGTTGAGCACCTCCACGCGAGATCTGCTACTGGACGTCTTGTGACTACTTTGGGAGAAAGGTGAGTCAAGCTGCGTCATGAAGGCGCCTGCTCCCCTTTCCTGGCTATATAAGCAGCATTTTTTCCCTCCAAAGCCGAAGCCTGACCTCTCGTGCAGCACGTCAGACACGATGATAGACACATCAAAGTCATCGTCCATTTGCAACATGGGCCGAGGAGCATACGACACGACCGGAGTTGCAAAGCCCAAACCACCGCCAAAGCCGAAATAAGTCGAATATTCATGTTTTCGAGCATGGATGACCGCAGCTCGGCCCTCAGCTGCCACAGTTGCCCCTGTCTGCGTGCTGGTTCTGTGTCGCACGACATTCCAGCGACTTGTCAAAACTGTATGTACCACTGTCGGCCTGGACATGGGAAGCGAGCTTGAACTGACAACCTGCAGTCTCCTTTGTTTCGTGGCGGCGCACCGTGAACGCACCAGCGTCCAGGGTGAATTTCACCCAACCTACCGTTTTAATATTCGTCTTCAGCCTGTTCGACAACCCTGTACAAGTATGGTTATTGGTCAACTTTAGCGTTCTCAGCGACTTTTCGAGCATCAACGGCGCATTTTCTGGAGTCTTTCACGATCGTCATGTATTATCATTTGTGTACCAAAAGCAAGGGCGCTTGCGCGAGATAGACAGTCGGCACCCGAGAGGATGGCCGAGGAAAAGAAGCATCATTGGATAGATGGATTGACGCAAGTCGTACATTTCGGCGTTTGTGAGGAGGCTGTGATCAGAGGTTCCAATGGCTTTGTCGTGGCAACAAGCGATGAGTGAACAACTGACCTATCGTTATGTCGTTGGCGAGGCATATTCCGCCTCCCTGCGAGGCTTCGAATGAGTCACTCTCCTCCACGGAGGCAACAGGCACCTGCATTCGAGTCACCAGGGCGGCTCATACATAGCCACCCAGAGTAATAGAAGTTTTGGTTTTGATTCATCCATCTGCTCCTCGTAGTCGCTGTTCGTTGGATTTGATAACGAGAAGACAAAGAGGCGTGCCGGAATGCAGAAAGATGTGGGCTTGATGACTTGATTTGATGCACATCTGACAGGATCAAGGATGTTCACTGATGCTCATTCTCCATCGGCAGCGCTAGGAACCTGAATACTAGCATTCCCTTTGACGCTAATACCCAGATAGTACCCGTAGTACTCTACTACAAGTAGAAGTCACGAATGTGTGTACGAGTAGATGTGCCTGCGGTGCACTTGCCACACTGGCCCGGGAGCGGATCGCTAACGGGCGCTAGTGGCAAGGCCTGCAGCAAGTGCAGCAGCGCAATCGAGCCTGCCGAGTCTGGCGGAACCACGACCAAGTCTCGTCATCCATGCTCACCAACTTTCAACACATGATAATTGGCTTTGGCCTCAATTGTCAATTGTGAACTTGCACCATTCTTCCCGCTACATCAGTTTGGCTTCGGTTGCACCAACAAGAACAGCCTGCAACAGCAATTACCCTGGTCAACCGCATCGCCCACTGCGCAGGTTCAGGTTCAGGTGCAGCTGCCTGTTTGGAATCCTCAACCTGCCCTGTATTCGCCTTTTGCCATCTCCTTCCAGCGAATCCTAGCGCACATAGAAGCACGTCTACCTCCATCTGGGTTAAACCATGTCAAACGCAGCATCAGCCGCCACGGCGAAACCGAGTAGCAGTGTCAAACTCGTGCTGCTTGGTGAGGCCGCTGTTGGAAAGGTATAGCCTCACCCTGTACTGCCAAAGGAGGCTTACTGACGTCCACTCAGTCGTCGCTAGTCCTCCGATTCGTGAATAATGACTTTCAAGAGAACAAGGAGCCAACCATAGGTGGTACGTAGTGTTCTCCCTGGCAAATTCCCTGCGCAGCCGTTGTTTCCTGCCTCACGAATCCCTCCCCAAAAGACGCTCTCCACTGACGAGACCTTCACAGCCGCGTTCTTGACACAGAAAATCCAACTCCCTAATCGGGTCATCAAATTCGAGATATGGGACACAGCCGGCCAAGAACGTTTTGCCTCACTTGCGCCTATGTACTATCGGAATGCACAAGCTGCCCTCGTCGTCTACGACTTGACGAAACCCACGTCTCTAACAAAAGCTAAGCATTGGGTCGCCGAACTACAGCGGCAGGCCTCACCTGGAATCGTCATCGCCCTCGTGGGCAACAAACTCGATCTTTGTGCCGAAGCCTCGGGCTCGGAAGCCAATACCCCGGCCCCGTCCGAAGGTGCAGAATCCGATGCAGCAGAGGCAGATGAGGCCGAGGCTACCGAGGGAGGAGACGCACGAAAAGTTCCCACTCGAGAAGCCAAAGCCTATGCTGAGGAAGAGAGCTTGCTCTTCTTCGAAACAAGTGCCAAGACTGGGACAAACGTGAGTGATGTGTTCACCGCTATTGCCAATGCCATCCCGGAGAAGGAGCTAAAGCCAGGCAAGACCGCCGGCGCTGGCAGGGGCACAGACTCGGCAATATCGAATGCGGCCGGGAGTGCTGGTCAGGCAACCGTCAACCTGGCGGATCGAGCTAAGCAGCAGAAAGACAACTGCGCTTGCTAGAAGGAGCCTTGGGAGCCGAGGAACAACAAGGACCCATGGCCAGTATAGAGCTCGGTGTTTGCGGGTATTAGTCTGTTGGCGTTTGGAATTCGCTGTTCTTCATCTGTGTGGGAGAGCGGCCGGCTCATTCTATGCAAAGCGTTGAATTTAGTCGTGATCAAGTCGCGTACAACTGCTGTTGTAAAACCACAGAGCTTAGCCCTTGCCTTACTACTTCCATCCCGTCGTCATTCATATGCTAGAGTTCAAGCACATGCCAGACGAGAGAAACGCCGGTTCGCGTCCTGTGAAGCCGTGACAAGGACGCGCCAGTCAGTGTTTACTCAAATGCAGATAGAGGGTACTCTATAAGGTCGACAATAGAATTGATCTTTACGTATATTTCCCACGTCAGTCACAGCAGAAGATGTATTGTCCAGTTCTACGAGGCTGAATGGCAATGTTTCCCGATACTATTGCATTCCTATGTAGTCCGGCCGTAAAGTTACCTTAATGGCGTAAAATCTTCCCATAGGTTCTGCTGCACTTGCCACAAATGCGTCTGTTCTGAGGCTAGAGCTAGGCTCAGAGCCAGCTGGGCTGAGGCAGACATTTGGCGGGATATTCTATCTTGGATCCGCACATGTCAGCAACTTTTTGTTTCATCAATGTAGGCAGCAAATAGATGATCTCGAGTGCGAGCACGTCTGACTAGTATTATAGTTGAGGTGAACTCCGAGCCGGTGGGACTACTAAGGCACGTGTGGGGATGCAGGCAAGGAGCAGCCTCGTGCAAACTTGGCATCGCACAAGGCTGGTCCTCCACGATTTCTTGGAATTTCTTTGTGTGGAGGCCGAAGTTTCGAGCACTTCGTCGTCGAACACATTCTTCCTAGGCTGCCTATTGACCACTCCGAGACCGATCGCCAATATGTCTCAACCGGCGCTTAACAAGATCGCGGCCAACAGCCCCTCGAGAGCCCACCCAAGCGAGCTCGAGACAAGCGTTGCGACTGCACTTTACGAACTCGAGACGAACATCCCAGACCTAAAGTCTGCTCTGCGGCCTCTACAGATTCAATCTGCCCGTGAGGTATGACTCTGAAAGAACTCACGGGAAATGCTTTAGATTGTTGCTAACATTGAGACTTGCAGCTGGACGTCAGCCACGGCAAGCGGGCTGTAGTCATCTTCGTGCCCGTCCCGCTCCTACAAAACTTCCACAAGATTCAACAACGACTCACCCGAGAGCTCGAAAAGAAATTCAGCGACCGCCACGTTCTCTTCCTTGCAGCACGCCGTATTCTCCCGCGACCAAAGCGATCTAACCGGTCTCGCACCACGCAAACACAAAAGCGACCGCGATCTCGAACTTTGACCGCTGTGCACGATGCTATCCTGGCGGACGTTGTCTACCCAGTCGAGATTGTTGGCAAGCGGCTGCGAACCAAGGAGGATGGCAGCAAGGTGCTGAAGGTCGTCCTTGACGAGAAAGAGCGTGGTGGTGTGGACTACAGACTCGACACTTACGGCGAGGTTTACCGAAAACTGACCGGCCGAACTTGCAACTTTGAGTTCCCCATGAGCGGTGGCGCTGAGTATTAGCCGAGGAATCGGGAATCGGGAAGGGGGTGTTGTTGACTGGGGCATGTGATTCAGCGGCTGAGGAGATGAGGAGGTGCAGCTGCTTGAGTTGGACACATCGTGTGCATGACCAGGGAAAAGCAAAGATAGTGCCTTGGACGTGCGAGTATGATGACTTGTCCATCCTGAGGTGATGTTGAAAGATTACATCTAGAGCATGTCACAGAGCAGGTTATAGAGTGATTGAGGTGTTGCCATGAGATCTCACATTACTTCACCATGCATACATAGTTTTATGAGCTGTGGTGATCTGGTGATGCTGTTTTATTTTTTATTTTTTATTTTAAATTTTCGATGCGTGATGAGCATGTCAAGTTCGCTATCGATTGTTGAGGTCACCTCCACCCAAAACGTCTTTGATGTTTATCTGACCACTTCCCCTTTGCAGTGGTTGCTGTTGACCGGGCGCTTCCTTCCAGCCAATCATGTATATGATTCTATATGTGGCGGGTATTCTATCCTTCTCGTCGTCGCTGCAGTGCAATTCTCGGTAAATTGCCTCGTTCGCAAGAAGAACATCTCTCGACAAAGGGCCTCCAATCGACTTTAGGATTGCGTTGCCCTCGCCCATGGCCTGTATATCCTGCATCAGAGCAAAAGTATCTGGGTACTCTACGATGATGTCGTCCACATCCACCGTGAGCAGCTTAAAACCAGCCTTTCCAAGCAGGCCTCCCATGTCTCTCACGTCGGCTAATGGTGAAATATGCGGTTGTACTCCTCCTCTTCTCTCCAGATCAGCGAGTTGCAGCGATGCTCTCAACTCATAGAGTGTGTCGCCACCGAACATGGCTGCTATGAATGGTGCGTCTGGCTTGAGGACGGCATTGATACTGGCAAGGAGTGAAGGCAGGTCGTTCACCCAGTGAAGAGCCATCGACGACAGCACAGCATCGAATGTGCCAGGTGCAAAGGGGAGTGTCTCCAAGCTCGGAAGGATTTGCTGGGTTATAGGGACAACGGGCTCTTCGAGGCCATCGTCCCGGTGGAGCATGCTCGGAGACGTGTCGGTACATATGAGCTCATGAATCCTCTTGGATAAGGGTGTCTTTGGAGCCTGTGCTTGAGGGGAGTCTTCGGGGACCTCGGGCGTTGGCAAGGGGGGTTGTGCAAGCGCTCGTGCAATGTTACAGCTGTTTGCGCCCAAGTCCAACACTTTGGGGAATTCGCGGCTGATATCGAGCAGTCGATCAACCAACCTCCGTGCAATCTCATCTTTCAGATAATCTGCTTCTCTGCTCTGTTCCGGGTTTGATGCCGCACGCTCTCTCTGCAGGTACTTGACATGGCTATTGAACACTTCCAGAGTTGGAGCACCTGGTGCTTGAACCGCGTAATTGCGCGACAGCAGAAGCTGTGAGTGCCGCCATTGTTGAAGTCGGGGTCGCAGTGGCGAGACCAGCAACCTCATGGCGAGTCTTCTGGCCAGACAAATAAATGTCTGACAATAAGCATGTTATCGAGGTACAGGTATTACCACTGTTTAGAATGAATAATAAAAACGGACTCGAGTTTCATGATGTCAATCTCGGTCTAAAAAACACCGGCCGAGATTCGCGTCAGTGACTCCGAACTATACACGCGTTGATTGGCTTCACCTCTCGTTTCCTTTCACAATCACACAAAATGGAAGCACGAGGTAGGTGGTGGCTGCTTCGGGCTTTTCACGACTCCGTTGCCTTCTGCCCCGTTCACAACGCCTGCGATGACATCGCCAAACCGTGAAAAGTCTCCTCGCCACACCCACAATGGCCTTGAAATTTCCCTACACATATATTTCGTGCCCATGCTCCGATGCTTCGAGAAGAGCACTCACCTCCAAGCGAGCATCGAGGGAGATCGATATAGACGAAGCTCTTCAACAAGATGATTCGACCTTCGATCCCAAGGCCCCACGTGCTGCCTTTTCGCTCTTTCCTCCAGAGCACTTGTTCTACTGTGAGGACTGCCAAGACCTCAAATGCCCCCGATGTGTCGTCGAGGAAATTGTTTGCACATATTGTCCCCAGTGTCTTTTCGATGCCGTCCCATCGTCTGTCAAAGCTGATGGAAATCGTTGCTCGAGGAATTGCTACATGTGTCCAATATGTTTTTCGCAGCTCAACACTTCATCCCTCATGACCTCGCAGTCCCTGGACAGGCCATACATCCTCAACTGTCAGTACTGTATGTGGACCTCGCTTGATGTTGGCATTGATTTTGCCAACCCTTCAGGCATACGCCAACAAATGGAGGGCAAGGGCCGAGAGAGCAAGAACCCAAATAAGCCCTCCACGTCCGCCTCTCGACTTGGAGCCTACAGTGACATTTCGAGGGCTAGAGGCTCATCGGCGTTGTCGAAGGAGTATACCGACGAACCAGAGAGAGTCGAATCTTTACAAAATCCACAGCAGGCAGATTCCGAGAAGAAGCTAGATCACCAAGCACGATTCAATGCCCTCAAAGCCTTTTACAGGGAACAATTGCTCACCTCAGACGCTAATCCGTCTTCTTCAACTTTTGATGCTGCATTTTCGTCGCCTTCATCGCTCACACGGCTCATGAACCTCTACGGTAGCGGGGGCGCCATGCTCAAAAAACAGAAGCAAAAGACTTCTGTCATGAGAGAAGCTCTGACTGCAGCTGAAGGTTTTTACACCTGGTCAGACGAAACTACCGATCAGGAACAAATAGCTTACGACTATGTTGAGAGTGTAAGTCCCGATCAGGCCGCTTTTCAGTACCCAGCGCCGATTGGCAACCCTTTGGCGACCGATGTCTCCCAGCTCAAACCGATGCCAACTCAATTGCGCACCAAACGATCGAAGCGATGTGCCGCATGCAAGCACATCCTGGTCAAGCCCGAGCTCAAAGTGACTTCCACACGTTACCGCATAAAGCTTATGGCTCTTGGATATATTCCGTTTGTTAGTGTCAAGCCCGTCCCTGTCACAGGAGGCTTGTTACCGGCAGGCCCTGATGGCGACCCCGCAGTCACTCTCCAGCCTGGTAAACCAAGCCAATGGGTGCTGACAATGAGGAATCCGCTGTTCGAGAATGTAAATGTCAATCTTGGCTCTCCGAGCATAATCCCAGGAAGACACGGCCACAAGGTCACAATACTGTGCCCACAATTCAGCATTGGCAGGAACGGTGATGTTTGGGATGATGCCGTCCTGTCGCAGCCCCTGTCGAAGTCTGAAACGCAGCTATCACTTGGGTTAGGCGGAGAGCTCATTGCAGGTAAAGTGTATGATCATGGAAGAAACTGGACTAGCATAGTCATCGAAATTGTACCTGCTAGTATTGTGAAAGGCAAGGACGAATCACTATATGAAGACGAAGATGTCATTGAAGTGCCTATCAGGGTGAGACTGAACTGGAAGATTACCGACGAGCAAGCGCTGAAAGAGAAGAAGGACGACGATGGCGAGGCGGACGATGGGACCAGGGAGTTAGCTTATTGGATGGTCCTTGGACTCGGTCGAGTACCAATGTAGTCCGTCTCAAAATAAAAATGAAATCGGCCATCAGATCTTTGCCATTTACGGCACAACCCTATTCCATCGACCTAGTTGTAATCATCGCTGCAGGTTTCGACTTAGAGACTAGGTACCATGACATGCTCACATACATCGAAGATATTAACCCAGGTCTAGGTTAAGGAGTTAATAAGTACTCCGTAGTGTCTATCCCGTTCATGTTCTACCGGCAACGACGACCGGCTGAGTCTTGGCGATAACCCGAACTTGGTCTATGGCCCCTAGTTTCAACATCAACCAATGACGCGTTACATCCTCTCACTATCAGTCCTCTTGCCATATTTCAGCAAGTGAATTCTCACGTATGGCTGTTTATGCCAGTCATCGGTACTGGCGTAGGTCGATTCGGTGGTATAATGGCTACAACGACCGTCAACTGAAATTCGATGTCTGAGAGGAGCTTCTGCTATGATCACTTCTGAATTTCCAGACCAGCAACATTGACAGTCTCCCTGGAAGTCTTCCTGAAAACATACATCTACAGAACAAACGCCCGGATTCTGGTATTATCGTGGTTACAATGACACGGGTTCTGTAACAATTTAGCAATGATACAATCTCTGAACAGTAAGTTAGAAAGGTGGTTCGTTCTCAAGGTTTGCTGCAGTGAAGATTGCTACCCTTTCACTACCTATAGCGCGCACAAACGCACAAACGCACAAACGCACAAACGCACAAACGCAGAAATTGCGACCAAACATACCATAATTATGGAAGACACCACCTTGCCTTTCTATCTCTCTCGACTTTCTTATCCAACGCTTTCTTGCCTACGATTACGGTAAAATGGCTTTGAACAACGCCAATCCAAGCGGCGAGCCCCAGAGAATGAATATACAATCCAAAGACCACGAAAACTTACTTAATGTCATTGACGAACTCCGGTCTCAGGGGATCAGCCACTTCATTGATTTGCCTCAACTTGTCGTATGCGGTGATCAATCCAGTGGAAAGTCCTCCGTCCTCGAAGCTGTTTCAGGCCTCAAGTTCCCAACCAAGGATGCTTTGTGCACAAGATTTGCGACCGAACTGATCTTGCGTCGAAGTCCTGGCATCGTCTCGTCGGTCACGATTGTCCCAGATGTCAACCGATCCAATGAAGAAAAGAAACGTCTATTAGCTTTCAAGAGTGATGGCGATATCTGCCAGCAGCTCGACCACATCGTTGTAAAGGCTGGGGAAGCAATGGGCTTGGACGGGGTCACTAAGAAATTCAGTTCTGACGTCCTACGCATCGAGCTCTCTGGTCCCGACCAGCCACATCTCACGCTTGTTGACCTGCCTGGTCTTTTTCATTCCGGCAGCAAGTCTCAATCGGATGAAGACGCTGAAGCAGTCAAAGCAATGGTCACCTCCTATATGGCAAAGTCGCGAAGCATCATCCTTGCCGTGGTCTCTGCAAAGAACGACTTCAACAACCAGATTGTAGCCAAACTTGCCAAGACCTTTGATCCAGAAGGCAACCGAACTTTGGGAATCATCACCAAGCCGGATACGCTCTCTATTGGGAGTGACTCGGAAAATCAGTATCTCGAGCTTGCAAATAACAGAGAGTTACATTTTCGACTTGGATGGCATTGCTTGAAGAACAGATCATATGAGACTCGCGACTGTTCAAATGCTGAACGAGACGCCTCCGAGAAAGACTTCTTCAGCAACGGAATCTGGAAGTCATTGAGTCCAGCACAACTAGGCATCGATTCGCTGAGGCCGCGTTTGAGTCGTGTGTTGCAAGGTCAGATCCTGAAAGAATTCCCAAGCCTGATCAAAGATGCGGAAAGTGCGATTGAAGATTGTCAATTGCGTCTTGGCCGTCTCGGCATCTCGAGAGGGACCATCTCCGAACAGCAGGTGTATCTCCATTCTGTCGGCGAAGCCTTCACTACTATCATCAAAGCAGCCGTGCGTGGCAGGTACGATCATGAATACTTTGGCGATGTGGCTGAGAGGAAGGGATATGTAAAGCGGATCCGAGCTATTGTGTCCAAAATGATTAAAAAGTTCGAAGAAGAAATCAGACTCAACGGTCACATGTACGAAATAGTCGCACGCCCACCTTCCAAGCCGGCCTCCCAACCACCTCACAAAGTGACCAGAGAGGATCGTCTAGAACATGTCAGGGCGCTCATCGAACGAAATCGCGGCACGGAGCTCGCCACTATCCTGAAAGAGGAAAACGTCACAGCTTTATTCCGTGAGCAGAGCGCTCCTTGGATGAAGCTGGCCAAGACGCACGCAGAATCCATTTTCAACGTCGTCAAAGAATCGGTGCATCTGGCACTAGGGCAAACTTGCGACGACAGTGTTCGAGAAGGAATTCACGCAAAAATCATCAACGGAGAGCTTTCCCGAGTTAAGAAAGGATTCTACGATGCGGTCAACAAGGTCCTCCATCAGCATATTCACGGCCACCTCGTCACGTACAACCACTATCTCACCGAGAATCTGCAAAACACTCGCAACGCAAATGAGAAAGAGCGCCTGTGCGACATTATCGAGAAATTCCTTTTTTGCGACCCCCGTTCAGATGATGATTACGTTGCGGAGGGCGTGGATGTCAACACACGAGACCTCCTGCAAGCCCTCCTTGAGTCGAATGAACAGGACATGATAAGATTCGCCTGCAAAGAAGCTTTGGACACAATGGAGGCTTACTACAAGGTAAGCACTTCTTTTCGCCGGTCACACAATGATCAGCTACTGATAACATTACAGGTCGCGCTCAAGAACTTCGTAGATGATTTCGCGATATACGCTGTTGAACAAGATCTCTTGGATAAATTGGGGACACTGTTCCCACCCACGATCGTGTTCTCGCTCAAGGACGACATGATCGAAGAGATAGCTGGCGAAACAGAAGAAAGTCAACTAGAGCGCGCTCAGGCCGAAACCAAACTCGCCATCCTCAACAAAGCCTTGACTGTCTTGCAAAGACTTGATCGCAGCGACATCAGAAGCGATAATAAGAATTAAGTCTGACCGACAGCGAAAAGACCTTCGTTTGACAAACATTGACTGAGGCTCGAGAGGAAGATGAACGATTGGTCGGGCTTCGACTGGAAAATCAGCCTTCAAACAGCCGTGGTAGGACGAGAAGAACATCTAGTCCTTACAAGTCGTGACGATAAGCTAGGTTCTCGTCAATGTGTACACGTCCTAGCGTTCCTAACACAATCCGAGACCAGCTTATCTCACTATGTGCTGGGTAATAGCAGGTTCGTTGGGGGTGTATTGTAGAAGCACGAGTAATATTAGAGTAGTGCCTTGAATCGGCGGGAAATTGGGATGAGTCTCTGGTTACCCTGGACCACAATTGGTAAAATAGTTGGGTACAACTTGTGCAAGGCCATCCAGATAGCCATATGAATAACCACACAAAGATTTGACAAGCTTCTTTTTACTCTTTCCCCCGTTTTCTTGAGCCATTTGTTTTGTTATCTTTATCTCTACCCTGTCCCACGCTCTGATAGATCGGCACACCATCGTCATCAAACTCAGCCCACTCAAAGAACCCACATCCCTTTCCAGCACCACCATCCTTCCCACTCTGATCCGGCTTGACTTTACCATTCTCATCAGCTGCAGGCACATCGACCCTCCCCGGCGTCTGACACATCCAGACATACCTGCCCAAAGTCTCCTTCCTCTTCATGACGCTCTTCAACACGCACGGCATACGTTCTTCCACCTCCTCAACCTCCTCACCGTCTTCTTCCGCATTCTCCTGCTGCTGTTCGTGCTGTACGTGCTGCTCCCCATGTTGCTGCAGCTGCTCCTCCGGCAGCCCACCCTCTCCCCGACCAGCAGCAGCGACATTCACCGGTCTGCGCACTTTCACCCTACAGCGACAGCGCGGGGTAAACCTGGGCTCAAACTCTTCACGATACCAGCGGTAGGTGAGATTGACGCGCTTCCGGCCCGCGATATGGTGCGGGACGATCTGATTCCCCACGCCGGCGGGCGCAATGCTGTGCTTCCAGGCCTCCTGCATGTCAGCGTGCATGACGAGCAGACTATTGTGGGGCAGGGGTAGACTGATTTGGCCCTGGGCGTCGGCGGCGGCAGCGGCGGCGGTGTCGTCGTCCTGGGCACCCGGACGAGGAGGAGGAGGGAGATTTTTATGGGGGGACTCGGAAGCTGGAGCTGGCACGATGCGGCGGATGCGGAATTCGCGCTGGACGCCGAGCGACAGCGAGCCGATGGTCGGGTGCGGGCCGAGGTACGTCAGTTGGTCGGTGTGCCAGCCCACGCTCTGGGCGCCGCCGTCGTAGCAGTTGACGAACGCGGCGTTGGGCGTCCAGCGCGCCGCCGGGGCCTGGTGCTTGAGTTTCTTGCCCTCGGGGTAGCTCGTGGCGATGCGGGTGGCGATTTCCGACCGCACGGCTGCTTGCACGAGGCCGCTGACTTGCCGCATCACCGGGAGGAGCTCGCGCACGTCGCTGATTGTGGAGCCGTTGTACAGGTATGACGATTTCTGCGCCGTGGCTTCGCGCAGAGAGTTGACGTAGAAGGATGCCGTGTGCGGTGATTTCACGATGTTGTCGAAGAGCCGGAATGTCGCTGACGTGTAGGTCTCGGTCTCTGGGAGCAGTTCGCGCAGCAGGTCGTTTGCTAGTTGGGCCGGGAGGAAGTTGTGGATGATCGTGCAGGGCGTGTGTTGTGCGATCGAGGCCGGTGTGTACAGGTACAGCGTTTTGCCCTTTTTGGTCAGTGGCCGACGAGGAGGGACCGTTGATGCGCCCAGTGCCGTAGAACTTGAAGCACTGGCAGGAGGAGGGCCGCGTCTGCCAGTGTGTGCATCCACCACTCCTATTACTGCTTTCCGCTGGAAATTCAGCGATGACTGCGTGCCTTGAATGCCGATGTTAGAAGTCTTCCTCGACGTCGGGGACGAGACTGAGGAAGTGCCATGGCTGGTCAGTAAGTAGTCGATTGCTCTTTCGACGCTTCCCTCGCATTCACGGAGCGCATGCAGCAGCTCCTGGTGGTGCGCGTCTTCAAAGACCGACGAGAGAATGGCCAGTTTCTCATCTGTCTTTTGCTGCTGATGGTCCTCGCGAGCATTAACTTCATCACCACCACTGAATTGAGGCTCAGGCTTGTTCGGCGGTTCAGCCTCCCCCACAGTTTTGCGCCTCTTGCGCGAGACGAATGCATCCATGGCTGCTTCTCTGGGCATTGGCCAAGGCTGCCATGGTGAGATCTGCTAGTGGTGAATGTAAAGGCAGGTCTTGAGATGTGTAAAAAAATCACGAATTGATGAGTCGTCGACGTATTCCAAATCATATAGGCTAGCACGTGGTTGGTTGAAAGTGTCGTGGGTCATTAGATTATCGCCGCCTGGTTGACTGCCTACGTTGGTTTACTAATAGGAGAGCGACGGGTTCTGAACGCAACAGGAAATCGGTTTCTACACCGTATAGGCCAGCAAGATCTTTATTACTCATCGCTCCTGGATGCAGGACGTAGTGGCACAAGATCCCGTGCTTCTCCGGAATCGAATTACAACGCCTTCTATTCGAAACACCACCCACAACAGCAGCGTTCCACCCATTTAAGCAGCTTTAGATACATTCTATGCTTTCCAAAGCGGCCATAGCCCTCTGACCCTCCCTCTCGAAAGTACTGACTATTCTTTCGCCTTCAGCGCCTAGACTGGACTCTGCTTGTCCCGCGAGGTGCTCAATCCACTCTTGCACCGTCATGTCCTTCTCTGCATCAGACAGATTCCCCGTGGCCGCACCCCCAAAAAGATCGTAGTCTTGATCTGTAAGAAAGATCGTTTCTGCATCTACGGGTGTCCACTGTGGCGGAGGTGCTCCGGGTGAAGACAGGGGCGGTCGCACCTCCAGCGGTCGACTACTGGGAGGCAGATTTTCCACGTCCGAAGGCTGTGAAGGAGACCGTGACTTCGATTGCTGCACAATCTTATTTTCGTCTGCTTTGGTTAGCGACGCCTGCGATCGTCTGGACGATCTTCGAATGTTTTGTAGCTGCTTTCCTGTTTCAGCAGAGGAAATCGCCGGACGAGCAGGATTTGTAACTTCCTTCAGCGGACTGATCTGTTGAGCTGGTATCGGCGTATGCTCCTTTTCTGGTGGTCCCGTTTTGGCTTCATCTGGTTGGGTTGTGGTATTATTGTCTATGTCTACTTGTGGTTGTTCTGCTGCATCCTCGAACTCGTCTAAGGCGTCTTGCGGGAGTGACGGATATGACAGGTCGTCCCCTCGTTCTTGTTGGTCAGCACTTTCGGACTGCAGTGGCCCCCTAATTTCGTGTTCTTGCAGAGGTTCCCCAGCAGATGCTTTGCGTTGGGTTCTGCCGCTTGACCGCCTGTGTCCCATCGGCTGCTCTACAGGGCGAGGCTCGTCCTCCTGGTTATATGATAGTTCGCTTTGTGGTTGGGGTTCTGGCGTAGGCTGTTTGGTCTTGCCCCTCGTCTTCTTGGTCCGGGACTTTGTTTGAGCCGGCTCTTCTCCATCCTCCATGTTTTGTGTCTGTTGTGTTTCCAGCTCAGAGTATTGCTCCGCTTCTACAGTGGCCTGCTTCTTCTTGCCTTTCGTAGTCTTTGTCCTCTTGGAGGCGCCGTCCTTTGCACGAGCTGGAGCTTTTCGCTTGCCCTTAATCGTCGCAGTTGAGGTGGTCGACTGAACTGACACAACACTATTGTTCAGCATCTCCTCCATTGAAGTGTCCACATCGTGAATTTCAATATTGCCCGTGCTTTCATCGGCCTGCGACATTAGAGTCGTGTTGGACTGGGTCGATAATCTTGACGCTTTCGAGGTTCTCGAAGCCTTGGACGCTCTGCCTTTCTTCGCTTTCGGCCGTTTCGAAGGTGCCGTGGTGCCAGCGAAGACAAAGAAGGGACAGTCGGGTGAGCGGCGATAGTGCTCCTCGAATGGGTTGTCCTTGGGTTCCCAGCCATCCAGCGAGAGTTTACAATACGCGCAACTCACGTAGTCCTCGCACTCTGTGGTCGGGGCAAAGTACCAGCCAGCTTCGACCATTTTCTCTACCTTGCAGGTCCATCCTCTCTTGCCCTCGTGAGGCCAGCCAATACTCTCGAATGTCGTCCGTCGCACATCGGTGAGGGCCTTGGCTGTAGGGTCCTCCATACTCGACGTGTCGTAGGCGCGTTCTCGTTCAATGAGCATGAGCACAGCCCATGCGCAATCAGAGCCATGCCTAAGGTGCTCTGTCAACGCATCGTCGTCCTCCTCCCAGCCATCGAGCTGACGGCTACACATGAAACATTCCACATTGTCTTTGCCGGATGTCGGACGATAGTAAAACCCGGCTTTTGCTAACTCTCGTGGCGATGGGGATTTATGAGGCCATCCAGCTTTCGATCGCTTGGTGGGAGGCGCAAAGGAGGCCTCTCGAGCGTGTAAAGTGCTGTATGCCATGTCGAAGTCCCCAAGATTGGTCTTCCCAATTTGTGCATTAGAGGGATAGTCGTTCAGCCATGGACGTGCTGATCTTCTGGTCGACATGCTGGCCGATGTTGGCGTTGGTGGTGGTGCGTTGTGATTGGCTACAGGCGCGTCCAGCAAAACAATCGGATTGGAAGGGCGATGACATAATAATACACCACCTGAAGGTTACCCGAGGATCGGGGCGGCCGAGCCGAGACTGCGCCCAAGTTTGGAGGTGAAGAGGCAATTGCCAGCTGTCCATGCAAGTTGCGAGACTGCGAAGCTGATGGCGACACTAACCTGGAGATGATGCGGCGTGTGCGATTATGACTTTCCACATCGCGGTAACGGTGTTGGGCAAGCGAGCAGTGAATGAGGTGTATGCCACATCGTCACCACGACTTCACCATGTTGGCACTCAGCTAGCAAGGAGAAGAGGCTCTCCCAATGTACGATACTTTCACTCTTTGGGGTGCAAATGTCAAGAGAATGTCCAGCCTTCTGAAGAGAAGAATGCAGCGACGGCCGGTGTTGAAGGAGGCAGTCAGAAAACTTCAACTACTTCAACTACCACCAGAGCTCAAATCGGAGACTGGGAGAATAATCCGGATTTGAAAATCTCAAAGTTTTCCGAGCTGCCAGGCAAGGACTTTGGAGTCAATCAGCATCTCATCATCAATGAAGAGTTCAAGGAAGCACTGAGACAGATCCTATGGCAGTTCCGAGCTCCCATCCGCTATGCCTTTGCCTACGGGTCGGGTGTCTTCCCCCAGAGCGCGACAGTCAAGACAGGCATTCCTTTGCACCCGCATCCTCCTGACGCTATCGCGAAGGTCCAAGGCGGAAATCACAAGGTGATTGACTTCATATTCGGCGTCTCCTACAGCCAGCACTGGCACTCGCTTAACCTCCAGCAGCACAAGGACCACTACTCGGGCCTGCGATACTTAGGCTCGTACGCGGTATCGAGGGTTCAGGATGGCTTCGGTGCAGGAGTCTACTTCAACCCATTTGTCACTGTGAACGGCACACTGATCAAGTACGGAGTGGTGAATTTGGACACTTTGTGTAAGGACTTGTCAGAATGGAACACCCTCTACCTAGCAGGGCGCCTGCAAAAGCCGGTCAAGATCTTGCGCGACAACCCTTCAGTCCGTTTGGCCAACCAGGTCAATCTCATCTCTGCCGTCCGCGTTGCGCTCCTCCTGTTGCCAGAGAGTTTCACTGAAGAAGAGCTCTACACGACCATTGCAGGCATCTCCTACAAAGGTGATCCACGCATGTCAGTTGGTGGAGACGATCCCAAGAAGGTCTCCAACATCGTCAAATACCAGCTCGAGAACTTTCGCCGTTTGTACGCACCACTGATCGACAACCTGCCCAACATTGCATTTAACGACAACGCTTGTCAAGGGGCCGACTGGCTTCTCGATCCCAACATCAATGCCAAGCTGCAGCAAAACATGGATCCCGTGACTCGAGGCCACATGGTACGACGACTGCCCGAAGCATTCAGGCAGAAGCTCTACTTTGAATATCAATCCAAGTTCAAGATTCCACGCCGCGAATTCAACGAAATGATGCAGAAAACGAAGGATGAAGATCCAGACCGAATCCGCCGGAAGGAGGGAGGTCCATTCGAGAGACGAATCGCAGAAGATGTAGAGGGTGGCGGTCTGAAGAAAGAGGTCGCTGACGTGATTGGAAACACGGTGTGGTGGCCCAGCCTCACCCAAAGCGTGAAAGGTGTGCTTACAGCCGGAGTCACGCGAAGCTGGAGGTATGCTCAGGAGAAGCGGGCGAAAGCCAAGGCTAGTGCCAAGGCGGATGCCGAATAGGGCTGCTACCCCCTCCTCCTCCTCCTCCTCCTCCTCCTCCTCCTCCTCCTCCTCCCTAGATAAGAGGATAGGAAGAAAAAAATGACAAAGGGAGCTTCTGCTGAGTCCGAAGCTGAAGCTGAAGCGAACGGGGAAAAGTGGAAGGGGGAAAAGAAACTCGTAAAGCACAGCAGCTACATAGGTACCCTGTTGTGAAACACCGGCAAAGAGTGCAGCTACTGTCCTGCCTCTTCACTAGAAAGAGAAAAAAAAACACCCAAGTAAGAGAATCCCTGTATAGAAAAAAAATTAGAAGATCTGTCTGATCTCGCAAGACCTGCACGACCTGCAGTATCACGGAACACTAACCAAGTCCTTTGTGACAGCCATGTACATGTACATGCAACGCTAAAAATGCCGAAGCGAGATGGATGTGTACCACCAGCCGCCGACCTGCAAGGTCACCTAGGTTCAAAGCAGATCGAGCTACCTTCCACGAATCCCCAACACTGCTGTAAGGACTTTTCGTAAGTACAGCGTGTACGGAGTACTAACCAATCTTGCAAGGAATCATCTTATCCATCATGACATTGCAAGCTTCCCATTCCTACCATCACAAGTAGTACGGAGTACTCTGCACGGTTTTTTAGCCATTGGGGCAATTTTTATTAGTTCATAGCTGCGCTCTGCATCTACATCTGCAAGCATAAAGACATCCCCCTACGCGCGAATTTTAATTAATCGGGGGAAACCGTGCTGTATTATATTATTAAAATAAAAATGGTCGTACCACAAGAGAGCACACTACAGCAGCTTTGCAGCAATTCCGCGGCCTAAGCCAGCCCTCTCTGCACATGGCCGGCATACGCGCTCGTGTCACTGAGATCCAGTCGTGTTCCTATATATATGGGCGCGTGTTGCACCATAGTTCCTCCTCGCGAGCCACGAAGAGGACAGGTCAAGTAGGTCTAATCACTTGCAAAAGGTGGTAGTACAAGAAAATGGTTGAGATCGCTTTGTCGATCTAGAAGCACATGGGTCGTTCGTTGACTCAAGGAGGATGGAACTCTACAGAGAATTCTTCGTCCGGGGGTCCGTTTTGCCTCACACGGCTTCGGTTTCCTTCGACATGTATTCCAGAGCGCCGAGCTCTTTGCGTGAAGATTCCTAGGAACTAGGTGTGCTAGCGAGGCTAGGTCTAGAAATGGTGATGTTGAAATTCATGCCTCAGGTATGGACGCCATCCGTTTCAAGTCAAAACCAGGTGGATTGGAGACACCCGCGAGACCCGTTCGGTTGGGGCCAGGCTCAATGGCATTTTTGCCGTTGCTTAGGCCCGGACTAGGCCCGGCTTGCGGGCAGCCCCCATTGCACCTCGACTATCGCTTTTGTGTGGGAAGAAGGCAAGATGCTCAAGCCACACAACCACAGTTCGAAGCCACATTGAGATCATCTGGATGCTAGATGTGCCTCCCGACGTGGTAAACGCCGTCCCTCATCTGTGGCCACCGTCGGTCAGCGTGACAGCTTACCTGTGCTTATGTTCAGGCAAAGCCAGTCTCTGGAAGATCGACCTGACCCAGACGTAAGGATTGCAGGACGTCGGAAGCTAAGAATTTTTGAATTGCTCGAAATGGTTAGCTCAATCTCCGCAACCACATGCCTTGCTCAGCCACAGCGGATTCAGTAATGCTTTCTCCAGGATCGGGATTTTCGCTGTATGAGTGATACCAGCCGCTATACGGGGAACGTCTAGAAAACTTGCGGAAATGCTCAATGTCCCGACGCCGTGACACTCCTGAAGTTGCACAAACCTTGTGGTTTGACTTCGGATACACGCTTGTCATGTGCTTTTGAAGAATTCGAAAAATATAGTCACATGACGCGCTAGATCACTTAGTAAAGCCCGACGACCGACCAATGAACTCCCGATGCAGGGTTGTTGGCTCATGAGCCTGAGACTAAAGATTTGGATTAGACCAATCTTTTGCTCAAGGAAGCCCAAGACTTCAATCCCACCAGCAGCTTCCCGAACACTAGGACAGCCCACTTCCCAACCCTCGGCGCACGACTGGTCATGGAAGACGGTCAATTGTGAGCTACGGTTGCACGCGGAATCTCACCACCTGCACGCCTGACACCTGGATCCGGAGAGAGAGGCCATGGAGACCTCAACGGGCTCGTATTCGACACTCCCCATATCGATCTAGCTTCTCAACGTCCGTGTAGGCTTTAGGTCATCGAATATCTCCGGCGCGATGGCCAATTTCCACCCAGTGTCCAAGGCCTAATGGACGGTACGTAAATAACCTTAAATGCGGGTTTCATATCATGTAGGCGCTTCGTTGTCGACCGAGTGGACGAGGTAGAGTATGCCTTGGTTCAATGTGTTTCAGAATTGCTGCTCCGATGTTCGTTTCATGTAGCATGACCATGCCGTGTACACCGAAAGGTTAAAAATTTCGTGTAGTAGATAGAGCTCGAAACTGTTCCGGGATCTGCGACAACTACGCGGAGTACATGGTTGTCGGGCCAAAGTCAACCATCACCAGACCCGGGATTTTGGAGCCCGTGAGAACCCCGGTGCGATTTTCAAAGAACGTGTGGCGATCACCCGCAAGGTCAGCAGCGCCTATTTCCTCTTCCAAGTTGAATTGCCCTCATCAGCGCAAGACAAGGTAATATCGGAAGATTTCGAATGAGGCGACATCCGCATGGCAATAACGTCAAGCCACCAGCCTCGTCATGTCAAACAATCTACACATTCTGGAAGGAATTAGGATCGACAGCCCAGTTTCTTTCTGAATTGCCCAAAACGTACCGATCAGAGGCGTTCATCGAAGCTGAATTTCGAGGCGATCCACATGGGTAAAAGATTCTAGGTGCGGGTTGCATCTGCAGCTAAGCCAAAGCGTGCAAAGTGTAGGCTGTGCTGGGGTCAAAGTGGAGGGTCCGACTGTAGTGGAGTCAACAAGGTGACCTCGGACTGGGCGAGACCTGGAACATGTTAGCGCAGGTATCGGGACTTGCCAGTTTTTCCTCTGATCTTTCTCTCGCATCTGAGGGCTTCCACTTTCTTGCATGTGCGTAACTGCCCGTCTTCCTTCATGCATGCAACTGGGAGTTGAAGACCTTCATTACGCGTTACTCCACCCCTCCGACTTTGTCGTTCGCCAGCCACACTGGCTTCCATTCCATCGGCCTTCAACTCTGAGGGCCATCATTTGCGTCCGCTCCAAATTGCTTGCGTGTATCCTGCATTAGCATGATGTACGCCTAGCTGATGACTGTTCACCATACTCGATCTCGCAATTCTCATGCGTATCCAATTCGGAACTTCCGCCCTAGGGTCCCTCAGTATGAGCCCCATGTTCTTTAGTCTTTCCCACGATTAGCGTGCGGCGGCTTCCAGCCTATCACTGGTCATATGCCCTATGTTCCTGTTCCCAGATATAAGTGTAACCGTGGTGCCATCCTCTCCGTCTTACCTTTTTTGAACATCCCCGCCTTGAACCTCACACGACCTCACTACCTCTCCCATCTTTCGACACTCCCTCCAACCTCGACAACAGGCGCGGCCATCATATCCCTCGTTGGGATCGCCTAGGGAGTTCTTACGCATACAGCGACCATAGTATCACGAACTTCCACTCTCATTCAGAGCCAAGCGACACCCGCTATCAAGCATTTCCTTTCGTTCTTTCATTCAATTCGTAAAGCGCCAATTAACAATCATTCATAATGCCTGCGGTACTACTGCCTGCGTCTGCGCAGGCTTTTGCTGCTCGAGGAGTCGTGAACGTTGTTCTTAGCAACAAGGTAGAGCCCTGGTTGACTGCTACCTTGAAAAGAATCAACAAGATCAAGCGACCACTGAACAGTGTCCCTCAACACACAAGATGTCTCACAGAAACACTCTCGTCGTCGAACGCCATCTGGTCTCTATGTTCAGTCATGCTGCCAAAGGCGCCAGAGACAGAACTACGGAAAGATTCCAACCCGTTAGTGGAGGCGATTTTCAACTTCCAGCTACTCCAGATAGAAGCTTACGTCGTCCATGTCGACATGGTTTCACAGAATGAAGTCGCATTTAAGCTGACACAGGACACGATAGATGGTTTGGTTGAATATCACAAGGAGATATTCTCCATCGATACAGCTGCCAATACATGGAACTGGCCAGATAAAGACGCTCAGCTCAAAAAGCTACAAGACGAGTTCGTGCAGGCTACGAACAAATTCGTGTACCGAACGAGCGCCCTCGCTCTCGAGGGTCTTGAGGAAGATGGTGCTGGCGAACTTCTCTGTGGCCGAAGTGATGAAGTGAGGAATCAGATAACGGGACTCTTTGTTCCGTTGCTGCCGCCTCCTCCAAAACCGGTCGTGGAGATTGTCCGACCTGCACCGATCTTGCCAAGCTCTACCATCGCGGATACCTGGTGGCCTTCGCAACACGTCGCAGCTGTGCAACCTGTGCCAGTCGAGACCTGGAAAATTGTTCCATCTAGCCCAAGTCCTGTGTCATCGTGTGACTCACACCAAGGGTACTACAGTGGGGTCGGAATGCCCGACATGAATAATCTGCCCTCACCCACACCGTCCTACGATAATACACCATATACATCGGCCGCGTACTCACAGTCTACGTACTTCACATCGTCGCCTGCATGGTCGGCTCCGACTCCGGTTACGACAATGACGATACCTTCACTACCACTTCCCAGTGTGCTTGCTTCACAGCCCTGTGCTACATCTGCGGGTATGAACTTCGGCTGGGATAGGTATAACGAGTACATGCCGTATGCAACAGCCATGTGAGCATGAGCGCAACCGGCGTTCCTCCTCCTCAACCACTTAAGGGGATACATTCTGCAATCTTGACGAGACACGAGACATCGATGATATTCCCCACTTCCTCCACACAGCAGCAAAGTACCACAGCATCATTGAAGGCGTTTTTGATTGACTGGATTTTAGCGACAAGGATACCACTATGCATATCAGGTGCGGACACACTACAACGGGTAGGGAACAAGTTTGGATATTTTCCAGCAAGCGAGTCGATTTTGGTTTACGTCTTTCATTTGTGATCAGCTCTCAGTACATTGCCGACAGGGGCGGCTTAGTTGAAAGTAAAAATCCCCCCGGAGGATGGTCTCTGCTTTTCTCTAGATGGACTGCCGCAAGGCTCAAGAGTGTTTAGCGAGACAGAAAGTTTTTGCGCCGACAGCTAAAGGGAAGTTCCTATCAACCACAGCTAGCTTGAGGTTGGAACGGCTTCTCGATTATCGCGTTGGTCTCTATACAGCATGGCACTGGTTGACTTGCTTGGAAGAGACGACATCGGCAAGGGTGGTGAAGGACATATCTGGTATATGTGTTGGAACTGCCTTGCTGCATTGGATGCTCGAGCGGATCCAGACTGCGATTCTTCCTGACCGACTCATCACTTCGCCTGTGGCATTTGAGGAGACTGATTCTGTCATCCGTGATGGCAGGGTCAGTGGTCATGAATAGTTGTGGTCGGGAAAAAGCCCGGGTGGAATTTGCAGTTATAGGTTCATCCCCTATGATTCCTGGACTGGTTCTAGGAAGCCTTGAATCCCATTGAATGGGGAAAGGAATCGGATGCTGGGTTCGCAGAAATATTGAGTTAATTTACAATTGGAACATTTTTAGTCATTTCTTTCATGGTTTTCAGATTCCTCCTCTCGACCTCACGCAAGCGCTCCTCTTCATGAATGACACAGTCATGCACAGTCTACAAGCCTTTGGGATCTTTCTCGTTGATGCGGCGAAAAGTGGATGAAGCCGCAGGTTCCACAGCCTGGTCTAGATCAGAGTTAAATTGATGTTAGCACTCTTATCTAATTAATCGATAAGCATGATTACCATAATCTGGCTGACTTTATCGCTTCCTTGTTTGGATGCTATCAGTTCGTGCAGTTCGGTAGCAAGCAACCCCGCCTATCCGTCATCACTTGTGCTCGGGGTTTCGTGGGTGAATGCCAGAGCCCAAATAAGTGTCTAGCATGAACACATTCGATTCGGCGCTATTTTGTATGGAGGATAAACTGCGCACGACTGTTGTAGGGGATGACGTGAGCATCGTAGACTTTGCCTCCACCAATGAAGACGTCAGGTACACCTGAGCATGCTCCTGCCATTGCACAAGTTTAAAATGCATCATGAGGTTAGTAAGTCGAACGTGCTTTACATCGCTTGCCGACAGATCGATATCTTGCAAGTGACAAAGACATACTTGAAAGACGATGATTTCGTCACTGGCTCACTCGCATAGATTGCCTCCGTCTCCGAGCTATTCCTGATCTCCCGTGTTACAGAACTGGCTTTTGTGACGGTTTGACTTTAAACCTGTTTTGATGATTCTTGCTTGCCTCAGGTGTACAGAAAAGTCTTTTCAAACAACCATCGAAAGAAGAGATGGTCACGCAATATTCGTAGTAGACTCCCAGTTCTTGACCTCCCCCAGCCGTCATCAGTATGACAGAGCTACACCAAGCCTTGAAGTACCTGGGGCCGGCTGAATGGTCGCAATTTCCTGAAGGTGGACAAGGCCTCGAGCCGTATCTTTCAGATCTCCTCAAGCAGGCGCAACTAATTGTCGACTCTATACCCATACCTGCGCCCGAACACGCCCTTCAGCAGCCACATTCTCACTCTCGTAATCATGCAACGAAGGCTTCCGAGGTTACCATCTCTTCTGAACGTAGCGACCCACCTCCCTTTGGGCACGAGAAGTTTCAGAAAGACTGGGGAAAGCCGATGAAGATCAAAGCCAGCGAGAATCCGCAAGGCATTTCGGTATACAAAATGTCAAGCAAGGATAGCAGAGGATCATGGTTTGCAAGGCGTAGTGTGCATGAAGGCATAGGATACTGCAAATTCCGGAAGAGCTTAGAGATGGAATTCGAGAAATCACTTGCAGAGCCTGGACCACCAGGTACGGGCAATGTGAGGGGAATCGGTGGAGAAGAAAGAGTCGAACACATTAAGGCCGATCAAGGCACAGTGGAAGTCTACCGGCTATCTGCACAATTTCCTGGCCCAACTGCTGCACGAGATTTTGTGACGATGTTGATAACATCAGACAATGCAATGAAAGGTGAACATGAGACGAAGAAGAACCATGCACCACGGCATTGGATGATCATTTCAAGACCGTGTAATCATCCCAAGACACAACCACGATCGGGCTTTGTGCGAGGGTTCTACGAGTCCATTGAGTTCATCCGAGAAATTCCTCGAAAGGGCATCGGGCCACACACCTCGGCTGATCTTGGCAACACGGAACACGGTGCAGAGCATGGCCGCGACGGGCATCACAAGGCATATCATCATGAGGGTACAACCGGTCAACATTTGCAGCCTCCTTCAGCCCTATCTGACCAAGCAGATCATGGTAAAGCTGAGCGGCCGGATATAACGGACCCCGAGACCAACCCTGTGGAGTGGGTCATGATTACACGGAGTGATCCGGGTGGAGGCATTCCGCGGTTCCTAGTCGAGCGGGGCACCCCTGGCAGTATCTGTGGAGATGTCGTCAAGTTTTTGGATTGGGCCTGTCAGAACGAGGATGCGGACGAAGTGCTGGAGATGGATGCAATCCACGATCGCCCGTCGGCGAGGAGGCATAGCCACCAGAGCTGGATAGGTAGAGGTACTGTAGGCGTTGAGGAGGACGAAGACAAAGACTCTCCGAGCCAGATTGAGGCTTCGGTGCCTCGCACTGCTGCGGAACAGGAACCTGAGCTTCAGCCAGAAGAAAATGCTCCCCGTGGACTATTGGGGACTATGACTGAAGCAGCTGCAAGCTTGAAGCCTTACGTGCCCCAAGCCGTCGTGGATCACCTCCCTGCCGACTCTACTTCTGCCCAGACCAATGGAGCATCTCCGCCAACAGCTGAACCAGTAACGCATCCTCGCATTGGTTCCCACGCAGGGAGCTTCAAATCGTCGACGTCCTTTGTGTCGGCGGAAGACCACTGGTCTTCCGAGCCTGAAGATGAAGCGGAAGAGGTGTCTGTCGGCTCCGGTCACTCTCCAGACGCGTCAATCAACAGCAAAGAGCAGCCTCACGAGGACAAAGAAATCCGCAGACTCGACGAGCGGAAACAGTCGCTGCACAAAAAGTTTGCCGCCACGCAGGAGAAATATGAAGAAGCAAAGGCCGAGCAGAAAGAAGCGGTCGCACAACACCAGGCCAAAACGAAAGAGAAGCACGAGCGCGATCTGAAAAAGCATGAAGAGAAGTATCACAAGGAGCTCGCCAAAGTAGAGCGCAAACTGGAGAAAGAGCGCAAGAAGGCGGCCGACCGATCCAAGCGCCATGCCGACAAGGACGAGAAACACAAGCTTATGCGGGAGCGAGACGAGGCCCGGAAGGAACTGGAGATGGTCAGGAAGGAAGCTGATTCGTTGAGAGGGATTGTGGCGGATCTGCAGAAGCAGAATACGGAGTTGGTCATCAAGCTTGGCAAGGCCGAGACGGGCACGAAGTCTCATCGGTCTGCTTCGGGAAGTAGATCAAGTAGCCTTTCGAGAAAGGAGAAGAAGGGTGCGAAGGATATGAAAGACACCAGTCGAGACTTGGCGATCGCGTCGGCGGCTGCGAGCATGAAACACAGTGATTTGGCGCATGGGCACCACGGATCGAAGCCCTAGGATCGAGAGGAGGAAAAACAAGACAGGTCGAAGATATAGAGAGAGATTTAGGGCCTATTATTTCTATTTTGTCTTGGCTGTATGATATTTGCCTTTGTTGATCGGGGCACTACTTTTCGAGACGTGAGTCAACTAACTCGCACACTTGGTCCTGCTACCACTCTCAAGCTCAATTAGTCGTGGCACAGGCCAAGGCTTGTTGTCGTTCCTGTGGTTCCCTTCTTGGTTTGTAGGAGCGTAGATCTCTTCATTTCGAACAGTCATTCCGCCTTCCCACCCCTTCTCCATCGAGGATTTGGGGTATCGGAGTGCAGATTCCTCTTCGGTCTCAAACGGTCCTCCGATCACTCATCACCCTCACAATCCCACCTACACCGACCAGCTCGACCAACTTCTCATGCCAGCTCAGCAGAACACTCATCGCCTGCCCCGTTCCACCTTCAGCCACATTCCTCGCCTGGATCTGACTAAACCCTCTGCTCAGCCCATCCACACCACCCGTGCTCTGCGGACTCATGCCCTTGTTGGCACTGCTCCCGCCCGCCCCACTCCCCATGCCCTTGTAGACGTACTTCATCAGCGTATCGGCCATGGCGTTGCCACCGGGCTGCGCCAGCATCTCTTGCAGCAACCGGTTCACGTCACTCTGCCGTATCCCCTGCAGCACCTCCAGCACCGTGGTCAGGTGGACTTGTTTGGCGGCCTCGTCGCCTGCGAGAGGTGCCGTTTCCAGGGCCGACGACAGAGCGCCGAGGCTGTCGCCTGCGCGCAGGAGTTGTCGGACTTGACTTGCGACCTGGGCTGACTCGGAGGCTGTGGAGGGGGCGGGCAGGGAGGAGGGGAGGAGGGTCGGGAGCGGGAAGTTGTACGATGACTCCGGGTCGTAGGCGTCGACGTTTATTGTGCGGTAGTTTATGTTGGCCATGGCGGGGAGGGTGAGGTTTTGCTTAGTCTTGATAATCTTGACTGGCTTCACGTTGGCGTTGGCCGTGCTACTGTATTATTTTAGGGACTGCAGGTGAAACCGGCGGAGTGTGTTCGGAGGCTTGCGGATAGGGCCCTCCAGAGCAGGTTCTCTGAGCTTTTCGATGAGCTTCTGAGAGATAGTGTCACGAAAATTCGATTTTACAAAGGTTGTTGAATACAGAAGGGAAATTTGGTAATCCCACTTTCAAGTTGTAGAGCCTGACGCAGGTACCCAGTCTTCTACTACTTTCAACTCACGGACCCAACTTTCTCACATCGCCCACATGCCGGGGAAGGTGCCCGCTTACGCAATTGTTTATTCCTGCCTCAGGCATCACATCCTAATTATTATTTCTTACCCAATCCGTCGGGTTTCTACGCCAGTCGTGATATATCTTCCGAGCGAGCTGGGGAGGGGACAGAACAGTCGCGATCAATATCACAACGATGAAGGCATATGTTCGATCTTGCCTATCAGGACTGACAAAGCACAACTCTGATTTGATGGGGAAATAGGCCGTACTTCTTTCCTTACCAACACCATGGTTCTAAAGAAGAATCGATTCGCAATCTACTACCTTTCATTCTAGGAGCAATCAGATATATTCCGGAAATGGCATATCCATGGCTGTGGACGAGACATCGAATCGAATCATGCGCAATCCAATAATCCAAGCAAATTAAACTCACTTTCTTTCTTGGTTCTTTCGTCATGCCTCTGTGCCACTACAATCAACGATGCTACACTCTTATCAAAGTTCTTTTCATGCTGTGCAGTCAATGCGGAGAAACTGCATCAAGTCCGCTGATTTCCTGATCATTCCTGCTTGGGCTTCCCGAAGGTTACTTGCGATCTGCACCCGCCCGGGGAGTCCACATCAAACGCCAAGCAGCCAAGCAATCTATCCAATTCGCACCTGCCGAATCTGGACATCGCCGGTTCCATAAGATACTTGCAGACCTGAAGGCCAAGCATACCAAGCCGTCATAATTTATGTTCCTGGAATGCAATTGCTCTAGCTCTCGGTGCTTGAACCACACGTTTTCCCAGCGTGACTTCGTTGTCGTCTTAAAGTTCGATGGGGTAAATTTCGTCCTTCGATGCCGGCGTGACCTGCACGCGCTCATTGGAGATGTAACACAAGATGTGCGTGGACTGGGAAATGATCTCATATGCCCCGAAAGGCATTGGAAGGCCACTACAAGACCTCAATCGCAGAGCCTTCGACCTGCAAAGCTGCAGTATATAAAGGCCCGAAAAGTTTCACTGATTCGCAGGTCGTTGAGTACTAGCAGAGGTACCTCCTCCTCAGTTTCTTAAGGTCTACAGCATCCTTTGCGTTAGCTCGCTATCTACGCGATGATGAAGCCCTTCTCATTGTTGGCTTCGGCTTCCTTAGCCCTCGCGGCCCGACAGCTGTCGTTCTCCAAGCAGGAATACGAAAGTGGCATCGTGCACAACAGCATAATGGAAACGAAGCACGCGTCATGGAATCGACAACGAGCCTCTGGGGAAATGGACTCCTCGCAATATCCCCCACTCGAAGCTGCATATGTTCGATGTGAGGACGGTCTTGCGACAGTCGTTCCAGGTGACGCAAACCAGACGTTCAAGTGTAACAGCATGGATCTGTACGACTTCAAATCACATGCAGACCTTGGCAGTTTTGTTGGTGAAGGCTCGTCCTCATGGGGCTGGACATCAGATGATGGCAGAGAATTTGTTGCTGTCGGCCAAGCTGATGGCACTGCTTTTGCTGAAATCAGCAACGAAGGCAAACTCGTTTATCTCGGCCGCTTACCACAACAGTCAGTCTTCTCCATATGGCGAGAGATCAGGTCATACAAGAATTACATGATCATCGGCTCCGAGGCCGTCGGCCATGGGGTGCAAATCTTCGATATGACCAAACTTTTGTCTATTGATCCTGCTGCTCCTGTCAATTTCAGTACAACCGCCGACCTGACAGGCCTCTTCACAGAACTGCCTGTCGGACGCACACACAATGTTGTTGTCAACGAGGAACTCAATTATGCAGTTGCAGTCGGTGCCCAGCCACGAAATTCCACCTGCAGGGCTGGTCTAATCTTCATCGACCTCACAGATCCTGCCAATCCAACCTCACCAGGTTGTGCCGGCCAGGATGGCTACGTTCACGATGCGCACTGTCTTGTCTATCACGGTCCCGATACGCGGTACGAGGGACGCGACATCTGCTATGGCTACAACGAAGACACGCTGACCATCTACGACGTCACTAATAAAGTCGGCGTCAACAGCACAAAAATCATCAGCAAGCTCTCCTACGAAGGCGCTCGATACACCCACCAGGGCTGGACCATTGACACAAAGTGGCAAACACACATTCTTCTCGACGATGAGCTTGACGAGGAATATATGACTGGTCCCGCTGCGGATCGCTTCCCGGTGACGTACATCATCGACATCACCAATCTCGAGGCACCAGTGCACACCGGCTACTACAAGTCCAAAGCCTACAGCATTGACCACAACCAGTATGTCCACGATGGCCTGTCCTACCAATCCAACTACGGTGCGGGGATCCGAGTCCTAGATGTCTCGTCTGTGCCCTCCGATCCAACCGGCGGCTCAATCGAGGAGGTTGCCTTCTTCGACATCTATCCCGAGGACGATGCGCTGCCCAACGGTGGAGTGATCGACTTCGTCGGGACGTGGTCGCACTATGCTGGGTTTCCGTCGGGATACATCCTTGTCAACACCATCGAGAGAGGTGCCTTTATTGTGAAGATGAGTCAGTTTGAGAAGCGCGGACGCGGGAAGCATCATAGAAAGCCCCGGAATGTATAAGTCTCGGTCGGTAATTTGGGGGCTTGTGATTTTTAATGCAAAGATAAGAAATCTACACCAAATTCCAAGCCTTTTAGTTATGTTATGCTCAAGAGGCTTGGATTTAATAACGTGCATTGTCCAAATCAAAATGACATTAAACTTGAAACGTTCTGCGTCTTTTATTTTCAAGAAATCCTGTTTAGATCCAACCCCCACCCAACAAAAAGATCTGTTTCGAGCCAAAAATCTCTTTCCTCTACTGTGTGCTGAACATTTTCCCGACGATCCCATGGTCGGCTGAAGCTTCCCTTTCCTGAACTACTCGAGACGATGGGTTTCAATGCATCATCAAGGGTGAGATGTCACATGAAGCTCCAGCAGAAGGGAGTGTTCCGAAGGGTCAGAGTACCATTCGAGGAGTGCGTTTTATGCACACCCCGGCCCTTTTTCGCCAATCTTGCATCACAGCTCATCGGTCGAAAAGGGAGGCCCTTAATGTCAACCTCCTCCCCTAATCTATAGAGGCATTCCAGCGGTCATGTGTATGAGCTGCGGCGAATACAGCTTTCCAGCTAGAGAGATTGCCTGGTCCGGCTATTCTATTTTTCGAGGCGCAGCTCAGCTTGTGCTGCGTCGCCCCGAGGATTTTGAGTATCTGATCGAAGCGAGAAACCGATGCAATCAGCCCTTTCTGCCATAGCATGCTCTGTAAGCCCGAAAACAAAATAATTGGTGCGACTTCGTGAAGAGCGTCCGAACTAGAGTTTGCCGGAGAGACCAAATGGGGGCGGTCCCTGGTGCGAACTAAGTCGTAGAGATTTTGTGGTAGGATTGATTTTAAAGATGACGTTTTTTTTCAGACAACCGCATCCTGCTTCTTCTTCTCGTGCTCGTGCTGGTCTTTTGCTTCGTCGGTAGGGAATTCGCTTTTCTTCGCCTTCGGCGGCCGGTTGCCCTGCTTGCCGATTGTCAAGAATGGCGTCAGTGCCAGGCCGATCACAGCTCCCACCAGGGACACCCAAAAGGTGGCCTGGTATGGTCGCCATGGAACTTCCGTGGACACTTCCGTGCCACCTCCTGCGGAGGCGAATACTGTTGTAGATACGCCCAGACCGATGGTCGAAGCCAGGCGAGTGGCGGTCTGGAACATGCCTCCTGCGACGGACTGTTTGTCGGAGGGAAGGGATGACATGACGTACTAAAGGGAGGGGGAAGTTAGCTGGGGTGTGCCACTCAAAGTACTTGGAGATGCTCGAAGCATGGAGGTGGAGAGACTTACCAGATTTGTTACGCAAAAGGCAAGGTCGGCGCCAAAGACGGCTAACAACTGGCTTGGGAAGAACAGTGCCCAATAGGAGATGCTCTTTGAGGTGGCGGATAAGAGAGCGCTTGAGCAAACAGTAGCAAAGGCAGCCACAATCGACAGCAGCTTGTTCGATACCCGATGCATAATCAGGGCAGCAATGATGTTGACCACCACACCACCTATAGCTGCCGGTAGCAGTTTGACGGCAACCTCGAGGGGCGAGTCGTTGTACGATCGTTGCCATCCGAGGGCCTCCCAGAAAAAATTGCCGCTGAAGCCGTAAAAGCCTAAGCACAACGAGAAAACAAGTAAAGAGAAGTTGCGATCCCGCCAAACTCGAAGTGGCATCAGCGGGTACATGAAAATCGACTGCCAGTATAGGAACGCTGCAATGAGAGCGATACCAAGAATGAGCATGACGATGACGTATGCAGTTCCCCAACCTTTAGGTGCGTCAGGGGCCAGGGTGAAGGAAGCAGTGAATAAAGCGATACCAGAGACAGCCAGAAGAGCTCCAAGCCAATCCATTTGCTTCATCGAGCTCCAGTTGAGCCCTCCCAGTTTCTGCTCTGAATCAGCCGGGGTGGTGAACCATGCGGCGACGGTGAGTAAGGCATAGATGACAGCAATCACCCAGAAGGACGCCCGCCAGGAGGCAATCTGTGTAACAATGCCAGCGACCAGAGCACCGAGCACGAAGCCGATTGGATTGCCTGCGCTGAAGCAGGCAAATGCCCTGTTCTTCCTTCGTGATGGCTTCTCGTAGACAGCGCCAAGCTTCCCAATGGCTGGCGGCACAACAGAAGCACAGGCGATGCCAGAAAGAGCCAAGAACACTTCTGCCATGATGGCGCTCTGTGAGAATCCAGTGATAAGCATGCAGATCGCGAATGCGCCCATGCTGTAGATCATAAGTGGTCGTCTTCCGAAGAGGTCTGCCACGCGGCCGAAGAAGAGGAGCAATGTTCCCGATGTCAAGGACATTCCAGCGAGGAGCCAGGTGACCTCGGAGTTGTTCATGTTGAGACCCTGCTGGATTCTAGCCGACATGACTATCAACGTCCCATTCATAATCGCTTGCTGACCAACGGCAAAAGCCGTGGTGACCACGAACAGACACTCGGCAAGCACGTTGTGGAAACACTTCGGTCGAGAGCCGTAAGGGTCGGAAGCAGTCGAGACTGTTGCTTGGATGGGCACACCGATCGAGGTCGCTGGAGTGCCAGCTTCGAAGTCTACGACGGGCGCAGTGCCCTTGGGGGCAGCACACTGCTCTGATTGTAGAGCTTCAGCCATGGGAGTAGCCGACGCTTCAGAGCTGTGGTCCGGCATCGTGGTGTTCCGGAGAGGTCGTAGTAGCAAGCAGGTGTCGAGGCACAGTCCTTATCGATGACCCTGCCCTCGTGAGAAGAGCACCTTCGAGTCGTGGAACAGGCATCTGGAACGAGATAAAGTGTTCAATGTTGAATATATTGCTCAAAAAGTTGATCAACAGCCGATCGATGTACGATGGCCTAGACGGGAAGATGAGCTAATAGCCGGAGACTTTTAAATTTTGTATGGAGCTTCTTTGATAAGCAGCCGGATCTTATTCCGCGTCCCTTGTTTTCGCGCTCAATCCTCTATATCGAGGAGTATCACAGCACAAGTACTGGCAGCGACAATGGTTTTTGGAATCCGTCGCATCGTTTCGCATCTGGTTCTACATAGTTGCACGCGTTCAAACAGTTTGCGTCGCTCCAGGGGAGTGATGGCCATTTCGTCTCAATGACGTAGACCAGCTGTGGTCTCGAAATGGAGATTTGGCCGACGAGCAGTACGTTGGTATGCTGCCAGGTACCCGAGGCTCGCTGAGCACTCCGTACCTCACGTGGCACCCACTAAAAGTGCAAACGTGACAAACATGCCTGACTCGTAGACTTTCCAGGCTTCCCCTCCCACATCCTCGCAGCCTCATCTGCAGTTCAGCGATCTTAACACACTCGCATCTGTTTCAACATGTCGACAGTATCGTCATCCGCTCAGTCTTCAGACACTGTCAGCCCCTTCCACCTTGGACTCCACCCCGAATTGGAAACGTATCGATCGGGAGTCAGAGACCAAATAATGAACACGGTGACTCCTCTAAATAGTGCTCTCCTCATCCTTCTCCTGACCGTGGTGTATTTCCGCTTCTTGCGGCCCTACAATGCGCAAGCACAAACATTGAGCATCACCAAGGAGCAGCCGATTGTCTTTCAAACGTTCACCCCGCGCACGCTGCTCAAGTTCAATGGCCATCCCAACCCGCCCCTGAACCCGGACGCCAAGGTGTATCTGGCTGTCAAAGGTAAAGTGCACGACGTCACATCCGGACGAAACTTTTACGGGCCCGGAGGGCCATACGAAAACTTTGCGGGACGCGACGCCACGCGAGGCTTGGCTTGTCAAAGCTTCGACGAAGACATGCTGACAAAAGACCTCGACGGGCCGCTTGATGATTGCGCAGATCTGGGGCCTGACCAGTTGGAGAACCTTCAGGGCTGGGTCGAGAGATTTGACGAAAAGGTATGGAATTACTGATGATGGGGGTTTCTAGCTTTTGTTATTGGAAACTTCTGACTTCGAATCACTCTCCTGAAAAAGACTCTGCTACTGACCTATGTTCGCAGTACCTTGTTGTCGGAAAGCTTATTGCATTCAACCAGAACAAATCCTACGGCATGTAAAAAAAACAATGGTCAAAAGTAGATCGTCATTGCCATGTACAGACAAAGGGGGTACCTATCATTTCCGCCACGACTGATGTCCCCTTTCCTTCAAGTCTTTCGGGAAGCATGTCACCACCTCATGTAAGCATTCCGCGACGCGCTTCGCTTCCACGCACTCAGGCCAGCAAACCTCCACACAGCCAGATCAGAATTCCCTTCTATCAATCCTGTTGGACCACTCTAGCAAGACAAATACCGAGCCATCGGTCATCTGCATAGACATGCCATGTCACAGACATTCATTTGAGATGGTGCCAGTTCATCGTGGGTATGACAAGTGTTCCCCAATTGACACAGGCTGCTTCCAGGGTCAGATTATCCAGGCTAGGCGTTGAACAGCAAGGCTAGAAGAGTTGAGATATCAAACAGGCGAACATATGAACACGCAATGGGGGTATCGTGTCGCAAATTCGGCTTTTCCCATCTTTGCAAGCGCTCATATTCTACAGAAACGACGCACTTGACCCACTGACACGATGGTAATGAGCTCGAGGGCATGAATTCACCATATAAGTGCAGGTTAAGATCGCTCGGGCGGGGATCTTGAACAGTGCACACAACAGTGAGGCTGGCTACTTGGGATGGGAAACTTGTATGCTAGGAAACGCGAAGTAGCACAATTTCAGTATGCCAATCATTCATTGCACTTTGCTCGTTTCATGGTAGGACTGAGGGGGCAATATTGTGCCTATATCGATACACTGCCTAAAGACTTTCGGTTCTTCGAACCACTTTCAGACAAGTTGTTCTGTTGCAGGTGACGAGGTTCTGTTTGTGACCCCGGAAAGCTATGAGCCTGTCTATGGTTCCAGCTAGACTAGTTAAATGGTACTCAATATGCTCATATCAACGTATATCATGTCGAGCTCAATCAACGGTCGGCTCGCTCTACTTTTGTGCCGAAAGATTAAATCTTCGTGTTCGTCGGCCGCAACCGGGCTTATTACTGCCCCTGTTCTAGAGCACGAAGCTGCGCACGACTTCTGATGTCACGGTCCTGCTGGGCTAGACTGTCCTGTTTCTTCTTGATCAGATCTTGTTCAAAACGCAATTCTGCAAGCTGTGACTTCTGCCAAGTCCTGCCGTGTTTTGGACAGTTGTTCCTTATGCAAACACCGCCTTTTGTAGTGGCCATTCTTTCTTCTTCGTCACTGTTATCTACTCCGTTCGTCATGGTCGTGTCTGCTGGCGGGCCAACCTTGCCAGTCTCTATGACCTGTTTTCCTTCGGATTGATACCATTGCAAGAACTCATCCTCAGACCAGGCCACTCTTGGATCGTAGCCGCACACGAATTTGAGCTTTGGATTGTTCTTCTTGATATCTTCTGCGATGGTCGTGGATCGTGCCTTGATAAGATCGAGAATTTTCTCCCGTGCCGTAAGGTCTTCCAGCTTCCGGTCGAGTTGAGTCAATTCTTGCCTGATTGCTGCGATACTAGCTTTTTCGTAATCGTCATAAACGAGTCTCTCTTGCTCCGTTTCGTCAAGCTCACGAGGTGGCGTTGCCGGTTTCTTGCCGAGCTCTCGCCAAGACTCCACGGATTTGCATTGTTGTAGGAGTGCTTTGACTTCTCCGGCCCGTAATGCACTGCCCCGGTTAGGTAGGGCTTCCTCGTCCAGTGAGGAATCGGTTTCGTATTCGCTGCGTTCGTCTTCACTATAGGCTGGAGTGTGCGGCCTACTACCACCCAAGGCTGGCGTACCCACTCCACCAATTGGAGCTTGAACTGCTCGATTTTTGTATGTCTTCTTCCTCCTCTTCTTCCCCTTGGTGTGTTCGATGATAAATTGACCGTCTTTCGAGGGCTGCGCGTCGGGATCACCTCTTTGAATAAGGTCGACAAAGAACATCCTGCCGCATTCCACACTGCAGTATTTACTTGGTGGGTCGTCCTTAACTCGAGCAGGCTTCCTGCATTCTGATCTTCGACACATTCGCTTCCAGGTGGTGATGAAACCGTCTTGCTCGCACTTTGGGCAGATATATTTATCAATGAGTTCTCCGTCTCTTTCTTTGATGCCCACACACTTCCCATGGAACCATTCTTCACAAGGACCGTCACAGGCAATCATCCATGTGTGGTTATCGCCTTTTCGGCAGATGCAGAAAATCTCCCCGTCATCGTTGCTGCTAGCAGCAGTTGCGCCCGATGGCGCTGGTGATGGAGATAGCTGTCTTGAACTTGCTCGAGAAGAGGGAGAAGCAACGCTGACAGGCTTTTTCAACTTTGAGCCTGCCTTTTGTGCGGGCGTGACGCTTGGCGACCGAGCTGGAGTGCTTCGCTCGGAATCGGTCAGCTTCAGCCGCTTGCTTGGGGTTGAGGATTTGATCTTAGCGGTTCCCTTCTTCGTCATAGGAAGCGGCCTTTTCTTGCCAATCACGGTCGCTGGTGTTGTTTGTGTTGGTTCAACCGAGGCAGGTCGCGAATCTGATCGCACCGAATCTTCCTTTTTCAGCTTCATTGGAGCAGATGGAAGAGGGGGCTCAGGCACGGGTTCTGTAGCTACTCCAGGATCAAGGTCGACGGTCTGTTTCTCAGGCTCTGACCCTACGATTTGCTCACTTTGTGGCTCCAGCGGAAGATCAGTAATTATATCATCAAATCGCGGCTCTTCCTCCTCTTTTGTCTCTGGGATTGCGTCCTCCACCGGTTGTTGTTTTTGTAGCAAACTCGTATCGATGTCATTGTCCGGTGGCTGTCCATCCAGGTTTTCGTCGTCCTTTGAGGATTTTGCTGGTTTAGCGGATTTGGGTGGAGGTGGAGGAGGGCCTCTAGCAATGATGTCTCCGATAGGCTCGATAGGCTCTCCAGTGTGTGGCTCGACAACGACCTCCAGACTCTTGGTTGGCTCCCATGTCTTCTCGCCGTGGATTTTGTTGATATGGTCGCGCACCGACCGTCTGCGAGTGAAGAGCTTGTTGCAAATATAGCAAAGATACCTTCGATCTGTGTGCTGACCCTCATTCTTTGAAGAGTGTTTGGTGTCCTTCAGCCTTTCGGGGTCGCGATGTTTGGTCGACCTGTCTTTCTTCTTCGCTTCGTCAACCAGCAGCGGATCTTCCATTATGGTCTCCATTCCGTTGAGCGTGTCAGGCGGAACTGAATCCTTCCGCATGAATTCTGGCGAAGAGGCCTGCTCAAACGGAATCATGCCTTGCTGCTCAAAGATAGTAGGGGCGCCCAGGATGCTGTCGGCCTGGAAAAGCTCCGGGGCAAATATATCGCCAGCCATGGTTGATGGTGGGCTGCGACGGCGTCAGCTGCTTGCGTATCTGCTTTGGTTCAGTTCAACTTACTCGTCGTCCATGATCACATCGTGATCATGAGGAGATGTGGGATGAGACAACGGTGCTGGGTTCAGAAGGTCTGATACTGAGAAGGACATGACTGCGTGAGTTGCCGTTTGTTGGATGGCTGAGGCAGATGGAGAAAGGAAGTCGATCCCTTCGACATCAAGTTCGTCGCCTTTGGAGAGTGCAGGCCTCGGACATTTTGCGCAACGAGGCCGCGGCTGAAGCTGGAGAAACTCGGGTGACACGAGGCAGAAGAGTGTAACAGATCATGGCCCTGTCGGAACTGCCAACTGAATCGAAGCAACAGATCGATGCCCGCTATGCGCGTTCTCTTCACGCCTAGTCGCGTTTCGGGAAAATGTTACTCCGCTTCCGTGACTCAAATTGTCCGGAGTTTTGACGGCAGGATTTGGTTCAGGGACGAATATACGGAGCCAAGTACCTTTGCACTCATGGATCGTATCTACCTCTTTCAAACGTCGTCGAAAATACCGCACAGCAACAGCAAAGGATTGTTACATATCCTTTGGCCACCTTCACACCTTTTCTACATGATCCTGATTTCCTGACTTGCCTCCAACCGTTGACCTTCTTTTCTTGCTCTCAAGCCGCGCTTGCCGAGCCTTTTCAAGTTCCACGGCGAATTTGCTCTTCAATCGAAGCTGTGGTCCAAACTTATAAAAAACGTAGATCGGAATGATAATCGGAACAGCTAAGCAACCCAAGATTACCGTGGGGTAGATGAGTTTCCACTTTGGGCCTCCGACATTTTCGTAGAAAGGGTGAGCATACAGCCCTGCAATACCAGCCAGGAAGTCACGGGCAAGGTCGTTGCCTCCAGTCGCGGAAGCGGCATATGGTCCGTACGCCGCAATCATATAGTCGATCGAAGATTTGTACACTGCATAATTTGCAATGCCAACGACGGCAGTGAAAATCAATGGCGCTATCCAGGGTGTGGTAGGTGGCCCAAAAGAGGTGAAAGCGAATCCGAACAAGCCCCAGACGAGACACGGTGCGACTATAACAAGGTTAGACTCCTAACATGGCTGCTGTTGGCCTTGACTTACGAAATAATAACCACCATAGTCTGCTCTCCGGTGAAACCTTGTCGGGATCGATTTTTCTCGCCTTGTTGTGGTGCCAGATTACCGGCAAAAAGGTGAAATACGAGATGATATACCCAATGATGGACCTGCAGAAAAGTTAAGCTGGGCTTGAGACGAATCGGATTTATACTTACGAGAGGAAGCAGAGTCCGATCTGCCACGTGTTGAAATCCCACTGTTTGAAGATCGGCTTAAAAGCTTCCATGAAAGTGAAGATGAGAGAGTCACTGAAACCGCTCAATAGCGATAGCCACAATACGATTGGCTCTGTCAAGAACATTTGGAATGGTCGCCACCAGATGAGTCCGATCTCTTTTGCGCTAAAGCGCTTTTCCTTCAGCTCATTCGGCCCCCAGACATTCTCACCATTCTTGCGACGTTTCTTGGCTGCACGGTCGAGGATAATGGTTGAGCGTGTCTCTGGTACAAAGACGAAGTGTATTAGCTGTACGACCCCACCCATGATAAGAATCGTCCAGAAAACCCAGGCAGGGTTTTTGTGGTAGGTAGCTACAAATCCTCCTATGACGGTACCAATTGGAGCGCCGCCAACACTAGAGAGGACGACGAAGGCAACGGCATACTGAAATCCAGTGTCTTCAGGATGATATAGATCGGCAATCACACCAAGGGTGACAGAGCCTCCAGCTGTCGAGAGACCACCAAGAATGCGCGAGGTCAGAAGGCCACCGAACGTTGGGCTCAAAGCTGAGCTGATCTGCCATACATTGACAAGGAATAACGAGAGCTGCTGAGTGGGCCAGCGACCAAGTTCCTCTGACCACGGGGCCCAAAATTCGCATCCAAAAGCATAGGCGATCAAGAACATGGACTGGCCAAGGCGAGCTTTGGTCTCCGACACACCATACTTTTCAACAATGCCATCTAACGCACTGCCGTACATGCTTGCGTTTGAATTCATTGAAGTCTGAATACACAAGATGATGATAAGGATCATCCATTTCTTCCACGCAGGGTACGCATAGCCAAGTTTGTCCTCAAGATCGTCTTCCGTGAGCTCAACCTTGCCATCTGCTCGTTTGGCTTTGTCGACATCACCACCACCAGCAGCAACCTGTGGACCAGAAACTCCAAGAGCCTTCTGCTTCTGGCCTGGCTCGATTTGAGAGTCTGGCGGTGGCTCGCCCTGAACTGTGGACGATCGGGATGATGCACGAGACATGGCAAAGCTTAGCTAAGATGTCGTGCGAAAAGTCTTCATACGAGACACAAGAGTAAACAAGCAACACAAAGCGGAGAACACAAGAAAAGTGAGCACTTATGAGGACATGCCCAAGAAATAGCCCATATCGTTTGCCAGGAGTAAATGATGGCAACCCAAGTCAGCCTACTCGAAACATGACTTCATGGTGTTCGCAGGCTTTCAGCAAGCAATCGAGATCAACCATACAATTATGCCTCGCAGGCTGACCACGCGAGACCAAAATGACATGTTGATCGATGGACTTTGCAGGTTTCATCAGTTTTGGCGTTCCGACATGGATGTGCATAGTGGCCGCCACCAAGACCGACGACAGGAAATCCCACCCCGTCGATGCATGGGTGAAAGTCGATTTGTACAAGAAGCAGTGCTGGGATTGGGCAGATCGAGGATTGGGATTTCTTGGAAAAACGAGGGTCACGAGTCAATGATGTCCAAATTGCCGGGATGGTGCAAGCTACAATTCTTCGGCGCGATGACGTAGATGTTGTTGAACAAATCTCGACCATCCTCCGCCCAATACGAAGTGCTCGGGAACTTGAAAGAATCCTGGCAGGCTAATCTGATAGCGTGGGTTCATTGAACGCTTGACTCCTTTTCCATTGTTTTGACACTCGTGGATACTCTATACTCGCCCTCAAGGCTTTGCAGTCAGTATCAAACATTAGCCCCTCGATCCTGCTAAAAGCCTGCGAGGCAGAAATTGCCATGACTTTTCTTGAGGGGCTGCGTGATATCTTGATGCGAAGTACATCCCTTGGTCACCGATGAACTTGGACCAGTCATCAGCAGCCTTGGGCAACTCGAACTCAACTGAGTTTGGTTGGTCTGAAGGATTCCTGCATTCATTCGGCGCTTTTGCCTCCTTGTCGACATATTCACGATGAGCTTGTGGGAGGTGAATGCACAACAGGAATGTGAACTTGATTGCGCAAAGAGGTTTGCACCACACCTTTGCATTTCTCGCACAAGTCTTAATAGGTAGAACGAGGTGCTACAGTCATCACAGCCACCTCCGGACATGTTGGTAAGCGCTATGGCCACCTTGCTGTTGCACAGTGCGCTATGGTCAGAGCACTATGTGAGGCTCTTCTCGGAGCAGTGACCTCTAGCGGATCCACAAGAGAAGAAGTACATGTAGCTCATGGCTGTCCACGCATCAAGGCTGACCAACCTGTACGAAAACACCAGTCGCGTCGAGCCAAAATGGAGAACAAGTTGCAGTACTTGGTGTTTGTATTCGTGAGTTTCAGCTGCGGTAATTGGTGTTTGACATTAACCAGTCAAAGTCCTACATGCTTTGGATTTATACGACTATCTCAGCAAGCCCCATCAATACTATCGAGCATTTTACGGCGCCTAATGGAAGTATTGCCGCCCTCCTTGCAACATCCGTGACGACAGATACATTTATGCCACCATCGGCCACCGCGGGACTTTTGAAGCCATCTCGGTTGCGCAAGCGCGGAAGCACCTGGACTGTCCAAGTCGGAGATACTGGATATGGCATTGCCGCTCGACTGGGTATCGAGTTCTTTCAGCTTGTGTCCTTGAACCCCACAGTACAGTGGCAAAACCTTCAAATCGGTCAAGTTCTCAACATTCCTTGTGCCGATGGTGCTGAGGGGAGTACGACTTATGTCGTTGTCGCGGACGACACTGGGAATGCTATTGCAGCCGCACATGGCATTACGTTCGACGAATTGAGTGCTTCTAATCCCGGAGTGAATTGGTACAATTTACAGATTGGTCAGGTACTCGTAATACCAAGCCCTCAAAACGAAGCTGGGTCTGCGAACATGAGCGAGTCCGCAATCCTCGAACATGACAACACTATAACATCTGCTGAGCCCTACTTACCGCAACCGACAACAGTATCCGACAATGGACCTTATAGCTCTTCTCCGGAATCTCTCGCTGGCGGTGGCACGTTCGCAGAAGATGACACGACTAACGGTACTGAAACAGCAGAAACAAACCAAACGTCGCCATTTCTTACTCCTCCAAAGAGGTTTGGCTAACGAGCTCTCAAAGAACTTGCTGGAGATGTTGATTGCCGGGAAATCGAAGGAAGAGTTAGTCCACCCTGCGTAGCTGTTGTCTACGTGAATACTTTATTTGCGCAACAAAATCAAAGACGCAGCATTTTGGTCTTGAAAGTCTTGCACAATGGATTCCCTGGGTATCCTCAGCGGTGAGAGGTTCGTTGGAACTAGGATTGAGGCAGGAAACTCGTCGGATGATCTTGGAAGAAAGTGTGGACAGGACCGGTCGATGCACACTCCTTTATGCCATGTCTGACCCTTTTACGCTAGCTCTCGACTTTCTCTACCTACAATGACCTCTCAACCCTAAGCCATCCTCTTAAATTCTTTTTGCATTAAGTACACGGCAACTATCCCACTCGGTTCTTTTCAAGCATCATTGTGCTAACATTGTGTAGCGACCACAATGGTACTTGCCAAATCCGAAATGGCTACTTTGTAAATCAACTAGACAATTATTCACGACTTTCTTGCATCTTCTACCATGAGTCGAAGCGTGATAAGGCTACAGTGGGCACTGAGTGGGCTACCATAGCTACCTGATTCAGAATTGACGTCATTGGGTGTGCACACCCGTTTCGAAATACAATTGTCCAAAGTCGGCCACATGAACCTGAAAAGTACACAACGCCTCTTCGTCCACCACCATGACATCGAACATCGTAGAGATTCCTTTTAGACGGACGCAGTCTGTAAACTTGTCGGCAGCGATCAAGGCTTATATTGAGTCCAAATTTGATCAGCAACCAGCAGCATTCGCGGATGACTGTCGGGCGATCGAACAACTTCGCAACGATGCCATTCATGTTACTGAGCCGCATACAAGCGGTATTGAGAGAATAACTGTATATGCGGCTCAGCTAAGGTACATTGTATGTCTTGTCTCCAATTTGATCAGGAACTGCGTCTTGTCTGACCATATTAGAGCAGTAAATTCCCACTAGAGCTGGGCGTCGACTTTGCATGGTGGCCGGCAATAGGCTACCATATCCATTCCCCAATCACCCAGAACAACATTCGTTTCGAGCTCGCGAACATTCTTTTCAATCTCGGCGCGCTGTATTCCCAGCTCGCCTTTGCGAACAACCGAACGACCGCGGATGGGTTGAAACAGTCGGCACAATATGAGGTTGCGGCGGCAGGCACCTTCAATTTTCTGCGTACTGAGATAGTCCCCGACATGCGATCCACACCTCCGGAAGACATGGATGAAAGCACTCTACGGAGTCTGGAGAACATATGCCTGGCACAAGCTCAGGAATGCTTTTGGGGTAAAGCCGTCAAGGACTCAATGAAGGATGGTACTATCGCCAGACTAGCAGCGTGTGTCTCAGATTACTATGCAGCTGCTGGAGATGATGCAATCAAGTCAGATGCTATTAGCACAGAATGGATCCACCATTTGAATGCTAAACATCATCACTTTGCTGCCGCAGCGCAGTATCGTCAATCTGTTGATTGCCTCGAAAAAAGGAGGTATGGAGAAGAGGTCGCAAGACTCAAAGATAGTCTCGTCTGCGTTGATGAAGGTCTCAAAGAAAAAAGGTGGCTTAACCGCGTCGTTGAGGGCGACCTCAATGGCTTGAAGAGGCGGGTCAAGGAAGAGCTCAAAAGAGCCGAAAAGGACAATGATCTGATATATCTGATACCCGTTCCTCCAAAGTCTGAGCTCAAGATCTTGGACCGCGCCAACATGGTGGCTCCGAGGCCGCCTAAGGATCTGGTGGATGGTATTTCCATGCTTGGTGAGAATAAGCCTTTTGGCAGGCCGCTGTTCGAGCACCTGGTGCCCTACGCGGTCCATCAAGCAGCAAGTGTCTACATCGAGCGGAGAGACAGGATTGTGAATCAATCAATCATTGCCGAACTCGAGGCTATGACCACAAAACTGAAAGATTTGCTAGCCTCACTGAACTTACCAGGATCTTTGCAAGCCTTGGAGAAGCCATTGGGGCTTCCTCCGTCGCTGATGTCAAAGGCAGAAGAGCTTCGTCAGCAAGATGCGCTGTACAAGCTAAGACGTTCCATTGAAGATACCACGAGACTCAAGACAAACGATCTCTCTATCTACCAGGACGGTGTGGGCCTCTTGGATTCAGAAAAGGCAGAGGACGATCAATGTAGATCAAAATATAGCACTGATCGATGGCCTCGTCCCACATCGGAACAAGCGTTGGCAAAATGGTGGAAGCAATCGCTCGATCTGCAGGGATATTTGAATAGTGCCGGCAGCTCAGACAATCTTGTTCAGGGCAAAGTTCGGGAGAATGAGCATATCTTAGGTCTGCTAACTGGTCCAGATCGCAATCTCGAGCAGTATGTGCCAAGCAGCAGGAATCTCCACATGACAACTGCGATCGAGAAGTCCTCCTCCAAATTACGAGGTGTTCTGAACGATGTTTCCAGATTAGAATCAAAGCGCCGACGAAAGATTGATGCGATCAAGTCCAAAGCGAGATCGGACGACATCAACCCGGCACTACTCGCCGAAGCAGCACGATTAGAACGAGAGTATCCAATGCAACCCCTTTCCGCATCTCATTTCGAGCACCTTTTCGAAGACCGGCTCGAGGTATACGAAGCCGATCGAGAAGCATTGATCACTGAGCAAGAAGATCAGGATCAGCTTGCAGCCCGGATCCGAGAAGCAAACAAGGCGTTTGTCGAGGCGCGAAGAGGGGAAACAGAGCAAGTCACGCGAGATCGAGAACGTGCACTGCAAGAACTTGAAATGGGCTACGTGAAGTACAAAGAGATTTGTCAAAACCTCGATAACGGCAAGAAGTTCTACAACGATTTGGCTGGGCACGTTACGCGCTTCCGTGAAGGTGTGAGAACCGCTGTGGCACAACGGCGGCAGGAAGCAAGCGAACTTGAAGCGGAGATTGGCATTGGTGGCATGCAACTGCAGGAGCGCCGTGAGCTGAGGAGTCAGAAGAAGAAAGAGCAGCAAGTTCAATCAGCCTCACCAATCGCAGGAAGTAAACAGCAAATTCCCGATGCTTTGCCTGCGCCGACACCGATACAAGCACGAGCAGTGAATGCTGCGCCCCCAACACCGGCCGTCATTGCAAATGCGGCGCAAAATCCGCCTACAATGCCTAGACCCGGTATGCCAATGCCCAACGGAACGCAGGACCAAAGGCAAGGCAACGCGGTGTGGAATCCAGCAATGGGCATCAAATTCGGATAAATCATAGAACATCACTTTGTCAAAGATATTGGCATGAAAGGACATCTTAATGACCCGGCTGCTTTCCTGACTTGCCTGTTCTGACCAACGAGCGGCAGGCAAAATGAGCAGTCAATCTATCGCATCACCCTGTCGTACTGTAACATCCGAACGTTTTCCTGTTCTGCTCATTTCAAAAATGGGCGTGACCTAAAGAATTCCTCCCAGCGCCTTGATATGCTCACTCAGCCCAACGCACGGCGACTTGCGGGGCGCGCTGAAGCCGGGCATTCAGCGATCTCCGAAAGCTCACGAGGCCATATCGAATCACGTTCATAAAAAGGGCCCCCTCCCCTCCCGGCCCAATCCTCCGAGATGATAAATCTAGGCCAATTTTTGGCGCAGCGTAAAGCTGACGGGCAGGCGGTAATTGAGGAATTCCAGTATTTTAACGCACCCAAAAGCCAGAGCGCGAGCACAACCCGCTGCAAAATTATGAAACCTCGTTTATCAGCGATGTCACAAGAACACAATATCGAGATGACGTCGAGGTTTTGTATCTGTCACTCCTTATGCATATAGGAACATAAGGCGGTAGGTAATGCATTCTGGCAGTGGCTGGGCGCTCGAGCGGAGCTTATTAGATATTTTCTAAGAAATCCGTGCCCTGGACCCATTGTTTCAAGAAGGATTGTGGAAGAGCAAGTCTTTCGGAGGAAGATAGGGCTCGGGACGAGTTTGCACGGTGTGTGGCTTACGTGTGATCGGGATGAGTAGCTAGATCAAATGAGGGTTTCACGCCGTTGAGAGAGTTGCAAGATGGAAAGAGAAGGAAGATAGATAGCCAGGACGTGTTCTCTCTCTCAGTCTGTCTGTTTACACAAATATTTAAACCGAAGGTCGCAGGTCCGTAGAATCGAATACATTTTTATCTTAACAGTAGTTCAAAGCCCTCTCTACCTTTTTCGTGCCCCAGCCTTCCCAAAGATTCTGCTTCTGATTCCGATCCTGATCTGCATGGTGGGTATCATTTCGAGAAAACACAATTTGAAAAATGACTATGGGAAACTTTTTTGGGGGGAAAGAAATATCCATAGCCCATCGAGTTGCGTGCAGTAAAAAAACGCCATTAATGAATGCTCTAAACGACACGTCCTTTACGCAGGCATTGGGCTGGTCGGTGCAGTGACCACGTCGCGCTCTTTGAAATGTTCCAGGCCACCACTGTCTCGGGGTGTTTCCCTGACTCTGCTGATGCTCAAGCCTCCGATCGAATCGTTCCGGGTATGATATGTGCTTCTTTCCCTGTCTTTGTCTGGTGCGTGGCTCAACAGGCCGCTCCTAACGCTCGCACCGTCACCACCAGGTTTGCTTGAGATGTAGCTGTTTCGCTCCGAGGTAAGAGCAGGCGCGGTCACGCCGCTAGCGCTGATCAGGCTTGCTCGTTCCACGTTCATGGCAGAGACGGAGCGAGGGTAGTTGAGCGAGGCGTTGTCGCGCAAAGAGGCACTATCCGCTTCCCGCGTACTTGGATTTTGATGGGCAATCGACCCGGAAAGCATTGAAAGAGGCAGAGATTCCCGAGAACCTCCGAACATGGACTGAGGTGCCAGGGCCCGGATCGAGGCGTTTGTGTCCAGGCTATTTCGTCTGCGACGTTTAGAAGACGATGCAAGTGTCAAGATCGAGGCGTCGTCCGTCAAAACTCCGTTCGCGGTCGCCGCATGATATGTGGAAGGGTTGCTGTGCGGAACTAGATGCGCTGGAACAGCGCTGGCAGGTTGAGTGGAGCTGTAAACCGGATTTGATCCGGCCATGTTGGCACCTCCGATGGCTGGGGTGGTAGACTGCATTGTGGTGAGGGTAGTCGTCACGGATCGCAGTGAGGGTGTAGGGGATGAAAAAATGCTATCGCGATCGCCTTCAGTTCTAGCCACCGTATTATTTGTGCCTGCGCCTGAAACGACAGTCTCAGCGGTTGTGCCAAGTGTGGGTGCTCTAGACTTGGAAACAGGCTGCTCATCTTGAGATAAGGTGATAGATATTTTCCCTCTTGAGTCCGAGCTACACCTCGATGCCGCTGGAGATTGAGGCGTTGCAGCAGCATGTTGATCATTCGCTTCTTCAGATCGTATCGAGGACGGATACGGACTAATCTTGGTTCCTGCGGGCTTTTTGCTTCGCAGAGGAGCCAAAGTTGTGGCTTGTCGCGAATGCGCAGGCTCGTTATGAAGATTTTTGAGATTGGCCAGTCGTTTCATCCAGTTCGCAAATGGTCGTCGTCGGCCATGTCTGTCTGTGAAACTGTAAGCCAAAAGTCTGACGATCGAAGGGCATCATTACCATGCGCTCGCGTAGGACCTTCCGTGGAGGCCATTCTGGTCGAGATCCTGCTGTGTATAGACGGGTCGCAGCAAGTTGGACGGGCGTAGTCTCAAAACGAATGAGAGGCCGGGTTGGCCGATGGTGAATGTCGAAAAGAAAACGACGATTCTTTGCGTTCTTACCAGTCGTCTATATGGAAAGATAGAAAACGAGAGACTTATCAGCTAACAGCGACAGCAGGAAGGGAACTGGAGAGCTGGAGCAGTGTGCCCTTCAATATCTTGGTACTGTGGTGCGTTGCTGCTGATGAATACGTGGGTGGGCTTGGAACAGCACGTGGGCAACAGGGGCTGGGAATGAACTTAGACTCAATAGTTAAACTTAGCGTGGGTGGCGTTCTCAGCCTTCTAAGGTTCAGGGTTCCAGGTTGCCCAAAATACTGGTCTCACAGTGCAGAATACTCCGTAATACTCCGTCTCCATGCTTCGTACTCCACCGAGTCTGTACCTCTAAGGTCGGGTACCTTCGCTTGTAGAGAAGATCAAAAACGAAGGCAAAGGGAATAAGGTACCTTATTGATCTAGACCACTCCGTACTCCGTACTGCTACGAAGCACCATGGGGCGTTAGCTGGCCTAAACCTCGTTTCACTTGGCATCCCCTTTAGTTAGACTGATGATGTCGATTATTTTTACGCAATCGTTTCTTAATCTCCGAACACGAGCATGTCGCTAGCTACCAGCCTGATGCCAATAGCTCCAGAGTCAAGCTCAACGGGTCAGCCGCAGACAAAAGGCATGATTTTAAAATCTCTGAATTTCAAAAGAGCCTGACCCATTGAGCCCAAATTTACGTTACCGAGCGGCTTCATGACTGGCCATGACTGGTCCGTACTAGGTATCTAGGTACTCCGTATGTTGGGTGTCATGCCATAGCAGGAAGAAGTCTCCGGCGTATTTCACGTCCAAGCCGAGCTCTTTCCGCCAGCGCTCCACCTCTACCTTCAAGGACTGCTTTGTTCTCCGTAGCACGTCTCGCGAGAAATGGCAAGCACTCCTTTAAGTCACCGTAGCTCATAGACTGAGAAATAATAATTATCAGCTTCTCGAGTTCCTCTCGTTTATAACGCGCTTTGAGTTGCTCACCTTGATAACAATGGGCAAATTGCCATCCGTCATTACCGAGCCGGCGATCTTGTTAGTCAAGTCGTCTTTCATCCCTGTCGAGCGAACTGTTAGAAGGCCTATTCTTGGGTGTCCTTTGGTTTCGTGAACATACCATACAGCTGTGCGAAAGCCACGCTTGCAGCAGCTTCGTTGGTCACGAAAACCCTATCGCCATCGTCGCGTCGCGTCGCTAAGCCATATTTTTCCAGCAATTGAATCCCATAATCTACGCTCATGCTATTGTGAGTTGCAAACACAGCCGATATTCTCGAGTGACCGGTCACTTCGATCTGTTCAGCAACAGTGGCAATGGTTTTGTCGATTCCCTGGTTGAAACTTTCATCTGTTTCTGCTTTGGTAGCCCAAACGGGACCTTGTCCTCCATTACCTTCCTGCTTCCATCTTTGTGCTTCTGTCACAATATACGCACCTCTAACTTGTTTGAACAAAAGCCTGTAACCTTTCTCATCTGCACGACGGATCTGCTGGTCAAGGAGCTGCGGATACCTGCGCAGGTAGGCTTGGAAAGACGCGATACAGGTAGCTGGACCATCCAAGGTGTTGTACTTCTGCATCAGCTCATCTGTGATGCTATCGATGATCGGCTGGTACCAGGACTGCTCGGCATCAATGACAACGCGCACATTGCTGTCCCTTGCTTTGCTAGCTAGGGTCTCCATTGTGGAGCGCAAGGAGATCAACTGTTCACGGTCCTCGCTTGTTATGGAATTGCTACTTAAAGCCGATTGCCAGTCGCCATCATGTGGCAGACCTGGATAGGGCACGTCTTTGTCCAGCCCCCTGGCTCTCCGAGACTCAAGAATAGCTTTTGAACCTCGATATAAGGCTCGCGGATTTGGCAGCAAACCAGTAACTTTGATCCTCACCCAAAACCGATTGTCATCAGATATGGGACCAAGATTCGAGCAAAATTGTTTTGCCAGCCTCCCTTGTGCCTCAATGGATGCTAACACGTGTTGCGTTTGCGTCACTATCAGTTGTGGATCTTTGCCAGACCCATCCAACTCCGCCTCAACATTATAGCCAAGAAGCGTGCCTATTCGTTCTCGACGCAAGGCTTCAATCTTTGGTACGCATTCTGCGAGTGTCTGTCCGCCAAGAAATTGATTGAAAAAGGTATGGGTGACAAATGCGTTACTGATCGCAGCGAGACCTGGCACCGCAGAGACAAAGGTATACAGGGATTTGCTCATCGTCACCCAAGTCGGTGATGAACAAAATGCAAAAGTGCTACGCAAACCCTAGTCAGTTATGTCGCTTACCTAGTTCGCAGCCGATATACTTACATCCACCCAGTACAGACCTTGCTGAGGGGAACTCTGGACAAAATTTCGAAGTCCCTTGGATTGTCATCATATTTATTATTGCTCTTCGTCAACAAGAATGCGGTCGAAGCTATACTGGCGGCGCCAAGCGTAATCGGTATGGATTTGTTCCTGGTGAAAATAGCGTTGAACAAGGATTGATCAGAGCGAATACGTTGGTTTGCCTGAGATTTGGTGGCTCGACTCGTAAGAGTACCAAATTGATTTATGAACCGCACATCTTTGGCAACGTGCTTCATGCTTACAAACATAACTTCGTGGTTTGGAGCGTTTAGGGAAGATCTGGTAAGCCTTCACGCGGGATGTGCTGATCACTTTTACTTGAACGCAGAAATGATCTTGACGTATGTCTTCGGTCCGAGAGACGTCAACACCTGAACTGTTTCTATCTGCATCGCGACCTGCTTGAAATATGAAGACCAAGATATCAGACTCACACCTAGTGAATGCGTCATTGAAATGATTGCCACTGGTCCTATCGAGGACCCGACATCTCCTTGGAGCGCAGGGCTGCAGCTAAGATCGCATCTGTATATGCTGACCTAACACCCCTTTTCTCCAGCTCTAGAAGTGCTCTAATAGAACAACCTCCTGGCGAAGCAATTTTCTCTCGCAAAACGCTCGGATGCTCGCCAGTACTGATGAGCGACAATATTCCGATCGCGCTATTAACTGCCAAATCCTGTGCTTCTGATCTTCTCACACCCTCCGCAACCGCAGCATCGAGCAAACCATCGATGGCAAGTAGCAGCAAAGACCCTGCGCAGCCTACCAGCACGGCAGAGATATCAAAGAACTTTTCATCGATAAATTGAGTCGTGCCAACTTGACCAAAAACCCAAATTGCGATGTCAAGGTTGTCTTTCGATAATTCGAATGGTCCAGTCGTACAGAGTGTCGTAGCCTGCCGAATTTTTGCAGCCATGTTAGGCATGGCACGCACTATTTGCAGCGGAGGCACGTCTTTTGACTCTACTCTTTCAGAGACCAGCTTGGCAAGCTCTCCTGTAGTGATACCCGCCATGATGCTCAGAATCAGCCTGCCGGCAAGCCCCTCTACCACCCCTGGCGCAGCAAAAACATCACGGCGTTTAACAGGCTTCACGGCAAAAAGCACGACGTCTGCTGCTTCTACCGCTCGTCTGTTGTCCTGGTGAAGGAACACTTTGACACGAGCAGAATGCCGGCTGAGTGTATCTGCAACACGACGCTTCGATTTTTCGGTGGCCACAGTTGCGATGAGCTCGCGCACGTACGGGCCATGGTCTTTGCTTTCATCGAGTAGGCCTAAAGCAATTGCCGTGCCCAAGGCGCCTGGACAGACTTGAGTCAAGAGGAGTTACACACTTGGGACGAACAGTCTCACCACATCCAATGATTGCAACCGTAATTGACATTGCATCTGGTTCGAATTTTGTGCAGAGAACTTCTAGATCGTTACGATATTTTTACGCCACAGATCAATGCTTCATCGAGACAGTATTCATTGTTCAACTATTAGACACAGCTTACGAATTTATATTGCATGTGCACGAAGCTACACGAAACTCCTCGGTCCGATCATACCGAAAAGCCCAAGCCGCTCTATCGCTCTCGGAGCTTTCTTTCGAAGTCATCGAGTGTACTAGGTCGGCTTTGTGGACACTCGTCGTGAGCTTCAATATTTGTATCTCGTTAGATGAGACAGCAACCTAAGTTCTAAGAAGGCTTGGAGTTTATTCTCCATTTCTTGTTCGAAATATTCGAATAGAGCCATTGCCACTATTCCGTGGCACAACATGGTGTCACTACGAGGTAAGTCCCTACGACATGTCAAAATGCTGCGAAATTCTTAGATGCGGCTGAGCGAAAACCAAGACTCACTGCAGCGGACCTGGGATTTCTTTTGAAGCAGCCTCCTAAGTTCATCGAATGGATCAGACACAGCGTGCGCCATCGACAAGGACTCCCATGCCACTTATAATAGAGCTAGCAGGTTCTGCTAGAAACAGAGCAACATTGGCGACGTCAGACGGCTCTACCAGACGTCCAATTGGAATTGCTTCGCACTTGGCCTTGATAATTTCTGCAGAAACAGGGCCATCCTCGATGCCAGCAAACCTCTTGAGTAGTGGTGTATTGCCCGACGTTGGGCAGATGGTGTTGAACCGTAGCTGGTCTCTAGCAAATTCGAGTGCCATGGATTTGGTTGCTGCAGAGACTCCGGCTTTTGTGGCATTGTACTAGGTCTGCAACGCGCTAGGCCGAATAGCATTCTCACTGGAAATCACGATGGTCGATCCTGGCCCGTTCTTCTTCATCTCCGGGATCAAGACTCTTGATGCAAGATAGATGCTTCTGACGTTGACATCAAAAAGGCGGTTGAACTCTTGTGGGGTGACATCAATGCCAGACTTATTGGGATAAGACCAACCGGCATTATGTACCACAATAGACGGTGCTGCACCGTAGAGCGATACGGATGTCTCGAGCTGCCAAAAAGGTAACGGGTCGGGACGAAGTTACCTTTTTAGATCCAGCATGTGGCTCAACTTACTGCTCTTTTCCAGCTTGCTTCTTCGGCAACATTACCTTTAATTTGATACGCTTTCTTTTCGCTGTATCCGCTCGCTGGCCCATCTCTAGCTTGGAGATCCATACCTAGCACCGCAGCACCCTCACGTACAAAAGTCTCGAGAACGCCACGCCCGAAGCAAGGCTTCGGGAGCAGCCCGAGATTAACGCGATCTTTCCTAGCAGACGACCAGACCTTTTGATTTAGCACAGCACAGATCTAAAATCTTCAGAAGGAGAAAATTATGTACATGGAAGAAGGATAGATGATGCCTTGTGCTGGCGTTGATTGCTTGCTTGCTAGATTTTGTATACTACCATTTTGCTTGCTCTTCGGCCCGAGAACGTTCGATCCGTGACCGCTGTCTACCTAACAAAATCTCTATCCAACCACCGACTGATGGTAGGTGGAACTTCGCACAACCTGCCGGAAGTCGCACTGAATCAGTACGTCTCGTTTCGTCTTGGTCTACCTCGAGGTCAACATCTCGGACCGAGATTGATATCGCTCGATCCTGTCGCACGCGTGAAGACTTTAGGCTCAGATTTATTATGGGTCCATCGTCGGCCACACCATCAAATCTGCATCGAGCAGCAGCGTGAGTGACTATGCCGCTTCAATTTACAGCGGCTGGTGGGCGAATTGCTAATATGTTGGCGTTGCAAGTGCGTGTCTGCAATGCAGAGCTGCTAAGGTCCGCTGTGTGCCTTCAGAAGACACGAATCGATGCAACCGCTGTATAGCGAATGACAAAAGCTGCGAATTTGTTAGATCAAGCAGGGCGAGGACAAGAAAAACTCTTCGACTAAGATGCGCCAGACGGCCACCAGCTGCTGCGGACGGCGTGGAAGATCAAAGCTTACCACCCACACTCCCAGCGGCAGCGTCACCACGAAATTCATTTTCATGCCCCTTGGACTATGGTGCCAGGCTTGATAGCATTGCACGTAGCAGCCGCGAGGCACCTATTCAAAGTCAAGGGCAGGAACATGGAATCACCGCTGGTGCTCGAGCCAACATCATCGCTGCTCTAGCTATTTTGAGAAGCAGGAGAGGAGCCCCGTTCAGTTTTGTCACTTCGGAAGCCCCGCATACGTTTAGTACAGCAGAGGCTTCGCTCAATCTCGATGCGACGGTCCCCGAACAGCAACATTCCATGGAATCTTCAGGCTCCCTGCCGTCCCTGAAGTTATCGTGGCTTCTGCGGCCGCTACGAATATCGGACTCGCAACTCGTGACAGATAATTCCGAGGCAGAACCTTCCCTGCCTGTGAAAATGCCGAGCTACTTCACCTCTATGTCTTTGGGGGTGACCATCACTGATGCTGTCGATTGTGGCATACTCTCCTATGATGCTTCTGTGTGTCTATTCGATCATTTCATGTTGGAGATGAACGCGAAATGGGAATATCTGCTCAACCCTCTCCTTGACACCTATAGCAGCGTCAGATCAAGGAGCAACTTGTTGTTTGCTGTAATCCTTTTCTGCTCTTCCAAGTTTGCCAATTTATCGAATGGGATGCTCACTTCGAACACAGACCCTTACATCCAGACTCGTCTTTGTAGCTTGGCTCGAAACTTGGCAGTGACGGCTTTTGCGAAGGGTGACAGGTCAGTTGAGACGATGCAAGCACTCTATCTCCTCGTCTGCTGGAAGGACCCTGATGACGATATTTCGTACTTGCATAGTGGCTACGCATTTCGTGTTATGCAAGACCTAGACCTCAACCAGAAAGACAGCCATACGTCAAGCGTCGCGCAGTGGAGGCGGACATGGCTAGCACACTTTCGCCAGGACAAACAGCAGAGTCTCTTCTTCATCAGAAAAGCGTCGTTTGGACTCGGCGATGACGAAACAGTCACCATGTTGGGTGATCGGAACACATGGCTCGGCATGCCTTCCACGATCCCACTTGACTTTGTGGCTTGTTGCAGTGCAGATCTACGGCATATGCAGCATAAGACACGATATCTGATACAGAATGCGTCGTCTTCTATACTTCCTGTCCTGTCCGATCTTATTGATTCAGACCTCAAAGGATGGAAGTCGAAATGGTCTGGCCAACTAGAAGGCCAAAGTTGGGCGGAAGCTAGACAGCATTGTCCACTCAATCCAAGACTTTTCGATGCAGGGACACCTCATCTGAATACACTAGTGGGTCTTTGGGAGCACAGCGTTAAACTAAATCTTTCTTCAGCTGTCCTTCGACAGGCTCTGATGGCAAAAATGGGCTCATCAACGCCACTCCACCAAGCCGCTTTGGAACCGACGCTCAGTCTTAAAGCCACTGCACTCGAATGCCAGACTCCTGGACTGATTGGCAGTGTTGATGGTGCCTTTGGAACGATGCGCCACTTGCTTTCATTCCCGACATGTGATCTGCGTAGAAGCCCCGACGCTGTGCTTCTCCTTGGTCCTAGCGCCGCCCTGTTCTTGTGTCTGCTACTATGTCTCCCTGGTAATGGTGTGCTTGGTGCAACGTTTGAAGCCATGGCGATTCGCTCGATACAAGACACTGCCCGGCATTTTCGACAGTCCGTGATATCGCCACAAGATATGATTGCACTTCACGCCACCTACCTTGAGTCCCTTGCGGAATTAGTAACATCAAAGCCTTGCCAAAATTTGGTGGATCTTGGCGGTGCAACAGACGCACGATCTACTACCCAACCGCAAAACGGTGACATGGGGGCAACGACGTTGCAGAGCGATGATAACATAGCCGAAGACACTGTCATTCATGAGACCACCAACAATGATGCTAGCTTCGATCTTGCTTACGGGCTCGACATGCAAGACTTTGCAAGCATCCTTGATTCTGGCCTGTCCTGGGAGTTCCCACCTCTATAAGCAGATATAGTCCAACGACGTCTTCCTATTTTTCCATGCTTCGGCACGAATTTCGACGGCAGGCGGCTGCAATAAGAGCCCTTCTTACGCAATTCTTCATTTTGACCATCATAGAGAATTTTTAGGTAGTGAGAGCAGACACCGTTGGCTCTATCGTCGTCACCAGAACCACTTTATGCTAATTACGATGGCAGATGTACTTCTAATGATAGCCTCAGACGCTCTGTGACCGAGAGGCGTCCATATATGTTTTGCAAAAGCACGGGACAATAGTTGCACTTAGCAATGGAACAAAACGTTATGTTCTTTTTTTCCCAACAAGCATTCAAAGTGTCGAGCTCCAATCTGGGCCCGGAGTCCGCATCAGCCCTCTGGGTCGATAGCTTCAAGCTTACATGAAATCATCCTCGTAAAAAGTGGCATCTCGATCCTGGTTGCTGACCATGTTTTCTTCCTGAAACAAATCGTCGTAAGCGTGATCCTTTTGCCATTTCTGCTGTTCCCGTTCGTGCTTTTCTTGCCTTTCTCGAGCCTTTTGTTCTTCCCGCTTTATCCTCTCAACTTTACGCTTCGCTTTTTGGTCTGCGTCTTTCTCAGCCTGGAGGTCAGGAAACTTCTCGACCTTTGTCTTGTTCAGCCTATTGACAACCGGGTTCTGCCGGGCTGCCACATGGATCTTCTTGACCATTTTCGGATCATGAAATGATACTTGCCCCGTGGCCATGGAAGCGTCCTTCCGGAGATTCGACCAAGGGGTGTAGATAATTGTCACATTGTCCTTTTTGTTCCCTTCGTTGACGTGCGGGTCAGTCAAAACCAGTAGGACCAGTGAGGGGAACTTTTACCTTCTATTGAATTGGCTTTGGTGAGCTGCGCACAGTCTTGCAGGAGCTCTTGAGGAATCGAAGTCCAGGTCTCTTCAGCCCTCATTCGAAGGTAGACATGCGCACTAGATAGGTTGTCCACGTGGAACTACCCCTGATTAAAACGACTTGCTCGAAACCTGCATGTACGGTGCTCATACCCTTGACATGCACCATCAGACTTTTGCCTGACGAGAAAAATCTAGAACTGGATCCCACCTACCAGACGTCTTCATCCCAGCCAAACTTGATTAGATTTTCATCTGGGGATCTTTTGAGTTAGTTGCAATGAAGCAGAAGACATCGACTTACTCTCCACTTTGTCCTTGCCCACATAGATGAAAGCCGGGGGATCGACCACATTGGATCGGAAATAGTACACCATGGTCGTTCCTTAGCCCAAAGTCCGGACGTCGGCAACGACGGGTCAAGTCAGAAACAAAAGCGGACGCAAAATACGCCGAAGTATGTGCAGCGTTAACTAGATGGTCGACTTGAAGTGAAGGGGCCCGTACAGGCCCCAATTAGCCTCATGACCGAAAATGTAGGATGGCTTAAGTTTTTTTCAAACCGCCCCACTTCTTGCCTTTTCCGGCAGCGTGTTGTACCACACTCGCCACAGTCATTTGGACGAGACAAACATTTATTGTTTGCGAGGTCATTCTGATTGCCTTACGAATGAGAAAATATGGGAACCACGAAAAGAAGTGAGCCCGTTAACACGAATCAACCTCGCTCCTGTCCAACCAACAAGAGCTTAGAGGACCTGGTCAAGCCGATTCGACCGACGTTACCTAGTGCGCCAGCGTCTAGACCTCACACCAGGCAGCGTTTCTTGACTCAACAATTGATGCACGTCTCCGGTGGTTTCACGAATGCTTGCAGTTAACGTATGTTCGGGCTCAATGGGTCAGGTGCTTTTAACAAGGCTGAAATTCAGATATTTCAAGTTTGAAATCATGATTTTTGGCTGCGGCTGACCCAGTGAACTCCAGTGACCCATTGAGCCCAGATTTACGTCAATAGTCTCTTTCTTTGCTGTATTTGGAGCTTGCGGCTTTCCCAAAACCTTCGCTAGTAAACCTAATATTGGCAGAAGCATGACACTACTTTGGTCACCTAGAAGCGCGACTTCAACTAGATAGTTGAGCCGAGCCGACTGTTAGCACGACTATTTGAAGTAAACCTAATCAGAACAAGGCAAATGGATTCGCCGTGGGAGGCCATTGTGTTCGTGTCTCAGAGCCGATGAAAAAAGTGTAAAGTCTAGGCGGATAGCACGGTGTACAAGGTCGGAATGGTTGTGGAAGCAATATCACCTTCTTATGCTTAGGTGTAGCCTTACGAACGACGTTCACAGCTTGGCCCCGTTACAACCGCCACATCATTTGTACTTCTGTGTTCATTCAACCCGTCAAGAATCACTCCGGGATTGTCTCCGAGAGTCTCCTGTCAATGCGGAGGCCCCTGGTCTTTCTGAAAGTTGTGGGGCGGACGCGTGGGAGTGACGCAAATGTAAGGCAATATTCGACAAGTCTAACACTGAAAGTTTCTAAGATGCAAGCACGTTGTGGAATGCTGTGCGTAATGGTGGTAATGCTATCAATCCATGCTAGCCGTTGCAGATCTTTCAAAAGCCGGGCTCCATGGAAGCAGGTGTAGTCTGAAAGCGCTGATATTCTCGCTAGTGTTTTCGGAACGGCTCTAATCGTTATTGCTTTGCGAACCGATCTCGTGAGCCAAGCACACGTTGTGATTCTCGTAGCGGAGGAGCAAGTAGGGTTCGCATAACCGAGCTTCACGAGAGACTTGGCAGCGCATCCAGGCCTGGTAGAGCTCGCAGTCGATCTCTTCGCGAGTCTCCGTGTGGAGAACTTTGAAAGGTTATTCGCTTTCCCTTCTTCCTATTCAGGCATCAACCAGCCCAGGCATGCAAATCCGGCTTCGTCTAACGCTACCTAGAGTGAATAAATCAAGATACCTGAGTCAGTGGTGTCTCATGCCGCCTGTACGTACGACTGGTTTCAGCCCAAGGGTGCAGGAGATGTTCGTAGTCATCGCCAACTGTAACTCAAACAGTGGAGACGGCTAGGAACTGGCTGGGGCTTATCTACCAGAGAGCTAACGGCTGCATGGGGATCTTCGTCATTGTGCGTGGCCTGCAGGGATACGAAGTAATGCTACCGCTCGCTAGAGGATCTAATGTCAATCTAGGAAAGTACTGCATAAAAGTGGGCCACTTGCGGAATCTAGCTTCGTTCTCATCGGCACGGTTCTTCAGCGCGTTGTGCTACCTCATTGAAGGGCCGATCGACCAACTCATGTTCGGCAATTCAGAGCGAATCAACACGAGAGCTCCGTCACTACTTCTCACAAATCTCGACAGCACATCCGTTGTTGTTACCTTGAAGGCACAACAAATAACGAATGCTGCGACGCTCTTAACAATCTTGGCATTTGATGGCCTTTTTGGTCGGGGGCAATTATGTCGAAGCGAACCCTTCTTCATGATGGTCACGGAAGTTGGCCTCCTACATGGTCACGAGGAATCGTGGTCATACGGCGTCAAGCCCTGTACCAGAGTTGTTTCCCTCAAACTCTAATCCCGTCGCGGCACATGTGCAACCAGTTCCATTCCAGTTGTACGTCGGCACCAGCAATGCGAGGCTACGAAACTCGCTATCACTGACCATGGTGGCATTAGCAGAAGCTCCACATAATGGTTCGAAAAGCAATCAGCTCTCACTTCTCGGGTTTCGCATCAGCATACCCAACGCTGAAGCTCATGTTCTCAACCTTCCACACGCCGATGACTCCCGGAACTGGGTTAACTCTGATCCGATCCACTAGGTCGTTCAAATTGCTACCAAGTATCCTGTCCAATCATTCCAGTTTAGTATTTCCGCTTGTGCACTGTATTACCATCTGGGTGCATTTAGAAGGAGCCTGTAGATCACAATCGGCAGTTCCAGCACCCTTGAAAACGTGCTTTTTGCTTCACTGGCTAGCGGTACCGTTCCCGTGGATATATAAGATGATCTACGGTGAGGTGAGGCGCGCCTGAAAACTTGAAATTCCGGGTCTATCCTTACCAATAGCCTCAAATTCTGGACGGATCGATCAATTAGACAAAACCACTGATGGGAATCTACTGTCTCTCAAATTGCTCTGTGCAAATCCTAGTTTGGATGTGTTTCTTGTGTACAGTGATGTGATCCTGGCGAAAGCATTGCGCGTGTCAGCTGATTCGCTGTCACACCAGCTGCGCGGGTTACACCTGAGCACTATAATACAAAAGACCACATGCGCGTCTTGAAAGCTTTCTCTTGAACACCGACTGCCTGATTTGATTGCAGGGTACTGCGCTGGAATAAACGTGCGTCGGTCTGGAGACTAAGCACGGAACGCGAAGGTATCTCACATCTGACTGTGGTTGTTGACAAAGAACCCGAAGGCCCACCGCAATGATCTGGGTTACACCAAGCACATGACAGCCATCAGCACCTCCAGAGAAATACGATCAGAAACACTGGCCAACGTAATTACTTTATACCATATTGATGTTCTTCCTACCAAGCTGTTCACATCCTTCTCACAATCTCCGTCCGTGCTGGACATTTTGCAGGCCGTGTCCTTTGTGCCCAACATCCAAAGTTGTCCGCAAACACGAGGAAGTCAAAATCGTGTTGTCTGGATAAAAGTCTTCTGCCCCAAGGCTCGGGGAGCGACTTGTTTGAAAGAAATGTCTCGGATCCGGAAGATGGATGTCAAGGCAGCGTTGCAACGTGCGCGTGAAAGCGAATCGGATACGCTGGATGCAGAGACGGAGGCAATCCTAACAGCAGAATTAAACAGGATCTGGACCAGCATACAAGCTCAACCAACCTCTTACACAATGAATCAAATCGAATTCAGTGTATTCAATCGCTACCGTTCTCAGGCCCGTTTCCAAAATGAGATTGCTCGAAAAGCAATCGAGCGCTATTGGAACAGCAGAAGCATCCAAGATGGTTGTTGATGTCAGTTCCCCTAAGGATGAACGGTCAGTCCAACTGGTGTTCGATGAGCTAGTCGCGTAGCTGGGCAGCAGCAAAGTACTCTGCGTCCGACTGGGCTTGGCTCTTGTTAACAGATGAAGTATCATCATCTGCAGGCCTCGGGGGCTCGAACCCTGACGCTACACACATTGTGTCCAAAAAAACCAAAGACGCTACTTTTGACATCATAGGTTTGAGTTGTCGCTCACTACTCCAGCCCCTATTTGATAGGTCTTGAACTGCCGTCGAACCGCATCGAACTGGTTGGTAAAAGCCTAACGACACTTCAGGGCCACTTGCCTGAGGACAGAAACACACCTTTGTACTAACGTCTCGTGCAACGACAGGCCGATTTCCCCTTTGACCACCATCATCTGTACAAACCGTCAAGATGCTATCTCAACTTTTCCATGTTGGTGTTCGCCTGCAAGCTGGATGTCTTCTTATTCCGTGCTGACAGGTCTTGAAATAATATGGCGGGTTGAGAGGAACAATCAACCTGAGTCCACAGGGGCAAACGACATTTGACATACAGGCTTGCCACCGCTAACAGGTCTCAGGATCTGTACGAGCAGTGCGAGCTCCCCAAACAAGATGACAGACAGCTCACCAAGCTCATGAAAGTGGAGGTGGGAGTTATGAACACGAGGTTGCCAGGTCAGCCCCAGTAGCAGAGACAGAAGAAAGACAGCTGTCTAGGCAATCTCCTCGTGCAACGCGAGCCAAGCAACATACGTGCCGTCGAAAGGTCGAAAGATCGCACTGGACCGTTTTCGCTTGAGATACAGGGTTCTTCCTCCCAGCGCCGTGTTGAAGGACAGCAAGCTCAATAGTTTTCGAATTGGACAACATAACCACTCAAAAGTGTCGCCGTTGTCCAGGACTGCTTCCCCCCCCGATTGAATGAAATCGAGGATACGACTTTCAAAATTTGAAGCATTTACAAGGCGGAAAAAGTCCAATGGCCACCATGAGAAAGAGCTTCTTTTTTCGGAGAGGCAGATGGTTTTCTTTCCTAGTCGTCGTGAGTGTCCAACCTGCGGCCTTGAGATCTATAGCAACGGAAGTAGAGGTTGCAAAATGTTACCCCTAGCCAGTGACTGATGTCCGTCATGCTCTCTAGGTGCATTGCAGCATTCAGAGGTTGGGGATATCGGCATAGGGAATGTTCGAGCGGACGCGCTATTGCCCTTCGCGTAGATCTGTATAACTGACTTGGCTGGAAGTCGCACTGAATAATTTTAGCTTGGTCTGTAAAGGAAATGTGGCAGTGGAAATAGCTGAGGGACTGACGGGACGATGTGTCCGTGCAACCCCTTGAGTGGGTAGCGAGCTGTTGCTTCAAAGGAAAGTGCCAAGGTTAAATTTAGCGCGTTTTTCTTACGCGACCGCCGAGAAGCTTCTACTAATACCCCGTGTATCCCCTAACCTGTTACTTTGTGATGTTGACCTTTTCTTTTCCCAGAATGAATGGAAGCGAGGCCTGTAAATCCAGATGACAAACTTTGTTGCATTTTGTTGCGAATTTCATGTTTGCACACGGTTGAAGTTAAAGGATCACTCCGGATATCTCTCTCATAATTCGCAAATACTAGGTGGTTCGTCAATGGCGACTTTCATTTCCAACACCTATGTCTCCTACACAGCCTTTTTACCACTCGTACATGTCGACTTGACCCTTCAGGTCCTCGGTGATGTTTGCGGAGGGTATTGTTCTTTCTCAATCTGCAATTGATTCCTCCCCTGGCTTTGTCAGTCTGTATCCACACACGAAAGCGATATGTTCTTTGTCGTGTTGTCCTTGCAAGAGGAGCTCAAAATGGAAGGGTTGATTCTCTGTTTGCTCTGTCCTTCTTCTTTTCTCTGTAATTCAGAAACACGCGTCAACCATGTTAGCACTGTCGCTTGCCGTTTTGGCAGGAACCTTAACCCTAGCCGCGGCCCAGCCGTGTGATCCATCGCACCGTGAGCACCTTCACAACATTGGAACTTAAAAGTACTGACTAGAAGCAGAAACTTGTCTTGATCCCATCCCTGGTGTCAAACAAGCTCTGAACGTCGACTTCACGACGCATAACTCTCTGCCTAGTGACTGGATATTGGCTGACTACGCCGACGTCTCGTTCAGCGGTGATAAAGGGATTTCATTCACATTTAACAAACGATTCGATGCGCCCTACATCTGGACTAAGGATTACTTGTTGTTTGGTCGTGTAGATGTTGAGGTGCAAGCTGCGCCTGGAAATGGTCTCATCACAGGCTGTGTGCTTATGAGTGACAACAAAGACGAGCTTGACTGGGAATGGTCTGGCAACAATTTCAACCAAAACAAAGGTCTTGTGCAAACGAATTATTTTGGTAAAGGCATCACAGGCAACTATGATCGAGGAACCCAGGAGCCAATTGACAATCCGCAGGGCCAATTTCATGTCTACTCTTACGACTGGAGACCTGAGGCTGTGGACTGGCTCATCGACGGCAAGATTGTTCGAACTCTCAAGAATGAGGGTAAGGTGGAGGGTGATTATCAATATCCGCAGACCCCCTCTAGGCTGCATCTTGGCATCTGGAATGCAGGCGATCCTGATAGTCCTCAAGGAGTTGTGAATTGGGCTGGAGGGCTTCTAAACATGACCGGCGGCCCATATTCGGCCTTCATCAAGAACGTTAAGATAACACCGTACATACCATGCTCGAGTTGGCAGTATCCTGGGAACTTCACTGGCAAATACCAAGACGTTAAATGCACCAACCAGACAGTCACAAATACCACAATCTCTCAAGGCAACACGTATGCTGACTTCAACACGACTGCAGGATCAAATCAGACAGCGCAAGCCTCTAACACCACCGGCCCCGGTGCGGCGCAATATACCGTTAAGAACAATGATGACTGTGAGAAGATCTCGAAGTCCATAGGCTGTTCAGTCGATGCACTCAAGGGTGCAAATCCTAACATCAATTGTAATATGCTCCTTCCCGGCCAGCCTCTCAATATACCTAGCGACAAGAGCTCCGGAGATGCTAGCACCAGCAGTTCGAGCAACTTGCCTACTTCTAGTGGCAACAATCCCGTTACGACCACGACCACGACCACGATCACCAACACCATAACAGTCACCACGGCGATTTCCTCTGGATCCAGCTATGTTTGCGCTCCAACAGCCACAGTGACCGTGACGTCTACGGTATCTGATGCGAAGGCCCAACCATCTACGGTAACTGTCACTGCTCCTTGTAGCGACACCAATGTTGAAACCCCAAGTGCTTCGAGTGTGAGCGTTGGCCAGAAGCAAATCGACCTAACGGCAACTGCGCAGGCTACACCAGCTCCTTCTGAATCATCGCCCGGTTCCACGCCTGTCGCTGTACAGTCGAGCAATACGACACCTCTACCAACCATTACCACTACAGATAGTCGTGGCTCAGTCGTGACGGTGACGAGTACATCTAGTAATACCACAATTGTCCCTACCACAATTACCACCACTGATACTAGCGGCTCTGTTGTTACGGTGACGAGTACATCTACTAGTACAACTGTTGCCCCTACTACAATTACCACTACAGATAGCAGTGGCTCCATTGTAACGGTTACTACCACTCCCAGTGGCACGGTATCGACCATCACGGTAATGAGTACCGCGACCGCCACGTCAACAATGACCATGACCTCTCCCTGCACAATCTGCAGCATATTCACCACTAACGGCGCTGTATCGTCCAGCTGCAGTCAGAGCATGAACACCACTCTCTCAACGACGATTATCACAACCACGGTTCCAGTCACAACGACTGAAAATAGTACTCCGGTGGCGGCCGAGTCATCGTCATCGGCCTCCTCCTCGAGTTCAAGCTCAACTACGCCAATTTCAGCAGTGCCAACCACTCCTTTCCTAACTACGAATGTGGTTGCGTGCTCATCTTGCGTAGGAGGATTGACGACAGTTACTTCAACCTGTAGCACCGTCACAGCAGTGACTACGACGACTGTTCCTTGTTCATCTTGTCCAAGCGGGTCAACTACTTCTGTTCTCACTTCCACACTAACGCTCAATTCCACCACAAGTCCTCCCATTCCTCTTTACACAAATAGCTCGACAACCTGCACTCCACCCATGACAACTTGCTCAACTTTCATGACGAGTAAGACAGCTTGCGACGCCGGCCAGTCTACCTCATGCTCAACATCATCGGAAGCAACAACGACTTGCGGAAGCACCATCTGCGTACCACCCCATAGCACACCGGTCAGTGGGAGTGACAAGAAAGAGGACAAGGCAGAATCAAAATGTAATCCTCCAGGCACGACATGCTCCACAGCAATGACTACTGGCACAAGCTGTGCTCCCGAAAACACAACTTCATGCTCAACTACGACAGCGGCTTCAACGACGTGCGCGCCTACAATCTGCTATACCCCATCGTCCTCTACGAGCTCGACGCCAACTGGCGGCACCACAGCAACCTCTACAACTGGTTCGACAACCTCGCCTGTATCTAGTTGTCAATCTCCCGGCACAACCTGCTCTACAACCATGACGACAACTACTAGTTGTGCTTCAGGCCAGAGCACCTCCTGCTCCACTGTTACTGCACCTTCCACCATCTGTGCCAGCACTATCTGCTACACTCCGCCCCCACCGTCGAGCTCCAGCCAAACAGGTGGGACCACCACTTCCCCCACTTCGCAATCAAACACCGGTGGGACAACTTCGACAACATCAACTGTCCCACCGACTTGCACGCCCGACGCCTGCTTTAACAACATGTTCTCCTCCGATCACATAGACGACGCGCACAAAGAAGCCCACAGCTTCTGCAATGATCGTAACAAAGCGATGCCTTCTTGGTTGACGGCTTGCAGTGGTGACAAGACGAAGGCTACCAGTGCGTTCCAGTGCATAACGGCTTCTGCTACGCCAGTTCCCTCGAAAGATACACAGGATGGCAAAGCCTGTTATAGATTTGGTAATACAGAGATTTTTGGTCGATCTGGAGGAAGAAATCACCGTAAGGGTCGACGTGAGGCACCTCAGGCTGGAAAAGGCAAAGGTGGCGGATGGGGGAGTTGGTTTGTCGGTGGTCACTAACTGATTGCTAAGGGCGAGCGGAAGGGGCGGGTTTGCGAAAGCTCAGCGTCGATTTTCCTGTGTGTTGTTTATCCATTCATGAGGAGGATGTTGCTCTGGGCGCCTTTTGTTGATAGTGTTCATGTAACAGGCTAATTCGGCTGCTTTGGCGTATGAAAGTTCTGCCATCATACGCAAGGCGAACAGCAGTTTATTTTGAGCTAAACGTAGCTGTCTAATGATTAGAAGCGATACGTGATTGGTCGCTTGACTTTGTGTGTAGTACCGAAAGACCTAAAACATATTATCCTTTTTTTCAGAGTACCACGCCGACTTGCCTAATTTCGTTACTTCGTAGCGACGCCCGTGAGCTAACTTATTATTCAAATATGGGATCCCCTACTGGCCTTGTAGCGACGTGAAGACATCGGAGTAACGACCAAAGGGTTGCAATGGGGCATTGTTTGCTTCGACTATTAGTGCTTTGAAGTGGAATCCGAGGACAAGCTAGGGGAAAGGGGTGTAGCCCTACTGCTTCGCCCCTTAGAGACTACTCGCCGAGCCACCTCGAGAACTATTAATTTACTTTCAAATAAGCAGTTATCGGTATGATAACAGCATTCAGACTCCAGAGAAGAAGGATGCTTCCGACTTTTTATCACGGGACCTTTACCGCGGACGAAAATAGTGCTGCGCTGCCATGTTAGAATGTGAAGCGGAACATGGAGTCGTCCACGATTGTGTGTCGCAGACGTCTCACGAGTCTTGAGTAGGAGGTCGAGGCGCGTGCCTGCACTGATCGCGCTTTCATGCCTGGCTTTGTGCCGAAACGTCGGAATGCTTGGGGATGGAGTCTAGAAGCAAGAGAAGAGACGATTCCTGCCGTCACAAACTATAGGAATGGCAGGCTATTCCGGTGTGTAAACGCACAGACCAATTCTGATCACCGATCGCACAAGGCGTCGTCATTGTGTAATACATCAAACCCATGGGCCCAGCTAGGTTTTCAAGAGACAGATATCCGGGGAATTTCCTGGTCCGTCACTCATGGATGCTGAAGCTCTAGCTCCTCTTTGCAATTGATGCTTCCTCTAGTGTCAACATGGACACGTCTACACATTTGGGTTGGTAGGTAGCCTGTGAAATGTGTGGGAAAAGGTCGTTACCTGCATTGTTTGACATATCACAGAATATGACCGGACGCAACATGCATTCTTTGTCCTTGTCGAACAGCATAATCCGACATCTAGGTCCACTAGTCACCTTACTAGTATCAATGCGCCCAATGTTCCCGACATTCACCTAACTCTCACTTCGTGAAGTCGCCATTGCACATCTCATACTCATACTCATAATATGCCTGAAATTCAGCAAAGCATATCTCGGTGCCACCTTCCATCAAGCAATTGTACTTAGCTTCCTCGTCACTAATTAATGCTCGTTTATAGCTCTTTCCTTCCTTTTCGGCCGTTGCCTCCGCTGCTTCGAGTAGCAACTGGTCTCTGCATCCAGCTTCCATGACGTCGAAAAGCCACGCCGCCTCATCGACCGTCTCGCCCACTGTCAAGAGGCCATGGTTGCGCAGGATGAGACCTTTGTTCACAGGTCCTAATGCGTCAGCTATCAACTCTCCTTCCTCCTCGGCAAGTACGACCCCTCCGTAGGATTCATAAACGCCATGGCGCTTGTAGAATTTGCAAACGTCCTGCGTCGTCATTGGTAACGGCTTGGCAAATGCACTGTATGCACGTCCATGTGGAGTATGCGCATGGCACGCAGCGTGAACATCAGGCCTTCGCTTGTGGAGAGCAGCGTGAATCAGGAACCCCGCTGCATTTGCTGGCCGTGTCTTTGCCCTATTGCTCGAATTGTGTTCTTTCAGACCAGACAACGTCTCGAAGTGTGGCCCTCGATGATTTGGTGGGTGCAGGACCTCGCCATCGAGACTAAGCAGAATCATGTCCGATGCCCGCAATAGTCCGAAATGGACACCGAGCGGATTGGTCCAGAACGCATCATGGTACTCTGGGTCACGTACAGAGATGTGTCCACTGATGCCAAAGACGTAGTTCTGGCGGGACCAGTGACGGAACGCAGCTGCCATGTGCTCAAGTTGCCATTGGCGATGGGATTGGAACGAGACATGTTTGGGGATGGAGGCGATGGTGGTACCGGAGCCGGTTCCAGAACCATGCGATATCGCGGCGATCGGGTTGATATGTTTCATGCCATGCACGTGTTTGGGGTTGTCGGAAACTTCTCCCTTGTCTGAGTGAGGAGGAGTGATACTGCCATGTAGAGGCCAAGACGTAGTTGTTACGGTATCCGTTGTCGTAGCCATCACGCCGAGAATTTATGAGCGTTTGTGTGTGCCAGGCGTCAAGCAAACTATTACCAAGTCCTTCGATGTATATGTAGGCAATTAGGATTGAGGAAACAGACTCTTCGCACTGCTTTCAGGCCCGCACGTCGAGCATCGAATGAGGATGAAATCGAGATCTTAAGAAATTGATGCCGAAGGGCGCTTTTGCAAAATTCTGACGTTGAACGAGCGCTACGACTGGTGGGACAAGACTTGATTTGGTCAAGTCCGAGAGACTTCCAAAATTTCCACCAGGAACTTTGGAGGCTCTTGTAAGATTAGGAAGCACTTTCCTCGGAATAGGGTGTCATTTCCATCAACCCGGACACACCCAGACTACATAATACGGGTTCTACAAGTCTGCAATGTCGATCGTAAGGGCGGCAAAAGGTAAAGATCTCACAAGATAGTGCATCGTACCATGGACAGTTTGATAATATCACGAATCTTTTCATGTCTTGTAATTGTACAGCGACGTTAAACAACCGAGCAAGTTGCCTCGCTTTAGATAGCGCAAACAGAGGTACCGCAGGCAACGTTAAAGACGCGGATACTCCCTTGCCTATTCCATAAGGTTCGATGTGACTTCTGTCTAAGAATCTAGATGGCGCCCTCGGCTGAAACAATTATTCACGCCCACAAGAACCGGCTGTACTTTTCGAAAGTCACTCATGATGCTAAGGAACGGCTCTCTGGGACTAAACCAACACGAGCCACAATACCATCGCAATGAAACCAATCGACATTACGGCATACCATGATCCTAGCCAATCAAGGGTTCCATTCCATGGAAAGTCTCGTTGAGACAGACTGCTTCTGTCCCAATGCAAGTCAACGAAATTCCCCCATCTGATATGTTCGCCCCGGCTTTTGCGCTTAGGAAGTTGAGGACACTGCTGCCCTTGGAGAACTAGACAAATTTTGCCACCAGGTTCCTTCTGGAGGACATCTAGACATTCGAGGTGCTGTCTTCTTCGCCGCAAGATCTCGATGATTTCCAGATTAGCAACAAATTCGGCATCAGAAGACCACCTGCACCCCGAACGAGTTGGGATGAGCAATTGGTGGATGGCACGATATATGAGCCAATCAACCCTGCTAGACTTGGAAGTGCGAATGACTTTGTGATAGCGAAAGAGAGGATGTGTCAAAGTGAGAGCGAGAAGGTCCGGATACGGGAGATGGCTGGCTATGAGCTGATGAATTTCTGCTGGAAGATTTAGGAACGCTGACTCTTGAGTGTGCTTGGTCTGGAGCTGTCGGTTGACGATAGTTTTGGTCATGGTCGGTTTCAAAGAGAACAATGAATGACTAGAATATTTTCTCAGTTGCTTAGGACAAGATCTGGCTTCACAGTGTTTGTTAGGTGACCATATAAGCTGTGCAATGGTCGCTTGACGACAGTTGAGGTAGGTAGCTTCTCTCAGTACGAAAGAAACAACAGGATGGAGGACTGATCCTACGAGAGACCTAAATAGATGAGCAGGGGGTGAGCAACTAGCACAGATATACCATGAAAATTACCATGCTGCCTGGAGGCTTCATACTAAACAGGTGTCTAGTTCGAAGCACCGGGGTGAGCATGGGTGAGCCAGGCACTGCCTCGTGCGCAGCAAAACACCCAGTCAACCACGCCATCTTTTCTCGACCAATGGTCACTGGCGTTCGTACAGGTACGGCCAAAGGAGAAGCGAAGAGATGACTGCACGGAAGTTGTGTACAGTGGGAGCGAATATTGAGCTTGGTGATATTATCGTTAATTAATTAATGCGCTCTCCTTAAAATGGAACTCCGTAAGGCACCCCACGCACCCCACGGCACCCCAAGCCCTGAGGCCTTCCGTAAGCCGAGGCCTATGAATAATACCCGCAGCTAAACGCTCCGGTGAAAAAAAAAACCTTACACTATTCTGAATGCTACTGAGCAAATGACAGTATGACAATTCTAATCAACAAACACCCCTGCTACTATCCAATTCGAATGGCACAGGACGTCAGATAATATTTTAGCTTATCCCGAGCATTTGAATACCCGTGCGACTGGCTGGTCGACATGCTTGCATGCTATCGATACTATGGCTCAATCGGAGCAGAACATCGCAATCCATGAAGCGTCTCCTACCAAAACCAACTTTGCAACCCGAGTCCCTCGACTTGCTCCTCCCAAGCCTAGCTCGGTGAAAATCAACGTCGAGGGTGCATTTATTGTCAATGATGAAACAGTGACCAGGAATGGTGCAAGCGAGTACATCCATTTCGAGCAGAAAGACATTCGACTTCCCCATCATACCGATGTCGTCAGTCACATTGCGGTCGACGTGAGTGTTCAACCCAGCACAAGACCACAATGACCTAACTCATATCAGATTGGAGGCTCGCTGGCGAAACTAGTTTATTTTTCTCGAGAACCCGGCTCGGTAATCGGGGGTGGACGACTGAATTTCCTAAACTTCGAAACCGACCGCATTGACGAATGTATAGCTTTCATTCAAGACCTGAAAGAGAAGCAGTCCAAGCTCAATGGCTCGAAACCAGCAGATCTATGTGTCATGGCGACTGGAGGTGGCGCCTTTCGTTTCTACGACAAGATGAGAGAGGTGCTGCACGTCGATGTCGTGCGAGAAGATGAGATGGACTGTCTGATAATGGGCCTTGACTTCTTCATCACCGAGATTCCACACGAAGTTTTCACCTTCAGTGAAACAGAGCCAATGAAATTTGCCGAGCAGGGACCCGACATCTACCCCTACCTACTTGTCAATATCGGCTCCGGAGTGTCCATGATCAAAGTCTCTGGCCCAAGACAATTTCAGCGAGTAGGAGGAACTTCTCTTGGTGGAGGCACCTTCTGGGGAATACTGTCTATGCTGACGGGTGCTCGCACCTTCGATGATATGCTTGGTATGGCTGATAGAGGAGACAATGCTGGGGTTGATATGCTCGTTGGTGACATCTATGGTCAGGGCTACGGCTCAAATACAAACATTACGGGCCTGAAGAGTACGACGATTGCCAGCACATTCGGCAAGGTTTTCAGACTGAAACGAGCAGCGGAACGAAATGCTGAAGATGGTGCAGGACTCGCCAAGGAAAATCTCGACAGGGTAGAAGGATTTCGAATCGAAGATATGAGCAGGAGCCTACTATATGCAATTTCTAATAACATCGGCCAAATTGCCTATTTGCAATCGGAAAAGCACGACCTAAAGCACATCTACTTTGGCGGATCCTTCATCCGAGGACATGCACAGACGATGAATACCTTGTCTTACGCTATCAAGTTCTGGTCGAAAGGCGAAAAGCAAGCATACTTTTTGAGGCACGAAGGCTATCTTGGAGCGGTTGGTGCATTCTTAGGAAGGCAACCTAAGAACTGGGGGAGGAGAAACTCCTTTGAAGAGCTTACTCCTACCATGTCGAGAGCATTGACAAGGAGTGATTTCGGAGAGATGTCAACTTCTGCATGAGGCGCTAAACAACTTTGGCATTGAAAGCATTTGAATTATGGCGGAGAATCTGTGAATATCCAGCAGCAGTTTAGGTCACCGCCAAGGCCAAAAGCAGCAAGGTTTATTGTGATCCTGCAGGCATAGGATAGAGGTAGCATTTGTAGAATGGCCACCTAGCTAGTAACGTCGAGTTGGGCTCACTGGGTCATAGGAGTTCACTGGGTCAGGCTCTTTTAACAAGGCGATATTTTGAAATTGTGTTTTTTTTGGCTGCGGCTGACCCAGTGAACCCCAGTGACCCATTGAGCCCAACTCGACGTTAGCGATACTATTCGCCAAAGTGTGAGTCTTGCTGCGAGCTGAGCCTCGGTTGCGTTATGTTTAGCCTTGCCGTTATGGCTAGCCTCGTCTTTTCAGTATAACGATCGCAACGATGAGCCATAACGCAACGAACAAAAGTTATAAATGTTAGCTTAGTACGGACCGCTCAAGATGCACCTGTTCAAGTCACACGAGGTCAATGGGCTTCGCATAAAACCAGCCTGGATTTCGAAGCACAAACAGCAACCTCAATTCAGCCAACAAAGAGCACGACAAGCATCAACCGAGCCATCGTCCTATTACCATTGCGTCTGAAGACCTCTAGCTCAACTTTGGGAAGCGACACAAACCTTCCCCAAGGGACATAATGTCGATTTCCAAATCCTCACCAAGTTCTCAAACCCAGCCACGGAACTATTCCCTCTTGTCCATTCCGATTACTTATGCCCTCGTCTTCCCACCCCACCTCTACTTCTACGCCCGAGGCATGACAGCCACAGGCTCAAATTACACCAATATGCTCCCACGGACGAACCTGGACGCTCTCAAGGGCAAGATTGCAGAGGCAACATGGACCAGCATGGCGCGAGCTCACGGTGCGCACGTGAATGCGCTCGAAGGCTTTCCTCTTTTTGCATGTGCAATGGTAAGTAAACTCGATCCTGATTTGCTCCAAATCGACCCATATCTTTTACACAGGATGGCGCCCCTCCAAAGGTTTTCCATTGTCGTTGCTGACCTTGGGCCCCCCCTGTTTGTAGATTGTCGGCAACTATGCCAAACTCTCGACGAGCGATCTCAATTTCGCCGCGGCTGAGTACATTGGGGCCCGCATTGTGTATACCGCCCTGTACATGACGACCAAGAGTGAGGCGATGAGTTACCTTAGGACAGGTGCATTTGCCTGGAGTATTGCAGCGCCGCTCTGGATTCTGTGGAAGGCTGGGAAGAAGTCCCTAGACGAGGGTGTGGAGTCAAAGGCGCTATGAGAACAAGACAGCTGCTGCTTTAAGGGCTTTTTTTGACAAGAGCGAGCTCAGCGGACGTGGCCTCGCAAGGGAAAATGTTAGTGTGTGCGGATTAGCTGCCTCATTTAGTTTATAGTCTCACTCTTTTGCGGATGGGTAAATTGACCGGATTGAAGCATCGAAAGAAAAAAGCCATCCAGTAGAAAGGGCAATCTTACTTGGATTTGTGTTTGAAAGTTAGATCAAAAAAAATTTCCACTGTGACCACCAACAACTCCATCACGATCAATCCATCTCAAAGCCCTATATCGCCCCCGATCCGGGTCAACGTGATATAACCCTTGAAGCACTATCTTGCGGGTTTAGTCGCACTTGTATATGAGAGAAATGTGTACACGTGCATCTTGCTGGTTGCGAATTCGTTTCTCACCACGGCAAGCAAAACCTGGGTTTCCTCAGGCGACCAGCCGCCTAGACGCGTAAACAGGGCCAGTGAATAGCTGTCGACCGCGCTGTTGATGAATTGACACTTGAACACTTTGCCGATTTCTTTGAGCTTTTTGTTCTTGGGCCAACCGCCGACTGGACAGATCTTTTCCTCCTGCACAATGTCTTCGAAGCCAGTCTGTTTGAGCCAATCAGCGAACTTCGGGTATGGGTCGAAGTCGATCTGGGCGGTTTGGGCTATCCGGTGGAACTCCTCAACCCATTGGTAGGTCGAACTGTCTACCGGATATGTGCCGTCACCGCAGTAGAGTCGCGTGCGGCCTTCCGAGATTTCGAGTTTGCCACCAGGTTTGAGGTGGTCATATGCTTGCTTGAAGATCCGTGGCCAGTCACGGATGCTCCCCGCTAAGCATCGCATGTGAATGAAGTCGAATGAATTTTCGGGGAACGCCCAGCCTGCTTCGGCGTCGTCGATTTGAAAAGAAACGTTAGGCGGGACCCAGTCCGGCTGAATGGGCGAAACCTAGAAGAACCTAAGTATGACTTTTTGTAGAATACCGCAAAAAATGAAAATGACCTACATCTGTGCCAATCACCTGGGCTGAAGGGTATTCATCTGCCATTTGTATGGCCCATATACCAGTTCCCGTTCCCACATCAAGGATTTTCAGCGGAGCGTCAAGCTTTGTATAACATAGGTCACCGTCAAGCGTCAGGCGGAAGACGTGATGAAGCAAATCGAGGCGTTCTTGCTCCCTTTCATCATTGGGCAACACATATCTGCCAGCCTGGTATGCATGATAACGTCGTCCATTTTCATATTCATAATGGAATATCGAAGACGAGATTGATGTCAGATCGGACGTGATGCTGTCTTGGTCATAGTCGCTAGTGTTGTCAGCTTCGATATGCTGATCAAGGTTGCTCGTATTATCGGCAGGCTCTGACATATTGTTGAAATTCTAGCGGAATCAAGTATGGCAGACAAAGCCGGGCGTAACAGCGCGTGATGTGCGTGTCGGAAGTCATATATTATGCAGATTGCGACAACAGAAGAACGGTCACAGGAGGGCGACCAGTGATTCAGACTAACCTTCGTTCTGGTGCAGAGAGAGAGGATGTGGCTCGTCCGTTGTGAAAGGTCGAATATAAGCTAGGAACGCTTAGAGAGGGTTGCCAAGGGTCGCTAGTGGAACGGTGGCTAACGAGCGCGGCCTTCAGTCTGCGGTTCGTTGCTCAAACCACCGTTGGTGTTTGGCTCGGCTTCGGCCTTGGATGTGCAAACTCTCCACACCCACGCCAAGGTAGATGCCTGCTGCGCACGTTTTGGCGGCAACGCGGAAGCGTGACGAGCAGAAAGTTCGTGCAAAACACATGTCGACTCCCCTATGAGCAGCTTATCGCGACATTGCCCTAACAAATTTAGACTGGCTAAGCCCAATCAGCGTGCCTATGCCGCCTGAAGAATCCACGGCCGGTTGCTTAACATTACCCTGCGGCAATGCAGTAATGCGACTCATACATTAGACATGTTCGCTAATGCTGCTCTGTGGGTAATGCCGTTCTTACGTGTCGCTGGTGAATTCCAAAGATTATCCTCCACCACTGATTCGCATACATGACATTGCATATGATAGGGCAGGCAAAGCTGTAGGATTTTGTTTTTGAAGGGGGGCGGCAACGCGCAATACCTACCTAATAGGTAATATTATTACAATTGAACGAAACCTGGAATGCGGGGCTATTAAGACTCGGCACCTCCCTGCCCCGCGCCGTGCCCGGCATACACACAATTGCATCTAGCGATCCAACTAAAATACCTAGTCTAGCGCCCAGTTTGTGCACCGCGCACTCCTTGGTGGGCGGCTATATCCTCACCGTGAGTACACTAGCGCACGCTGATGTATTAGCAATAGTAGTACCACCCTCTGGAGGGTGAAAGCACAAGTAGAGGTTAGTACGGAGTATAGGTACATGTCGCTAATCCTCAAGCTCCTCGACGGAGCATCTAGCATAGCTTCCTTAAGGATCGGCTCATCAACCCTACTCACCCTACTCAAGCCCTGGACCTCTGTTCATTCACAAGACAAAGTTCACATTTCGAGCTTGTTGATGAATATCAGACGATCAATCCCTGACATGTGCCTCGACAACAGCTATTGGCCCTGGCTGTCACCAATTTTTCCGCATTTCCACCTTACCTCGTGACGAGAAACTGTTTAGTAAAGGAAGAGGATGTGTGGTCGTTGAAATTTTAGCGAAACGCAACTACATTACCACCTCTAGTCCTCTGCTTGTCTTCAACTGCGCTACCAGGAAAGCCAGTAACAGCACAGCATTAGAGTTGGACTACTGCTACCCGAGTGCCTTATAGTTCGCACAATGCCTTCAGACGGAATCCTTTTCTGCCAACTGTCTCGAAGGTTACTTTGGCTGCTTGCTGCAACGAGAGACCCACGAAACTAGTATCCGAATTGAATTTGCGAGCAAAACAGGTGTTGAGCTGGCAATATGGGGTCGCCAGCAGTCAGCAATACCTTAGTGATCATTGGCATAAGTGCCCTTATCCTATATTGCGTATGCGGCTGCATCTATCGTCTGTTCTTTCATCCTGTCAGTTTTGGTGTGCATCCTACTCTTGTGCATGCTAATCGCTTCGCCAGCTCGCAAAGTTTCCTGGTCCCAAGCTCGCCGCTGTGACAGGTTGGCACGAATTCTACCACGATGTCATTCACAGAGGCCGTTTCATGTGGGAGATCCGAAGGCTTCATGACCAATATGGTAAGTCCCAGCAAAAGCGAGCAGACTGCGAGGGAGTACTCAACGGAACCGGATCCCAGGCCCGATTGTCCGTATCACCCCGAACGAGCTTCACATCCGTGACCCGGAATTCTACGAGGAAATTTACGCAGGAGGCGCGAAGAAACGTGACAAGTGGGATGTATGGATCAATTCCGCAAGTGCGCCACTCGCGTCGTTTTCGACAGTGAGCCATAATCACCATCGCCTACGTCGCTCAGCAATGAATCCTTTCTTCTCCAAGAGAGCTATTGCGGGTAGAGAAAGCACGATCCAGGAAAAAATCGAGCAACTATGTCGCAGATTCAAAGAATGCATGGACAGTGGTGAGGTGGTCCGGCTTGATGCAGCCTTCATGGCCCTGTAAGCTCCCTTCTCCTTCTCCAGCCTTGATTATCTTCTGACACCTTACAACCCCCCAGTACAATGGACATAATCTCACAACTCTGTTTTGCAAACACGTATAACTACATCGATGAACCGGATTTCAAGTTGGAGTGGAAATTGACAGTTATCGCGGCATCCGCCAATGCAATATTTATGAGGCAGTTTCCGTGGGCCTTGCGGATTCTGCAGGCAATCCCGCTCAGGGTGCTTAACTATGGGCCTCCTGAAGTACCCATGTTAGTTAGATGGCAGCAACAGCTCCGAGAACGCGTCGACGAGGGGATTGCAAGGAATCGCGAGGGCAAGCAATTGACCGGAACTATATTCCAAGCCATCTTAGACAGTGATCTGCCACCAGCCGAGAAGCGCGCAGATCGTTTGCAAGACGAAGCACAGATCATTGTGGCTGCTGGAAGCGAGACCACTGCCAAGAGTCTTTCCTTCATTACGTTCTTCCTGGCTTCTGATCCGAGAAGGCTTCAACAACTCCGAGAAGAAATCTCAACTGTGGGCCCAAACCCGGATGGGTCTTTTTCGCTTTCCAAGCTCGAACAATTGCCTTACCTTGTAAGTTTATCCAACGTCGATGCTACTCTCACACTCACTCGTCTCAGACTGCCTGCATCACGGAAGGCCTTCGAATGATGCTTGGAGTAACAGTCCGTGCACCACGATTGGCTCACGAGCCGCTACAGTACAAGGAGTGGACCATACCCGCAGGGACACCCGTTAGTCAAATGAGCTATGTGGTCAATAACGATCCAGATATTTTCCCTCGTCCGCTTGAATTTCACCCTGAGCGGTGGATGGAAGCGGGAAAGAAAGACTTCCGCCTCGATCGTTTCATGGTAAGCTTCGGGAAGGGAAGCCGCTCTTGTATCGGAATTAATCTTGCGTGGGCCGAACTCTATCTCACCCTCGCATATATGGTTACGCGGTTCGACATGGAAGTATTCGATACGACTGTTGAGCGGGACATTCTAATCGACAGAGACTGTTTCGTCGGACTACCCAAGCCGGATTCAAAAGGCATTAGGGTCAAGATCACGAGGGCTCTGTGATCGGTACGAAGGCCAATTTGAACAGCGTCATGGTCAGCTCGTGACTTGCAATAGTCAGCAGGAAAAAGCCGGGTAGAGCTTCATCTTTACGGCATTTAGAGCGGATAAGTGCTCACAACATCTTCTAGGCCCTGAATTTTTCGAACTGTTTCTAGCGCCCATGTTTGCCTAACGCAAAGAAGTACAAAATCCATCAACGGGAGGAACATGCTCAGACGTGGAATTGTTACAGCATTATACATGGCTGGTGAAAACACAGTTCAGAACAGTTCTAATTCTTTGCATCAAAGGCAAAGTCGTTACGCTCTGTCTTCATCTGTTTGCCTAATAGGTACACTGGTAGCTAAAAACGTTCATCTTACCCCGAGGTCTTGTGAGTCACTTTTCGTCTCCATTTGAGCATTATGCGGTAGCTTAGTACAATCACCACGCCTGTTGACAGACATGCTCATAAGGTGAAAACTTTTAGATCTGACAAGCCCTACTTCTCGGTGGCATCCAAGATCCAAGCCTGACGCTCATCTATGCTATTAATAAACCATACCGCATGTCTATTCCACATTCCTTCTTCGAAAACACCGTCTCCTTCCAAGGCGGTCGTCCGAACGTCAGCCAATGTCGATAGCTAACGAATACAAGATATTCCGCAGCTGTGCAACGTGATCATTGTATATGTTCAACCACAGACTCACTCTCATCTGCATGTTACCATCACGAGCGCAACAGACGAGATTTCAGCGGCGATTCTGAACGACCACAGTCTAGTGCGTGTTTTGTCTCGCTGCAAGGACTAACCGCTGCCTTAACTCGGGCTCATTCACAAAAGGCTGTGTATCCCAAAATCCATAGTTGCTATTGTCGCTTAGCTCCTTGAAAACTACAATAGCGCCCCAAGGATTCGGCCGCAATTGATCGATTCGCTCACGAAGCACCCTAATCATTTGCTCACGAAGGTAGGACTGTTCTTCGCTGATATTGTTGTTTGTGCCCCAGACGTGGAGGACGAACTTGCAGAAATACTCAGTGTGAGAGTTTGGATAGCGGAGTTGATCGAATATCGCCGTAACAAGCAAATATTTCTGTCGAGGCTGGAGTACGTATAAGAGCCGTGCGAGGAGATTGACATGTGGGGTTTCAGGGTTGAATTTAGGGCCAACGATCAACGCATCTTGAACGACGAAAACGACGAGGCTTTCCAAGATCTCGCACTCGCGAGCAGAATGCTGCCATGACGGCTGAGACTTTTGATCGGCTTTGAGGCAGTCTGCCAAATCCTTAATAAAGCCGTCTAGCTCTGTTGACTTGCGACAAGCTTGCGACAGCCGAGCTAGAAGACCTGCGCTTTCCAGTGGCTTTGATACATCGCCACTGAGTCTGGGGGCCTTCCTCATGTCCTCAATCCGTTCAACCCTGAGGTTTGGAGTTAGAGGATTTGGTTCGACCAACCCAATTGGTTGAGCTGACAATATAAGATTTCGGGTGGACGGCTCTCTAATTGAAACCCTTGAACATAGGTACGTGTGATTTGCGCAGATGAAATCGGGGAAATCGTTCTGCAACACAAAGAAGTTCTTCCACACCCCTCGCATGAGGGCTTCAGCGCTTGATTGTAGCGATGGAATCTCTATCGCAGTGGCCGGAAACTGCAGCATGAGACCAGCTAGATCGCGGTAACTTTGGGTACAGTCTTCGTTACCGTGGCGTAAAATCCCCTCGATAAAGACGCGGTGACACATCAACGTCGTCCAGCCAAAGGAAAATGCAGGGATCAAGGCGGGCTGGAGGGACTTGAAAGACTTGGCAAAAACCATCATGAAGTCATCATGCTCAGTAGTCTGGTTGAGGTTAAACTCAGCATAATTGTGTAAGATTGACGCAAATAAGCGTGTATAGACCCGCTGGTTGAAGTTGACGCCTCGAAATTCGGAATGGCTGTTCAGGACCAAGACGATCAAAGAAAGGATTGAGTCTAAGTAAGCTGGTTTGCTTAACTTGACGGCACCATTTGCCTCCCCTTGATACTTGACTAGCAGAACTATAAGCAGAGCCAGCGCATCAATTCTGCTGTAGGCGGTTGCCACGCTTGCCCGGAAGCTCTGTGCCTCGAGTTCGAAACCTTCGATCGAGAATTCGATGCTAATCCGCAAGAATGTCACAAGGTCGTCAGCAGAATTTATCAGCTGACTGTTGTTCAGATCTCGTAGAAACCTTGTGTAAATTGATTCCGTGAAGGCCGAGTTTTCGTTCAGCGAACTCCACTCTTCAAAAGTATACTGCATTTGATCTTGTTTGGCTTTCTCCTTGTCTGTGAGTGCGACTGTAGCCAGTTCCGGCACGCCGTGCGCCTTCAACTTGGTGCTGATTTCAGAAGCAATCGGATGGTCGGGATCGTCCTTCAACCAACCGTAGAGCTCGATGATGCTGTTGACAAAATCTGCGCGCAGTGCAATAGGTTCATCATTAAAGAGCGTGTGCCTCATCAGGTCATATAGCAGTCGTAACCCGACATCGCTGCGTTCCCGCAGCGCTGAGGCAAGAACTCCGTCGACACGACTGAGATCCATCAGACCAAAGCGAATGAACGCGTAGGCAACCAGTGGATTGCCCAGCAGAGGCTCTTCGTTGGCAGTAATCCATCGCATCACTTCTCGAACAATCAACTCGGACAGATCGCACAGCTTCTTTAACAAATATGCGAGAATTTGTGCCTCAAGTCCATTCTGAGGAGATTGGCGTAGGAATGAGGAAGTGATCTTCTCCGCAAGTTGCCGTGGGAGATGGTCGATTGCAGAATGACTCGCCGCAAGTACGAGTCGCACCGCCTGACGTACTTGTTGTGTCAATATACTATCTTGGTCTAGATCTTCAAATCGCGTAACGGATGACGATCTGGCCGCCCGCTGAATTTCATCGATGAGGACTGATACGCGCTCATGGGGTGGCAAGGAGTCCGATATACCATTCATTCGTTGTTGCGGCTGCATGGTAGATGTTGTCACTTGTTCATGCTGACCCATAGGACTTTGATGCGGCAAGACTGGCTGTCCCGCTGGGGTCGACAGATTTGGCATGGCTAAAGAGTCGTTCAGAACGTCCGGCAGCTGTCGGCCAGTCGAGTCGGTGGATGCGTTTTGAGCATGACCAGCATTCATGCCGTGAACCCGCCGTTCGAAATCTTCATACACGGCTCTCTGTGCGTCGTTGAGCCCCCCAGGCATCATCTTATAGGGCTCTGGTATCCAAGTGGACCATCGGTTTAAGTTCTGACCAAAAAATTCACCTCCAAGATTTTCCGCAGCAAACCGGCGTCGGTCGCTGAGCTCAGCATCAATAACCTGATCCATTTCCGGGACCGCCCGCTGCTCGGCAGCCTCCTTGACAAGCTGGGCCGCAACGTCAAGATTGTCGTTCACCGTCATAAGAATTTGACCTTCAGCCATATAAGTACCACCAATCTCATCGAGACATTGTCGAATATAGTTTTGTATACTCATTCGCAAAGGCTCCTTGCATGTCACCAAGGCCAAGCTCCCAGCCAGCGATTTGACCATCTCCCTGGCAGCACTACTGAACTTGTCTGCGCTAGCCTCGATAGAATAGTCTTTCGAAACAAGTTGAGAAGTTGACAGTGAAGCTATTGTGATGGACCGTTCAACAACTGGGGCGATGATCTCCTCAATAGCCTTTTGTACCGCCTTGTTGATGATTTGTTTGATCGTGGTTTGTTCTTGTTGGCCGCCTGAAGGAGGTGGATATCTCAATACGCTTTCTAAGTTAGGAAGTGACTGCATAATCTCTGCAATTGTGAAGGTCTCCCGCAATCGACCCCCTCGAAGTGTCAGGTCATACTCGTCTATGTTATCCATGGCGGAAGCATTGGTGAGCTCTTCTATGTTCTGCTGTGACCGAAACTCCCTTATCAACGTGGCAGGTTCGATTTTCTTGTGATCGAGGCTCAGGTCCTTGCAAAGAACTTCAATCTCAAATTTGAGGTTCAATTTCAAGTCCGCGAAGTGGTACAGTTCTAAAAGAACACCGAGGATCTCCATGAGCCAAGGGTTGGGAGGTTTGAAAACAATAGAGTCCTTTCCTTGCACAAGGACCTTGCAGGTGAATGGGATCACAATGATCAGCCGCTGCGTCTCGAACCCTTCCAAAAGAAGGTCAACGAAATAGATGTTGCGATGCTTAATAGGCTTGTCACGTGCGAGAGTCAATGAACCGAGCCATGCGCCCAAGTTTTTCAGATGTGTGCGCTCAACTTGCGAGTCCAAAGTCGATCTTGCGGTCATTACTTTGACGACCGATACATAAGTCTCTCGCAAGACTTCTGCAAATAATGCCGGGTCATCCAGCTGCGTCAGGAAGTTGTTGTAGAGGTCTTGATTGTTGAGCTCGAGCCTGGCCCGTTGTTCGACAAGGTACGAGGCAAACCATTGATAATGCTCCCTTTTCAAAACATCATGCATGTCGACGAGTTTGGAGTCCATATTCTCCTTTGAAAGGTTGTTGATAACAAAAAGGATTTTTTCTTGTGATTTCTGGTCGGGGTCTGTGAAGTGCACATCAGGATCAGGGAGATCTGCTCGAAGTTGCCGGAAGCCACGCGAACCTTGATCTAACTTTTCTTCATCTATCGAGCCGTTCGCCAGGCCGTGTTCGTTATTGTTTCCTCGCTCATGAATGCTACCTTGGAGATGTACGAGACGCAAGCCCTCTTGAGCTCGCTGTATGATCTCAGAATGCTGAAGAGACGGGATTTGCAATAGCAGTGCGCAAATATCTGGAGATTCGACCAATTGGTCACCCAGTTGCAGAAGAGCTTCGATTCCGAATCTGTGCATTGGCGTATCAGGCAGATGATCTTTGACGGCATCAGCAATCAAAGTCAACCCATATTCTTGAGGAATTGGTGGTAGAAGCCTAAATTTGACAATGCTTCCAAATAGCAAAGCGGTCTTCTCGAGGGCCTCCTCGGGGTATTCGCCATAACAGCCGTATTCATCGAACAAGCCGTGCACGATACAACAGAACAAGTCCTGTAGCTGCGGATTCTCGGACGTTTTGTATCTGCGCATTTCGTTAATCATGTCTCGAATTGACACTTCTGACCGATACATCTGGCCAAACAGTTCAGACATCTTTGCATCTGTTTCAGCAGCGAGCTTGTGGCCTTTCAATTCTGATGTCTGCTCAAGGATAGCATCGAATTCGGTGCCGTAGTTCATAAGGCGAGGCCAAGTTGTGAGACAGGTATTTTGAGCCCCTTTTACTTGCTCGCGATCTTCCACGAGCTCTTGCACTTTCCAGAGCAGAACGAATGCAGCTGGTAGGCTTAGCGGTATTGATTGGTAGCCGGGTTGTTCCTTCTGGGAGCGGTATTCGTCATCTGCCTTGATACGGAGAAACTTCCACAGTGTGTTGCCAACGGCCATGCGTTCAGACCGCGACAGTGGTTCAACCGCTTGAGAGATCCATTGCTCAAGATCAAAGTCGGCGTGCTCTTTTTGCATCAAACAGGCAATGTCAAGCGCGAGGGCATTCTGGAGAGATTCAAGGAGAAAGCTTGTCCAACCAAGTTGTTGCGCCTTCTTCGTAATTACTTCAGTCTTGCGAGGATCGGCGTGAAAGGTGTTGATACAAAGTGTATGCACCATATGTTGGTCTTGATAGAATAGGGCTTCCAACGCAAGGTCAGCGTCTGGGTGCTGGTCTTCTAGGAATGCGCGGAAGTATGAGTCAAGAAATCTTTCTTGTGTTGGGATGAGGTTAATGGTGGGTGAGGAAATCCGAACGAGTGAGAGGAAAAAGGCGAATAAGCGATTCTTGACAATATCATGAAGGATCCATCGCGTATCGTCTTCGTCGGCCATTGTATCCGAGGACAAGACTACATCATATACAGCCTTCATAGAGTAGAAGTTGCAATGATGGCTTTCCAACACGGCTTCGACGCGCTCTCGAACGCGCGGTGTGGCTTCCTTAAAATCTGAAGCCTCGAAGGCAGGCCGAAAGCCAGGGATTTGTATGGGCGAAATAGGTTGCATCTCGAAGAAAGAGCGTAGAAAGGACAGTTGAGTCCTGGGGTTACTCCACTGTCCACCCCACAGACTCTGGATATCGAAATCTTCATGTTCGGCTGCGATTGGCACGAGTGCGCGAAACAATAGAGTAAAGCTGTCTACGTGCATACGAAGATCTGGGAGATCAAATCCACTGACAACAGCATTCCAGTCCACCTGTTTCTGTCGGAACTTGGTCGCAAGAGCCACAACAAACTCGTTGACGTTGTAATGCTGACTTGGCTGAGCAAAAAGCATGAAGAGCATTGCATGAGAGATTTCAACAGCGTTCCATGCACCAGCAGGCAGCGCTGACAACACATCTTCAATACTGGTGCGCGATGCAGCAGACCTTGGTCCAGCTTTTTTGAAGGCATCGATAATCTGACGGTCCCTATCAGGGAGCTTCCAAAGTTGTGACATAGTGTCAATATAGGACTTCCGGCCCGTCTCAAGGCCCGAAGCTGTCAGCAGCCCACCAAATTGTAACTTGTAATGGGAAAGCTGACGATCAGTGTCGAGGGCGAGTATTGTACCTATGAATGCAAGGCTAGAAGGGGAGAATCGATTAACGTGTGGTACAAATGAGTCGGCGGAAGATTGTAAGACGTCGCAAATGACGTCGCAGAGCGTGTTTGCCTGTTGGCAAATGTTCGGCCGGGAGGATGAAGTAAAGGCCGTAGCCAAGATCAGCTGGGTCAGGGAATCTTGTAGGAAATGGTAAACAAATTCGGCCACGCCAAAGGTTTTGAACACTTCGTCTTTGGCAGCATCGATCGCGTCGACAATTTGAAAGGCGCAAAGTGGACTCTGGCGGATCTCCTCGACTTTGTCCTGCAGCAGTTTGTGTGTGCCGTGCAAGGGCCTATTGCACTCGGCCTCGAAGATGGCTCCAGCGTTGAACAGGAGGGCTTTTCGGATGAACGCCGCAAAGACCTCCTGACCGCTAGACTCGAGCAATTTGTGTATTCTCTCACTCTTCTCTTCCGTGTCACTGTACGTGTCAAGGAGGATCGATAACTGTGCGATTGAGATCTTCTCAAACGAAGAACTCGTGGGTGATGCGACACCCTGGCTCGAGGTCGATGGTGAGGGAACGTCTCCAAGCGACGACGTTTGACCCTGGGCAAGGTACGTAGAAGAGGTAATCGAGGCAGGGTTTGCAAACGGTGTAGGCGACGATCGGGATTGAGACCGTGATGCTGTAAAGCTCCGTGCTGCCGAACTGATGTTACCCGGCGCTGTGTGTTTATCTTGACCGCGATTGACGGCGGTTTTATGATTTGATGATTTGGTAAGAGTTGTATCCAATGGGGACAGGGTACGCGGATAATTCCACAGAGGTGCAGACGCCGGAGTGGGTGGATTACTGGAAGTGCCCTTCAACGATGTTTGATAACGAGCCGAGGATGATGAGGAAGTCTGCCACGGAGCGGAGGGTGAAGGCTTATCGAAGCTCATGTGGAGCGCTCATGACCCTGGACATTGAGAAAATCAATCGAGGAAGAGAAGATGGTGATATGGGACGAGGCAGACGACGTTCTCTGGATGTCACTGCACTGGCTGCATCCATTCGAAACAGAGAAGGAAGAGCAGCCTCAAAGGGACTTTGGTTTCGTCCTCACGGGCTGCAGAGGTACAAGGAGTGGTCTGCTCGCACAATGAGAAACGGAGATGGGAATATAGAGTGAAGCGTGCCAGACTTGCGCATGCCCAAACTCGACATTGAACCTGTCGACAAGGCTCTTGTCGGCGCACGCCTCGCTAAACAAATTAAGTTAGTGGTACGGTTACGAATTGAACACTGAACGTATTTTCGCCATTGGACTTTGTGCTTGCCTCGACAAACCACTAGTGTTCTGTTGTAAATCACTACCCAACTCGAAACACGCTCTACACCCAAGTCCCGCCGAGTTCCAAGGCGTCCTAAGATCATTGATACAATGTATATAGGTCTGCAATGACCTATTGCTTTGTGTTGATACACTACTCGTTCTTAGCATCCGCCGGCTCCGAGATCATGCAGTTTCACAAGCATAAAACGGGGGGTAAGTTTTGTCGAACCCGGCACCACAGGATTCTTCGCAGACTCTAGGCTGCTTGAGTCCCATACTGTGCCCTCTTGCTTCACTTGATATAGTGTAGGGGTTCAAATGCTGTTCGACGGAGCTTTCTCGTCATTTAGCGACACGAATGGTCAAAAGCTCCATGCGTCCAATTTTGCGCCAATTAGATTTGGCACAGGCGATCGTTGGGATTCTCCGATATTGCCTCACGGCGAATTCGCCGTGTTGCCGGACAATGAAAGCTACATTTAAGACCATTGGCGTCATACACCAGCTTCCAATCTTCCTTCTAAAACGTGTCGACATCTCTCTATTCAATTGCTACGGCTGATGATGTCGGATGGCAATGAAAGTGACGGGGCTTCTGAGAAAGCATGTAGGTCCAAATCGTTGCCCCAGAAAGTCTTCGACGGCTGCCTCTGGTTCATCCAAGACCAATGGTTCTTGATTGGCATCGTCCTGGTGACGATTATTTCCTCTCAAGTACAAGTTCCAGAATCTCAACAGGCAACAAAGCAGGTGGTCGTGTCGTACTTATCAGGTTTGTCTCTTACATTTTGCGCCGACCGTGCTAAAGATTGTTAGTTTCCTTGATTTTCTTCGTCACTGGTTGTACCCTGGACACGAAAATACTACTGAATAACTATGCCAAATGGAAACATCATCTTTTCATACAAGCACAATGCTTCCTCCTAGTCTCCGCTCTAGCTTTCGCTATTGTGAGTCTAGCTGCCACCAACAGAAAGTTCATGGATCCCTGGCTCCTGATTGGGCTGATCTTTAACGGATGTCAGCCGACGGCCATGGCCTCCAACGTCTTGTTCACACGACAGTCACATGGTAATGTACATTTGACGGTTGTCGAAACGACCATTGGAAATCTAATAGGTCCATTCTTATGTCCTGCCCTGATCAAGATGTACCTTTCTGCCAACACCTGGTATTCTGAGGTGGTTCCTATGCAGTCAGGCGGATATCAAGCTCTATATCAAAGAGTTTTCATGCAGTTCGGCCTCTCAATATACCTTCCCATGTTTGTGGGACAAGTCGTTCGCTACTTCGTCCCGAAGTTAGTCAACAAGGTTTTTATTGAATGGAAGATTGGAAGATTTGCATCTCTAGCTATGCTTAGCCTGTTGTGGCAAACTTTCGATCATGCATTTGGCACAGACGCCTTTTCTTCCGTCAAGTCTTCGAACCTGATCTTCATCGTCTTCATCACTGTGGTCAACTATGGGCTTTGGTTAACGATATCTGTTGCCCTATCACTTGTCTGGCTCGATCGAAAAGACACTATCTCCGTCGCCATGTGCGCTCCTGCGAAGACGCTAGCGCTTGGCATGCCCATGAGCTTTTTGCTGTTCACCGGCATTACTGGCTTGGAAGAAGCTAAGATCCAAATACCGATGCTCATCTTCCAGGTCTTGCAAATGGGACTTGCAAGCTTAGCAACGATTGGCTTCCGAAGATGGGTGGACGCCGGCACGAAGAAGTCCTCTGCCGACGAAGAGGAAGCATCGGGGCGTTCTCCACAGACTGAAACGCACATCGCGAAGAACACCGGCTGAGAACCATCAATGTTTCGCCCTCATCGACTTTAAACGCCCGCGTTGCGAGCATTGCTAATATCTACCAACACACAGAGGATCGCGCTTGATGCATGCTGACAAAATACAAACACTACCTGCAGCCCTACGCTCATCTTCTGCGGGGTATGAGCGGCCATCATGCGCATGACGAGGCACGAGCGCAACGGATGAATCGTTGATGGGAAGCCTCCTCGAATGCTTCTCGAGGCTCTGGTTATTGCAGTTTCATCAATGTAGGATCCTCGTCCTTTGGAATCGCCCATCTGGTCCGTTAGGACCGAAAGGCCAGAATCTACAAACTGCCAACAAGTCGAAAGCCAGACTAAGTGCCAAGCTCGTTATCCGCACTGAAAATAGAGTTCATATTCGACGCATTGGGCACTACAATCTAGGGTCTGAGTTCAAATTCATGTTACAATATTAAGATCCTCCAAGGGCTCAGACGCAAAGCATGAACATGGGAGGGCTGAGAAGGGCAAGCGCATGAGAAGTAGACTTATTGCTCGCCAGCTATCCGAAACGCTAGAGACCCTTCCTGCCAAGAGAATCTTGGAATCTGCATCGTTGGTTCGTTGCAAAAGTGCAGATAGGAGAGCATGGGAAGCCGAAGATTGTGGATATTTCCGATCCATCCATTAGACTAAAGTACATCAATAAAACAGGTGTCACCAGCATTGATATGCGCATTTCTCCTCGATTTGGCTCATTATAGCACATTTTCAAACCTTTAGGCCGTAGAATTCTATGTTTGGTCTCTGTAGGTAGTTTGGCCGTTAGCCCGATGGCTGATTATTAGACGTTTTTGTTTAATCGTCCTTAGCTGGCCAATTTGTCCTCAAACTGCCTGATTCTACTTTTTACAGAACCCAGGGGAACTCCGACAGCATCATAGTCCGCCAAAGTCTCGACAGTCTGATTGGGGAATTCAAGCGTTGTTGGAGTGGTGTTAAGGCTAAAGGCGCACGTGTCTCGACTGTATATGCTGCTTGCTCGAGGTCCAGAGCTGTTCAGCGAAAGTTGAGGGATTTGAGGAAGGGATTCAGTCAACGAGCTGTAGCTGCAAGCTCGATGCAAAGCAGTCAAGCTTTCGTCGCATGCAGCCGGAGTTTTGTCAATATCAACGACCGAGCTTCGCGAGCTACTCTGACAATTTAGTCCTTCTTCGATTGCGCGATCAAGTGCATTGTTGATTTCTCGCGCAGCTAAATCTGCAACTGCATCAGATTCCCGATGATCGACACGCATGGTCGTAGTGCTGCATAGACTGCTTCGAAGATCCTCCCCTCTCTGAATTGCTTTGAACAATTTATTAGGATGCGGCAGCTTGCTTGATGTAACAGGAGAATCTGAGTGGGAATCGCCATTCACTCCCAAATTCTGAGTCACCACGGGTGGCCTGGCTATATCTCTTGACTTTAGCGTCAGAGGCTCAGGCACCGCAAGTATGAAATCTTTCGCGTCTCCAAAGTCGGTGGACTTGCCGGTGAAGTGTTTCGAGCCGATCGCACGAGGAACAGTATGACATTGATTCGTTGATTGGTCGTTCTCTATACCAATAGCCCTTGGTGGTGTGAACAGCCCGCCGCTGCTGACTGTTAATGGAGCTGTAGCAGCCGAACACGTTCGAGGAAGAATGTCTGCAGGCTTCCAATTAATACCAGATTCGGGAGGATCAGGAAAAGGACTTTCACTTCGTGGGTCGTAGGTTGTGACGAGTCTTGCAGAGGAGGGTTTAGAGAGAAGAGGCTTGATGGCAGGATGACTAGGTAAAGGTCTGATCCTTCGGCTTGTCCTCCTTGTCAAAGTCGGACCATCATTCCATCTAGTTCGAGACGGTTGAGCAGGATGCTTTTGCCTCCATTTCGGTATCATAAAGCCCCAAACCGCACACAATACAATGACCGAAGCTGCAACGACACCGAAGAGGATTGAGAAAGTCGTTCCAGAGTCAAACCTTTTGTTGAAATGGTGATAGCGACCGGAAGGCATGTTGATCTATCGTTCAATCAGTTCTATCTATACTCGAAATACAGCGAAACATATGCAGAGAACGATTCGAGGAGGTCAGCATCTTACTCGGGCGTGAGATGTTTCGTTGCAACAACAAAGTTGTGTGGAAGTTATGCGCTTTCACCCTGCTGCGAATCGAGTGAGCTTCATTAGGAGGGGCTAGCACTCCAACTTCCTACTACCTTCCACAACGTTCAGGGAGGGTCGGGCGCAGCTTCCGTCCTTGCCTTGTCGTCAATAATGACAAATCAAAGCAACGCCATGCATCTAAGCTAGTCTCCCGTCTCACGGGATATGTAAAGGAGAAGCATCTGTTGCAGCAGCTCGACGAAGCGGAGCGACCTTCTTTGTAGAAGGGTAGAAAACTCCCCAAGCGTATTAGCCGATCTTCACTTGGTTAAAGGTGTAAAACACCATTCACGACGTTTCAATAATTAGTGGCTTTTCATTGAATTGCATATTGGTATTCCTTGTCGTCACTGGAGCTGGATACATCGCGCGGAAGTCTTGGTCTTTGCCAGCTGTGCTTCGAGTCAACGAGTACTATATGTATGCAGATCATCATAAGGATCTGCTTCGTGGTGCAAAGAGAATCTTCTGAAGTTCAAGGTCATCTGTGAAAGCGGTGAATATATATAATGACGTCAGCGTAGGGCTCCCCAGACGCCTGCTCGGTCACCTCGGTTCAACGGACGCGTTGCTTTGTTTCCTACGTGTGTTTTTGCATCTCAGAACATACCAGAGCTGTGACGGTCTTGATCGATAGACCTCCTTCATACAATACACGTACTTCTTGATCGCCATTCGTTTGTTCCGAGAAGCTCCAGGAAGCCGCTAAAAAGTTTAGTTACAATGTCTATTCCAGGTGAGTCCCCGGCATTTTCAATGTTTGTGTTGAAAGCAGCTTCACGTTGATCAACCAACCATGAGTTAGTTGTGGAAGGACATGGCTGCAATGTTTACTAACTACACCAATAGTCGGTCTTACGATCCCAAAGCTCCTCCCCATTACCGGCACCTTCGCACTCCCACTGAGCGCCTATTACATCTTTCTTCAAACGCGAGTTACTCTCATCAGAGTGCGAACTGAGAAATGGATCGAATCTAAATCATCTGAAGACCCTGATGATGCCTTACAAGCCGCGTCCCGGGCACAGATGAATTTTGCCGAGAATGTGCCCTTTGCGCTGGCGTTGGCAGCGATCGTCGAGCTAAATGGCGGATCACGGAAGGCTTTGACCTGGACGCTGAGTGCTCTGGTTGTTTTCAGAGTCGTGCATGCTGAGCTAGGTATAATGACCAAGAACTGTATGGGCAGTGGCCGACCGATTGGCCATTTTGGCACTGAAGGAGTCTGTCTAGGTCTGGCTGGATATGCAGCCTACCTGGTCAAAGGGTACTGGGGATTCTAGCCTGCATAACCTTGTTGGTGAAAGATAGCGCTAGCCAAACAGGCGTTGTGAAGGAACTTCGTAACACATCTGAAAGATTCGCCACACGACACGACACATTACGGACATGTACAAGTATTGATCACAAAAATTCAAACCCGAGTCCGCTGAAGATTATTTCGCACCTTGCATGTTTGCTGATGCCTTCCCGGGCCTGTATGCAGGATTGCGGCCAGCATTGCAATTGACATGGATATCCATGCTAACACCAAACAGCGCGCAATCTTCACAGCAGGTGGTCAAGGGGATCGAATGAGCGATGCGAATGCCATTAAGCTACCAAAAGAATGACCGTGACCCTACACTTGGGATTATTGTCAGTCGAGAACCGACGAAACAGATCCAAATCCTAAACACCAAACGCTGATGCATCACAGCAGAATATTAATGCGAGCTGATCCAAAGTAGTGTTGCCAGAACCACCACGATTTCCAAACCTTGACCTAGGCACTCATTATCCAGTCACCAAGTCTTAGTGATGAATACCGCACTTGGCATAGCAGTTTTGAATGCCAAGCACAAAAGGCGTTGGGATATTGGCCTCAAATTGCTTGAAGTTCTCAGGTGTGATTTGAGCGGGGAAGCCCAACGCTGCCTCAACCACGTCCTCACGGGTGTTGATGAAAAAGTTTTGTGCAATCGAGCTGGCACCAGGATCCTCATCGCTAAAGCCTGCAATAGCAACCTGCGGCGTGCACTCGTTGTTCAATTGCCAGTGGATGCTACCTTGAGGGAATGCCATGCCTTGGAATTGGGTCAGATTCTCGGAGACCTCCATGGTGAACGTGTTGTCGAAAACGAAACCACCGGTGAGGGTGCCTTCAGTCACCAAGGTCAGGACTTCGGTAGCCCGAGGATGGATGTGAGGCGTGTTGAGACCGCAGGGTGCGAAGAACAGACCAGCGAAAGCAGTACCGAGGCCAGTCAGGGCCGGGAAGTTGGCGCGGTTGGCCAGGATAACCTCGCCACCCTGACCAGGAGTGCCTGGATTAGCAGCAGGGTTAAAGTCGAACTTGAAGTCTGCGGTGTTGTTGCCGACTGCGTCGTTGAGGATTTGCATGCGCGTGCTGGCCGACGAAGCGGTAAGGAGGTCGGCGCTTAGCTTGGCATTGGGCGGTGGGTTTGGCTGTGCATCGGGATTTCCGAGGAGAACAACACTTTCACTGGCAGCTGGCGCAGCTGCTGTGGCCGAGTTTCCTGCGGCAGAAGAAGCACTATGTGGCGCGAGAGTCGAGGTAACAGCTGGAGCAGACGCAACCGATGCTTCTCGATCCGTCCATTCAGGTCTCCTATGAGAAAGTCAGAAATAAGTCAAGATAGGTGTTTGCAGGCTCTAGCTTACCATCGTCCATTTTGTGGTGCAGCATATGCAACTGCGGCGAGGAGACCTGCGATGAGAGTTGATTTGTGCATTGTGGCGATTGTTGAAATACTGGACTGGTATTATATGAAGAAAGATCAGATGATTGTACTTGATGGTATGAGCGAGTGTGCGAAAACTGTTAAGAAGGAAAATGGACTAAAATGCTAGCAGACTGTGATATGGAAGGTGAAGCTGTATGTTGATGATGGGAGAAATCTATTTGGCTACATGAATGCAAACTGTACTTATAGATCCCTTCTCGAACTTGAAGCAGTTTCTCCACCGAGCCATCTTGAATCGAATCTAAACAAGTTTCTTCTTGATAAGCCCGAGAGATCAACTTGTGAAGGCAATAGTTATTCAGGGAAACAACCAGGGCGTAGACATGAGATGGAGGCCAAAGGAGCGGAATCCTTGTCCCGACCAAAGTGCACTAACTTCGCCGGAGCGTTTTTATTCTATGTGTGAATGATGACCTGCGCGGTCACGACTAGCACGCAGCGGCAGTGGCTTGGATGCCCGGAAAAAGCTCCAGGATGGCAGTAAGCCTGACAGGCAAATGTGTGCCAAGACTAAAGTGGATTGCTATTTGCATTATTCTAGAAGTATCTCCTGCCTCATATAGACTAGTGCTGACCTGCAAAAATGCTTCGAAGTGATTTGGGTGGTTCCGTGCTTTGGTTTTTGGTGGAGGACTGCCACGGAGCTTTGCATTTCCTAGGACATTGGCATTGCTTTGCATGAATATCGACATGAGTAACGTGTTGGGATGCCCAATACCTTACCCGATAATTGCCCTCTCACCATGCTCAACGTGCTCAAGGGCTTAGTATGATACATGTGAGGGCGGCGTAGTAGTGTGCTCACTCACATGCGAGATCCCGTGTGCATGTTTCCTACCCGCATAAATGGTCGCTTTCGCAATTCCGCCATCGAGGGCTGTCAAATAGCGAGGGCAGCAGTTAGCCTATCTGGGAGCAGAACCACCTCTAGCCCTTGGGGTTATTACGACAAAACCATGGCAAGAAGCCAAAAAAAGGATCGTGCAGGCACTGGCGACAAGAAAACCAAGTGGAACGTAACACAACCTGCCCAGACCAGAAAGCACATCAGTTTGTTTTCCAAAATCCGAGAACGAAAGGTGAGGCGCATGCAAACCTGCCTTCGGGGTCTAATGTGGGCAATGATAAGGTCTGCGGTCGATATATTGTGGCATGGTCATTGTATACATAGACGGGGGCAAAGCTGTATCTAAGCATCCTGATAAGCGCTCCGGCAACGGACAATACACGAAACAACTACATCCCGCGCATTCCGTTCATATCTCAACTAGCATTCGGTGGTCGCCTGAAGGCTATCATGCTCGGCAGGAGGGAGACTAAGTCGTCTCGAAAAGATAACTCCTCATTTAAGGAACGCTACGGCCCTTGGCGGACTGTTCTCACGAACTTACCACACGGGTGCATGAAAGAGCTTTGCTTCGAGCAATCATTCTTCTCCTGCGCAATCAGCTATGAGAAAGATATCCATTGTCGAGACAACCAGTACTATTGTCAACGTCTCCTTGAACGCTGGAAACTGCATTGGCAGATTTTTAGTTCTTGCCAATGCTCTGTGGAAACTCCCGCGGCATGGCACGATCTGGTATGCTCATGTCATAGCCTCGCTCAGTCTTGGCGTTCTTAGCCGCCCGAGCAATTCAGAATGGTACAGGAAGCCTGACGTGCTGTTCATTTATAGATAGGTAGACAATCATAGATCCCTTTGCGTAGATTTCGGGACTCAATATTTAGTTCGGGCTATGCGTTCTTATTGTCGGAGGTTGAGAAACTCCGCAGGAAAGTAGATACGCGGATGGTTCCTGTGGGTTGGATTGACTCTAGACACAGCCTATCAAGTTGTGCTTCAGCTTGTAAGTTCCTGACCGTAGTCCCGCTAGATTAGGCTCTTGAGGAAGGAGTTTCAACCACTTGCTTATTAGACAAGCAAAAGTGACTGTTCAAGTTCGAGTAAAGGAGGTCGCAATGATCGATACATTACACGGAATGTTGCACTGCATCGCCTACCTGCCTGTCTCCGAGGCTTCGTCCTGTGTGCCTGTCAGTCAGCCTTTGAAGACAACTCCTGGTGACGATTGGAAATCGTCCAGCGACAAATTTTCATTCGTCAAGGTCGTGCTTCAGTGTTCTTCGCAGTTATTCGATTCTGTGTCAGCATTTAAATTTTTGCTTCGCAAGATGCGGGCGCACCGAGCAAGTTGCAATATGAACACAGCAGTGCTGTAGATCTTCACTTGATACAGTGATACCGTATGTAACTCCCGTGGTTAAGCGGCGTCGACAACATTCTGGTACAAGCTTCAGGGAATTCATGCGTGTATGCTAGATCTAGTCGTCCTGGGGTCGCCGTTTGGTCGTCCGCCGAAGCTGACTTTGGATGTTGTGCTTTCATTTTGTGTGTAAGCGTCTCTGGAGAATATATGAAAGGACACTTGCAAATTCATAACGACAGAGGGAGTTCTTCGGTATGGATGAAGTCAGGCAAGCAGCAAGCATTTACACGAATGACTTTCTCTAAAGATATCCGAGTTCACAAGCATAGCCGGATATTTGAGCAACGAGGATGTGTTTTACGGATCAGTACTTCGAAACAACGGCGCATTAACCCAACGCTAATAGCTAGCCTAGGAAACAAAGCCTTTCAGGAGATCCCCGGGACCCATCCGCGCCCCTCAAGTTGATCTATTGGTGTCCATCAAAACACCATCAACCAGTCATAGATGGCTGGCAAGCACAATCACAAACAATCAACTTGCTAATTTGCTGCATCGATGGCTGGCGACCCAGCACTACTCGGTGCTGGAAACCTAAGCACATTCGTGTTCTTCGCACATAGAAACATGTAGAACCTTTCGGTGCGGTTAAGTTAATTGTGTACATACAGGTCTTGCCAGGTGCCCGTGAAGTTGAATATCTTGTGAATGTTGTTGTATTACGCTGAACGCGTAGCAAGGGTACACGCTTCCCGGAACCTTGGTCACTAGCATGTTTCGGGAAGCTAATGGGCCTTAGCGAGCTAATTTCAGGTCAGTACCTCGACATGGAAAACACCCTTCAGTTACAACATTCTGCCTACAGTGCTACAATCCCTTCTACACCGCAGGCGGCTTTGCCATCTTCTTCCACCAGCATTGATAACGATCGTCTTAATTTGCATGAACGAAACGCGTCTCCTTCGCGCGGCTCAATTTCCTCGGTCTCGTCCAATATCACAAAGTGCGCGACGAGTGTCCCACACCTCAAACGGAAACACGGACATAAGCATATGCGACAACACTTACATTCTGTCCAACTCGACTCTCCAAAACTAGATGACACCAACGTTTCTTCTATCTCCTCGACTCAACCTGCTCCGCGACATACGTCGCCACCCAAGCCAATAGCGCCACCTTTAATTCGCTCCAACACGGCACCATCGCCCAAACGTCCACCTGCATCGCATAGCTCGTACGGCGTTCAGACCATCATTGGCCCCCCACCTTCTTTCGACACGCAGAGGACGTTATCTCAGGAAAGGGTGTGGAAAGTTGACAGGTCCAAATCAGTGCGCATGACGGTGAGGGCAGAACGCGTGGAAGCGCAACCGCAGACAGCGGCGCACGGGATGCAAGAGCTCAATGAGGCCAAACAGATGATCCTAGCTACCCCAGAACTCGCCAACTCGTCCCCAGAGACTGCAGACACGCAGAGTGTCCCAACACCATCCAATGCTCAGGAAGTGCCAACTATGGAGGGGCCGAATGAGCCGGCTGTGGATCTTAGCAGGAGTGAAGGCGGTAGCAAAGCAAGCAGTGAATCGCACAAGAGCGAAGACCTCTTTCTCAACATTGCCAAAGTTGATGCGGGCCGTCCATCCTCGTCTCGAGGCGAAAAGAGGAAATCGCGTGTCTCATTGCCATTCTTCTCGAGTGTGCGTCCTGCCACCAGTCACGTTCCGGAGAGGATGCGATTGTACCCGGACTCGTCTAGCCCCTCTCCGCAAGTAGGATTGAACAATATTTTGTACTATAACAAACATTCAAGTCTGCTATTCGGCGAACCAAGAGGCACCGATCAAGTCTCGGAGCCTGATTCAGTCAGCGTATCCAATCCGGGTCTATACAGCAAAAGGTCTTCCACATTGTACGCCGACACCATTCGTCCTGCTCAACGTTCGACAGTGACGCTACGAAGTAACAGATTTGCCTCGGAGTCGGGCAGCTTGGAAAAACACAAATCTTCGGAGCAAAATGCGACTGAGTCAACAGCTTCTACGACTGCCCCTTCGACTGTTTGGGATGAATTAGACGACCTCAAGTCTCGCATACGGAAACTAGAATTGACCGGAAAACTTCCTCCGTCATCTGCCGCCGCCATGTCTTCAGCGGAAAGGCCGAGGACTGCAACAACAGCAGCTACGACCATGTCTAGCTCACCAAAGCACAATAAACCCGCAAACGAGCTGGAAGCAACTATGGAGGGCATTTCACCCACCGTGCATCCTTTGTTACACGAAGCACTGGGAAACGCGAAAGCTGTTGTCAGCCATGATGTTTACCACAAATTGCAATCAACTGCGAAAGATGCATTGCAGCTCGCCTCACTGACAAGCGTCGATAACACTAGTTTCCGTGGTGGAACACCAGCTTCAACGGAGCGTCAAGTTCGAAGAAGAGTTGAAAGTATGTGTAGAAGCCTCACCGAACTCGCTATTGTTTTGGCTGCAGAGCCAAAACCCACACCGCCAATACATCGGCCGGGCAGTAGAGACTACCACCCTTCTCCATCCATTAGTTTAAGGAGCCGACAGTACAGTCAAAGCAATGAAGTCGCAGTCGTAACTCCAGCCAGCACTCGCATCCAGTCTCGTCTGGAAAATCGGCGGATTAGCGCTCAGCTTGGCTACACCCAGAGTGTAAGACACTCCTCCCCCGAACTTGACTCACCAACGGCACTGCCCGCGTACCCCCAGACTACGGGCCGAGTCACGCGTACTGGTAGTCGTCTTCGGTCACGTCCAACTCAAAGTGGTCTCGATGGCATGAATGATGATGCAGGATCTGCTCTCGTAATCAGGCCTGCAAGTCGAGCCATGACGGACGTAGGGATTCGCCGCAGATCTCGTGATCACGCCGCGTCATCGAGAGAGTATACGAGCCAACACCCTATGCCTACGCGAACGGGGGTAGCCTCAGCGACAAGGACTCCGCTTCCGCCTAACCTCAGCACTAACTTCATCTCTCGGCGGAGACATCTAACGCCTACCGCTCAATCGACACCGCCCGACAGCAGTCCGTTAGCATCACGGCCATCTTGGGGTCGCATCTCTGTCGTTCACCAAGACAGCCCGGCATCAGATACGACTTCCGAGGTTCCTGACTCAGCCAGATCCGTGAGTAGCCGGAGAAGTCTTGGGTTTGCAAGCCGTCTTGGCTCGAGCGTCGGAAATCGATTGCGAGCAGCGAAGTTAGAACGCACAGACTCACGTAGTTACAAGGAGACTCCACCGCAGCTATTGATGGACACAGGCAGTGGCAACGATGCCACCACAACATGAACGGCAGCGCGATGGCTTCCCGTATGAACCAGCCTATCTGATGCTCGTCCGTATTTTCTCGTAGCATAAAGCTTCGATCAGTCAACTAGCCTGCGTTCCTACCTTTTATTCAAAGGAGCGTCCCGAATCTCAAACTTTGATGTGTTGCGGTGAGCCGATGTGGCTCATTCTACGTTGATCACGCCATAGCGACTTAGATTGGAGTTCCACGTCGAGCCCCGAGACCAGAACTTATTTCCTCCTTACGTACGCTTTGTAAAGTCCAGCAATTGCACACGTACCCTGCTCCATCAATAAGGCCCCATTCAAAGCAGTTAGGGGCACGGGATTTAGCATTCTAGCTCCACCTGTGTTTTATCCGAAGACTCTCCACATTCAACTTCAGGTTGAATTTGCACAGTGCGTCTCGATCGATTCTGCAGAATCCTCCCTGATAGGTGGACTTTCAAACGCAAGGTCCGAGTCTATGCAGTGGAAAATTTTGGTAACCAGCGTATTGTCCGTCTCAGACCTGCCTAAGAGTAACTATAGTAGTTCGTGATTTTAAATTTCTTTGCTTGCGTTTTTCCCAGAATTGGCTGCCTTGTCAACATTCCGCCTTCTGCTACGACCAGTAAGGCCGTTAAAAGGCTCCAGCGCCCTAACAGGCGGCCGTCCAACCAAGGTCCTCAATGCTGGAATGGCGCCATTTGCGCATTTTGATTCGCAACGCAAGCACGTCTTATTACATGATCGAACCAGGCACGCTCCACTGTCCTCAAGACGGGCAGATTGACATGTACATAATCAGATCAAGGTGAAATCCTTTTTTTTCTCGAAACTCTGTCCTTCCAGCTTGCTATTGCAATCGTAAGCTTGTACAACTCTATATCACACCCTGCGGACGGCCCTGCATTCTCTCTCTGTGTCCTCGGTACCTCTATATACACGCACAGATCTATACCTACCTAGGTACGGAAGTATCAGCCAGTCTTCAAATCAACGGTTGCACCGGTTGGAAAATTATTCGTGATCGCCGGTTGATCGACGATTTAGCGGCTATCGTAGTGCCTCTGCAGTGGTTACTCACTCAGCATGACATCCTACAACAGCCAGCGTACTGGCATTTCGAGCACATCTTCACCTACCTTGTCACTTTTCGACTCACATACTCAAAGACTGTCATCGGCATCAAACACATCACCAACCCTGAGCAGACCAAGGGTGCAGCTGGTTCCGCATTCGCGATCTCCCAGCTACGATGCATCTTTATCAGCCTCAGACATGGAGCTCCTTGCCAACACGAGTTTCGATTCAAAAGACGTGTCATCAAAGGACTTTGATTTTGAAGAGGTGTTCACCTATGACAAACCCCAAAGAAAGCTGAAGAGTGTAGTAGAGGTATCGACACCTGCAAAAGACTGGCACAACCCTTCACTTTCCTATTACCAAGCTTCAGGGCATCTGCGGCAGCATATTGGCAATAGGACAAGGTCTTCCGGTTGGGAAAAATTTTCGAAGAATGCGTACCTTGGCAGGAAGCGATGATCCCAAGACCAATTAGCGTCTGGAGGTTGACTGGAGACTCCGGAGAGAAGACTGGGGTAAACGGTCTGATGGGCTCGGGTCTGGTTGCCGATCCTGCTAAAACGTTCTTCTGAGCACTCGACATCAAATTTAAATGCACAGGGTGGCCGACTTGTGTAGTTGGCGAAGAGACGGCAGACATGGGGCATGGTATCCCATGACAGGATGAACATGCATGCTGATGACGAATGGCCTTTCATCAACACTGATTATTGACCCGTGGCCTGTGACTATACCTAGGTTGTATGGCGTTTTAGCACTAGGCAGCTGTATCATGCCATTACCGGCACTCGCTCATCTGTTCTCTATGGCCTTAGGCGCTCTGTAATTAATAACAGTCCTGTCCAACTTTGCTGACCTTGCTAGACGGTGGCGGTGATGATGGCAGTAGCAGGCTGAAACACCGCAGGAACCCTTTTTCCTATGACGCTATGTTCAACTTGGCAGGCTCTTAAATTGGGATGAGTCCAAGAAACTTTCTGCTTGGATACATAATTTTCAACCCTGTGAAGCGCTGCACGGAGCGTGCTTTTGAAAAGCAAAGAATGATCGAGGACCCTCACAGACGTTGGTTAGGGCATTCGCGGTTACATAAGAACAACTCTTCGTCGCGTGGAAGCCACCATCACCTCAAATTGCGAAGTTGGAGCCCGTGTTGGTCGAGGCAGGAGGCACTGTTCACTGGCGTTGGGCGGGCGCCAGGTGGGCGCATCGTGATTGGCACACGCTTACAGACCACACCCAGTTTGGCCTAAGCTGAAACGTTTAAACAACGGCTATTTTTGTCGCAAGCGCTCACTGGGGACCCTTTTCGTCAGCCAGTAGGCAGCGGCCGCTTCTGCTCCAAGCTCCTTCGAGCCTGGGCCTTGCATGCAGCTGGTCGACTCGGACTTGCCGCCTTCAGCTGCTTGACGACCCGTCGGCAGTCGTGATTCGTGCATAGCGGACCTCATCTTTGTCCACACATCCCAGATCCTGCGCCACTAATGCGCGGTTCACGCCCACCAGCGCTTGCAAACACTCAGGCTCTTGTCGACCGTCCTGGCACTCAGCCAGCGAGCCTTTCCCACCGTTCTTTCCGCATTGCGACAGTGTCGCCTTCCTACCGATTGGTTTGACCTTCACCCCTCTGCCGCTGTTGCCTCTGCGGCCTCGACTATTGCGCCAGTGGGACAATTGGTTATCTCCTTGACCTGCTCCCAACAGCCTGGCTCGATTAAGTATTTCGTTTCGTGCTCGACACTTCCTTTGCGCCGAGCAAGCTTTGTCTTGTAAGTGATTGCATTGTTCAGCCTCCACGACCAACTCGACGACCGCCACTCGTTTGTCGCTCGCCAACCAGAGAATACTGGTATTCTCGACGAAGAGCAAGAAGCATCAGCTTTGTGAAGCCCTGACAGGTGGTGCCGCAACTTGCGGGAAAGTTGCGTAGCCGCTGTCCAGCATCTGCGTCTTCTCACACATCTTTTGTTTCGGGAATCGTCATCTACATGCCATTCCCAGGTTCTTTACATCCCCGTGAGTATTTTTTATTTTTTTCTTCGACCATGAGCACTGGTTACCTTGCGAGCAGATTGTCGCCATGCCTCGAAGCAGAGCACGGTATGCTAACTTTTCGCCCAGCAAGAGATCGTTTGAAGAGGTCGCTTTCACTCCCATCGCAGCCAGCGTCGAATACTATCCTGTGCACTATGCAATAGCGTCAGAGGAGAACAGCGTTCGTCAAAATTGTCCTCATCCTTATTCGCCCTCAAAACGACGGTCGTCCTTTTCTCGGTGCAGCATTATGCTAGCAGAGCGAAACTCGATAATGTCAGGATCGTTTCCGTCTTTCATGTCAGTATTTGGTAGTGAAGAGTCGGACTTGTACAGGCCACTCGATCTGGACGACCTGAGCAAGGTTGACCAAGATGCCTTTCTGCTCGTAACAACACAGCCGTCAAACACACAGCCCTTCCAATCCCACCCCAACACCTATCATCACCGAGGGAGCATCACCTCTCTGTTCTCCGAGTCTGCTGAGTCCTCGCCCACAACGACTAGTTCTACCTTCGATTCTCCCTTGATCTCAGACGCCTCTGCCTCCGCCTCGCCCGAATCCGCAACCTCTCTTGCCCCGCCATCCTCATTTCGTCCAGCCATGCCGTCCAACCAAGAGCGTCCAATACCTAGTCAAGATGCTCAACTACTCCTGGCAACCGAACCCCATCCGCTAACAATGCAAGCCCCGGCCAAAAATGTGAAAAAGCTGACCCTCGACATGCACGTTCCTACCATCCAAAGACCCGCTACATCTGCTGGGCTTGATGTTGCATACACACTCTCGGCTCCGACCTCGCCGCTAAAAGAACCAATGAAGAGTGCGAGGAAGAAGCCAACCAACCTCACTATTCGAACTCCCGGATATAATCAATCAACTTTTCCCCGAGCTGCTGGAAACATTCCACCGACACCAAGCAGTCGACCCATCCTGCATCAGTACCAGTCGTCTCCGTCATTGTCCTCTCTAGCTTCTCCCAGAGGCCCTCCTGCTGGTGGCATGCTTTTACCCCTGCCAAGCTTGAACACCCAACACGCAAAGCATAACTCACACTCGAGCATCGGCAACTCATTGATGGGAAATAGTATGCCCGAGCTGCGCGAGGAGACCGACAATCTGATTTCCAAGTCGCAGGAAGCCCCAGATCGGGGCTACACCGAGGGGCCAGTGTGCATATATGATTGTGGGGTATATCTCTATCTGGAGCCGACAGCAGAAGAAGCAAGCAAGTTTGATCTCGTGATAAATGTGGCGAAAGAGATCAGAAACCCCTTCAAGCCGCACAAGACAGAAGGCACTATCATGTCTGTATGGCGAAATGACTCGCAGCCGAACCGAAACTCAATCACAGAACCTCAGACAGCGGTGTCGGAATGGTCGTTCAAGTCGGCATGGGAGTGGCCCCAACGAGAGAGCAGTATGACCCCCACAGCAACGACGCCCACACAGTCATCATTCTCGATCCAAATAAAGGAACCAGAGTATTTACATGTCCGATGGGATCACAATTCCGAGATTCTGGACGACCTGTACCCCCTTTGCAAGATCATCGACGATCGGGTAGCGGAGGGTAAAAAAGTCTTAGTTCACTGTCAACTCGGGGTAAGCCGATCTGCGTCACTCATCATTGCGTACGGCCTTTTCAAAAACTACCAGCCAAATTTTCATTCCATGTATGCCACAGTGAAGGAACGTAGCAAATGGGTGGGACCAAATATGAGCTTGATATACCAGCTCACGGATTTCAAGAACCGTCTAGATCGCGGAGACTATCCGAACGCTGGCAAGAGGCCAAACTCGGAATGGTTCGTGCAGTCGCCTGAGAGCCTCACAACCCCTGTTGCCATAGAGTCGGCACCTGCAGTGGCCACTTCTAATCCACCAGCGCGAGCGATCGAAGCAACAACAAGCGCGGATGCGCCATCGGAGAAGAAAATGCCACCTCTACGTCTCAACAAGGCCCTCCCACCAGTGCCTTTGTTTCCCAAAAATGACACCGAGCCGTTGTCAGCAGCGTTTTCTAAGGCAGCAGCCGCAAACCCCCACGATCGTCGCGAACCAAGCAGCTCTGTAAAACGCGCTGCTTCGAGACCTTTGCCTTTCCGAGAACGGAACCCAGACATGACTATACCTGCACACAAGCCACGCAACATCCCGGGCATTACCCTGGTGCAATCGTCAGCGATCATGGATCTCGCCATGAAAGACGTACCTAGTACGCCATCTTTATTCTCTCCACGATCAACAGAGTTCATGGCCACGCCCTTTGGTATACAGGGAGCAGGGGACTTGGAGACCCCAGGTAACCGACATCCCAAAGATGTGCCTGCCGACTTCAACTGGCTGCCATTACGGAAGGACGGCCGTACGCGGGCGGGGTCGAAGGATCCGCGTAGCCCACACCATCAGCAAGAGGCAAAAGAAATTTGTCGAAGCATAGACCATTACTTATAGAAGATAAGTTGGTTGAAAAAAGCATTACTTTGAGAGATAGCAGAAGTTTCAGCATGGCGTTCAAGGTATTGTGGCTGGAATTATTCCGCATAGGCTTGGTCATAGCCGCATTAATTCAAGACAAGCAGAACGACTGACTGTACAACACTTGCATTCACATGTTGGCGGTGGTGGCGGCGGTGGAGGATGGATTAGGCTGATTGGGCATATAAATCACTTGCGCAGGCATGGCAGAGTGAAATTCTTGTGTGGCTCTTGACGAAGTACGAGCTGTGATGAATCATGAAGGGCGTGACCACAACTTGTACATGGGCGAACTGGAAAATAGTGGTGTAAACAAGCACGATGATACACTCTTGGCTAATACATAAGTTCGGGCAAGGCTAATATTGGAGCTCAGGAGAGATATATCGTCTCTGCGTGGCAGCGTTTTGGATGTAATACCACCTGATGCACTATGCATTGTACCTACGACTACTACTTGGTCAAGCCTTTTCATATATGAAATGCTCTACTAAATGCGATAATTTGGGCCGTATCATGCCTTTACCCCCTTCTACAGGTCGACTGTGATTCACATATATCGATAAAATCGACGTCTAGCCAAGCCTAAGCACAATAGTCCAGGACATAATATTAATCGAGATACTCCATGTTACCCAGGCCGAGAAAGCCAGCACGAAGCACCGTGGATACTGGCATTTTCGCGCCAATGATGGTGGGGATTGACCCCTGGCTCCCGCGGCGACCCTAACGGCCTTACTACCTACTAGTAGGTATTGCTGGGGCTCGAGCGTCCATGAGATACTGACGTATTAGCATGGAATCCGCTACCGCATACGCCGGTCAGCACAATCCTCACCAGCGTTCTGACTGAAAATGAACACTCAAATATGATCTAATGGCTAATGAATAGTATTCTTAAATGACCTGAGGATCAGAGAAATGTTCAGAAGTGAACCAGAACACACCTATTGTGACCTGTTGCAGCCAAGATGGCTATGGAACGGACACGCATTGCGAAGGTGGGAGTGAACTTGACGGACTGTTTACATTTCTATTGCTGATCATCTCGAACAGGTGGAAGATGTGACACTGTCCCGCAGGGGCGAGCAGGTAAAAGGAACTTTGCACCTGACACCTCACCACCTGATCTTTGTCTACTCACAAACCACTGCGGGTGAATCTGTGGCCGCTGCGACTGCTGCTGTTGCTCCGCATCGGCCTCGAGAAGTCTGGATTACCTACCCTATCATTGCCTTCTGCACGCTGCGGCCGTCCCCCCTGGCCAGTCACCAACCGTCCTCGATCCGCTTACGGTGCCGTGACTTCACCTTTGTCTGTTTCTATTTCATCGATGATCGCAAGGCTCGAGATGTCTACGAAAGCATCAAGGCGTGGACTTGCAAGGTGGGCAAGATAGAAAAACTGTACGCATTCACCTATCATCCACAAGGCCCGGAACGCGATGTGGTTCCCTCTGGATGGGCGGTCTATGACCCTATGCGCGAGTGGAGGCGGCAAGGCATTGGAGACGAGAAGAGGAGGCTTAACTGGAGGATATCGACTATCAACAAGGACTATCAATTTAGCCCGACCTACCCTGCCCTCCTTGCGGTGCCCGCTAGCATATCGGACAACACACTTAATTATGCTGGGAGATACAGGTCGAGAGCACGCATACCGGTCTTGAGCTACTTACACCCGGTCAATAACTGTAGCATTACTCGATGCTCGCAACCAATGGTTGGAGTGAGGCAAAACAGAAGCATACAAGACCAAAAGTTAATGGCTGCCATTTTTTCCACCACCAGGAATGAGAAGCCACTATCCGGATTGGCCTCGCCCGTTCCCGAACGCGACGACTCCCCTTCCACTAAAGATGGAAACGCTGCGAACCAAGCAGTAGATCTACAGCAAACTGATGCCGAAGCCATTGAGGATGCTATGATCGCAAAACTACGTGGTGATGACGAGGAGGAGGGAGAAGGTGGAGATGAATCAGACCAAAAGGCACCCATCGTTTACGGTGCTCAACAGCGGAACATGATTGTTGACGCCAGGCCGACGATCAATGCGATTGCCATGCAAGCTGCTGGTATGGGCTCGGAAAACATGGACGATTACAAATTCGCAACCAAGGTCTACTTGGGGATTGACAATATCCACGTCATGCGTGACAGCCTGAACAAAGTGATAGAAACATTGAAAGACTCTGATTTGACACCTATCGGACCCAGCCGGGAACAGTTGCAGAAGAGCAATTGGCTCAAGCACATTGCCAACATGATGGATGGTGTTGCTTTGATTGCAAGGCAAGTAGCCCTGCAGCATAGCCATGTTGCGATACATTGCAGCGACGGGTGGGATCGCACAAGTCAGCTCTCTGCACTTAGTCAACTTTGTCTTGATCCATACTACAGGACATTCGAAGGCTTCATGGTACTTGTAGAGAAGGATTGGCTAAGCTTTGGTCATCAATTCAGGCATCGATCTGGTTTCTTGAGCTCGGAGAAATGGTTCCACGTCGAAAATGAAAGGATCAGCGGACGCAACGAAGATCAGGATGGGGAACGAAGACCCGGTGGAGATGCTCTTTCTGGTGCCCAGAAGACCTTTGAGAATGCATTTCTAAGCGCAAAAGGCTTCTTTACCAAGCAGGGTAACGATTCTAAAGAGTCAATCAATGTCGATTCCGAGGCTGAAGCTGGCAATGAAGGAGATTCAACCAACAATAGACGTGTCATACCGAGGAAACCCGACCACGACGGCAAGAACACCACCAAAATAAAGGAGACCGCCCCTATCTTCCACCAGTTTCTTGATGCTACATATCAGCTCATGTATCAACACCCCACCAGATTTGAGTTCAATGAAAGGTTTCTCAAACGACTGCTCTATCAACTCTATTCCTGTCAATACGGGACTTTCCTCTTCGACAACGAGAAACAGCGTAGAGAAGCCTGCATCTCAGAGAAAACAACATCCGTGTGGAATTATTTCTTATCAAGACGACAAGAATTCGTGAATGCAAACTTTGATCCTGAAATTGACGATAATGTTCGAGGGAAGGAGCGCCTGATCTTTCCCAGGCCTCGAGAAGTCCGTTGGTGGGCTCTTGGTTTTGGAAGAAGTGACGAGGAAATGAATGGTCCTCATAGACCACTACAACAGTACTCAGAGACCAACGGGGAGGATTCAGAGCTCTCGAGTACTCACGACAGTACGAACTATCCGCAGAGCATATCCGTTAGCAGAGCTAGAACTCCTGTTGTGACAGGCGTGGAGACTAGCACCGCTGCAATAGGCGTTGGTTCCCCACCAGAGATAAGACATGCTCCTAGTAAGACGGCGATAGAAGCTACGCCAGACGGGAAGACAGCAGAAGTGCCTTCTCTGATGGCCACAAAAGCCACTGGTGTTGCCCCAAACCCGGGGCACGATGCGGCTGAGCTTCCGGAGTTGACGGTGCAGGAACCAGAGTCGGCTCCAAAGCAGCAAGCCGTGCATGAGGGTGTAGCTGAGGAGCTTTCGGACGGGTTGGACCCTCTTGGCATTGGCGAGGTAGTAGATCGTGTTCCTACAACCAAGAAAGCGGCGCTTGAAAGACGGAAAGAACAACTTGAAGCTCTTATGCAGTAGCGTATATGTTTTAGGGCCGCGAGGTTGCCTCAGAGCGCCAACTATCCGCCTTTGGGAAGCTGCAACGGTTTTCAGCTTGTATTAGTTTCTACGGCAATTGCACTAGGGCTTGACATTCAACTTGCTCTACTCATCCCACAGCTTTACCCAATATCTTCAAAGCCATCAGCTCCTGAACCCAGCTGTACACTGGTATCCCCACCATCCTCTTTTATCGGAATCATGTATTATTTTGCATTTTGCATTGCGGCCGCAACTCTAGTTTCCAGTGCCGAAATCCAGCAGGATTTCACAGAGGGATTTGAGCTTGCTGGGCGCTCTGGTGTACCTGCTATGCATGCAGCTCTTCTCCCGAACGGCAAAGTCGTGTTCCTCGACAAGCTCGAAAACTATACCGAAGCCAAACTCGCCAACGGCCGATACGCTTATTCAACTATGTATAATCCACAGAACCACGGGTTGCAGCCTCTGGATGTATCCACTAACGCTTTCTGCTGTGGAGGTTCCTTTCTCGCTGACGGTGCGTTGATGACAATGGGTGGCAATGGACCACTTGAATGGCTTGATAATTCTATTGCTGATGGATTTGATGCGTTGCGGTACCTGAATACTGGCGGTCGAAAGACTGGTTGGGTTGAATACCCGGATGTGAAGATGAACTCAAAGAGGTGGTACCCTTCGGTGCAAACGCTATCTGATGGAAGAATCTTTATCGCTTCTGGCAGTTTGAATGGGCTCGACATCCGAAACCCAGAGAACAACAACCCGACATACGAACTGCTAAACCAGCAAGGCACGTCTATGGGCAATTCCATACCTATGGACATTCTGGTGAAGAACCAACCATACTAGATGTATCCCTTTCTCCACCTCCTGAAAGATGGAACTCTTTTCGTCTTCACCTCGAAATCTTCGCAGACATTTGACGCAGCCAACAACCGAATCATACGAGAACTGCCCGATCTTCTGGGAATGGAAAGAACATATCCAAACACGGGTGGCAGTGTCATGCTCCCGTTGACGAAGAAAAATAACTATGAGGCAGCAATTATGATTTGTGGTGGCGGTGGATACGATGACCCACAGAGTCCGACCGATGTTACGTGTGGGACAATATCACCAATGTCGTCGAAACCAAGCTGGAAGATCACCACGATGCCTGGTGGGGGTCGTGTGATGGTAGAGGGTGTCAACTTGCTTGATGGCACCATTCTGTGGTTGAATGGTGCTCACCGTGGATGTCAAGGCTTCGGCACTGCCAGCGACCCTGCGCTCCAAGCCCTCATCTACGCTCCATCGACCGGCACTTGGCACCCAGCTGGAAAGAGCAGTATACCACGGCTTTATCATTCAGTGGCATTGATGTTGCTCGACGGGACCATACTGGTTGCTGGCAGTAATCCAAATGAAATGCCTCTCGTGGAAGATGACCTCGTTGCCAACGACCCCAAAAGAGCATATCCAACCGAGTTCAGAGTTGAAAGATACACACCTCCATACCTAAGGGGCGACCGGGTAAACTCCAGGCCCACTGCCGTCAAAGTTCAGAAGAGAACGTTCATCCCTGGACGAACTAGATCATCGATTCGATTTACGTCTGTTCGCAAGCCAAAGGAGATCAAAGCGATGCTATACCACGGAGGCTTTGTTACACATAGCCTTCACATGGGCCAAGTACTGCTGGAAATGGAGCTGCTAAGTTTTAAGCACGTCGGCAATGATCTGTACGAGATCACTGTCAGAGTTCCTAAAATTAAGTTGGCACCAGGCCCTTATGTTATCTACATTGTTGTCAATGGTGTCCCAGCAGTTGGTCAATTCGTGAGTCTACAGAGTGTGTAAGCTGGCCACCTTTGTCAGCCATCAGAGATCACAAACATGCCCGTGCATCAATTCAGGATGCAAGGGTGGAACAACTAGTGTCGTGCCGAAACTTCATTCGCGAATGCCACATCAGTGTCAGAGATTGCCTACTTGTTGTCCAGGTCGATCAGATGACGTGTATGTGGATGGTGTTGTTATGGTCTTTGCTGCGCTATGAGTTGCATCGTCTTGGTCATGCTTCAGTTGCTCAACTGAGCCTGAGTACTGGGACCTCCTGCGATGTTGGCGAGCTCTCGTTGGAAAGGTGTTGGAAGCTTTGTATCACATTCTTAGATTTTACCAGATACAAATTATTCGTAACTATCGATAGAAATGCACTCGGTTTCTGGGCATCAATTATTGCTCACGCTTCATTCAAGCGTCATCTCATACGTGTGCATGTATTCTTGCCAAGTGGTTCATTCCTGTTCTTTTAATATCTTCCACAACTACGCATCATCCGTCCTGGTCCGGTGGCGAACATGCTACGGCTTCTGTCTGTTCATATTGGTCCCGCTGAGTTTCATGCCTAGTCTCACAACACACCACTTGGATCAAGCTTTCACAATGTTTACAAGCTCTTTCGCGCGGATTTGCTTCTTGAGGACGTTTAAACACTTGTGGGACATATTGCTGCTAAAGCCAACGAATCAGCCTTACACCGAACCAGTACGGGGTGCCGTGGGGTGCGTCCCAAGCGCGCCAAGCTCAATCCAATTTAGTACGGCTGCGCAGAGAAACCCACCTTACATTTAGATCTATCAAACTGTCCTCTACGCTTCGAAGATTTGTGGTAGAGGAGACGTGTTGGAATATCCTTAGTCAACCACTCCTTTTGACATGACATGTCAAATCCTCGAGAGTTGTATATTTCAACATCAACTCGACAATAACTCGTCTTTGTCGAAATGTTTTCTGATCTCAAGTCCGCGCTGGGCAACCCACGCCAGTCGCTCCAGCAAGTTCTGAACTTTGCCCTTGTCCTCAGCACGGCGTTCATGCTATGGAAGTCACTCAGCGTTATTTCGAACTCTCCGTCCCCCATCGTGGTTGTCCTCTCTGGTTCCATGGAACCAGCCTTCCAACGTGGAGATCTCTTGTTCCTGTGGAATAGAGACGTTGGCGCGGAGGTCGGCGAAATAGTGGTTTACAATGTGAAGGGGAAGGATATTCCGATTGTTCACAGAGTGGTACGGAAACATGTCACAGTGCCGATCTCTGGAGCCGAGGTCGATACCAAGTAAGCACCAGAAGGACAAAATGTACCGAAAATGCCCGGGGCCACTAACATGAATGTGCTGCAGAGGAACGAGCGCTCCTTCGAGCCCTAAACTGCTCACCAAAGGTGACAATAACGTTGCAGATGATACAGAGCTATACGCAAGAGGCCAGAGTTATCTGGACAGGAAAGACGATATCATTGGAAGTGTGCGCGGCTACGTCCCCGCTGTAGGATATGTTACCATAATGCTCAGTGAACATCCTTGGATGAAGACGGTCATGCTGGGGCTGATGGGGCTGATGGTTATCTTGCAGAGGGAACAATAAAAACACACAAGGCTGGACCTCATTTTGCGGTGGACGAATTTGCAATGGTTCACCCTGGTTGAGATATCAGTCGTCTCGGGAATTCTGCCGGGTTCCGCGGGACGAATGGAGAGCCATATTAGAGAACTTTAGAGAACTTCCTCGCGCACTACACCATTAACGAACGTCAGACCTCACGAAGTCGAGACCGGCTTTGCCGGTTCTTTCGGGAACAATACCGCGATTTATAATCTTGCACAGCCATCATGTCAGGCTTTGTCAGCAGATGTTAAATCACCTGTTGAATTAGATGTTGGACAAATCGTGTTGGATTATGCGCCGAAAGAAAGATATCGATCATACACGCCATCCTCGGTGCAGATAGCGTTTACCAGAAGGCTTGGCTCTTCGTGGCCCAAATGAATCAAGCTTAGAGCAAGCAACTCGAAGCCCCACCAGCACGTACAGAGCATCTCACCCAATCGTCGTTTTTGACCCGGCTGTAACTTGTCTCAGGCAGCAACTTGCAATGGACCTAGTCCGCAAAGAAAAGCTGTGTCGAGAAGACGATGGAGCCGTGGCTTTCACTCATTCAATCAATTGACCGTTGAGGCCACATACAGATCTAGGCGTCAATGCCAGCAAGACAGATACCAGAGTGTCTCACCACCTGTTAACAAATTGTGGACTTGGCATGCAGATTATGTGGCGGAGGTCTGCATTTTCGACTTTTGGATCTGCGACAGGGATCGCTCGCTCCGCGCCAATATATACACAAGTTTGAAGGATCCGATCTCGATGATTAATATGCTTAAGTAAATGCATGAAGCGGACACCAAACCGCAACCCGGTGCAGCTCGTCTCCGCAAACTTCAAGTCCAGCCAGTGGCAGAGCTGCCTGTCCGCATGAACAACGGGGCGTTCGACGGCAAAACCGAAAGGTTGACACTGATTGCCATAGCACAGTCAAATATCAAGACGGAGGACTCCACTACTCTTTCTTTGACGGCAGGTAATAACAGCCCGGCGTCTGAAAGGCAATGAGAAGCGAGATCGATGCTGCCTGGAACATCATGAGTGCATTGTTTCTGCAAGTCGTCGTCGCTTGATTTCGCCCACCAAAAAGCGAAGAGTGATCGAGTTCTCGTGCTGCTAAATGGCATCGAGATGTACAGAGCACTACATCTGGACCAATCCTATCTTCTGAAGCGTGGCACCCAGCAGATAACCAACAGATAGGCGTCGTGTCAAGGCGTCGACCTCGGTTTCAAACCTGGGCAAGAAATCATTTCGGTTGTGCATTTTTTGCGCCAGAAAATCGAGCCTCGTTGCTATCCGAACAGACCCCCTTCTGGCTTAAGGGCTTTGAAGGGCGCCACTCTTAAAATTTCAAGAAATTGCGTTGGCGAACCGTGACGAACCTACCTTTTTGGGATTACATAACTAATCATCGGGTGTGATTACTTTTCAGTCAGTGAGCGGGTGCCTATTCATACCTGGTGGGGAAATTTCTGCTGGAGATCTATCCCATGCAGAACCAAAAGACCCTTACGCACGAGAACATAAATTTAGAATTAATGACCCTAGCAGGCCTGGATAACCTCTGGAAACAAAGACCGGCTTGTTTTAGATTCTGCTTAGCACGTGGTTTCGTTACAGCGATCGCGACTAAAGCGGAACTAAACAGTGTCAGGACATACAGTTGCCGCAGGGTTGCTGGAGTGTGAATGCTAAATTCCGGAGAAATGGAGGATCTCCACGGCTCCTTACCCGGTGACATGTAAGGAACTCTCAGTGTTATGCGCAAGGATCCGCCTTCCAAATACAGCGTAGTAGTAATAGCTATGTCGTGCTATGTCGAATCGTCTTCTGTCAAGCCAAAACCTAATATCACTCATTGACAATTACAATAAATGTTGCCAAAAGACCTGACCATTGCCCCCTAGATACAAACCATCGTCTCCAGCTCGTAAGGCTGTTTCTCTGTACAAAATTGTCACAGATCCAATTACCTTCCCTCGTTATGACCCAGATCCGCTCATCGTGTACCTCCCTCGCAAGTCCAAGCATTGAATGACGTAGATCGCATGGTGCTATATAATTAGCAGGGGGTCAGCCAGCCGAATTGAGAAACTGCCAAGCTGGTATAAGCAAGACACGCTTTGAGTGGAAGCGGATCGACCCGCGCTCGCATTGCTTAGTACATGATTGAGACCTCCACGACCGGGGAAGTCTGAGCAAAGCTCACCTGCCGGTTGGCTCGATATGTATATGCGCCGGGGTGTTTGTCCTTGTCCCTGATCGAGAATCTTGAAGGGTAGTAGATAGGGTACGATCAGCTCGCTATACACCTGATATTTCCCCCCAAGATCTTTGAGGTATACTAATAAATTCATGGAGTCTGAAAGTGGATAGTCTCAAAAAGCCAAATGAACAGCATGTGTGTATTTTTAGGAAGGAGTGCTTGTTTTTAGCCAAATTAACGGCCCGAAAAGCCCTGACCTACATGGGCTTCTTACCACACCCGATTTGGGGATGCCACATGCTCCGTACGACTCTGATCGGCGAACGATTGAAAATTGAGTAGTTACTCAGGCTTCCTAGTAAAACGAACCTACAAGGGTATGGTCCATAAGGATGGGGGAGCGCTTTTCCCCCAAAACATCGAAGCACGGGAAGTCGAGCCGCCATGAGCCATTCGAGCTTTTCCTCCCTTGCCCTTGCCCTTGCCCTTTTTCCCAGTCCTGATCCGTTGATAGCCAAACGTAGATCTGAAAAGATTATTAATCCCCATCCCACAACACATTTCATTATGGATGGTTATGCACGTTATGCTTCTTGGCAACACAACCTCGCTATGCCAGTTTAGGCAGGAACGGACTGAGCTCTGATTGGTCCCGCAAAAAAGGCAAGTTCCAAATCCCCGGGTGTTGCTGAGTCAGGTACATGCCCCCCGCCCTGGCCGAGGTTCCTGCTGATTCGTAAGCACCTAGAGTAGTGGAATCAGACAGCCTCATAGGGCGGTTTGGTGCAGGCCGCGATCCTCCTGTATAGTACTCCGTAAAATACAATCGCGTTAGCCTTTTTCAATTGCTGTACATACGGAGTGCCCGCTCGGTGGTTCAAGGTCGAGACTAAAGATAGTATACTTCGTACTTTGTACTTCGTGCTAAGGTAGTAGGTACGATGGGGCATATTCCTGTTTCGAGGACTTTGTCTACATGCTACTTTTAAGTCTTTTGCTCGAGAGGAAGTAGGATAGAATAGCGAAAGGTAGAAAGATACAAGCTTTGTTGGGTGCCTGCTTGTATGTAATTGTAAACTGAAGTAAAAGAACGCTGGAACTTCCCAGCCTATGAAGAGGAGTTCGTTTTCGCATTCTTGGCCCTGATCTGGGGCACAATGTTACGGTTTGGGACCAGCGCCCGCTATGATTTCTGCTGGTGGCTAATCCGCTAATTACCCAATTGGTCCAAGGCTCATGAAGAAGGTCCTTAAAGTATGATAAGTTTTCCGTTCAATGCGGGCAGTACGTGCGTTATTCCTGTGATCCGCGATCTGCAAGCCATCCTTAGCATTTCACACGTGCCGGATTAATTGCAATCCCGTTATGCTCTTACTTCCCCTGTGCCCGTAAATCCTTTTTTTGTATACTCGCCCTCATTTCATCACGGTCTGACAAGGGAAGCTTGACAGTAAACGCTAGAATTGCTATCCTTTCATAGCACCAACACACCGCCAACATGGACTCCAATCCAAGTCAAGTTTTGCTAACTATTGACACGATGTGGAATCTAGAGGACTGTACGGCGACTGATCTGAACAACTTGGAGTCCGCTTTGGGCGCAACTCAGCAGTACCCCTTGAATCAAACGACTTCGGGGGGCACCTCAGAGGATAGTATCTTAAACTTATCGTTTGATGGAGAGGCCTTCGCAGATACTAGTCCACCTTCTCGATATGTTTCCATGGATTGTGACCGACCCGAGGGGTTCCTATTCCCGCTGGAGAAGTGCAGAAGCTTAACGGAAGAAGTCAAGGAAAACGCTAAAGAGGTGAGTAACACTGGGATATGTCGCGCACCACGAGCGCCAGCGAGAGCTTTGGCTGCGTTTCAATCTATGTTCCGTAGATCCCGATGTTCCACTGACTAATCCTCAACAGCGCCGAAGGGCTCAAAATCGCTTCGCTCAGCGCGCGTACCGCCAACGCAAAGAGCAAGCGATTAAAGACCAGGAAAAAGAAATCGAAGCGCTCAAACTGCAGCTTGCAAAAGAGAAGAAGCTCAATCAGGCCTTGGCGAAAGTCATCGAGTTCCTCAAAGAGAGACTCAAGACGAAACAGCGGCAGGATGGAGAGACCGTAACATAGCGACCAGGACTCTCGTTGCCCGACTCAAACATTCTGCCTACCTTGTTCGTGCACTCGTCAGCCGCTTGAGCTCAGACACGGCAAACCAGCCAAACCAAATTTGGCGGACCGAGCGGACCGAGCTCGTCTTCCCATCTCTCGAGGGTCCGTCGTGCGAACCCTGCCGTGAGTCGAGCAACAACTTTGATGATAAATCTAGTGCTCGATATATACGACCTCGGCCGGTCAAGGAAGAGTTACTGGGCACCGAGTCTAGACCTAGGATCTTGGCATTATTTTTGCTACTTAGAGCGCCATTCAACTCGACCAGATCGTGAAGAATAAAGCCTTCTGCAAGCCTGACACCTGAATCTGTGCTGACAAAGGTGAAATTTAATACAGTTCCCATGGCAGGACACGCCTCCCTGCACGTCGGCGGCGCTAGATCGACAGTACACAATCGAATTGCCTTTGCAGTTTCTGTATCTATAGACCTCCAGTCTGGCTACATTTCGCCTGCCACGAAATGAATGAATGGACTATCAAGTTGAAGCGGATTGCGCATCAGCTACGTTAATCACCTGCCAAAGGCTGTCAACGTCTGCAGATCCGCTGCAGTTTGCCACGACACCAAATTTGAAGTCGGCTGACGATGTTAATGACATCAGATCTCCGGGGGTGCTTCTGCCACTCTCGCTACGCAAATCAAGCTTTCTTCCAAGTGTTCGGTGGTAGGTGTTGATGAATGAGGCAATACTGTTGCAATCCGAGACTGGCGATGTTCTATCCATTGCCACCATGGTGTCTTCAGCGTGTGTGGCTAAGGATTGAGGAAGCGAGCTTGTAACTGTTTGGTGCTCAACGTGTCGTTTCAACGGAGGTGCCTGTAACATCGACACGCTCTGTAGTTGAGCTGAATGCGTATTTTCTTGGGCAAGCGAGATGCCAACAGAATCAACAATGGCTGGTAGTTGAGCTGTCCAGTGGTATGCTTTCTGTCTGTAGGAAATGGAGGTATAGAATCGTTCCAGAAACACTTCGGCAAAGACAGCGCATCGACTACGTTCATCCAACCGACAAAGCATTCGGAGGCCACGTTTGAAGAATTTTGCAGCGTCTAAAAACCACACCGGAGACGCATTATCACCAGTTCGATCAAATTGTGGAAGCAATGGATCACATCTTACCACGTCAACGACCATGAAAGCAAGAGCCACTAGGGTTTGCGTCGTGGTTAGACGGAACTGTAAGGAGCAAGGATCATCGTCATATGGCCGTATGAGATGAATGCGCTCGTCGTCTTCAACCAAGGGTCGTTGCCATTGAGCAAGCAAATATCCGCTCAAAACTTGTGAAATTCGCTGATGATACTGTTCTTTGCAACTGGTATGGCCAACAAAGATATCATCCAGTTCCCGATGCAGCCGCTCAATGGCGGACTCACACCAGCCGAGGAGATTCTGGAGAATTCTCGTTTCATGTTCTTGCATGAGGAGAGCATGCTCAAACCTGTATAGCAAGCCTTGCAGATCGACAGACGCCTGAGTCATGGGCAGCTTGCCAGTCGATGCATTGAGCAAGTAGAAATATGATGTGGCTCTAGCTTTGACAACATCTCCGCTTTCTATGTCGCAAGTAAAATCTGACGAGATCATGTTTAAGGATGCTGATTGGAGACAGTCAAGTATTAGTGGGCTGAGATTGTCGATTTCAGCGGACGTCCCTACTTCACATAACACAGAATGCATGATGTTGCGCTGATGATCAGTGACTGCTGAGCATGCACATTGCAGAATCGTCGTGATCAGTCTTTCATCACATATCGAATAATGTCGCCGCTGGTACAAGTAGACTGCCCGGTAGATCGAGAAAGCTTGTTGGAAGGCAGAAAGGCTAAGGTAATAGTTGGCAGCTCGTAAAATTCTTTCGCACTGAGTATTATCTTCCGGGACAGGCCAGTGCGAATCAACCGAGTTTGCCAGAAGTCCACCGCCAATGTATTCTGGTGGTAAAGATCGATCCTGGCTTAAAGCATCAGCGGGATTTGAGGGATGAATTCGGTAATCATCACTCCATTCTTTAACAAAGCCCGAATCTGCTGCCAAATGAAACGCTAGAGAGACCAAAGGTCGGAAATTCGGTCGTGATATAGTTGCAGAGTGAACGTCTTCATCTGAGGGTTGCGAACAGACACTCTCTTTGGCATAAACCTTCAGGTTCCATTCCTTACACTTTGCCTGAAGCTGCCCAAGAGTAGGAGTAAAATTGTATTCGTCGCGCAGTCGTTTGAGCATCACCTTCCTTGGGGTTCTTGCTGCATGAAGATGGGTGATGATGCTTCGGTGCTTTTCCCAGTCCTCATGTCTAATACGAGGCGCATATGCTTGACCTTTTGGATCGTACGCATTAACTTTAAATGACATCTTCAGCACCGAGGCGATCGGAGTCGGACGCTTCACCAGCGCCAGGCCCTCTTGGATTTGTCTGCCGAATGCAGTGGGAGACTCGCTTCCCGCGTCGGGTCCGAAGACGCCGTTGATAGCTGCTAAAACCTTTATTCAGTGTCTCGGTCACATTTGACGATTGATGCATGGGATTTTCGTTATAATATAGACTGATTGATGGGAGGAACAGATGTCGCATCGTTCCACGAAAAACAGATTTTCATAAGCGAGAAGCTCGGCCTATATTACTAGCAGCCTTACGAACCCTGGTCAGAAACTGACAATCCCGTTTGTGGAATAACGCGAAAGCGCAAACCTTTGGAAAGCTTTGGAGATACGCGGGGAACTTACCCGCGACCCGCCGTGCCTCATTATTACTAGTCTTACTAATGCTGAGCGCCTTTCCGCTCAATCATGCTGTGGGCCTAGTCCAGCTCCATTCATACTGTCCAGTATTGCCGCAGTCCAATGAGCAATACGGTCCGTTCCCTCCCCGTTGATTGCGCTTACCGGAATCACAGCGACGCGAGATCGCCATGCATTTTTCTGACCCGAGGGATGTAGGATATTGCCAGCTTCGATATCAGCGACGTAATTGCGCAAATCTCGGAAAGCGACCTCGGTGTTGCTAATATCAGCCTTGGTCGCTATGACGAACCAGGGTTTTGCACTTATTGGCGGCAATCTGACTGGCTCAAGATGTTTGCCAGGATCTGGAAATAGGAGCATCTGCTGTGTTTCTTCAACTGGCAGCATGCTTTCGGCCTGCGGTGTCGAATGTCCAAAAGCCGACCAGTCTACAGATCTTGATTGTGTCTGTTCATTCAATTTGTGGTCGCGTTGGTGTTCGTATTCGCCCACTTCTTTCCACAAGCTTCGAAGAGTTGCCACAGGATCTTTATTTGACAAGTCTACCACAAAGGCGAGTATTCTTGCTCTTTCGACATGACGAAGGAAGCCAAGGCCAAGACCTTTGTCAAGGTGGGCATCTTCCACAAGACCAGGAATATCTGCGACTGTAAAGTGGGTTCGAGGTGCTTGGCCGTGAATGACCGATCTCACTGATGGACGACCTTCATTGTTATCCAGGATGACTGTGCCGATGGAGGGTTCAAGTGTCGTAAAAGCCCAGTCACCAACTCGTGTTCGACTGTTGCTGATCGCTCTCAGGAGAGTACTCTTCCCAGCGTTTGGCAGCCCAACGAGGCCAACATCTGCAAGCAATTTCAACTCTAGCTCGAACTTCAAGCGGACGCCTAACTCTCCTTTGGTTGCATATTTTGGCTTGGTCAGATCCTTGGTAATAAAATGAGGATTGCCGAGACCTCCCATGGCCCCTGCTGCGAGTAGCATAGGCTTGTCCATTGGTTGATCCAGGTCTAGACGGATCGGTGAAGGTGGTTGTAATGCACTCAATGAACTCCTTCGAGGTTTTGGAGGTTTGGGCAACTTAGTTTGTACTTCCTGTGCTTCTTGACCAATCGCTCCTGGATACAGAATCCATGGGTCGCTGCGAGGACCAAGGTTTTCCAGAACCGTATCTGAAGCCTGGTCTGCGCCGGTTGACTGAAGATTTTGTACCCTCTGTTCCTCTTCTGCTACTGGATCACTTCGCCACACCTCGCGAACCACCGTGCCAACGGGCACTTGTATGCAGATATCTTCTCCTTTACGGCCGCCTTGGCCCTTTCCTTGTCCACTCACGCCCCTTCCAGCTTTTATCGTGCCTCGTCTCGCCAATTTGTGCAGACTTGTGTGTTCTGGCAGTGCTTGTATCCAGACATTACCTCCACTGCCACCATCCCCACCATTCGGGGGGCCATCTGATATTACGGCGTCTCGATGGAAGGAAACACAGCCATTGCCGCCACTGCCAGCGTGCACTGTCAAGGTACACTTATCAACAAAGATATTCCGAGCGAAATCATCAGGCAAGGGATCAAGTCGCCGCTTTCGTGCCTCGGTCTTTGAAGGCTCAGGGGCTACAGTTTCATGCGCCAGTGCTCGGCGACTAGCATTCTGCTCCGCTAGAGAGGGCCGTTGCTTGCTTACTGCCTGAGAGAACGATCGTCGAGCTGTGAGTTTAGTTGTGCTCTGTACGGGGCATCGGATACTTATTCTCGGAGCAGCAGTTCGGAACAAACATGGATACAAGAACGGCAACAGAATCTTGCTTTCAATCGTTGACATCTCAATTGTAGCGTCTGCTGAACTCGCTGGATCCGGTGAGCACTTGCCATTTGACTAAGGATCGCGACTGCCAAAAATCCCCAATTCACGCGTTTCCCTAGCTCGGGGTGCTCGGGCAATCTTCAACCGAGGCGTAACTCCGTACTCGTACTCCCGACTCCACGATGATGAGCAAACATTTATTACTCATGCGATACTCTAGAAATTCATCTTCCAAACACTTGATAGACAAAGGCCTTTCCTCATTTTGAAGGCATCACAATTCAACGTCTACAAGTCTAGCACGCCTAACTACAGGTCGTTCGCTTGACAATGTTCACCGGACTGGTGGAAACCATTGGCAGTGAGTCCGTTATAACCTGTCTTTGGCCTGCTACCAAGTCTCGAATAGTCTGACGTCTCGAATCACAGCCGTCACCGAACTAAACTCTCTCGATGCCACCGCCTCCGGCGGTAGCGGAACATCGCTGACCATATCCTCCTGTGCTTCTATCGTCTCCGATGCCCAACTGGGAGACTCGATCTCGGTAAATGGCACTTGCCTCACCATAACGGAGTTCAACAATAAAGGGGATGAGTCAACATGGTACTTCAAAATTGGAGTTGCGCCCGAAACACTGCGACGCACGAATCTGGGGTCGTTGCAGCAAGGCTCCGAGGTCAATCTTGAAAGGGCAGTAAGTGCGTCAACACGCATGGGGGGGCATTTTGTGCAAGGCCATGTCGACACCATCGCGACGATTGAGAAGGTGACGCCAGACGGTAACGCCTTGACCTTTAGGTTGAAACCGAGGCAGCATGAGGGCTCAGATTCTGTCCTAAGGTATATTGTAGAGAAAGGTTATGTGACTCTCGATGGAGCGAGCTTAACTGTCACGAAAGTCAACGACGAGGAAGGATGGTTCGAGATCATGCTGATTGCTTATACTCAGGAACGTATCGTGACGGCGCGGAAGAGGGAAGGAGAAGACGTCAACGTGGAAGTTGATCAGGTAGGCAAATACGTTGAGAAAAGTGTGGTAGGCTATTTTGAGGATAGGCAGACCGGCACTCCTGCGATTCTGGAGAAAATTGTAGGCAGAATGGTGGAAGAGAAGCTTAAGGCTCCACCAAAATGAGGGGTGATGAAATCCCCATAAAGACGCTGGCCCAGTTTAACAAACATGACATTCAATAGGAACCGCGCTCTAATGCATAATATCGAGGTAGTCTAATTGACTAGCTTCGGCCCGTGTTCTGCAGAAAGCACCAAGTGATCTTATTAAGACAAAATCAGGTCGCACAGGTATGTGCCTACAGCAGAATTCGAACGTGCGCAGCAGCAGGAGATATGATCTAGATGGTATCATCGTCCACGATTTCCTCAGCTTCGCCCGTCACGGCTTCGCCGGCACCAAAGTAGATATCAGGATCGTCTTCGAGTTCTTCGTCGTCGTCGTCATCTTCTTCATCGTCCTCGACTTCATCATCGTCCGCTTCACTGCCTCCTCGGTCATCTTGGATGGGCACAGGTTGCCGGGACCGACTCGGCTGCGGTGTGCCTGGTGCGCCTGAGCCGTAGCCGGCAGGAGTATGAGTCGATGAGAGAGGTGATTCGCTGCCATTCCCTTGCGCAACAGGCGAGGCTATCAGTCCTCGAGATATCCGCCCTGGAGGGTTTTCCAAACTCGGTTGATCTTGTGTCGCTGCTGGCATTGGCAATTGAGTATCGCCGGCGTCATCGCCAGTATCATCCTGCTGTTCTACTTGCGTCTGAGAGCGGAATCTCGATCGTGAGGGTTGTGTGCGACTATCTTCTCCTTCGTCTTCATTGCTAGGTCTGCCGGTGGCAATGCGGCTCAGCGTGACTTTGGCACGCCGCTTATTGGACGTGGCGGCATTCTTGCTCAATGAAGGCCTGAAGAAACGGGTCGGATCCGGACTTTCGCTGCGGCTCTCGCTCGAATCCTCGAATCCTGGAAGCACATAGGCTTGACTCAATTTGTTATAATCGACTCGTCGGGAGAATGTGCCTCGCTGCTGCATCATTACTTGCACCGAGTCTCGAGCTCCTTGACTGATGCGACGCCGTTCCTGATGTTCATCCTCTTCATCCGTTGCTGACGTCTCCCTTTCTGCGCCTGTTTCATGCTCGCCTTGAACTCGTTTTTTGTTTCGTGCTTCTTCTAGGTACGAGACGTCTCCTGCGCGTCCGGCTCTTTGCATACCGTCTTTTCGACGAAGTTTCTTCATTCTTTCCTTGTCGGGATCGATTCCTTTTTCACGCAGTTCCTTGTCCTTCAGTTCTCTTTTGATCTTTTTGGCGTGTTCAGTTCGCAGCCAGTCAGCATTTTCGGTCACCCAAATTGTCTCTTTGATGACTCGTTCGGATTCTGTAAGTACGCAATTTGCAATGTCGGGATCATCCTCAAATTCGTCTTCACCGAGCGTCTCTTCCATCGGCACCGTCGCTGTGTTGCCAATATTGCTATCTACGGTAGGTCCTGTTCCGTCGCTGTTTCGAGGCGCGGGATAAATATCAAGAACTCCCGGGCCAGGCTCAGGTAGCTCGAGAGATGCTTCGCTTTGCACGATGGTTCCTGTAGGATCCAGTGATGCATTCCTTCGGAGTTGGTCTTGAATGTCTTCAGTAAGTTCATTCTCCTCTTCCAGCTCCGCTTCCGTTGGTGGAGGTGGTCTCCAGTTCTTCGCACCTTTTGGTTTCCCTACCTTTCGTTTTGGCAATACTTCGGGCTGCGGAGTTCGACTGGACCTCACAGGAAGCTCAGGTACAGCAAACCCATCCGCATCAAGTCTTGGTCGCTTTGCTTGCGGTTGATCCTCGGCTTCGCCATTTGCAGAATCTTCACCGTCGTCGTCGTCGTCGTCGTCGTCGTCGTGATCTGTCTCCGTTGGGGCTTCTTCGTCGTTCTCGATCTCGGCAGCTGTTTCGGGGGCCTTGCCTTTCTTTCGTCTCCGTTTCCTCTTTTTGGCAGCCTGTTTCTCTTGCCAGTCTGGCTGTTTCCTGTAGTAGGAAGGTGGCATTTGCTGATCGTCCACAGGCACTGCCTTAGGATCAATAGACCGAAAATCTTGAACAGAGAGACTACTTCTCTTTGTCTCTTTGAACTCTTCTATCCTTTTGCTTAAAGTCATCTCAGTCACCTTAGCGACCAGGACCACCTCTCGAAGAGTTCGTCGGAAGTTGTTCATGCGAGCAGCAATAATGACGGCGGCTCCAGCAATACCCGCAGGTCGACGACCGGTAGTCATCCAATCTCTGTCCATGCACTTGGCAACCTTCACCGCGTCTTTTTTAACTGCCATACTCACATCTCCAAAGTCGAGTCTGTCGCAGAATCGTTCTATCAAATCCTCCGGATCCACCAAAGCTAAGCTGTCATGATGGGAGGACATGGCCATTTGCTTCCTAGTTATCTCGGCTTTCTCTAGGTCCGATGCACCGTGCTTTTGTTGCTCATATTTTGTCCAGTCTTGGCGAAGGTTAAGCGTGAGATAAAGCATTGACTGAAGCTCTTTGGCCATCTTCCCCAAATCAAAGACATTAAGTGGAGGCTGACAAGCCTCAGCAAAATCAATCAACATCAATGCATATTTGTTGGCGCCTCGAGCCTGTCGGACGGCTAGATACAGACTGACCACAGCAACGCTCTCCAAAGTTCTGCCACGATAAAATTGTCGCTCATAAGCTTTCTTGAAAACATATGCGGCGCGGTTGACCTCCGGCGCATTGATAGCAAGAGTTCCAGCCACAGACGTTATCTTCTGTCTCGCATTTCGCATAGCATTGTCAAAAGTTGAGGTGCCCTCTTGGCCCACATGAGAGGCCCCAGCAACGCGATTGATGAATTGTCTCTGGTGTGTTTGATCTGACCGCACTTGAGTTCCACGAGTTTGGATCTGACCAGAAATTGTCTCATCAAACTCGACCTCTGCGCGGAAATTACCATCCTGCTCGAGGACTACACCACAAGTTTGGCACACGAGGGCACCTTCCTCTCGTGCAAGAGTAGGCTGGTTGCAGTGAGAGCACTTTGGTGGGCCACCCGGCGTTGCTGATCGAGATCGCGATCCGGACGATGCGATGGACGGAGCAGGGGAAGCCCGAGGAGGACGCACTGCGCCCACCCGTCTCACATACCTTGGGGGAGCGGCGACAGAAGTCATCACGCAGGTTATACAGATTGAGGGTTAGCCATACTCAAGTTAATGGTAGTAATCAAGCCGAGCTGTGACACGCAAGTTATGTGCTAATGCAGGGTTTTCAGGCAACTGGCGCCAGGCGTTCGAAATTTGCTGACCCTGCCTGACGAATTCGTTCGTAGAGAGATGGATGTGGGAAACATTGATGACAAAAATTGAAGGTCGGAAGTGTCGCAAAGGGTGGAGAAGTCTTGATTATATTTGGTACGGATGGCTCAAATGGTGAGTGACTCATTGCGGTGACCCAAATTCCTCCGCGTCCGCCTGCCTGAGTTCGAGCTGTAGTGAATCTCTTTTGTGCTCTACTCACTGAAAACAAATGCTGAGTGCGTCAGCCAATTCTGTAGCCACTCCTTGATTAGTTATTGAGGCATCTATCTTAACTTGAAATTTTGGTAGTACTAGCAGCTTATGAAAGGCATAACAGCACGAGCAGCGTATCGGGAATTTATGCATAAGCCAATAATTATAGCTTATATATATAATTTTCGTAGACTCCAGATTCATACACCTCTACCCATCAAATCAATTTGGTGGGTCTGAAGAGGCAATCAACACTCTTATCATAGGGTTGGCTGGCTAGGCAATGTGCACGAAAGTCTTGGTCTTCTACATACTATTCATCTACTGCGCAGTATGGTATTTCGCCCAGGATGCATCGAATGACGTCTCATTAATGACGAAGGCTCGAATAAATTCCTTCTCTAGGTCATGAGCTCGTTTTCCCAGCAAGACGAGGCTGTGAAGAGGTGGACCCAGATCAACTGTACAGAGCTCTTCCAGGGTACCGCAAGCAAATCTTTGTTCTGACGATCCCACTCTCGCCGCTCCGATAGCCAGGCTATCTGAGGCGTAAACTTGTTCTTTGCGAGTTTCCTCAACCTCTAGCATCTGAGTGGCACATTGCGCAACTGTCATGTACCGTGGAGGTTGGTAGACTTTGCGACCTCGTGCCATGTCTTCGTAGCTCTGCTCTTTGACTTTGATATCAACCAGGACTAGTGTATGCAATCCGATCGAGACATTCTCTTTGATGCGATCATAGAAAGAAGAAGGTCGCCAATTGTCGGTGAAGAAGACCATACTTACCGTCTGCCCGAAGTTGTACAGCTGCAGTCCAGTACTGCCAATTGCCGAGAGTATAGAGGCGTTCGGTATGGACTGGAACGGAATTGACAACTCTCTTGCGCGCAAGACAATGTCCGTATGTGTAGTGGCCCCAAATGGATCACCTACCACTAAAAACGCAATGTCTTTGTCTTGAGCATCTTGCAGGATATCATCGCTTCCGCTTTCGACAGCTTCTCGATCGGCAACGATCACGTCACGTCCGTAGAATGATTCCTAACTTACTGTCAGAATGTCAGCACCGGATATACTCAGAACACGGCACAGGTAACCCACCAGTTTCTCTTTGTCCACAAGCAAGATGCTAGTATAGGCTTCTAGGTAAACTCTTTCAGCCCGGCGCACAATCTCGAGACCTTTGACTGTGATGTCGGCCTCATCTGCGAGTCCGAGCCCCACGAGATACAGCATGCTGCGCAATTTGGCACAAACGTAATTGTGGTTGGGTAGATCCGTGCTTCCAACAGGCAGTGAGCAATTTGCATCTCTAATAATGTTACAGATTAGGGTGAGCGGGTTTGGCTCCAGAAAGTGTTTGACGGTGATGTGATTGGCTGTTTCAATGGTCGGCGCGGCTACTTCTAAACGTCCCCCAACGGCGTGTGAAAGACAATGTCCTTTCCAATCGTTCTTTCACAAGTACATGAGCTAGTTGAGCTGTAATATTCTTCCACTCAATATGCAAAGTTGAAGGTTAATAAAGGCTTAAAAGCGGAAGGGGAGGTCAGGAAGTGAGACAAGATGGCGGCTGAAAAGAATGCCAAATATCGACAGGAAATTCAGATGGTAAGTTCTGCGTAAGATGTTCAGCGCCTTGTCACCGCATACGCCGCCTGCATATTTCCCAACGGAACGAGCTACTTTTACTCTACATGTTGCGTTGTTCAAAGACTTGAATCTGGCCACATGAGATCGATGTGAAAGTCGAGGGCGCGGGGCGGTGACGGTAACGGTGGGGGTGAAGGTGAAGGTGAAGGCAATCTTAGATCCGACCGTGGTATAATCCATCTTTGTGGTTCGACCATGTTGAATGAGGGCGAAGCAAGGGCGCTGATTCCAACCTCTGGTTCTATACCACCCGAATGCATTTGGCTATCTGTTTCTTCTCTCTGGTGCGAATCGCTGGTTTTAAGGTGTGCTTCAGTCGAAGCTACAAATTCAAGCAATGGAGCATGTCTGCATCCCTACCATGAAGACACTGACTGCCGATATTGATTATTGGCCTGGCGACACAGACCTTATCGGCCTATACAATGAGCGAAAATCTACTCGCGGGAAACAATATTGGTTACACACTGTCGAAAGAAACGAGAACCTGCGCGTGAAAGATTCCGAGACCACGGAGGTATTTATGCAACGGCTGATCAAATGGCTTCAACAGATGATGTTCGTCAGCGGAGAGACAGCCGAGCCTAGCGCTGAGACGACCTATTTAATTGAAGAAATTGTACGAGAGCAAGTCGTCGAGATGGTGAGCTTCAAATACTTCACCAGTCATACCAATCTAACGTGAGTAGCTAAAAGAAGCCACGGCACTAGCCAATCGACGCGGCTCGAAATCCATCTCAATAGTGGATCTGATTTTCCAAATACGACATAACACAGCGAAAGTATCGCGTCTTAAAACCTTCTTGTCGTGGAAAGATGTGCGGAAAAATGTCAAGGACTCAGATGATAAAGGTGGCGGTGATGCAGATGCGCTTGATTTAGAAGACGTAAGTTGTGCCGTTCCGGACATCTGCCTTGGTAACACGTCGTAGGGCGCCAATCTTCCCGGCACGGGGTCTGGCAATACGCAAAAGTCGAGCTCGAACAAAAAGGCAAAACTCGTACTTCCCTGGGAGGTTCAGTCTTATTACTCAGAACAAGTACCGGAGCGAGAAGATGAAGAAGATGAAGAGGAAGAGGAACAGAATGATGCGACGATAGCGAGGTTGGCGGCAGCAGACGAACGGACAAAGAACATGACCAAAGATGAATATGTATATTGGTCCGACTGCCGTCAAGCAAGCTTTACCTTCAGGAAGGGAAAACGCTTTCGAGAATGGGCAGGATTTGGCACGGTCATTGACAGCAAGCCCAACGATGATGTGGTTGACATCCTCGGTTTCTTAACCTTCGAGATTGTACAAACGCTGACGGAAGAGGCACTGAAAGTCAAGGCGGCAGAAGACCTGGCCAACAAAAAGGCCAACAGCGGCAGGGGCGACGCTGAAGCATCGAAAAAACGAAAGCGCGAAGGTTGCTCTCTTTTCGAGATGCCCGAGGAAGGCAGGACACCAGTCGAGTGCAAACACGTCAAGGAAGCGTTCCGCAGGCTTCAGCAAATTCCCAAAAAGTACACCTTCCTGAGGCCGGGACTGGCGGGTATGAGGACTTCGTTGAGATTGATTTGAGATACCCAAATTCGCATGAGACAGGGATTGCAGGTTGTGTGCATTATCTGGTAATACGGGTTGCGGAGTACTTTTGTTAGTTGAGGCTCAGGCCAAGGAACTGGGCTTAGTGAATGCTTATTACTTCGTACATTAAACCAAATCCAGCCACTGCGGGGCATTACTCACCGCGTATCGTTATTAGGTAGATAAGGACGATTATCGCATCCTTGGACGATCACTCTGTGGGCTGATGCGTGCACCAACCACTGGAATGGACAGCAACAGACGACATTGGCTGCTTACATTTCTACATTATTTAACTCACGTTCCATAAACCTGGCCAGCATGGGAAGCGATGCTGTACAGCTTGTAGCCATATCCCATGTCTGCTGAACAACGCTCCCCGCAGGCAGGAACGAAACGAGCCTATCAATCAGACGATGGCCCAGCCCCAACCGAAAGAGACACTCCATTGTCGCCACCCAACGTGGCCGCTGCGACCTCAGCATTCCGTAACGTGTCAGCGTGTAACAGATGTCGCGTTCGAAAAAATCGCTGCGACCAATCACTTCCAATATGCGGCACGTGTCTGAAAGCCGGCGTCCGCTGTGTTGGCTACGATCCTATCTCAAAGCGCGAGATTCCGAGGAGCTATGTCTTCTTTCTCGAGACCAGGTTGAGGTATTTTGAGAGCCTTCTACAGGAAAACGGAATTGCTTTTGACCCTGAGGACGTTTTCAATGCCGATTCTAGGCTCCTCAGAACCAGCTACGATGCTCCAGAGCATACGGGGAAGGACAGCGAACCTCCATCCCTTGGCGAACAAGGAGAAAGTGGGGGTCATTCAGGTCAAGAGCAAGAGGATGAAGGGTTAGATCATCTTGTTTCCAATATCGGCATGGTCTCTGTCCAAGGAACCTCTGACCACCGCTACCTAGGGCCAACCTCTGGAATATCCTTTGCTAGAGTCGTGCTTTCTGCAATGAAAAAAGCTGTCCCCGGGGGGAAAGCACATGGCAGGTTGGTGAGATCGTCATCTGAAGCCGGAGCAAATAGAGGTTCGGTGCGCGATTCGTATTTCGGCCTACAGACCAAACCCAATTTCAAGCAGGCCCCATTTCCAGACCGCGAACTTGGCGAGAAGCTGGCCACACTGTATTTTGAACATGACAATCCACAGATACCTATTCTTCACCGAGAAGAGTTCGCAGCGCTATTTGAGAGAGCCTACTCTGTTGGCCCAGAGTCGTTGACTCCTCGCGACCTTTACCTACTCAATATTGTCTTTGCCATAGGTGCAGGCATCATTTGGGGCTCCTCCGACTCACAGTCAAGCAGTGACCAGTATGCGCCAAAACGAGCCAGGGTGACTGAGCACCAAGCCCAACCAGAGGAGTACCACGCTGCCGCGGTAGTCCATTTGGGCTCATTCCCAAGTTCGAAGGGTGGACAACCCGGCGAAGGTGGTCAAGGTGGCGAGCTCGAGGAGCTGCAAGCGGTGCTTCTGCTAGCAGCCTTTGCGCTGCTGCGCCCTGTGGATCCAGGCCTGTGGTACATCGCTGGTGTGGCCATGCGACTTGCAATTGACCTAGGCCTTCACTACGAAGATGGTTCAGGTATGAAAGATTCCATTTCGACAGCAAACGCAGACAAAGCTTTTAGTTCCAAGAAAGCTCAGAAGTATGGACGGAGAGAATGGATGCGTGACTTGCGTCGGCGGCTGTGGTGGTGCACGTACACCTTCGATAGACTGGTCAGCACTTGTGTTGGACGCCCGTTCGGCATTACCGATCAGGTCATCACTACCCAATTTCCATCCCTGCTCGATGACAAATATATTACCAGAGATGGGATAGCTAAAGGTGTCTCTTCAATCGAACCAAGCTACAAACGCGTATCTCACCACTACTTTCGCCTTCGCTTGTTACAATCAGAAATTGTACAAGTTCTGCAGTACGAGCAAGCTCACACCGTACGAATGAAAGGCTGGAACCAACACAATAATTTCATGCACACCAAACTTTCTTCGCCTTTCTTGATGAAGCATAAATCATTCAGATTGTGGCGAAAGGATATAGATCAACGTCTTTTTGAATGGAAAGAGTCGGCACCTGCGCGCATTGAGACAGGCGTCGCCTTCTCAACGCAGTTCCTCGAACTTAACTATTGGCAGGCGGTCACCATGCTGTATCGACAAAGTTTGTCTGTGCCAACCCCATTCGCGAGTGAATACAGCCCAGCAGAGGATGTTACAAGCCCTTCAAGCGTGTTTGCGGAGGAGAAAGAAGACGAAGATCTCGTGTTTCTGAAATGTGCAGAAGCGGGCCAGAAGACGCTCAAAATATACAGACAACTCCACCGGCAGAGGTTGGTGAGTTATACTTATCTTGCGACCCATCATTTGTTCATGGCTGGAATCTCATTCTTGTATGCGGTATGGCATTCGCCAGCCGTGCGGCAAAGGATCACTCTAGACGACTTCGACTTCACCGTTCTCGCAGCTACGTCTGTTCTCGGCGATTTGATGACCAAGTGTCCGCCAGCCGAGGCTTGTCGTGACGCGTTCGAACGAATGTCCAAAGTCACAGTACAAATGTGTATGTCAACTCCAGGCTTCAGTTTCGGCATTAGGGAAGATCAGCACAGAAAATCAGCAGAGCCTTTGTCGCCCAGACAAAGCTTCGTTGCCGGACCATCAACCGCAACACCTTTTTATGGTGCACGACCTATCGCGCGGCGACCTCCACCAAAATTCGACATGGACCTTCATGAACTATTTCCGGATGATCTCGGCCCTTCCAGAAGACCATCAATGCCCACAAGTCTGCCAAGGTCAAAAAGCCAACGATACGCGCAGAAGCACGGAGGCAATGAGTCACGAAGAGCCTCGTCCTTCCTCAATTCACCCGCAACAACTCAAGGGCATGGGTTCCATGGAACGCCCACGCCAGAGCAGGGAATCGGTACGAGCCAGATGCAACCATCATACTTTGCAGGCAGTGCAACGTATGAAGAACCTCATTTCTCTGATTCTGGCACGATGTATTCCTTGGATCCAACTTCAAATACTTACAATCCAGACTTTATGTCCAACTTACCCGACCTGGATTTCTTCAATCTACAAGGGAGCCGCACAGGGGAGCAAACACAATCCGCCCCTGCTAAAGGGGAGATGCCAGAGTTTTCTGAAAGTGCGCACAACGCTTTCAACATGGACGAAAGCTGGATGGATCTGGCAATGGGCAGCGCGGATGGCGATACAGAGTCTGAATGGGGCTTGGGCTCTGGTTTTGGAGTTGGGGTAGGAATGGGTTTGGACTTTGGGCCACAGCATGACTGGTCTGATCGTCAGCAAGGGCACCATATGTTCAACCACTACTTCTTTAGAGGCGATCATCAGGGCGGCGGCGACCCGTAGAGACTCTGATGATATAATCGTACACAACTTCGTCGCGCATCGTAGCGAACCGTCATGCTATCCCTTCCTGTCCGTTTCTGCGCAAAAATGCCTCGTTCTGTCCCATTCTCTCGTTGCCGGCTACAAAGGCGGCGCAGCTTAGTAAAACGGGGAGTTTCCACGCCGCATGCCCTGGCTCGGATGTGTGCCCCATAAGTCGTCCTCTAAAAAGGCCAATCTCCAACACCACCTCTACTTCTTCGCAGCGTAACGCTTCGTCCACTCTCGTGCTTCCTTTTCGAACCCACCCCGATCAGACCTGTACTGATCTGCTATCTTTGCTTCGATTGCGTCGTCAGGGTCAGGTTCTAGCACTGTTAGCCCAGTACACCCCCCAGCACGCACAGCAAGCAAGAAAAGCATCACTGAAGGCCAGAAGAAAAGGAGGAGTTGGGTTGGGGGGGAGGTGAGTCAGAACCTGTTAACAGATGTCGGACAAAGTCCAGCACCGCACTCATCTTGGTGCTTGGCTTCCACTCATTATCGCGGAGGATGCCCAGGCACATAAGACCGCTGTTCGGCGGGGAATCATTGCTCACGTTTGGATGGTAGATTTTCGTCTTAAATGTCACGGTTGGCGGCTTGAAAGGGTAGTTTGGTGGGAGCGTGAGTTCTAGATCGAATCGGCCACCCTAGATGCATGATACCGTGTCGATGGTCAGTCGGTTGTTTTTGAGGGTGGTGCTGAGAAGACGTGATGGTTTGGCAGAGGGAAGCGGGGCGGATGACTTGAAAACGTGAGGACATACAGAGTAGGGTGAGTTGGAGGGGCCGTCCATGTCGACTTTCCATATGTGCAGGTTGTCGTCGTCTTTGAGCTGCACGGTTGTGCCTGTCGGTGGACTTTTCGACAGTTCACTTAGTTCTTTTGATATGCGTTTTTGCCCCGGTCCTGCCATTTCCTGTGTTTTTGGTGTTCTGCGGAGTGTAAGTGATTAGGAAATTAGTTGGTTGAACAGTAGTCGGCGTTTGTGGCTTCTGGATAGGCTCGAACTTCTCCGGTGCTGTTGATAAAGACTGTGAGATTGATTATTTGTAGATTGCTACCTTGCTATGCTCTCCGTGATGGAGGGTGATGCCTCATATGGTACTCCCGTAAAATCGTACTAGTACTACTTGGACAGGTGGAAGCCCCACCTTATGCACTAGTCCTGCACTAATCTGCACGATATCTCCCCAGCAAAGCAAGCCATATGTGAATCTAAGATAAATTGTTCAGGCGCGCTTCACATTCTTTTGTCCGGGAATGGGCCCTTACACGTGTTTTGGGCCTTGTATGCGTCATGACCCAGTTCTATCATCACTATGAAATCTATACCTAACGGGCAAATGCTTACGGGTCTTAGTCTTCCAGGCAAATTACGAGTTGTCACCGTCCGGATGGCGTTGCTGGATGGCGTTGTTGAATGTTTGGTATGATTCCGGGTGCAATGAACTGCATATACCTAGGTTTCCGTGCCTGTGCTCCTGAATGCGGCACAAAGTTGGCAATATTCGTGAGTGAGGTCGAGGACATTCTGAGGTAAATTCGTTGACTGGACAATGCTCCGGACTTTCACAGCTCCTTCATCTTCAATCAATTTGCGGATCGAGTAAAGCAGATCTGGCGAAAACTCCGAGTACCACCGATACTGCCATGTGATAAGTCGAATCAATGTCGCAAGTGTGTTTCTCGTGTCTCCTTTCTTCTCGTACATTTTCAAAAGTCCCTTCGTTGCTTTTGGTGAGAATCTCATATTCAGACATTGTTGGTAAGCCTCGATGGCTTCAGGATTGTGGTGCAGGCGGTCCGCGAGGTCACCGAGAATCTCCCACTCTGCAGCTGACTTCTTGTACTGTAGCTGCTGTTGTCGATACTGACCCATTTCCGTTCGCCAAATTGTGTATATCCTCAGATCTTCGTACAAGACCATAAACAAGTTATCAAGCCAACGTTCGCACAGTCGCTTGTTCTGGAAATTTGTGTAATCAGGGTTGGACGCGTCCGGGTCATCTGAGCCAGACTTAACCTCCTCGGCATTTACTGTGGGCACGGGCTTTGCCATGGATTTCTCTGCAGCCACCATACTGTTCACCACAGTCCCATTCGCCTGTTTCGACGTGGACGACTCCGCTGACTCCTCGTTCTCCGAGTCCTCGTTCGAGTCATCCCTTTCGGCATCTTTCGATCCGTTAGGTGTGCCGGATAAAGCTACCGTACTAGCATTCTTACTCGTTGGCGCCTTTGGTGTCATGGAATGCTGTCTTTCGGTCCTGTACTCTTCCTCCATGACGAAGACTTGACTCCGTGTCTTGAGGAGCTGGTCCCATCCAATTGCAGCAGCGATTGAGGTAAGGAGGCTATAGGCTTTGAGGAAAGTGCCTTGGTATGTAGCAGCTTGTAACTTGCGCAATGACACGTGCACCGAGTCGTAGGGTTCGCCCTGCCTGGGCTGACCTTCGTCAATCTCCTCGAGTGCGGTTTCTGGCAATATGGGAAGGAGGACTCGTGATGGCTCGGGCATACGTGGCGAATCTTTGTCCTGGTAAGAGAACATCGGACATGAGTTGAGAGTTAACAATGCGAGATCCCACTGCTCAAGTGCAATGTACACCTCAGCAAGTCGCGCCCACGTGCTGAACTCACTAGGCGCAGCTGTAACACTTCGTTTTGCACATTCCAACGCCATCTCACCTTCGTCTTTGCTGAGGCAAAATGCAGCCTGGCAGTCCAGAAGGGCGTAATCCATGGGTATATCCTGTACCGAATCATGCAACAACCTGACAGCCTGGACTTCCTCATCTGCTTCCACCAGTACTTGAGCAAGCAGAGACGAGACCTCAACGTCTCTTTCCCGCAGCTTCTGGAATAGGTTAACTCCAGATGTGTATCGTCCTGTAGTTTTGATATACTTGAGCAAGCCAGCTGTCAGATGATTCGACACCACATTAGGAATCTGGATTTCGGGATCTGAGCCAAGTTGTCTACCGTTGAAGAATAACTTCTCGGCTGCATCGAGAAATTTGTGCTCCATGTCAGTGCTCGTAATAGGATTGAACCTGCGAACGCCGATGATCTTCTTGATTGAGTCGCCACTGCCATCATCACCGTAGGCATATGAACGTAGAACACCGCACAGGAAGGTCTCGAGCCACAGTGCTTCGGTTGCTATTCTTCGGTCTCCTCTTTCGTCGACGCAATAACTTTCAACGCCTCCAGGAATCTTGACCTCGACTCTCATATCCAAATGCGAAAATGCATTGTAGCAGCAATACAGGCCCGAAACCACTTTGTGGGTTCTATCGGAGGGGTTAAAGGTCAGGGTATTAACGTAAGCGGCCAGGCTGGCAGACGAGGATGCATCGATACCCGTGACATGATGATAGACTCCAGTCTGTTTGGAACCGCCTTTAGTGCTCTGCTTCATTAAATGAACAAAATCAGGAGGCCCAAGCTCGCGAAGACCTGGCAAGCTCTCCGTTCGAGCATCGATCGCCAGGCCAATATCGTCATCTTCGATGATCCTGAGAGAAACCAGCTGGTCAGCAAAATCCTAGTGGGAACAATATCTCGGGTTGGCGACGACGACGTACTCTGGGACGGCCGGCGCAACCATTGCTAGCAAACGTGAAGCGTCGGACTGCGAGCGAAACGATGGAAAGGCTTCACAGCAATCTAGCGCGGTAGCAGATAGTTGAGCGCAGTCTGACTTCCCACTTCATGCCTTCCGGAAGTTGCCCATACTGCTGAAGGACAAGTACTTTTTGATTGACTTGGAAGTACGTACCAATATACGTGTGGCTCTAGGGAAATCTTTAATTTGACAAGGCTGATCCGATGCCGAAGCCGAAAATCTAATAGTAATATTAGCCACTTAGCCTTACCGCCTAATGTGATGCCTGGCTGCCCTTTGACTTCCAAGCGCCCGGCTTTGAATCACGTGAGTTTGGATTTTGAATCGTGGTTGTCCAACCCAGCGTGGCAGAAGCGGACATGATCTTTTGAATGAGACTAAACGCACAATTCTTCACACCCGGCTTGGTTACACATCTTGCTTAGCTGTTTTCTCAAGTGGTCGTAAAGTATGTGGGCGGCCGATTTTGACCACAGACATGAGAATCACTTTATTACGCGCTGGAGCCCCTTCTTCCTAGTGGCCTAAGCTTTGAGGATAACGACCAGGGAGGATTGAAGCTCGTCTCGCCTAGCTGACAGTAAAATGCGCAAACATGAAGTAACATCTAAGTGATACTTGGGATGAATGTCTCATGTCTCATTATCTGTGGCTTTGCTCCTTATCAATCCTGACGATGAACTAACCACGAATAGATTTGAGACCTGAAGACACATGTGGCCACGGGGCTCATGAATCACTTTGTACGATCTGTAAATACCTATATTAACTGACGAAGAACTTCGACATCATCGGATTTGGAACGTCAGTATAAATGCATTCTGGAAGATTTCAGCCCTTCCCCCCTGAGCAGATTTTATCAGGGACCATCCAGGAACGATGGACAAACCAACCCGTCAATGCAGGTCACACTCCGGAAAATGGGCCTAAACGCCTTTCTCATTTGGCAGGGAGGGTTACGGCGCCAAAAAACTTATGTCGATTTACAAAGTGCTTGGGCCCGTGCATTTCGAATTCAGAACACCGAACTCAAATTACATGATGATCCAGCTTCCACGCAGAGTAACGTTCCCTTGTCATATCACATTACCGAGAGATATTGACTGCGAATGGACTCAGATGTGGTATACTTTATGACTTTTCAGAAGATGCAGAAAGCATTCACAAATTCGTTGCTCTATCCAGTTCCAAATGGCCGGCTGATATCACTTACACAGGGGAAGGATTTACGACGACAGAGTCATCTTATGGTGCGGTCATATCTGCGACAGCCAAAAGCTAGTTTTCTTGGAATCTTGCCTAATCAATGTCCTTTTGGTGAAAATGAAGAGAGGTTGGGCAGAGAGAGGAGGTATTGGGTGAATTCACACAGATGTGTGGAAAGAGATTGCGGACAAAAAGGAAAGGCTGAGCGTGTTTTGAAAGGAAGGACAATCAAGCGATATGCGAATGGATTGAACTTGATCGTCTATGAATCTGGGAATAGCTTCTAGCTAGGAGGTCATTCCGGTTCCCCTCAACGGTCCTTCGAGACCACTTTACTTCGTTTCAGACTTTTAGACAATCGGTGAGTTAGAGATTTGAGTCTAGCTTCTGGATCTCAGGTCTGCTTCATCCGCCAAAACCTAGGAACTATCCAGTGAGGCTCGATATTGCACGGAAGCCGCCCACAAAATTGGAAAATATCCTTATATACAGAATTATTCATTTTATTATTCATTTGTAACTATCCACTTAAAGCAGACGATCGGCTATTCCATACATCTAGTGAAAAGGCCTGGTTTTTCATTTCTTTATGCTCGTGAACCCGTCATTCACGCGTCAAGAAGCCAATCGGCTCAGATAGACAACTCGAAGAGCGCTCTGATTGAATATCTAGGTAGCATAGAAACTTAGGACGCTAAGACCGGAGGATACCTAGGTAGTCAGTAATGTTACAGCTGCACGGTAAGACTAGGTATTAGGCAATGAAACTAAGCGCCCGGGCACCAAGACCGGATCTTGCCAAGAAGAACAAAGTCTGGAATTCGCGTTTGACGCGTCAGAACGCTTTCGTCAACGACAAGACCAGAGGCAGTACGTCCCGACAGCAGCCTTTCGAAATTGTTGTCTTAACATGAGTAGAAAGGGCCTCCGCGATTCTCAGTGCCCTAATTTGAGAGTCCGCAAGCCGCAGAGGCCGCCTTTCAGGCATAACAATGTCTGCATGGGTTGCAATCAATCTCGAACCAGAAGATGAACCAACCATCGAAATTGATGACACGAAGGAGATTCAATTGGAAGAAGCTTTCAAACTCTATCAGAATGCCCTGAAGCTGCATTCCCAGGGACCGGCCTTCTACGACGCGGCGGGAGACGCATATGAAGAACTCTTTAGGTCTGAGGTCTTCCGATACCCTGAAGCTGCCTCCGACTTCGACCATGATTTGCTGGACGAGCCTTCGTCTGCCCTTCCTGCTCCAGCCGAGGCATCAGTGATTCCTCTTACTGCGGGGGGAGCTTCTGACAATGCCAACTCATTGCCTCAGTTCATCTACTTGGCCTATAAGAGCCGTGCTCAGTTCGAAATTGATTCTGCTCATGCCTTATTCGAGAATCTCTCTGAGAAAGATCTGTCTCATGTCATACAACAGTATGGATCAGCCTGTAAAAATTCGTTGAATGACTCTGCAGCAGCACTGGAGCGTGACGATACTGACCTCGATCTTTGGAAACGAGCTAGCAGAGTCTCAAGCGTCTTGCACACAGTCAGGATAATCCGCTTCTGCCTTGAGAGTGTCTTGGCTGGAGATGAAGAGGGCGATGACGCTATCGATTTGTCGGGATTGGACGAGGCGTACGCAAAGGACGAATTACAACATGTCGTCGATACCCTTGGAGACAATCTGACTGCTCGTCGCACCTGTGAGCTTCGGCCAAAGAATGACTTGTTGAACTTCATAAGGCGGAGCAATGATCCATATCCATTTTTACCACATATAATAGCCGATGCAGAATACTTCGATGATAAAAGGCGTCCTCTAATGATTGCCGTGGGTGAAACACGCCTCCAGTCTGTTTCAGTAACACACAAAGCTGTCGCCAGAGCCTTGCTTCAGCTGTTAGAATCACGCGATACGCATGCTGGGGATCTTGGAATTGGCGGCTACATCAAATTAGATCTGCCAATCACAGACCAAGCACTCGACAGGGCAGCACTCACGGATGAACCACTAGTGAATAGAGGTTCTGACACGGAACTGGAGGGTGAGACGCCGTTTAGTTACCACTCCGTCCCAGACGGACTCGAAACGGCCTCTCGATCGCCAAAGGACACGGACACGGACGCTGTAGCGGTAGAAGAGGAAGAAGCACCCACTTGCGTAAAAGCTGATCAAAACGAGCAGATGCCCACTCAACCATTGACTGAGCGTATTAGCCTACCATCCAGAAAACGATCTTCTACGACCGCGGGTAACGAGGAGCCTGAAGCACGAAGCAAAAGCAAACGTATCAAGGCACGTGAGTCGCTGGTAGGGACTATCGCTCCTGAGGAAGAGCTCTCTCAAGATCCCTTTTTCCTTCATCGAGAACAGTACCCAATGATCGAGGCAGCAGATGACATGACTTGCAAAACTGTCGATTCTGTTCTCGAGAAACTAGGAGTCAATTGTCTGGTAACTGATGAGATTCTCCTCTATCGGAGCTGCCATGATGTTGGTGGTGAAGGTAATTGGTGTACCGATTCTGCTCCTACGCCAGCGCTTGATTTGCGGCGTGCCCTCGTGACCTGGAATGAAGAAAAGAGCAACGCCTTTTTGTCTAACCATACTGGTCGAGATGTCATCGAAAGATCGACAGGGCTGTCGTTATTTCTCAAGCATTCCAAGCCTGGTGTTCCCAAAGAAGCCGTGAAACCTATGCTTGACGACGAATCTCGAATCCGGGGCCTTTGCGAGCTTATCAATAACAGGTTGACAAATTTTCAAGAAGCTCTGTTTCTCTGGCTGATGGAACTGCTCACGTGTGACTCAAGATCCGGGGTAGTGTCGCCGTACCTTCAAGGCTTGTGGGATGAGGGCCTGAAAGATGCCGTGGTCCGCATCCTAGTCGAAGCTAACGAGGATATTATCTCAAGCTACAAAATCAACACCCAATCTTCATCTTCGTCATCTATTCTGGTCCACACGCGGTCAAAGATGTTTTCCTTGTCACGAGAATGCTTAGCGGAGTTTGCGCAAACAATGTTCGAGTTACACCTTGACATTTACTCCGACATGACCAGTCCTGCCAGCACTGCCAATCGCGAAGCTCGTGACGAGCAATACCAACGGCTATGTATATGGGCTCAAGAGGCCGTTGACATGATGCAATTCGTTTCTTCTGAAGACGAATGTAGTGAACGAAAAGCCCAACAGCTTACCTTGCGCTTCTTGTGGTCTTCTGTTGCGTACGCAAAATTGTCCGCTCCTCTGCAGAAGACGCATGTTCTTCTGTGCCTCGATGACTTACAAGACATACTCGAAGACACCAACGCTGAGGAACTAGTCCTTCCAAATAATGTCGCCATGCAGATAATATCACCTTCGGCTGTTGAACAGGAAATATCGAGAGTCAAAACCCTCGACTTTTTCATGAGTGTCTTCGATAGTGACAACAGCGAGCCTTTGACTGTCATCATGAAATTAGAACCCATTTTGGAACCTGACCAAGATTCAGAACCTGGAGCTGTGGTCAGCAATGATGCAGAGCAGATCGACAGCTTCCGCTCATTTTTGAAGGCCGGTGATGCTTCTCTGACCCTGTTTCTCTGGAAACGGCTGCAGAATGCCTACACAGCAATCTCCTATAAACCCAAGATTGTTTCCTGTTTGTTTCGTTCGTTGGAAACGATCACGCAGGAGATTTCCACACTACCCGGTCGAGAAATTGGGATTGCAGATAGGCAACTCGCACTCTTACGCTGGCTTCGTGACAGTGAGGAGATCATCACGAAACTAATTGCCAAGGTCGCAGACGACACGAAGGCATTTGACTGTATGGATGAAGGTCATCTGATAGCTTCTATGACAGCAGTTGTGTTTTTGCTCCGACTAAGCTATTCATTTGTGTTAACAGATGATGGGCTCCGTATTGGATATATCACACCGCCGGTCCACCGCAACGCAACAGCCTCCAAAAATTTTGAGAAATGCAGGGACAGGCTGCGAGAGTTGTTCGTCAAACTTTGGACGTTGCTCTACCTGATGGTCAAAGATGCTACAACACAATTGTCAGACCGCTTCGAAAATGCAAGCCAAGACCTGGTTTTGTTCCTTCGATGTGTACATACGTCCCTTGGAGAACGACAATACTGCAAGTATTGTAACAAACTCTTTATTCGCACAGCTAAAGCCGAACTTTTCTCCTTGGAGACCAATGAAGATCTTTCGATGGACATAGCTCAGATTGTGTACGACTTGTATCAGATTAGACTCTCAGCAGGTTTTGGCGACTCGGACCACGGCTGCTCTGCCGAGGCGCTGGAGAAAGACAGGCGGACAGCCCACACACTTGTGCCAATCATCATGGACTATGTGAAGCGCTTAAACGTTAAAGACTTGCTGAAGAGCGATCTCAAGGCTACTATCGACCGCATACAGCATGCTTTAGGACAAGCCAAACCTTCCACAGCATCGTCGTTCAATCGAAGAGTCATATCAGCCTATCTAAAGTCCTTGATCAATCCTCGCAGGCTCTATCAAGCGCTAAAAGGCATTGGTGGCTTGGAGACAAAGGTTGTTCATGGGGAACTTGCAAATATGGCCGCACAGGGATGGTATTTACTCTTGGGCAACATGACGCTTGCAAAATATAAATCTGTCAAGAGAGTAAATCCTACCCCAACTGATGAATTGGATAATGCCATGGCATTTCTTCGGCAAGATCTCGAATTTGACAGCAGTAACTGGGAGTCTTGGTATAGACTTGCCCAGGTCCATGATGCGAAGATTGAAGACAATTTGATATGGAACTCGAACAAGCTCAACGACGCTAGAGCTGAACTTGCAACACTGGAAAGAAATACCATCAACGCATACACAATGGCCACTGCCATCGCCATGAGAGCCGCAGAATATGATGTTGTGACCACGAGGCAAATAAATGACATGTTTTTTGAGTTTGCCATCCGCTTATACTCATCTTCACGGCCCCCTTTGGACATGGAAGCTTTTCAGACCAACAAAGCAGTGAGGCATTTGAGCAACTTTTATGATCAGACGATGTCGAAGCAGACGTTGTTTGAGCCAATGCAGCAGTATGATGTCTGGGCCCTGGCTGCTTATCTCATCCGTCGAAGTCTCTCAGGTGAAACAAAAATGTGGCTGAGATACTACATTTTGGGAAAATGTCTATGGAAAATGTTCAACCATCCAAAAAATGAGGCGAGTCCCCACCGAGTGGAGATTGATCAAATCGTTGATGCTTTCAACGAAGCTGTTGACCTTGTGCCAAAACGAGAACGAGCCACGGATCCTATACTTGAGCCGCATTTCAAACTTGTGTCTACTGTGCATAAACTTTATGAGAGGAAAATTATGGACGCGGGCACTGCTGTCAAATGCCTGCAAAATACGCCGTACGCCAAAGGCGTCGCAATATCAGAGGACGCGCATGGGAACCCTGAATGGGAAGCATACGTCTTGGCAGTCCTCAAAAAGTTACAAAATGCTGACAAGTCTGGTTGGCACCATCGCATCACCGCGCGTGCAGCGCACATCAACTTTGACGCCGCGGAGGACATATCAGGGGCCCTTGGAGCTAAACACCAATTCATCGACTCTATCTTCACCAAAAGCATGATGATGCAGGTGTGGAAACCCGAGCACGAACGCGCTGGTAGACATTATGTTTATACGGGCCGATACCTGCGGTTTTTTGTGAAAGTTCTAGATAAATTGCGGGATCGAAGCAATCTTGAGCAGGTTGTGCGCAAGATCAGGCGCAAAACAACAGATTTCATTAACCATCCGAAGGTCTGGGAGGACTCTGTGACAGTTTATGTTGATTTACTCAGAAGCTTAGGGCAGGTACCACGAGACAGGGAAAGGGCACTTTTCGACAATATCTCGTTTGATGAATTCACCAGACAATCCGAAAAGCTCGAAAAGTGGGCGCATGATCCGCAGACCACTACCAGCTATCTCGAAACCATTAAGGACGCTATTGAGATGAAGAAGCTCAATAATAGCCTTATGAAAGGGTCCGCAATCGATGACCTTATTGGCGATGCTTACGCTTGTATGTATGAATTATTCATTTCACAGCTTCCGCCAGAAGAGAAGGAGCCGGTAAAGCCACCACTGCCTCAGGGTACTTTCATCAATCTTACTGCCGACACCGCACCGACTGGAGATGACAACCTCGATCGCATGCGTCTGAACAACCTTCTCTCTGGACAGGTAGACGGCACAAGCAGTCATACCGAAGAGACTACTAAGGCGTCTACTGGGCTTGGAATTATTACCACCGAAATCCAGGCTGCTGACACCCCGCCACCCGAGAATGTTCGAGTACCAGCTCCTGTTAAGCCAGGAAGAGCTAAGACCATCACTAGGAGAGAAGTCCAGCGAAAAGCGGAGGCAGCTATCGGAAAGCCACCTCCAATCAAGACCCCTACCTTAACCAAGAGATCAATATCAATCAACCTCCCAAGCCTGAAGAAGCATAACTCTGAGGATGGAAACGAAGATTACGAAGGAAGCGTCAGAGACTTAACCGAGGCGCCGAGTGGGCTGGACTCAAGGCGTAACAGCGTAAGTGGCGCGGAAAGCCCTGCTCAAGACGGCGAGAAGGCCGACGATGATGGTGGTGATGGTGACAACGAGGAAGACGAAGAGGACGAGAATGAAAACGACGCGAGTAGCTCTGAAGAAGAGGAGGAGGACCAAAGGTTTTCACGGAAACGACTGTTTCCTGGCCTCGCCACATCTCGTGCCAAGGGAGAAGAGCAGTCAGAGCAGCAGAATGAGGGCGAAGATGACGACGAAGACGTTGATAGAGACAAAATGTCTGATGTTCAGGCTGAAGAGGGGGTCGGTGAGGACGAGGACGATGGGCCAGAGATTCCTGACTCACAAGGGGGCAAATGATCGCATCCATCGAAGAATGGTCTCATGGCTACAGGTTGAGAGGCTCCACCGGCGAGGCGCAAGTTTGGCGTAGAAGAGTACATACCATGAGACCTGCTAATCGTGTTACTTGAACCGAAACACGAGGTCTAGTTAAACCTTGGATAATACGCTTCCATCATGTCAACCACATATTACTAGCTGAAGTATTTCTCAATGTTACACAGGCTGCAGGTCTCCGTCGGTGTGCTCAAATGAATGCCTCTTATGCACGCCCGTATGTACAAGTATGCAAAGCAAGCAGGGTGAATGCCAATGTAAATCCTGACTTTCATGCAAAGTTCCTTGTGACTGTATGCAGCAATCAAATCCACGTTCTCCTTGATATTTACGTAGTTCGTCCGCCCCTTTCCACGGCTCGAAACGCGTCATGCTTTTCTCTTCTTCGAACGACAAGTTCAGACAGACTACAATCTTACATTCACCTAGTGCATACCCAAAGTCTGATGATGAATGACCATTGCTTTTGGCCCAACCAGCACAAACGTTGTCAAATGAGTGTTCGGGATTGTGTTCCACCGGCTAGTACGGCATTGGCCACCATAGAGACTTGCCAGTGTCAGCATTCACAGCGCCGCCGAATCATCCACACAACATCCTGCTGTGACTGCTGTGATCAAGAGCAATGCTACATCTACAGACCTTCGTCATGTGCAAGCATGGGTCGACTTGAGATCCTTCTCAGCGACCTACTCGAAACGTATCTCCAGGACGCCAATGATACCTGTTGTGGCTGTGCGGCAGCATGCGGCACCATCGATCACTGTCATTGCAAGCGGGAACGTCAGATTCTCACTAGTCTGTGTATGGACGTCCCTGAGCGAATGCAGAACGAACACTGTTGCAGACCATGTGCATCGTTGTCGCAAATTTGCTCTTGCTGTCCATGCTTGGGTGCAGTAAAGATCGTGACAGACGAGCTTTTGCCAGTCTTGTCAAGAAACACCAAGCAGAAGAAATGTCGAAGTCGGTCAAGGGGCAGGCATTGCGATTTTTGCGAGGATGTTGTTGCCCCGCAACAGATCGTCGATGATCTGCTCGACACCCTTGAATGCACCTCCCAATGCGACTGTCATGCATGTGACGTGTCCATCGAGGTAAACCCACGACATCTCAGGAGATCACCGAGAGAGAATTCATCAGGCGGTCGAGAAGCGGAAGACGGCTGTTGCAGGGCGGTGCAAAGTTTTGATCGCTCAAGGTGGTTTGAGACCGCACCCAAACCAGTCGTCTCAGCCTCGGGTCCAAGCAGAACGAAGAGGGGCAAGATTTATGTAGGCTGGACCTTGAAATGAGTCGTTCTGACCCTCGTCTCGATGAAAAGGGATGCCACTGTAGGGCTTCAAGATCTTGGCTTTCGGCTTCTTCTTTTGGGTGCGGATGGCTTCTCCGGCGGGATTGATGGCAATGGTTTCTGAACAGCCTCCTTTACTGTTTTCGCTGCTTTTTGAGTCTTCGCCGCGACTTTTTCCTCTGTGCCTAGACCCAGTCCTAGCAAGAACGAAGTCCTTAGCAGAGCTCCACAGTACACAAAGGCTATGTTTCCCCAAGCGATTGCATTCCAGTTCTGAAAGTCATAGTAGTAGCTCGATCCCAGCGGGAAACAGCTGTACAGATGACCGAAATCAGCCACGAGCAAGCCAAACAGCAGGGTTCTCCACACTTTGAGGTCTGAGGTAGCTCGCAGAACCAAAGCCTCGTTCAGCGTAAAGGCAAAGTAAAGGTTTGCGAGTTGCCTCAAGGCAACTTCTGTGCCGACCGGGACGCCGAACAGGCCCGGTGCTGAGGCGCGATGAGTAAGGGAGAGGTAGTATTGTGGTTGAAACCATGCGTAATACGCCCCAACGACCGTGCTGGTTGGTTCAATGTAGAGGAAGAAAGCTTTGTATATTGGCGGAATGACCGCCATTGTGCCTTTCACCTGTCTGTGAATTCTGAGTAATAGCCTGACAATTACGAAGGGCTTCTGAGTGGTTTAGAGTCTACATAGTCGTTTTTCCGGTCTACAGTTTCGATTCAGTGCCGAGAGACCTCAGCCTAGGCCAAAAGCCAAGAGTGCGATAAAGCTGCTTTATGCAGCTAAGGTAGTTAGGGCGAATAGAAAGCTCATCTATCCAAAGTCGAGTTTTTCACGATGCATGCCCTCCAACGAAGTCTGGAATTTACCGAGATACTGCAAGCTTTTGACTTCGACTTCGGCTCTGCAAAGCCGAGCAAGGAAAAGAATGCTTTGTGGGGAGAGTAGCCACCAGCTTTTTTGTTATTGGCGAGTTGACCGAAATCAGCACTGCAGATTTTAATATTGTTTTGGGGACCCAACAAGGTCAAGACTAGGCCATGAAACATTGGGGTACCAATCGGCATCAGATACGCACCCCACTCTGGTCTAGGGCCAACCAGTGCCGTTGCCATTCCTTGCATTTTCGAGATTTGTTGTTTATTGTGCTGTAGCTGCAGTTGCAGTTGTTCGGGGAAGGCAGAGCACGAAGTTCGGAAGACTGCTTCCAACGTTGTCGTTGTTCTTGCTGCTGACTTACCTATTATTCACAATCACCTTGGACTTTGGGTGCTGGACTCTGTACCCTCGACTCTGAATAATTAGTGACACTGCAACCACACGCTCCCTCTTCCTGTTTGGCACCAGCAGATCCTCAATCGCTTTGACCAACCTCAGCGCCGCACTGTCCGAGTCATTCATTGTAGACCAGGTTCGCTGCTGATACTCACAAAGTCACTTGGGCCTCGTCACCCTTTCATCTCGACCTCGTCGAACCTAGACACAACGACCACGAATTCTGCGCTGCGTTCTGCTCGACCTGGAATATTCGCCAGCTCCTCTGAATCACTGCCGTCCGTTCCAATGCAATCGTAGCATTGTTCCCACACATTTGGAGCACCATGCAAACGGATGTCGCTACCTCCATCGCACCCGACAGGAGGACATCTCTGCCACAGTGGCCTCGACCTGTAACCTCGAATGGCCCCTACTCAACTGTCTCCGGTATCCCGGCCACACCACCGACCATTCGTCGCAATCGGCTCTCCTATCATCCTCCTCCAACTTACCGAAACCACGAATGGGATGCGTTAAGGCAAACGGAAGAGGTAGTGCCTGCGTTTGCCAATGGCAGTCAGATATACGCCGACCCCTTCGCCCCTATCACCTCTGCTACGGGTGCAACTCCATCTCGTCACCATGCACGGAGACCCTCGGCCATAGCTGAGTCTATTAGAAATGGCTTTTACAATGTACGGTCGCTAGGCAGGCGTATGTCTCTCACCATGAGGGGTAAAGGAAGGCCGAATATTGAGGGCAAGCCCGATGCTGGCGAAAACAAGCACGGTTCTGTAAAAGAAAGGGAGCATGTGCTCGAAAGGCCAGATCCCACGACCTCGCCAATGATCCCACGCTCTGTGGTGCAGAGTCTTCGGCCACGTCGACGGCCTTCCATGCCCATTTTGAAATTTGCTGCCGCACCTGAAGCTGAGATTCAGCCGCTCCGCAAGCCGGAGTTCCACAGAGCAGCGATCGTCTGTCAGAGACCAGCATACCCCTCGGGTGGCGCTGGTGCCAGAGCCTCTGCAGCTGCTCAGAACGAAGCTCTTCAGCTTGCGAGAGCCACCCCCTTACCTCCTTACCGACCGCGCTCAGACTCGGTAGAAGAATACAGAGACTCAGAAAGTGGTATCGGAATTGTGATGGACGGTGTAGAGCGCTCACAATCTACCACTCCGAACGTTGTGCGCCAAGATCCGGCTGAGATTCTTGCTACTGAACTGCTCGAGCACATGCTTTCGTTCCTGGATGCACAAACTCTGGTACAGCTGGAGCTCGTTTCAACGCGGTGGAGAGAGCTGTGCCATTCGCAATCAGTCTGGCGCCAGGCCTTCTACAGCGAGTATGCACCCTCTCGTCCCAGCAAAGTCTTTGTAGGCCCGAAGACGGCGGGCTTGGGCAAGAATACTGCTGGGCAAGACTTCCGCAAACTCTACACTGTGCGCAAGCTCATCGATAAGAAATGGGCCCGTGGCGAGGCTGCCGCAATCTACCTCAACGGTCACAAAGACAGTGTGTATTGTGTTCAATTTGATGAAAACAAAATCATCACTGGCTCTAGGGACAATACCATTCGGGTTTGGGATGCTCGCACATACCAATGTCTGAAGAAACTAGCACCTCCGAACAATCAGCGAGAACGGAACCAAATCATTCGGGCCGACGTCGAACCCAGCGGAGTGATGCCGTTCTTGACGATGGATGCATCCTCGTTAGAGCCGAGAAGTGCTCCTTTACCAATGTGGCATCACGCCTCGGTTCTCTGTCTGCAGTACGATAACGACATTTTGGTGACCGGGTCATCCGACTTTACCTGCATTGTCTGGTCGATTCGCGAAGACTACCGGCCAATGTTTCGACTTACAGGACACCGTGCTGGTGTTCTCGATGTCTGTATTGATTCGCGGCGTATCGTCACCTGCTCCAAGGACACAACCATCAAGGTCTGGGACAGAAATACCGGCACTCTTGTCAAGACTCTTAAAGGACACAGAGGCCCTGTCAACGCTGTCCAGGTGCGAGGGAATCTGTTGGCAAGTGCTAGTGGCGATGGCATGGCAAAACTGTGGCGTCTGGATACTGGTATGTGCATCAAGGAGTTTCATTCCAAGGAGCGAGGTCTGGCTTGTGTGGAATTTTCAGAGGATGGCAGGACCATCTTTGCTGGCGGGAATGACCACGTTATTTATGAATTCGACACGACAACTGGCAGCGTGAAACGGGAACTACAGGGCCACCAAGACCTAGTAAGGTCGTTGCATCTGGATTCGATCAATGGCCGCATTATCAGCGGAAGTTATGATCACTCCGTCAAGGTGTGGGATGTAAAGTCTGGGACGAACGAGGCGGACGGGGGATTAAAAATCAATCTCGAAGGCTGGACATCTAGCTGGATGTTGGCCGCCAAAAGCAACTATCGGAAAATTGCCTGTGCCAGCCAGGATGGACGTGTGGTTATTGTCGATTTTGGGTTTGGTATCAATGGCGTTGAACTGGTTGAGGCTTAGCGATGGAGTTGGTGTATGTATTGTTCTTTCACATCTACAGCTTGCGCTGTAAGCTTGGGAGTTATGCCCAAATTTTAGATTTCTTGGTCAGATAGCATGTGTCCAAAAGCGGCGTGTCGAACAATTTGTGAAGTAACGTGTTTTTGGGCTCAATGGGTCAGTGGGGGTTCACTGGGTCAAAACAATCGCCCAAATCACACACGTTATTACTATGGACTTGCAATTCACAATTATATGTGTAGATTTAAGAATTGAAGCTGTATTTCCGTCTTGTATAGATAAATCGTGGTATTGATCTAAACTGCGCGTTCTTTACCCTCGTCTGTGGCCCTCGTTTAAGGTCTTCGTCGTGACTGTCCTCTTCTTTAAAGCCCTTCTAATGCTATAGACGGTAGTGACGGTGACGGCGGTTTCTGTCCGTTGTCTGCGTTAGGGCTGGATTAAGGGCTAAGCTAATATCTTAAGATAGCTACGACGGCTAATAACTATTAACGACGTCCTTTTCTTTATATTCATTGCCCTCTACGTCTTAGAGTATTAGCTACGGTCAGATAATGACTTTACTTTTGATACGTAGCTGCGACGCGTTGTAGTAATATAATCTAGTGGCTAAATTAGTACTATACTGCAATAAAGTTGACTTATAAGTTAATTTATAGCTTCTAGACGATGAAAGCGATCATAGACATATCCAAGATGATGATATAGAATAGGTAGAAGAGTGGTATTGATGAAATCATATTGGTAGCTGACCCAGTGAACCCCACTGACCCATTGAGCCCAAATTTACGTTAGTCCTCCACCTCCCAATCTGTGCGTGGCCATTCGAACATATCGACAACTCGGAGACAGTAACTTCTCTGTTATTTTGTACTAGTAAACCATGGTGCTTGATTTTGATTCGTATAATTCTAATTTTCGTTCATTCATCTTAGGGGGCTAAATCTGTGACTGACTATGATCGGCTAGACTATGAGGGCTTGAAACAGTGTTCGGTCAATTCTGTGTTTTGTTAGAGTGAACGTCAGCTATGGCCGATCCATTGCTCGAGCTGCTCCTCAAAGATAATCAGGACAGTCCACAGCAATATCTGGATTCCGGGTCGGCCTATGAAAAGTACTTGACTCGCCTGTTGTCACTTCAGCCCTCAGATCTCACGACCACCGAACCTCAAGCACTCTCCCAGGCTTCGCAAAGCAATGTGTTCGCCATACAGGGGCTCAGTTCCCGCTCACACCGGTCAACCACGACATCATCAGACCAGCTGGCGTTTCTACAGGAGGCACTACCAGTTTTGACAAAGACTGTGGCCGAGGTAAAGAACACCGTCCCGCGCCTGGATGAAAGTGCAGTCGATTTCGCCACGACGTACAGCAAAGCGCGCAGCGCCACGAAGAGCACTGACGAAACCAACAATGCGCTCAATCAACGGAAGGAGTCGATGCTCTTCTCTCGACAGGCGGAGAAACTACAGGACATCTTGGAGCTGCCGAACTTGTTATCTACTGCCGTAGCCACGGCGGCGAGCAGTCCCGCCGGCAGCGCCAGTTATACCCAAGCACTTGATCTCTACGCGCACATCAAGCGGCTGGCTATGCTGTACCCGGATTCGCAGCTCGTGGCGGCCACACAGGTGAAAGCTGACCGGGCACTGAAAGAAATGACGACAAACTTGCTTGCTAGTCTACGAGGGCAGAACCTCAGGCTCGCTGCCGCCATCAGGACGATCGGCTGGCTGCGGCGGGTTGTGCCGGAGCTCTCAGTCACGAGCAGCACACACCTGGTAGCACCGTCAGATCCCAGCGATGTTACGAGGAGTGCAGGTTTGAGCGCGGGCGCCTACTCGCACAGGGAAGAAGAGCAGTCCGAGGGATCGTTCGGAGCGCTGTTCCTCGCTGCGCGGCTAAGCACGTTCTTGTCACTGACTGAGGACGCTCTCGCGCCCCTCCGGGACCTCGCGGATCAGGAGACGGAGAAGAGAACGCAAAATGCCAGCAGCGGCAGCACCACCACCACGACGTCGACTAGCTCTACGCAGCAACCACGGCGGCTTTCTGCTCAGACATCGTACATTATGCAAGGCCAGCAGACAGAGCGCTATCTTAAGCGCTACATTGAGATCTTTCGCGAGCAGTCCTTCGCGACGATTCAGATGTACAGGAATATCTTCCCTTCATCGTTCTCGTCTTCGTCACGCTCCTATCCCACAACTACCACTGCTAATACGGCAGCCGGGACGGCCGCTGAAGATACGTCTGCCCCAAAAAAGGAGGAGGAGGACGACCAGGATCATGACGAAGGCTTCCTCCAGCTGCCGTCTGCCCTTGCTTCGTTCCCCATGCACCTCGTGGGACTGCTGATGGAGACGCTGCAGATTTATCTACCCAATGTCACTGACGCTGCGGCCAGAGAGTCCCTGCTGATCCAGGTGCTCTATGCGGCGAACAGTCTGGGCAGGCTAGGGGCTGACTTTAGCATGATGATCGCCTTGCTGGATCTGCCTGGGAGCGATGCAGCCGCTGGGCTGACGAGTAAGGCAGCAGAAGAAGGGACGGAGAGTGGGGGAGGAAAAGAAGAGCAGCCGGTTGAGCCGGAGTGGTACAGAGTGATCAAGAAGCATAGAGTTCAGGCTGCTCGACTTGATGCGCTGGCTTCAGGCCAGGAATCGAGGAGAGTTTCGCTGGATGCTAGTGTAGCTGTCAAATGAATATGACAAAGCTTTGGCAGATGAGGGATTGCGCTCAAAGAGCTGACGTACTTTCTGGGCTATCTGTCAGGGCTCCGCGATCGCCTCGACCATCTGGACCTGTGCCTACCTGGCTCTCTACTACGTTCCCTGTGTGTTTCTACGAGTGTTTTCCGGTCTCCTTCTCCAGCTTCATCTCTTCTGTGCCGATGCCGATGCTTGTGCCGGTGGCGGCGTTCATCTCTCCTCTCCCTTTTCGCCAAAGCTTCCACTTCATGCAAATCTCGCTCTCGCTCTTCACGCCACTCGGCCTTCTGCTTCTCGCTTGCCTTGAATTGTTTTACACCTCGCTTCATCGCAAGCAGGGGATCACTTTCGAGCAAACGTTTGTGATCGCGCTCCTGACGCCCCGCATCTTCATTACCCCACACATCTTTCGCTAAACCAGACGCCGACTTGTTGGAGGTCAGCGTACTGTACCACGGCTTCTGAGCATCTGGCTGTCGGCCTGCTGCGTCTCGAAAGCGCATGTTGGAGATGTGGTCGAGGGGATCGTTTGTCTGGTGGGTCGCTGGATCGCGTCGAGATCGGGTCCTCAGCTCTCCATTCCCATCTTCGCTACGCCGTGGACGCTTGGAGACAGAGCCGGTCCCTTGTGGCTCTGGGAGATGGTGGATGTCATCATTTTCAATGTGTCTTTTCCTCTGGTCGGCAGCATCGGACCTCTCTAGAGAGGGTTGAGTGGTTGGGTCCTCTCCCCTCAGCAGCTGGAGTCGATCAGCAGCATCGTCGTCTCTCTGCTTGCGCTCAGCTGCCCGTTGCGCGGACTTTGCCTGTTCCTCATCCCGCTTCACCCGCTCGATGTTGTCTTGGTTGTAGACGTTCCATGACTTCTTGCCCAAGAGGTGTCTTGCGATGTCAGCTTGAGTCGGTGGTGATCGGACGTAACTCACCTACAAAGGCATTCTATACTGCTTGTGTTGTACAGTACTAACTCTCAATGACTTCAGGCGAGGATCGGCAAGGGTTATCGGCCTGAGACACGCTAATAGCAACTGCTTAACTAAGCCGTGGGGGATCAGTGGGGATGCAGCAGCGAAACAGCCGCAAGCCCCAAACGTGGCGGGGTGCGCTCTAGACTGCCCACGACTGCCAAATGTCATAATTCTTGGTAAGGCATTGCTGAGAATTCCAGCACAAAGAGCTAAGAAAGAGCATTCCCTGAACAATCGGGTCTCAAGTCATACGAATCGAACGTGGTGGTTGTTTCTCGAAGCCAGCATTGCAAAGTTCCATTGCTTACGGACTATTCGGACACGTAGCCCTAATTAGTTGGACTTCAGGCCACCACGAAACGGCTGTAGTAGAATTACCCGTCCAGGTTTGAACTTCGGCCAGCAAAGTCAACTCGAAATCCAGCGCACATCCTCTTTTCAATGCGAAGTCAAGAAAGTACAGGCAGCCATGTCTAACCTATTTGGGGGGCGGGATAACCTCTTCGGAGGCAGAGACGGTGCAAGAGGATATCAGCAAGGCGGCTATAATGCACCAGGCCGTTCACCACAACCCTCAAGATCGCCTGCACCTCCCTATGGCGGTGGCGGTGGAGGAGGAGGATATAACGATAGACCCATGGACGGGTACGGCACACCACCAACTCCTCAACGCATGCCGGGAAGACCTTCAAGCGGGCGCCAGAGTCGCGGAGGCGCTATACAATTGCAACCCACGAAGTCGCCAGACAACCTGTACACCTTCTCCAATCTAGTCGCAGTGTCTACCAGAGATATCCCTCCTCAGCAGCAAGACGTCTTCCTCCTGGTGAATGGCCAATATGTGGTCTCAGCGCGACCCTTGGATCAGTTCGAGCCTGGCAAAATCGGGCTGTCAACGGTGCAAAGAGAGTGGATGAGCATAGCTTTGACGGATTTTGTCAATGTTCAGCCCTTCGATATCTTCTCACAAGGCGGACAAGCATACCTCGGAACGATGGACGTAGAGATTGGTTTTGCTGGCAAGAAGACGGTCGATACACCTTATGATCAAGATGACCTGGCCAAGATTGTTACGCGGATATTTCAGAACCAGATATTCGCTCCTGGACAGCGCTTCCTCATGGACCACAAGAGCATTCCGATGTCGCTCACCATCAAGACCGTGCAGCTGATGGATTTTGCAGAGAAGCCATCAAGTGCTCCGACCACCTCAGATCCCATGGCTCGAGGCCTACTCACACCCCAAACACAAATCAACTTCTTCCGGGACCCTAAATCACCTATCAATCTCAAGGCCTCCGCCCGTCGCCCGGCGACCAACGCTATTGTGGCCCCCGACTTCAAATTCGAGGACATGGGTATTGGTGGCTTGGACGCAGAGTTCAGCACCATCTTTCGACGTGCATTTGCTTCTCGGATATTTCCACCAGGTCTTGTGGAGAAATTGGGTATCCAGCATGTCAAAGGCATTCTACTCTATGGTCCTCCGGGCACGGGCAAGACATTGATAGCACGACAGATCGGAAAGATGCTCAACGCACGAGAACCCAAGATCATAAATGGCCCAGAAGTGCTCAACAAGTATGTGGGTCAGTCCGAGGAGAACATTCGAAAGCTCTTTGCAGATGCTGAAAAAGAGTACAAAGAGAAAGGAGACGAATCCGGTCTTCACATCATCATTTTCGACGAACTGGATGCTGTGTGCAAGCAAAGAGGAAGCGGCGCCGGTGGTGGAACTGGCGTAGGGGACAGCGTTGTCAACCAGCTGCTTTCCAAACTTGATGGTGTCGACCAGCTCAACAACATCCTGCTCATCGGTATGACGAACCGAATGGACATGATAGATGATGCATTACTCCGACCGGGCCGGCTGGAGGTGCACATGGAAATCTCCTTGCCGGATGAATCAGGTCGAGCACAGATTCTCAAGATTCATACGACCAAGATGAGGAACAACAATGTGATGGACCACGATGTTGACATTGCCGAACTGGCACATCTGACCAAGAACTTTTCAGGCGCTGAAATTGGCGGTCTGGTAAAGTCGGCGACCTCGTTTGCTTTCAATCGACACGTCAAGGTCGGCACCATGGCTGGAGTCAGCGACGATGTTGTGAATATGAAGGTTAACCGAGGAGACTTTATGAAAGCACTGGAGGAAGTCAAGCCAGCCTTTGGCGTGTCTGAAGAAGAGCTTACAAACTGCCTCCGGGGTGGCATCATACACTACTCTCCATATATCAAGGCCATCCTCGATGAAGGCAGCCTTTTTGTGAAGCAAGTCCGGTCAGCTGACTCCAAGCCACTACTGTCTGTCATCTTCCACGGTCCTGGTGGCGCAGGCACTACTGCTCTGGCGGCAAAGGTCGCAATTGATTCAGAGTACCCCTTCATTAAACTGCTCTCGCCCGAAGACATGGTCGGCTTCGGCGAGGCTGCAAAGATCCAACATATTACTAAGATCTTCAGTGACGCATACAAGAGTACCCTTGGCTGCGTTCTCATTGACAGCATAGAAAGGATATTTGAGTGGGTACCAATTGGCCCCCGATTCAGCAACCCAATTCTCCAAACATTGATCACCTGCCTGCGCAAACAGCCGCCCAGTGGCAGACGATTGCTCATTCTAGCCACAACGACCGAGAGAAGCGTTCTACAACAGCTAGAAATGTTCAGCCATTTCAATAGCGACGTCTCTGTGCCTACTTTGAAGACGTATGATGAGCTAGCTCTCGTCATGAGGGAGTCCAAAGCGTTTAAGGGAGAAGATATCCGAAACGCCATTGAGGAGATACGCGACATCACGAGATCGGAGGACGTAGGTGTAGGAATCAAGAAAATTCAGTTGAGCATTGAAACTGCGAAGCAGGATGCCAATATGGCCTCGCGGTTTGCAAGTGTCGTGGCAAGGGCAATTGCGGAAAGGCCATCTTTTGGACTAGACAGGTGATGGTCTGTCTTTTGAACGATCTGCATAAGCGCTCTGAAGATCTAGAAATACCATAGACACCATTATCCCCGATTTGTTCTCCATTTGTGACATAACTATCGAGTCGGCCACGTCGGCCACGTCGGCCACAAGCAGTGTCGACTTGTTGTGGGGCCTGAGAAACTCCCTGGGCTATTGGTTGCTCGCCCGACGTAAAACACATTCCTATCGTTCGAGTCTCCCATTCAAGCATTTTAAAGACAGGCCAACACCTCAAACGTGGACGTAGCAACTTGGTCGAAATGGAGCATGATGAAGCCGACGCAGCAATGCGCCAAATGATGGGCTTCAGCTCTTTCGGCAGTAACAAAAGACAGAAGCTGAAATCTAGCTCTACTCAGCATCAACCAAGTAAGTAATGCCAGAAAAATTACGCGACTGCCGTTCCGTAAAAGAGAACAGAAGAGTCATCAATTGCCACGTCTCATCCAGTTAAATCCGGTCTAGACGTGAGACCCTACTGTCTTCTCTATCGTACTGTCCTGCAGGCAGCAGAACGCATGAGCGTGGTACATCTCGCCTTTCCACTTGTGCAAATGTTTTTTTTCTCGCGTCGTTGACGCTTTTGCAGAACAACCAGCGACTTCAAGCAATTCGATGCCTCTTGGAGCGAGACAAGCCAACAGAGCTGGCTATCTTGAAATCATTCCTGCGAGTCTGCCACCACCACCCCTACCACAAACACTAGATAGAGACTCGGCACCTTCAACACAAACTTCTAAGGTGGCCAATCCGCAAAACTCAGAAGTCTCGACACCTCGTATCGAGGGACGAGACGATCATCATCGAGGAGGTAGGATATGCACATTTCCAAAGCCGATCCCTCATGGCTGCTTATATTCCTGGCAGATATCCCTCAAGAAGACTCTTCGGAACCGCTTCCTCTACTGCAGAAAGACATGCAGTCGGTGTCAACAGCAACATCGGACCAACCACAGTCTTCGATCTCGTTGAAAACCGATGAGCAAGCGTCTTCTGCTGTCACCAACAAAAGTACAGGCTACTCTGCCTCCGACATCCGCTCTGATCCCAGCTATTGGACTGCCAACCCAGATTATGGTCAACCTCAATCAAATAGTCGCCCTTCGCGGCCGGTGTACTGGAAATCCAAAGCCGAGAAAGACGCGGCCGATAATGGAGTCGCATACACTTCACCCTGGACCGGTGGCACAATGACAGGCAGAGAATTGAAGGACTACGGCGTTGGCAAAGATGAAGTTCAAGGAGACGGTACCGTGGTCAGTGTGTTCTTCAAACCGGGCTTTGTTCAAGCCGGGTTGTGGGGTAGGTGGGAAGGAAAGCAAGAGAAGCGGTAAACTCGGGACATACCATATCATCAGGCTTTCATTCGACAGCAACGGGCGAAAGTATGAGACGGATTATGCTACTACATGCAAGACTGTCCATGCAGGCTACGACAGACATCTCTAGATATGGATCTGAGGAGTTGATTCTCGATGAATTTGATCTCTCACAGCGATGTTGCAACGATTTCCAAAACGGAGATTCGATACGGCGTGCTATATAGAGCATGTGATATCCAACGTTGAGTGTCTACAATTGACAAATCAAGGCTTACAGTTCTTCTCGATTCGGGCAGCGGAATGAGAAACATGAACATGGCTACGGTCCATTTGCAAGGTTTGAGCGGTCATGGATCAAGACATGGTGGGAGAGTTATAGCTACGTCGATGGTGGCGGGGCGATCCTTGCGACGATTCCTATATGACCAGCTCGTTGAGATGCGCTCCTATCCACCTTGGGCTCCATCAACGATGCTGCTGCTATACTCTTCTGCTCCGTATCCAAAGAAGCTAAAGCTCCAACATATATTGAAGTCATGATCGTGCTGTAGTTTTGTCCCTCATTGCACGGTCACAGCCAGCCAAAGCATTTCCTATCAGCATGCCGTAGCTCTCGATATTATACAACGTCGACTCAGGTACCCAGAAAATTATATCAGCAGCAATGTACCGGTAAAAGTAGGATATGGAAACCCATAAACATGACAAGTCTTACAAGACAAAATATTGAGCTCGGTGCTTTTGTTTAACCCAAGGATGAAAGAAAAGTGCCCTACCTACACTAATCCTGGAAAGTTGACTGGGGGGTTTCTAAGAGTTAGAGGACCGAGCAGCAAGACTTTTCCTTCCCTGAAGAATCGTGAAACCTCGGTACCTAGGTACCTAATAGTGATTCAGTGTCCGTTTTTTATTTTGCAGGGACATGTAAACGACCCCTGTTTCCATAACATGATATTTACAGTTTTGAGGGTTAAGGGGTTTAAGGTTTGAACTTTGAGGGCTCCATACAGTTTAGGTACATAGCTATTACTTTCTGGTACAGAGACTGGAAGACACTTGCTAGGTGGGGGGTCTAGGTAGTAATACATGAAGCTAGGTAACGATACCTAATTATCAGGCACGGGGTGTGCTGGGGGGGTGTGGTATGCAGAGTGAGGGTTGTCCTTGGAAGCTAACAGGTGACGCCTATCTACTAGGTACCTAAGCCCTAGCTAAGTTATATAACACAGGTTACGGGGAGATTATCTTATCAAGATAATAACGGTCACAAAGGGCAAGGCCTAAACCTAGATTCGTGGTTGTTCGAAATCTCCAAAATGTCCCCCAAAAAGTACAAACTATATAGTCCACGGGATCGGCGCGCATCAAAATCTGCCCTTAGACTTATGCCTTGTCTTGCCGCCTGGAAGAGTCCAAAACAGACGTGCAAGACTGCGAGTGTTCTCCTACGCAGGGGCTCCATCCGGGCTTAGGAGGTCCGCCTAACAATGGTAAGGAACGATGAGACTTGTCGCTTCGCTGTCTCCTCTCCCCCAGCACACGCGTACAGACAAATTCACTGCCAAAGAAACCCTAGAGACACCCCGGTGCTGCCCATTCGCACGCTAAATGATGGCGAAATGCAGTCACGGCTTCAGAGGTTCGTCCTTGACGGGCTGGCCTGCCCCAAAAGTCCCGAAAAGTCCAGCAAAGGCCGAACGACGCCAGCCCAGAAAGCCGAAGATCAGTCGCTCGCCTGATTTTTCGTGCCGAAATGCGTCATGCAGCGCACGGGCTGCAGGTCATCCACAGACTCCAGCGCCCAAAGTGTGCGCTAGTAGCGGTCGAAGCCTGTTTCCGCACAGAGAATGACTTGCATATGCCGGACCGAGAACCCCCGCATGCTTGTCGCTCGCGTGGCGGCTAGGGGCAAGGTTTCGTTTTTGGCGATAAGTCAAAGCAGCGACGCACTTTTCCTGTTTGAGGGGGCGGAGCGGAAACGGTTGCTTTTCACGTCTCCACGTTTCCCACAAAGTGCTCCATCGAGCCTGGCCCGCGCCAATGGCCGTTGGGGTGCTAGGTGATGCAAAGCTAAGTGGATTCACCTGTGTGATCGTCCGCGCGAATCGTAGAGGGTCCTAGAGTGTCGAGCGTTGTGATTTGTCGCGAATTGACTTCAGCTGCCCCGTGAGTGGTCGCACAGTAGATTGGGCCGACTTGCGTCGAAGATGCCTGCACAAATATCGTCGGTGGTCAATTTTGGCTCAAATTCCGTGCGTTCTGAAAAATAATAAAAATCGAATATTTGCCGAATAGAAAATCAAAATTTGAAAATCAAGGAAAATCGTCGCGTCGTGAAAAAAGTCGTCAAAGATTGCCTAACTCAATCATCTCCGGGAGTGCCGACTCCGGCGAGCAGCTTCGTAGGCTTCCGGATCGCGCTTCACGGCCGTGGCTTTCATGGCCGCAATCTTTTCTCTCGAGTATTTGAGATCAGATTGCGCTTCTGCCGCGCTTGCCATGGTCTCATCGATTCTGACCCGTGTCTTCTTCATGCGTCGCTGCATTTGTGCTTGCAGCTCCGCCAGCTCTCGTTGCTTGGCGTTCAATTCGCCGGATCTAGAAATTGTCAGCTCGAGTCGTGTCCAACGTGTCGCTCACCCAGGGGTTGAAAACTCACGTTTGTGCTTGTCTCGCAATTGACTTGTCCATTCTCATGGGGTCGAAAACATTGTTCATGCGCTCGCTCAGCTGGTCCATGACATCAATGCTGGCGGGATAGCGGGATTCATAGTCATCGCTGAGATCGCTCAGCGTCCCGCCTGAGTGTCGGCTGCTGTAGAGAGTGCTCGAGTCTGACAGCTCCGGCGGTGATGCTGCTGCCCTCGAGACTGGAGTGTTGTACTTGTTGTTCCTTGTGGGCATTGATATTGGCAGAGTCTTTTGTGGTCTGGTGTAGCTGCCATGGTGTCGAGACAAAGCTGCAGCCATGTTGAATAGATAAAGTGAGATGCTATGTAGAATCTTGTAAGACGAGACAAAGTCAAAGGACTTGAGATAAAGTCTGCTAGACTAGGGGAGCACTTTGTTTGAGGGCTGGGAGAGTGATGAGAAGGAAGCGAAGAGACCGTGAACCTCCCGTCTAACAGAGACAGGTTTTTATACCCACATGGAGGGCGTTTGCGGGTCACTTGCTCCAAGTCAAGACTGCCAACGCATTCCCACCCCTGGTACGAGCAGCCAATCCACAAGGCGGAAGCCATCCCTTCCGTTCAAACTGCTGCAGTGACCCCGCCATGTGGTGACGAAGTAGCAGAAAGTGGAGTATGAGCGAGACGCGAGACCAAGAGATTGGATGAGGGAGAGGGCGTGTGCCATGGTCGGACCAGTCCGTTGTGAACCCTCTGTTGCAGATAGGCGTGGGGGGACGGTACTAATCAGCCAGTCAGGCCTCAGGCTGAGGGTCGAGGAGTGGTAGGCAAAGGCAAATGTTGTAAAGCGGCAACAGGGAGGATCACGCCATGGCAAGAGGAGGAGAGGCTAATCGAGGAGAGTGTCCAATGGGTGAATGCCAGCAGAGCAGAACTTTCTCAGGTCGAGCAGGGATATGCGAGCAAGGACAGACAAATTTTCGGCGGATCCTCCACTGGAGGGATCCCGATGCAGCGTAGGATCATCATCTCTGGCTGAGCGAATGCTTGAGGAGGAAAGGCGCGGCGAGTTGAAATGGTGGACAAAGTGGGCGGCAGCAGTGAGATTGATAATTGGTGCGATTAGGCACAGAGCGGCAGTACCCAGGCATTAGTTTCGGGATCTAGAAGCGGAAACGGAGACCTGTTACGAGCCACCATAGTGAGGGTGGTCCTGACATGGCAAGCGTTGAGAAGGTGAAGTTTGAAAAGGGGGTGAAGACGACGGTGAGGTTGACATGCAACATGACAGAAGAGGTTTGCAAAAACGCGCAGCCAAGCTAACAAGGGGCTGACGTCGTTCACGGGCCACATAGAACACAGGCACAATTATCGGCGGCCGGTGCTGAGGAAAGGAAGGGAGAGGTGCAAAGTCAAAGGGCTTGCCATGTGCCGCTGGCTACGCCGCACGGTTTGCCAGAGTTGAGGTTTCTTCCAGTGCTGGAGTTATTGTGTTGCAGCAGTACTAATTGGCCCAAGAGGCAATTACTTCGTACGAGAGAGGTTTAGCTTGGAGCTTGGCCAGAAACCCAGCGTAAGCGTGGATGATGAGTTGGGCAAGGCGTTCTCGATGAACTTACCGCTGCACGGACCTAGGCGACCAGAGAAAAAATCATCGTGTAATTTCCAGTCGTCAGGCTAACGCGATACGGAGTAAGAAGTACTTCAAGGACAAAATCCGGGCGCATGGCGAGAGGCAATTTGGTGCCGAGAATGGGGCTGCAGCTGTGAAACGACAAACATGGGCGGGTAATCAGCTGACGAAGATCTCCCGAATTGCAACGGATGCTTGCAAAGTGGTCGGGATAGCGGATGCCACCATTCAAGGGAATCCTCTAGATATCCTTCTATACGTTCTAGGTAGGTGATCAACCCTGAGTGGTGAGTGTGCATGGCTCGACAGCGAATTACGTGCCATCGGATCCGTCGCTCAGTTCTAGTAATTGGTCAATTGTGTGGTCGGTAGCACAACTATTTTGGGCATGAGTTTAAAAACCGAAGTGACTTGAGGATAGGGTCTACCTTTACATAGACGCATCTCGGAAAAAGCCGAGGTCTAGGGGAGTTCGTAGATGTCACTGGGCGGCCGCGTCGAGGGCGTCTAGATGCAATATACATATCTATGACAATGGACGTAGTCTCTGAGGAGATGGTATTCACCAATCGAGTGTTTGGAACGCCGCCCGAAGGGATCGCTTTAAAGCAGAGTACCTTGGCAGGTAATAGCAGGCAGTTACTGCCTAAACAATTAATATTGGATCAGGGGTAATTATTAGCTTACCGCCTTAGTGGAACTGACATCGATTGTATCTAATTATCTTTCCTGTCGTTGAGGGGACCATGCTGAGCATGCCCGATTTGCGCTACCGCAAACTTTTGCGCCCATGGGGATATTATCACGTTGGACACAACTAGGCGCCTGCACCCCCTTAAGAAATTCGATGTTAAATAGCAAATGCGCTCATTCCGTCCTTTGGGAGGCTTCAAAACGCCCTCGATGCTTTTTGATCATTCATCATTCATCTCAAAATGAACCCATCGAGAACTCCTTCCTTAACTATGTCGTCTTGCCTGTGTCCACAGACTGATCCTTCAAAAATATGTGAGGAATATTCGGATCCAGTAATGTAATCATCATCCTTCCAAGCCGATTGAAGTCGACCGGCTTTGTCAAATAATCAGTAAATCCTGCTGTCCCGGCAGCGGCTCGTTCTTCTGGCATCGCGTTCGCAGTCAATGCCATTATCGGCACATTTGGGTAAGCGTGATCTCGTTCCCACTGTCGTATCTCTATGCATGCTTCGTATCCGTTTTTTCTGGGCATTTGGATGTCACAGATGACAAGAGAATAATACCCATGGGGCCTGCTTCGAATCTTGTCAACACATTCTTGCCCGTCTCGCGCTTCGTCGCTCGCAAGTCCAACTCTCTTCAAATATCTCTGTATGACCATCCGATTGGTGTCGCTGTCTTCGACAAGAAGAAGGCGAAATTGCTTGTTACCTATGGTTTCCCTGACGTGGTTGGTGATTCTTTTGAAATCGTCTGTGCTATTTTGTGCGACCTCACGTGCACGATCTTTGCTTAGGATTCTCAGCTGAGCCGGATCAAAAATCATGGCGAACACCGATGGCTTAACGGGTTTATGCACTAGGAAGGTTCTTTTCCCGCTCGATGTTAGCATCATGAAGTCCTCAACAATATCCCTTTTCTGATAATGGTCGGTCACAATGATAAGCACAGGCACGACAGCTGCCGAGAAGGCGGCAACCTGACGCATGAACAACATAATGTCAGAGGAGGCGGGCAGATCCAAGACAATGTGTGTGAATGTTGGTGGGTTTGGACCGTGACGAAGCTCGAGGAATTCATTGACAGATGTCAGCGTGGTGACATTCACAGGAATAGAATGGGGGACCACATGCTCAATATGCTGTTTGATCGCCGCACGTGCGTATTCGGCAGGACAGACGACGACTATGGAATAAGTCTGAGGGTGGGCTAAATCACTGGCTAACAGCTTCGTACCAGCAGTGTCAGATTGCGCACGCTGGAGCGGAGGGAGCGAGCTCTTGCGGCCTTGTGTGGGCAGTGGTTGATCGACTGATGTTGCACTGCTCGGAAGATACCTCGGACCCGCAATCACTGATTCCGGAGTGGGAAGGTTGGAAGATCCTGATGGAGGCGTAATAGCTTGAACCGAATTCGAGCGGAAAGATAAAACACTTGCGCCATCCGAAGCTCCAATAGGTGAGGCTAATGAAGGAGAGATTGGCCTGGGAGACTCTGTCGCAGGAGGTGAGGTGTACATTGACAACCCTGGAGTGTGCACGATTGTTTTGGAAGATGCAGTCACTGCCGGCGATGTAGTCCCTGACTGCGATGGACTGGTGCCAAATGACACGCTGTGCCGGTGCCCAGGTCGATGCGGGTGCTCAGGTGAGACGACTTGTTGATCGGGCGGTGTTGTCTCTACACGAATGTAGAAGCAAAAAGTCGAGCCTTCGCCAACTTTGCTAGCCACTGACAAATTTCCACCGTGCATCTCAACGAGCTGCTTGGACAAGAAGAGCCCTAATCCAGATCCTGGATCGTGCTGACTGGCTCCTTCTATCTGCCCGAACTGTTTGAACAACCTCTTGAATTCATTTTTGTTGAAACCACGGCCAGTATCAACAACCTCGAATTGCAGGTATCCAAAATTTTCAACGGCTGTTTGGTCAGGGACTGGTTTCATCGTACAGCGCAAATACACCTCTCCCTGCTCCGTGAACTTAACCGAATTTCCCATAAGGTTGAGAAGGACTTGTCTTACACGGAAAGGGTCGCCCTTGACAGTTAGCGGCACGTCACTTTCGAGGGTGTAGTTGAGCTCAAGACTTCTTTCAATGGCTCTTGAACAACAAGTGTCAACAACCTCCTCGCACAGGCTTCGAACGTTGAACCATTTGGGTACAAGTTTCATCTTCCCAGCCTCAACCTTTGTGACGTCCAATATGTTGTCGACAAGCTCACGAAGATTATTTGCGCTGTTCTGGATAGTGTCAAGCGTTCGCCGCTGGTCATGGTCCAGTTGAGACTCGACAAGCCACGGCATACTTCCTAAAATACCATTGAGTGGTGTTCGAATCTCATGTGACATATTTGCAAAGAACTTGGTTTTGGACTCCATTTCCGTGTGTAGCTTCCTGTTTGCCTCGTTGAGATCTCGTTCGAGCTTCATCCGCACTTCAATATCAGTGCATGTACCGTACCACGAGGCGTGGCTGCTGGATAGTATATCATTCTGCACCTTGACAAGCCGAACCAGAAACCAGCGAAATTCGCCCTTCTTCGAGCGCAACCGAATTTCCGTCGTGTAGGAAACGCGGCCGTTTTCATCTTTTTCAGCCACCATTGATCCTTGGCGAATCATAGCTGCCAGAGCGCTATCGTCTGGCGCAAAGAGGCTCATATTCGGAGGTCGTGACGGTAGTACCGTCTTTACTGAAAGACTGCTTTGCGAACTGATTTCGCTGCTGCGCCGGGTAAGCTCGGCAGGAGAGAACATACCACATTTGTGCAAATCATCGCGATGTACTTGCCTCGCAAATCCTAACCCGCGTGCTTCATCAATCGTCTGACCAGAGAATGCATGCCATTGCTGGTTGACAGCTACAATGCCTTCGCCTTCGACAGCCTCAAACAAAACTTGTGGTATAGCATCTGCAAGCGCTCGAATCTTGGCGTCGCGCGCCATACTCGCTTGCATTTCCTGCGCCTCTAGATTCTTCACGTATTGTTCATGGACATCAAGAAATGACCCCACCCAGTAGATTAATCGACCATCATTCGACAACATTCTACTGGCACGGAAGACGAACCACCGAAAGTCGTCATCACTGTTGAACCTTTTGACTCTGATGTAGTGTGTAAATTGAGTACCTGTCCGCAAGGCCTCCTTCCAAAGGCCAACAAGATTGGGCCGATCGGCGCTATGAACATTTTTCCAAGGATCGCGAACCCGTCCTTCCCCTTGGCTTCGGAACGCGTCAAACTTGCGATTCGTCCAGACTAGGTCGCCCGAGCTCGGTTTGGCAAGGAATAGCTGGAGAGGTACTGCATTCAACATCATCGCAGCAATCAGCTCAGGCAAATTCCGTACACCGTCTTCTGGCCTCAATGAATCACGATGGCTGGTTCTTCTACTGTTCGTGTCGTTACGTTCGAAGCCGCTGCTGGGAGTCTGCGAGCTGATCGCTGGCCGTTCAAGCGAAACCTCAGATGCCAAACTAGCACTCCTTTTATTGTTATGTTGACTGAAATCCGATTTAACTTTACTGATATCTGACACGGTAGTTGATCTCTTTGTCACGGTGGGAGGTCGCTCTGACTTGCGGTGGCGCTCAGCAGATTCATCCTGCGAACTCTTAGCGCCAGGGGTCGTCGGAGCGCCGTTTTGGTGGGGCGCAAGCATCCCTGATCGACTCCTCTTGGCAGTGAAATAGCTATCGACCATCTCGTTTCTTCTACCCGGCGTCAAAGGGCCTTCGTTGTTGATACCGAGATGTTCCAAGAGAGGTGTGCCGACCGTGGACCCTGGAGGGCTACCTCTCGACGCGCTAGCTTTGTCGCTCGGGCTATAGACACTCCCTGCCAGGCTTGAGGTCTTACTGAACGCCTTTTCATATTGTATCTGAGTGCTCAATTCATTCACAAGTTCGAGTTCGGATCCCTCATCAGAGAACGTTCCACCTAAGCCGAAAGATGGGCCTTGACGCAAAACGCCGCCTCTCAAACGCTCCTGGATCAACGAATACTGGTGTGCTAATGAAAAGGTACTGGCCAAATGTGGCAACAGGGAATGCAGGGAATGCCGCAGGTTACGAGGATAAGGCGTTACCGGCGACAAAAAGGACAATATAGCAACAGGAAATCGCAAATTGGAGGCGAGGATCTTCCGAGATGGTACAGGCTGGATCAAAGGAATGTGTACCAGAGTTTTGGAACTGTCAGTGCCAATTGCATTTAGCGACTGATTGGCTGAAGCCCCATAGTCACAACTTGGAGGATCGGTCGTGAACGCTTCTTCATCGATCTTGGCAGGCTGAGCAAAGAAAGGAGATTCTGTCGGATCAGGTCGGGCTGCCGGGGACGGCGACGGGCTTTGGGACCACGGAGAAGGCTCAGGCTGTTCGTACTCTTCAAATGCCCGGACTGTGCTTACCGATGATTCTCGTTCTCTGGTGTACTGAGTGGATTGGGTTGAAGTACAAGAGTCGCTCTGGTCTGCCTGTGATTCGTCGTCATCGGCGTAAGCTCTTGTCAGGATGACTGGCTTGCGCTTTCCAAACAGGGCTGCAACTCCTGTTCGTACTAATAATGGATCTAGTTCTGTCTCAAGACGTTGCAGAGATCGATAAACAGTACAGCGAGGCACGGAGGTTGCGGTGCTCAGCAAGTCCTGCGTCTGGCCAACAGAAAACGGCTCCTCTGGAAGAGGTGGAACCTGCGGTGTAGGAGATTGTTTCGTCAGACGGGGAACCGCAGAAGCGGGTAATTCATTCTGCGTCTGCTGAAGGCCAGACAAAGTACTGTTTGCTCGGACCGGTCCGTTTGGTCTGGCATGGGTGACCTTGGTCGAACGCTCAGGTAGTACACCTGCTATGGAGTGACGGGTCATAAGTGGAGGTCTGCGTGTCGGAGGCTCTCTATCTATGGTGTTGAAGGAAGAGCCCAACGCCTTGTCTAGATTTAGGCTCTCGACATCGGACAACAAACTCGTGTCTAATGCAATGGAGTCACCGCTCTCACTACTGTTAATGTTGAAGGTGGCTTTTTGGCCCCACGGCACATTCTCGAGGTCTGTGATATCGCCTGGCAAGGCGAGGGACGCTCGTTCGGCACCGTATGCCTCGGCAAGAATTTCTGTCGCATTTGCCCACCACGATTCCAAACTAGGCTCGGTGCTGAGCATGAGAACAATATCATAGAGATCTGGCGTGGGATGATTCGGGTCATCGGGTAAGGTTTGTGCTTCAGCATCATGACCCACGGGCGTACTCGACTCTGAGGAGGTTTGAGGGATATTGGACGCTTCCAACGAGGTGCCGTGAAGATCGGGTGGTTCGTTGGTTGGGGATAGTAGTGTAAAAGGACGATGGTGCGGACCTGATCTTGAACTTAGCCCCCGCTGCAATTTCATGGTCATCCTCGGGAACGGATAGGAGGGAGTGCGAACGGTGCCCGGCGTAGCATCGAATGGGCCACGGATCGTTCTTGCTGAATCGCTAGAGACGGTCGCTGACACAGCGGGAAGATAATCATCCGAGGCTGTTTCTGAGGGTTCTTGACCAAGAAAAGAACGAGGACTGGAGAGTGTTGGCGTCGTGTTGTCGGAGGGACTTAATTCTGGCGACCGGTTTGACGCCATCTGCTCTTGCTTCTTGGCCAGAGCTTCGCTCATGCGGCGCCGCATTACTTCTATGCCTTGTGTATCTTGGGACAAGACGGTCGATATCTGCGAGTGGACTGCAGTCAGCCTGGTGGCGGAAGCATTTGCACTCTTCACCCTCGCCACGCCAGGGCTGTTTTGGTCTCTGACCGACTCCATCTTAGCCGCTGTAGTCGGAGACGTTGGACTCCCATGACTATTGATGTTCCCTTTGGACGATTTCTTTTTCTGCAGTGGTGGACGTGGAGGTTTGCTTGGTTTCATTGTCGTTCCCGCCGACGGCTCGTGGAAGAAAACTGCCACAGCCTCATGGATGTCGTCGATTCAGGCATAGGTGAACACATGCAAGTAGGTCGAGACAATGACCGCCTCGTCCCTCGCGAGCACGCGATCGAGCGGTTGTGCGAAGGATTCCTGGATTGTGTTAGGCAGCGCGCCGCAACGTGCAGGCTGTTCTTTGATGAGAAGACAGCGAAGTGCCAGGTCGGAATTAGTGGCTGGCAGGGAAGGTTTAGCGTACTCTTAGGAAGGATCAGGAACGATGACGAAAGATCACCGATTAGTTATTATTATTACGCGTTTGGCAATCCGAGAAAGCACAAAAATTTCCAGCGACTTTTCAATTCAGAGTGGCAATTGTGAGGGGAGGAAACCACAACACAGTAGTGCGTGAGTTGTTTTTCCTGTAGCAGCGTGGTAGTCACCACCCAGTCGCGGTTGACACTTCGCTGACAACACTGCTACGATTGAGTTTTGTAGGTGTGACGGCGCCATGCATCAATGATATCATACCTCAGGCTCTTTGCCCCTGGCCACTCCTGTTATGTCCGATTCGGTAATAGCTGGCTGGATTAATACGGAATCGGACATCTAATTAGCTCGCTACCTAACAGGCCTGGGAGTATTATTACTCTGCAAGCCAGGGAGCCATTCTGTTATTAGGTGCCACGGTGCCTACCGAGTGTATCAGTCCAATGCCACGTTTTAGGCCCATGGTCCTCCCAACTACTTCGTACCTGATTAGATCCCAACTTGAATTACCGTAACCTCGTAGCACCGAGGACAAGTCCCACGGACTACTTCGCATTCGGTCTGTACTACATCCTATTATGCAATGAAATCTACACTGCACCACGGCCGTGGTGAGATCAGCGTAGGAATGTTTTATCTCCGCATCCTCGTCTGACCCACGATTGACATAGAACCGTCGACGAAACATTTATTGGATGTGAGCTCAGGAGATTGCAAAGTACCTTGTTGCAGCTGGCTCAAAGCCACAGGGAGCCACTCACGTAGCCATCACTGATCGGCAGATCTCATCTCGATGCGCCCCTTCCCCAGTTTGCTCAGCTACTAGTAATTTTCGGAGCGGAGGTGCCTCCGGGTGCCCGCTAAGCGATTATCGGGCAACGACGCCGACTGGCTCTGCCGCAATGTAAGTGTGCGCTACGTGCTTCCAGCAGCCGGACTGCCACGTGCAAAGATCTCGAGGGGAGGGATGACCCCGGCTGCTTGGGGAAAGCATGGAGCTTACAAGCAAAGTTAATTGCCCATTCCTGCATGGTACGTATACGGCCTTGGAGCTGCTTGCAGATCAACCGTTTTCGAGTGCTCCCTGCCCCAAGAACGATGCTCAACCAGCCACGTTCGTATGGTTCAGTCAACTTTAATTGAACCATAGATACGAAATAAAAACCAGTACGAAGAGACAAAGCCGATGGATCCTATAAAATACATTAGTTCATGTCAAACCGTACCTGGAACGTTAGCGGTGGACTCACCGGTGAGAACAAACACCAAGAAACCTATCAACGCTGAATACCCCACGTACAGAATAGCGCCTGTGAGACCGCCAAAAGAGATACGGGTAAGCCAGAACCACAAGGCGATGAGAAAGACGTAAATGCCCGTCATGCCGGAGCCGAGAAAAGCTCGCCATTGCCAGCGGTAGTCCTCAGCGCATAACAGAAAATATACCAGCAGAATGGTGGTACATGCTGAGGTCAGGATCATAATGCCGTAGCAAACAAACAGGAAGCCAAACATGTAGTAAATTCTACCCGTCCACAACGAAGTGAGAATTGGATAGAGCTCGACAAAGATAGCGCAGAAGGGCAGGATGCCTGTGAGCAGCATGGAAGGAAGTGGGCGTAGCGAGGAAGGTCCTGGTGGGATCTGACGTGGAATCTGGTTGACACGTGTCGGCGGATCGGGCACTGGCACTTTGAAGCCCGACCAACTCCCGGCAATGCTCAGAGGAACACTGATGAAGAACCAGATCCCCACCAGCGCGATCATAGTGGTTAGAGGGACCGCGCCCGCTGATCCCTTCGCCCATACAAACAAGTTCATGAGGAAGAACATTGTGAACACAATGCCGGGCACAAACAACGGCGCGGTGGCCATGTTGAGCTTCCAACTCTCGCCGCCGTACGTCTTATAGGCGCGAGCTGAAACATATCCGCCAACGAAACCCAGCAGGGTATAAAGCAGCAGACTGAGTGTGGTGAGGAAGCCGCGATTGGACGGCGAGAGGAAACCCAATAATGCGAAGGCCAATGTAAAACCGAGCATAACGAAGAGCTGCGCCCCACTTCCCAGCATGACACTCAGCAGCATGGGATAGCGAGGAGAACGGAAGACATCGCCATGGACTAGTTTCCAGCCTGAATCTTCGACCACGTCCTCATCCATGGCCGAGGTGCCATTGAGGTCGTCGAGATTGATGTTGTCGAGGCGATTGTATCGTTGAATGTCCTTATGCAAAGCTCTCGCCAGAATGGAGCTTACTAGAGCAAGCAATAGCACAACGAAGCAGATGCTGCTGATGAGCGAGAACCAGTGAATACTTGGATCGCTTACGTGCAAGTACTTGTCCCAGCGAGTCGCCCACGCCATGTTGGATGGTCTCCAGTAGACACTGTAGGTGTATGTGATAGTCTGTCCACCCTTCTCGTCAAGATACAAGGGACCTGCATCGTCGGGACACTCTCCCTTTTGAGAGCTGATGTACTTGTTACCTGCACTCGAGCTGGGCTGGACCAGGACCTGTACGACACGGTATTTACTCGTGGCCAAGGTCGTCTTGTGGTAGTCAATAAAAATATCCCAATGATTCAACAGGACGTGCTTCTTCCCCTCGTCCTCCATCAGGCCTAGAGGAAAGCCGGGACTGTTGAAGAACTGGCCTGTGGTCAGGTCCTGAGCAATTTCTGCGCCTGGTAGCCCGTCAATGAGCAGGTTGACCTTGTAAGCCTGCTCAATCCTCGTGGCCACAAACCGGGCACTTTTCTCGTCCATCTTTTTCCCCGGACAGATAGCCTTGCAAGTCTGGTTCAGGCCCATGTTCAGCTCGAAGGGAGAGGTCCGTATGCGGTCACCGAAGAGGATGCTACCCAGGGATTCGCGCACCCATTTTGGGCCCTTTTCCGGCGAGCAGAAGCCGAAGGCAGGATGATAGTAGTCGTACGACACCACAGCGTGCAGCTGTCGGTCGTGTCGCGAGATCGAGGGTGTCAGGGTGTTGACAGTAAGTGGCACCGACTGCTTCCACGAGTACGAAGACGGGGCGACACCTGGTAGGTAGAAGGCTTGTGCAATCTGCACTTGGATCAAGGCCACCAAGAGGCTGCACCACCGGGGGAGCATTGTCGAAGTGAGAGGGTGGTGACAATCGTCTATAGGTCGGTCCTGGGCCGCTCCTTCGTCGACACTACCTGATCATAACTGGGTTCAACCGGAGAACCTGGAAGGTGCAACTATACTGGAGCGATAGAGGTAGAATTCGCGCTTGGGCAGAAGCACGTAATTTGTGCGCCGGGCTTGTTGTAGAAAGGTGAGAGGAGCCAGCAGACGTATTTGGTGGTTCCTCAGGGCCGCGAACTCGGAAGTACAGCATAAGGTTCCATTATCTAAGGCGGAAATAAATCGTTGGGTGAACGCTAAGGCAATTAACACCGTACAAATTATTTTAGGGGTCTATTACTAAGGTTTTAATAATGATAGGAGTAGTTAGTGGGTGGTACGGGCGCCTAGCAATGCCTAAGAATTTGGTTACAGGCTGTGCTAGGTAATCTTTGCTCCATTTCTTCCAACGACCCAAGTACCAATTCTCCCAAGAGAACCTCCTATTAATAATATACGGATGGGCGTAAAGCCTGGGCAAGGTGGCTAGTTACTCCGTCCCCAAGAGGTCGGTATGCAAGTACCTAGGTTGGTCAGGTCGAGTCTGCTGGCAGTCAAATTGTATTGATACAAAGTCTTCTGGAGTTCCAACGTTACTAGGTAGGCAGTCACTGTGAACACATAACAATCACCACATGCAAGTCATGGCCGTAGGCTCGATGCTTTTGACAAACCCACCGGTTGGCTGGCCGGGGCTATACCAGACCGTCATATAACGACAGTGCCGAAACGATGGTCTCATCTCTCTTGCTCCCTTCTTTGAATTCGTTCATGTCCAGACTGCCGTTCTCGTCTTTGTCCATCATACGGAAAATCTTCCGTACACGTTTCTCAGGCGTATCTTCATCCTTGGGTAATTTAACCATTGACCCGACCTGGAGTGATATGGATCAGCATGGCACGGGCTGCAGCAGTGGCGAAATCCAGCCAACTCACCATCTTGTATATGGCTTCCACAATGGACAGCATCTCTTCGTAGCTGATCTTGCCATCGCCATCGATGTCGTACAGCTGAAATGCCCATTCCAGTTTGTCCTCCATGCGCCCTCGGCTGGTTACGCTGAGGGCGCAAATGAACTCTTTGAACTCGATGGATCCATTGTGGTCGGTGTCGAAGACCCGGAACACGTAGTCGGCGAACGAGGTGGGATCGCCATGGGGAAAGAATGTTCGGTAGATGTTTTGGAATTCTTCTTTCGTCAAAAGGCCCGATGGGCAGTCCTTAATGAAACCTATTTGTGATTAGGCTGGGCCCCTTGCACCTCGTCGTTCTCGGCCATCGCACCTTTGTACCATTGCTGCAACTCTTTCTTGTCGAAATGGGTCGACCTCGAGAGATCCTCAAGTTGGGCTGGGGAGAGCTTGGACTGTCTGGAACGTCGCGAGACTTGATCAGCATTCGAGTGTCAGGCAGGCAGGCGATGCGCTCGACAAAACAACGCCGGAACTGTGAACCCACTTTTGTCCCATTACTTTCTCCGCCTGCAATCATGCACCAAGTAACCAAAAAAGTTTGACACGTTCAGCGCTCAGTGTTCGCACAGTGAGAGTGATATTCCCAGTTGTTTGGTAATGACCAGGCCGAGTCCAATGAAGTTGAAGGTGGGGTCAGACTCGATTTCTGCCTCGAGCCACGACCACCAGCAATAAACACACCGTCTGTCAAGATGAGTCGACGAGGGTCGTAAGAGTTCTTAGGATTGAGTAAGGATACAGGAGACTTTGTTGGCTTTTCGGTTGACTCGTGTAGAAATTGAGGTTTGAACAATGACTTTGATAAAGGTAATAGTAGATAAAGGTAATAGTACAATATGTCATCGCGAGACACTTAGCGGGTCTGCAACGCGCACTGGCATGAAACCGGTCACCAAAGCTTATTATTTGTTAACGGGGCCCGCTAGAATGCAAATGGTTAGGGAGCAACCTGATGTCATTGAAGTGCCTGTCGACGGGCCTCCCGAGCCTTGTTTCTAAGCCCGAGTAGTCGCGTGGGAAGTGTTGATCACATTCTATTAATAGACGCGCCTAGCCAGCCTCTCAAGGGTTCTGGGACATAAGAATCCCCAATACACCAGTACAGCTTGCTCGATGATGCTCAATTCTATGCCTAGTCGTAGAGGCCCACCCAAATGCGCTTCATGGCGCCTTATTCTAGCAGAGATGCCTGGTTCGTATACAAAACATCGACGACGTTACTCAGCTTTTCGATGGTCGCGAGAGCGGCATCATATCCGGCGTCTCTTTCAGTCTCGTCGTAGACTATCAAGCATCCGGCCCCTTGATCAAGCACGCCGATAATAACCTTGTCCAAGATCATCTGTGACAATTTTCGCTCCACCTGTGCCGTGTCTAGGCCAACCATTTTGGCAACGTGGTCAATCTCAACGCGACTGAAAGGCTCAATCACCTTGATCAGATTGTGTTCGAGCATGGCATCGTAGAGGCGTCGCAGATGGTTCCGAATGAAGACGTCACTTCCAAGCTCGTAGCGATAGTCTGAAAGAGCTTGCTCGTACTCCTCCAGCGATCGATTTGCATGTGCTCTTGCAACTGCTTTCATGGCTTCGAGGTTTTTGCCATGGTACTTTTGTGCCTGCTTGGAGGTGAGCAAGGAGTGAACGTCATCAACCAAGTTCAGCATAATTTTGCACAGCAGCATGTACTGTAGGGCAGCAGCCGCCCGTCTTGTGTCGTCCTGGGAATGGTAGCCTTCGAGTGCTTCGATGAAGTAAGAGAAAGCAGTGTTGAAATCCTTATCCTCCGCATGCAGCATGCCACTCTGCATATCAAGACCGGCTTGCAACAATGGCGGCGTGTAAACGGAGGCGGCTGAAGTCCTGGCCGACGTCAAGGCAGCTCTGGCTTTGGGCTGGTTGGTGAGAGCATGATAGACTCGGGACTCTAAAAGCTGTACCTCGACCAGGGTCAACTTGTCGTCCATGCGTTTCAGCTCTCGCAACAGATTATTGATCAATGTCAAAGCATCATAGTACGCTTGTTTCTGCATGTAGAGGCCGACGAGCCGCGTTTCGAGGTTCTGCCGTAAGAAAGCTCGCTTCTCTTGCACAGCCCATTCGATACACGATTTGGTGGTGCTGATCTGGTTTTCTAAGGAGTTGGGAATTTCCGCAAAGAAGTCAAGGAGTTGTCGAACTGTTGTTCATTGTCAGCCGGAGAGAGCTCTCCTTTACGCACACATACTCGGAGGACATACTGAGTTTCGCTGTCTTAGCCTTGGCAAAGGAGGATAACGTCTGTCTGCTTGTGGTGACCAGGGCAGCCAATTCCTTCTGCTTTTTATGGATTTTGTACATTTCCCCTAGCCCAAGGAGCGCGTTTTCATAGTTCCTTGACGCAACCTCACCAGCGCTTGGAGGTTCTGACAATGCTTTCCGGTACAGCTTCTCAGCTTGTGCCGGATCTGTCGCAGCCACTTTCTTTGCTTCCTCAATCATTTGTTCATTGCTCGGGGGTGGCGCCATGATGGCGTTGATGTGAACGCAGATCGAAATAAGGGCTCGTCGAAATCCGATCGAAGCCGAGTGGGAAAGAGTTTGACTGGGAAGGTTACAGTGTGTGTTCTACTGTCCTCACGTAGTGGATGCTGCTCTGCATTCAAGTTGATCAATTGCGGGTCGAGATGAGATGATGGTAGGCACAGCGACTTGCGTGCTGTAATTATCAACGCGAAACGAGGCTGCCGAGGCTGCCAAAGGTTTTCGCCGCACCTGCTCCTTTCGGTCGGTGCGGGCAGATAGCAACTATCTCCACGTGACTCAAAAAGTTCGTGCAAGTTCGCACTGCAGCAGTCCACGACCGCAGATATAAAGGTAGAGGCCGGAAAACATCGCATGCAATCAGGTCTTCGCTCGATAACAATGTTGTAGCCACGATGGTAAGTTCAACAATCGACGTCCATTCCTGAGCCTTTCATCTTACTCAAGGCCACAGAAAATCAAGTCGCTCAGCCGGGCGGCTGCCCCAGCCGGCAGCGATGTAGTGCGCCAACCTCGGAATCTCGACCCTGCCCAGCACCCTTTCGAACGGGCCAGAGAGTACACCCGGGCGCTGAATGCTGTCAAGATGGAGCGCATGTTTGCAGCGCCTTTTGTCGGCCAGATGGGATCGGGCCATGTCGACGGAGTCTATGCCATGGCCAAGGATCCCGCTTCACTCGAACGGCTTAGCAGTGGGAGTGGCGACGGTGTAATCAAGGTCTGGGATTTGGTGAGCAGAGACGAGGTCTGGGCTACTCGGGGTCATGAGAATATCGTCAAGGGATTGTGCTGGACACCTGATCGCAAGTTGCTATCCTGTGCAACCGACAAGACGGTCAAGTTGTGGGATCCTTACAACACCGAAGGGAAAGCTCCTCCCCTAGCTACCTACATGGGCCAAGGTGCATTTACGGGCATCTCCCATCATCGCACCGAGTCTGCCATCGCTGTCGCCTCTGGCGCAATCTCGATCTACGACCTGTCTCGTCCGTCCTCGGCTCCCACTCAGACTCTTCACTGGCCCACCTCAACAGACACACTCACCTCAGTCGCCTTCAACCAATCGGAGACATCCGTTCTGGCCTCGACCGCTCTCGACCGAGCCATTGTGCTTTATGATCTACGTACGTCGATGCCGGTGCACAAAGCGGTCCTCACACTCGCCTCGAACAAGGTTACCTGGAATCCCATGGAAGCATTCAACTTCGCCGTTGCCAATGAAGATCACAACCTCTACATATTCGACATGCGCAAGATGAACCGCGCTCTCAATATCCTCAAGGACCATGTTGCAGCGGTCATGGATGTTGAGTTTAGCCCTACTGGTGAGGAACTCGTCTCAGCGTCCTATGATCGCACTATCCGTCTGTGGAACCGAGATCGAGGTCACTCGCGGGACATATACCACACCAAACGCATGCAACGAGTCTTTTCCGCCTGCTGGACACCAGATAACAAGTTCATCCTTTCTGGTTCAGATGATGGCAACATCAGACTATGGCGAGCAAACGCTGCGGAACGGAGCGGCATTAAATCGGCGAGACAACAGCAAAAGATCGAGTATGACCAGGCACTGATAAGGCGATACTCTCACATGCCAGAAGTGAAGAGAATCAGAAGACACAGGCATATGCCCAAGATAATCAAGAAAGCCGGAGATATCAAGCGAGAAGAGCTGGCTGCGATTAAGAGGAAGGAGGAAAATGTCAGAAAGCACAGTAAAAAAGGTGCCATGCCACGACAGAGCGAGAGGAATAAAATGGTGCTCGGCACAGAGAGGTAAACTTTAAAGTGCCTCCCTAGCCTGGCCACAAAGAACTTTACCATGCAGACACTGAAACAGCAGTGTCTCGTTCTACCTTTCTTCCGGGGAGTGAGAGGTCAGACACGCTGTCATGATCGTCATCTAGCCTCATGTGCGCACTGCCATTACCCGCACGTTCAGTATGAGTGGATGACCTCGATCCACAGGCTCAGCAGTTTATCCTCAACACGGCAGAACACACACAGGTCCCTTTCAAGATTTACAAGAACGAATCGAGGCAGGCAATCCAAAACCCCCCGTTTCCCCGCAGCATGATGACAGGTCATACCAAGCAAGCGGATGACGACCCGTGCTAGGCTCACAACCAAACACATCTTCACCACGGCGGCAGCAGCAGCAGTACACCAGGGCCATCCATCCATCGATTATGTTCGATCGTCAGATAGCTCACCCTGGCGCAAAGCGAGAACAAAAAGTTGACAAACCAGTCTTTTGTGAGGAACTCACTCACTACTTTCTAATTCTCACCTCCTGCTTGTATACTGGTCTTTCTACACAGCAGCTCTGTTCCGTTCCCTTCACCAGTTGCAAAGGGCTACAAAGAAGGTGGAGAGGGAGAGAGAAAGAAATGCACGAAAGTTTTGTGCATGGTATGGTAGGTAATACATCGATACCCATCTTTTCTCGGCATCATATCGAGGGAAGTATGTGTATGCGAGAGAAAAAGTGAGAACGCGAGAAACTTGACGTGACAGGCAGACAGAGAGGCAGAGGCAGAGGCAGGAGAAGCTGCAGAAAAACTTCGAGAAGTAGAAAAAGCAGCAGCAGCAGGAGGAGGAGGGAAAGTAATAATAGATTGGCAGAATGAGCGAACACAAGAGGGGTGTTTTCGAGAACTGTCAATATTTGCATTAAAATAGCGAAGGCTATGAAGAGCCTCGCGGGGGTTCGAGCCAGCTGAACTTGAATCAGGTCCCAGCTCGGCCCTGACTCGGAGAAAAGTCCGCGCGCACGCGGTGAACTACTATTACCACCACCTATACCTGTTGTAGTACATTGACTTCAGCAACACAATTTGTATGCATCAGGTAAAGGAAGGTGGGTAACGTAGTATGGAGCGGCGCGAGGCCAACAGCAGTCATTCCGTCCGACCAATGCAGCGTCCAAAAAGAAATTCAAAGATAAATAGAAATACATGGGTATCGTAAATCTCTAGCACAGTGGCTTCATCTCTCTCACTCTCACATTCACACTTTCTCTCACGGTCTTTGTCGTCCAGTCCACCGGCTACTTCTGTTTGAATCCGTCTCCGTACTGCCACAATCAATGCTTTTGGGATCCACACCGTCTCTTCATGTCGCCCTGTTGATTACTCACACAAATTCCTCTCGGAAACGAGTGGCACCACTCCCACTCGTCGCCACACTCCGCAAACTCAGTCTACTTGGGCCATGCGATCGGCCCAAGGACAGCTCGTGGGCCGGTCCGGCGCCCAACCCAACCCCCGGACCCGGCAGTGGCATCTCGGGGATGTCGTCGTCCATGCTCATTGGGGCCTGGATTGGCAGCCGCAAATTGCTCGAGGTGGGCGATTGAATAGCGGGCGTGCGGGCAGGGCTGCTACGGCTAATAGCGTATCCGTCAGGCAGATTAGACATGGATGCGAGATTGCGATTTAACGCGTACGTAAAGTCATCAGGGTTAAACGTGCGTGAAGGCGAGGCGAGATTGTGTGAGCTGACCGTCGGCTGGCTAGGGCGGCGAGCCGACGGTGCGTGTTCGTCGCTGGCGAAGACGGCTGGATACCGTGGGGAGGATGGTGCTGACCGCGAGACGGGTCTGCGAAAATCTGCTCTCCCCACGGGGCTATCCTGCTCGTGGTAGAACGACGACGGGGCGAGGGGGCGCGGAGGTGTCCTCGTGGTACCTATCGAGCGTGTCTGGACAATGGGACCTCGTGTCTCTTTCTCGAAAGCGCCGTAAGACCCGCCGAATTGATCTCCACCTGTCGAAAGGACTGGGGCGATCTTACGTCCGGAGATGCGGTAAAAGCCTTTCTCCGAGTCCGCTGCCGTGGTTGAGGTTGTGTTGGTGAGAACGGTCATATCGGAGCCGGGCCGCCATATTTTCATTCCTCCCTTTCCAAAAGGAGAGGAACGTGCGCTTTGAGACGTTGGCGCCGCCATACTTGCGAGTCCTGAGCTATCCAGCTCTCTCGTGCTTGTTGACATAAGTCGCTCTGGCAGACCACGGGTTTTCAGGCGTTGCCTGTACCATCGCAGGACATAGAGGAGAACCACAAGCACGAGAGCTATGCCGGCGACTCCTCCAACGATTCCGCCGACCATTTGTGTCTGCTCTGGTGTCAGAACCGGACCGCTCGAGCCAGTACCACCAGAACCACCAGTACCAGCATTGCTGCTGCTAGCTGGTCCATTTCCGGAAGCAGTAGCAGCAGCAGTTCCGCCAATTCCAGCACTATTGTAATCCTGGTTGTTCCCGGTCGGACTGGCACTGGCACTGGCGCTGGCGCTAGCACTCGCGCTGGTATAAGTGTCTGTGACTCCTCCAAAGACGTCTTTTGTAGAAGACGCAGATTCTGAAGTGATTTGGTCATCGGCGTCCGACCTCGAGTGTGTTGATAGGCTGCTGTCGGTTGAACCTGGCGTGATAAAAGTCCCGTTAGTATAAGAAATGCGGAATGTGCTCGTTGCGGTGACAGTGACTGTAACATCGGTCGTGTGAAGTGTAGAGTTTGAGGGGTACGGGGTGTCAGCTGTAGCAGACTGGGAACTGCCACTATCATTACTGGTCGGCAGTGGTGTGGTTGAGGGGTCTTGGGTGTTGCTCCCATCGTTGCTACTCGGTTGGGCAGATACTGATGGATTTTCGGGATCAGTACTGTCGGTAGGAGTGGGTGAGGGGTCAGTGGAGGTATCGTCCAACGAGTTGCTGGGGCTGGTGTTGTCGGCAGCGCTTGGCAAGTCGGTGGAGGAAGGGTCATCCGAGCTGCTCGAAGATTCAGCCGCCGGCACCGTTACAGTGCCTAGACTGGTGAGAGTAACAGCAACATCAGCTGTTGGTGCAGCGATCTCGACCGTGACACTGCCGTCGTTCACCGCGACCTCGACCACATCCGCGGTTACAGTAACATCGGGCACGCGAGGAAGGAGAACTCTGTTAGGCCCGCGTCGTCCTTGTACGGGTGTATCGAGGGTATCCAAGTCAATCACCCGCGTAGGCGCAATAAGCAGGTTGTCTTGGGACAGTTTCTGTCTCTTGAACGGTGGTTCCATCATTTCCTTCTCATACTCGACGAATGCAAACTTCGGATAGTTGTATTGTATTCAATTGATATGCCGCTTCTTGTCAACCTGGCCAAACCGCCGGCGCAAAAACCGTAGCAATTCCTAAATAAATCACCAGCGGTGCAGCACCTGAGCCTTGTGGACTCGTGAAGTGAAGGTCCAGACGTTCCAAATTCTGGATGTGATGATTGTTGATGGCTCGGGGTTGTTGTTCAAGCGATAGTTGGGCCTGCGACAGGAGTCGTGCAGATGCTACAAGTGATGGACCAGAGTTGGACGGAGCGGGAGTTGGAGGGCAACGAGGGATGTGATGTTGAACACAATAAACCGTGGACGGGAGGAGATCGAAGGAGCAAACAATCGACGGAAAAGCACAGGCAGTGGACTCACGTTCGGTTCCAGTTGAGCGTTCAAAAAGTGCGCGAAGAAGTCGGGAATGGGGCAGCCCAGGCTCTTGGACTAATGGGGCTTGATGTTGGTGCTACTCCGTACAGGGTACTCCATACCTGGAGGATTAGCACTTCGTATTACCCGCCACTATTCCCTACGCCCTACTCAACAGCAGAGCTAATGCAGGCACCGCACGGCACCGGTGCGAAAGGAAATCTTAAATTGCTGCCCCAGCTGTCCCCAGCACCGACCACTCTTTCGGCTCCTCATGCACCAAATCCAGAGGCTCCTGCTTATTCGTTCCCTCTCCGACGCCTCCACACGCTAAAAGAATCGGACCTGCAGGAGTTTGCGCCCCTCGGAGATTATGCAATTCAAAGGGTTAACTCTCCACTTGTCTCGACGTAGATTGCACTGCACACTGACCGCATCGTATTGCATTGCATTGCATCGCATTGCGTTGTGGCCATGTGGCAGACGTCTCGACGTCGCAGCTGGTAGCACAAGACAGGATTACGATCTCGTGGTCGCCCAGCCATTTGGTGCGCGCATAACCACCTTCAAATTGGAGTCATGTAGAACGTACTCCTTCCTCGTCGACTTTGGGTTCTGATGAGAAGACATAGCGCATATAGGAACCGTGATCAGTGTCTGGCGACTTGCTATTGGTGGCGAGGAGTTCATCTGGCCGTCCACCAAGTACGAAAATCTCGTGTGCACGCAGCCTCGAGGACCAATCGTGCGATGGATTTTCTTGGCATGTTTGCGCCACACGAACGGCACGAAATGATCAGATCGATGGTAATTTCACGGGTCAAGTCCAAGGTGGATTTCAAAATATCATGGGTCTAAAGCGTTGTTATGAATGCGGGGGTGAGAGATGAGACTCTTCTCATGCACCTAGGTACTAGTGACTAGTATAGTCCATAGGCGTTTCAGACTCGATTGCTACGACTCCACTTCAAGCAATTTGACCTCGTGGGTTTCCAGTATGGCATGGCTGCATGGATCGGTATCGGTCACGCTATCCAATCGTCTCGTGCTACGGGGTATGCCCACAAGGATCTTCACTTGAAATGTCTCCCGACCAATCCATTGGACTGCTCGCCTCGATGATGTTTCTTGCGATCCCCAGGACAATACCATTTGACCGTCCGAGGGGGCAGGTCGTGCAACATGACACAATCCATATGGAACCACTGCCCAAATTCACACTGTCAACATGTTAGTTCACCATCATGTAAACGCAGGCTTGTGGAGGACCTACCTTTTCGTCTAGCTCGCAACAGATCATCTCTCCCCAGCTCACATCTCCACAGATGCAATATCGCTCTTCTTCAGGATCGACGAGCTCTTGATTGCCATCCACATCCGTCCGCAGCTCCGGTTTAGCAGCCGGGGCCGCTTTCTGTGCTGATCCCTTGTTCCCCTTGCTCGGTTTGTGCTTGCGTTTGCTGACACTAACAGCGGCGCCGCCATCTTGGCTGGACTGAGTGACAGTTCCGGGTGCTTCTCGCTTGCTGCGTCGGCTAGCTGCGGTGAATGCTGTTGCAGCCTTTGGTGTGGTCTCCGTTGCGGGCGTCTTGACCATAGGAGCGGGAGCAGGAGCGGGAGCAGGAGCAGGAGCAGGAGCCCCCGGCGTCACCGATGTTCTTCGGCTCGCCCTTGTTGACCCAACGACGATAGGTTCGACTGAGGCCGCCGCAGATCTTCGTGACGGTGGGCGTGATGGTGGTCTTGACGGCGGAGGGCTTGCTTCCAACTTCACGGTGGACGAAGGTATTCGTGGCGCACTCACCGGTCGTGAGGTGGGGACAGGTGTCGATGCCGCAGGGCTTTTGTCAGTAGATGAGGGCATGTTGAGCTTCAGGGATGGAATTTTGATGATCCCTGCGGTGAGAGCGGCTGGAGCAGTTGGTTGAGCGGACGGTTCAGGAGCAGCCAAAGGAGATGGCTTGGGCAAGATTTTCTGCTTCTTCTTTGGGAGTGATTCGGGTTCAGTGGAAGGAGTGGCCGATGCAGTGGCCTCCAACTTTCTTTTCTTCGGAAGTTTGCTCTCTGGCTTGGACGGTGTAGATGCTGGAGCGCTCGTGCTTGTGTTGGTCTTGAGCGAGGCCAGCGCGCTCGAGAAAGGACTGAACAAGTTTCGAAAGGCTGAGCCAATGTCGCCCAAGCGACGGGCAGCGAGTTCAGCTTCCTGCGCGGCCAGTGCAGCAGCATCTTTCGGCGCGTCCTCTCGCTTCTCCCGCTTCGAGTCAGACTTTTGCGGCGCTTTCGGCCGTGTAGGCACTTCAGCAGTCTTGGTCGCAGGCTTCACCACCTCGGGCTTGCTCGGAGCGGATGCTTGCGGTTTGTCTGCGTTTCCCATATCTATGAAGGGAGTTCCATTCGCCTGAGCAGCGGCTCGTGCTTTATAGTAGTTATCCCAACCGCGGCCTTTTTCTGCAAGTTCTCTTCGGATCATGATCTCGCTCGGTTCCCAGGTGTGATTTTTCTTCATCTTCTTTCGCAACTTGTACATTTCGTATTCTGACAGACGCGTCCACGGCCGCCATTTACTCCCAATAGGCGCGTCATCGGGAGGAGGACTCGGCTTGCGATAGGTTGAGGTCTCGCGGGGTTCTCTCGACTTCTTCTCTGGCTCGGCCGTCGGCCTCGGTTTCGGAGGCTTCTGCTGAACTGGCTTGATAGGCGATGGAGGGTCGGATTCCCAGTCCGATACCTCTGTGCTAGCAATTGGTTCATCTGGGTCGTACGGCGGCTGTACTTCACCGGGTACAGTCACGCGTCGATGTCTCGGTCGTGGGAGGATAGCAGCAGCAATCGGAGCCTTGGGTGCCTTCAGGGTTAGACGTTGAACGATGCCATTGTCGAGCTTTCTTCCGCTTCTCGAACGCTTGGTGGAACCTGGGGCTTGTGGTTGTGGGGTAGGATCTCTTGAAGGAGGTTTCGGCAATGCATTGAGCTTCGCTATTATACTCTTCAGGCGTTCTTGATGACGGTCAGTGAGATCGGACAAGCGTTGCGATTCTGCACATGCAGATTCTCGTGCGCTGATGGCCAGGTCGAGGTGGCGCGAGATCGTGGACCGCAGCTTCGATGGATCCGGGCGGTAGTTCGATGTGAGCGTCGGAAGACTGCCGTAGATTTGTGTCGAGGTATGGATCGATTCGGCGTGACCAAGATAAGTCTCATCGAGCTGTTGGATGAGTGTCAAGGATCGGATAAGGTCGGTTGGCAGGTACTCGGTGTAGTCCAGGAAGTCGGTCACTGCCGATTGCGCATCGGGATTGACCGCCACCTCTTCATTGATCTCGGCCATCGTGGCAGTCATGATGGCTTCCTTCTAATTAGTAGCCTCGTGCTATGAGTGAGACTCGCCCTGCCCGACTTTTCGTTGATCTGCGACCGTGAAGGTTGAGGTTGGACGGGGTGAGATGGATGGGAGGGACTAGATTGAGACTCGTCCATGCTGTGTCGCGCACATCAACGCGACATTTTGTCAGAGTGCGTAAATAATGTATGCGCCAGTGTGTCTAAGGTCATCTGTTATCGCTGTCTCCGAATGGTGGGTGTTCATTCGCAAGCGCGTAATTTGAATGTCAATAATGCAGGCACAGCCGGGAAGTTGGGGAACATCGGGGAAGTCGCTCTCGGAGATAACCATGCAAGAGTCTGATTATCCCCGCATTTAGTTTCCGCCACAACTCGAGGAGAACTTGAACCCAGTATCAGTCATAGTTGAGACGGAGACGTCAATGTCATGCAGACCACGATGGCCACTAATTGAACTTGGCCCTTTGCAAAGAAAGAGCTGTCACTCTATATATACCAAGCTTGCTGACTGCTCTTGCTACGGAGGTTTCAGTCACTCTCACGAACCCGCCAGCACTTGATGATCAATCACTTCCTGGAGCAACCCGGGTCCAAAAACGGTGATGTAGCTATCGTGTTGTTTCTGCATCGCTGTCTCTGCTTTTGAGGGGTTTGTGCCCTGTTTGTGGCGTTTGCTCTTATCTTGAGCGTTACTGTTCTCGCTGCTGCACTTGTTGCTACCTTCTCACTTCACCTTAGCAACACTGCAGACTCAAGCCCGATCAATGCGCCCTCTTTTCTGACACGTGAACGATCTCAACACAGACGCAGATAGCCAGCTTGTGCACACTTCTTAAGACAAGATGGCTATGTCGGCACAAGCACGGTTTGACAAGATCTTCCAAAACCGACCCAGGCCCCCAAAACCCGTGCCAGGCGATCTGACCTTTGCAGAAAAGGAGTTACTGGATTTCCAGCAGTGTAAACAAAATTCAGTCTACCAGAACCAGGACAATATTTTACTGGCGAGAGAAGATGACACCCTCCCAGCACAAGCCCCGGCCAAGCCAACGGTCGGCAGACAATCGACCTCAGGACAACAAGAGCACATTTCAGGAATAAAATCTGACGAGGTGGTCTTTCTGCCTGGCGGGATTTGGCAACGAGGCCTTCTCACGACTAAAACTGATGCTGAGCACGACGAAGAACTGGAGCCGCCATCGTCCAGCAGTGAATGTATCGGCTGTTTCTGCATCTTCGCCCTTGTGATCAAATTCCCTTACAAGTATCTGCAGGATCCCGGAAGCCGTGTCTCGCGTCGTTTCTTTGCAGCTGAACAGATATACTCAAGAAATTGGGACATGTAGGTTGATCCCCACTATCACCAAACTCATCTCCCACAGACTTTAGGTCAACCAAAACTTAGATACCTGGTGATGTGACTGTCGCAAGCACCCATGTGTAGTCTACGACCTGAGACTTGACTCTGTTCAAGGGACAGCTTGAAGGTCCCCAAATTAGGTATTATTGCTGCTGACAACTCTTACAACAGGCACTACATCTTCGGTTCGGAATCGGTCGGAAACAGACCAATTATGCTTGTTCCATATACGCAGGTCAAGACACTCGTAGAGGAAATTGGTAGCGAGTTTCAAGTGCCAGTTGACGTTCCTCCATATCCTTTTCAGTTGTCATTTTACAATGATGGCACTCCGAGCCCTCAGGTGATTGGTACTGTCAACTCAAAAGCAGATTTTCGCAGACTCCAAAACAAAATTTGTGATCCCCCTGTCCATCAGGATGGAATTACTCCAGGTGTATCTAAGTCTCGGGAAAAGGACTATGCTGCGTGGAGTGAGAAGATTGAGCGTGCTTTCAAAGCCTCAAAGCACAAGAAAAGCACTAACAAGAGGAAGAAGAACTCAACGCGAGCAATAGCAGTGATGGAACAAGCTTATCAACTCACGCGAGCCCAGAGGTATTTGGGAATGAGAGACACGCTTCCGGTTCCCCAATCTGGCCGGTCTGAAATGCTCTCCGAAGAACAAGCTACAGATGAGGACGATTCAGCTGCAGTGAAGATTCTAGATCTTAGTGCGGTGACACCTTTTCCTTTCGAATACGAGACAATCATCCTCAGTATTGATGTAGAGTCGTGGGAAATGGATCACAAACTGGTCACTGAGATTGGAATCAGCACACTCGATACTGCAGGCTTGGTTGGCCTTGCTCCTGGGCCCGCTGGAATTCAATGGACCAAAAAGATTCGGTCACGACATTTTCGTATCAAAGGACGAGAACATCTCATCAATGACAAATACTGCCATGGGAACCCGGAAATGTTTCAATTCGGTGTATCTGAAGCCGTCTCCATTGACAGAGCTGCCGAGGTGGTGGACAGCTGTTTCGAACATCCTTTTTCAGCAGGCTATGAATGCGACGGACCGCTCGGCTTTGATGAAGATGACCTGCAGTCAAGACGAGCTCTAGTTGCGTTGACCACCACCCCGGTCCCTATCAATGACAAGAGGCCTCGAAACTTGCTCCTCGTCGGCCACGACCTCGGGGGTGACATTGCCTATCTCTCTTCTATCCGCAATTCAATCTTCGGCGCTAGATCCTCAACCTCCAACATCGACGACACCACGAGCCGGCGGCAGCGACTCCTCGCATCGATCCGAGAATGCTTCGACACAGCCGTCATGTACAAAGCCCTGACGAAAGACCAACAAACCAAGTCTCTCAGCAAAATTTGCTATGATCTCGGCATTGACGCGCGTTTCCCACACAATGCTGGCAACGACGCCCGCTACACTCTTGAGGCGTTCATCAAAATGACGATCAAATCTCGACAGCAGGAAGATGCAGCTCCCGCGATTATCGCGACCGAGGCGGGCCAGATCGACGCAAGCGCCCAACAACGAGACATCCGACAGGAGCAGCACCTCAATGCGAGGATGGAGGTGGCGAGACAAGCCATCCGCGCGGAATTGAATGCATCTGAACACACTAATAGCCTTACTTCAAATTCGTACAGTTAAGGTCCACATCCGTTTCCAGTGGAGCCCGAAGTAAGTTAGATGACTCTTGCAACACCGCATCCCGCATTGAAATGCAAGTCCGGCATCGACACAACTCTACAGCAAGTTTCGGAAGCGATAGCTGTGCGTTGGCTTCTGGTCAGATCTGGACAGTAGAGGTTAAAGTGGCCACTCCAAAGGATGTAGCTATATTTCAATCGGCCCGGAAGCAGATGGGCTAATGAGGCTTCTAGTATTGTACAGCAAACCAAGAGCTCTAGTTAATCAAATGGGCTGTATATCGTAGGATTCAATTTGAGTCCTCTTGGCAACATGACGGTCGCTGCCAAAATTGTAAATTGCATGCATATAAATTATTTCATGCTTCATCTTCTTCATTTTCTGGCTCCTCCTCACCATCTTCGTCGTCGTCGTCTTCCGCATCTTCATCACCATCTTCATCTTCGTCCTCACTGACCTCCTCACCCAACTCCTTCAACCGCTTCTTATCAGCTGCCCGCTTGGCCTCTAGGTCCGCGAACACCACGAGCAGATCGTCGAGTTCAGTCTGTGTGTCTTTCTGTTTGGCTGCTGTTGCTTTGAGTTCTTCGAGTTCCGAAGCCGAAACGAACACCCCCTGTTTCTGGTCCTGGTCTTGCTTGACGCGTGGTGCAGCTTTAGCCAGTTCGAGCTCTTTCTTCGTCGTATCAAGTTGAGACTGCAGATTCAACGTGTTAGAGCGAGCTTCATCCAGGTTGGGCGCCATGCTATCGAGTTGTGACCTGAGTGATGCAATTTCCGTTTGCGACTGTTGCACATCTGACTGTGCAGATTCAAGTGCTGCCTCGGCCTGTTTCGCTCGTTCATCAGACGAGGCGAGTTTGTTTTGGAGGGCGCTGAGTTCTTTCTGGGACACCCCCAGCGTACTCTTCGCCACCGACAACTCCCGCTCGACATCGGATCGTTGTCTTTGTGCATCGTTGACCCTCGCTTCGAGCTCTGCTTTAGTCGTCTGAATGTGTGATTCGTGCTTTTGTCGTGTTTTTGAAAGCTCGTCTTCGAACCTCTTCAGGGTTTTGTGAAGTGAATCAATTTCGGATTGTTGTTCGTTTTCGATATGTCGCGCTTGAGCTGCTGTCTTTTCTGCTTCTGCCTGTTGTTTGGTTATGATTTCTTTCTGCCTTGCAATGTCTCGTTCTAAGGCATTGCGGCGTTGCTCAAGATAGTCCTTCTCAGCTTTATGTTGGCGGCCTAGCTGTTCTAGGGCTGCTGCATGATCTCTCCGGAGTTTTCCCAGTGATGCTTCGTGTGTGCTTGTCGACGCGTTCCTCTGCTGTGCGTGCTCCCGCTGTAGAGATTGCATTTCTTCCTCGTGATTAACTTGCAGGCTCTGGTTGATGTGCTTGATGCGATTTAGTTCAATGGAGGTGCTCTCCTTCGTCCTCCGATGCTCCAGCAGCTCCTGCTCGAGCTTCTGTTGTGCAGATGCTAATTCCGTTTCCACTGTCTCCAAAGATGCTTTTTGTTCCTCAATCTCTGCTCGCAGGCTGTCAACCAATTCCCGTGAAACGCCTTTTTGTACACCATTGGCCATGACAGAAACTTCAAAACCAGGTTCGCGATCTATCGCTCGCAAGAAACGACTAAAATTGTCCTTGAAAAACTCCACAAAAGTTTGATCAAAATACACTTCCGGCAGGCCGCCATCAGAAAGGGAGGGTAAGACTTCAAAATCACGGATGAAGGGAGACTCTCGTAGTTTGGTGAGCCTGTCGATAAACACTTCGCGGGAGAGCCCTTTCTGCAGCACCGAGTGCAGAGTTGCTCTCGGTATGGGTGAGTCTTTGGTTGAAAACTCATAGACGATTCCAAGTAAGAATGTGCATAAGCCAGCCACCAGCGGCATCGTAGGCGAAGCCACTTTCACGGCTGAAATTAAGCCTTGAATAGTACTGCCTTCACTTAACAGATCGTTGACTGCTTTGGGTTCCTCGAATAGCCAGGTCGAGAGTAGCATAAGATAGCCAACCAATGCTCGCTCGTCTTCGGGGTGCTGAACACCTGCTACAACATTGCTCGTGATACTTTGGACAAAAGTCACAACCTCATACTCATCGTCACCTTCTGCCTCATTCTCACTTTCGGAGACTTTCAGCGCGGTCTCTTTGCCTTCGGGATGATCAAAAAGGAGGTGTAAGAGAAGCACAGCCGCCATCCATTGTTGGTAAGGGTCTTGGTTTGCTCGAGTATTCGGTGGCTCCAGCAAGACGGTCAAGATATTTGGCACGGCATCCTCGCCACTTTTATGGCCGTCAATTGCCCTTCGTAGGACATGGCCCCGGATCCCATTATGGCCTTCGAAAAAGGCCTTGACGCAGTTACAGGCTGCAAGCCGTATGTCGAAATAAGTAGCTGCTGATGAGTCCAGAGTCAGCTCGAGCAGCGACTCGATGACGTTTGACAGCTCGACATTAGCAGGTGTGCTCGTTCCAGACTTCACGGAGCTCGCTTTAGGTGTGGCGCGTCCGTTAAGCGCGGACGAAGCCTGACGAACGGCTGGGACAGCCAAATCGCCGAATTGCTCCTGCAGTACGGGGTTGCCACGGATCACATCGGCACAGGTATCTAGAGCACGAGCCCGCACGTTGAAGCCAAAAGTTTGATGGAAGGCAATCTGGAGAACTCGTTGTAGTACACCGCTGCGCCAGAACGCATCTTGAGACAAAGATGTGCCTGGCGAGCCCCGAGCAACGAATAATTGCAAAACAGTCAACAACCCCCATAGGTTGATATCACGTTGAGGACGAGCCCATGCTGATACTCCATCGGGGCTCTCCTCTTCCTTGATCACCTGTGAAAGCAATTTCGTGACCTTCGCAACACATCCTATCTCTCTGAAGTATGCCTGGTTTGAAGGGTTGAGCTTCAACAAATTACCTAGGAGTGACAAGCAGTCCTGTACAGTGGTAGAGCCATGGGTGAGACCGCCTTCGGCATCGATCAGGTTGAAGACTCGATCGAAAGCATTCTCGAAGGCAACAACTTTTTGCAGCTCAGCTGAGGTCGGTGTCAAGGCGACAAGAAGCAGGAGGCCCTCGTTCCGTATAGCCTCTCTTTTGTCGTCTAAGGTCGAAGTGATCCTCGAAACACCCAAGGGTGCTGTAAAAATTGATTCTTGTGTTCTTTGCGGCCTCGCCGTACAGACGTGAGACAGGATCTGCAAGGCGTAGAGCCGGAGGTAGAACTCTCGGGTCTCGAGTAGATCTAGTAGCGCAGTGACATTGTCCTGTCGCATAGTGAACTCGTCGGCCAACCACAAGGGTATGTCCTCCGACGCCTCAGGACTGTTGGCATCAGGGTCAAAGAGCACCAGCAGCGTCTCGAGGACGACCTTGAGTGTGTCGGGATCCTCTCCATCTCTTCGCAATCCGGCAATGAGATCGCGAAGTGCGCCGGACGCAACTGAGGCAGGGTACAACTTTGCAAAACTTCGCAGGCCGAGTATGGCGGCTCTACGGTCTTCCAACAGTGTAGCATTGGATAGGCGGCTGCTCAGGGTGTTGATGGTCTCGGTCGCCGTCTGCTTTGCAGGCGCTTGGGATTCGAGGATGCGCAACATCTTGAGCTGCACGCATTCGTGAGAAGGCACATTTTGCACTACGTTGCTCTCATATTGCAGCAGACAAGGTGTCACAGGCTCTGAGGACACTTCTGCTTGGTGCCAGCCTTGCAATGCGCTCAGAGGAGCAATGCAGGATGGCGAGGTCCCGTGTTCAATGTTCAGGAACTTTTGATATTTAGGTGTTGAATGCCTTACGCCAGGCATTAGTCGCGATATTATTAGGAAATGTGGAGAATCATGAATTTGTACCTACCTCGCCTGACTCAACCGCTCCTTCCTTCAAGTCATTGACGCCCTCCATTTTATCCGTTCTGAGGAACGTATCACTGTCTCTGGACATTGTTGTCGAAGTGTCACGGTTACCGCTCAGAGATACATTTGCGGTTGACAGACTCTTCTGATCATTGCGCTCATTAGACAGCCTGATTTGTTTGTGATTGTAGGGAGACGTTGCAGCCATTGTTGAATGTAATCAGTCTTCGCAGTGTTTTACTTATCATAGAATTCCTCCGCTCAGGGTAACGTTTCGCCCACTATGGGTGTTCCAGCGCTGTTTCGGTGGCTTACCAAAAAATACCCCAAGGTGTGCAGCGCTTGCCTGCAGGCACCGCAAAAAGCTAACAACCGATAGATCGTCAGCCCGGTCGTCGAAGAAACACCTTTCGAGATCGATGGAGTCCAGTACCCTGTAGACATTAGCAAGCCGAATCCCAATGGCGAAGAGATGCACAATCTCTACCTCGACTTCAACGGCATCGTACACCCCTGCTCCCATCCTGAGGACAAACCTCCACCGGCTACCGAGAGTGAGATGATGTTGGACATTTTCAAGTATACTGAGCGGGTGGTGAATATGGTCAGACCCCGCAGACTGCTGTTCATAGCGGTCGACGGCGTGGCCCCTCGAGCGAAGATGAATCAGCAACGTGCTCGACGGTTTAGGTCGGCCATGGACGCCAAAGAAGCAGACGAGAAGAAGGCGGAACTACAGGTGTTACTCCGTCAACAACGTGCCGCGCGAGGCGAACCTGAAGAGCTAGACCAAGTTGTCAAGAAAACATGGGATAGCAATGTCATCACGCCTGGCACCCCTTTCATGTTCATTCTTGCCCAATCCATTCGATTCTGGTGCCAGTGGAAACTCAACACAGATCCTGCCTGGGCCGAGCTCAAGGTCATCATTTCGGACGCCAGTGTCCCTGGCGAAGGTGAGCACAAGATCATGCAGTTCATTCGTTCTCAACGCTCAGATCCGGACTATGACCCCAATACCAGGCACGTCATGTATGGCCTAGATGCCGATTTGATCATGCTGGGCATTGCTACTCATGAACCCCATTTCCGTGTGCTCAGAGAAGATGTCGAATTCCAAAATGCGAAACAGAAACACTGCAAATTGTGCGGTCAACCAGGGCACTATGCAGAAAATTGTCGTGGTACCGCCAAAGCGAAGTCTGGCCAGTTTGACGAGAAAGCGTCCAAGCCAGACACGAAGCCCTATGTCTTCCTCCATGTCCCTATCCTTCGTGAATATCTCGGAGCAGAGATGTATGTTCCCGGTCAAACTTTTCGTTTTGATCTCGAGCGTGCTCTTGATGATTGGGTTTTTATGTGTTTCTTTGTTGGCAACGACTTTTTGCCACATCTTCCCTCCCTAGATATTCACGAAGACGGCATAGACAAGCTCATCGCAATTTGGCGGGACAACGTGCCTATCATGGGCGGTTATCTGGTCTGCGATGGTGAAGTTGATCTGGCTCGCGCCCAGGTCATTCTGCAAGGTTTAGCTAAGCAAGAAGATGCCATTTTCAAAAAGCGGCGAGAGAATGAAGAGCGTCGTGAGAGGAACCAAGAGCGCCGGAAGAAACAAGATCAAGAGCGAGAAGAACGCAACGCTAAACGACGGCGAAGCTCCCCTGACTACGGCCGAGGAGCGAAGTTGCCTGCACCCACCCCTCTCGGCGCCATCGATATCACAAGTTTGCCACAAACGTCGGACCTCAATTACAACCTGGTAGTTAATCGTGGGGCCGCAGAAAAAGCCATAAATGCGAACAAAAGCGCCGCTGCCGTGTTGAAGGAGAAGATGCTGGCCAAGCAGAATGAAACTCCACCAGAAACACCCATAGACGGGAATACAGCCGAAACCCCCCAATCTGCACTGGGAAAGCGGAAGGTTGAGCTTCTTGCTGAAGAAAACGACACTGAATCGGACACTGGAACGCCAGGTCGAGGGACACCTGTAAAGAGCGAGCCTATCAAAAAGAAATTTGATCCTGACAATCCACCACCAGACACCGTAAGACTGTGGGAAGATGGCTACGGCGATCGATACTACGAGCAAAAGTTTCATGTCAGCCCAAGCGATATTGATTTCCGTCACCAAGTGGCAAGATCCTATGTCGAGGGCCTGGCTTGGGTTTTGCTGTATTACTTTCAAGGCTGCCCTTCGTGGACGTGGTACTACCCCTATCACTATGCACCTTTTGCAGCAGACTTTGTCGGCATTGACCAGATGAGTATCAAGTTCGATAAAGGAAAGCCATTCAAGCCTTACGAGCAGCTTATGGGAGTGCTTCCTGCTTCCTCCAACCATGCTATTCCTAAACCGTTCCATCCATTAATGACTGACCCAGACTCTGACATTATTGACTTCTATCCTGAAGAATTTGATCTGGACCTCAACGGCAAGAAACAGTCTTGGAAGGCGATCGTGCTCCTGCCTTTCATCGATGAGAAGCGCCTTCTAGCAGCAATGGCTACAAAGTACCCCGAACTCACAGAAGACGAGCATATGCGCAACGACCTTGGCAAAGACGCCCTCATCATCTCCGAGAAAAATCCACTTTATGAAGATTTGGCTACGGAGTTCTACTCGAAGAAATCAAAGACCAGCGGTGTGAAGGAGACTAAGTTGTATATGCGCAAAGCACGACTAGCCGGTCAGGTGTCCAAGAATGACACTTTTCTTCCACATATGGACCTTCGTGGACCAGAAGAGGATATAACCCTTGACCCAGAGGTTGACGATGACTGCACCCTGAGCGTGCACTACGACCTGCCACCCAAGACTCATGTGCACAAGTCAATGCTCTTCCCTGGTGTGGTCCTTCCACCAGCTGTTCTTGACAAATCAGACCTTCAAATTCTCAAGGCAAAAGCTCGAAATTCAGGTCGAGACTTCGGGGGCGCACCCCTCTACGATAATTCACGACGAGATCCAATGGCAGATGCCCAATTCCGGCAGCCGCGAATCAACTACGCCGCCGATCGGCCGCCTTTGGCAACAGAATACGGCAGAAACGGCGGCTTTCCCCCACCACCGCCCCCTGACCCAAGGACAATCGATCCGAACAATCCGTTCGCTGCCTTGCTTGATCCAAAATTTGCACCAGGAATGCCGAACTCTCGAGGTCCTCCTCCGCCACTCTCGCCACATGGCCAGCAGTATGCTGATAATAACTATGACCGCAGAGATGACCGTGCTGGATTAGGCCGGCAGGAACAGTATTATGCTCATGGCAATTATCCTCAACAACAGCCTCAATACCCACCACGTCATGCAGGACAATACGATGACAGAGGACGAAATAATGGCTACAGTCGAGGAGGCAGCTATCACAATGGAGCCGGCCAGGATGGGTACTATCCGCCTAACCGTGGAGGATACTCTCAAGGAGGACATAACGCATATGGCAGGAGGTAGTAGTGTCTATTTTCGTGTGGGCAGCCTATACAATGGCTTGTGTATCTGTTGGCGATGAAGATGCTGCTGAAGACATTTTACATACAGGTGCTACCACAGGACCAAAAGGAGAGTTCGAAGTGAGTGGCATGAGCTCATCGCCCCTGTAGTTGTTCCCAACCAGTGAAGTTATAGCGAGCTTTTCATTCACGTCGATCGATTATTACCACAAGATATCCAATGATCCGCCCGACACCCTTCCCCTTCTTCTATGTAGTTTGACCAAATCGTGTTACTTTATCAAATTTATCAAAGCAGTGCTCGCTGTCATCGTCAACGAGGCCAAAAAGTCGACCGAGACGGGACTTGAACCCGCAACTTCTGCCACTCCCCTCCGGAAAGCAACGCGCTACCATTGCGCCACCCGGCCCTTTAATAAGTGTGTGCATAATTGTCCCCACTTCTTGCACTCACAAATTCATAAAGCTATATCACGTCTTTACACTGGAAGCATAATACCCACCTCTACTCACGTCCACAGGTGGAAAAGAACATTTGAAGATACCTATGTAACCGTCCAGCTCACGATAGATACCCGGTCCAGATGAACATTTGCAAGCTGCATGAGGAAGCATAGAAGTCTGTGATCGAATAGGTGCCGTAAAGAGATGAGTAGCATATCCAGAATGGGCGAGATGTTCGAACCGGAAGGTTGAATAAAATTTAAGCTTCTACCGCAAGATCTCGTTGTAACGAAGTTTTATTCGCACACTGTCGAGATGCTGGTTAGGAATAGAATCAGCAGAGTCATCGCGCTGCCTAAAATGGGTTGTCAGCTTGTGCAGACTTGAATCCGATAGGAGTTTAGCCATGAACACAACATCAATGACCTACAGGGCTAACTCGTCTGTTATGAATCTAACCCCGTAGCGAGCCTAACAGATGAGCTCGATGAGCTCGAAGATGCAACATTCCTTAAGCATGTAGCGTCGTTAATGGGAATGTGCGTCTGGATTTGAAGACGAAGTGAGCTCAACCGCAGGAAATCGAAACAAGAGCCGGTCTAGATCAGCAAGGGGTAAGATGGTACGACCGAGATCCTGATACTGTAGCAGGGATTAGCAATACTGATAGATGTGTACATCGGTAAAGGATCGATATTACTGAGGTTATCTACGGAGTTGGCTGATGAGAGAATTTGATATACATACGTTGATCCCGGCTTTGGAAGGCGTCCAACGATCCAGCAGAAATATCGAACAAGTAGGAACGACACAGATATTCTTACGGGAAAGCGCCTTTAGGAGCTTGATGCCTGCAGAGCGAGCAGGATTGTGCGTCACCATACGAGACCGTAGAAGGAAAGTACATTGTACAAGACTTTAAGGGTTGTTTGACTATTGGATAATCCGAGTCGCTCATGCCTTATAACTTGCCCTGCCTCCTGTCCGTCTCCATGCTGGCTTTCTCCTCAGGCGCTTCTACACCAGCCCCTGTCATACTTGCTTCCAGCCTCTCTTGCCGTCTTTGCAGCAAGTATGTGACGATGGTCACTATCAGCAAGAACAAACCCATGCCAATCATGGCCCAATTTCCTTCGTACCAATCTGGTGCCTGCGTTGTGTTGTAGAACAAAATGCTCCAAAACATATACACGGCGATGCTAAACATGTTCATGCTTGCAAGAATGACTGATCTTTGTGCATCGTCACCACGTGTAAGGTCATTGGCCCATGCGAACATTGCGGTCTGACCAGCAAACTGACAGCCATTCATGATGAGGGCAGCGAATTTCGCCCCCCGTGTCGGTGGTCTGAGCATGAGTGCACCCGATGTGATAGCGGTGAAAGCTAGGAGGATCCCAACGTGCCAGCGATTCCGTCGCGGATTGTAGTCGCTATACCAGCCCAGCGAGAGAGTTGCCACAATGCCCATCCCTGAAACTGCTGTAGGAATATAATTCACCTCCTCTATGGAATAATCACCTGTCGATCTGAGCCAGAGTTGCATTATCGCGTTGCTAGAGTACATCTCTGTGTTGCTGTTTGCAATCCATAAAAGGACAAATGCCCAAAATTGCCATGAGCCGAGGACGCGTCGTATGAGAGACAAGCCTAGCAAACCACGTTGCTTGGTAACCTGCGGTAACCTTTCCACTGCAAGTATACGCTCTTCAGGTGTGAGGTAACGAGCTGAAGTCGACAATGGAGTGTCAGGAAAGCAGAGGAAGCCGTAGATAGCGATTGGAAATGTAATCAGGAAATCAATGACGAAAAGCCACCGGAAACCTGCGAAACCAGCGCTGCCGTCAAGGTTGGAATGTATGGCTCCCTGCATGATTCCGCTGAACATAGTTCCGGCAAGACCAGAACTTGTGAAGATGGCCGTCCGCTTCCCTATTTCGGATGGTTTGTACCAGGCGCCCAGAATCCACTGAACACCCACGAAGCATGATGCTTCGAAGAATGCTTGAAAAAATCGGATGACCATGATCTGAGTTGGGGACGTGGTGAATGCTGTCCCAAGGGTAAAGGCACCCCAGATGAGGCATGTTGTGGGTAACCAGATGCGAGGTCGAACCTTCTGCAGAATCAGGTTATTTGGAATCTGGCCAAGCAGATAGCCACCATAGAAGATGGTATTGATCTGATTGAGCTGCGTCCCCTTGAAGTCCAAGGCTTCTTTCATACCACTGACGTATGCATTGTTTAGATTTGCGCGATCGAGGTAGTTGCACCAATACATCAAACAAACATAAGTCAGGATGAAGAAGTCAATCTTTAAGATAAGGTGTCGCTCTGCTTTGGTGGCAGCGGGGACACCCCAGACAACCTCACGAAGCTTGCCCAGAAGCGCCATCAGCGCTGCCAGCGATCATGAATCCGAGAGATCTAGTAAAATGATACTGGCAACCCACGGAATGGTGTCGACTATATCAGAGAGACTGTGCCCAGATGATACGGAAGGTGTAACTTTAGCTTAGCACTCGTTTATATCTTGAATGATCATCATCTTTGACCCGAATAGGTATATTTGAACCGAGGTCGGTGATAGCGGAAACCTTCGTGAGTGGTCGACAACCAAGCAGGATCGATCACAGTCCAACAGTTGAGAGGCTTTGCAACGAAATGTAATTTGAACGATGCCTGCGAGTCTGGAAGCAGAACATTCCGCCAAAAAAAACAACAAAAAACTCTTAGCTCAAAGCTATGTTGAACTGCCGTTGCAGCGATGGCACGTTGACCTCTTCCCTGCCTCCTCAAGCTTATCTATAGGTATGACCTGCTCAATGTAGCGGTATGTGATGCCAGTGACACGATCTGTTGAAGAGGAAATCTGAATATGAGGTTTAATGAGCCCCTGGCAGAGGACATTGCGGCTATCTTGAGGCAATGAAATGGTTCGTTCTAGGTCACCTGCAGAACTTGAACCTCAATGAAGAGCAGTCTTCCACTCGCCGTTGCCAATCTAGTGATCTGCTACCACCATCCTTGGCGGCCTTGTAAAAAGTTCCTTTGTTACCAAACACTGATAGCAACAGCTTGGCTTTCAAAAGAGAATCAAAGCATTCAAATTCCGAAAATGCACGTGTTACATTTCGTTCAAGTCATCACAGATCGATACTTCGACACAATGACACACTTCGCCCGTTATTGTACCTTGGATTGGTCTTGCTCAATGGCCAGCGATGAAGGGGAAGATCTGATCTAGAGCTCTGATAAAATCTCAGTCGACCCCCATCCTGGACCGGGCGTCCTGCATTCGATCTTCGTGCAGAAGGCGTGTGCACGGAGAATCAACATATTGGATTGCATCAATGAGGCTTGCACACCCGCGCTTCATGTCGTTCTAACATTGCCAGGCTCGAGGGCCAAACGCTCGGGCCTCATATGTACTTTGCCGTTATTGATCAGATTGAGCGGCATGATACACTCCACTGTTGCCGCTCTTCTCCGATCGGCAGAGCCGCCTATCTCCAACTTGGATTCGGTCTGGAAGTGTACAAGCGTACGGCACCGCTTGGATATGTGTGTATCGGAGTTCAACTTGTTTGGGGTCTTCATGAAGAAGTAAACGCGTATTCCGGCTTTGGCATGGATCTCGGGACGTTCAACATGAATATCGCGTCTCACAGAGGGCCAAAGCCCGTAAAAGGCTGATGGCACGTCAAGTGCTATCAATACTTTGACTGTACACTCTAGCTATGAAAACGAATACCCGAGGGTGCACAGCAGTGTGATATGGTCGAACTGCTTGACTCACCAGATGGAACTCAGCATTCTTTTCCGCGAACCAATCTCAGATCGTTGGTCAGGGAATCGCTCCATTTGCCATTTCTTGGTCAAATCAGCTGTGATACCAAGGTTGACGATGACGAAGAAGGTCGCGCATAGCATTGTGCTATTGAATATACGTGTATCTCGGGCTGTCAAGATAGTAAAAGCGAGGTAGATATTTACCTCAAAAGCATAATGAGGACAGACCAAATTGGTGTCTGCGAAGATAGGATGGTTCGGGACACTATAGTCCTTCAAGGTTGCCAGGTATTTGTGTACTTCGTATTGTTTCACTGAATAGTAGAAAAACATGAAAACGCATATGAATACGCGGATGGCACTGACGACAAGAGGGATGTAGCCACGAAATCCTAGAATAGGACGTGGTGGGGCGCATGCTGATGAGAAACATTCTGTAAGCTGTGAAAGAGCAGGGCAATGTGAGTTGACTCGGGTAATATAAAACTCACCAGGTTCGATCCAGATGGCCAAACTTGTGGCGAAATAGAAAGCTATGCCAATGAAGTAGTGACCAATCCACATTCTTGACTTGCTGGTTTTGGCTACTACAGCACATTCAAACAGTCTGCGTAGACTTTGAAGCTGCAGCATCACCATGCAGAGCATTGTTCTACCTTCCCAAGAGCTCGCTGAGAACACCACTGCGTTCAATGTTGATGGACAGGCTAAATTTCGGCCTTGATATATCCAATACGCAGAAGCGAGGGTCGAAAACACGTAGAAGTGAGAAAACCAGCGATGTGGAACAGTCTTTTCGGATAGCCAGTCCAGAACCGGATCAAACTGAATACGGGCCCAGCGAGGGAAAGCACTCTCTTTGATGGTGGCCCGTTTCGACTTGTCCAAGCGAGCCCCATAGTCGAGAAATCGATGACGAAGGTCAGGTATGAAGCGGACGATCAGAATTGCATAGGCAGCAAAGATATAGAATGCTCGAATCGACCAAATTAAAATATCAGGGTCATAATTCACTGGAACGCCGCGGATGAACATGACGTGGACCTTCTGAAATGTGATGCGTTCGATACTCGATTTAGGCTTGCAGTACTACCCAGGTACTCTTTCCACAATGCTCAAAGGTCGCTAAAGGTCGCTACACGAGATGCAATGAGAAGAGGTGGCAACTCGGACGAGTTCACGTGCCCCGACGTGCCGCATTAATAATTAGCTAATAAAAGCTTCGGATGGAGACAAGCGAAGTACCCAGTAGACCCTGTAATAGGCTCTATCGCTCATCCGACGGTCGCTCTCTCTCCGCTGTTTGGCTCTTTCGCTTGCCTCTTTAATCTGCCATCTTGCGTTGCTGAAGCCTGCCACTTTCAACGATTCGTGCTTCTTCAATTTCCCGTACACTGTCGATATACTCAGCTATTGTGTTGTTATTACAATGAATAGAAGCCCAACATCAATGCGACAAAGCACCTGTTGAGCTGGCCTCACTTTCTTAATTTTTGACGACCTTTGTACCGACTTTTCATCAAATTAGCCTGAACAATTCACCCAGACGACACAAATAGGTCTCCTTGCGCTTCGTCAAGTTAGATCGAACGGAACGCGTTGAACATGTGCAGTTGAGGGAGTGCGATGAATGAAAGCGAGCGAAAAGAATCACAATTGGTTGAGGAGGATGGTCATGCCCTAAAACAAATCGTGAAAGAGGAGGAGTTCGGTGCACCAAACCAAAAGAAAGCGCTCAGTCCCATTAAGAACGGTGCTCGCGACACTGAAAAGCCGCCTAGGGACGCTATTCAAGATGCCGGGAATGAGATGGATGGAGATGGTGATTCAGAAGCCGAGACCTTGATTCAGTCGCCCGAGAAAAAGCGGCATAGCGTTGCTGATGAATCGACCGTCATTCATCGGGTCAAAATCACAGGTTCTGACGCCAGCTCGGCCGTCCTTGCAAACAACTCCGATAAAGAGAACGCGACCCGCAAGCGAAAACGATCTCACCAAGAAGACGATAGCCGCGATTCTCCCTCTCGTGCCTCAAGCCGTCGCAGCTCGCCTCTCTCTTCACCTATAGGTAACACCCAGTCCGACGACGATTCACACGACAGCGCTACTTCGGATACCCAGTCTTCTCCAAAAGTACGGAATGATTCGGATGCTCCAGACAAAATCGCTGCGCCTAGAAAGCGCAGAAGACGGCCCTCAGATGTTGTTGCGCCTCCGCCGTCGCATAAACGGAGCAAGCGCAGCAGCGTAGATAATATGGAACGCAGAGAGACGAGATCAGCAACGTACCCGAGACCTTCTGATGATGAAAGGTCTCCCTCTCCTGAGCCAGCTGCGAGAAGAGAGCACCGAAGAGGTGCCTCAACGCAACTGACAGCGGGCGAATTTGAGAGAAAAAAGAGAGGTAGGCCTCCAATGATTAATGCTCGACGCAATCGAAGTGTTGATCGTGCTTCGAATTCGTCTGATGAGTCTGAACCACGGTCCAGTCGTGCGCGTCTTCCGCTGCACAAGTTCGCTTCAAATGACCACGAAACAATGTCACCTGCCAAAGTCGGACCGAGAAAGTGGAAGGACAAAAACGGTAGGACTTATCTAGCTCGGGCTTGTGCGAATAACGATCTTGACGCTGCGAGAGTAAAGCTCGCGGAAAGGGCAGAAGACTTGAATATGGAAGACAACGCAGGGAACACGCCTCTGCAAATTGCTTCATTGGAGGGATTTGACACAATTGTCGAGTTTCTCTTGACTAAGGGGGCTGAAGTCAATGTGCGCAACGTCGACAAGGACACCCCACTTATTGACGCTGTGGAAAATGGGCACGTGGAGGTGATCAAACTCTTGCTCAAACACGGCGCAAATCCTCGAATGGGGAACGCTAAGGGCGATGAGCCATACGAACTCGTTCATCCTGATGATGAAGCCTACGACGAGATACGAGGACTGTTATCAGACGCTAAGGATAAAGATGCCAAGAAGACGGCCGGAGTCGATGTCTCTGATCTCCACAATCGAGACGGAACATCCTCAAGAGCAGCTTCTGCAGCAAGTCCTCGTGATTCACCCCCAATTGGTCCTCGGAGTCCGCCGGCGTTTGGTTCGCGGAGAAGAACTGGAAGGAGCGAATCTACGCGCAATGATTTGCTTTGGCAGGCTAACACTCAAGAGAATCTTGCCAAATTGGCAGGAAAAGGTGACGTGCAAGGCGTCGCAAACATTTTGAGTATTTTGGAAAAGGCTGAAACCGAATCTCTGATTGCGGCGGCGAAGGCAGGCCATGAAGAAGTTCTGCAGCTACTCATAGCAATGGGCAAGCCAAATGCCGATCCTGAGCCTGTTCGCAGCTCGAAGCTGGTGCCAGGGTATAATACTCCCATGCTTGCAGCGATTGGCAGAGGTCACCCTGATGTCGTCAAGCTGTTAGCCAACCAGTCAGGTTTCAATCCTACTCGAAAGTACCGAGACAAAACCTACTATGAATTAGCAGATGACAGGAGGGGGAATCGTTGGGAAGAAGAGTACAACATACTTAAATCTGCCTATGACAGAGCTAAAGGGAAGCAATCGAACTCTCCACGCAAAGTTAGAGATCCTGAGCGCTCCAGGGCTCGCCGCAGGTCGTCTTCGGTCAACTCAACCAAGAGACAGATGCCCAGTCCCACAGCGACTCACAGAAGCCTTCCATCGAAACCACCAGATCTTTCACCAAAGCAGCGGCGAAAAGTCAGCGATCCCATGTCTTTGAAGAGCAGATCGAGCGGCGATACTGCAGAGTCATCTGTTGCAGTCGCTTCAGATATCGACCACACGGTGACTGCGCAGAAGAAAGGACATCGCACAAGGCGCAGTCAAAGTGATCTTCCTCCTCCGACCTTGGAACATGAGCCTATCTACAAGCGAAGAAGGCTACTGACAGGAAAGGAGCACAGAAGCCGGCAGACAGTCAGCACTTCGTCGGACAATGAAGAGAACGACACGATCGGAGTCAAGCAAGAAGAGCAGCCACAGTTAGCATTGAAGAGGAGCCGTGTCAGCTCGACACCAGAACCCCTGGAAGACGGAAAAGACAGGAAGAAGCGGAGAACTGTCCTAGAGAGCAGCCCTGATGAGTTGAGATCGCGAGCTGATCCAACTTCACAGACTGCACCTCTCGCATACCGTGAGACCAAGCAACCTGAACAGGAGGTCATGGTTGAAACGGCGGGTACCGACGAGTTAAATGACCCCAAGACTGTCACAAATCCAAGTCCCCTAACAGACGACGTCAAGACTGAGCCATCCCAGGACAAAACCAGCAACCGTCCTGCCGAAGCAGCTACTCTCCGGGACGCAGATGAGCAGTCGGAAGACCACTACTCTCCTCCTCCGGCGGTAGAGCCGCCAGTCGATCCTGCCGAGGAGGCAGCACGACAAGCGCAAGAAGATGCTGCTCGGCGCGCAGCTGAAGAAGCGGCCAGGCAAGAAGAACAACGAAAAGCAGAGGAAGAAAAACTGGCTCAAGAGAAGGCTGCCGAGGAGGCAAGAATACAGCGTGAGGCTGAAGAACGGAAAAAGTTGGAGGAGGAGGAGGAAGCCCGCCGCCGGCAAGAGGAAGAAAGGCAAGAACGTTTAAGGCAAGAGCTGGAAGCTAGAAGACGGCGTGAACAGCTCGAGCGAGAGCGCGAATTGCTTGAGAAAGAGCGCAAACGCGTTGATGGATTACCTATCGTCCTTGCAAGAACAGCACAGATGCTGGATGCCAACAATTCCGACGTGCGTGGTCCACAGTGGCTGAGCAAATTCTTGCCGCTGTATACCGTTAAGACGAGAGACCTCGATCCAACATGCGACACGGCGATAGCGAATGATGACTGGGTGCCAAATTTCCAGGTTGCTGGACTATTGGCAACGAAGGATCTGAATCTTTTGGGCTTTCCCTCGCTCGAAAAACGGCCGGCTACTCGTCATGAACGACAATGTTTGTGGCGAGTTGCACGGCTAAAGTTGTCCTATGACTTCAATCCCCTTTGGACAACACCGGTCAGCAAAGCCAACGAGATCGAGCTAGTTGCACAGGACAAGTTCATGTCTATGGATGAAGTTTGGTGGGTCAAGGTAAATGCTACCCATCTCTGTGAGAAATCGTATGCTAACATGTTCTAGCTGTCGGGATTTCTTGATCAGGTTCCCCGATTTCCACATCTCGATATTGACCTCCCGCAGCAGACCATCTCGCTCAAAACATATAATGAGATTCTGGGGCCGCAAATGAAAAACGGTATATCACAACAACATAACAATCTGCCGAACGGCATAACATCCCATACAAATGGTGAGAACGGGATTACTTAGTTGGAGCTGCCACCTTCACCGCCGAAACAACGTCTCTGCGGGAAGAAGTACATATCTTTATCAGAACTGCCAATAGCAGACCTGTTGAGGAAACTCGCCACACGATATTAGTTAATGAAGATATAAATTGTGTCGAGTAGTTGACGAGCCAGTTGTCACGACTTTGCCAGCCACGATATCCTTCTTGATAGTGTTAAATATTTTCGTTTGCAACGGCCAGCCAAATTGCCCACGAATCACGTGATAACACTCTTGGCAACACCCACAACAAGCCTTCTCCGTTCTCCGAAGTCTCATTTCCTTCTCGCATGACCAATTACACAAACGTTTTCCTTCCCATGTAAACTCTTTGAGGATATCCGACACCTTTACAAAGTACACCCAAACAGTAGCTACGAACGTCAAGTAGCGATATTGCAAAGATGGTATGCGCTTCCAATTCCTCAACCGCAAATCGACGGATCTCCTGCATGGTGTGAAACATCGATCGATGTCGCTCGAGACTGTTGGACCGAGACCGCGGGACGAGGAAAGCCCTTTTCGCAGGAGCAGCCACTAACATTTCGTGATATAGTCGGACGGAGAAGAGCCTACCTCCCCTGTTGCAGCGGCCGATGAAGTTGAAGTTTCGGGCGGCGATGCCGGTGCCGGTTCAGGTGGAATGTCAGTATTGGACGCATTGAAAGGTCAGTATAGGCCTCTTTCTTCAATACCTCTGTGCCAAAAGTCGTCTTTTCCCGGCATGACATACCTTTTTTCCTTTCTTTCTTGGGAGGCAGCTATGCACTTGCAGATTCTGCAGAAAGACGAATCAAACAAGGCACACGACTTGCTAACTTGTCCGGGGGTTCTAGGAGTTCTCAAGATCGCCCTCATCCACGACGGTCTCGCCCGCGGCCTACGAGAAGCCAGCAAAGCGCTCGACCGACGCCAGGCGCACATGTGCGTGCTCAACGAGTCGTGCGAGGAAGAAGCCTACAAGAAACTCGTGGTGGCGCTGTGCTCCGAGCACAAGATCCCTCTCATCAAGGTTCCCGACGGCAAGATGTTGGGCGAGTGGGCCGGTCTCTGCGTGTTGGATCGTGAAGGCAATGCCCGCAAAGTCGTGAACTGCTCTTGCGTCGTCGTCCGAGACTGGGGTGAGGAGAGCCAGGAGCGAAGTGTCTTGCTCAACTACTTCCAGAGCGAGCAGTAAAGACGTTTCGAAAAGTCGCAAAACCGAAGGGAGGGGTGGTGTGGTTGAGTGGGTGTGTGTTTGGCTAGCAAGCAAAATGGACGGTTTTCAAATCACGTGGACCGCCGCCGGTGCTCTGGTGGGTTCCAGCGGGTTTTGAGCGGCAACACCTCACGATCAAATAGGAGGGAAAGAACCATCGGGACGTCCACGTTACGTTGGGACGCGACGTGGCTCGTTCGGCTAGTGGACAAGAAACTTGAGAGATAAGGGGTCGAACCTTCGTCGGTTTACCAGTGTCTGATCGAAGTGGGAACGGTTCGAAAGTGCTTCGTTCCAGACCACGGACATCACAAATCAAAAACAAAAAACCTATTTTTCCCCCTCGCTGGGCGAAAGCATGTGGCATATAATTTGGCTACCTGTCTCCTGGCCACAAGCATTCAACCTCTCTTGAAATCATCGTGGAAATTGTGTTGAGTCCCCTCCACGCTGCGTGTTGATACTGGACATATAGGACATTATGCTCTAGAGTCCCTATACTATGCGTAGACATCAACTTACCTCGAAGAGTATGATCTCCTGTAGTGATGCATCCAGCTGGCGTTCTGCACACCCTCTTCGTTCTCCGTGCCTCGTTAATTCAGCGAATTGGTCTCGCTCGCTGGAGGCGAAGCCAAGCCCCTCGGGATGCAAAATGGTCAGGAGGCGAGAGAATTTTCGATCAAGACCAGGATCGCAAGGCAAAGGATTCGCAAGGACAGGGATATATGCGGTAGTTTGAGATCGTATAGGGTAGGGTAGGAAAAGGATTCATGACTACTGACGCATGCTATGAAGACGACAAGGGTAGAGGTAGCCGTAGTATGTACTATGTGACGCTAAAGACGCGATCTGAGCTTTTTGGTGTTGGGAAACCCAGACCTAAACCAAGTGCCAGCTAAAAAGATGCATGGACAACGACGAGATCATCCTATTCAATAGACCTCTCTCCCGGAGTCGCTCCGTTGTCGTCCAATACGCTGTCTCTCCGAGAACTTCACCCTGAAGTCCAACTGCTTGACGAACCAAGCATTATGCAGCCTCCACTCTCTCCGGGGATCGTCAAGCACAACATTGAATTTGACTAGGAAATTGGGCACAAGCTTGTAGATTTCCATGAGACTGATGTTTTTGCCTATACACGTCCTGCTCCCTGCGCCGAACTGAAACATCGTCGCTTCCATTTCTTTGCGCTGCGAAGCAGAAGCATCGAGCCAGCGCTCAGGGATGAAAGAGTCGACTGGATAAGCGGACGGGTCGGAAGAAGGACAGAAAGTCGCCTCGTGGCGGTGAATGACCCAAGCTGAACAGCCGACAATGGTCCCGGCGGGGATGTGCTCGCCGCAAATCTCGATGCCTCCGGGCGGTGTGATGCGTTCGAGAGGCAATCCTGCTGCCGGGTGGAGACGGAACGACTCTTTGACGACGCAGTCCAGGTAAGTCAATGTTTGGGACTCGGTCCATGTAATGAGACCGTCGTCTTGAGTGCCTATCTTGCCCCCACGGATTGCATCATCGAGTTCTGACTGGAGCTTCTTGTAACACGCAGGGTTCTTGAGGAGATAGTAGAACACTGCTGCTAAAGAGATGGCGGTTGTTTCCGAGCCAGCAAAAGCCATGCTGACGGCCATGGTTAAGACTCGTTGATCAGTCATGAACTCTGGTCTACTTGCTTGGGCTTTCAAGAACATAGACAAAAGGTCTCCTCGACCCTGAGTTGTATCCTCTAACGAGGCTTTGTCCTCGCCTGCAGAGGACATCTCAGAAAGTCGCTCTGACATGCGTGCTTTGGCGAAGTTGGTGATTGGAAATGCAAAAGGCTTGAACCCAAGTCGGTCTAAAAGCAAGAACATCGGGTTCTTGAGGAAGAGCAGGTCGAGAAATGGCATTTGACCAATCTAGAGCTATGATTAGCAAATAGCTCCTAATAGGAGAAAATTATGTGGAACGAACTCACTGGAGCGACATAACTGAACAGTCTACCCAGATATGCAACCATTCCATCAATGTCTTCGTTCTTTTCGACGAAGCCGTGTTGTTTACTGTACGTGATCTGCCCAATTACATCAAAAGCGTAATACTGAAGCCATAATGCGAAGTCGCAGACTAGGCCCGGAGTGCTGTATATTTGTTTGGTTCGCTCTAAGAAAAGCTCAATGACTTCATTCACGAGAGGCTCATACTGAACCAAAGCACTCATCGAGAAGGCACTGTTGACAGACCGACGGAGATTGGCATGGTAAGATTCGTCTGTTGTGGAAAATAGTGACGGCAGACGCTTGCCTTGCGATACAGCTTGCTGGGGCGGGTAAAAGCCTGACTACCCTATCATTAGTTGAGAGCGAAGCGAGAATGAGGGGCTTTTCGACCTTGACAAACCCTTTGTTCAAGCCATATATCGTTTTGATTCCCGCAGGGTCTGAGAATGAGAGGGTGTTTGGGCCGAGCCTGACGACACTTCCATGCTTGCGATGTAGCTTGATTTGCGTAATGTCCGGTCTTCTATTGAGAACGTCCACGAACCTCCATCCATCGGTGAATCGTGCTAGGAGTGGTCCAGGATACTTCTGGAACCCTTTATTGAAATAGTTTGACGCGAGATACGTGAGAAGCAAAGCAGAGATGACAAGAGGCCAGTAAGGCCCAACAGCAAGCACAAGTGATTCAAGCATGGTGGTACAGGTGTGAACAGTACATCAAGAGCAGTGCAACCACCAACCTGTGAGAGAAAGACGAGCATGCCATACATGCGCAGGCCATGGTTTCCACTACATATCGTTGACTCCAAGCGATATTTCGGCAGTTAGATATTACAACAAGATGCGACTGAGCGATGCTTTCACCAAGCGTGTTCACCGCAGGCCGATCGCAAGTGTGGTTGGAGGTTATTGGTTCGGAGTATTTCAACGTTGCAACTAAGGACAACTTGCTTTGCATAACTTCTTCGGCAGTTAAAGATTTGGGCTCAATGGGTCAGGCTCTTTTAACAAGGCTAGAATTCCGAAATCCTGTTTTTTTGGCCGAAATTCCCGGCTTGATGCCTGAGGCTTAACGCAATGCAGGATTCGGAGATTATACCAATGTTAGTGAATGTCGGATCCTCCATGTAGCTTCAAGAATAGTCAAAGCCTTTAACAAATCCTGCCTCGTTCGGGCGAATTTGAAAACAATACCAGATGCCTGCACTGATGTAAATAGACGCTATGTACGGAACAGATCAAGGTTGAAGGACGGAGTCCACTTTATAACTTTCACTTCACATCGATATGTGGCTAGCAAGAAGCAGAGTCCTTGAATCAAAATGACAGTATGCGAGTGTACCCGACGAGTGTGGACCTTGCACTGACCTCGAGGTCCTCCTCGCGTGGAGAGCGCACAGTGATATTGATCCGGAAGATATGTGTCTATGTGTACCGTTCGACTTGGGCCGCATCGATAATCTAATTGCCGGATTTGCTTCGAGTCACAGTGTCAATGGAAATAAGCCAATGAGGAGCCGACTCAGCACTCTGGGTGGTCGAAGACTGTCGAATTTGCCTGCCCAGATTCCATGGTGACGTTGAGACCTTTGTCTTCTTGTCGTAGAATCATCGAGTAACATACTGAAAGTAGTGTTATCAGGACATGGCCTGTTCCTTGGGTGGATGAATGCCTGTGAAAAGGGGTATGGACACGCAACCATACGAATTGCGGAAGCAAGTGACAGATTCAACAGTGTTCGCTTGGGGGAAGGTAGCGCTGGCTTACGATCTCCTGCGAGATTCTTGAGCGAGCACCTTGATGATTCTCCTCTCAGTGCAAGGCTCGAAGTGGTGTTCATTTACTGATCTCATTGCCATGACTACACAATGTCAAAACTGTTGGAAATTACTGCTCAGGTTGCACTTGTCCTACAGAGACGGCCCCAGGCTTTTAGGATCTGACTACCCGCTTTCAAAGTATCTCGAGCAAGAGCGAGTAGGTGAGAAGCGTCGTAGCACAGGCCTATCGTCAAATGCACAAGTTTTTTTTTTTCATTTGCAAGAAGCAGAAGCTATAGCGTTCAATAGTCGAGACACCCAAGTCTCGAACCTGAAAGTTCGGCGCTAGCAAGACACCGCCATTCCCAGGTAGATAAGAGCACAATGCAATCCATCACGGACTCAGCCATGTGAAGACAAGTGGTGGAGATCACCAGGGGAAGAACAGGGCCTCAGACTCAACATGAAGCAGGCCCACCGACTCGTTTGACACCGCAGACAAGCGGGAGTTAGTTTTGGCTTGTGATACACATTTTGGATATTCGAGAGATGTATGGGATCTGACTCGGGATCGAATCAATCTGATGGTGCTGCAAAACAGCTTGGACCTTAATTTCGGGGTCCATGGTTATGGCGACACAGCCTGACCTATTTTTTACCGAGAGCGGGGAAATTCGCAGAGTCGTCGGTGATGGCTGGTTGGCTATCAGAGCGGCCACGACCTCCTCGGAAGCCTCGGTCTCCTCGAGGGCGGAAGTTTTCGTCTCGACCACCTCGGCCACGGCCTTCCCCACGTCCCTCTCCACGACCCTCACCTCGGCCATCGCCTCGTCCGCCTCGTCCACGGCCACCGCCTCGGCCACCACGGGCATCTCGTGCTTGTTCCTTGAAAGAGTAATCGATATCGACCAATTGCTTCTTCTGAGATCGCTCCCGCTCCCGCTTAGCTTTATGCTCACCGACAAAGTAGGGGGCATCCTCATCATCTTTGGCCAAGGCGGTAGTGTTCTTCCATTTCTTGTTGTCCTTGGAGCCTTCGTTGGGAGCACGAGCCTCTTTCAGACCCAGACCTTCCAATTTCTTGGCGGCTTGCTGCTCAAGATATTGAGCGTAAGAAATGCTAGAGTCCTCCGGTTCGGGTTCGGGCTCCTGAACGGGTTCGTTGGGAACACCAGCATCCTCTGCAACCTCTTCCTTTTTATCTTCACGAGCGAGCTGCTCTCCCACCTTCTCGTCTTCTTGTTCGCCTTCGCCCGTCTGTTGGCCCCAGCCGTGATCGACTTGCTTTTGATGATCACTAGTAGATTATTAGCTGAAGCTCTTGTGTATTCCACAGCAGAACCATACCCTCGGCCAGTTCGGTTGATGTGTCGGTCACCACCACGTCGTGGACCGCGGGGACCACGGCCGCCACGTTGAGTGCCAGGACCGGAATCCCGCCCTCTCACAGCTCCATCGGTACTCTCGACAGGATGCTCACGGTTGGTATTCGGCTGGTCTCGATTTGGGTTATTTCTGCCATTCGTGCGGTCGCGAAATGCTGATTTTCTTCAGTCGCGTCCTGTGACGATCTTGAGAAACATGCTTACTTCGGTTCTCGTCACTGAAACCGCCCGTCCGTCGCTCAAAGTCACGGCGCGGAGCACGTTCAACTTTCTCGGTCTTTGGGGCGTCGCGCTTTCCAGCTCGGGGAAGAGGTTTGTCTACCGTCTTCACCGGTGGCTCAGGCTCCTTGTCGGAATCTTGGTCGTGGTCATTGCCTGTAGCGGATGAGTACAACTTCGTGAGATGCGATTGGATTGTTGATTACCGAGAAGCTCGTACAAGTTCTGAAGCACGACGCGTTAGCTTCTGGCCAGACAGTCGACGCCCATGCTCATACTGCAATGGGAACATGGCGCAATGACATCGAGTTTAAAAGAGACTGACCTTGCTCTTGACGTCTGACATGACGCCGAGGAGAGCGCCTTCCTGGAAGGCTTATTTTGATGTCTCGCTCAATTCGGAGTGCAAAGAAGGAGGGATTACTCGACGGCGACCTTGTCCGAGGCACAGGACAAGGATCAGTCGAGATTGATGAGATGATCGTGGGCTGCTTTGGTGAGCTGTAAGACTTGCTGCAGGAAGGAACCTCGCCGATACGTGGCCCAATTTTTGGGATGTGCGTAATTGTGATGCGGGAAATTCAGCCAAGACTATACCAAACAAGCTCGCCTCGGATCACTAGCCTCGCCGAATACGGCAGTTTGACCGAGGACACCCAACCACCTGACTCTGTTCGCTACCCGCTCATCCGTTGTACGTATTCACTACTGGTAGGGTAGAGCTCTACGTTGATAAAAGAGGACGCGAACTGGTTATGTTGAAGTACTTTTTCTACTACGAAGACGGCCATGTACTACTACGGTGCGCAGGAGTGTCGCTGGACAGCCCGTAAATGCGATCGAAGACTGCCATCTGTACTCGCTGGACTATCAACGCTAGCATGCGGGTCGTCCATATTTGCACAAACTAAATAATTATTTTCGAACCAACCTTGACGCCGTCGCTAAAATCGATGTGACTATAGTACTTTTCGAACAAATCCAAGAAACGTAGTTGAAATACAAAAAACCCCGATCTTGGTCTCGCGCCGAAGCCCAATAAAAGCAGTTTCACCTTCTCGGGTTTGGAAGCCCAGTAAATTGATTAGGGAAATGCATTGACGCACTCAGTCCAAAGGGATCTGCGTCGAGCATTGGGTCGTAATCGTATGGCAGAGCCGGTAACTGATTGCCTGCATCACTGGCCGATGTCGCTGTGTTGGGTGGCGAAGCTTGCATTCCTATCCCACCGTGTCCTCCTGATTGTGGAGGCAACCTGAAATTTGGAATAAAACTATCGGGATCCACATCATCGCCGTCAACATCGTCAAGCATGTCAACTTGAGCGTCATACTCCTGGTCTGTACTAACGGATTCAGCCTAGGACGAACACAGCTCCCGAGTAGGAAGGGGAAGGAGGGGGTGGGGGTAGACTTGCCGAGCTGATCATAGTGCTTCTGAAATGAAGGTGGATAATAGCCTCCTTGGGTTTGGGAAACCGGTATATGCATCGATCTTCGGGGATAAGGCTGCCTGGTGGTGTTTGCCGACATGCTTCGATTATGGACCCGTGGGTGCTGCTGCTGCGATGCGAACGCGTTCTGTGACATGGACTGCATTGTTCGTTGATGAGGAAATTGTGGCCGAGATAATGCTTCGCTTGTCGGTGAACCAATGCCCTGAAGAGGGAAACCAGGCGATCGTGCTGTCGACGGTGAGGACTGTTGCGACGGGGGTGTCTGCTGTGCCAGGGGCGATCTCAGCGTCTCACCCATCAAGTTAGTTCGAGATTGACTTGCAGTTTGGATTGGTGGAGGCGCCATGTTCGGTCTATGCTGCCTAGAGGCTTGCTGCCTGTTCAACATAACCTTTTGCATCGGCATGTTTTGGCCACCTATGCCTCGCTGTCGGATGGGTCCAAGATGCGGGCTGCCTTTCAGCCGTAACTCGGCCTGTACGTCGATACCTATAATCTGTCAATAAAACGTCCTTGTTGTTAGAAAGTACTTGCCTTTTTCGAGAAGAATCCGCTCGAGCAGAGAGTTCTTGTATCTTAACATAAGACATTCGTCTGCTGCCGTGCGTTGACTTTGCTGGAGGTTTGCAAGCGTCTCTTCATGCTGTTGGATGGTGGCTTCGAGCTGCTTGATATACTCGGTCCGTCGTTCTCGGAAGGCCGCTTGTGCTTGGCGGTTCCGCTGTTTGCGCTCTTCGGACGTGGCGTATATCTAGTGAATGGTCAGTTTCACGTGCGATTGTCGCGCCGAGATACATACAGGCTTCCGACCCCCTTTCCGCTTGGGAGCGGGAGCCGGCTCTTGGGATGGAGAGGCCCCATCGTTCAGAATAGTCGCGCTCTCTGGGTCGGGGGATAGCGACTCTGAGTCCGGCGTAAGCGCTTCATCTAGGGGCTCGGCCTTGGGCACGACTTTCTCGTGCTCCGGATTGGAATTTGTGACGTCGCTCGCTGCCATTGATCCCATTCTTGACTCCGGCAAGAATTGAACTAATGCGTGGTGCCTGGCATAAGCGCGGTACGGGGCTCCGGCAATAAGGGGTAACAAAGTACAGCGCCTGTGGTGCGCGTGGGCGTATCAACGGAAGCGGTGTTCTGAGTTGATGGATAAAGATACTGACAGAACAAAATAGAGATAAGGAAGTTATCTCAAGTAATGAAAAGTCCGACAAGCAAAACGAAATGAGTAATAGCGTGAGCTAAATTTTTTGGGTGTGATGGAGCGGGAGAAGAGGGGCTCGGCCTGTTGGCTTCTCGAGCAAGCTTACCTTTTGCGGGCTCCAGATGCTCGTGGCAGTTCGGACTCGAAAAGCACTGCGGACCGAAGCAAGGACGCCAATATCGGGCCTAAGTCTGCATGAATCTGGCCCATGCGGGAAGTGATGCAATCGCGCCTTCAGCCACTCTTAAGATCTCGTCCCGGCTTGGACAGTGGACACGAACGGTGCAGCATTTATCAATGCACCACCGTAAGTGATGGTCGGACTGGCATAGAAGGATTTTCAAAGGGCTCGCAATGTCGATCCCTCATGGTTGTCTGAAACATTAGGTCGCAATCGAACACATTTACCAGGCCTTAGGGAGTAAAGAAGCCCGCAAAATTGATGCCAAGGTTTATGTCGCAAGTCCCCGAATCCTGGTCCCCCACACTCGCGGTGAAAATTTTTTCGTGTAGCCGCTTGCTCAATGCGGAGTGCAGGGTGTGCAGGGAAAAATTGCTGCTTTTGCTTGCACCAACTTAGCTAGCTCGCAGTGCCTCGCTTCCTAGTCATGCGTAAGAGGCTAATCCAAGCACTGCGCCTATCTAAAAACCGCTAGCCTTGCCAGATCATGCTGGTCTTTCTCCGAGGAGAAATATTGAGATTTTCGCATACCACTACCTTGACACCGGCCCACCACGTGTCCTCTATCCTGGCACGGATCTTCGTTGCCGGAACCAGAAGCATGTGGGTGCGAAGGATAGCTAGAAGGGTAGCGAAGTTTTGAGAAGTGCGACATGCGCGGACCGCCTGCCCGACAAGGTAATCCAGCTGACCTCTTCTCTATTATTGTGCGGTTTGCAGCTACTATTAAAGGCTGACAAGGCATGCAAGGGTCTCAACACGCGGGTCACCTCAATTTTAGGACATTTGGTCACAGTGCAAGTGGAGCTTTGTTAGGGATGGGTCAGGCTGATGGACTACTACCCAGACACTACTGACTCGAGTTCTTCATCACTGGACCTCCTCAGGTAACGTTGGAATAGAGCGATCGATAACATGCTGTCACCTGTGTACCTGACATTTTCCAGCATGAAGCTGAGTATTGTCGATAGCCCTACTGCTCCCTGGTCACGCGTGTTACGGCATCCACTCCCCCGGGGTGCATGATCAGTCGCTTTGCACAATCATTTGCTTTGTTGGATCAATCGTATGGCGAACTATACGGAACAGCATGTCGGCTTCTCAACGCTCTAGCTGTTACTTGTTACGGCTCCCGACCTGTACTTCACTACATGATGTGATTCACCTCAATGCCACAATTGATTCTACTAACTTCCTCAGTGGCGCGTGTACTGTACTATGCAGCTGCGACTGTCTGCTGCGCATCAAGATGGTGGCTTCCGTGTCTCATACACCGACAGCAATAATGCAAGTCGTACCGACACATGAATTTCTACGTGCATTTGTTCCCACTTGCTCTGCTAATTCTGCCTTCTCGGCTCAACAGTTCCTCAACACGCTATGCTTCGTACCTCGTTACATTGTCATTGCCTACGCAGATTCGTCTCGCTCGTGAATTCGCATAATGAAGACCCAATGTATGCTATTTGTGGTATGCAGTGAGAAGCTTACTAACCATTTGAAGTGGTAGCCAGGAAATCGGACTCGTTCCTCCGACCAACAAGTCCGCCACCCAGACGTTCGCATTCAAGTCTCCGACCGAGGCGTGTGGATAGAATCCTGCAAAGTAGACCCAACAAAGGACACCCAGCCAAGGCAGATGCTTTGCGGGAACGCTTGAGCCGGAAGTTCAACGAGAATGTTAGGCCAAAAAGGCGGCAGTCTGCTGAAGCCGTTAGCTCGATGGATGCAGCCTTCCTGCCCCAAAAGGACCCCGAACATCCAGCTGCCATTTCAGATGTTCGCTCAAGCACAGCGAGTCTACATAGTATGCCCCGAAAAGAAGTACCAGACCGGAGATCATCTCTAGGAATCTCGAGACAAGCAAGCTTCCAGAGTTTTCCCTCTTGGAGGCTGCCGCCGCTGGCGGCAGCTGAAGGACGGGCAATTCCTGCTCGAGGAAGAGCAGAATCTCCCATCAAAAAATGTACAACCAGAGATGCTATATCGTCGGATGCTATGCGACCGTTTCCCGCTCAAACTTTCATCCGGTCCAGGCCTCCTCTAAAGCTTCTCGAGGAGGGCAACCTTGGAAATCGCTTGGTGCGACTATCCATACATCCGAAAGGTGCGCTCTTTGTTGGAGGTGGAACAGTTGAAGGTGAGGTGAAGTTGGTGGTTGGTCAGGACCAGGCCGGAAAGGAGACATCCAAGTCCTTGCTAATCTCCAAGTTGTCCGTGGACATTGTTGGGCTCGAAGAGACTGGTGACGGCAGGAAGTAGGCCTTCCTGGCACTAGCTAACGAACTCTTTGACGAGAAGCATCCACCTCCTCCTACAATCGCAGTAAGCGAGAACGGCACGACTGGACCAGAACTATACTGGAAGCTGATCCCCGGTGTGGCATCTATCCCTTTCCGCGTCGACCTTCCCTTGAATGTCGGTCCGCCGCCATACAAGTCAAAGCAGGCATCAATCCGTTACGCTCTCTTACCGACGGCTGTCGTCAAACATGGTGACAAGCGAAGCGTGGTCAGTAATGTTTGTGATATTCAGATGCTAACAGTGTTTGACCCATACAAAGCTCTTGCAAGTTTACCAAGTCCGCTTATTGCCACAGAGAGCACCGAGTTGAGAACTATGGCGGGAGCACAATCTGTCAAGCTCGCAGCAGGATTGCATCGCCAGACTTGGGTTAGCGGAAACTCCATCTTCGTCGATGTGCATATCATCAACAAGTCGCAGCGAACCCTACGCAAACTTGAATTACAATTGCAACGCTCAACCTTATGGTACGCGCATGCTGCAGCAGAGACAGGTTACAGGAACGCAAATCATCTTCGACTGCCAAACAAGCAAGAGAGCGACATCGTTAGTACGGTCATGGTCAAGAAAGGTAGAACGTGGGAAGGCGCAACTCCAAATTCTTCAGAAATACGCACATGCGATATTCAGGTCCCTCATGGCCATGTAAGCATCACTTCCGGACGATTCTTTGAAGTCAGGTATTTCTTGAATGTCTTGTTATCGGTCGCTATGTTCAAAACGATCACCGTCCAGCTTCCGATCTCGCTCATACATATGAATTCGCTTGACATCATGCCAAATGCACTTGCTCAGGTCGCAGCATCGATTGAAGCAAAGCGATCGAGGACGCTACCCATTGACCCGAATCATCCCCTTTACCAGCCCTACCACCAAGGTCAAGCATTTGTCGTTCCGCAAAGACAGAGCCTGGAAAAAGCACGTGTCTCAAATCGACGTCTCAGCCGCGCGGAGGCAAGCGTTGAGGCACTTCAGAGCCAGCTCGATCAGTCGCCCCGAAAGCATCAACCGGAGCAATCATCTGGCACCAAGGCCAACGTCTCTAGGCACCACCGTTGCAAGACTGACCCCGATTGCTTGTGCTATCATTGTCACCTTTTCCTCACGGAACAAGAAAGACGACTCCCGAATTCGAAGTCCACACCTGGACCTAGATTACCAAGATTGCAGGTCTCGACATCGGGTCTTGGGTTTACGGAATCAGAATTTTCGGAGTTCTCGGTTTCAGAGTCGCCGCCAAGCAAGGTGATGCTGTCTGAGCAGGAAAGGAAAATGATCCAGCAACAGCGAGAATTGCGACAACGACAGGAATGGACTGAAAGGCAAGCAGGTCCCGCGGCGAAACCTTCAACACACAATCCCAAGCGCGGCACGAGCAACTCACTGGTTCCTAACGCTTCCGCATTGCTCGACAAGCAGATGCGCCGTGCTGAGCCGCATTTACTGCAGACAGGAGCAAGCAAAAGACGAAGCAAGACGCTCGACCTCCCTCTGCAGACGGTCCTGGATCCGAACATTCCCAAGGTGGCATGTGAATTGAAGCGTGCTCGCACTGGACCCGAGAAGCTTCGTTCAAAGACAAATGCAGAACGCGCAATCAGGGGTAAGGGACTTCCGCAAGATGCTGCACAGCGGCACAGGAGCGTATTGCGGGATGGCGATTTAGCGTCGCGGCACAAGACGGCAGGGTCAAGACCAGTCTTAAGACCAGCCTTAAGACCAGCCTTAAGACCAGCCTTAAGACCAGCCTTAAGACAGGGACAGAGTCAGATGCGAGATGCTAACGAAAGGTTGATAAGGTAAAGTGGCAAGAAGAGTGGCAATAGAAGACTCAATTGGTAGAATGCATCAGTGGCACACAGCGATGGACAAGGGTATGTTTGTAAAATAGTTATCTCGGGGTATGGTATTGGCTAGAAGCATTGGCAGTTAGACTCGCTGGGTGCTGAAGGCAAGGTTGGAATGCAGAAAAGAGTGGCATGAAACGACACGTAGCAAAGATATATGTTAGCACAGTACCGATGATCTGCAGCTATTAGTCAAGTAGCAAATTCTTGTGTATGCTTCATTTTCGTCTCTGCTCCAAACCTTGCCCTCGGAATCAATTGGCAGAGTATGAAACTGAGGATATCTGTGAGCATGGAGCACGAATGTCTTGACTCAAACATCCGCAGCAATCTAATCTTAGTCATTTACCGGTGGTGGTGACTTTGAAGGTATTCTACAAAAAGGTAAGGCGCCAGGGAACATTCCGCCGCACATATACTCTTGCTTGTTTGAATCGGCCAAAAAAAATTGAATCTAGTTGCTTGGTGGCATCTCTCTTTCTGGGCTATGTATGTAGCGTATGCTGCAATCCTCCGATCAGACAGGATCCTATGGCGGATAGGCCAGCGACTTTTCTTCAATCAGCCTGAACTGGTCTAGCAGGTTGTGTACCAGGATCTTCTGGCCGTGTCGGTCTCGCGTGAGAGTTCGTTCTGCTTCGTGCATACGGATATGCTCTGTCTCGCGTCCTTGTCTGCGTCCTTGTTCTCCTGGTCCGACTCGCGTGTGGTTGTCGTCGCTTTCGCTGTCTGGAGAAGAGGAGTGGACTGAGTCTGGCGGCGGTGCAGGGCTCGGCAACTTGGCTCCAAAGACGACAGCTCTGTCAATGTAGCCGTCATAGCCGATCTTCACGAGGCCTAGCGTGCCAGTGTCCCAGATGAGGCGCATCTGGCGGGCGTCGTGGGTGATCTGCTCGAGTGTGTGGATGCCGTACTTGCCTGCTCCTTCTTGCCTGTGTGCACCTGCTGCTGCTGCTGCTGCTCTGGTTTGAGTCTGCATCGTGCACGAGGAGAAGAGGCTGCTTTGGAGGAAGCGGATCGACTGCACTCGGCAGTGCCAGCTCTGTAGGTCATCGCGCACATTGGAGACGAATGCATGGAGGTCTTGTTCATTTCCTTGCACTCTGACCTGGAATGCACGTATACTGTTTCCACCTGGTTCTCGGCCTTCTTCTCTAATGTCTTGTGTGACGTCGATGCCAGAATCATCTTGGAAGCCAACTTCCAGTTCTTGTTCTTGTTCTTGTTCTTGTTCCTCTTGACCATCTCCATCGAGCTGCATGGCCTCGTCCCCATGGTCAAGTGCCGGGGGCAGTGGCAGATACATTTGTTCATGGGCTTCAACATCGATGTGGGCAGGGATGTTGTGCTGTTGGACTTTGAGGTAGGTGAGCCCGCGGTGTCGGCGCTGGCGAAGGAGGAGCAAGTAACTTGTTAAATGAGGCTCGTCTCCTTGTCGGTGTAACGAGCGAATAGCGCTTTCGTCCTCGGCCTCGAGATCAGATGGTCGAGTGACAGGTTTGCAGGTGGTGGCAGGCAGATCAAATCTCACACCCAACAACGTTTGCCTTTGCCGTTCGGGCGCAGTGTCTGCAAATGGAAACGCCGTGACTCCGAAGCACAAGCGATAGGTCTTGGTGTCATTCTCACGCTTCTCCCGGTCCATCAACTCTTCGAGTCGTTGCAATCTTGGGTCAACCGCATTTTCTTCGCTCCCACCACCACCACCTCCGCGGCCGCTTTCATGGACTCTGTCACTGCTGTTCGTGTGCTTCCTGCTAATGAACTGTTTCTGTAAACGAGTCGAACCAAGCAACGCTGAACTTGATCGCTTTTTGTAGGCGCGGAGCTTGGCAATCTCATTGCGAATGTGAAGGATCTGGTCGTCGAGTCGGGAAACGAGATCGGCCGCATTAGCTGGATCCAAAGTCACAGAAGGACTGTCGGGCGGGGATGAATGTGGTGACACCATGACGACGATAGCCTCGATTTGCTGAGGCTTTGTTGAGGACAAAACTTGAAGGGCAGCGCACAGCGTCGAATGAGTTGAGAATTAAACGCGATGGCTCCTCATCTCGAGGTCTCAGTCTGCGCGGGCCCAAAGAATCTGTGTATTACAGCAGGATGGACTAGGCTTGCGATGTATTGTGTCCCAGACCCGAAGACTGTGACCTGCATTCCAAAACGGTCGCTACGTCTAGTAGTTGCGTCCTTTACTTCGCAGCTTAATGTCATATTTGAGCTTTGATCGAAACGGCCTCAAATTAATCATCCCACACGCGTCATTGGGTGGACGCGACCACGTATCGAGGTCACATGATTGGCTATTCACGAAATCACGAGTTGAATGGTGGGGGAGAAGATCATCCACAACGAGGGCTTCGAAAGGGGAAAACGGTATCTGTAAGGTTCATCTTTCATTTCTGAATAATGCTCGTACAATGGCGTTTTTCCTATTTCATCTCTATCTATTCAATTACCAACCCGAGAATAGCCCTCAGGACTTATTCTCCAAGCTCTTAGAGGCAACGCCTGCAACCCCAAGGCTTTCCTCTCAATGTACGTCCAGAAGGTAATTGCTCCAATAACGACAAAGACAATGTTGGTAATGTAATACCCGTCTCTTTGCATCACGCACGTACCACCACCGTCGATGCAGATGTGTTTGTCCGCTTCCAGAGCGCAGGAGAAGGCGCTGGAAATCGGGGTCTTGCCTTCTGCAAGGGTCATCTTAGCGAGTTGCGCTGCCGTCGGTGGCGTGCAGGTGGCCGCCGTGAACATGTCGACGAATTTGAGAATAAAGAATTTCGGAAACGTGCCTCCAAGATTCGACACAGTTGCCAGGAGGGTCATGTAGGTGCCTCCGATGGCTGGATCGGCTATCCGAGCAAAAAAGGCCGAACCTGCAACAAACATGACCGTGTTCATGAATGTGCTGTAGACATGCTCCACGATCACCGTGAGCAGATACCAGAGCGGGACCGGCTCGTCCACGGCCGTCGGATAAATCACGATGGTGAATTGTGCAAAGATGGCGGCCGCCAATCTGGCCCCAAAAGCCCAGCACCAGAGGCGCAGAGGCGTGTACTTGGTAGACCATTGACCTGCGTAGTAGCCCAGTCCGATCTCAAAAGGAAAGTCAATCAGCACAACAAGGGCCATGTTTGCCTGACCAAAACCCTTGTCCAGCAGTTTGAGATTTGTCACCGCATCGTTGGTGACAAAGCCCAATTTGCCAATGAGTTGAATGATGACGATGGTGATGATGTTCTTGAGCTTCAGTACCGCCCACATGGATTGATAGACCTCTTTGATACTGTCTCTTTCTTTCGTCTTGTCCTCCTTCTTTAGCACCGCAAGGCCAACAGTGACAATGAGGTAGACATAGCCCCAGAAAGTCATGTAGCCGCCGAGTGAGACGAGACCATAGTCTTGCGGTGTCTTTCGAAACCAGGTGTTGGGAAACTCGGGAGCTTGCAGGGCAAGGAAGACAGTGTGTGACAAGAAGGAGCCGGCCGTCAAGCCAACCGTCTGTGCGGTCGAGGCATACGACAGGTTTTGAATGGACAACAGTGAGATGGCCCATCCGTCGACGGCAATGTCTTGGGTAGCGCAGAGGAACACAAGCAAAAACCACCAGCCGGTGAAGGACCAGACACCAGCGTCACCGTTCTTGCCGGCGGCTTCCATCATCTGGTCAATGCGGCGACCGAGGTAGATCATCGAGAAACCGGAGATGGTTTGTATGGGTGTGATCCAGCTCTTTCGTCTACCAAACCGTTGTGACCACACCGCATCCACAATGGGACTCCACAAGAGCTTCAACGAATATGGATATATAGCGAGCGAGAAGACACCGATCTGACCGTAGGAGAGGTATTTCTTCAATAAGAACGGGACTGATCCCGACGCCAAGCCCATAGGGATGCCCTGTAAAAAGTACAAAAGACATAGCAGCAGGAAATTTCGTTTGTCTTGTCGGGGTAAATTCGAGAAACTCGTCTCAACCAGCGCAGGAGTTTGCGGAGTCAGAGGAGGCGGCTCGCGATCTAAACTAAAGTCGTCTCGACCCACGTACGCGGCTTTGATTTCATCGTCGCTAGGCGCCCGTTTCCGCCGATGTTCCATCATCTTGCCGTTGGGATGGGATGCGTGGCCGTTGCCGTTGCCGTTGTTGCCGTTGGCTAGATGACCATTCTGCTGGCGATCGGTCTTGATGGTAAGATCCAAGTTCTTGGTAGTCTTCTGCTTTGGCGCACTCCTCCGCATCTGGGATTGTGGTGTGTTGCCTCGTCCCACTGGCCCTGCCTGTTCTACCAAAGGATCGTGCTCTTCTTGCCCTTGCTCTTGATCTTCCTCTTCGTAGTCGGACCAATCGGAAAAATGGTCACTGTCTATTTCAAAATCTTCAGGTCGCGGCTCTTGCTCTTTCGAGTGTGCTAAAGACCCTAATTCAATGTGCTCGTCGTTCTGCGAAAGGAGTGACCTTCGTCGAGAATGAGAATGAGAATGAGAACCTTGGTGTTGCTGTGTAGCGTGCAGCGGTAATAAAGTGTCCTGTTGAGGAGATGAAAGTACAGCACGATTGAAAACGAGTGGCGGAACAAAGTTGTCTCCAAGTGAACCAGGCATCCATGCAAATGCAAATGATCAGTCAATCAATAGTACGAGGGAATGTTGGAACCGTGTCCTCAAAGTTCAAAAGTCTGGTGGAAACCGGCAAAACATTTGGATCGAATCAGGACTAGCCACATCTAGGCCTGCTAGGCGTCAGGAACAGGCCCTCGCAGGCCCTGCAGATCACGGAAATGAGGTCAGCGTTGGCTCCATCACATTGTGACTGGACTTCACTGCGGCTAATGCGAACCACGATGAGAAAAAAAAGATTTCGCATTGGTAATGAGGTGGTATTGATCTCATTGATAGAAAGAACACCTGTCAACAATATTACTAATCGTCCTAGCCTCCGTCTGCACACACACGTATCATAATGGCCAATAGGCGGACGACGCTTTCCAATCTAATCAATTTGTTGCTACTATCTGTTCCAGCGTTCACTATAGGAGATAACACCACTATCACCAGGTTCCCATTTGATATCGACCAGAGCCAAAAATGCTTACGCCAATCTATGACCTGGCAATTAGCAGACCCAAATTCTACCGGTTTTGGGTGGCATATTGCATCTAAACATCCATCACTTTACGAGGCTCGGAGGATGACGCTGATGGTGGTGATGGTGGTGGTGATGATGTCCGTGTCCATGAGCGTGGTCGTCTGTGCCATTCGTCTCAGCTGCGGCTGCCTTCTTTCCGTACTTGCAACATTTCTCGTGTCGTCTGAGGTTGTCGAGCCTCGGGAATTTCCTCCGGCATCCTAGGTGCTGATGCTTGCATCGCATGTGCTCGTGCTCTGGTCGATGGCTCGCCATGTGACGTCGGAAATTGCTGCCTTCTGCATTGAGCCATCGGTGACAAATAGGACAATGCGCCAGATTAGATCCAGTATGACTTGCAACGTGGTCGTCTCGAACTTGCTTGTACATGAATGACTTGGTACAGCCTGGAAAGGTACACTTCCACGGCAATTCCTCTGCCTGTGTGCTTTCCGAATTCGATCCGGGAGATTTGGAGCCTGCCTTGGCGAGTCCTGCTGCGTAGAGTGGTGCTAGATGTTTCTTCGAGATGTGGCCTGTAAGCGCGGCTTCTGTGGCAAACGACGCCGTGCACGCCGAGCCCCATCGACAACTGACAACTCCTTTTAACGCAAGATGGCTGTTCTTGACATGTTTTTTCAGATCATCTGTGCGCGCAAAGGTTTGGCCACAGATCGAGCCGCAGGGCATAAGCCATTGGCAAGACTTCCCATTTGTACTCGCAGCAGGGGATGCCTTGGCTGGAGGCTGCTCGGCTGAATTAAGCTCAGTGACATGCTTGAGCACCTGCCCTGGATCTGTGCTTTGCTCAGGTACGGAAAAATTTACTGGTGTAAAATTGTTCATGTTTGCTGCGATGCAGTTGAGATCGAGTGATTCAAAAGCCTGCACGTTGCATGTTTGAGGCGCATGATCATGGTCCTGCCACGGATATTGATTTCCTGGTATCGTGGGGTCACAACCAAATGAGAGTCCAAAGCTCGGATCAACATGTTGAGGAGGCTGAAATTGTGGAAGCTGATCAACTAGACACGGGTCAGGCGCGCAGTGGTGCCCTTGTTGAAATGTCTGCCAATGGTCCAAGGCCATGTCAAAGCCAGATTGGTTTGACGTCGAAACATCCACAGTGCTCGAATCGTCGACAAGCGGAGGCTCGAGTAGGGGTGGAGGCGTGCATCTTTCATTGCAAGGCGTGATGTGCGGCAGGTAGTTGTTGAGCCCATACAGCTGGAGTTCAGCATCTCCCGGGAGTAGTGGTAGAGGAGTAGGATCAACGCAGATACCGCACGTGGTAATGCAACTATCCCAGCTAGAGTGGTGATCTTGCGGGCAATCTTTGCGTTCATGACCATTCTCCTCGCACTCCTCGTCACACTTCAGACAGTCATCCTCACATGCGATCGGCGTGCCCATATCAAGCAGCTCACCAAAGTGAGACACATGGCCCAACTCGTGCTCCTCGACGCACTCCTCACAATCATCAACGCAATCTTCGCAGTCGTCAATACTTTCATCTGTACCACCGCAACAGTCGATAACGTTGCCATTACACTTTTCTCCCTCAGCATGGTCGCCGTCGCAACATCGTTCGTAGTGTTCATAGTCAGTATACTGGTCAAGCGACTTTTGCAATTCCTTCAACTGCTCCAACTCACAGCAGTCTGGATCCTTACACTCATCCATGTGCAGGAATGACGCCAACGGTCGCGAAGCCGAGGCTTTCGATTGGTATCCACATTTCGCATTCCTCGAACGCTCTCTCGCCTTCTGCTTCGCCGCTGCCATTGTCAAGAGCGCCTTCTCTTGGCGCGATTGTCTCGTACTCATATTCAGTTAATGGTGAATCGCATCGGGGGATACTCGGAAAACTTCTCTGTCGAACGTAAAGGCTGCCAAAAGAACAAACGGACAAAACAAGAGAACCCGTGCCTCGTGTGCTACAGAATTCTAGATGCAGCCCACAGACGAGGCTTGGAGAACTTCACTGTGGTTTGACTAATTCTATCGAATCTGTGACTTTTACTTCAACTACATTGTGATTGGAAGTTCAATCGCCTGAAATCAACCAAGCCGGATATGTCTTGGCAAATACAATGCGTAATCAGATCACGTGATCTCAAGGACTGCCACTCCCGGCGATCCGAGCCGGTGAAAATTATAAACCATTGATCATTGCTTCAAGCACAAGTTTTAGTGTCAAAGGCTACGGCGTTATGAGGAGCTGACCGCCAGGCTCGCGTGACACATTGCGTAGAGCATGGAAGGGAATATGTACTTTTGTTCTCGAAATGTGCGCCACGTCTTGAACACAAGTCCCATTGATCCGTACACCACGAATCTGAATTTCGTGGCGCTCATTTCGCTAGCCGCTGCGATTCGTGTCACCTGAGTTCTCCAATCCTACACCCTGTCCAATCTTGCAAGTCTCTCATTCTCCTCTCTTTTCTTCGCTCGCTGCCTGTTCATGGCATCTTCAGAATCGCTCGATTCACTCATATCGTCGTCATCTGCGAGCTGGAAATATTCTTCAGCGTCATCATCTTTACCCGGCCCTTGCGCCTTCAGCTCCTCGGCAACAGCAGCACCACCCAGTTTGTTCCTTCTGGCATGTGATCCTCTGAGGAAAACGGCGCCGAACACAATTTCAATGATAATCAGGACTAGGACTAGTAGCATCGTAAACCAACCATAGTGTCTGAGCTTCATGCCGCTGAGAATATTCACAAAGCCAAGTGGCATCACAACACGCCCTAGACCGACATGAATCTTGCTCATCAAAGTCTTCTTCTTGTACTGCAGAAACTTAACGTGATGGCGCCATCCCAACAGCATCTGTGCCCCCATGCAGACTGCGAGGAATATTCCGACGTACTGATGGGTCACGGAAATGCTTCGGCTTTGCAAATAACCAATAAAGCAGCCAACCGAGAAGGTAACTGTCCCAAGTGCTTGAATCGTCCAGTGGTAATTGAAGCTTAACCCAGCCGCAATCTGCTTAGGTGATCGGAGAAGATAGATACCAAGAGGGTAAACCACAAAGAATGCAAAGCAGAGAAGTAGACCATGAAGATGCCAGAGCCAATCGCGAATCGTCTTGCCACGAATTGTGTAGGCAGTTTGCGATGCAGCAGCGCCTCCAGCAGCTGCCCCAGCCGCATCATTCGTTGGATGATCTGTTGACGGCACGGCTTCGTCAGCGCCAGCAGAGTCCGGTTTTGTTTGTCCGTCACCCTTGTCTGGCATAGTAGATGGTGTGGTATTATGGTCGCTAAAAGGGTTGTGTTCACCGTCGTCAGAAGCCTCGCCGAGATCAGCATTAGTTGCATCAAGGTGAATATTTGCAATCGCAGATTCGCCTGCGGATAGCTCTTCTGCTGTTGGTGCCGCGGGATCGCCGATTTCGACGAGACCCTTGACACCGCTGAGTTCATCAATAGCACCGAACATTGGTACAGGAGTTTCTGCGTTAAGAAGATCTGCAAAAATAAACCCAAACCCAAGGCCAAAGGCGTGCATCTCAATGCTACGAGCGACGCTGTAATCGTCGTTGAAATCCTGGTCATACTTGCTTGACCAGATCATTGGCTGATTCGTGCTGGAATTACTGACCGCCGTCCCGATCCACCTAGCGTAGGAGCGGACGATAAACTCCGCAATACCAACATGTGTAGGCTTGAGGTGCAATTCAGGATGTTCGTAAGGTCCATCATAAGGTTTGAAGGTATTAGTAATGATATTGACTTCCGGAATTCGTCCTTTCGCTTGAGGTATGTTGAACTTGTCAATATCAGCGATGAGTTGTGGTGGATGATGACCTTCGGCGCTTCGAACGCTGATTGTCATCTCAGGAGTTGGTGCCGTTGGATCCCCATACATGACAAACATTAGGGATCCAGCCATCATAGGCCCAAGTCCAAATGCGTGCCAGCCATTCTTGGAGTCCTTGTACTTATACCAGTGATAGCGGATATACAAGTCAGACTGCTGCGTGGTCTGATTGTAGTGTTGTGTTAGTGAGGTACATGCAGAGTAGTGGCCGTTGTCGCCCAACTGCTTGCAATGTTGTGTCGGCCTATATGATGAAACAAGTGTTACAAGTGTGAGGATCTGGCACAAAATCCGTGGCCATGACACAGTGAGCGCCATACTTCAATCAAAGTCTGTAAGTCCTCGGGTATCGAGGGAATGTACGAAGATAACCGAACGATGGCTTGTTGAAAGTGCCGCTTGCGAAAATAGTGCCCTAAGCAACAAAAGGAGATTTGGGATTGGCCGGACTTCTTCACACCGGCTATCGTAGGTGCGACTAAATCTTTTTTAAAGCTAGGCGTTCAACCCTAATATATACGCAAAGACTGCTCGCTAGTTGACTTGTTATAGATTCCGCGAAACAAAGAGGCAAGATTGTAAGGTAAAGCCTGTTGATGGAGGATGTAGTGAGAACTTGGTAGACACGCGGAGCGCGACAATTCGGTCCCATCTTGGTCTAGCGCGCACTCTAGCTCAACGCTAATGTGAATCAGTTTATTTTGATGAACCACCCCTGAGGCGGAATATCGTTCTTCCCGCCCTCATGACTAGAGACTTCCTTTTCACCACTCCCTTCGTGGCAGAACGAGTCCGAGGCGAGCAACCCACACGCCGAATTGAAGGCTCACAGTGGTTCAACATGGGACTGCATGCAAGAATCTGACGTTCTCGAACGACACGAACTTGTTAAGAACTACTTCTTTACAGAATCACAATGCGAGCGAGCGTGAAATCAGATGGTTCGGAGATTTGTTTTGCACTTGTCCACCGCAGCTTGGTTTCAAATGGTTGTATGCGACGACAAAGTCCCGCATTCGACGGAGCGAGTGACTCCAGAGACATCAATTGGAAATTCTGGGGCGAGTAGAGTCTCGACCAAACCTGGACCTGCACGAAATGCACGACTTTTCCCAATGATGTGACCACTTCAGGGCCAAGGTCGAGTATCATTTGACGATGAAGAGCTAAACTGATTTCCCAAGCGGAGCAGAACAAGGGAGATGAGTCCCCTCGGCAAGGCTTTCCTGGCCCTCAACTTTATACACCTGTTTACCAAGATCATATATCTTCCTCCAGCTTTTTGGTGACGTCAAGCGACCGAATTTGTGGAGGGAAACACCAATTGAGAAAGAACAAGGAAGCGTCATATGTCACGGGCCTGGACAATCCCTCAGAATTGTAGATTGTCTCTTGCACCAGCGTGAGGATACACTTCTTTGCCTTGATGCTCCAGGGCAGAAAATCACCCTTGAGTCATCTCTCGGCGGTGAAAACTCCCCTACTAATTGGTGTCTCTAACCAGCCAAGATGGATCGGACCTGTTCAGAACATATGACATGGTGGGGCCTTGATTAGGTCTGCGCAAAGCATTTTCTTTTCCAACAACACGTTCCCTCTTGCAGCGTCAAGGATCTTGCTTTTTGGTCTGAATCATGCCACTAGCCGACGCCGGTCTTGAAAGTAGCCAAGGCAAACTTATCAGCCTACAGATGCTACACATTCTCGTGCAGCAGCTTCATGAATCCAGCAGTCAAGTTCACAGAAATCTCGGTTGAGACGTCTACGATTATGACAACTAGTATCGACTACACCGTAGACCCACATGTAGTAGACTTATGCACCACGATAACAATCGTTTGCTGCGCCTACCGCTTAAATTCATACTGTAGGTCACTGGTCTTTTTCGGGACAGGATCCGGCAAGGGACGTCGGTTCGTGTTAGAAGATCAGAGGTTCAAGTCCAGAAAGTCAACAACAAGACATGAATTGAAATGCAGGAAAGTATGTGGGTATCCTCGGTGTGGCAGTGCCTTGGAACTTGGTAGAGCATATTTGCCTGGACAAAGCCATGCAACGCCGTTGAAATCATCACTCACAGCATGACCTGAGATGGCACTTGATAGAATTGCCAAAGGTGGACCCATGTCCTGTTCGTGCAGCAATCCCGCGACTAGGTGGGATGAATCACTGCTAGCGCTTTGAGTGCATGTTCGGCACGTACGCCGGCACAAATCAGGACTACTCACGACTACTGGGAGTCCATTTTACACAGCCTGAAGTTGAACTAGGTTTGACCCCACTTGAGACCCGCGCTTCTCTGGCTAGGAACTTGGTCGGCTATCCGGTCCACTCGATCAACCACCAGTGTTCTGACTGAGTGCTTGGTGGCTCTTTCTTGGGCAGCTTGCTTTACGGATCACTTGTGACCCGTACAGGACGTTGACAGAATGACGACTAGCGGCATCGAAGGACTTGACACTCATCTTGGGACAGCACAATGGTCTCGAGAGCATTCGCCTTTATGCTTTATACATGCACAGCTTTGCTTCGGATTACAGGAGACAGTTCTAAGCGCAGCATCTCTTCAACAATGTCGAAGCATCATTCACTCTCCTCGAACCAGAGTGAAATTGAGGCTGTGTTTGGGCGGGAGTCTTGGCCAAGGCTGCCAAGATCACCCCGCCAAAATTCGTCGAATCTCAAACTGCGATTCTTCCGAAGAGTTTTCGAGAAGGAACTCAAAAATTTGCAGATCCACCCTTCCGATGATTTGCCGTTGGCTGCCGAGGCCGCCGCACCTGCCGTTCCATATCCAAGCTCGTCGTTCCAACCAACAGAATTCCGTCTTGGTGCTGCAGGGTATTCACACCCCAGCTTTCCACCACACCAAGCAAGGTTCATAGTTCACTGTCGCTCTGACTGACCAATACGCTCTGTCGCCATCGGAAAACAACTATGTTATGGCGACCACGATCGCCGGCCTTGGCTTGCGGAGGCCTCAACCTCTCCATGGAGTTTCCTCCGCAATTGCAAGCGACCGAAGTTTTCTCTCATGGGGGGGTCCATAGACATAACGTATATTACTTGCCTGTTCGCCTGACGAAGCAAGACGTCTTCATCGCCCATCACACTGCCACATCCAGATCTGCCTTGAAGCAGAACAATCAGGAAAGACGGCAATATGGGTTTCAATCTCCACGCCAAAGGGACCTCAGATCCCAATGAGGTCCGGAACTGGAAGATTCACATGATCGCTATCATCGCATCAATGAGTGCCATTGCTATGGGGTATGCCAAACTTCCATCATCATTGCAGGCAGAACATACTAACGATTCTTAGGTACGACACATCCGTCATTGGTGGTACTATGGCTCTCGATTCCTTCCGACGAGACTTCAATCTGCTGGATGTTTCAGCTACAGCGCGCGACACTCTTCAAGGCAATATTGTCTCCACTTTCCAGGCAGGCTGCTTCTTTGGTGCTCTTTTCACCTTCCCGCTTGCTGAAAAGATTGGCCGGAAGAAGGCAATCATGTTCTCCTCAATGGTCTTCCTGGCTGGTGGCACACTCATGACTGCATCTCATGGCAAGATTGCCATGCTCATTGCTGGTCGAGCTGTGGCTGGTCTTGGTATTGGCGCTGTGTCACTCATCGTCCCGGTCTACATTGCTGAAACTTCACCACCGTCTATCCGCGGTCGTCTGATCGGTATTTTCGAGATTGCTTCACAGGGCGGAGGAATGTGTGGCTTCTGGATCAACTATGCCGTCGACCGCACAATCTCTTCATCAGGCCAAACACAATGGATCGTACCGTTGGGCCTCCAGCTGCTCCCTGGTATTCTGCTCTGCCTCGGCATTATGATTTGCCCTGAATCGCCTCGATGGCTCGCCAAGAACGACCACTGGGATCATGCTCAGAATGTTTTGACTGCTATCCGAAAGCTTCCCGCTGATCATGAATACATCCTCAGCGAGCTTGCCGACATTAGGCAACAAGTCGAGGAGCGTTCTGCGCACAAGATGAGCAAGAAGGCTATGTTCCAGAAGCTCTTCCAGCACGGCACCCGGAACCGCATCGGCATCGGTCTATTGCTCATGGCCTGCCAAAACTTGACCGGAGTCAACATCATCACATATTACTCCCCCAGAATTTTTGAGACCCTTGGCATCACAGGAACGGACACCAAGCTCTTTGCGACGGGTTTCTACGGTATTGCCAAGACGCTTGGTATGGTGCTATTCTCGCTCTATCTGGTCGAGAAGTTGGGACGACGCAATGGCCTCATCTGGGGTGCTTTCATCGGCTCCTTGCCAATGTGGTACATTGGAGGATACGTTCAAACAGCCGACCCGGCCGGAGCTGCCGCAAGGGGTGATGTTAGCCGAGATGGATGGGGATACCTTGCGATGGTCTGTGTCTACCTCTATGGCTTCATCTACTGCGCCACTTGGCAAGGTATCACCTGGGTCTACTGCTCCGAGATCTTCCCACTCGACATCCGAATGCTCTGCGTCTCCATCACGACTGCCGACCAGTGGCTGTGGTCTTTCGTCATCTCAAGGACTACGCCTTACATGATCACAAGCCTAGGTTATGGAACATACTTCTTTTTCGGCTCCCTCATGATCCTGATGGGCTTCTGGGCATTCTTCTTCATCCCAGAGACACGAGGCCTTACCCTGGAAGACATGGATGCCTTGTTCTCGGGCTCCATGCACAGGGCTGTATGGAAGTCACTGCGGACACGACGATCCGTTCACGACGTCCTTAATGACAAGAGAATGTCTGAGGATCTGCAAGTTGTCAGAGGACCGACCGAAGCTAACGAGAAGGCGCTGGGCATGTCTCACATCGAGGCAGTCGGTGTCAACAGCAATGAGGACAGAGAATTCCCCAACAACACGAGAGTATTAAGCTGCTGAAAAAAGCAGACTTTTTCAACTAGACGAATTATACCAGACTGATGCATTTTGAGCTTAGGCGTTGTGGTTGGGGTACCTGGTTGCAGCCGAGTATCCATTTCAACGCACGCGTGCTTCAAAGAAATTTTGAGATATTTGCACGGAGACGAACCTTGTACTAATAGCCTAAGAATCATTGCACATAATTGGATGAAAACGGGAATTAAATTCATAAACTTTTTAAGAAGGTTGTTGTGAACAGTAAATATGACGTATGTGATGTGCTCACGAAAAAAATGCCTCGGGTAATCCCGCGCTTTGGCTCTCGCCTGTTCTCCGCGGCATCGGCCCCGATTCGCTACCGAAAACCACTGCGACGCAAAGACGAAAACGCCCTATACCAACGGTTTCCGAAATTCGCTCTTCTAATAGGTCTCGTATATGTTGCTCATCTACATAATCTTCCCTTTTGCTCGTGAACGACACAACTGATCACCACATCCAAATCGACAACGTTTTTAACCCGCAAAATCGTCATATTCAATAGATCTCAACTAGACAAACAGACATCAACCATGGACGCATCCCTCCTCACCTTCCAAATCGAAGAGCAAATCCTCGCCAAAAGAGCAGAGGATGGTCGAGCAAAATCACCGCAGACAACAGTCACCTCCGACCATTCTGCAGATGAGTCTCCTTCAATGTATCCCCAGGTGATCAATCTGAAGGCACTGGCGCTACGACGGGCAAAAGCAAGCAACCCGTTCTGCTAGTTCTAGTAACTGCAGAGCGAGAGAAAGAAAGATGGATGGAAAGAAGTCGGGGCTGCAATGCCTCGCGAAGTATATTCAGCAGGGATTTCATTACTTGAGAAAAGACTTGAAAACCCAGCACAAAAATATCACGGTGCTGGATAGACATGGACCTTGGACAGCAGTCAGTCACACAACAGAAATGTCGAGACACATCGACTTTTTCGTGATTTTTGTGTGAAGCCGGCACGAACACGAACACGGTACCTACCATGTTTTGAAGTAATGCGTCTGCTCGTCATGCACCAGGTACGACGGGGCCATCGTCAAGAGCTTCGCAGGAGGAACTCGCAATATTCAGGATCGGCGTGCCCTTTTCGCCACTGCACCTCATCCTCCCGCAGCAGACCTGTGCCGGAATTCGGTTGAAAAGCCAAAAAAACAAGCAAACACGCAAGGCAAGGCACGGCGCAAGAGCAGACGTAGTAATGCCCGAGTTTGCTGATGAGAAAAGCAGACGTTGGATCCTCCATGTTGAGGGTCAATGATTAAGAGAACCGGTCACTCGAGTCGGGTCATGCAGAGAGACGGTGGTTCCGAACGAGGGTCAGAGATTGAGAAGGGATGCACGGATCGTGCGCTCTTCCTATCCAGATAGCTGTGATTGATTGCCAAATGAGATGTAGTACTGGGCACAATCACAAGTGAAGGCTAAAAAGGGGAGGATGAGACGAGGATTACAATGAGGACGTGTGGAAGTAGCCGTTCTTGGATATAATTGTTGCTTCTTCAACACGAATAAGCAGGTGCAATATAATATTCTATTGCTCTTTATCTATTTCTTCATTTGTGACGCTCGACCTTAGAGCAGCGGATTCGACCTGTACTCCGGCGCATTCTCTGCACCGTTCAGCTCTCCTTTCCGCACATCATGGTCCTGCTCGATCTGCGTCTCTGGCGCGTCTGACTCCTGCTCCGCCAAATATTTCTCCGCCTCTAGTGCAGCTATACAACCAGAGCCTGCAGATGTGATGGCCTGTCTGTATCTCTTATCTTGCACGTCTCCTGCAGCAAAGACACCGGGTATGCTGGTGTACGAGGTGCCTGGCTTCGTAAGCACGTAGCCCTCTTCGTCGAGATCCAGCTGGTCTTTCACCAGCGCGGTGGCCGGATCGTGACCCACGGCATAGAACAGGCCGTTAGCATCCAACGTCGTCTCTTCACCAGTCTTGTTGTTCTTGACCCGTAGATTCGTCATCAACCCTCGTGGCTTGTTCTCGCCTAGCACCTCCACGGCCTGGTGGTTGAATTTCACCTCGACCTTCTCGTTGCTCAGCAGGCGCTTTGCCATGGCCTTGGAGGCTCGCAGGTAGTCTTTCCGTACCAATACCGTCACTTTTGATCCGTATTTGGTTAGGAACAGCGCTTCTTCCGCCGCCGAGTCACCACCACCAATAACTACAAGCGGTTTGTTGCGGAAGATGGGCACTGCGCCGTCGCAGACAGCACATGCGCTGATCCCGTTCTGCCAGTACTGCTGTTCTCCGGGGAGATCCAGTCGACGGGCGTTGGCGCCTGTCGCAATGATAACTACGTCTGCGGTATGCGCCGGGCTGTCGGTTTCTCCGTCTTCCCACTCCCTCCACATTCTGAAGGGTCGACTGGACAGGTCTAATCGTGCGATGGTCTCGGTGATGATGGTCGTACCGAAGCGTTCGGACTGGGCGCGCATGGCGTCCATCAGATCGGGGCCGGTGACACCATTGGGGAAACCGGGATAGTTCTCGACTTCGGTTGTAGTTGTCAGCTGCCCGCCTGCTGCGGTGCCGCCAGCGAGCATGCCTTCATACAGAATAGGCTTCAGTTCAGCACGGGACAGGTAAATTGCAGCCGTGTGGGCCGCCGGACCTGAACCGATGATTGCGACTTTGGTGTGAGGTGCAGTCGAAGCAGAGGGCGCCATGGCGGCGGACGGACTGCGCAGCTGCGCGATAGAGGAGACGGAACGGTTTGCAGGCTGCGACTGCGTATTATGCTGGTTGGTGAGCGCTGCGACACTCAGAGAGGCCGTAGTCGTCGACGAGCGGAGAGGAAGTAGACGACGGAAGAACGACAGTGTGGAAATGGTTGCGAGTGCGGCTGGAGATGGTATTCGAGCGTGCCGAACACCAAATTCCAGCTATATCACCTCAAGAGGACTCTATTGTGTTTGATGTTGGAGTTGGGAAATAAATGGGAAATTTCACGGTCTGGTGATTGATATACAAGTCCAGAGCTGGAGATAAGCGCAGGGACAAGCCGCAGATGAAGAATGTATGACAGATTATAGGACCGCAGCTTGAGTTTAGGACGTGACTGGCAAAGGAAGAGAGCCTGATTAGTCAAGAGACGCTGTTCTTGTGTTTCTAATCGTGCATATGGTTTTTGGAATTCAAATTTATGGTCTGGAAATTTCTAGTCAAAGTGCAAATGATGCCATAATCTGGCCGCAAGCCTCCAAAGGAGCGTCGCGTAGCCCCTGGCTTTAGCCTACTGCCTCCACCAATCAGCGTGAGTATCGTGGGCCTTCAACGAGAGGCTCAGACTCGGAGCTCATCAACTTCAATGCCGTGTTGTAATGGACGCCCACTTGATCGATCCAGGGGATAAAGACATGGGAATAGGTGCGAGCAGAGTCGCTCAAGCTCGGCCGGGACTTGTTGTGACTCTCGACGCCCAGGGGACCATCTACCGGTTCCGCGAACCTATCACCACTCAATACGTCAAAGTCGCTCGACGATGTGGTCTCACTGCTCCAGTCAGCGAAGCTGAGCTCTCAACCGCCTTTCGACAATCCTTCAAATCCATCTCTGCTGAATATCCGAATTATGGCAAAAATCAGCTCCCAAGCCCGAGAGCATGGTGGAAGACAGTTGTCAATGATGCTTTTCGCCAAGTAGTGGACGAATCCAATATTCCTGATCACCTTGGAGAGGAATTGTACGATCACTTCACCTCCAGTGCAGCCTACGAGCTCTACCCTGATGTCAAACCTTTCTTTGCCAGCATGAATGAGCTCAAGCAGCAGTGGCCACGCGATGATCATCCTCCCATCTTCGTGGGAGTTATCTCGAACTCGGATCCGCGAGTCAGGAGCATCCTGCAAAGCCTAGGCTTCAGAGTGGGCATCCATTCGAAAGAACAGGCTAACGAGCGAGTCCAACAGAGTCCGGGGCAAAATGCTCCTAGTCTACTTCACGACATCGATTTCTTGGCAACAAGTTACGATGCGGACGCGGAGAAACCTGCACCCGGAATCTTCGAGCATGCAAAGGACTTGGTTGAATTGAGTTACGTGTCCCAGATAGAGCAGGGCAAGCATGAAACAAACGCGACCGTGTTCCGGGCAGGCAGCCTTCAATTGAACATTTACAGACAACTCATTTCGCTAGAAAATACAAGATGCATTCACATTGGTGACGATTACGCCAAAGATTACCTTGGTGCTAGCGAAAATGGTTGGGATGCGATGTATCTGCTCAGAGAAGGAGAGGGTCAGCCGAAAGAAGGGGCGACGACCGTGACTGACCTTCAGCAAGCTGCGGCTGCCATACGTTTCATTGCTGATCAGGAACTCAATCAGTAAATGACCGGAGCCTTCGCTATTCCATGGTTGGTATTATGTCAGGCTCAGTCTGCATGAATTGGGCCCTCGCCAAGATGCAAAGGTCTTTCCGGTAGTGGGGAATGAATTTCATTCCCTAAATGCGCCATCACTCTGCCATCACAAACCGTGCATTCTCTAAGCGTGATGCGCTAGGACGGAAGTCGAATAATAACAAACAGATGGAGTCTTTAGAGGAGAACCCTGCGCACTGTGACACAAAAGCTTCAAGCCAAGTCTGTGGCAGCTCGTGAAGACTGTCGAGCAAGCAGCATGACATGTTGAAGGCAGCGAAGGATGAAAGGCAGTCTTTAATGCATTGATACGTTCACGTGTAGGCGATTGGCCTGTGAGGAGGCAAGAGAAGGTATCGGCCGGGGATCACAGCCAGAGCCTGTCACATCGATTTCAGTATCTTGAGATTAAGCCAGCATCTATCAATTGGCTGTTGCTGAAGCACTACTGGCAGACACTTTCCGTGTCAGTAAGGTCAGGAGCAGAGGTGGTAGGTCCAAAAGAGCGGGGAGGCGTTGCCGAATGAAATATTCATTGGCGTTGCAGTCGTTTCTTTCACTCTGATGTTAATTTTGTTTGTCACTGTGTCGGAACACTGCGGCTGCGTTTGCATCCGAGACGAATACAACACGTGGCGTCCTCCTCGAGTCATCCTGTATCTCGTTCAAACATCCGCACGTTAGGTTTTTTTCTGACAACTGTTGCCTCCAGATCTGCAACCTGGGTTACCGAAGTCCACACCACGCTGCCAAGGCTCTCGTCCTGAGAAAAAGACATCAATATGTGGTTTCCTATCTTCGCAGGCTTGGTCGTTTTGACAAACCTCGTCAATGCTGCCAGATTGCCTGTTAATCAGAAGCAATGGCCGAGCGTGATCATCTCCCACACCTTCGAATCCACTCAAGATGAACTTCCTGTCAACACTCATTTCAATCCTGGTGAGCAACTGACGCCTTTCACACCGAACAAACTAGCAATACTTGCACCTGTCTCTTTCCCATCAGACTACACAGCAACTCAAGATGATATCATCCCGTTGGCATATTCAGTTTCCGAAAGCGACAAGTGGACTCTCGAATGCCAACATCCCACAATCATGGGCGAAGAGGCTATGGGTTCTTGTCCTGATAGGGCGGCTCAACTCATGCGAATCGTTGACTGCGAGCAACACTGTGTTTGCGAGAGTTACGATGATTACGGACCGACGATCAGCTGCTACGACGGTCCTTGTGATGATGATCAAGACTTTACGGATTGGTGCAACGGCTATATAAGTGGTGGCATCTGGAGCTGGATGCCGTATTGTGACTGCGTCGACAAATCACAATCAGGCTCAAAGGCTCGGCTACAGACCGTATCGGAAGTGCAATATTCGCAGCATGAGAAATACGAGACCATTCTGTCTGCTATGAGCGAATCCGATGAGGATCTTCATGTGCGGCATCGCCATACCGTGAGGGACTCTGCTCTCAAAGTTTGCCATGGCACATCTATGACGGAGACTGATATTGCTGGCACCTGCATGGACGGTAACTTTCTCTTGTGGTCAGGCGAAGACTGCGATAAAAATTGCCAATGCAATGATGCTGGAAAACTTTCATGCAGTCATCCTACAGATTGTGGACCCGACAGTACTGTCAACGATTACTGCAAGTCCAATGCAAACTTTCAATGCGACTGTTTAGTCCAGGAGATTTTGGATGACCTCCTTGGTGAGAAGCGCGATGAACCAAGCTCTGTCACTCCCACCCATGGTGCGCCAATTGTCACTACCAAAGTTCCCGCAACGCTAAAGCCGTCCAAAACTCCTGTATGGTTCCCACCCGCTAATGTTAGAGTCGCAGAGAGAGATCTACTTCCAGACACACCAATGATCGCTCGTCAGCATGAAGTCACCACAAAGCTCCCGGGCAGCTCAACTCCACCCAAAACCAGTGTGTGGTTTCCACCAGATTCTCCCAAAGAATCGGCATAGTTGCGCGATTCACCAAGCAGCAACTCTCTGCTCAACTGATGTTATTGGGGAACCAGTGCCTTGGTGGTAAGGGTCAGCACTTATCGTGCACGGTTCGATCAATATGACCGTCGATTACAGTTACACCTAAATTTCAAGAAGATGCCTCACTAACCAATCTGGTGATACTCCTTTTGTGAGGAGGCATGAGCTATGGATGACACAACAATTGCGATCTGATCCTTTGCTGAACAGTGGACAAACATCGAAGTTGATGGAACGACAAGCTCCGCATAATAGTCCGGTCTAGAGAGCCGCCAAAATACCTATAGAGCAATGTTTACCATTTCCACAAGGGCGCACTTGAAAGAGTGACTTAATTTGCAATCCGCTGCACAAGTCGTGAGTTGCAAAATTTTGAGTCCATAGCACATATCATCGCCAAAACTGACCTCACTAAAGACTAATTCCATTTCACAAGCACTTGCTATTTTAGTCTGAAGCGATGAGTAAGCCATCCTGAGCCGTGGCGGTGCCCTCCTGCTCCCAGCTTTCACGTGAAGCGCTTGAGTAGACGCCTCTGCCAGTGTCTTGTACATTGCGGCCCCCTTTCCGAAAACGTTACATAAGCTTCAACTCCCGGGTTCCCAGTTCTGACTCCTAAAAGCCCTTTTTGGGTCTTTAGTTCTAGACCCTATGGACTCGGCTGTTAATTGCCAATTATCTTTCAAACTACGCTACGTCCCATTTTTTCCAGGTTCATCCTTTTGGCGGAGAGACCTGCGCCCTATTCCCAAGGGGAGTTCACGGCGACCAACCACTGCCCCCTCAAGAGCAGGCTTCAGAGTCACTTGTGCTCGCTTGAGCCTATCTAGTGCCAGTGCTGCCATTCAGGGCGTTAGGCAGACTCGGGCTATTTGCGAGGCTGAAAATCGAGGCTTCACGGCCTCGGGCGAATGAAAGCAAAGCACGCAGTCCATCTTTCGAGGGGTAACATTATATGACCCAAGGCCCATTAGAATGTCCGCGGCCCACGGGTGATTCTATGTTTCGAGTCTTCGTATCGAACTATTGATCAGTGCAGTGAAAATTCTTTGAATTTGCATCATTCTGTCTAGATCGAGGGAGCTCACGTAGCCGATGCAAAGCTCGTATCCGCTCTTTATGGCTTAGGGCCTTCTCGAGGTCATCGACTTCTTTCGACAAACCGGCGTACATGCTGATTTCGATAGTTTCAACCAAAGACCGAAGCAATTCGTCCCTTTCCCCAAAAAGTTCCAGCCATGGTGAACTAAGATGCTCTAGTCGGCCCAGGAAGGCGCTACCCATCAGGCCCATTTCAACCGGAATGTCAATACCTTCGCCATCCAACCCCTGCGTTGATTCACAATGGCATTGCCGATCGTTTGAGAGAATGATATCTGGATATGGGTTTGGAATCAAAATTGGTAGGGTGTACAGTTGCTCCCAGTCGAGAAGCGCAATCGGGGTCTTCGAGTCGTCCAGAATGACATTGTTACCCGAAAGATCCCAATGGAACATGATTGTAGAATGTGGGGAGAAATCTTCGTCCGAGCAGAATTTGCCTGCTAGACTCTCAAGTTTTAAGCAGTTTCGCAGGGCTTCGGATGCATCATCCATGGGATTTCCATAAATGTCAGCGATTCGATACCTTGTACAACTCCAGTCAATGAAATTGAGCTCCGCAGACCCGACTCCCTGAGCCAATCTCCTCTTTCTTTCTCTAAGTCTTTCAAGACTGGCTGATTTTTGTCCCTCTGTTTCTTCCCTTGACTTTGATTTAACCATCTGCATTTTCCATTTGGGAAGGTTTGTGCCCTCAGTATTCTCAATCTCGTCTTCGATGGCATTCATTTCAGCTCGGGCATGCTGTCGCTTGTCCCTAGCTTCTGCGCGTGCGCAATTTACGAAAGCCATTGCATAGCTGAGCAAAGTCCAAAACGGGCCACGATCGAAGTCGTAATCAAGTCTCCAGTCGCCAAAAAACTGTTGGGCCACAGGAGGCCCTATTAGAAAGCCACCCGGCGATCTTGGATCAAGGTCGCGATTGCGATACAGGCTTCCTATTGCGTTAAAGCGCAGTTTGGATAGCTCGTCAAGCCAATCAGCAACGGTTGTCGCAGTTTGAATCTTCTCTTCTGTTGTGAGATCATCTTCGCAGTTGGAATAACTTGTCCCGTGGACTTTTTCCATCAGTATCCATTCATATCCAAGGTCATTATCTGCCGAAGAACTGAATGCGTAGACCTTTGGCACTGGAATCCTTGTATAGGTCTGAATAAATTCCATTGTTGCAACTTCGGCTTCGGTTTTGTAAAATGGATAGATTGGTGATGAGACGCGGAAAATACACTCTTGTCGATTCTTCGCATCTCTAACGGCGAAGAGACGGTTCCAAGTCCCGTCTTTAAAATGTTTAACTTCCAAGGTTTCCGAGTCAAGGCCAACCGTGCGCAAATGCGGCTTCAGTACCGTTGCAATTGCATCAAGGTCTATTTCTTCTGATGGCCATTCAGCTTCAGGAAGCCTCGCATGCTGATGTGTCCAAAATATCTTGCTATTTTGTGTAGATTGCGCGAGGCCCGGTCCAAAATTAGGACCTTTCAAGCGCGAAGAAGCTTCTGTACCGGCAGCAGCTTTAGACGATTGCGATGCATCTCGAACATTTTGAGTAGCAGTGAATGTGCGGATACGGCCATCAGATGAAGTCACCAGCGGAAAGAACGAAGGCATGAAGGCGCCTGATCCTGGGTGCGACGAAAGGGTCAGGTGATGGTGACCTAAAACACTGCGTATATCCTTCAAGCCCTCGATCCAGAGGTTTGAATATGGTAACGGGTTTTTTGGGACCGCCTATGGTCAGATTGAGAGTGGCGTGTGGCGCTTTGGAGGAAGGAGGATGCCCAGAATGGCGACCAAATTCGCCAAGGAATTTAGCATGTCGAGGAAGGATATAACACCCGCATCTCAGAGCATCTCAGAGCATCTCAGCCTGCATGTATTCGATTTGATCGATATCTATTCCCACCTGCCTCAACTCTCCAATAAAACTCTAGTATCCACCACCTGTAGCTTCTGCGCGTTCGTGAAGCAATACCTACTTTCAGAGGACTTAACTTTTGTATCTGCAGAAAAGGGAATTGGTCTCGACAACCAAGCATTCCGGATCGGGCTCAGACTGTCGTACTCGTGGGGGCCAAACCGCACCAAGGATGGAAAGAATGTTGGCTTGGATGGCTTGTACATTTACATTTTAAACGTGGATCACGACTGAGGCGCGTTCTGCGTCCTGAGATGTACTGCCTACAGCACTGTAGGTTCGTCGAACTAAGTACAAGCTCTTAACTTTCCGAAACCAGGATCTGAAGGCCAGACATGGTCAGCATTGGGGTGGCTTGGTATATCCGTTCCATTCCTAATGACGGCCGCTTCTCAGGTAGCTCCGAAAAGAACGGCAGAATTAGATGGTCTTAAAACTACGGCAAGGGTTTGCGGATTGGATGGTCCGACTTGCTTTGGAAAATTCTCTGGGGGACTGTCTACCGAATCCTGTGGAAGAATAATAGCTTACTATAGGCAAAAGTTAAGACATCGCATAATAGACCTCCCTGGACTCATTTTTTGTAGATATTCCATACAACGGAGAGGAATGATTCGCTGCAGCCCCATAAAATCTTTCGAATAGCTACCGTTTGGTACTATGAGCAATGCATAAAGATTGAAGATACTGAGGTGAGACGACCCATCAGACACAAAGGAACAAGAAAATCGACGTAACAAAACTGAGAAACGCCTCCCTCCTGAACTCAACTTGAGCCCATCGCGTTTCAACAATTTCTCCGCTCCTCAACCAATCCCACCTCCTTCTGGCCTCCGAATCCCCCGGCTCGTGGGCATGGGCATCTGCTACTCTTTTTCTTTCCCCTATAAATTCCGGCCATAATCCACCAACCCACCCCGGTCGTCCACTTAAGTTCAATTTCACCCCATCGTACATCGACGTCCTCGACCGAAGATCTCCGTCTTCCTCCCCTATTGCATGCGCATTCTCACTCTGCTTTGTGATCCTACCTACTTCCCCTGCCCCTGCTGAGCACTCTGCTGTCCCTGACTCTGTCCCTGTCCCTGAGTCGCTCCCTGCGACCCAGTCTGCTGACCTTTCTTCTGAGCCAGTTTTTCTTGCCTGTTCATCGCAACAACGTTAGCCATTGGCGTGATTGAAACCTCATATCTCAAAGCGATGTTCGTGCTCGTGTGTCCCCATTCCCTGCTTCCTTGCAAAAAGTGTCTCTTCATCTTACTCTAGTCACCCTCACATGCACGCTGATGCTGGAGCTCACACTGCTATTGCTACTGCTACTGTGGCAGTAGATGCAGCAGAGGCAAATGCAGATGCAGATGTAGATAGCGGAGATGACGCTATCTTTCCAAGCAGGAAGGAAGAAGAAGAACAAGAAGAGGGGCAGACCAAGGCAAAGGCAAAGGCAAAAGGGGGAATAACCCCACTTAAGGGAAGGATGGCGGACGATGGGGGGAGAAAAGGAAGACTCACTCTCGTCGCCGGATATAGTCGTCCTCGAGCCCTTTCTCACGAGAGTTGAATGAAGGGACGTTCATGGCTAGGAGTAAGAGCTGGAATTCGAAAAGGTGCGGAAAAGGGGGTTTGATTTGCTGAGCAGCCTGAATTGCGGCGAGAATGAGAATGAGAGCGAAGGTGAGAGAAATATGAAAGTTTGTATTTTGTGTGGTTCTCTTTGGGGGGCTGATTTTGAGATTGGAGGGCTGGATGTTTATGTATTTGAGGAGATAGGAAATGAGGATTATGGAGTTGGTGTTGATGTGATGGATATGAACAGGTTGTCTATTCACTGTGGTGTGTGGTGTGCTGTGGCGTGTGACGTTGATTTTGATGGCCTAGGCAGAAGGATATCTTGGTCACGCCTTGGTTTGGCGAGGGGAGGCAAAACACTGACGTCACGGCTACTCTCGTGTTTGCATTTGTACTGGACAGTAAGAATGCACCATCGTTGGGGGTGTCTGGTCTATTCAAGCTAATATCTAAACCATACATTGACTCGACCATATTGGCATCTATCCAAGCATTCATCGAACCACACAATAGCATCTTCCAATTGAACATTTACCTGACCTGTCTATCTTTTCGTTCGTCAATCGCTAAACCAAAGGGTTCTCCCATTAGCTTCTGTAGAATGGTGTGTCTGCCATACTAGACCCAACCAGCATCATACCTTCTCCGTCTCCAAATACTTCTGTATCGTGGACTCATATCTAGAGGAGGTCTATCAAATCGTGCATCCGATGCCTGCTTGAATCGACATTTGGCTCTGCTATACTGTTCCCGGTTGCGCTCGTTGACCGCTCGCATCATTTGCTGTATGGCCATCTTTGCTTGATCATACAACACGGGGTAGTGAGACCAAGCCTCCCACCATTTCTCGAGCACCTGTCTTTTCTCCTCGCATTCTGTCCACCACTTGTGGAGGTCTTCTGCCTCGCACGTAGCCGAACCTTCGTCGCTTGTGCCTGAGAGAGTTCTCGGGCACAACAGCTGCTCGCAGCGCCTCATGATATCCAGTTCATGGCTGTAGTCCGGGCTTCGAGGATGCCCGTGGCCACCAAGATATACGGTCAGATGCGAGTCCGCGATGATTGGCCGGAGACAGGGAAGCTGACTTAGACTCTCATCACACCCGAAGTGATGGTAGAGGAACAACTCGAACCGCTTGAAGCGTTGGCAGTCTCGAAAAGCGCGGTGCTGAGGTGTGAACACCGAACCGGAAGCAACGTGATACCCGAGAACATCAATAACGCCTTCGTACATCTCGATTCGAACCGTGTTATACCTGGTCAAAACATCTTCTCCCTCACTGTGGAGTTGTTTGCAGACACGGAGAACGGCGAGGTGGAGGTTGCTTGGCTTAGCAATTTTGTTGTTGCACCGTTCGCTATCTTGAGCCTCAACTGGAAAGAATCGGCACGGAGAGGGGGCCAGTGGTTCCGAGGAGACCAGCAGGTAGCTTAGGATCCGACTACGAAGCTCCAGTGGAAGTCGTAGAAGATGTGCTGTGTTTTGGGCAGCCGGTGAGGTAGATATGGTTTGATTCGACATGGTAACAGAAGTGCTAGTGATGGCAGATAGGGGAACAGTCGTGGAAATGGAGGCGATGAAGGGGTGCACGAAGGTCCGCTGCTTCGTGCCTGTTGGTCTCCCCGTTTGATTGTGTGGCACAGCAAGGAGGGTTTGACGCTTCTATCGTGTTTGTGTAGCCTTTGAGGACTGTGTGACTGGCGTTGGTGCTGATATGCCGTAAGTATGCGGTAGAATGATGTATTACTTGCGTAGGATGGCCCGCCGTTTGAGAGGAGAGTGCATTTTGCTGTTAGAACAGTTTCATGTTTTGTGACACAAAGTGAAAGGGAGGTTGGGCTGACTCGCGAAAATGATGGTGGGAGTTGGTCTAGTTTTAAGCAATTTCTGCCATGCCCGGCTCACTTGAGGACCTGCAATAAATGTAATGATTGGTAGCAGCTATTCTTTACTACCACTGATTCTCTATCGACCCAAAGAGGCAAGGTCAAAAGTGTGTTTGTCGGTATGGAGTGAGGAGAAATTCTGGTTCGCACTAGCAACGGTTGCCCCACTCTGAAGACCGTTTCCCTCAAGTGGAATGCTTCCTTGTCATTGGCTCAATGCCAGTCACACGGGTGTTGGATGCAGTCAGTTGGTTCGACATTTATTCAAAGCCCTCCCACAACGCTTTTCCACGCAGGCACGAAGTCGCCAAGAAAGTATGTGACGTACAGGCCAATACCTGCGACAAGCATTCCGTTGATTTTCTCTAGCCATGTATGGAACCATATGGCGGTCGTCATCAACATTAGGCAATCCAGAGCGACGACAAGATAAAGAAAGTATCTTGCGTAGATCCTAGCTTTTGCTTCGCCTTCGCTCTCCCAACCTCCTAACGACTCTTTTTCTTGTTCCGACAAATCGTGGGCCAAATTCGCGGCCGCCCGAGGTGATACGCTGGGATGCTGCGAAGCTCGATCGGCGATGCAGAGCTCATATAGAAGTGCTGCAGACGATAAAACCAACATGAAGACGTGGCCAGACACATCATGACCTCCCCGCCAATTGCCACCAGCTCTCTTGCAGGCTGTTGAGCTGTAGATGCTGGCCAGCTTAGCAGCTGGGTTCCCTTCAAAGTGGGCAGGCAACCCTTCACAGTGGCCTCCAGTGAGCGTGAAGGAGCGATCAATGAGAGGGGGCCCGAAGAACCACTGGGTAGTCAGAATCCAAGTCGTGGTGAGTAGAAGGAAGCGCAAGGTGGCCTGGAAGTAGTGGTTGGCCATTCGATTTTTGGTGGTCAGAGGAGTTGAAGACGCCAGAACTGGTGACGGACGTGTAGTGAGTTGCAGGAAGATGAAAGCGAGCGTGGTCCAAAGCCAGCCTCTCTTCACAAATAGGACATTGATGAGGTTTCTCTTGCCCGCAAAATAGTTTGGCTGTACTACAGACTCTTCTCTTACTTGCTGGAACGAAGCGCCCGGTGAGATCGTAGCGTACAACGACCCCATCGCAAGAATGAGTGGGTAGACCAGCAAAAGGAACGGACTCGGTCTTCCTACAAAGTCCATTGAGGATCGACGTCTTTCCGGTGATCGTTCAGGTGATGGGGTAGAGGTGCGCATCTTCTGAGGCGACGTGCCGTTTCGGTGGTGCGCATTGCGCGTCATGACTGGCATGTTGGCTGCTATAATATCATGCTGTATGTGTGGAAGGCATCTAGTGGTGACGAATGGCGGCGTCGACGACAATGTGGCAGCAGAAGACTTTGGAACGCAAAAGAGAAGGGACGACTGACGTCACACATCATATTTGTGCTGTTGCCAATGCCGAGGTGAAGCCGGATTAGTCAGTCACTACTCAGAGGTGGCAGAGAATGGAAAAGTTCGTTTTTAGTGAAACCTAGCTCTATTCCTTCCTTCTGTTCTTGTCAAAAGCTCAGTCCCTATGTCCATGATGGGCCGAAGCACATTACTGCTGAAACATTCGCAAGCCTGTGTCAACTGGCAATGTCCTGCTCTCCCAAGCTCGCCCAAAGTCATGCGCAATCTTTGATGGTGTCGGTTAGCGTAATCCCACGAAAGCACCATCTCTACAGCCTATGGTCTTGCTCTGTCCTCTCTAGCAACCTCGGCTTCGGCCTCCCTCATTTGCTCATCGATAGGTCGTTGGTCAGTGGCCAAGTTTTCTACAACTTCTATTTCATCGTCTGCAGCTTGTGTGGATCCCGAGTCTCCTGCATGGACAGTCTGTTCTGCTCCTTCGGTGAGGATTTCCTTCTTCTCGTCCGCTAGGACGGCTTTCATATCCTCCCGAAATTGCCTACGTCTGCGTTCAGCTTTCTGTGCCTTGTATCGAATTTCTGCCTCCTTTTCTTCTTCTCTGCGTTTGCGTTCGTCGTAATTGCTGGCGATCCATTTTTGGAGGCCGTCCACAGCGCCTTGAGGATCTTTCTTATGGGTGAGCAGATAGTCTTGAAGGTCAGCAGGACTGAAATCTCCTGCTGGAATTTGTTCCGCAAAATGCTCAGCGAGACTCTTCAAGGTATTCTTAGGCCGCGAACCAGCCTCTTTGCCAAGAGTAATACTTGATTCTGGGGAGTCGATGTACATTCGCAAGAATATCTGTTCCGCTTGTTGTTTGGATGCGTTGGTAAACGCCACCTTGACGCTGATTCGACCTGCTCGAACCAAAGCGTCGTCGAGCTCATGCGGTTTGTTTGTCGTCATAATTAGTATGTGTCCTTCGGGCGCAGCGACACCGTCGATAGCGTTAAGCAGTCCGGAAAGACTAACCCTGGTTACCGGTTTGTTGGTTTCGTCATCGTCTGAATCAAGATCCTGATTTCCACCTGACGATCCTGCCACGGCGGCCACCGCACCCTCTGGAAGACCTCGACGCTTGCCTTTCCGTGCTCCGCTGGGCCCTGCAACGCTGCTCGAAAGTTTGCCCGAGGTGTCCGCGTAGGGTTTCTTTCGTGACAAACCCGCGGTGTCAATGTCTTCGAGGAGCAGCAAAGAAGGAGATGGCAATTGATTCATCAATGACATGAGATCTGAATCTTGAAGTTCATGGTCAAGTAATGTCAGCACGTAAACGTCAAGGTTGAACCTCGAAGCCAGAGCAAGACAGAATGACGTCTTTCCACAACCAGGGGGGCCGTGGAAGAGATATCCTCTTCGGTACGGAATGCCATGATCTCCGTAGAAGTGTTGAGTGGTTTCATCCATGTATTCCTCGACGTCTTTCAGCACGGCGGCTTTTTGGTCTCCATCGAGGATCACCGTATCGAGCCCTCTCCTGGGTTTAGCCGTGAGTCTTGACCAGCTTAATCTACTGCTGTAGCCGCCGGTGAAGGGTCTGCGAATAATCGTCATGGTCCTCTCCTTGTCCTTGTTCTTCTGGTAAACATCTTCAATCAGGTCTTTGACTGGCTGAGCAGACCGCCCGAAGCATGAAATACTTAGGACTTCAGTCCGCTTGTACCTATTACTGTAATAAGTATGTCCATCGCCGGAGACTCGTTTGATGAAGAATATATGCTTCTTGTGGATAAAGATCTGCAGACCCTGAGATTGTTCGTACTTGATCTTAGGATCTTCGACGGGCTTCCTGGCGATCTCCTCGTAGTCCGGGTCATGCCTCCGTCTTCGTCTATCCTCGATGGGCGTGTTTGTGGTAGCGTTAAGTGTTTGATCCGCTCGTAAAGTGCGCTTTTCTGCAATCCATGCGGTGAGATATTGGAACAGGTCTTCCTCACTAGATATGGTGACAGTCGCGATCAAGAACTGTGCAAACCTGGCCCAGAGCGCCTGAATCCTCGCAAGCGGTCCAAAATACCATAGTGCCAGCAATATGCCGAGGAAGCGGAATAGTTTGGGGTTTCTCGCCAACAATGGCTGTGCGCCTGGCACAAAATTCGTAATGATGTATTCGGGCAAGCTGCCGAAATTTGATCTTGCTACTCGTGAGAGATCCATGTTGGTTGAAGAAAGGTGGGAAGAATGGTCTTGTATGTCGGACGTCAACCAGGTCTGACAAACAATCTTATTTAACCGAAGGTGGCAAACTGGTCTGTCTCTGCATACAATAAGGCGCAATTAAAATCGTTCTTGTGCTTGGATGAAATAAGGCGCCATGTGAAAGGAGACTAGACTGTTGTGGGAGGGCGAAGTATCAGCATCCAATGAGTGAAGTGGAAAGTTACCCAGATGGGCCTGCCATTTTAATGTTTACATGGATTATTAGGCTGCAGCCGTACGACATGCTTGGAGCATCTACAACGCAAAAGTTTGTTATGTCAGAAAATCAGCCTTATCGCACTTCTGACTGGTTGGCATAAAGTCCCAACAGGGATACCTTGCCAGAGATTAGCCTTCCAGTACGAAGGTCCCATAATTTGCCACGGACGGCCTTTGATGGGATGCACGGGCCGTAGTCCTTTAGTCCAGTACAACGACAGAACAGAGGAAACCAGAGGCGGCGTGAGAAATAAGGGCATTTCAAGTTGCTGGGACAAAAGGCATGCTGAGGGGTTGATGATCTACATTCTATACCCCGAGCAGGGGTAGATGCTGAATCCAAGGTAGTGCAGAGGTATTTGCCCTGGCAAGGCAGAGGTGTTGAAACTCACCGCATTCATATTGGCAAGTGACTGCAGCTGAGGTGTTGCAAAACGTCGGCGCCAGGACTTCGTGACACAATCAGGAGTGACTTGGTGAACGTCGAACAAAAAGAAGAGTGTGGGTCACGTGCCTTGGCGAGAGCCCGGAACCGTTAGTGACGGCTAGCTTGTGCTAGCTTGGGTTATTGGGCGCCAAGGTCTGACGTAGTCCCGATTTGGCAGGCTCCATGTAAACAAACGTTTCTGGCCCAGCAAATAGTAACTACCGCTACTTGTCAACTCCGCACTCAGCAAGATCATCGCTTGACCACTCCACGACCACCTCAACGCCGAGGGTGGACGCAGAGTCACCTGCTGAACTTCGCTTGCTGCACAGAGAGCGATAGGACTTGGGTTGAGCATTGTCGAAATGGCTCGCATAGCTCGTGACTCAACGCCCAAGCGTCGGTCTGCAAGACTTTCGAATAACCAAGCTCAGGTGAGCCCACAGACCCCCAGGCGCTGGCTCATCTTACTGACATGGCTTGCTTAGTCTGCACGGAGGCCGTTGGTTCCAGACTTGCGACTAAATGCCGTTGCAGAACGGGAAGAAACCCCAGACACTATCCAGCAGCTATCGATCGACAATGTCATAACCACGCCATCTGCCAAAGGTGAAATCGAAGACCGAATAAAAGAAATCGCTAAGATCACGACGCCAAAGACGGGAACAAAGCCAGCAAAAGACCTCATGCACCCTGCGTCCATTCACCAGACTACAGCACGAGCTCCTGATTCCGGGCTCAAACTTGGCTTTGCCGACATTACTACCACCGGACAGGCGTCGATTGCCAGCTTGCAAAACACACCGAGTCGTCCTCGTCAGAGTCTTGCACGGACTAACATCTCCCCGACCTTCGAGTTCAAGTTCAGCCATGAGTCTCACATGTCAGAAGAAGGTCGAAAGCTGATGGAGAGCATTCGAGAAGACGCTGCGAAGATCAAGGAACAAATGCGAGCAGAGAAGACCTTGCAGCAACAAAAGGAATCCGAAGCTGTTGGAACGTTCGAAAATGCCGCAGGGAGAAGGATCGCAAAGCCAACAGCCAAAGCCAGTCGGTTTAGTGGAGTGCACATGGAGCAATTCAAGAAAATGGACTCAATTGAGAACCACGCCTCGGCTTTTCGGGCTCGACCAGGTTTCGCGAGGCCAACGGCTCAATCACTGAAACGCAGCATTTCCAAAGCTGACCTCGAGGCGCCCGAGCGCCCGAAGACAGCGGGCAAGAGTCCTGCAACTCGAATTCCTCCTCCAGTAATCGGCCGGCCAGCTTCTACCTCACCTTTCAAAAGCATACGTCCAGTCTCTTCGCATGAACAAGAAGTTTCGGCAAAACGACTTCGCCACGACGATGACGGAGATGTTTCTTCGGCAAAGCAAACTGCAATACCTCGTCCGGCGGCTAGCAGATTATTATCACCTACAAAAGCGTCAGCTGCTCGAGCCGCCGATACCTCGACACCGACCAAGCCTTCTGCCATCCCACGTGCGAATGGTGTAAAGGTAATGCCATCAAACTCGACACCTTCAGCGCTGTCATCACCAGCCAAGTTCGATAAACCCCTACCGCCAACTCCTGGACAGGCTAGAGTCTCGCCCGTCAATGCTTGCGCTCAGGTGGCATCAAGCAGGTCGCTCAACCCAATAGAGGGTTTAACGTCCAAGATTCCAACGATGGCAGGCCTCCGGAGCATCCTTCGATCGCCTCGAAAGACCGAATCAGGGACTCCGAGGCATACCACTACGACAATAGTTCCTGCAAGCTCTCACAAGAAGGTCGACTTCACTCCGAGTGTCAAGTCGCGGTATGCGGTCAAGCTTGCGGTTGCGAGTCCAAGTCCAGCCAAGCTGGATCGCTCTCAGGTCATGGACACGTGGGAACCTGCCATTCCTTATGATTCATCGGCATTTGTGGTGAACGATGAAGAAGACAGCTGGGAGGACGATGAAGATGAAGAAGTTGAGGTTGCCTACCCGACCTTACCTGCGCTGAGTCCACGACCCGTTTCGAGATCAGGTCCTGTCGATCATACTTTCCACACCTTTATGCAAAAAGCGAAAGAACACGGACGACGAGAGTCTAGCCAGTTCAAGTCCATCTTTACTGATCTGCGATCGAAACCAGAGACTACGTCGATAACGACAGCGAATACTACCGTTAATCGAACAGATCCGGTCACAAATGCCAGCCGAGTAGCAGCCTCTCCGCCTAAACCTTGCCACTCCTCGTCCAGTATTCGTTGTGTCCGCACATCCGAGCCTGTCCAACCCTTCGAAGATCGTGTCCAGACAGTGCCTCACGGCCTGCCCGGCAAGAAACGAAGAATGCAAGCCGAAGCAGCCAATGATAAATATGGAAACGATGATGATGCGAAAGAGAATCGACGTGTCACAGCCGCCCACATACCTGGTGCCTGGAAGGAACATGATGCAGAGGAAGACGAAGGTGAGAAGAGGGCTGTTAAGCGTGTTAGAACGATGCTCGGCGAGGAATCCGAGAAAAACAGAATCCTAAGTCCACTGAAGAAGCCGAGCGCTGCCCGCGAGCTTGCTGCAAAGACAGCAAAGGACCGAAAAGTCAAAGCCAGTATTGGTGGTGGTGGTGGTGGTGGTGCTAGCGGCGGTGGAAGTGGCAAGGGTGTACTGAGTCTGAGTCGATTGAATATGCTTGCTCGACCGAAGAATCGCGGCTGAGCTTTTAATGCTGCCTGTATGAGGTAATGAGTAGGTTCAGCTTTTGGAAGTGGGACGAGGCTTGCTGGAGATTTGGGAGTTTGACTACTGTTTTGCAACGATATTTTGTCAATGGCACTGATGGGGAGTTTTGTGTACAGTCCCATCGACCAAGGGAAAAGTTTACAAGAATGTATCATTAAGTATGCTAGGGCCAACCCAGACCTACTCCAACTGGCCGTCCATCTTCTACATACAAACCCAACCCTTCTATGTCGTGAGAACAGATTGGCTTCACTGAAATGGTGAAATATCCTCTAACGACTCCGAGGAGGCGCACAAAATCCTTCATAAATCATGAGCTACGTAGCTATTTCTCCCATCTAGGTCATTTCTTCGTTGCGCCAATGACCCGTCGGGCTGAACCACCGGCCACCAAGAACATCCATCCTATACATCCAATTAAGCATCAATTGCGTAGCGACTATTCGTAAAGAACGTCACGAAACGGGTTGTACTCTGCACTGACAAACTGTGCAGACCAGAGAATGGGTTCGGAAATCTCCCATGGCAGCGGCAGATGCGACGATGGGTCTGCATCTGGGTATTCATTTGCACCACCGCTAGCAAGCAGACCGGGCGACACAAATTGACCCGGCGCAGCCTCTTTCGGGAAGTGGTAGTGCTGGCCGCTGGGTGGGTTCTGACCACTGCCAGTGGCATTCCAGGCAGCTGGCGGCTCAGACCCACCACCAGCACCTGCACCAGCACCACCAGCAACGACGACAGCACTCTTCAGTGTCAGCATGTCACTTCTTGCCTTGGGCCGCGTCTCTTTCAGACCCTGCATCATGTCTCTCGCCAGCCGAGCAGCGTTGGAGCTCGAGCTGAGAGATTCAAACACTTTGAAGCAGATGTCAGCGTCCTCCTCGATTGTGTTGGTGCAGTCTCCGAAGATGGCCAGGTCGGCGTCCAAGGCTGCCACCAGCAGGATCGAGCTGGCCGAGATCAAGCATGATATCATCTGCCACCACGGGAAGTCGTAGATGAGGCTTTGCTTGTCCTGCAACCCGTACAACAGCTGGGCGGTCTTTTGTGCAGAGAGCACGCATGTCTTTTTCGACTGGATCACGACACCTTCTGTTTGCATGCGGTTCTGCAGAGAGTCAAGGCAAGGCTCGGTTCTGTAGATCGAGATGCAGGGTCGGTGGATCAGGGATCGCAGATGGTAGTATTTCACGGCAAGCATGTTCCGCTGTCGCCAATGTTAAGAAATTGATGGTAGGATGAGGGAGAGGGGAGAGTAGAGGAGAAATTAGGCGAGGGAAGAGGGTATCTGGAACTTACTTGACGTCGGGAAATGACGGAATTGTCAAAGGCATGGCCCAGGTCGAATCGCAGTCTGCGTGGGAGCTCACTTTTCCACGAAACGAGTCTGCGGTCCATCTCTTGAATGTGCACGAACATGTGTTGGTCTACTCGCGATTTATGTGGGCCGTAGAGCCTCTCTAGTACGTCGCCGATGATGTGCGAGAACTTGATCATGGCGATGAAGTATAGCCCGATTTCTGTGGAAGCGTCCGGTGTCTCGGGTCGATGCTGTGCGTCAGATGGTTGTGGATCTTCGATTGTCAGTGATGGTACGTTCACGTTAAAGAAGACATCGGTGATGGCCGGTGGTCTTCCAAGCTGGAGCGATAGCAGGCGATCAAGGATGTAAAGGCAGTACCAGATTCGGCGGCGCTGTTCCTGCTGTGTTGTACTGATCAGGCGTTCGGTCTGGCTAGTGGCGTCCTCTGTGTGCAAGCCCATTGCTTGGGCGATGCGAATTGCCGTTCCAAGTGTGGTCCAGCAGCTGTAACATGATTAGCATCTCGAGAAAATCCGTGAGTCGTGAACCCACACATCGGTTTGCGAAGTCGCCAGAAAGTAGAAACACTGTGCGAGAAGTGCACAGATGTGCTCTTGAGACCTTTCGAGGCTGTGGCTTTGTAGAATCTTCGAAGCTTGATGAAACATGCGTTGATGGATTCGTGTTGAGTCGGTCTGTTCTGTGTGTTTTCTGGCGAAATGCTCGTAGCAGGCTCCAATGGCATATATTGTTACTTCGAATGTCAGCAGAAGCCATCCTCATACGACATCGATCATTGTCTACACTTACACAACAGCGCTACCTCGACATCAGAAATCTGGCTTGCGTCATGTGGGCCCCACCACTCGTGCTCCAGGTCGTCCAGTCTCGACCGGTCAATAAAAGGATATGCAATATACACTGTACCATAGAATACTTGCAGGTAGCCACGGGCATCAGACTTCGATCTTAATATCACAGAAGGACTACATCGTCGGCGAGACGATTTAGTGCTGTTCTGTTCGTAGCTGAGTTCTCGCGGAGTGGCGTTAGAGGTGCACTCGGGCGTTGAGCTGCTGGTCGGTTCCAGGTTTTGTTTGATAGCATTGTAAAACCTGACATCACTGGCTTCACCCAGATACCTCTTGGACTCGTCGTCTTGGACGTCGCCTGTAGGACCTGTCGTGTCGATGCATTCCGAGTCATCTTCCGAGAGCAGGAGTGATTCTAACTCGGGAAAGGGCCTGCTCGAGTCTTGCAAATGGCCCCTTACGTTTCGGAGCACGTCTCGATACATGTCAAGTTTCGCTCGCAATCTCTCATTTTCTTTCGCATGGTGATCCTGCAATTTCTTTTCGTTTGGGCGAAGTTCTTTCTTTGGAGTCCACACACATTGGGTGTCGTACCCAATGCAACGCCCACATCGGGGCTGCACTCCATCGCACTGGACAATGAGATGAGTTCGGGGCTGACTGGAGCTAGAAGAATGCTCGATCTGACCTTGGCCTTGATCTGGCGGCAGCGTTCACATGCACGTGCAACCCGTCGCCTTTTGTACGCTTGTTCAGTCATTCTGGTCCGCCACAGAACATGTCTCCAGCCAAGAAGACGAGTGTGTGTGCAGCTTTGAAATCAGTCCTATTCGCATTGTTTGTCGGTCCTTGCGGATAAGCAAAGGCTTGGAGATTGAGAACGGACGAGCATATAGCAATGTTAAGGGGTTAAATTGCTGGGATCACAAAGTGGCAGTACGTAGCTGATCTGGGACTCTTCTGAACAACAGCGAACTCGTGATGGATATTTCGCTCAATGCGCAATTTTGTTCTTTATACCTTAGGGAGGTACCATCGGGGCAACTTAGTGACCGGAAGAACCGGTTAGACCGGTTCTAACGGGAACCGGCAACAGACGTCCTCAGGGTCTGCGAACAGGGCGCTCTATTCGCCGCTTCCAGTACGCAGATAGCAGTGACTCATAGGTGTTTAGAGCTACGGATATCTTTTCCAAGCCAAGAAAATCCATTATTATCGATATCAGCAACTTGAACGGCATACCGAATGGGGAGTAGACGCACCTGAAACGCCAAACTTCCATCCCTACGAGGCGTAGCACGTATTCATCAGAACTATTGCAGATGCTATCGCAACACAGATCCTAGGGCATGGAGAATGGTCTCTTACTTGTTCGGTGTTTCATGCTCACAGAACATAAAGTGGTTGGAAAAACGTCTCGGATGCTACGAAGTATTTGACACAATTTGGGAGGACGAGATGTTTCCCCTATGAAGTTCTCCCTCAGTTGAGGCCTATGATAGTTCGCGGGCGGTCACTGTCCTCGAGAACGATTGTCAGGTCTCTTTGATCATGTGGGCGAATTATTGCTAGCAAAATCCTTGTTCTTCTCAAAACGGCATCCGCGTAACAGTGACGCAAGCTTGGTCAAGGAACAGGTTTAGTCTGGGCACTCTGGGGTCAAAATACACCAACGCCTTAATTAGGCATGGCAGGTACGGAGTACTTTCGGGTCCTACCTACTTGGGTACAGAAAAAGGGGTTCATCCGATACCCGTTCCTGCAAAGAGCAACCGAGCATCGCAACCCTAGGATCTCGCACGGGCCATCACCGAGTATACGTTCTGTTATGCACTGCCTTTTGCCACAATTGCCACCTCCCATAGCCAAGTGTCTAGCTCTCAACATTTAGCGGATCTCGCTTCTTTGTCCGACGAGGCTGGTCTCAGTAAGCCAGTCCTTGCACGCTGACAGGGTGCCCAGGTGTTTAAGCGTCAGAGCAGTTCCAGTCGCGTGATCATTCGTGCCAGACATGTTTTCTCAGTCGATGGTGGTTGATGGGCTGAGCATCACTTACTCACCATAAGTCCGTAGGTGATGGAAGCCACCGTCCAGACCTAGATTGTCTACATGCCTACTTGGACCATTGATTATTCAGACAATGCACAACATGTCCTTGTAGGTATCACGAGAAGACTAGCATTCAAAACTCTGATAATATATCCAACCGAAACGCTCTCCATAGGTCGCCAAGGTCATGCCGAACGTTCATTGTCTCGAGAGGCCCCAGGCAACGGTCGCTTTCATCGAAGTTCGAGAATGGACCGTGGTTTCCGGTGCAGCCGGTCACAAAATCCTAGACTTCAGGCCATCTGCAGCTCATCAGTTTTCCGCACGGCCTGTAGCTCGAAAGATAAGCTCAAATGGCTGCATTTCTGTATGGTGTCAGCTTCCAAATTGTGTCGGCCTACTTCCTCCGTTGATCGGGCTCAGCTAAAATGCCTTTGTCTATTGCACTTTCGAACAATGCCGGCTCAGAATGCTACCACCCTGGCGGGTTGGTTTGTGGTATTCTAAAGCTCAATAGAAGCTCAGCCAACGAGAAAATAGAGACTTGATCTGTCGGTTTTTGTGGCAGAACATGGGCCCAATGGACTGAAGTCAATCGTCGGATGGTTTCATCAGTGCCTCTTTATGCAACTTCAGATGTATATCTGTTCCGTCAACATATAACACTCGAGCGGTCAGCAGAATTTACCTACTCAGGCTCATTGGCATGGCCTTTTGTTTTTCAGATTCCAAGGCGCGCGCAAGGGAGACCACCAGGCAGAGCAGTAACTCAGATATCTGCGTTCAGCAGCAACTCGCCCTAGCGAAGCACTGAATATGACGAGACCCATGAACCGCCACCATCTCTACAGTGTACTTCGGCAGGATTTGGTCAATCACCGTAGACGTCGCATACCCACAGTACATACAAAATATCTAATCTTCGTGGCCTTGCCTTGGGGCAATACCACGCCTAAATTTATCAGCTCCAGATATTACCTCAAAATCGCGATAAGCTTGCAGCTATTGCGTCGCAACGACGGCGCGCATTTGTCAATTTTTCCTTGCGCGCTTAATCTCTTGGCTGTTGTCCGCCATCAACGCGTTGTAGTAGCCCGTTCCTGCCCTCTTGCGCCTTCTTCCAAGCTCTTCTTGTTGCTGTAGCCTTGCCGGGGCGGTGGAGAGAGGTGGAAATGCATCATGATCATCGCTGGACGGACAGTGCGTTCATTGAATCCAACTTTGTCATTCTTTGCTAGCTTGCTTTGCCATAACTGAGTCAGGCCCAGTATTCTCACTCAGCTGCGATTCCTGTATTCTCAAGGTGCGCTGTACCAAAGCCTCTTTGTAACAGCGGTGATCATGTAACTTACCTTGTATGATACTCTCGGTGCCGGGCCGCCAGTAATGTGACAAAGATTCCCAGGGAAAGTCTTCCAGAAAATCGGGATATAAATTCCGGCAAAAAAGATTGCACAATCCTTTAGTAGTGTCAAGAGCATTGAAGAACCAGAACGACCAGTCTTCCAATTCTTTTGCATCATCTGAGACCTCGAGAGTCCCTCAACAGGACGTCGATATGACCGCTCCTCGTGCTCGAATATAGACATGAATTTGTTCCGTACCTCCACAAATTTGTCAAGCCTCTCTCCTGTGAGATGGTCGATCGATTCGTTGGTCAGCCAATATGGTGGCTGCATGAATTCGGAAGGTAATGCGCACATCCATTCTAGATCAATCAATCTTGTAATTTTCCAATCTTTATCGACAAAGATGTTGCTCTTATGCATATCGGTAAGATTGAGGAAGAATGGACCATGGCGCATTTCGGAGTTGCAAAATCGAGGGGCAACTGTGCGCATGATAGAGATGATGCCCATCTGCATTCTACCATCAAGTTCGTGGACCAAGGAATTCGGTTGACGAAGTAGGCGATTATCGTGATACCCAAGCAAGTCGTACACATAGGCCGCCACGGAAGTGTACGTTGTTCGCCGATCGATACCTGTAGGGATGTTCTCGCTCTCTAAAATGTGCAGTAAACAAGTCAGAGGACGATTGCTCAGCAATATTAGACCATTGTCGTCGATCGTGAAGGAAGCAATCTTGGGCTGAGGAAGTCTTGCGAGCGATATCATGACACGTGATAGATCTCTGAAAAGATTGGTTTGCAAAACCTCATCATCTTTGTGTGTCTCGAAGGTTTCTGAGAGCATTTGTCCATCTTCAACGAACTCTAGCAGCACGTAGCCACTATCAATATCGGTGAGAAAGTCCCGCTTGTAGAATCTAGAAGGCACAGGATAGCGTAGAGCTGATAAGATATGGTCGTAGAGATATCGATAAGTCCGATAGGGAATCGAGGCGTTTTCGAGAGTGGTATACTACCAACGAGTTAGCTTAGGATGAGGAGCAAACATAAATAGCATGTACAGATTTGTTGCCGCCGAAACTGAACCCCCAAAGATTGGGGATTGGTATGTCAGGACAATTTTCCCGAAGATAGATATATGTCGCGACTTCAGAGCGTAGTTTCTCTTCTGTATTGCCCGGATAAACGGCCTCCCCAACTTTATGGGCGAGTGGTAGTCGGAGTAGGACTGGTGGGTGCTCATCGATAAGGAAGGGAATACAGTAATTGAAACTGCCATGGCTCCAGTACTCGACGTCACAAATATTGCATCGTTGGATATCAATGTTCAGATGATGCGCCACAATAGCGATAAGTGTTTCGCGATGGTCGAAGAGATACACCTTGAATTCCTGTGTTTTCTCCGCCTTTTCTAGCTGCAACAGTAAATTGTCTTGATCTTCGAGAGCATCACCGAGCGTGATTGTTTTTCTCGGAAGGTTCAATGGCGCCTGTGGGTCATAATCCATACTGAAGATTTCTTTTGCCAATATTGGGGAACGAGATTGGGCAATTAGGCAGTATGTGTCGTGTTCGAAGCGAGGGACAGGAGTGGAAGCACAAAAAATGGAGCCACAATGGCATCCTAAGGCCGCAATGGCACTGTTGGCTGTAATCAGCTCAATGAATTCTGTAGTGTAGCCATCTCGGGTAGAATACAAGTTCAGGAGGTGGGCAACTGCAGGAGTAGCAGTTGAAGGCGCCGAACCAGGCTAATTCCGGTTGGTCCTAGGCACGGGAGTCAGATAATATAACCCGTAACAGTACTGCGCGAATATGAAAGGCTTGCTAGAAGTAGGGTGTTATACCAGACTCGCCATGAAAGACACAGTAAACGCGAAGCGCGGCCGGCGGTGACTGAAAACATGATCGGTAACACGTGATTAGACTTGGCATTCTATGCCGAAAAACGGCCCGTAGTTGTAGTTTCAGGGGAACTTGGGGACCAGCAGGATATTTTTGAGGTGGGTAAGGACTGTACGGAGTTCCTTGGGCTTCATTCTGATACGCTTGGTTTCAAGAACATTAAGCAGCATCTAGGGCAATGCGGTCATCCTAGAGCATAACTGCCTCGTAAGAGATGAAAGCGGCGCCTTGCCCGATTGGGAGGAGCTAAACTAGAACCGGATCTTGGCGTCTAGTGCAGTCAACGACCTCTCACAGGCGTTGTGGGAAAAACAAACCCAAGCGTGAAATTCTTCCAATGCCAATGCCAATCCTCTCTCCCTGACATCATGACTAAGCCACAACCTCCAGTCCCCACCACCCACTGAATTGCCGTTGTTCGACATCTTCCCCACAACCTTGCTCTTGATTTGTATGTTGGCAACAGTCAAGCAAAAGTCGAAACATCGTCCACGATATCCTGGCCAAAAATCGGGTACAGAGACAGAAGCTGCCTTGAAAGGCCCTTTCCATTCACCATGTCTTCAAAGATACCTGCTTTCGACACCTCCAACTCATCACCAGCCCCCGAGTCTGCCTTTAGCCGACTCATAGTGTCCTCTTTGTGTCGTTTCTGATATCGCTTCTCCTGGTCGACCGCCAAAATTCCGGCGACTTCGCAGATCCGGTAGTAAAGATGGGATTGTTTCAAGAACGCCACATGGGACTGCCGCATTACTAGACTAATCACCGTAGGTGTAGTATACCCACATTATACGTGAATTACCTGATATTTATAGCCTTGCCTTAGGGTAATACTACGCCTAAATTAGGGGCGCTAAAAGTAATAATATATTTATTAGCCATTAGGACCTAGGCTACCGCCGGGCGTAAGAATTATATTGTCACGCTTAACCACTGCACCACACAGGGCTAAAAGACAGCGATTCATCGGTCTTAGGCACACATGTTTGTGCCTAACCGATAAATACGTATATATTGGGGGGCAGCTCGTAACATATAATTAGATAAAAGGTCTAAATAGTGGTGTGTTAGGACCTATAACCCGATAACTTAAATAGGGAACGTTACGTGCGGCTAGTATACGGTCCCCCTACGGGGAGCTTACGGTTACTTTACGTATTATCTCTATACGCTCTCTAGTATTAGAATCGTTATATATAAAGCCTTATCTATAAGTTTTTAACCTCTTCTAGCTTATCCCTAACCGCCGTTTATAGCGGGGATCTTATACTTTTTAAATACTCTAATCTTATATAGCTAAGTACTTATTATTAAGTTACTTTAAATTACTCTTTATTATATATCTTACGTTACGAAGTCTACTACTAGGAAGCTTTTAGTCTTTACTAGCGTCTTGCTAGTATTATTTCGATGCTACGTCGTTATCTTCGCTACCTTATAGAGCTATTAGATCCTTGTAATTTATAGTTTTAAGACTATCGCTTTTAACGCTACGTAAACTAGCGTTATTAGCTAGCTATTATAAGGCGTGCCTTTATAAGACCAGCGATAGTACGAGTGAAACCTCTATTATTTATACTCCGGTAACTGTAGGGGGTTACGGTATATAAGTATAAAGTAAATTGAGTTTATATAGGTAGGGTGCTAGTATAACTTAGATTAACTATAGAAGCTATAGAATATAAAGAAGACTTATACTTATACTTATTCTTAAAGTCCTACGTTATATTAGATAATATAACCTAGTATAGTAGTATATTAGAATATTAGAATACTTTTCATATTATTATACTACTATTTCACTATTCCCTAAATTTCCTCTTTTAAATAATAAGGCTACCGGGTATATACTAAGCTACCTTTATATAACTTTCTATATCTTCTACTTATAACGACCACCTCTATAGTCACGTTCTAATAATAAACTAGCGTTACTGGCTAGCTTATATCTACGTCGTTATCTTCTTATAAATATAGTAATAAGAGGACGCTAAGAACCTCTATTAAATAGTTTTTTTAAAGATTTTTAGCTTTAAAGTTAATAATATTTCTTATATCTTATTCTTCATAGCCTCATTTAGGACTATTACGTTAATATTATTACTTTTTAGAACCCTTATCGCCGCCGCTTTAATAATCGTTTTTTAACCTCTTTAAGGATCTCCTTACTTGATAGTGTCTACGCCTAGGCTATTTAAACCCTCACTATATCTCGAATTAAATTTAAACTTTATAGTGCGCTAACGCCGCGTATAAGATTTTCTATTACTATAACTTTTATTTACGTAGTACTTTATTTTAGAGGGCGCTAAGTTTACTAAGCCTTAATTAGCATCTTTATTTTATTAAAGCGGTTCTTAATAGTGCTTCCTTAGCGCGTTATTTACGCTACGTGTTCGATAATCGCTTTTATCTCTTTTATTTATTTCGTATTCACCTTCTCCTCTTTTAGACCCTCTTTAATGCGGTTTAGATCTTTTATTATCTTCTATTATCCGGCTTTTTCTTCTCTTATTCGAGTTTCCTCGTCGCTCGTCGCTTATTCTCCGTTCTAGTTAGCTAGTTTTAAGCGCGTCTCTATCGACGCGCTAGCGACTTAGATACGCACATCTAGCGCCTTCTTTACACCCTAGTACATTACCGGTCTCTCTTCTTCTTATCTTCTTTCTTATCTTTCGTTTCTCGAGTTTATTCAGCCTGTGTACAAGCTCTTATACTAATTAAATAAATAATAAAAAGAACCGTAGAATATAATAAGATTATAGTAATTCTTAGCTAAAACTCGTAAAAGATATAACTTCTTATAAATTAGTAATATTATTATAACTATTATAAGAAGAGACGTATAAACTAGTATATACTATAATATAACTATAAATAATATAAGTTTCGAGTTTATCTAGATTATATATTAGAAAAAGATACGTTTATTTAAATTATAAATAAAAGTAAGAATAATAAAATATAAATTAATATATTAAAATATTCTAATAGAGTTTTTATACGCTATAAATTATTAGCTAGACTTCTAGAAGCGAAATAAAGAATAAATAATATAATTATAATTATTTAAGAGACTCTTAATATTATTAAAATACGTATAAATCGTTAGTATTTAGACTACTACGACGATAAGAGATACGAAAGAAATATTAGGACCTAGGACCCGATAACCTAAATAGGGAACGTCACGTACGGCTAGTATACGGTCCCCTATCACAGTAGGGGTTGCTTAGGTCTAGAGGAGGGAAGAGGACTAGCTAAAGTACCTCTCATACCACTACCTTCAGATATCGACTGAACGCTAAGGAAGTTAACCTCAGCGTTCTGACCGCCTTAGCTTCATTAGCTGAGGTGCAGCCTTAGCTTGGCGCCAGGGCTGCACGCGTCACATGTGCGTCTGAGCATCTCTACTACATCACGTGCGCTGCACGTTCGCCTCGTAACATCCCCCTGTAGGGAGCTTACGGTTACTTTACGTATCACCTTTATACGCTCTCTAGGATTAAAATCGTTGTATATAGAACTCTATTTATAGGTTTTTAACCTCTTTTAGCTTATCCCTAACTACCGCTTATAGCGAGGATCTTATAATTTTTTAATTCTCTCTAAAAGAGCTGTCTAGAATAAGTTAGTAGAGGCCTTATAGTTAAATCGTAAACTTAGCGTAAGGAGTACGTAAAGGGACTATAAATATAATATTAATAAGGTTAAGTTTAGCTAGCGAAGACCTAAGCTAGTAGGACGACGGACTAGTATTAGCGACGCTATAAGAAGATAAAAATATACCGTCGCTACCGCTTACTAATAAAGACGATAACGTAAAGTTAGACGTTAACGAAGAAGAACTTAACCGTCTTAGGTAAACGCGAGAAAAATAACTTAAGAAAGTAAAGATAAAACGCTTATATAAAGATATTATAAAGAATTTAAAGGGGGTTCGTAGTATATCGCGTAAATAATATTAATTATAAATACTAAATTAAGGGAATAAATATCTATATTTAACTTAGTTAGAGATTTATAATAATAAAAAGAGCTAACGAACTCTTACTTTATTCTTAAATACCTTAAAAGTATATTTTCATACTTTTAACGCGCTATAAGATAAATACCTAAAGATCGCTACTTCGTATTTAAGAGATAACGTATTATAATTATATACTAAGGAAAGAGATATAATTAATAATTAATCTTTATTTATATTATTTTTAAAGGGTACGCTAAGGAATTATATTAATTAAATAGCTAAATCTCTACGAAGACTATATATATTAAAGTAATAATTAAGTTAAACGGCGCGAGAGCTATTAAATAAAATTAAGATAATTAAATAGAACGTACTTATAAATTTAATAATACGTTAACATAAAGCTTGGTACTTCTTACTTATATTAAAACTAGAACTACGAAACGCGATTATAAGTAATTTTAAGAATATTAAGTTAAGAGATTAAGTACTAGCTATAATATAAAAATAAGAAGATTTATAAGCTATAAAAGTAAAGTCTTTTAATAAGATAACTACACTACCCTTATAGCCCGCTAGCGATAAGCTTATAAGAGAGAAACGGGGTACGTAAACGACCTAGTAAACTCGGGTTATAACGATAAAAAGAATAGAGAATAAGCGAACTCTTAAAGAGATTACTATTATAAATAAGCGTCGTAGAACTAGCGCTTACTTTAAATATAAAAGCACTAAATATTAAAAGAGTTTTTATAACTTATTATATAAAGGTAGCTCGCTATAGAGTAACCGTACTTATATTATTAAAAGTTTAAAAAAAATAAATTCTCTTATAATAAATATAGTTATCTCGCTAGGGACTATAAATAATTATATAAAAGATATAAATATATATTATTTAAGTATAAAGATCGAAGTCTATTATAAAGAAAAAACGTATTAGTTAAAAGTCCTAATTAATAGTAGTATTAATATAAGTTTTATTAATTATAATAAAGCTTATAAACTAAGTCTTTAACTAAACGCTATTATAGTTAAGGCTATTATAGTTAATAACATAGCCGCTTATACTTATGATAAATACGATTATAAGGTTATAATAAAGGATATTTAAGAGGATATAGTTACTACCTCTTTATTATTAAGTACTACGAATAACGTAATACTTAATATAACTTAGTTAAAATAAGTTAACCTTAAAGTGTATTAAAACACTAGTAAGTAGTACGCTTATAAATAGGAATATATATTCTTTATATTTATAATAGTACGGAAGTTAAAGCGATATAGAGAACTAATCTTTATATTATATTTATAACTAGATAATAAGTAAGTTATAATAATATAAATTATATCTATTTCCTTACTTTCTAAGTTAGCTAACTTTAAAGATATAGTTAAAGAACCTTATAAAGCCGAGAATATACCTTTAATACAAGCTAAATATATTATTAATATTAAACTAAAGAAAGTTATTCTCTATTACTTAATTTATACTCTAGGTATAAAGAAGCTTACAGTATTAAGATAATACTTAAATAAAGTATTAATAAAGAGCTAAATATAACTTAATAAGTTAGCGGCGGAGGCCTTAATATTATTTATATTTAAAAAGGACGGAATCCTTAAGTTATATATAAATTATAGGGGGTTAAATAAGATTATAGTTAAGAATTAATATTTATTACTTTTAATTCTAGAGATCTTTAACTGCTTTTAAAACGTTAAGTACTTTAATAAGCTTAATTTATAAGACGCTTATTATAGGATTTCTATTATTAAAAGAAATTAATAAAAGATTATATTTTATACTAAGTATAGGTAGTTTAAATACTACTATATAGTACCTTAGATTCTTAGATACGAATTTCTTATTTTAAATTAGGAGGTAAGCTAAAGCGGCGATAGCTTAACCCCTAAGATGAGCTCTAAGTGGGCTGAGGGTATAGTTAGTCCTTAGTAAGTATGTGAAATCTACACCGTCATATTATAATAAACCACGATTTCTGGTGGTTGCTTCGCGTAAGACCGGTATCCACTGAAAACTATAGTCGTTTAAAACTATATAGCTTTATCGAATTAGCACCTCTCGTACTAACTAATAGCCCCCTCTCGCTAAACGACCCTAAACATGTTCACTACTTAGCTGGAATTTACGGTCGTTTTCGGTGTCTCGTAACACTCTCTATTAACCTCCTCTTAAGATCGATATCTACGACGATATACCGTACTTATTTATCTCGCTTATTTCTAAGCGCTGGTCTTACCTCCATTTAACGATATCACGACGGCATAGATAAACGAGCTAGTGGTATACTACGTTATAATAAAGTAATAGGGATAAAGGGATAGGATAAGATATATTACTAATAATCGGGAAAACATCTATATCTTACGACCCTATATTTTACTAGTAACACTATAAGGATTTAAATACTAGTTAATATAACCGCTTCGTGTAAAGACTAAAATAAAGAGTCTAGCTTAAACTAGTATATAAGCTAGAGAGATACACGAATAGCTAGTAAAATATTAACTAAAGTTACTATATAAGACCGATATCTATAGTAAAGAGATAAAATATATAACCCTCTAATAATATATTAGTAGTAACCGTCTTTCTTATACTTATATCGAGCTACGTTAAGTAGAGGTATCTAGAAAAAGCGATTATAAGTAAAGCTAAGAGGTAAACTTAGTATATAATCCTAAAGCTTAAAGTTTATATATTTATAACTTTATAAGTCTTAGAGGTTTCGCCGAGGACTAATAATATACTAAATCTCCCTAACGCCGAATACGCTACCGACCTTCTTAATATATATTAGGTTTTTTTTTTTTTTTTTTTTTTTTACTAAGTTTTTATATACTAGTTTATCTACTTACCTTTATTTTTAATCTTAAGTTAGACTTATAGCGTTTTATAAGTACTTAACTTTATCTTTTATAGCGTAAAACACTAATTTTCCTTATATTAAAATTAGTAATAAGGATTTAACTTAACGCTAAAGTAATATAAGCTTAAAGCTAGTAAATTAATATTAATTATATATATAGTGTTATAGATTTTAGAGTAGGCTATATAATCTAATAAATAAACTTAAGGACTATACGACACCCTTAGTTATATACGAAATATACGGAGATAGTAATAATTAAGAGTTTACCTTAAACTAAGCTAAGTAATATAAAATAAAGTGTAGACCGCTAATAAACCGCTATAATAAGAACTTCTAGTAACCTCGCTTTTTAAATATTTTAATATTCTATAAACTTAGAAAGTAGGTTTTATAAGATATTATAGTTCTACTAAAAGACTACGTAGATTTATATAAACTATTACTATAGCTTAAACTAGCTTAATAGTATTTTAGCTATATTTAATATATCCTCTTACGTCTAGTTTTATTATACTTTACTATTTAGTATATATAGTATTAAGACTAGAATAATATCTTTTATTAAAAGAAACTAGTAATAAATTTATAAGTTTTTAAGGTTTCTATAACTAAAAATTCTACTTTAATTTAACTTAGTGATAATACTAAGATATAATACGCGGGGAAGTAAAAAACTACTAATAAGTAGAGGTCTATATAGTTAGAGAAAGTATTACGTATTTACGTTAACGATACCTCTAAAATAAATATATACCTTAAACTAAAAACTAGTTAAAAATCTACCTTAGCGTGAGATAATATAAGTTAGAAAAAAAATGTTAGCGAGATATAAAATACGTAAAGATAAGATATTTTAGTTTACTTATAGCGGCCCTTATAGTAATATCTTATAAGTAGTAAAGCGCATTAGCGGCGACGACGAATAGTTTAATTAGAGATAGTGAAAAAGTAAAAATACTATATCTACGTATAGTCTTCTTTATAGCTAGTGGGAAAGGGGTAATATATATCGCCGGTATAAATAAGATAACACCGTGATAAAGTGGCTAATAGTAATTATTTTATAAAATTAGAGTTACTAGTGGTATAGTAAAGAGTAAGCGGTTATAAGTTAAATAAAACTACGTTTTAAACGAAGATAAGGACGATTAAGAGTCTACTTTATATAAAGCTACGTAACACTTAGTAACGAGGAGATAGACCGTTAAGTAAAACGTTAAATACGCTTAAGATAAAGACTCTTTAAGCTACGACGATAGAAACTAGCTTAACTTTAAAGAAGATATAAAGATTTATTAGATATATATTAATAGCTAGTAAGGTATAGTAAGCTCGGCTTTCTCTATAAAACGGTGCGGCCGTAGGTAGAAGATAAACTTTTATACTTACGTCGAGCTCGTGTAGTAGTAAAAAACTAAAGTTACTAAGGTTATTTAAGGTGGGTAATAATAGTCTTAAGACTAAGTACTAGCTCTATATATAAAAGATTAGTAAGTATATAACGTGTAAAGATAAGTAATAACTAGCGAGTCTTAATAGAGTTACTAACTTCTTAGTAACTCCCACGGATAGTAATTAACTTTATTACTTACTTAACTAGATAATAATACGCGAGCTATATAATACTTTTATTAAAGTAAGGGGATATCTTAAACTACTAAAAGTAACTTATTTAAGTTCGTTTATATCTAATTAAAAGCTATATTAACTAGTTATATAAAGATCTACACTATCCCTCCCGTTAATTTACTTTATATTAAATATAAAGTGTTTATATATAAATTCTTTAACCCGCGAATCTAAAAGCCACCCTACTAAGTAATTAGATTTATTAATTTAAATATATCCCCTATTACTAAGTACCTTCTTAGTTATCTTTCGTTACCTTCTTTTACCGCCTTTATTATATAGCCTAGTATTAAGTACGGATAGTTATATTTACTAAAAGATACTAGTACTTCCCGCTACTTATATCGTACTTATAGCTATTTATTTTATTTTCTATAGCCTTATCGTTACGAATAACGAAAAAGTATATAAGAAAGCTCCGCTATTTAAAGTTTATTTATATAGGTTTCTTAAATATAAACGAGTGGAGATTAAGATAGAGATAATACGTAAGTATTACGTAGATACTAAAGTAGGAACTATAAAGATATCCTATAATAATACTAACTAGCGGTAAAAAGTATAAAGAAGCTAACGATCTAGACCTCTTTTATAAATTAAGTCTTTATTTAAGTATCTTAGTTAATTATAATACCTTAGTTATCTAAAGTTATTAACTCTAACGATATCACTATATTTAGAAATCCTATATTATAGAACGACTTAATATATAATATAACTAAGATCGTGCGATAGTAAGTCCCTTTAGTTAACTTATTAAAGTAGTAAGCCGTAATCGTGGAAGTAGTAAAGAGTGTAGTATTAATATACTTTTATTAGCTCTTATCCTTCGATATAGCTAAGCGTACTTTAAGTAAAGTAATAAGCTTTATCGTTAATATTAGACGGGGTTTTATTCTTACTAATAAGTATATCGTCGGCCCTGGGCCTTTCTTAAGCTATTATATACTTTATAATAACGAGGAGTACACCTTAAGGACTATATATTATGATTTAGTTTATAATTTTAGCTTTTTCTAATTTAACTCGTATAAAGTCTAGTATATAAAGCTAAACGTATTTTAGTTATAGCTAAAATCAGCTAAGGTTAGTGTTAAAATTAAAGTAGTTAGAAATAATATAGGTGAGAAACTTAGTATCTTACTAAGCGTTATTAGCCGGGTGGATCGAAATACGTCTAAATACGACGGGGGATATAATAATTTCAATACTACCTACATCTAAGCTTCCGTAGCTATAAAGGGTGGTAGTTTAGGCTCGTCGGTAGTAGATTTAACTAGCTACGCCGTCGCTTTATAAGCTGGCGGTTATAATAACGTAACTACGGACTTCTTCCTACTACTAGATTAGCTACTACGCGCCTTACGGTGCCTATAGTAGGGTGTTACTATTACCCGGGGTACTATCTAGATGTATTAGGTGCTTAAGACCTACGACGACTACTATTATCGAGGCTTAACTAGCGACTAAGAGTCTACTATACGTAAAGTATACCTTAATAATAATAATATAATAGTAGCTAAGATAGTCCTAACTAAAGGATCTAGCTATATAAAGGTTAAAGAAGATAATATTCTTATTAAAGTTAATAGTTAACTCTTAGTATCGCTTATTAAATTAGATAATATCCTTAATTCTAACGTTAGAAATAAGGTTTAACTCTTAATTTAAAGAAAAAAGTAGGATAACGAGGTAATACTAAATATAAAGGATTTACACGCTATTATATTAAATTAGTTCGTTATAGTTACTAGCGTAGGTTTTTATAATCTTTCTTACTAGCTAGTATACTCGTATATAATTATATATAAGGGTCTATACGTTTATAATACTAGCGGGTTATTTAAACTTAGATTTACACGCTCTAGATAGTTAATTAAAACTATTAATAATAAGTCTACCCCTAACTTAGATATATTTATTAAAGTAATAAATAATATCCTTAATAAAACTCGCGTAGTAATATTATACCGGTATATTAATAATTTATATTAACACTTTATAAAGGTTATTTAGGTTAATCGTTATTAGTATAAAGATATAGAACTATATATACGAAATAATAAGATAGGATTATAAAACTTAAGAACTATAGACGAGCCGCTTTTAGCTTTATTACCTATTAAGTAATTAATAAGCTTTCCTTAGTTTAACGAAATTATATAATCCGCTGTTAATAAAGTTATACGCTTATTTATTAAGGTCTCTTACTATATACCTATAACGATTAACGGTTATATATTTTACTATTAAGCTAGTTTTAAGATAGTAGTTAACGTTTAAAAAGAACTAGTTATAGTATTAAGAGCGACCGTGCTTTATAATTTATATAATATTATTATTACCGTAGTAAACACCGCTTAGATTAAGGCTAAATTAGTCTTTCTATACTTATTTACTAACTACGTTATTATTTAATATAATCCCACGCTAGTTAACGCGCCTTTATAGACCGTAGTTATATCTAAACTACCCGTTTTATAAGGATAAAAAACTATCTTTATTAGTTTTAATAGAGGTGGTCGCGTTATAATAATAGAGACCGTGGTAACGAGTATTACTAGCTTAAAAATCCCGGCTAATAGTAGATAGTCGCGATATTAGGCTATTAACGTAAATGCTCTTCTTATTAAAACTAGTCTCTTATATAAATATAAGTTAGGAGCGCTAATAAGTGACGACGGTATTATTTAGGCGCTATAGCTCTTTTATATAAATAACTATATAACCACGTACCTATTAGGACTACTAGCTATCGTAGTTAGCTTAATAATTAAGTAAATCCGTATTAGAGTAAACCTAGAAATACACTCTTTTAATATAGAACCTAGTTCTATTAATATAAATAACTATTATAATATAGGTGTGCCTAAAAAATAGATTAAGAAGACTATCTAAATCTATCCTTCCCGCTACTAGCTTTTTAAAGTAGATAAGATATATAGTAAGCCGCACTCTAGTTAACGGGATAGTGAGTATTTATAAGAAGCTGATATTATCCTTTTAATTAACGATTAAATTATCACTAAAGCGTCTTACTTTACCCGCGATAAAGAGTAGCTTAACGTAGTCGTTATACGATAAGGCTAAAAAGTAAAATTACGGATATTGACGATCGCTACTAAGGACTTTAAGACGTTTAAAGTGGTTATATTCTACGGTGTAACTCTATAAAAGCCGTATTATATAGTTTAATAGCGGAGTAGTAAGTTACTTTTAAATATTTACGTAAGTTTCCGATCTAGTAGCTCGCTAGCGGAGTAGAACCGTCTTTTAGTAACGGATTTTATTATATATATTAATAACGTCGGTACTCTTAATCTTAACTTATTTATAATTAAAGTTAGTAAGATACCCGATAATACGTATTTTTAACTCCACGTTATATCTTTTAATAATATATCTTAGGTGGTGACGATAAAGATAAATAATTATTATTTTAGTTTACTATAATACGAAAATAGACTTACTAGGTAGAAGATTATCCGCGGCGACTATTATAATAGAAAGTAGCTACCTCTCGTCCGTGATCCGTTATTAGAATAGTATAAAAGAAAGCTACCGCGATTTTCTTAATATATAATAATTTACTTAGAAAATCTCGCTATATAAATAAGATTTTTTTACCTTATATCCCTTTCTTATATTTACTTAAAATTAACTTATTTCCCTTCTCGCTAACGCTTTATTACTATTATATTCTAAAGAATACCTTTTTACTTTCTTTTTCTAAGACTACTAAGATAGTTCTACTAATTAAAGCCACGAATAGTATATATAACTTAAAGTAGTATCTTTACTATTATTATTATAGTAATATTCCCAGCTCTAATTAGGTCCTTTACCGAAATTAAGAATATTAATAATATATTTAAAATAGCGGTCCTTATAACTAGGCTTAGACACTTTTATTATACTTTTAAAGATTACTTTATCTCCTTTAATAAAGAAGTTAAATAAAAGCGTTATAAGTAAAACTTCTATCTAGTATAAGCTATAAAGATACTAGACTCTAGTGGCGGACAGCTTATATTATATTATATCGAAATATAATATTACCGAAGCTAATACTCCGAAGCTAACTAAATACGATAAAATTAATAAAAGGTAAAACGATTCTTTCTAGTACGGATTTTACTAATAGATTTATTATATAAAGTTTATATCTAAATTAGCGCTATAACTACTAAAAGAACTAAACGAGATTATAAAGTAAAGTAAGATTAAAGAATTTCCGCTATCTCCGTAAATAATAATTACACTTAAATATAATTATATCCACGATAAGATAAGGAAAAAGTTAATAAATAACTAAATTAAGACCTCTAAACGCGGTATAATAAAATTAAATTTACTAATATCACGATGTATATTTAATAGCGTATAGTAAGTAAGCTAAATATAAGGACGTAGCTAGTATTAATAGAAAGCGACCTTTTAGCTTATTATTATCTATAGTTTTTATCTATTAAGAGTAGAGTTAGACTATATCCTTACTAAATTATATACGCTACGGAGTAGCTTTTTAAAAACTAATTAAAGAGTAGCTTTTAGTCTTCTTTATAAAGAAAATTAGTCTCTTAGTTTACTTTATCTTAGTAAGGCCCTACTAGGTTAATAACGTTAACTTAATTAAACCTTACGATTTAACTTACTTAATATATATAAATCTAGGAATAATTATACCCCTATTAAAGAAACTTCAGCGTCGGTATAAGTATTCTTATATAAAGCTAGAGTCTTATAGAGGCTAAGCTATAAATCTTATAATATTATACTCTTTTAGGCACTTATTTAACTTTACTCACTAACTAAATATACCTATATTAAATACCACTAATAGAAACGAACGCACCGAGTTATCTAAAAAAGAAGCGTAGTAACTTGATACTAGCTAACGTACGAAGCAGCTAAAACGAGGAAGTTCACTTAAGATAATCCTAAGAAGCTATATATTCGAAGAGTACGAGATAACTAAATTTAGTAAACTTTATAAGAAATAAAATTCGGATAAAAGTAGTGTAATTATATTATTATAGTTATTAGCTATAAATAGTATATAGTAAGGAAAATATCTATAAAGATTACGGTCACGAGTCCTACGTAAAATATCTTTTAAGGAATATAAAAAGTACTCGGTAACGTAGCGAATTATAAGGGATAAAGAAATAGGTAATTAAAAAGACTAGTATAAAAGAGTTTAATTTAAGCTTTATTTTAAAACTATAAAGACGCTAGTTTTAAGTATTTCTTATATATAAAAGTTAACGAAAACCGGTTTAGAGAAAGGTATTTCTTTTTACTAAAGGTAATAAGCCCCTTTATCGTAGTAGAGATACTAACTTATACACGTTAACATAGTTTATAAAGCTCGGGGACTAAACTTATATATCCCACCCCGGCTATAGTTAGGGATAACACGGATAATAACTTAGAATTAATCTTTTTCTAGAAAAACTATTAGTTAAAATTTTATTTAGAAGAATAAAGATCTTATAAATGGAGGAAGTTAAGAGTTTACCTCTTTTAGATTCTTTATTAACTTAATATACGTCTACTTAGATTTTACGTAAAACTTCGACGCTCGAATAAAAGTGAAAAAGATCGGGTGCTAAAGTCTCTTAATAGCCTTTATAATAAGAGTTCGGATATACTTCTTTAGAGCTATAGCTTCCTCTAGCGGAATAGATAGATTTAAGTTAGTTTATAAGAAGTAAAAAATATCCGTTAATACGAAGTTCTTTCGCTTACTACGTTAGAGCTAGTAGGTCTTAGATACCTTATACTAAGTAATATATCTAGAGAGTATTATAAGCTATCGATCTTCTCTCGAGCTAGATCTAAGTGAGGGCCGTAGGTACCTTATTAAATATTACTATTAACAGCATCTTTACACGATATTAAAATAGTAGCGAGATCCTTTATTACACTTATAAAAACCTCTTTTTTATATTTAGTTATAGTGTTAACGGTCGTCCCACTCTATATCTTAACGCTTCGCCTAGATATTATAAGCACCCGCTGGCTATATAATGTATTATACGCTTTTCGCACCTTATTTCTAGCTTCTTAAACCCCCCCGACTAAGTTAGCGAGAAGACCCTAGACGCGGGCGTTATACTCCTCTGTAGGGCTTTATTAAGCACGAGCTATATTTATTAATTAGCGTTTCTACTCCGTTATGTAGTCGATTAATATTTTAGCTATCTTCGATGTAGAAGGATTCTAGCGTAGTAATCCTATAGCGGAGCGGCTTTATATACACCGTTAGTCTTAACCTTCGAAATACTCACGTAAAACTCACTATACTAAACTACTCGAGTTAAGACTATATGACTCCCTAATTACATAGATCTTATTATATATTTACAGTTCTCTTAGTATTATTATAGAATCTAGCCTCTATAATTTAACTTTATTCTTCGTAATATCCTCCTCTCTATTAACTTTTATAGGACTACCTTAGAGAGTGGCGGCTATATTATTAATAGTTTTCTAGTTTTAATTATAGGTTGTAGCTAGCTCGTATTTAAGAGCTTATTCTTATATTTAAGCCTCGTAGCTTTAATAAATAACACTAGAATACTTACTCGTAGTATAAATTAAAGGCGGTAGGCTAGGAATAAACGTATTATAAAAGCTAAAAGTCTTATTTATAAGGGTGATAATATTAACGTAAGTAATCTTAAACGGGTTATCGTCGTCTTTACTATCTTTAAAGGGTGCTATATACCTTAATATCTTAGATTCTAGCCTCGTCACTAGTAGAGGCGGTCTGACGAGGACTTCGTTAAGGTGGCTACGGCTATTCGCGAAGATACTTAGATCTTCTAGCGTATCCGTCGTGATTTTATCGGTCTCCTGCCTAGCCTCGAAATTAGTAGTTATTTATTTCTTAGATAGCGTTATACACCTCTTATATCGTTTTAGCTAAGTCTTACTTAGGGAGTGATCGTTACTATTATTATAGGTCGGAATCGTGCTTAGAAGAGTATCTTAGTTAAAACTAAGTTCTAAGCACGTGAATTCCCTACGTAGTACACCTTACTAAGGTTTAGCGGCGAATTCCGGGGGCGTCCTTAGTCTTCGGAATATTAGTTAGAGAATTACTAGAGTTAGTCTCGATACTACTCCCTAATATAATAAGATTATTAGAGACGGCATCTATTCGAAGCTTATATCGCGGCTACTAGCCGAAGTGTATATAGACGTTCTTAGTATTATAACTTCGGTACTATTAGGTTTCACCTCTATAACCTTAACTAAGTTCAAGGTGAGAATAGATTATTCTTTATATTTAGGAGTAATAGAAGTTAATAATCTACTAATACTAGATCTTCTCCTCTTTAAAAGCCAGCGGAAAACATCCTTACTATCTTTACGTAGTAGACCCGTAACGTACACGAAAGGGAGGAAAAGCTAAATAGTATCAATCTGTGTTATAGTTAATTTTAAGAAAAATAGGTTACGTAAGTCGAAACTAACCGGCTATAAAGTAGTTAGAGATACGAGAATCCTTATCGTGGGAAAGGTAACCGTAACCGTAACTAACACTATCTATCTCGTTATTAAGATATACTTTACTAAGTAGATCTAGTTAAATAATATAACCGCGCGTATTTTTATCACCTAGATAATATCTATTTTCCTTATAAAGCGCTAACTTATTATAAATAAATAAATTTAGTCCCAGGCTAGGGCCCTATACGCTATACTATTAATATATAGCTGCTACTAACGCCGTATAAAAGCTAAAATCACTAAACTTAAGAGAACTAGCTTAAACACTAAAGTCGTAGCTAAAGTAGCTTATATAATCTTCTTAGATAATTCGACGTGCTCTTTAAGAAATATAACTAAAAGTATAACCTCTATTATTAGTGTCTTAATCTTTCTTATAACTACTTAACTTACCTTAACTATACTAGAGACCTATAGTCTAATTTATAAGACTACCAGCTAAACGCTATTACTAACGTAGCGTAGTAAGATCGATACTAGTAGCTATATAGTTATAAAGATTATAAACGCTAAATAGTTTCGAGCTGTAAACGCTACATGATTTTAAGGTTTAGGAAGTCCAGCTAGTTACCTACTAAAATTCGCCCGGTGCCACCATAGTAGAGGAACTTAAAGTAAAACGATAGCTAGAGCTATAGTATAAGGTATAAGACTAAATATACGTAGTGTAAATATACTTCGTGCTAATTAGATAGAACTAAAGGACGAGGAAAGCGGTTAGTAACGTAGTAGGTTACGAGAGAAGGTAACGAAAGGTAAATATAAAATAAGATTACCGTCTAAGATATAGAGTGTAAACCTAGGATTTATATAATCGAAGACGCCACCCACATCGAGGTACTCTTTATAGTAGTTAATCCCCATATAAGGCCGATTTACTATATCTTTTTTACTATCGTAATAGAAATCGCCTCTTCGTTAAATATAGTTTAGATCCCACCGCTATTGTAAATACGTATAGATTACTAAAATAAAATTATTAAGTTAATAAAAAGCTAGTTCTTAAATCGGGAGACACAGTCGATAAGGATGTTAAGAGAGACTATATTAATCGCTTAACTTATAAACTCACTAGTAAGGAAGACGTAACGGGGGATCGGATCACTATCTACTCTATAAAACCTATAGACGTGAAAGGTTAGCTAATAAAGATATTAGTAGCTACGGGAAACTCTACTAAAAGATATAATAAGTCGTCTATATCTTTTTTTTTTAGAAATATAAATATATATAAGTAAGGAAACTTAGCTAGACTAGCGATCTTCTAAGTAATTTAAACTTTAAGCTAAATTAGATATTCCTCTTCGATAAGTACTTAACTACTATATATTTAATAAACGATATAATTATTTAAGTTTTAAAATTACTATCGCGCGTGCCTTTAGATAATTTACTTTATTATTTATAAGTTACTACTTATAAGGTCGACCTTATTAAGGTCCGTAATACTTTCGATAGAATATTTCCTCTACTTTAAGCTTACTCTAGTGGCCCTGGCGGTGACTTTAGCGACTTTACCTCTAGCGACTCTACCTCTAGCGACTCTGCCTCTAGCGACTTTACCTCTACCTCTAGCGACTTTACCTCTACCTCTAGCGACTTTACCTCTACCTCTAGCGACTCTGCCTCTGTCTTTAGCGACTTTATCTCTACCTTTAACGACTTTATCTCTAGTAGCTCTAGCGGCTCTAATAGCTCTAGCGGCTCTAATATCTCTAACAACTCTATCTTTAGTAACTTTATCTCTAGCGGCTCTAATAACTTTAAGGCCGGTTAAGATAATATTCCGGAACCCGTTCTCTTAAAAAAGTATCTTAAGCTTCTCGACCGAGCTATCTTAATTATAGATTTAGAGCCTCCGTAGGCCGTTAGATCTTCGTCTTTTAATATTAATATAAGAGTCACGGATCTCGGTGTTTACGAAGGTCCGACGGATAATAATTAACTAGTATAATACTAAGTATTATACGCTATCGACTATCGCGAACTCGAGTAAAAGCGTTATACTAAAGAATAACTATACGTTAATAAGATAAGCTAAAGGTTAAAACCGAGGAAAACATTTATATAAGATTTTCTCGAACTTCACTAGGTCCCTAAGTATAAATAAGCTACTATTTAACGAGCTATTAAAAATAGTACTATATTTTTCTAGATTTTAAACTTTACTCTAGATATACTAGAAGTTACTATACTATTTTTATTATTAAGCTCTTAAACTCTAAGTATTAACTAAATAAAGGGATTAATAACGTATCTAAGACATCACACGAGCTATTATAACGTAAACTTACTTACTAACTTTAATAAGGAGAGATATAAGCCTTCGGATATAATTAAAATCTTTAAAACCGCGTCTAAAAAGTATTATATTATATAGAACTAAGGATTACTATCTACTTAAGAATTACCGCTTATCTAAAAATCACCGTTTATCTAAGAATCACCGCCCACCTAAGAATTAAATATAAAATTAAAAATCGAATATATAGTAATAAACCTTATTCGGTTTATATTAATAGTAAATATATCCTAGTGTGTTAATGTACTTTATAAATATAAAGGTAAGTTAAATCTCTTTATAATGTTAAATGCTTTTTAACTTTAATTAGGATAAAGGTTAGGGAAAAGTAGCTTTAGAAGTTTAATAGCTTTATAAGCCTCACCGTACGTATTATAAAAGTCAGCCTCGAAGCGGAAAAGTAGTGAAATTTATAAAGGTCACCGTGCGAAGCGTAACTAACTAGTAAACTAAGAGTATTCTTAACCCCTAATAAGTAGCCTATCGCGACGTGCACTACGCGCCTAAAAGGTAACAAGAGTAATCGCGGTATTACCGGCGATTATCTGGTGCACGTGCTTATATACGTTGTACGGCGCACCACATGCGCTGCGCGCGAGAGAATCTCTCTAGCCGCCCGTAACATAGCCTTCTAGACGATATTAGTACGCTATTAAATAGTGAGTTTACCTAGATCTTAGCGGATTATATACCCGATGACCTAGCGTATAGTATTAACTACTATAGATCTCCACCCTCTAACCCTTTACCTAAACGGTATATAAGTCCTTAACTAGACTCTAATATAAGCGTGCTTTTAAGCGGCGACGGCGATGCTAGGCGACCGGTTTCTATATAAGAGAATTTCGAAGTATTAACAGATCCGGTATCTAATAACCTAGAAAATAAAATCGACTAATATAAATCCCCGCTTAACGCTCTTAGTAGTCTATTATCTAAAGGGGTCGTTAATACCTAATTAGAATCGCTATAAACTAGTAAATCTAGCGTAGTATATATATAACGACCACCGTACTTAATCTAAAAGGAGATAAATTTCCCTTACTTAGTTAACGTTAAGCGACTAGTCTCTAAGTAAGAGATCTTATAAGCTAGTAAATCTCGCGTAATTATAATTCGTATATAGTAACCACCGTTTTTAATCTAAGAGTAAATAAATTTCCTATAGTTACGGAACCTAGTCCTAAGGGGTAATATCCCTAACGAGTTTTATATAAATAACTTTATACCCTAATAAGAGCGATTAATCTAATAAGAGATTTCTAACGAGATATTAAATAGCGACCTTAAATATATTATACCTAGAGTATCTAATTAGGATCCGATATAATATTATCTTAACTAAAACCGGTATCTTAACTAGTAGCCTCTAATGTAGTAGCCTCTAATATAGTAGTACCTTAACTAACACCGGTATTAATATAATTCTCTTAACTAGTAGCCTTCGATAAAGTAGTATCCTAACTAGACCCGGTATTAATATAATCCTCTTAACTAGTAGCCTCCGGTGTAGTAGCCTTTAATAAAGTAGTATCCTAACTAGACCCGGTATTAATATAATCCTCTTAACTAGCAGCCTCCGGTATAGTAGCTTTCGATAGAGTAGTATCCTAACTAGACCCGGTATTAATATAATCCTCTTAACTAGCAGCCTCCGGTGTAGTAGCTTTTAATAAAGTAGTATCCTAACTAGACCCGGTATTAATATAATCCTCTTAACTAGCCTCCGGTGTAGTAGTATCCTCACTAAGGCTTTTTATAAGTTAACTCTCTTAGTTACGCGACTTCTATAGCCGCTTATAGCCGTAATAGTTTCCTACCGGCTGTTCTTAACCCCCACGCTCGATACTAGTATACTATTTAGTTATAACTATAGGGTAGCGGATCGTTTAACTAGGAGGTTCGTTTAGGTTAGGTAGAGATATATAACACCGTTATCGATAGCTAGATTTTAGTATTCTTTAAAATAATAAATACTTCATCCACGCTAAATTCCGTGTCGCCGCTAGACGACTTACCTTCTATTATAAAGTAAAATATTCTATTCGATAACTTAGTAAGTTCTTTAATTTTTATAAATCCGGCTCCGTATAGCTTACGCTACACTTATATTAGATAGTATATAAAATAAATTCTTAAGCTCTTACCTCTTTACCTATCTCTATTCTATTAATTAAAGAGTAGATATTAGAAACTCTTAACGTACTAATATCTTCGTTTAAGCTATTTAGTGATTTCTTTTATACTTACTTCTTTAGCTATAGCTTTATATCTTTTTTAAATATATTAAGGTCGGCGGCAGTAACTTACTCTTTTCGTAACGGTATTATAGAAATATTTATATAGAGATTTATAAGTGCTGTTATAATTTTCTAGCTAATAAGCGGGGTTGAGGGGATAACGACTATAACTAGTAGGGAAATTTTCGGACTAATACTTAGAGCCTTAGCACCTATCTTAGCACTTACTAAACGTAGACTTACCCTTTAGCGTTAGTATAAAGAGGATTAAAGTAAGTAAAGCGGTCTAATCTTTTATAGCTAGATCTAGATCGTTTCCTACCTTATATAACACTCGTTGAACGAGAACGAGACCTCGAAATATAAAAAGCGGTGCTGGACCTGCTGTCCTCGCTTTTACGTGTTACCCCTCCCTCGAGCATCCCCCCTTTATTTAGCGCCACCCCGAGAACCTTCACGTCGGCTTCACAGCAAGGCTCGGAATAAACTAAACGACTAGTCGAACCTCCCCTGCGAGAAGAGCTCCGAAACTGCTACTACGTGAAAGTGGTAGGGTTCTTCGAGAAATACTTCGAAGACAAGAGCTGGTCACCTATCTATAACAGGATTATTACAGCTATGGGGCCCTAATTAGCCTTCCCTACAGTGCCTACGGAGGAGGCGGTGTGGAATTAGGTCAGCCAATTCTAAAGGGACCACCTCGATCCGGAACAGGCCCGTGGCGTGTACTACACGACAAGCAGCAAGAAGGATTTAACAGGCTCTACGACCGAACAGCGACCATCTACATAATGATATTAGTGCCTTCTTGCCGGTAAGCATAGTTAGGTAAGAGGACAAACCCAGGAGGCGCGCTTCGGCTAAGGTGAGGATAGGCCCAGATTCCTCGATCTATAGTACACTCCTGTGGCGCTTTATTCTTTCCATATTCGAACCGCATCACGTCTCGGATAGGAACGGAGCTTTTCGTATCCTCGGGTCTCAACAATTCCTCCCTTAAAAACCGTCAAAGTGCTCACCAACGTCCGAAGGTTTATCCGTCAGTATGGCCTCGAGAAGGCTCAGAAGACGGTGGTCGACCGCAACATCAATACAGCTCGATGGACGGTCCGACATGATTCGAGGAAATCAGTATCAAATCCTGCACCTTTCCTACTGTAGTCGCACACCGCGATCTGCATCGAGGGGTAAATCGTGGACAAGCTACAACGCTTTAAATAAAATGCGGGGCGACGTAATACACCTGTGGCTTTCACAGTACTTGCTCATCTGCTCGGCGCATCTGACCAGGATAGACTAGGGGCCCAAATTTCATGTTGGTGTTAAATCAACTTGTTCGCGTGCTTTTAGGTACCGTTTCCCCACTAATATAATCACGATGGCAATGACCGCAGCTGTGATATCTATGGTCGTGGTAGGCTGACGTTGGTGCTTGATATTGCAGATAGAGGGGATGAGGGAAGGGGCGACGAGGAAAGCGGCGAGGAAGCCTTCCAACATTGCATTTCTTCCATGGTTGTCGACTTTGCCTTTGGAGTAATGAAGTACTTCGTTTCTACATCATGTCTTACCCCATGGACGCGATGCGCAGCAAAAGATGCCTGCTTCCCCCTGCGAACAGGCGCATAATAAGTGATGATAATGATCCGATGAGTGCCATGTCGCGCGTTTGCTCTAATATGTTCGACATTTGCTTTATCTCAGGCGTTAGCGGCACGTCGGTTGCTGCGGATTATGGCCCTTGATCGCAAAGATTTAGCCGGAAGGAAATCACATTTGGTTTGGCACCCATCGCCCCTTCAAAAAGGTATGCCTTGAAACCCCAGTCAGTCGAGATTAGCTGTAAGAGACGAGTGAAGTACTCACCAGTGAAAGTGAGGGTTGCTCAAGGCGTACTCTCCGTATTCTGCCCGTAAAACTTTGGCGGGTGCATTAGGGACGAAGACTGCCGTGTCCACCAAGTTTGGGGTCGTCAACATTGATCGATTGTTAAAGGGCCTCGCAGAGACAGCCTCGCAGAGACCGCCTCAGGTCTTCGCAATCCCGGTCCCTTAAACCATTAGTCTTTCGTAAAAGATATTTGATGATTGACTTACTTCGACATGGACATTTACTTATGTTCGATACTGACTGAAGCTTGCCATAATTACGGCACGGTTTTCCTTCTTTATAAACTCTCTTATTATGGTATCCGTGTTGCCTGCGTCTATGCTCGTAGAGGTTCTTGTAAAAGTTAGGGGTAGGGCATGTTGGACACTCTCCTGACCGGGTCGACTTTTAGTATCCGTGTTGCCTGCGTCTGTGCTCGTAGAGGTTCTTGTAAAAGTTAGGGGTAGGGCATGTTGGACACTCTCCTGACCGGGTCGACTTTTTAAGAGGAGAAGCAGCTTGATGTTGATCCAATGGCTGTTCTGTGTCAGCGTGAGATTCTTGGAAGTGTCGTCGTATCGACTCGGGTGACAGTATATGGTCGCAGAGAAGGCACTGCTTGTGTGCATGTTCCTCACAAAGGTGCTGCTTATACTTTTCCTTCACTACCGGTTGCTTGTAAAAGCTACACTCCTCGAATTTATGCGAAGATTCATGTTCTTGGACGTAATCTTTAGGCTCCACCATTCCGCAGTATTTACACGAGACATATTCATGCTCGATGACAAGGTGGTTGTCTATCTCTTCATTAACTATAATGGTACAGCACTCTTTACAAGGCCCATGAAAATGTGATTCTTCTATATGAGCTTTGGAATAATAATAGTCGTCTCGACACTCTCGGAAGCGATGATATAATAAAAGGTGGTAATTAAGGGCGGAAAGATCGATTTTAACTTTATAGAGTAGGTAGGTTCCACATCTGTGTTCCTGCTCGAGATGCTGTACGAAGTCTTCGCTCTCAGAATTGCACCCGAAACAAAGTTGAAACAAGTGCCGCTTTGTAAGGTGATCCGGAAATGAGGTGGGGGACTGCGTAGTTGGGCAGTAAGGGCATTCTACCCATTTGTGTTCTCGCGAGATATGTTTCGGCCAGTCCTCGACCAAATCGCAGCTGGAGCAATGTTGTCCTCCATGACCCTGCTTAACGTGATTAAATACATGGCCACTAGCAAAATTTTCAGGGCAGAGTGGACATTTGTGTTCACGGTATACGTGGTCCTCCAGATCAGAATCAAGTAGGAATTGCCCGTAAAACTGGCACTTAAAATGATGATTATGTTGTTTCTGAATATATTCTTCGAGATCGGTAGCAATATATTCGTCATAAATTGGATAGTGTCTCTCGCCGTGACTATAAAGATGCTCTTTATGTTTGTGTGTAGGAACGTTCAGACCGCAGTATTAACACTCGACTAAGATGATATTTTCGAATAGCTAGAGCGCTTCGTCACACTTTAACATTAGAATATCACGCGACGCTTATAGTTGATTAACTGTCACCGCACTTCCTCCTTTATCAGGGTGTCTAATAAGGAGTTGCGATTTATAAGCCCTTTTAATGTCCCTCTCCTTGTAAAAATCAGGCCACAGTCCCAGCGCGGAGAATGGGCAGTAATGGAAATCTTTCAAATCCATCGTCGGGCTAGGAGGAGGTATCAAAGGTACTCGACGTGACGAGTGGACATAACGAGTGGACGTGATTAAGTATACGAAGTGGTGTGAAAAGTAAGTGCTTAGGCTAGCCCACGGCAGTAACGAGTAGGTGTGACGAGTGGGTCACCTACTCGTCACACCCACTCGTCACACCCACTCGTCACACCCACTCGTCACACCCACTCGTCACACCCACTCGTCACACCCACTCGTCACACCCACTCGTCACACCCACTCGTCACACCCACTCGTTACACCCACTCGTCACACCCACTCGTCATACCCACCTACTCGTCACACCTACTCGTCACACCCACTCGTCACACCCACTTAGAATTCGGTGTAGTACATATTATAGCGTCATCCAACTCGGATGGGAATAATGAAACTCAAAAATCTACGCTGAAACTTTCATCACAAGCTATATTGTTCCCTTCGCACTCGAACAGACATGTATACACATTTTTCGGGACACCATTGTCGGCCACAGGTTATCGTGCGGCATATTTGCCATTAGTGCTAGCCCTCTTAACCTCGAAGATGTCTCGTCCAGCACTTCACGCCGTTATTTACAGGTGGATGTTAATCGATTGCACCACCCTTATCTGAATTTTATTTCTCATAAAGTTTGCTAGATTTAGTTGTCTCGTACTCTTCGAACACATAGCTTCCTAGGATTATCTTAAGTGAACTTCCTCGTTTCGGCTGCTCCGTGCGTCAGCCAGTATCGAGTTGCTACGCCTCTTTTTTAGGTGACTCGGTGCGTTCGTTTCCATTAGTGGTATTCAATGTAGGTATATTTAGTCAGTGGGTAGAGTTAGATAAGTGCTTAAAAGAGTGTAATATCGCGAGATTTATAACTTAGCCTCCATAAGACTCTAGCTCTATATAAGGATACTTATACCGACGCCGAAGTTTCTTCGATAAGGGTATAATTATTCCTAGATTCGTATACGTTAAGTAAGTTAAATCGTAAGGTTTAATCGAGCTAACGTCGTTAACCTAGTAGGGTCTTACCGAGATAAAGTAAACTAAGAGACTAATTTTCTTTTTTATAAAAAAGACTAAAAGCTACTCTTTAATTAGTCTTAAAAAAGCTACTCCGTAGCGTATATAATCTAGTAAGAATATAGTTTAACCCTACTTTTAATAAATAAAAACTATAGATAGTAATAAGCTAAAAGGTCGCTTTCTATTAATACTAGCTACGTCCTTATATTTAGCTTACTTACTACACGCTACTAAATGTATATCGTGATATTAGTAAATCTAATTTTATTACACCGCGTTTAAAGGTCTTAATTTAGTTATTTATTAACTTTTTCCTTATCTTATCGCGGATATAATTATATTTAAGTGTAATTATTATTTACGGAGATAGCGGAAATTCTCCGGTCTCGCTTTATTTTATAATCTTATTTAGTTCTTTTAGTAGTTATAGCGCTAATTTAGATATAAACTTCATGTAATAGATTTATTAGTAGAATTTATACTAGAAAGAATCGTTTTACTTCTTACTAATTTTATCGCGTTTAGTTAGCTTCGGAGTATTAGCTTTAGTAATACCGTATTTCGATATAATATAATATAAGCTGTCCGCTACTAGAGTTTAATATCTTTATAGCTTATACTAGATAGGAGTTCTACTTATAACGCTTTTATTTAGCTTCTTTATTAAAGGAGATAAAGTAATTTTTAAAAGTATAATAAAAGTGTCTAAGCCTAGTTATAAAGACCGCTATTTTAAACGCGTTATCGATATTCTTAATTTCGGCGAAAGACCTAATTAAAGCCGGGAATATTATTATAATAGTGGTGGTGAAGATATTACTTTAAGTTACACGTACTATTCGCGGCTTTAATTAGTAAAACCGTCTTAGTAGCCTTAGAAAAAGAAAGTAAAAAGGTGTTTCTTAAAATATAATAGCGATAAAGCGTTAGCGAGGAGGGAAATAAGTTAATTTTAAGTAGGCGTGGGAAAGGGATATAAGGTAAAAAAATCTTATTTACATAGTGAGATTTTCTAAGTAAATTATTATATATTAAGAAAATCGCGGTAGCTTTCTTTTATACTATTCTAATAACGGATTACGGACGAGAGGTAGCTACTCTTTATTATAATAGTCGCCGCGGATAATCTTCTACTTAGTAAGTCTATTTTCGTATTATAGTAAATTAAAATAATAATTATTCGTCTTTATTATCACCACCTAAGGTATATTATTAAAAGATATAACACGGAGTTAGAAATATATATTATTAGATATCTTACTAACTTTAGTTATAAATAAGTTAAGATTAAGAGTACCGACGTCGTTAATATATATAATAAAATCCGTTACTAAAAGACGGTTCTACTCCGCTAGCGAGCTACTAGACTAGAAACTTACGTAAATATTTAAAGATAGCTTACTACTCCGCTATTAAACTATATAATACGGCTTTTAAAGAGTTACACCGTAGAATATAACTACTTTAAACGTCTTAAAGTCCTTAGTAGCGATCGTTAATATCCGTAATTTTACTTCTTAGCCTTATCATATAACGACTACGTCGAGCTACTTCTTATTATAAATAAAGTAAGACGCTTCGGTGATAATTTAACCGTTAATTAAGAGGATAATATTAGCTTCTTATAAATACTTATTATCTCGTTAACTAAAGTACGGCTTACTATATACCTTATTTACTTTAAAAAGCTAGTAGCGGAAAGAATAGATTTAAATAGCCTTCTTAATCTATTCTTTAAGTATATTTATATTATAGTAGTTATCTATATTAATAGGACTAGGTTTTATATTAAGAGAGCGTATTTCTAGGTTTACTCTAATACGGATTTACTTAATTATCGAGTTAACTACGATAGCTAGTAGTCCTAATAAGTACGTAGTTATATAGTCGTTTATATAAGAGAGCTATAGCGTCTAAATAATACCGTCGTCACTTATTAGCGCTTCTAACTTATATTTATATAAGAGACTAGTCTTAATAAGAAGAGCATCCACGTTAATAGCCTAATATCGCGGTCACCTACTATTAGCTAGGATTTTTAAGCTAGTAATACTCGTTACTACGATCTCTACTATTATAACGCGACCACCTCTATTAAAACTAATAAAGATGGTTTTTTATCCCTATAAGACCGGTAGTTTAAATATAACTACGGTCTATAGAGGCGCGTTAACTAGCGTGGGATTATATTAAATAATAACGTAGTTAGTAAATAGGTATAGAAAGACTAATTTAGCCTTAATTTAAGCGGTGTTTACTACGGTAATAATAATATTATATAAATTATAAGATATAGTCGCTCTTAATACTATAACTAGTCCTTTTTAAACGTCGACTACTATCCCGAAACTAGCTTAACGGTAAAATATATAACCGTTAATCGTTATAAGTATATAGTAAGAGACCTTAATAAATAAGCGTATAACTTTATTAATAGCGGATTATGTAATTTTATTAAACTAAGGAAAGCTTACTAATCGCTTAACGGGCGGTAAGGCTAAAAGCGGCTCGCCTATAGTCCTTAAGTTTTATAATCCTACTTTATTATTTCGTGTATATAGTTCTATATCTTTATACTAATAACGATCGACCTAGATAACCTTTATAAAGTGTTAGTGTAAGTTACTAATATACCGGTATAATATCACTACGCGAGTTTTATTAAAGATATTATTTATTACTTTAATAAACGTGTTTAAGTTAGGAGTAGGCTTATTATTAATAGTTTTAATTAACTATCTAAAGCGTGTAGATCTAAGTTTAAATAACCTACTAGTATTATAAGCGTATAGACCCTTATATATAATTATATACGAGTGTACTAGCTAGTAAGAAAGATTATAAAAATCTACGTTAGTAACCGTAACGAACTAATTTAATATAATAGCGTGTAAATCCTCCACGTTTAGTATTATTTTATTATCTTACTCTTTTCTTTAAATTAAGAGTTAAACCTTATCTTTAACGCTAGAATTAAGGATATTATCTAATTTAATAAGCGATACTAGGAGTTAATTATTAACTTTAATAAGAATATCACCTTCTTTAACTTTCGTATAGCTAGATCTTTTAGTTAGGAGTATCTTAGCTACTATTATATTATTATTACTAGGGTATACTTTACGTATAGTAGACTCCTAGTCGCTAGTTAGGCCTCGATAACGGTAGTTATCGTAGATCTTACGTATCTAATACGTCTAGATAGTGCCCCGGGTAATAGTAATACCTTACTATAGGCACCGTAAGGCGCGTAGTAGCTAATCTAGTAGTAGAAAGAAGTCCGTGGTTACGTTATCGTAACCGCCAGCTTATAAAGCGACGGCGTGGTCGGTTAGATTCACTACCGGCGAGCTTAAACTACCACCCTTTATAGCTACGGAAGCTTAGATGTAGGTAGTATTAAAATTATTATATCCCCCGTCGTATTTAGACGTATTTCGATCTATCTAGCTAATAACACTTAATAGAATACTAAGTTTCTCGTTTATATTATTTCTAACTACTTTAATTTCGACACCGACCTTAGCTAATTTTAGCTATAACTAGAGTGCGTTTAGCTTTATATACTAAACTTTATATAGATTAAATTAGAGAAAGCTAAAATTATAAATTAAATTATAATATACGGTCCTTAAGGTACACTCCTTGTTATTATAAAGTATATAATAGCTTAAGAAAGGCCTAGGGTCGACGATATATTTATTAATAAAAATAAAACCTCGTTTAGTATCGACGATAAAGCCCGTCGCTTTACTTAAAGTACGCTTAGTTATATCGAAGGGTAAGAGCTAATAGAAGTATATTAATACTATACTCTTTACTACTTCTATAATTACGGCTTACCACTTTAACGAGTTAACTAAAGAGACTTACTATCGCACGATCTCGGTTATATTATATATTAAGTCGTTCTACAATATAGGATTTCTAAATATAGTAGTATCGTTAGAGTTAATAACTTTAGATAACTAAGGTATTATAATTAACTAAGATACTTAGATAAAGACTTAATTTATAAAAAAGATCTAAATCGTTAGCTTCTTTATATCTTTTACCGCTAGTTAATATTATTACGGGATGTCTTTATAGTTCTTACTTTAGTATTTATATAATACTTATATATTATCCCTATCCTAATCCCTATTTATTTATATTTAAAAAACCTATATAAATAAACTCTAGGTAGCGGAGCTTTCTTATATACTTTTTTATTATATTACAAGGCGAACGTGCAGCGCACGTAATATAATAAAGATGCCCTAGCGCTAGGCTAATAAAAGCTAAGGCGGTTAGAACGCTAAGGTTAACTTCCTTAGCGTTTAGTCGATATCTAAAAGTAGTAGTATTAGAGATACTTTAGCTAGTTCTCTTCTCTTCTCTAAATCTAAGTAACCCCTACTATAATAGTTATATAATAAAGACGGTGAAAGAAGGTAACGAAAAGTAACTAAGAAGATACTTAGTAGTAAGAGGTATATTTAAATTAATAAATCTAATTACTTAATAAGGTGGCTTTTAGATTCGCGGGTTAGAGAATTTATATATAAATACTTTATACTTAATATAAAGTAAATTAACGGGAGGGATAGTGTAGATCTTTATATAACTAGTTAATATAGCTTTTAATTAGATATAGACGAACTCGAATAAGTTACTTTTAGTAGTTTAGGATATCCTCTTACTTTAATAAAAGTATTATATAGCTCGCGTATCACTATTTAGTTAAGTAAGTAGTAAAGTTAATTACTATCCGTGGGAGTTACTAAGAAGTTAGTAACTCTATTAAGACTCGCTAGTTATTACTTATCTTTATATATTATATACTTACTAACCTTCTATATATAGAGCTAATACTTAGCTTTAAGGCTATTATTACTTACTTTAGATAACCTTAGTAACTTTAGTCTTTTACTACTACACGAGCTTAACGTAAGTATAGAAGTTTATCTTCTACCTATAGTTATATCGTTTCGTGAAGAAAGCCGAGCTTACTATATCTTACTAGCTACTAATATATATCTAATAAATCTTTATATCTTCTCTAAAGTTAAGCTAGTTCCTATTATCGTAGCTTAAAGAGTCTTTATTTTAAATATATTTAACGTTCTACTTAATAATCTATCTTCTCGCTACTAAGTATTACGTAGCTTTATATAAGGTAGACTCTTAATCGTCTTTATCTTCGTTTAGAGCGTGGCTTTATTTAACTTATAACTACTTACTCTTTACTATACCACTAGTAACTCTAATTTTATAAAATAATTACTATTAGCCTCTTTATCACGGTGTTATCTCACTTATACCGGTAATATATATTACCTCTTTCCCACTAGCTATAGAGAAGACTATACGTGGATATAGTATTTTTACTTTTTTACTATCTTTAATTAAACTATTCGTCGTCGCCGCTGATACGCTTTACTACTTATAAAATATTACTATAAGGGCCGCTATAAGTAAACTAAAATATCTTATCTCTACGTATTTCGTATCTCGCTAATATTCTTTTTCTAACTTATATTATCTCGCGCTAAGATAGATTTTTAACTAGTTTCTAGTTTAAGGCGTATATTTATTTTAAAGATATCGTTAACGTAAATACGTAATACCTTTTTTAACTATATAAACCTCTACTTATTAGTAGCTTTTTACTTCTCCGCGTACTATATCTTAGTATTATCGCTAAGCTAAATTAAGGTAGAATTTTCGGTTATAGAAACCTTAAAAACTCGTGGATTTATTACCGGTCTCTTTTAACGAAAGATATTATTCTAGTCTCGATACTATATATACTAAATAGTAAGGTATAGTAGAACTAGATATAAGAGGATATATTAGGTGTAGCTAAAATACTATTAAGTTAGTTTAAGCTATAGTAATAGTCTATATAGATCTACGTGGTCTTTTAGTAAAACTATAATACCTTATAAAACCTACTTCCTAAGTTTATAAAATATTAAAATATCTAAAAAGCGAGGTTATTAAAAGTTCTTATTATAGCGGTTCTTCGGCGGTTTATACTTTACTTTACGTTACTTAGCTTAGTTTAAGGTAAACTCTTAATTATCGCTATCTTTATATACTTCGTATATAACTAAAGGTGTTATATAGTTCTTAAGTTTATTTATTAGACTATATAGCTTACTTTAAAATCTATAATACTACGTATATAATTAATATTAATCCACTAGCTTTAGACTTATATTACTTTAGCGTTAGGTTAAATCCTTATTATTAATCTTAATATAAGGAAAATTAGTGTTCTACGCTATAAAAGATGAAGTTAGGTACTTATAAGACGCTATAAGTCTAACTTAAAATTAAAAATAGAGGTAAGTAGATAAACTAGTATGTAAAAACTTAGTAAAAAAGCCTAACGTATATTAAGAAGGTCGGTAGCGTATTCGGCGTCGAGGAGGTCTAGTATATTATTAGTCCTCGGCGAAACCTCTAAGACTTATAAAGCTGTAGATATATAAGCTTTAGGCTTTAGAATTATATACTAAGTTTACCTCTTAGCTTTACTTATAATCGCTTTTTCCGAATACCTTTACTTAACGTAGCTTAATACGAGTATAAGAAGAACGGTTACTACTAATATACTATTAGAGGGTTATATATTTTACTTCTTTACCGTAGATATTAACCTTATATAGTAACTCTAGTTAATCTCTTACTAGCTATTCGCGTATCTCTTTAGCTTATATACTAGTTTAAGCTAAACTCTTTATCTTAGTCTTTATACGAAGCGGTTATATCGACTAGTATTTAGATCTTTATAGTGTTACTAGTAAAATATAAGGTCGTAAGATATAAATATTTTCCTAATTATTAGTAATATATCTCATTCTATCTCTTTATCCCTACTACTTTATTATAGCGTAGTATACCACCGGCTCGTTTATTTATGCCGTCGTGATATCGTTAAATAGGGGTAAGACCAGCGCTTAAGAATAGGCGAGATAAGTAGATACGGTATATTATTATAGGCATCGATCTTAAGAGGAGGTTAATAAAGAGTATTATAAGACACCGAAAACGACCGTAAATTCTAGTTAAGTAATAAACATGTTTAGGGTCGTTTAGCGAGAGGGGGCTGTTAGTTAGTACGAGAGGTGCTAATCCGATGAAGCTACATAGTTTTAAACGACCATAGTTTTCAGTGAATACCGGTCTTGCGCGAAGCAACCACCAGAAATCATAGTTTATTATAATGTGGCGGTGTAGATTTCACATACTTACTAAGGACTGACTATACCCTCGGCCCACCTAAAGCTTATCTTAGGGGTTAAGCTATCGCCGCTTTAGCTTACCTCCTAATCTAAAATAAGAAATTTATATCTAAGAATCTAAGGTACTATATAGTAGTATTATATAGTAGTAAAAACGCACTACTAGCGGTAAATAAATTATAAGGAACCTAGTAACGCGACGGAGATCGTTTATAACCTCTATATCACTAAAAAAGAAGACGTAATACTTACCTTAGTTAAACTATAAGCGTTCGAGGACGCCGATATATAATATATAAAGTAAAATATATAAGAGGTGAAAACCCTAACCGACTTAGTAATAAATTAACTAGAGAATAACATCGTTATAAAAAGATTAACTATCTAGTTATAAAAGATAGAATCTCTAATAAAAGTAGTAAATATAAGCTTAAGAGGATAAAGAATCACGAAGAAAACTTTAATATAAAAAAAAGAAAGAAGAATTAAAGACGAGATTAACTTATATTAAAGACGAAATATATATCGCTTTATAAACCCTTTAAACTATATTAATAATAACTAATTAATAGTACTATAGAAAATATACTAAGGAACTATAGCTATAAAAATAAATATCTTAGTACGCGTGTTACGATTAGCTAAAGCGAGAATATAATCCCACCGTGATTAGAAAATAAAAAGTAACGAATATTACCTTTATTATAAAAGGGGACCGTGCGGCGGTGGACTATATATATTAACTAAAATAATATAACTACTTACTATAGGAATTTAACTAACTACTATATAAGGGAATAAAACCTAAGGAAGACTTATAAAAGTAATAGATAACGACACTAGACGACTCTATAATCCGTATAAAATAAATAATAAACGATACGGGGATAACTAGGATTATTAAATAGTAAGATAGCGAGGTATATATTATAACTAATTAATAAACCTACTTTAGGTATAAAAGAAATAGTAATTAGAGGATCGCGTGTAACTATAATTAAATAAGAACTACTAAATACTATAACGGAGCTATACGAGGAAAGAGTAGACACTTTATAACGATAGTAGAAAGAATTAGTACTACCGAGGAATTACTAAGAGTTAGTTTTATAGGCTATAGCTATATTATAGTCTACCCTCTTTAAGATATTTAGAAATTATTAAAGGATTATATTTAAGAACTAGAAGATAATACTATTAAATTTAAAGAAGTACTAACCGTGGTAATAAAGAAATTAAAGATACTAACTCTACTAAAGACCACTACGTAGGTAGAAGATTACTATATAGATCCTTACTATATATAATCTATATAATATATATATAAATATTAGGATCCTAAGGGTAAAATAAAATTAATAAGAGAAGAGGTGATATTAGAGAAATATACTACTAAAAGGTGTTTAATATAAAAGGACGAGCACGTATACTAATTATATTAAGACCCGATAAGGAATACGGTTTTACTTAAAAGACTAGGATTACTACTTTAGGGACGGGGTAAGAGACGAGAAAGACGAGTTTCACCGGACGTGGAAGAAATAGAAATAAGAATATTAAAAAACGAGGAGCTCGCCGAGGAAAAAGACGAGCTTACGGTGAGGGGCACTAGAAAGTCTATAATAGTATAAATAAGAAAAAGAATCTTTAACTCCTCGTTATAAAAGTATAGATAAACGGAAGAAAGACTTAAGTAATAATAAATACGGGGGCTAACGTAAGCTTAGTATTAAAGATCTTTACTAATAAGATACTAAAGATATAATAGATAAAGGAGAAACCGTATTCACTACTTTATATAAATAAGAGCATATAGAGAGTAAATAAAAAGGCTCATTAAGTAGATATTAGTTATTAGGGGTAAGGATGCTATATAAGCCTCGACGTAGTAAACTAGTTAAATATAAATATAATCCTAGAACTAGATTAGTTAGATTAAATAGAATTTCTAATTAACCTAAAAGAACGTAGACTAATACCATGTAAGAAAGATATAGTAAGAAAATCCTAAGTGTAAATAAGGCTAACCCGTAAGCGGTGGGTTTTACATTAAGTTAATATAAGTAAAAAAGAGGAGGAATTACCGACGGAATATTAAGACTATAAGGATCTCTTTTAGAAAGAACTTATAAAGGAGGCTTTTCTATAGCACTAACCGTAGGACTATAAGATTCTACTTTTAAAAGGAACGAGATCTATTAAAACTTATATATACCCCTTATTACGTGAGCGAGAAGTGGAGTTACGACGATATCTAGATAAGAACCTTAAAAAGGGGTTTATTTAAGAATTTATATCACCTTAGGGCTTCTCTATTCTGTTTATACTAAAGAAGGACGGGAGCCTACGACTATATATAGACTATAGATAGTTAAACTAAGTAACAAAGAAAAATAGCTATCCCTTACTACTTATATCGGAATTATAAGATAGACTATAGGGTGCTAAGTGGTTTATAGCCTTAGACTTAAGAGGGGCGTATAATTTAATTAAGATAAAGGAGGGCGAAGAAGAAAAAACGGCGTTTCGAACTAGATACGGACTATTTAAATATTACGTAATACTCTTCGGACTTATAAACGTATCTACTATATACTAAACGCTAATTAACGAGACCTTAAAGGATATATTAAATATCTTTATAATTACCTACTTAAACGATATTCTAGTATTCTCTAAAATATAAGAAAAACACGTAGAGTATATTTAATAGGTTTTAGAATAACTCCGATAGAGAAACTTATAATTAAAACTTAAGAAGTACGAATTCTTTAAGAAGGAAGTCCCGTTCTTAGAATTAATTATAGGACGAGAAGAGATACGACTAGATTTAAGAAAGGTGGAGGCTATATAAGAATAGCTAGAACTAAAGAACTTAAAGGAGTTATAGAGTTTCCTAGAACTAGCGAATTACTACTAAAGATTCGTAGAAGGATATTTACGTATAATAACACCGTTAATAAAGCTTATAAAGAAAGGGAAACTATTTTATATAAAGATAAAATAATAATAGGCGTTTTAAGAATTAAAAAAACTATTTATATAAGTACTAATTCTTATTAGCTTTAATCTTAAGGAACTAGTAACTATTAAGATAAATACGTTAGAATTCGCGATAGTAGTAGTATTAAGCTAGCTAGGATAGGACCGAAAGCTAAGACCGGTCGCGTACTACTTACGGAAAATAACACCACTAAAGAGGAACTACGAGATACACGATATAGAACTTCTAGCGGTAGTAAAAGCGTTTAAAGAATAAGCTATATATATAAAGAGAGCTAAACACGAGGTCACCGTTTACTTAAACTACCTAAATCTAGTTTATTAAACTATAATAAAGAGACTAAATAAAAGATAGGTACGGTAGGTAAAATAAATAGCACCTATTAAGTTTAAAATAGTATATATAAAAGGAAAAGAAAATATAAGAGTAAACGCTCTAAGTAGAAGAAGCGACTATTAAGAGGAAAAAGAACCTAAGATAAGAGCTCTTTTAAGAAAAGATAATAATAGAATAAGAGTTACTAAATAAATTAATTTAATTATAAGCTCGGAGGTACTTATAGAGGAATAGAAGAAAGAAATTATTAAATGTAAATATAAACTAAGAACCGTAGAACACCTTAAGATTAAAAAGATAATTAAGCTAATTACTAAGAATTATAAATAAAGAAGAATAAGGAAAGACGTTAAGACGTTTATAAAAAAATACGATCTTTATAATTAAATAAAGACGTCCTAATATAAACCTTATAGGAAACTACAGGTACTAAAACCCCTAGAAGGAGTATAAAAAGAGGTAACGATAAATTTCGTGGGGCTACTACTCGTATTAAAGGATCTAGCGATATAGCGTAATTATAATACTATCTACGTCGTAATCGATAAACTAATAAAATATATATACTTTATACTAACGAGGAAGAAAATAACCGTAGAGGAGCTTATATATATATTTATAAGATATATTTACGTAATACACGGGATGCTATAAAGACTTATATTAAATAGAGATAAGCTCTTTTAATCTAGGTTTTAGTAATCTTTAATAGATTAGCTAGGAAGTAAAAATAAGTTATTTATAGCGTTCTATCTATAGACGGATAGATAAATAAAATAAATAAATTAAACTCTTAAAGGATATTTAAGGATATATATTAATAAGGAGTAAGATAATTAGGTTAAACTCCTACTAATAGTATAACTTATATATAATAACTCTAAGGTCGTTACTAGTATATCACCGTTTTATACGAACTACGGTTTTTATCTAAACGTGTTTTAGAAACCTTTAGGAGTTAGACTTAGCGCGTAATATACGATAGTAAAGGTAGAGAAGCTAAGAGGGTTATATAAAGAGATAGGAAAAACCCTTAAATACGTCGTATAGAGAATAGCTTCGTACGTAAATAAAGAAAGATCTAAGGGACTAGACTTTTTTAAAGGGGGTATAGCGTATCTCCTAAGAAAAAATATTAAGACGAAATAACTAAGTGAAAAACTAAATTTTAAAAAACTTAGACTATTTAAAATTATAAGAAGAATAGGGCTAGTAATATATTAACTTTAGCTACTAAGGACTATAAGGATACACCTTATATTTTATATATTAATATTAGAAAAGGCGCTATAAGGATAACTAATATAGTAAAGATAGGTCGTAGAACTAGTAAAAAACGAGGAGTATAATATAGAAGAGGTGTTAAGTATATAAACTAAAGAAGGGAAAACGATATACTTAATTAAATAGTTAGGGTATAACTCTTATAAGAACACGTAGGAGCTCGGAGAAAATCTCTTATCTAAACTCTTACGTAGAACGTTACGGTAATACCTAAAGTAGTTTAACTCTTTAATAAGACCTAAAGTATCCTTAAAAAGGAGTTCTAAAAGTCGTCGCTTATACCACTTATAGTACTTTACGTAAGAGGAGATAGGGCTAACGACTTAAACTTAGTAGGCGCGGAGGTCTCTTACCGCTTTAAAGTTAGAATTTAGGCTTCCTTTATAGTAATAGCGTCCGCCGCCTCTTTCTTAATTTCGCGTAGTTTATCGCGAAGCGACTCTTTTTATTAAATAGCGCTCTATCGCGGCTTCTTAGTAGCTACTTACGCGGTAAGGGCGTCCTTAAGCTTAGCTAATAGTCGCGTACGCTCTAAGACTAACCGCTACTACTCTTATTAGAAGACTCGAATATCGTATATATCACCTTTAAGGTGGTATTTATTATATTAACCCGATCTAACGTGTATCTTATACTTTAGGTCGCGTTTCCGATAGTTAAAATAAGCCTTCGGCATGGTGTCACTAAACTTTTAGATAAAGAAACTAAGAGACTTACGGTAAGAGGTGGAGGAACGGGTAGGCTTACGCTATGGTATTATAAGAGTTAAATCGAAGAAAGCGGAGGGTTACGAGGACGTAACCGAGCTAAAGAAAGGAAAGTATTACGACACGACTATGTTAAGACCACTATAGAAGGAAGTAAAAAGGTTAAGTAAAGAACACGTAAGAAGAGGTGTTAGTTTTAGGAACGTAATTAATAGTAATTAATATAATTAGTAGTACTCCTACTAATTACAGCTAATTATACTAAGTATAACTAAGTAACTCTAAAGTAACTAGAGATAAGGTAAGGTATATATAGCTACGTATCTTCCTTATAAGATAGAAATCTCCGTAGTTAATTTAAGTTATACCAGCACCCTACCTAAGCACCATCGTGCACTCTATACCCTTCCTTACTTAAACTTATTAAGTTAAACCATTAAGGTTCTACTTATACTATTACTAGTCTAGTGGAGGATACCTTATAACACGGTATAAACGATTATTAAATAATCTATTTTTTCTACTTTAAGCACACCGGGTACTCCCTACTTTAATAATATCAACGTAACTAAGTTCCTTAACTTTATAAATAATCTCTTTAAAGAGGCTAGAGTTAATAATAATAAATAACTAGCGCGTGTAGTGCCCTATTACTTATATAATATTAGTAATTAGATAAAGATAACGCCTGTATATATTAATAAAGACTAAGAAGGACTAAAGCTATTTATATATACTAAATAAAAGGATTAAGATAGTGTTTAAAAACACGTAATGTATATGTTCTTATAAGAACTATACCGCTAAACACGTAATATAAATATAGATATTACGTAGTATATCCGCGTCTTTAAATTATTAGCGAAGAGCTTTAAGTATAAGAGTCTTCTCTTAGTTAGCTTTAAATATAAACTCTTTATATCTAGATTACTATCTTAAATACGTATAAAGATTACGATCGTTAGAAAACTAACTAGTAAACGTCGTGGTGGTGCTACTAAAGAAGACTATTAAAAGATAAAAGATACTACTTTAAAACGCGTATAAACTAAGAAGGTTATAAAAGAGATAATATCTTAAGCTAAGATAGTAGATCTTATATAAGATATTACTAGTACGCTAAAGATTAGTTCTTAAAATAAAGTACGTTACGGTGTAATTACTTAACTTATTATAGTAGCGGTGCCCGCGGCTGCTATTATATAAAATAATAGTTAAATAAACGCACTTACTAACTTATTTAGAGACTTACGTATTATAATAACCACTTTTATAAATAACCGTTAACGATAGTAAGGACCTAGCTAACTAACTTTATTACCGCGGCTAATAATAAGCTAGAGATTAGGACTTAATCCTACGTTATCTCGAAATAGAATAAATATAACGGATTTAATTAGAACGTTTTTATTACTACTTAAGTATCCGGATAAGACTACTATAGAGAACCGCTATAAGTACCTTCGACGAACTAGTAAATACTTATTTTATAAGGCCTTAGGATATATAATACGTAATTACTAGAAACGGTAGCGCTATCTTAACGTAGGCTATATACACTTAAATAATAACTAACGAATTTACCTTAGCTCTTAAGGGTTAAATAACTTATCTTTAACGTACCGTAATAAGGACGGTAGTAAACTTAAATATATACGGAGAGCGGTGTAGTCCGCACGTTTAAAGACTAAATTAATATAAAATAAAATAAACTCCTTCTACTTAGTTATAGAAGTAGACACTAACGAAGAAAAAGGCGAAAAATTAGCTTTTACTAATAGCGTTTATAAAATTAGTATAGAAAATATTAATAAACACGAATATAAAGATGTCGCGACGTGCACTACGCGCCTAAAAGGTAACAAGAGTAATCGCGGTATTACCGGCGATTATCTGGTGCACGTGCTTATATGTGTTGTACGGCGCACCACATGCGCTGCGCGCGAGAGAATCTCTCTGGCCGCCCGTAACACTAGAACTTATATTAACTCGTAGCGGAAATAAAATATTTATTAATTTCTAGACCCTTAGGATAGTCTTAATAATAACTAATTAGTAGTACTATAGAAGGTGTACTAGAGAACTATAACTAAAAAAGTAGGCACTATAGTGTGCGTGTTATAACTAGCTAGAATAAGAGTACGATCTTACTATTATAGAAAAAGAACGAGTAACGAATATTACCTTCGTTATAAAGAGGGACCGCGCGGCGGTAGACTATATTTACTAACCGAAATAATATAACTATTTACTATAGGAATTCGATTAGCTACTATATAAAGGAATAAGGCTAAAAGAGGATATATAGAAATAATAGTTAACGACGCTAAACGACCTCGTAATTCGCGTAGGACGAATAGGAAATAATACGGGAGAGACTAAGATTATTAAGTAGTAGGATAGCGAGGTCCATATTATAACTAACTAATAAACTTACTTTAGATATAAGGAGATAAGTAACTAGAGGATAGCGTGTAACTACGATAAAACACGGATTATAAAGTACTATAATAAAGCCGTACGCGGAAGGGGTGGACACTTTATTAAAATAACTAAAAGAGTTAGTACCGAAGAAGGAGTATTAAGGGTTAACCTTATAGACTATAGCTATATTATTATATACCCTCTCCGAGATATTTAAAAGCTACTAAGGGATTACGTAGAGGAATAGTAAGAGAATAATATTATAATATATATTAATATACTAACTACGATAGTTAGGAAATTAGGGATACTAGTTGTAATCGAGATAACCGTATAGATAAAGGACTATTATACGGATCCCTACTATATATAATTTATATAATATATGTATAGGTACTGGGATCCTAAGGGCGAAAATAAAGTAATAAAGAAAGAAGTAGTACTAGAAAGATACACTACTAAAAGATGCTTAGTAAGAAAGAACGAGTATATACACTAGCTATACTAAGACCCGGTAAGAAATACGATTCTACTAAAAAGATTAAGACTACTACTAGAAGAACTAGGTAAAAGAAAAGAAAGATAGGTTTCTCCGGACGCGGAAGAAATAGAAACTAAGGTGTTAAAAAATAAAGAGCCCGCCGAGGATAGAGATAAGCCTACGACGAGGGGTATATAAAAATCTACAATAGTGCTAATAAGAAAAAGAATCTTTAACTTCTTATTATTAAAGCGTAAATAAATAAAAAAAGAACTCGAGCTATAATAAATACTAGAGCTAATATAAGCTTAGTATTAAGGGCCTTTACTAATACGATACTAAGGATATAATAGATAAAGAAAAGACTATATTCACTATACTATATAGATAAAAGCATATAAAGAGTGGATATAGAGACTTATTAAGTGGATATCCGTTATTAGGGACGGGGATACTATATAAGTCTCGATATAGTAAACTAGTTAAATATAAACGTGATCCTAGGACTAGACTAATTAGATTAAATAGGATTTTTAATTAATTTATAAGAACGTAGACTAATATCACGTAGAAAGGATATAGTAGGACCCTCTTAGGTGTAGATAAGATTAACCCGTAAACGGTAGGTTCTCTATTAAGTTAACACTAATAAGAAAGAAGAAGAGATACTAACGGAGTATTAGGACTACGAGGATCTCTTTTAGAAAGAGCTTATAAAGGAGGCTCTCCCTAAACACTAACTATAGGACCACGAGATTCCACTAGTAAAAGAAACGAGATTTATAAAAACTCGTATATACCCCTTATCACGTATATAAGAGGTAGAATTATAATAATACTTAGATAAAAATCTAAAAAAGGGGTTTATTTAGGAATTCACGTCACCCTAGGGCTTCTTTATCTTATTTATACTAAAAAAGGATAGAAGCTTACGGTTATACGTAGACTATAGGTAATTAAATTAAGTAATAAAGAAAAATAGCTACCCCTTACCTCTTATATTAGAATTATAAGACTAACTATAAGGAGCTAAATAGTTCACGGCTCTAGATCTAAGAGGAGTATATAATCTAGTTCGGATAAAGGAGGGAGAGGAAGAAAAGACCGCGTTTTAAACTAGATATAGACTTTTCGAATATTACGTAATACCCTTTAGACTTACGAACGCACCTACTATATACTAAGTACTAATTAACGAGACCTTAAGGGACGCGCTCGATATTTTTATAGTCGCTTACTTAGACGATATCCTAGTATTTTTAAAAACGCGAGAGGAGCACGTTAAATATATTTAGTAAATTATAAAATAGCTTTAATAAAAGAGACTACGACTAAGATTTAAAAAGTATAAATTCTTTAAGGAGGAAGTTCCCTTTTTAAAATTAATCGTAGGACGATAGAGAATACGACCGGACTTAAAGAAGGTGAAGGCTATCTAGAAATAGCCGGAGCTAAAGAATCTTAAGGAGCTATAGAGCTTCTTAGAATTAGCGAATTATTATTAAAGATTCGTAAAAGGATACTTACGTATAATAATATTATTAATAGAACTTATAAAGAAGGATAAAGTATTCTATATAAAAATAAAATAACGATAGGCGTTTTAAAAGTTAAAAAGGCTATTTATATAAGCACTAATTCTTATTAGCTTTAATCCTAAAGAGCTCGTAACTATTAAGATAAATACGTTAAAGTTCGCGATAGCGGTAGTTCTAAGCTAGCTAGAGAAAGATAAAAAACTACGGCTAATAGCGTATTATTTACGAAAAATAACACTACTAGAGCGGAACTATAAGATATACGATATAGAACTCTTAGCGGTGGTGAAGGCGTTTAAGGAATAGGCCGTATATATAAAAGGAACTAAACACGAAGTTATAGTTTACTTAAACTACTTAAATCTAGTTTACTAGACTATAATAAAGAAACTAAATAAAAGATAAGTAAGATAAGCTAAATAAATAGCATCTATTAAGTTTCGGATAGTACACGTGAAAGGAAAAGAAAACGCGAGGGTAGATGCCCTTAGTAGAAGAAACGACTATTAAAAGGATAGAGAACCCGAGATAGGAGTTCTCCTAAAAAAGGACGATAACGGAATAAGGATTACTAAATAAATTAACTTAACCGTGAAACTAGAGATACTCACGGATATTTAAATAAAAGGAAGAAATTATTAAAAGTAGACATAAACTAAGAACCGCGAGATACTTTAAAATTAAGAAAACCGTTAAGCTAATTACCTAGGATTATAACTAGAGAGGACTAAGAAAAGATGTTAAAGAATTTATAAAAAGGTGTGATCTCTATAATTAGATAAAGGCTTCACGATATAGACCTTATAGAAAACTATAGGCGCTATAACCACTAAAGGGAGCCTAAGAGGAAATCACTATAGATTTTATTAAACCACTACCTATATTAAAGAACCCAGCGACGTAATATAGCTATAATACTATTTACGTCGTAATCGATAAGCTAACGAAATACGCGCACTTTATATTAACGAAGAGAGAGATAACTATAGAGGAACTTATATATATATTTATAAGAAATATTTACGCTATATATAGAATGCTATAGAGACTTATATCGGATAGAGATAAGCTCTTTTAATTAAGGTTTTAGTAGTTCTTAATAGATTAACTAGGAAGTAAGAATAAACTATCTATAGCTTTTCACCTATAGATAGACGGATAAATAGAATAAACGAATTAAATACTTAAGGGATACTTAAGAGCGTACGTAAATAAGGAATAAGATAATTAGGTGGAATTACTACCACTTATATAACTCGTATATAATAACTCTAAGGTCGTCACGGGGATTTCACTATTCTACGCGAACTATGGGTTTCATCCGAATGTGTTCTAGGAACTATTAGGGGTTCGACCGGAGGTATAGAGGGCGACGATTAAGGTGGAGAAGCTAAGGAGACTATATAGAGAGATAAGTAAGAACCTCGAGTATATCGTATAAAAGATAGCCGAGAACGTAAATAAAAGAAGATCTAAGGGACTAGACTTTAGGGAGAGAGGCACGGCCTACCTTCTACGAAAAAACCTAAAAACAAAGCGGCTAAGTGATAAGCTGGACTTTAAGAGACTCGGACTATTTAGGATTAGGGAAAAGATAGGACCGGTGATATATTAACTTAAGCTACTCGAGATTATAAGAATACACCCCGTATTCTATATATCTATACTAGAAAAGGCACCACCGGGATAGCTTATATAGAGAAAATAAAGCGCGGAACCTATGGAGGACGAGGAATATAATATAAAGGAAGTATTAGGAATTTAAGTGAAAAACGGAAAGACGATGTGCCTAATTAAGTAGTTAGTATATAACTCTAACGAGAATACCTAGGAACTCGAGGAGAACCTCTCACCTAAGCTATTATAAAGAATAGTAAAATAACACCTAGAATAGTTTAGCCCTCTAATAGAACCTAGGGAGTCCCTAGGGACGAGTTTTAAAAATCGTCGCTTACACCGCCTACGGCGCTCTATATAAGAGGGGATAGAGCTAGTAACTCGGGTTCGGTGGGCGTAGAGGCTTCTTGCTGTTCTAAGGCTAGGATTTAGGCCTCTTCTACTGTAATAGCCTCCTCGGCCTCGGCCTCGACTTCGCGGAGCCTGTCAGGGAGCGCCTCTTCTTGTTAAATAGCACTTTACCGTGCCTTCTCTGCTGCTACTTATGTAGCGAGAGCCTCCTTAAGCTTCGCTAGCAGCCGAGTGCGCTCCGAGACTAACCGCTACTATTCTTATTAAGACACTCGGATGTCATATACACCGCCTTTAAGGTGGTATTCACTATAATAACCCGATCTAACGTGCACTCTACACTCCAGGCCGCGTTTCCGATAATTAGAATAAGCCTTCGGCATAATATCACCGAATCTTTAAATAAAAGAACCTAGGGATTTACGACGAGACGTAGAGGAATAAGCCGGGTTGCGCTGTGGTATTATAAGCCTGGGAAGATAGAGGATAAGAGATGCGAGACTCACCTATTTATAGAGTTACGAGGACATAACTAGGCTAAAGAGAAGAAAGTGTTACGACACGACCACGTTAGTGTTACGGGCGGCCAGAGAGATTCTCTCGCGCGCAGCGCATGTGGTGCGCCGTACAACGCATATAAGCACGTGCACCAGATAATCGCCGGTAATACCGCGATTACTCTTGTTACCTTTTAGGCGCGTAGTGCACGTCGCGACAGTTAGTAACCACTATAGGGAGGATTAAGAAGGTTAAGCGAGGGAGTACATGTAGAGTTAAGCTCCTTTCAGAATCTAATTAATAGTGATTAGCGTAATTAGTAGTAATCGTACTAATTAAGGCTGAGCACACTAAGTAACATTAATTACTCCCTATACGTGGGTCGGACTACGAGGGATAAATATCTAAGGGTATTCCATAGTTATAACATTCCTCGTAGTTAATCTAAGTTATACTAGCACCCCTACCTGAGCACCTTAGGTTGCAGACACTCCGTACCCTCTCCTCTCTCAGTTCGTTAAGTTGAACCCCTGAGGTTCTACTTATACCATTACTGATCTAGTAGAGTACGCCTCATAACACGTCTATATACGGGGTATATATGACATCTCGGGGAACCTGCTATAAAGATAACTATGCTTACGTCCCGACGACATTACTCTCACGTTTCTATCTCCCATTCCGTGATAGTTATAACCGCGTTACACCTACGTACTACGTCCGCGACATAGCTATTCTAGAGATATACGTATCTAGGAGCGACGTCTACTCGATACGCTATATATAGTCCATATTATAAGCGTGTAGTCAAGTCACCCCTGCTTCGCGCGTAAGAAAGTCGCTGAATTAGCAGAAGGTGTTAAGAAAATCGGGATAAGCTGCAAATCACATGTAAAAGTAAAGGCACCGACTGAGGGGCAACTTAACAGCACGTCCTCGAGATTCGGTGTATTATCAGTACTCAGAAGAACTACACGTGTATCTAATCTGTATTACTGACTCTCGAAATGCCATCAGACCTGCGGCAGTCATTCGATCGAACCGCCTTTGAAGCAGGTGAGTGAATAATAAATGCTCCAAGATCAGCTAACACATATTTTAGGTCTGCAGCGGCTTGGTGCCGCTATCGGTCAGTCAACGGTCCTAAAACAATTTCGCCCAATAGAATTAATTGCAAGCGGAGGATATGTTTCTGTCGCGTAAAATCCGTCTGTGCGCCTTATTCGTCGCTCTTGCTAACCTTATGACCCAAGGTACCTCGGAAACCGGAAGGCATCTCAGGATTTAGATTACTTCCTTGGCGCAAACTGCTTCGGGAACGACTATAAGCTTGTAAGCGAGGAGCTACGCAAACTCATTAAGGTAGTGGCCGAAAAATTAGGTTACAACCCTCAGTGGGCAAATAACGAGGTCAGCGTGTTCCTCCAACTGCTCGAAAATCCCCAAACGTTATTCGACCAGTCCAAAATGCAGAATGTGGTGTTGTACCGAGATACCAGTATGGTCATCTATGCTGTAAAATGGGAATGGGTCCTCGCTCGCAAGTTGAAGCGGTTACAAATGGAGGGTCCGCCGCAGAGATGGGAAGATTGGGCAGACTGTATGGCAATAGCCAGGCTTCTTTACCAAAGTAAAGGAGGAAAGTTGAGCCCAAGCATCGTCCAGACTTTCGACAACTCTGAGAGAGAGTCGCCAGTCCTTCCAGCGACTCTCTCGAATTTGAGGCGCTTGGTCCTTCATCATCACCAGGTGGACACGTTCCCTGTCGCAATCTGGTTATTTGTAAATTCCCTCGAGTACAGATGGAACGACGGAACGGCGATCGCTCGGGACTTGTGGCCTGCGTTACAGGGACGTATTTCCGTATATGTTCCCGACAGGAAGCGTTGGAGATATTATGACTGTAGTACGAAAAGTTGGGGCGAATTTCTTGATAGCGCGGGCAACTAGGCAAAGACACCTCGTGGGGGATCAGTAATTTTCCTTACTAAGTGGAAGAACTTAAACCAGGTGGACTGGTTTGAACATAAGTTATTCCTCAAGTAGTCCCTCTCCCGGACGGGTGGCCCGTCGATTAGATAGAATAGATGTTCCCCGCGTTGGCATCAATCCCGCGTTTGGAAAAAAAATTTGGCGGTGAGTCCAAGAGCTCGAAACCAACATTCCTCCGTAGAGTGAGCGGAGATTTCAGAGCCGGAACGTTACTCGCCCAAGGCGGACACTTCTCTTCTTGTTTTTCACCCTCACCGCGCTGCAGACCTAAGCTCAGCCTATAATTGAAGGCGCCCACAAGAGTCTCGACAATGGAAGCGATGATGGCATAGCGTTCTTCGTTATTATCGTATGGGTCTGGGATGCTTTCCAGTAGCCATGATGAATTGTTCCAGAAATACAGCGTCTCCAGCATAAGTTGATTAGACTCGTCCGCGCAAATAAATTCGTACATTCGATACATCGAAGCTGTAGGTGCATCGTGAGATCTGAAACGCCGTATCTGCCGGAGCGCTACGATACCATCGTACCGCCGGCGCAAGAGGTCCGGCCGCTCCTTAAGATCTTCTGGTTTAGGAAGAGGTCGAGGTAGGACTAGTTCGTCAGGACTGAAGAGAAAACGCAGAATGGTACGCGCCCGCAATTCGGAGCCGCGCAGAAGTAACAGGATACTTTGAAAACCTCGCATTGATATGGGAGCAGTGGGGGGCGATCGTGAGGGCGCAGGTTTTGAAAATGCTAGATAGGCCAGCTAGGTTGAGGCTAAGAGAGGCTAAGGCTGCGTTCTAAAATCGCTTAATATTATTTTTCCATTTAGAGCTACGTCTATAACTAAGAAGACAGTCAGCATTTCGTAGATCCTGACAGAGTCTACTTGTTGGGATTCTCGGCAGGAGGAGATGGTGTCTACCAACTGACATCGAAGATACTAGCAGACCGCTTCGCTGCTGCTGTCGCTGCTGGTGTCCATCCCAACCAAGCTACGTTCGTCAACCAGGCCAATATGCCGATATGCCTACAAACTGGTGAGAGAGATGTGGTCACTGCGGCAGAGAAAAAGAAATGGCTTCGATCCAGATCGACCATTGAAGCAGCAGCTAGAATAGGCCTTCCGGAAGGCCATGTGACCGGGGCGTATTCACGCAATAACTTGAATGATGGATGTCCGTCCTTGTGGTATCACTACGAATGTTACATTATCAAGGAACGGTGATCACGATAACTGGGCCGGGCCAGATCAAATCAACAAGCCACAGAAGGTGCTCTGGGTTCCGGCGGGTTCTCTCAAGCCAAGTGACAAGATTAGAGCTGAGACCTTGTCGGCAAAGGGCGATCCGAACCACCCGTTTTCGGCTATGGTCTCCTTCGAGCGAAAATCTGGTGGTGGGTGGACTGTGAATCTTCAACCTGCAGTCGCCATGACAAGGAGGATCCTTGCGAAGGCTTCTGTCTGAGCGAACAGACGTAGAACATGGTGATTAAGACTTTGTGGTTCGCTGCTTGCACCTGGGGAAATAATTGGGAAGACTGGAATTCGGTGTAGAAGAATGACAAGCACACTTCCAAGTAATCGTCCTGTCAAGGGAGACCCAGGGTAGCATTCATTCATCTAACATATCAATCCAATGCATAGACTTGTCCTTGTGCACCCGAATAGTAGAGCACGAGTGCATCGCAGCCTCTCAAGAACTGCTTGATCGCCGTTCTGATACTCTGGGTCCTGTTACATGTGACATGATGTTGGCGACGATTCAACTCCAAGCGAGAAGTCAGGCCGCACACCTGTGTGTTTGTCGGTACACCCAAGTAAGCAGAAGAAGCAATGAAGCAGTACGTCATTGAGTTCTGTCTTACGTCTGACTGCCTTTGGGCCAACATGAGTAGGAATCTATTACATAGCTGGGAAGACCACTCGCAGCGATGCTTCAATTGCAATTCATGTCGCCGTAATGAACACCGTGGCGAGGCCTGAATGTGTCCAATCCCATGATTGCCGAGTATCCGCTCAAAGTCGCTCGTACTGAGTCTGTTTGAGCTTTGGGCCGGGTGACTCTCGATTCGGGGTACTGCTTCAACTCGCATATGGCACCGGACGGATAGTTGTGCCTTTCTCCATCACGTGGTCGTGCAAAAGCGCGCCACCCAAGAGCATAACGATGTCGACCTGCAAAAAGGGCAGTGTTGACAATGTTTCGTCAAGTCAGGGTCATGTTGCGAGAGTACCTCGTAGATCGCTATCATCATGGCCCGAAAGGTTCTTTCGTAACCCGGGATGGATCAAGGTTCAGGTGACGCACATATGCACTTGGAGTGCGCGCGAAATGCTGATGATTGGGTAGCGGCCTGGCTGTTATTGCTGATTGAGATTGATAGACTGTGTGTGCGTAAGTCTTTCGATATGTTAGCTTGAGATCTGTCTGCAAGACATCCCTTTCAAGGGTAAGTGGGGTCGCCTATGTGAGCCCCCGGAGTTGTGCGATCCCGTGCGGCTTTCGGGTACGAAGTATTCGGTACACGCTTCGCGTGGTACCTAACGTTGATCTTCGCCCTCAGAGTCCTTTGCAACCAACCACCGGAAGAACGGACGTAATTCGGATTTTTTGGTCGATCCCTTAGCTGTCGTTCAGCAGCCCAAACGGTAGTATGATCCTCAAGTAGACAGACACGTCATTGATTTCGATCCTTTCGCCATGCAGCAGCGTCGTCGTCGCTTGTGTCAACAATTTACAGGTCAGATATCAGCTAGTGGTTATCGTATTGGCAGCCCTTTGGCGTTTTGTGGATCCATGATCCTGGTAGCTTTCAACTAGTTTTCAGACATGTTCTGCATTTTGGGCGACTGTGAAGATCTCCCGAAGCTGCAGGAGGTGACGGAGTACTCCGTACAGTGTCGCCAGGTTGATTGGGTCCCATTACTGCCAATTGCCAGGCACTTGTGCACGGATCTGGGATGGTGCTAATACTTGCTGGCTTATTCTTGGAAATCCGGGTGTAGCTGGAGAGACTTGTAGCCGGGGAGGATGCATCTCAACTCTCTTCGTTCTCTACGTCCGTAGTTTGAGGATTGACAATTTGGGTAGTCCGTTCGTACGTCGCATTGAATATGTTTTGCCGCAGAAAGTAACCACATCGAAAGGGCCTTTGCTAAATTTTGATGCATCGCTGACCGGTTGCTCGTCTGTGCGTACTGCACAATATTCGGTCTACTGGGCCTTAGGTGATCACCTTCCAATGGAAGGTAACTTCGTGGCAGCGGCATGATCAGGTGGCGCTAATGGGTACCAAGACTATCCCCCACGGCTAGAGCTAGACCTTGTCTGCCCGCAAGCAGATCGACGTTGACTTGGCCATCACTTGCTTTCTGGTTGCAGCAATTCAGCCCTACTTCAAATAATGGGCTTTGTTCTCTTCTGCTGATTCAAGTATTTCACGGACAGCAACACCCTTCAGCACTACTCTCTTAGACTTTATAGACGCACCGTTGGAGCGGCTGTCAATCCGGGTGCCACATCTTTGCGGACCAAGTACATTCCTCTCCCTCCCCAAAAGCATCAAACTGTCTCACCCTGCCGACATGGCCGACGATAACACCCGCATCAGTGGCGCTGACCCTGCTACCGTCTACAGGTCTTACACACTGAACGGGGAACCTACTATTGACATGCAAGCGAACGGGCGGGAAAATATGCCCTCCATCGACTTCGAGAAGGTTGAGGCTGCGGATGATGCTCTGCAAGCCGTGGTGTCCACCACCAATGGCAGAATCCGCGGACGGGACATCCACGCGCAAAGATGCGCAACCCACATTCTAGGTAGAATGTCCGACATCACGCTGCAGCACCTGTCAGAAGACCGCACAAAGGTCTTGCTTCACATCGCAAGAGATGCGACGGCAGCCGGATCGAACTCGGCCAGGACTTATGGACGCGGGTACACATTAGGCGCAACCGAGAGTGATGTGAGAGTTGGACGTTGAAGGGGCTCGAGCGTCGTATACTGTCGGTGCCTGTCGGCTTCAAGATTCACCAGTATATCAACGGTCTCTGTAGCTTGGGTAGCAATCTATTTACGTTGCTCTGTTTCGGTCGATCTTAAACTATGGTGCGCCAACAGCAGCTGTATTGTCTCGTCTGACATAATTCCAAGACATTGAACGCCGCGTTCTTCCGTTCGAATATCCTTCGCCGACATGTGAATCGGTGCTGTGCAGACGATGATCTGTAAAGCATCCTTCGCAGCTGTGACGTTTTCGAATTGGGTTATTGGACATGTATCGCGCTGCAGAGTGCCGGTCGTAGACGCTTTTGGTTCTTTGACAAAAGCTTCGTTCGAGCGTACGACGAGAGTGGCGTCAGCGCTGATAGTGTCATTGTGCTGCTTGTCTAGACTACCATTTGAGGCATGTAGCGTAACGGATCGTTGCTGAGTCATCTGGTCGTGGGTTATCCTGACAGCCACAGAAATAGTTTGGATTTGAGCCTGGGTAGAACGCTCTTTTTAAACACAGCGTCACAGGCTCTTGGGGGGTTTGAGGGGGCCTTTTGCACTGCCCAATCGCCCCAGTTTTTAAGTGAGTTTTTAAGTGGCTTCGGCGAGTCGGGTCGCGGCAGGCTAGGGCTCGGTCCACCCGCCGCGCCGGCTTGACTTGTTTATTACTTAACCAGGCAGGACAAAAGGTCCCTCCCACTGCAAACGTCCGAGTCCCATGCCCGCCTCGCGAGGAAAGTAGACAAGGGCTCCTACCAGTTCCAGATGCAATATTAGCTGCAGTGGGAATTTGCACTATTCGACTAAGGACGAAAAAAGTTGCCTATGTATATGTCAGCTCGTTAGCCGAAATTTTTTCTCATCGATCTGTAGGCACAACCCCGCTCAGTGTTCTATGGAGCAGACACTCGCAGCTTCTTATGAAGCAACGACATCCAGAGTACGGTCTATGCAGCAAGGCCTTACAGGAAAAGGCTCTCAGCATGGCATACGTTCAAGGGTCGTTGTATTTACGAGATGGTGGTTAAGGTGATGGTTTGGCGGGGAAAATTTTCACTGAAACCTCGGCTCGAGCACGGAGTATTCAGCAGGGCTTGAGCACCTCGTGCCTGCTCCTTCCTAAGATATTCGCACATGCACTTCCCATGTGCGAATCGACGAAATTGTTGATCGCGACACGCACATTGCTCCTCAAAGGACGGGAGGACGTTTCGCCGCAGGCAAAGGTCAATTGATCCAGAATGCTCCAAATTCGGCCTACACCAAGCCTGAATTCTTTGCGTCGTTAACTAGTTATCGTGTCGCGACCGCCGCTAGGCTCCCAAGACCTTCTCCTTTAGGCTTGCCCGCGATGCCAGCCTGGTTTCGGTGAGGAAAAGAAGCTTGATTCGATGACCAGAAAGACAAACTGATAGCACTTTCTCTTGTTTGAATGTCAGCGGCGTTCAATCTTGTAGTGAACTCTCAACCCCGATTTCGTACACTTTCATTGGCTTGTTCGGGTTATGGAGACGATACTTCGACTTTTTGTGGGTCTATCTGAACGCTCGGTACCTGCGAGATTGCACAAACGAAACTAGGTACAAGCACTAGGAGAAGAGACATCTGCACAGCGGAAGATGCGATTCGTAGGCTCGGGTTGTGGAAAGTCACAAACTTGAAGCACAATTTTCCTGCTGGGGTGGTCGGCCAAGGATGTCCTGGGGATATATTGCTCAAGAAAAGTCGAGAGTATTCTGCTTTGCAAGTTCAGATCCTCGAAGCACTCTTAGTCGTTTTCACCAAGGACAATCCGCCATTCCTCACCCATGGAGAAACTCTCGTATAACCAAGCAGTTGTTGTTATCATCGCTGGTGCCATCGGTGCTTGCCTTCTCGGATATGCGCTCTGGCGGCTGTGGGCCTCTAGGAGGCATGACGAATCAGACAGCCCTCGAGAAATGTCAACCGAGCAAAAAGAACACATATATGCAGTGAAGGAGCGGAACGTGCGAATTTTGATGGCGGAGGCAGGCGCGAGGGTTTGATCACAGTGGGATTACGTGGTCTTCCTCAAACCATTTGCCATCTTCATCTTGCCACCAAATCCCAATATTGAGCTCATTGCCATGAAAAAGCAGTCTTCGATATATCCGGTGACAACCAGGCGGAAGGTCGAGCCTGCCCGCCTCGGGAAGGTACTGTCCCTGCACGCTGCCAGACTCCTCGATACCAACGCTCTTCTCTGCGATCTGAGCAAATATGTCTGCTCTAACCACATTCTCAATACGAGGTCCTTTCCGAAGAAGCGAGATGGCTTGTCGACGAACCAAAGGATGCCGACATTTGATTGCGATGTAGAATAGAGAAGGAACTACTTGTGTTTCGGAGGAAAATATGGGCTGCGTCTCTCGATTGGACGATGCGAGGATGGTTTAAGCATGGTGAACCATCAATTGGAACATGTCAAGAAAGGCATCATTGGCGGTCTCAAACATGCTTAGGCAAGTTGCTATCGCTATCCAGTATTGTTTGAAGGCGAGGAGAAGTACAGAAATGGCTTCGGCCTGGTCCGGCCTGGCAGTCATTTCGTCGTGGTGGATGATCCTGTCGACACCGAAGTGCCATGCTTGCAGCTTGCGTGTGATGACTTCGTGACTGCTTTTGAGGTCATATGGAGCAAGCCAATCCTTCTTCTTGTGCGCTGGTTTATTTCTTCAACATAACAAATGTATTAATAGCATTCTCCGATCAATGAGTAGAAGTCTTCCTTCACTTGCTGTAATGATGTGGAACAAACCCCTGGGCTAGTTAGTGTTCTTCGCGGGAAGTCAACACTCCTTGCGAAACTGCCATGTGGAGCAACAATGCTTGTACACTCTTCGTCACAGATAAGTCACTCTGTGAGACGGGTTGGCCACTAATATCTTCCTTAGTGTATTGTGACATGTGGATCGCTTTCTGGTATATCGCCCTTGCCCCGTCTTGTATACACTCTATGCTTATGTAGAGAATGCATGTTGTGCTGCAAGTTGACGACCAGATCATGCCATGCTGGAGTTGGGTTCGTAATTTGGATACTGACCTGCTGTACCACTCGAGGGCCTTGCATCGGTCATCAGAAAGAGAAGGATCGTCGTGGACCGATTGAAGGCACCTGATGAGCATGGACATGGCATTGACAGCATCCCAAATGATAGGATCGGAATGGCTAAGTTGTGGAAGCAGCTCATGCCAGAAGTGCTCATCAATGATTCGTGTGAAGCTCGGAAGGACCCGTCGCACCAAGTACTCAAAGGATCTTCACGGATCTTACTTCTGTTGACTCGGCGTTCCCATACGTGTTCAGAAGCTGGCCTCGTGATGGCGGCGCGTCCTTCGCCAGTTGCAGGTTGCTGCAGGTTGATTCGTAACCATCACATTTCCCTGCCTGTGCTTGTGCAGCGTTTTGCAGCAGGATGAAGCTCGTCACACTTGACCCGTCGGATCTTACAGGTTATGCAACCGTTGGTGGACTTTCGGCTGCCAAGACGCCCAATCCGATGCTTTCTCTCGGAAGGGTTCATGACCGCTGAAGAGTACAGGCGACGCTATGGATGAAGCTTTGGCCGTCGGCATTCCCGTGACCATGCGAGCGCGTCATGTGGAATGCTACTCAGGCAAGCCTGCACTCGGTAGACGAGCTCTGTGCAGCAGGTGTTCTCGCAGATCACGCATGCCTGAATAGGTAGAAATGCTCTTGAAATGATTGCCAAGCCTGCAGTGGCACATAGAAACTCGTATGCTCGAGGCGCTAGCGTAAAGTGAGGTTCGGAATGGATATCGCGAGTTTCCCATGACCCTCGCGCTTCGATATGATGGCGAAAGCTGTCTTTGCAATGCGAACGAATATGGAGCACACGGAGCATCATCCTTGTTTCGCATTACAGCTCCTCTCGGCAAGCGTGGGCAAAGTAGACTTACGAAAGCTCCGGTACTCGGCCGTAGCATAAGCAAGACACCGGATAAAAGGGCATTTAACTGAGACTGCACCAGCCACCAGTCACCAGCCACAGGATCGAAGTAAGATGATATCATTGATGCCTGGCATCAAAAAGCTGGTCGCACGACCGTACAGCGTCTCTACTAGTAGCGGTGGGGGCACGCGCGAGGCTCTAGCGGAAGTGGCCGAGCGCGCGGAGATTGCGCTCGAAACTCCTTGCATTATTCGATCTCGGGTTTTGCTCGCGTAATCAACTTGCCGGAAACGGGGCCCTTTTTCTATATTCAGCATTACACACCCTTCCGCCCATTTGACGGGAAGGTCACATGGGGGCCGGCGCTGCATTAAAGTGATCACAAATTGTGCGCATTTTTGCTCGAGATAGCCATTTCCCCAATGCGCGATTAATGTCAGCGCCGGATTAAGGTGATGGGAGTTAAGGATTAGGATTAAAAGGATGAAGGATAAACGGAAGCTACCCCCGAAATAGGAAATCGCAGCGATCAGGGCCAGGAAGGATCAAGGCGCGCGGGCACGTAGGTAGAGGATCCAGGTTGCGGCACGTGCGGCAGGAAATACGGTACTTCGTAGAGCTGACGGCGGGAGATAAGACTCTTCTAGGCTTTCCACGGAGCGATCAATGCAGGTCCCGTATGCACAGATTTCAAATTGCAACTTTCCAAGGTTTCCTAGAATCGTAAGCAACGAATACAGGATTACGGTAATGTCTCGCTGTTTTCAAAAACTTAAAATCACGATCGATGGGTGGTACAATAATATTCCGAGTCACGCGAGACATAAGCTTATACCAGCGTGACCAGCTGAGCCGCAAAGTCCGCGGGATGTATGCGTGTCACGGCTTGGCCTAGTATTCCGCGCAATGCAAATGAGTGTCACCTGTCGCGAGCTAAAAATTACCTGCACGGACGCTGTAAGTGGTATTCGTACTAGAATTGCGACAAGCAACTGCCAACGCACCGCCCAGGTATCGCCTTGTCTCGAGGTGTAACAGTGACAGTGGAAAATTCGCTCGCTCGCCAAGATAATATCCGTGCTCACCTCCGACATGAGCCCTTTTCGGGTTAGGCTTTCGTACAACCCGTGAGAGCGCTAGATCAGAGGACAGAACTTAGGACGAGGGTGAACATTATCATTTCTACAACTGTCCAACTGTTACCAGGACACTAATCGTAAGACCCTTTCCAAGCTCTTTTTCGTCTATGACATTATTTGTACATCCGCCGGTGATCCTGTCTCACACATCCGTCAAAACAGGCAGTGCTCAACACGGTAGACTACCAAGGCCCAAAATTGCTTTTGCTTCATTCTCAATGTTGTACACCGTAACAAGTTCTATGTTCTTGATTCCCAAATCCTAGTGGTAGCAAGCAGCGCGCTGTATATACAAGAGTCGTGATCGTAAATTCGTTTCCAGTCGATAAGGTCAAAAGCGCGAAGCTGACTTCGCGCCGATTCAACGCCGATGACGCAGGCAAATTTGATGGTTGGGTATCATTCGTTACACTCAACAAACCCGGTAAAGCCCCAACATGATCCCCAGGACCCTTACAACCCTCAACACCAAAGCTTAAAGTCGATGACGTAATTGGTTCTCATCCTCCAAGAGAATTGATCAATTCCAAGTGCTGCCCTCTAACAAGGTCATTTGTGGGAGCGCTTCTTCTGCTTGCCCACCCAATCAACATCTGGGTGTACCACCCGCATGTGACGGGTGAGTGCATCGTTTCTCGAAAAGGTTTTCTCCTCTGTGCACAAATGACATCGCACCTTCATTTTGCGTGCATTGTGGATGGTGTCTTCGTGTCTAGTCAAATCGTAGGGTCGCGAAAAAACCGAATTGCAAGGTTTACCTGTGCTTGGGTTGATGCGGTCACATCGATGTGGCCCTGCCTGTGAGTTCTTCATGGCCAAGGAGGCTGCCGTGCTTGACTCGTGTTGTCTGTGACTTTCACGCTTGTGTTTCTGCAGTTTTGCTGGAGAGTCGAAACGCTGCGGGCATCCGTGATACGTACACGAGTAGGTGCCTGCATCCGAGGAAGTGTCGCTCGGCCTCGAAACATGTTCGTTTCTTGGTTGAGGCCTGTGTAATGATTGTTGGCTTGATGGCTCGGAAGGACCCTCCTCATTTGTAGATTCCATTGAGAGCAGATGCGCAGGGAATTCTGGCGTCGAGTCCGCCGGAATAGATTGACTGCTTGATTGACTTACAAATGGATACTGCTGTGGAATCTGCACCGACGGCTCATGGTGAAAGGACGGAGTGATGTAGTAGTTTGCAAGATTTGACACTTGTCCATTGAACAACGAAGGCTGGTTGTCCTCAAGATCGTTCTCATCGATCATCAACTCCTTGGGGGATATCGAAGTTCTCTGTTTCTGTAGGTTTGGCACATTTTGCTGCGGTCTTTGCACCGGCTGCAGCATCGAAGACGTTGGCTTGAAGGGAGACCTTTCCCGCGGATTCGAGGTCGGCGATCCGGTCTGCAGGTGCTGCTGTTGAGATTTTGAGAATTGTTCCTGCAACGTGTGCCTGTGAGGCGCCATCTTGTTCATTGTAAAAGCCATCTGTTGCCGGTGGTCTGGGAAGACATCCTGCATTGACTGGTGGTACGCGGCCGAATGGAAGTTCCCGTTGAACGCTTTGTCGTCGAACGAGTCGTCCCATGTTTGTGGCGTGGCGGGCGAATTGTGATGACTCATGGTCGAGACCGACTGCGGTCCATATGACGCGCGGTCATCGTTGCCTGTCGAATGCATTCTCCTCATGTCATATGCTGTGTTGGCCGGATACATCATCGTATCTGGCATCGAGTGCGCCGTCTTTGCGGTCTGAGGAGGGTAGTCAAAATCGTGTCGAGAGGGAGAGTAGTTCGCTTCGGACGTGGCAATGCGCGGGTTATATGCGCTGATCTGGTCGAGTGGTGAGTCGGGTCCTGTAGACTGTATGGATGAGCCTGAGGAGGCGCGCTTGTGTATTGCTTGGTTCTGGAAGTTTCGAGGCAGCGCGCTCAGGTAGTCGATTCCCATACTTGGCCACAAACCCCCCGCGAACGGGCTCTGTGCGATCATAGAGTTTGACGTTGACGCTGACGTTTGCGCTGTGGTCGAGTTGGCTCGATGAATTCTGACGCTTGGACTTGGCAAATGTGATCTTGTTGTCATACAGCGGGCCTAAGTAATCGAAATATCAAAGGCGAGGAGATTTGGAAGGAAGATGTAGAGGGACGGTCGATCAGGAACGAGTGGCAAATGTAGCAGAGGCAGACAAAGTCCGAAATCCGCGGAAAGTCGTCGAATGGTGTCGTAACTTTTGATGGAAAATAGCGCGAGCCAGCGAAATCGTTGTTCCTTTTCCTTTTCTTTTGGATCGCTACGGTTGGAATTCAACCGAGAGTATTATGGCTCTGTCTGGGTGGAAGAAAGAATCGGCAATGCAGGGCTGGGCCAGACTTTAGTTGTATATTAGTAGCATTACATCAGACCCTGGCGGGAAGACGAAGGATCCACCGAGTCCATGATCCACATTAGGACAATGAACGAGACGGCACTAGTTCTTTGATCTGCTCGGTCATCCCTAACGTGAGTATCCGAGGAACCCAAAGGTTTTTTCCGGCTAGGCTTAGCGCGGACACAGCCTCATGGGTTGAGGCATCAATTTTTCCTGGCACATGTGGGACCTCAGTGGACCTCCTCTCGTGGGTGCATGCTTAATCACCCACTTCACCCCATCGGCCGAATATTGCCACGCTTTCTTCAAAGCGGACCAACCTTTCATTTATCATAATCTCTCGTTGGTATCCTACCGATTTCGGCCCTCGTACTTCACAACTTTGTACTGAATCCGGTTTCCGTATCCGGTTTCCATACCGCACGTATGAGTTCCAATTGGTTTTTCTACCTGTATTGCTACTGTAACGTAAGCGTGTGTAAGCACAAGGCTGTAGGAGAATGATGTTACAGTGTCTCTGCTGGTCCGATCGCATGGTGACGTTGTACTTGTCTCTCGATAAAGCACCTCAGCTGCAAAGGTATGTACGCGAGATGCATACTTCTTGGGACAGATCGATCCAACCGCGAACATCCGGCGGCATTCGGTTGCGAGAGCTCTTTTCTCTAGAAAAGTCTAGGCTATCGAGCTAACCAATCAAGATAAGCCGAGTGCCGTCGGGTCTAGCCTTTTAGGGTATTTCCATGCGGATCAAAAACCTAGACTCATTTCTCTTTTCGAGTCTTCGTTGTGAATGGCTTCGAAAATTTGAGCTTCCTTTCGGTGCGGCCGTAGCTGGTGGAACAATTATCCCAATGTATGCAAGCCACAGAGCACGGATTGGGTCGAAGTGTCAATCATGTCTTTCAAAACTGTGGCTTCGTAAGCTCGTCCCTACCAATCATGGTGGTCCTGATCCCCCGGGTACCCACAGCTCCGAAGAAGCCGGCCAATTACGTGCCTCGATGCATGTACATCGTCAATCACTGGGCAGTCGTCTGTGGCTGATGAGGCGTCGCTCCTCCTTTCCGTACTTTTGCACCACCCAGATCGGGTGGCTGAATCTGGCTTGTCCACGTGGGAGTGGAGCGCGCATGATTCAATTCTTTCATGCACTGCATGCTTCCGTGGAACGTCATGCGTGGTCCCGCGCAGCAACTGAGGAACGTCCATGGAAACACAACTGGAAATTCAGCTTACACCTGTCACGGCGTTCCTTCGGCTTGGCACGCTTGCGTCATGACGAGTCGCACTACTGCGTCCAACCCCATGAAGCAGCCAATTAGGAGTGGAACCTACCGCGACGAAACAGACGTAGGTATCCTAAGCCATCCCAACGATATGTTTGTCTTACAGCCAGAATCGGGCGATTCAAAGCATGAGCTGATGGGCATGGCATGCCGATCGAGCCCTATCATCTATGATCGTGGGATATTACACGAAGACGCATCCACTGTCTGCTTTGGCGTTTTTCAGCTATGGGATCTACGGGAAAGCTAGTTACCCGCGCACACCTCATGTTGCTAGGATTCCAATGCAGAAGCTTCTAGACGAGCCCAGCTAGCGTTATTCATGCATTCCTCTTTACTTCCCAGCTCGGTGTTGTTTGTATGGGTCTGTTATCGCTTGGTGTCAGTGCATGGTTCGGAGTAGAGTCCAGCTGATGCAATGCGTTACTGACAGAGTTATAGAGTTATGCACGCTGTGTTCTTTTCTGTGTCTCAGCTTGTCCGATGCTGTACCTGCTTATCCTGGTAAGAAAAAGGGCTCGAGCAGGTGTGTGAGGAATATGACCATGCCTTCTCAGCGGTTGGCGTGATCCGAATCTCAAAGCGGTAAATGGCCGTCTTTTTCGCTTGCGGTAGGAGGCAAAAGAGAGCTGTGAGGTACGTAGGCATCGAAGAGTTGTCAGCTCGCTGTGACTGTGCTCCGGCAAGTGTGGCTCGACTGCTGCGAACCCCTCGGGTTCTTGACGCTCAGCCCGTGCTCGATAGACACAATTCTTGCGTTCGTGTGCCGAAAGTATTTGAGACCTACTCGAGCTCTTAGTCTAGCTGCTGGGGGCTGACATTGGGGGTGATATCGTAGACCTCTGCTCCAGGGAAGCTTTATTGCATATGGTCATTCTGGTTCTTTCTTCGCTTCGTGGTTCAACGATAGACGAGTGATTATTTTGGTTGGTTGAGACACTGACACATCCGTTTGCCTGGAACATGGGTGGTGATCACTACTAAGATGTCGTTTGCTGGTATACGAGCTCATGACGAGCATGCATCGACTTCCGTGTTTGTTGATGCAAGAATTGCTGATACCGTGACGGCTGCTTGCGTATCCAGCGAGATACTTTGACATGGCAAATTTGAGGCACTGTTGGCTATCTTTGAGCCATATCTAGGTGTACTTTTGTTACAATACTGTCCTTCTCCGACATCGATCCGTGTTCGTGTCGCTGTGGCCAGAATCTCCCTCGATGCTTCTAAGTGACTAAGTATGTTCCTTCGCCAAATAATCCCTACTAGGTACGGTTCAACGGATGTCATGACGAAAACAATGCCTTGGACTGGGTAATTTGCGGGTTGGCAAAAGCTGATGCACTACCGTCGACTCTGAATAAATTTATTCCTCATTACGCAACATGACGACGCCCATTAAACCAGCGCACCACACCCAATTCCTCATGCGCCAACAGTCTATAGTTGTACACACCGCACGAATTGCAGACAGACGTTTCACTACAACCAATATCGAACAACACGGCACATTTCTGCCTCGATCGTCAATGTAAAAGCAGCACCTCCTTGCTTAGGTGCTTTCGCGCTATCGGGTACCGACGCGAAGCCTAAATGACTGCTCCACATCTCAGCCTAACATTAATAAAGCAACATTAGGCAATGACTGCCCCATAAGGAATCACGCTGCGCACATTCCTTCGTGTAGTGGCCTAAGGCCCAAGGCCCCAAGGAATCAGGCCGTAACTGCAAGGCTCTCCCCAAAACTAGGTTCATTATGAAAAGATCGGAACGCCTGCCTAGGTAAGTAACTACAGGCGCCTGCCGCTGCCAGCCGCAATGCGAACGCTCGTACTTCGTACGAACTCGTCAAAGCGCGAATACCTACGGAATCATTCCCTTTTTCCCACAAGCGATCCCGATTGACCACCAGGATTCAAGATTCGGTGTAGGGATAAGCACCGCGACGCTGCCATCGTACGATGATGTACAAATCGAAAGAAATTGAATACCGGCATTTGAACAAGGGCCCCCCCCAGAGCGGGCCATTCCGACGTTGCATCAGGTCCAAAACCCCTGGCAAGGACTGTCTGCACAGGGATTTTTTCTTGTGATCCTTGCTGCGCGACTAGCATAAGCAAATTGAATGTCCATGTGGTTGAAGTTGAGAGGTGCTCACCGTCCTGCAACAACGGAAGGGTAAGAATAAACCCGTAGACTGCTCGCCGTGAAAATACGCCGCGAAAAGGCCCGCAAGATAGCCACGAATAGAATGGAACGCAAGCAGTCACCAGGACGGAGGAACAGTACGTATCAGAGTGTACTACGACATGAGCCAGTCAATGAATCTCGACACTGGGTTGTGAGAGCAGGGACCCTTAGGAGCCAATTCAGTAGCAATTCAACAGAGATCAGTGGAACGTGACACAATATACCAAGGCAAAGAGAAGTCAAAAGAACAGATAAGTTTGAAGTGGTATCATTGGTTCATTGTACCATGTTATCAAAGACCCGAGTACTTTACTTGAAGCGTGTCTTTGTGGAGGATGTGATGCTCACAACTCTGCATCGCTTACTGAATGCCCGCCATATTGAAACGCCAGCCCAGCCCAGTTCATTCACTGAATCTCGTTCATCAAATCCGTGCCTCTCGGGCAAATTGTACAGCAATAGTCCCAACCTAACAATGCAAACACTCTAGCCACCGAAACCGTAGAGAGTTCGGCCTTGTCGTTTCAGAGCATAGACAACGTCGAGTGATGTGACGGTCTTTCGCTTGGCGTGCTCAGTGTATGTGACAGCATCTCGAATGACTGATTCCAAGAAGGTCTTGAGGACACCTCGTGCTGATGTCAAGTTAGCCGGGTTCCTGATTCATGTGTGGTGGTGGGAAGAACTCACTCTCTTCGTAGATCATGGCAGAAATACGCTTGACACCACCTCTTCGGGCGAGACGTCTGATGGCGGGCTTGGTGATACCCTGGATGTTGTCGCGAAGAATCTTTCGGTGTCGCTTAGCACCACCCTTGCCGAGGCCCTTGCCACCTTTGCCGCGTCCAGTCATGTTGAAGGTTGAGTGATGAAGATTGAAAAGAGATGTGTGTTGTGGTGAGTAGTGATGGTGGAGATAGAACACTTGAATAGTAACTTGGATTGTGGAGATGGGGAAGAAGCAGGTACAAAGAGCAGGGCGTCAGCGCGTATCTTATGCAAGTCGATTTGGGCGGCGCGATCAACTGTTGGTGCAATCAGTGATTTGGGCTCGCGCTAGCCCTCACATCCGATCATTATCCTACAAGGCTTGGCTGACCAATCAGAAAATTCGTTGCCAGATCAGACAATTCATGATCGCAGCAACCGTTCTCTCACCATGCGACTTATTATCTTGTGATGGCATTCATTTGAAAGAGCAGGTCAAACTGATCAGAACGTCTTTTTCAGATTTTCCAAATCACTCGTGGGTGAGAAACTGGTGAGAATAACAAGAAAACCCGAAAACGGCTAGCGCATTAGTGTTGCGTAGCTTCCGTGATCTGGAATTCGAGTTGGCTTTTTGCTTTGTTTAGAGTGCAGCCTGCCAAGCGGTAACCGTTCCAAGTTGATCAAGGGTGGCGATCGCGTCAGCTGCAGCCTGTACTTAACCATCCACCTTCTCCAATCCCAACCCAAAGTCTTTTCTTGCATACACATCCACACTTCCATCATCCAAATCAATCTTCAGTCACTTTACCATTCCACATTTAGTACAATTGTACTATCCTACCATTCACAATGGCCAGAACCAAGCAAACTGCACGAAAGGTATGTTGGATCGTGCCTTGTAATCATCGAACATGTTCTGACTTTATCGCAGTCGACCGGTGGCAAGGCCCCACGAAAGCAATTGGCTAGCAAGGCAGCAAGGTATGTCGTCGCAACTCGATGGAACAAATGATCATCAACTAACAGGACATAGAAAGTCTGCTCCCTCCACTGGTGGTGTCAAGAAGCCTCATCGATACAAGCCTGGTACCGTCGCTCTCCGAGAAATTCGACGATACCAGAAATCCACCGAGCTCTTGATCCGAAAGCTCCCCTTCCAGCGACTTGTTCGTGAAATTGCTCAAGACTTCAAGTCCGACCTTCGGTTCCAGTCTTCTGCCATCGGTGCTCTGCAAGAGTCCGTTGAGGCATACCTCGTCTCTCTCTTTGAAGATACCAACCTTTGCGCCATCCACGCCAAGCGTGTCACCATCCAGTCCAAGGACATCCAGCTTGCTCGACGACTCCGAGGCGAGCGATCTTAGGCGATGTCGTGATGATTTTTGATGATTGGTTCAACATGGCGAAACGGTTTTCATGGGGCTTTTGATGCATGAAATAGGGCTTCCTACAGTATGGGCTGTACAATCAGGGTGTGAACACTCGAAGTGAGTGTGGTCAGACATAGACAGAAGAGCTGGCACGGGAAGGTGCCATAGCCAAATCGCGCTCATTCTGTCGACAACACAATAAATCAAATTTCCAAGTTCAATCCCATCCCATCCTGTGTTCTGTGTATCTGTGCCCTGAAGTTGTCCTTAAACGCCGATCAGTAGTCAGACTAGATACTGCTAGAGACACCTAGCGCTGCCCGCAAACCTTCAGGCCTGAAGCTCCTACACCCTACGCGCACGAATAATTGCTTTTTAGTTTCTACCATGGCAGCTGTGGTAGCGGTAACATGATCAGGAATTGTCGCATATCTGCGAGGAAGACTCCGAGAGTTTCTCATCTACGTAGGCCCACGCAACGGCATCAATCGAGCCAACCGCAGAAAGACGATGATCCGATAGATATCCCATCGCAATCTTCGTGGTACCGCAGGATCGGTCCTGTCACCAAGTTCTTTGGTTGGTTCCATCGAACCCAAGAGAAACGACCCTTGACTGTTCAACTATGCACATCTACACTCGTGTATCTGTGTGGTGACTTGATTGCTCAGGACATTGGAAAGGAGCAGTATGATGGGCAGAGAACATTGCGCATGGTAGCGATTGGCGCGATCGGCTCGGCCCCAGGTTACAAATGGTACGATATCAGGACATTTGCCCAACATTGGATATCCTGTAACTCACGCAATGGGCCAGGTTCATATTTCTAGGCAACCATTTCAACTATAGCTCGAGGTGGCTGTCAATTGCGGCCAAGACAGCGGTTCAGCAAGCAGTTTTCACGCCTATCTTCAACTCTTACTTCTTTGGCATGCAGGCCATCTTGACAGGAGAGCCACCGTCAGGCGTGATTAGGAGACTCAGGGAGACATTGCCTATAAGCATTGCCAACAGTGCGAAGTTCTGGCCCTTTGTAACAGCATTCAGCTTTGCATTCATAATGCCCCAATACAGGTTCATGTTTGCGGGCGTGTTTGCTGTCATTTGGCAGACCTACTTGAGCTTCTTGAACAGGAGAGCTGAAAAAAGCGACCGCGAAGGGCGAGGCGTAGTAGCTCTGAAGCGTTGAAGGCGACTGTTGTGGGCATAGAATAGGCGACTATAGGTAGCTGCCACCTAAACTGACCATTCATGTGGGCGGTTTTGAGTGCCTGCTCTTGCCTTGCAATGATTGGCAAAAAATCACGGCTTCCGCTAGACAACTCGACTCGCTGCCTCGTGCTGCCTGGATCAATAGAACTAACCACCAGTAAGCAATACAAAACCACTGTTCGACCCAGTCTTGCGTGCCTTGTGTGGATTAGATATATTGCGGACTACTTTTTCACAGTCGCAAATCGTTGTCACCATGTATGCTCAATTACTTCAAAGTCGTGTTCGTCATGACAGCGAACCAACTAACCATGGCTGAATCCACTGCCACCATCACGACTTCTCCTGCAGATCATGTTGGTGACTATGATGACTGGGGCAGTGACGAAGAGGAACTACAAATCCTTGAGGAGCTGTTAGCTCAAGTTGAATCCGATCAACAGGAGAGTCAAAATGTGCCTTTGGTTGTGACGGATATTGAAGACTATGAGCCACCACGAGGTATTTTGCTGCCTGCGAACCACGTTGCTGAGAAGTGGCCTCGTTCCTCGCTCACCGACCCTGATCCAGAAGAGGAGGGCTTACGCGACTTCGAAACCACGAGTGGTATGCTGGGCCTGTTGCAGACATGTCAAGACTGCTAACGTACTGACCAGCGACTAGTTGACTCAAAACGAAAAGCTGGGCGGGAGCACGAATCGCCACCTTCACCCGAGCCTACGGAGCCAGACGCGCGGTCGCCTCTGGAGCGATTCAGGAAGCCGCCAAAGAAAGCTCTCTCCGTCACAGACCTTGTGTCGCCTGCTTGGTGTGAATTGCAATACCATTACACTTTGGCCAAACACGGCCGAAAGAGACGGACACCGGCGATGAAGCAGGGCAGTGCCGTGCATCGAGCTCTCGAGGATGAGATTCACATCACTGTACCTGTTGAAACGACCAAGGTGGAGGATGCTTGGGGGTTGCGCATATGGAATATCTGCCAGGGCTTGAAAACACTTAGAGACACTGGTCGAACACGGGAGCTGGAGATCTGGGGCACGATAGGTGGAGAGCTCGTGAATGGCATCATCGATGAGCTTAGCTATCAGTGTCCAGATCCCAAATTTGAAGCAAATGTCAAAGCCACGAGCGCACGGACCGCGGAGCTGCCCGAGTATCAGACCAGCATCACTGAGTATCTGCTCGCAAAGCCAGAGCATGGTCAGACACAACGAGGGAGACTGCAGCTCTCTGAGGGAGAGAAATGGATCTACATAACAGATGTCAAGACAAGAGCGACCCCGACTCTGCCCACAGGTGCCAGCCTTCGTCCAACCATCGTGCAGCTACACCTCTACCACCATATGCTTGAAAATCTGGTACAAGACAACTTTGGGCTGAATGTGCTGGCCGAAAGGTACAACCTGGACGTTCATGAAATTTTCTCGGACTCGTTCCTGGCCCAAGTCGGTAACCTCAACCAAGAAAACTTCTCGCAATCGTCAAATGCCTCGGAAGATGATGATCCCTTTCCACCTACAGAAATACTCTCTTCACAAGACTCGATGGACATCCTCCTCCAGCACAACACCCTCTCCACACTCTGGGACTTTATGATGCAGCAATTCAGACTCACTTTTCGTCTGGACGAGTGCTCGGACAGTCGTTCTCCGTCCCAAAGATCCGGCAGCAACAACTGTCTATCAGCACCGCCAGCATCCCAGCAGTCCACCTCAGATCTTCCGCCGCCACCCTCTCAGCCAACCCGACTCTCTCCGCTCCTAACAGCGTCTTACGTGTCTTCGCTGTACAAACACGCCACCTCTGGCAGCACCTCTTCGCCGACTCCCAGACCCATAGGCCGCAAGTCCTTCCAGTTCAACCCATCCTTTCTCCATGCCTATCTCTCCGAGTCCCTCTCCTGGTGGCGAGGAGAGCGCCCGGCAAAGGGGGTCACGCTGCAGGAAGCTTGGAAGTGCAAGAGCTGCGACTTCAGAGATGGATGTGAATGGATCCTGGAGAGAGATCAGTTGGCGTTCGATGAGGCCATGGAGCGAAGGAAGATGAGAGAGGCGGCGGGGATAGAGCTCGGTGGTACAGCAAGGAGCAAAGTGTGATTGTCATGGGAGCGCTTTCAAAAAGGGGAGAAGCTGTGCTCCTGCGATATTGCACGCTCCCGAAACCCGACGTTGCCATGCTTTCGGGCGAAAGGGGCGTGCGACTTATAACTGAAATTATTCGATCAGTCTATGGTATACCGACCACTTCTGGATATGTGTTGGTCAAGCTCCAAGCATCTGCTATATACTTTCTCTCGGCAACCTCGTCCCAAATCCTATTATCTCTTACGAACAGTTTCCTGCAGCTCGTGAGTCGTGCATGGTCTTGGTTTTCTGCCATCTGCCGTGTGCCGTGTGCCCGTATGCCATCCTTCCATCAAACATCGACCTTCCTTAAAGACTCTACACACCCAGCAAATAGTCCTAACCATATCTTGCCAACGTCTCAAGCTCGGGTGCTCTACTTGTGGTCCCCCCGCATTTACACCAAATACAGTGCCCAATCGGTGATTCAATTTTTCGATGAGTCAACACACTAGCCCCGGTTGCGGTTGCGGAAGACCCAGCACGGAGTACTTCGTGGGAAATCTAGGTAGGTCACGTAGGTGTCTTGTCGTTAGTGGTGGTTTCTGCGCAACCTAGAGTCAGTCACGTTAACGGCGTTCCGAGAAGATCGCGGCCTTGAGTCAATGCTTTGATTTTTGGTTGTCTATCTATCGTGCTTATTTACCCTCAAATGCGTGAGCTAGCTATCTTCAGTACCCAAATGTGATTTATGTTTAGCGTCTGGTGGGTATTATCTGGTCCCATACCTCGACGTGAGCTCGCTTTTTTCAAATCGCCGTACATGTCAATCTCACCCTCTTCTCACCGTTTTCTCTCGCTCTCTCGTCACGTGCTTGGGTCAGCGCTTCCTGTATACCCCGTCCACAAAAGGGTCGTACGTATCATTGCCATATGCATCGCCGCCGTACGTCAAGTAGCCGTTCACATACGGTTGCTGCGGGAATTTCTGTAGGATACTCTGTGCATCTCCAAATACCCAGACTGTTTGAGAGCCCTGGACAAAGGTTAGGTTAGGTGGAACATTTCACCGGCTGATGTTGAGTTAGCTTACCATGACCATATGAGCCAAGATGTGGCAATGCATCATCCATGCGCCTACGTCCTCCTCCGTGATCCTCTTCCTCCATGCGCGCCAGCCTGCTATCGACTCCACCTCGCCTTTGACGGTGTACCGGTGCAGCATCGTCGTGTCCCGCTGGGCAGGGGTGTACTTTTCAAACTTCTTCTCATTTTCTGATGCATTGTAAGTCTTGTTTCCAGCTCCTAGGTCCCAATAATGATTTCCATGGGCGTGAAAGCTATGTTCGTCGAAGCCACCTGTAGGCCCCGAGCTTGAGAGCCACACAATATCAATGACCTCCCCTACCAGGGCTGGGAAGGCATGGTTGTTGTCAGTTGGGTCCCAGCCGCCGTTAGCAACAGCAGCTGTATAGTTGGGGGTCGTCCCGGTCGTGTAGACTTGCACAAGGTAGGGGACGGAGTTGTTTCGCTCTGAAGATTCAGTCTGCCAGACGAGACCGTTCTGCGCCCACTGTACGATTCCGTGGAAAGTGCCGTTGTAGAAGCCATCACGAATGATCTGACCCATGGTGATGTAGACTGTTCGGGTGACTTCCGAAAGGCGAGGAAAGCTATTTGCGGTTTCAGCGCTTAGCGATTCGAGGGAATATTCCGACCACGTGGAGATATTTTGGAGGTCGTACGGCAGTGCAACTGGAGGCGTGTCAGGAAGCTTAGCGGGGAGAGCGTTAAATTGGCCGTCCGTGTGATATTGTAGTAGAGCATACCCAGTAACGTTGGTTGGCCTATTGCGGCTCTCGTATCTCAACCAGAATTGTGTCTTGTTCGCTGCTTGAAGCTCTTCAGCTGTTTTGGCCTTGAAGAGGACACTGAAGCGTTGCCCGGATCCAATTTGTATTCGTTCGGTGGTCCAAGGCTTCGTGTATTGACCATCAGCCTCAATAATTGTAAGGTTGTCATGATCTTCGATGCCTAGCGTCACGAAGGAGAGTGCGGTATTGCTGATGAAACGCAAGCGGTAAGAATCTCCTGGCACAATGTTGAAGACCTCCGGGGTGCAAGTAGCATCGGATGCGTTGCTGAAAGACGAGTTTCCTGACTTGCCGTTAATCAGGATGGCTTCTGGTTCACCGGACCACACGAAAGGATTCGCAACAAGACCCTTTTCGATTACGGAGTCGTTCTTGTTGTAGAAGTCCTGGAAAAACAGAGACACGTCGTGGTCGTAGGAATACGGAAGTGGATCTTCTCGAACATCCTCAACAATGAGGACGCCTGCCGCCGTGACGGCTTGGAAGCCAACATGTGAATGATAGAAGTACGAGCCTCCATCGCCAATTTGCGGAGTGATAGCATAGTCGAAATAGTTGTAAGGAGCAATCGGCCATTGGGAGACTTGAGGTGTGCCATCGGAGAAGACGTCAAGTCTCTGGCTAAGTCCATGCCAGTGCTGAATGGAATCAGCCCGATACAGCAAACGCCCTTACCTTGTGTAGCTGACTCACCACTGTAAGGTTTTGATCTTCGATGTTGTTGTAGACCCGTACCCATGTTCTCTCGTTTTCAAAAAGCCGAAGTTCAGGACCTGGCAGTGAGCCGTTGAAAACAACGGAATATCGTGACAAGCAATTGATCGTGATATTCTCGGCAGTAGCTACCAGCACGTAATCTGGTGCGTAATCTGCATGCTCCGTCGTCCATGGTCGCCATCCGGGGCTCGGAAACGCATCACAGAAGACTGAGTAGAGGAAGGGTACTGGTAGCAAGCCCAACTTCCACAACTTCATCTTGTTGGTGGTTGGCACTGAACCGTTAGCAGATACATCTTGAGGACTCGCTCGACCATATAGCTAGGGCTTTTTCAAGACTCGGGACGGTTAGGCCAACAATTTGGGGCCAGGAACGTGGCATCCTGAATGGATGGAATCACTCGAGACAGCGTCATCGCAACGCTCATGTGTACGCGAAGGGAGCGTACAAGCGTATACCGGTCAGAGGCACCTTCCTTGTGTAGCAATTCATGCGACTGGACAGTGCCGCGGTTGAGTTCAAAAGGTCAACATTTGGTTCGTTGGTTGGGACGCCTCATTGGGGGCCATCTTTCCACGTATTGAGTTGAAAGAGGCTGAGATTGCTCGGTCGTTGCCGATCCATGCTGGCAAGACGTGTCACTCCGAAGGGGCACATGTCCACGTTCGAAAATGCGTTGCCTGGGGTCGAACAGGAATTTAGGACAAGGAATACCGAACGGGAAGCAATGAAGATGATACGGCATACATGCTTGCATCTTGTTTGTAGGTGTTCTGCTGGCCGGTCTGTTGATGATTCGATGCACGAAATCTCATGGCGGTAGAGCCATCTGCAGTCACGAGTGCCTAGAGGAAGAATAATGGGGGACGCGAGCAAGAGAATGCGCTTTCCTCCGGGGAGTCCAGCAAACGGCCAGTCGGTGTCACTTGCCTCGAAAACGCACGTTTACCTTAATAATTCACCTTTACCATACTCTCGACGTCACGAACACGACATCAATGACACTCTGGTGCTCACCACACAGTTCTCGCTCTTGTATTGAGAGCTGGTGACATTATTCCTTGTCCCAAATGTCAGGAAACGCATGTCTCCAATTTTCGGGGCATCCATCACTAGATTATTCCGCGTTCTTAAACAGGCGCGGTGTTCTCCGGGGGCTCTAGGCTCTAGTGCTTTGAAGCGTTTGGCCTACTAATAAATTAATATAGTTTCAGGGCCTTTCACTAACATGGAGAAGAAAGTATGACTTTGTAGACCGCAAAAGCTTCCTCGACGACGCAATTAATACCTGATTTACGCATCTTCAATATCTACACCTGTCCATTCTATTCTGCAGCAACGGGTGTAATTTAAAATGGATATCCTTCCGACTCTTTCTCTAACCTGTCCAGTTCTTCCTTTCCATACTGCAAAATCTGCTGCTCATGCTTCTCGTCTAAGAATTCTAGAAGAATATCACCATACCTCTCTTTACCTTTATATCTACTCACATCATCGCCCCAGCTGCGCACAGCACTAGCAAGCCGACCCGGGACGCCCTTCTCCTCGACGATCTCCGTGAGTGGCAGAAAATACGTCCGGATCGTAAACACAACGCCACCGGTCCTCGGCAGCCTCCGCAAAGTCTGTCTCTCGCTTCTGAAGTGGTGATGCTGGATGGCACGGTTCTTCTCGGCGGTGTTCCAGCTGATTTGTTCGCTGTCCTCGCTGCCGATAGACCATGACCACGCTAGGTCGTCGTCGACCTGCAGGAAGTAGTTGTTCCGGGCGACCATCTCCTCGGGCTTGACGCGTCGGAAGAAGTTCATCATGCCCTTTTCGAGCTTTTCCCGGAACTGAGGGACGTCGCCGGATGTGTGGATCTCCGAAAGGGGCATGCCGAATTTGTCTTCGAGGCGCCAGAAGCCGGGCAGCAGGATGGCTCCTGACAAGAGGTAGTATTGACCGTCCTCCTTTTCGATCATTATTGCTAGGTCGTCCTGGACGAGTCGTGCGCACGTCTGAATTGGATCTTCTGCAAGTGGTTGAGTTGTGTTGATACTCTCTCCTGACCACAGGTTGTCGATACCCGTTTCTGTGCGTGAATAGAGTGAGGGATATCTTGCTGGTAGGTATGCAACTAGATCTTCGAGAAGCTCCATCGCTGCAGGATAGGCCTCGGGAGCAGTCTTACAACACCTCGATCCTCGTTCTCGGATTCGTCGAGCCTTGGTTGCATGATAGTGTGGGTAGTGATTGTCCAGCTCTATCCAGTCCGTGTGTTTGGCACTTCGTAGGCCCATAGTTACATTGTACTTGGGGCCATATCTGAATGGCCGATACGGCAGTGGTGCGGTGTGCTCAATGGACCAATCTGGGTAAGGATCTGGCTTTGGCATTCTGAAAGCCGAAGGCGTCCACTGACCGTATGCCCGAGGGCTAGGCTTGAAAGACTTTCTAGCGCCTTTCTCGAGCGTAGGTGTGGTGGGAGTTGGGTAGCCTTTTGACAGACCCGATCGCTGGTGTCGATATCGGATCCGATAAGCCGAAAGAGCACAGACGGCGCACAACGCGAACAAGACCACATACCCGATTGGGCTGAGATGGACCTGGTATGGGGCTTGGTTCCAAGCTGCTTCAAGCTGCCGATCGGTTGGCTTGAAAGCATAGAGGCAGGACGTTTTGAGCTTCTGAAGATCGTTGGTAATCTTTTCCATGTCTCGGCAGTCGCACGATGCGTTCAAACGCAATAATTGAACGGGATATTGAATTCTTGAAAGTCGGAGACGTTGTCTTCTTGTCGGTGAGAAGATACGAAGATGATAATAGGATGTTGATACGGCCGCGACGTCTCCAAAATGTCCTGGTTGGAGGTAGGACAAGATTGCAGATTGACGCTCTTGTCCGTGATAGGTTTCCCGGGTTCGAACCAAGTGTTTTTCATAAAGCAAGGGCTTAGCGGCGAATGGCTGGGGACCATCGTTGTACAACGCCATTTCAGCAACGTCCAAGAATGCATCGAATCGACCAATGAAGATACCTGTTGGAAGGCATTTACTGGGCATAGTGGCCACTTTGAGCCTAGTCGAGACTTGTGAAAGATGAAAACCGGTGCCTTCTCCAGTGAACGTAGTGCTCAAAGCAAATGACCAGCACTGCTCTCAATTGTGTTCAGATGTTGAGGTGCGTCCTAGAGCACTCTGCATAGCAGTAGACATGCACAAGAGTTGAAAAGAGTTGGGACTGTACTCTCTCATTCATGGCGTTGGTTAGCCTGAATCTCGTTCGGGCTTTGTAGCAAGGAGTCCAGGAAGACATTCCATGATCTCGCAGAAATCTCTAGCCCAGAACAGGATATTGGCAGAAATGCTCTGCGAGTCCTGAGGGTGTGTGGATTGGTCACGAATGTATTGTACATTGATGCCGATTCTCTCGCAAGTCTCTGACAGCTCTTTCTGACCACCAGTCATTGGCTCATCTCGAATACATATCCCTATATGAGCCTGAGCAAGACACTCGAGATCGGTGCAGGAGTCGCCGACATACACGACTGCGTGTTCTGGGAACTGTTCCACTTGGCTTGATCCTGAGCAGATTAGTCGCATCACTTCCGCCTTGTCGCCGCTTGTTCTGATATCTTGGAATGTGTTGTTTGTGTCGGAGCCGGGAGTCTGCAACTTCTCTTGCACGATGCTTGGAATTTCGTTGGCGTAGATTGGAGGAGGAGTGGTTAGATGATGCGCGCCGGCGACCTCGTGTTCCCTGCCAATTCTCATATCGTTGAGCAGAACTTGTCTGATGAACTCGGTGCTCCAGTTGACGCTGATGAGGGCGAGAGAGGAATTGAGTTGATGCGAGCTCAAGCAGCGAGCGTTGTGTTCCCTTACATAGCAAGCCAGCTCCTCCCAGCCAGGTCTCATGCGGATGTCTCTCTGCTTGAACGCAGCATGAACACCCTGTCTCATGTCTGTAAGACGGATGTCGTCGAAGATGGCTGCTTCGATTGCTCTGTTGATGGAATTGCGTTCAACCACACCGAGGCTATTCAGCCATGCACTTTCGGCTTGAAGGGTGGTCCGATTATCTTTCTTTGGCGAGTACGATGCAGCATGCTTTTGGAAGTCAGCAAGAAATGCATCGACAATCTGGACCCATGGACGAGGCGGTGGATGCCGATGCAGTGCTCGCTGTCGGTCGTAGCCAACTTGAGCGAGCACGTGCATGGTGTCTTTCTGGGTGAGAGTGCCATCGAAATCGAGTAGCAGGCACAGTGGTTGGACTGGACTCGCTGCTGCGGGTTTGGTGTATGGCTTTCTGTCTGCCATGGTGGAGCACCTGGGAACGATTCTTGATAACTGTGGTGCTGTCGGTGCAATGCTGCATGCTAACCTAGTAAATAGGCATTGCATTCTCCGCCAGACAGGTGCACAACTATTAGCTCACCCACACTCACCGTACGTAGCTTGCCATTTGGGTCGGTAGCACAAAGAGGTCCATCGGTATGTCCATGATGCAAACATCGTCCTCGGTCGCACTCGCAGCATCTGTCACGTGCGAAGGGGTACTTGATTTACAATATTATATGATGATGCTGGTGTCAATGTGAATGACAGACTTGCGGTCGTGGTGTTCTCTTGGGTCAAATTTGGACGCAGAGTAAATGGAGAAAATTGGCAGAAGTACAGGCTGACCAGTTCATGGACCACTGGCAGCGGATTGATTCAGGAAGTGCTATCTGAACTTTATGTCTAGATATGGATTCGTATTGGATTATAGTCAAGTTGGCTAATTGGTCTACAGAAGGACAGCGGGCTGATCTGTCCTGGGTAAGGAGTGATGATGGCTTGTCCCTCTGCTTACTACTGGGTCGTGGTTGGAATAGTGGCCCAAAACTGGCTCTAGAAATGCTTCGACCGTCCCTGTCTGTAGCAGTATAGGTCTCGGAAGTCGGACTGGGTTTGTTATTTGTCGTCATAGTCCTGTCCCAGACGACTGCCAAAAATGTAAAACAAGGTGTCGTTGAAGTAGAATGGATAAGGGTCGAGAGTGTGGAGCTATCCAAACACGAGAATATCACACACAATCAAAGTTTCTCGACCGAAAGAGAGGCAACAGTTCTCGGTGTCGCTAAGGCGTCCAACAGTACTCCGGCCGGCTTGGCTAGACCTCCAAAGCTTCAGCAGCGGTTCGCTTCCTGCCCTTTGCAGCTGGGAGTGGATGCGAAGTCCTTGAACCAGATTTGAGTCGTGGCCAGGAATCGAAGGGACTGGTTCTTTTTCTCTTGGCTCCAGTGGTTGCATCACTTGCGGTCTCTTTGGTACGCGATCTTGTGGCTCTGGAGGGGCTCGACTGGTCTTCTTCATGTGGCAGGCCATTCCTTGCTGGGTAATTGTTGTCCTCGATTTCGGTTTCGGCTTCTTCATCATTTTGAGATGATGGAGAGGGTTGCTTTTGTGGCTGGAAAAGTCTGCGGGGTTTGATGGACTTTCGGGTTAATGTTTTGAGGGGCTTGACGATTTCTGCTGCATCGGCATCACCTTGGAGCAGGCCCAAATCCTCCGGGTCGATTTGTTCCTCCTCGTCACCGGCGTCGTCGAAGCGTCGGTACACTTTCTTTCCTCGACTAAGCCACAGTTAGCACGAGCGCACAGCGGACAGTTGTGATGTTATACTTACAAGACGTAGACCATGCCCTCGTCCTTGTCAATAGCATCTGCCACCTGTGGGTCCATTGGTTTCCTCTCGGAATCTATCTTGCGGCGCTTTGACGTGCCAGCAGCGGTACGGCTGGGAGCTGTTGTACGTTTCTTCGTAGCATTGACTGAGGCGTTGTGAAAAGGATTTGCCTTGCTATGGTCGACCTCTGGAACATGATCTCGTGAGTCGACATGAATCTGAACTGCGTCGTGCGATGAGGCGTTCTCAGAAAAGCTTTCCAGCGAGAATCCATTGTGTCGCATCTTCTTCCTCTGCGATTTGCGTGGGCTCTCGGTGACTGCAGACGATTGATCTTGGAATAGTGCCTGGGCGGCCATGGCAGACTTGGGGATATTTTTCTTTTTTGGAGTCTTGACTGGAGTCGGAAGCATTCCTGCTGACATGATGGTTGTGGCAGAAAGATATGACGGCTTTGAGGGATATTGTTCTGGGCGCTCTAGCATGTCGAAATCAGGAGATGACGGTGACATGAACTGGGCGCGATGTGATCTGCGTTTTGGAGTGGGTTGTGGAGAGTGAAGGTGAGGGTCGTGGCCTGGTTGAGCAGGTGATCGCGGAGTCCGTGTCGAGCGCGGTGACTGAGCAACTGCAGACTGGGCCGAGCTACTCGTCTTTCGTGTGCTCGATCGTGTGTTGTAGCGGGTCGGTGAGCTCGAATGGTAGACACTTCCATGCAACGGGCTCGGTGGCGTGTGAGCTTCCCCCCGGATCTGTGCTGGAGGAGTCGATGCCATGAGGGGCAACCGGTTTGCCAGGGGGGACGATAGCAAACGACTTTGCAGTAAATGGCTGTTTGAGGTGAGGTGAATGAATTGTGATATTTGGGCTCAGTGGCGGAATCCGGCGATTTGGTCGTTTTATCCGCCGATAGTCAAGTCACCGGAGTCGCCTGCACAGAATGCTACAGAATGCGCATACACAGTCTAGCAAATACGATAAAACGGTGAAGTAGAAAGCAAAAGGGTAGAGACGGGAAGGTGGTCGCCGGCCAGAGATGCCAATGTTGAGAATGATGGAGGTTGGGCATTGCAAGCACTTGAAAGGTCGTGGCTGGCAGACCGCTCACCACCCAAGACGCTCCTTGGGCGGCAGCTCCGGCTCGGGAAGCTCGAGGCCTAGAAAGGGTAAACGGCTGGCATTATTGCGTTGACCGTTCTGTGCTCTGCCCTAATTTGCTTCTTCCCACGGCCGTAGTGGACCCCACTTTTCGCGTCGCTCCTGCAGTGGCACTGGCACTGGCACCCACAAACACAACACGCGTCGAGCGCGTAAAGTGGGAGTAATTGCGTCAGCCCATCAACAAAAGATTTCCCAACAGTATTCTGGCTCTGACTGCGCACAACGAGATCTCACCTTGCGCCAAAGTCGCTGTATTGCTTTGCGTGATGGCTTCGCACGATGATTCCCTCTGGCTCGATGATCAGCCATCTCCGTCTCAAGCCAAGGAAAGACCTGGCAGTCGAGGTGGTGCCAGTAGCAAAGATGTGTCAAGATCCAAACAGCCTTCGAATATTCCAGAGTCGGAACGGAGCGACGAGGCTCTGCGGCAAGAATTAGCAAGTGTGAAGAAAGTTAATGAGGCCATAGAAGGAGTGCTCCAGAGTCTGCAAAAGGCCAAGGCGAATATGAAGGTGAGTTGTCTTGTATCTCTTGACTCTTGCAGTAAATGACCTTGTCTGACCCTCCCTCCTTCTTCCCCTCAGACTGTCGATTCCACTGTCAGTGCCGCTTCGCAGTTGCTGAACACCTGGACCCGGATCCTTTCTCAGACCGAGCACAATCAGCGCTTGATCCTCGATCCCTCGTGGCAAGGGGCAAGTCAGGATATTGCAGACATGGAGGAGGAAGCACAAGCAAAGCAACATGCTGCTGAACGGGCACAGATAGAAGAACAGGAGAGAAAGGCGGCCGCTGCTCAGAAAGCCGAGGAAGAGGAAAGACGGCGAGCTGAAGCAGCAGCGTCTCGAGCAGCAAAGACGACGTCTGGCACCACCACCACCACTCGAGGTCGTGGACGAGGCATATCGCGGGGGGCCAGTGGCAGTGCGAGTTCGTCAACTGCTGCAACCAGCGCCGGCAATACGAGTATGCTACGGGCACCTTCTGCATCTCGTGGCAGGACGACAAGCTCAGGTCGTGCCCGAGGAGTGCGAGGAAAACCCTGAACCTCACACATTTTTTCAATTTCATTCGTATTCTTGCTCCTAGTAGACGCTGTCTGTAATTGTAATTGCTGACCCATCCATTACTCCCACGTGACTGAGATACGGATAGCGTGACAGTCTTTTGCAAAGTCGGAAGCAAGCTCTATGATACATACATCAATAGTCCAAAAGACAGTTGAGCTATGGACAAGTAATACTGGGTTGTGTCCGGTCTGCTAAGATTAGAAGTCGCCGGTGAAGCCAAGGCCGCCGACTTCCACGCTTTCAGACTCGGCATTCAAGCTCGATATTTTACTATTTTCCTTACTTCTGCCCTTGGCTTTACCCACGAATCGAACTCCTCGTCAGTTGCAGCCGAATTCACTTCCAGAGGGTCGTCTCTTCACCACAGGCCGTGCAGCTCTTGAATTGAAATTGTTTCCCCCACAAATCTCGTCGTCTGACTGCGATCCAGACGGGACCGAACCGCTGGACAACGGGCGACCACTGGCATGGCCGGCAACTTCGCTCCGTATCAGGACGTTCCCGAACTCGAGCGGGCTCGGTCCCCACCGTTGAACAGCCCGAGAACGTCAGTCGACTATGCTCGAGCACGATCGCCTCCCACCCGATCATCGCAGGTGCCACGAACCATTTCAGAAATCACATCGCAGCCTCTGCCCTCTCCAGATACTTTCGTGACCAATGAGCCCTATACACAGTCCAATGGCCAACGTGAGCGCGACCTCGAAGCTTTCCAAACCAGTCTACCCATCCGTTTGGACTACGAAGCGATGCTAGCCTATCTCCTCCTTCCTCCAGCCGGCGGTGTCTTGCTGCTCCTCCTCGAACACAAGAGTGACTACGTGCGATTCCACGCATGGCAGAGCAGTATCCTGTTTACGGCCATCTTCATTCTACACCTCATTCTGTCATGGTCCAGGGTCCTGTCCTGGATGCTGTTTCTGGTTGATCTACTGCTCATTGCATTTCTCGCCATGCGTGCATACCGAGATGTCGATACGCTGGATCATTACGAAGTCCCATTCTTTGGACGCATTGCCAACCGTTTTGTGGACGATGAGTGAGCCATGCTGGACAGGACAGGACATTCCAATTCTGTCCCATCTCGCAGGAGTATCATAATTTCAGTCTGCATGGCATGGTTCGCCTCCATCGAATTGCTACGGCATAGGTCATCGAATACCTCGATTCTGTCTCATGCACCGCAACACCATGAGGATGAAATGCTTTAATTATTCGAGAAAGGGCAAGAGATGTCGCTCTTACAGGACCGACATAATTTATCACTCCCCACTTTGCCGATGCCGGCTTCATTGAGAACGCGGCGGAATCCAGCCACCTAAGCGGTTATCCGGATCGACTCGGGTCTTGATGTCCCTCAACCTCTCATAATGATTGCCGTAGAGCCGTTCAACGTTGTGGAAATCTTCGATTCCATTTGGCACAATATCGACCTGGCTGATCGGGACACCCATAACCATCGACGGAGCCTGTTCGCAGTATCGCCGCGCCTTGTCACTGATCTCCTTGCTGCTGTTCGGCGCACACCCGGTGCCAAAAAGCACGAGATGTCGAAACCCCGGGGGTCTAGGCCAAGCACTGCTGTCTCTGCCAGTGAGGCTGTCGCGGCAGCAGAACAATTCAAAGAGGAGACATCCGTTGTCCGCAATCGAGTTTTGCTCTGAAGCCATAGTGTAATACCACTCGAAGGCCTTGACAATAATGGACTCAGAAACCTCTTGGGCCTGTGAGAGGCAAACGGGAGCCCAGTGGCGTTCAGCTGTGCCAATTAGAGATTTGAACTGGTCTGCATTGTTGTGTTAGCATGGTAATAATATTCAAGAAACAAGGAGCTTTCAAAAGCAGACTCACTCTGCAGATAACCGACGTCGCGCAGCGTCATCTTCGAGTGCGTTTTATCTATTGCACCCTCGATCCCAAGCGCCCATTTGAACTCCTCTCGGCCTTGTGCCTCGCTACGCCTATCGATAGCGTGCACGACAACCATGTCATCGTCCGCACCGCCACCGAATGCGGTGAGGATCTCTTTCTTCATCAAATAGAGAAACATGGCTGTCTTATCGCCAACCTCGCCACGCTTGTCCTTGTCGACCATGGACATGAGTCCCTTTGCAACTTCATGGAGTTTTTCTTTTGGGATGAGGATCGGGCCTCCCCAAAAGTTGCCGTTCTCTGGCAGTCGCCGAGCACGAAACTTGAAATGCGTAGCGACGGCGAAGCCACCTTCTGTGCCACGCAGCGACCAGAGGAGGTCTGGGTCTTGGCTAGCCCACAAAGCGGTGCCGTCTGGTTTTACGACCCGCACATCAAGCAGATTGGCTTCGTCAGACGCACAACCATATTCACCGGACAGCCAGGAAAAGCCGGCACAGAGTGTTGACCCTCCGACGCCGACGCAGGGAGTGCGAATAGAGACGACTGGAAGTTTCGTTAGCAAAAGAGAAAACCAAATGGGGGTTGGGTTGAGCACGACTTACTAGACCAATCGGGCACCGTCTCGTGCATTCGGTCGTAGTAGCTAGCCCAGTCGTTTCCAACCCCGAGCAGAACATATTCTTCCTCCTTGTGGAATTCAAAATCATCAAAGGCCGAGAGTGAAATCAAGACGTCCTTTGCAGACGCCGAGCCATATCCGCGGGCACGGACCTTGTAGTCAAGCTTCGTCTTGGCCAAGTAAGCGAGTATGCCTGACAGCGAAGCAACAGAGGTCGGCCGAAGCACGAGCCGCGGGTTCTGAAATTTTGAAGCCGAGAATGTCTGAGTGTTTGTGACATATTCTGGAGACGACGGGGTGATGATCTCTGAGGGAGCTACTAGAGTAGCTAGGTCCAGGAGCTCTCTGCTGAGAGGCTGCGATTTCTCTGTCTTGTTATCGAAACTGTCACCCATCTTTGAAAGATTACACAATTCCGAGGGCGCAAAACACTAAGAATTGCTGGCACAGTTGAGAAAGGGATAATAACAGCGACCATCTTGAGCTGAATATATGTGTGTGTGGAAAATCTTCCTGCTGGATTCGATGTCGTTCTCGGATATTGACTCCCGTTCAGACGGTCGAGGGACCAGATCATTTGGCCTCGACGCCTAATATGATTACACGGGCAGGGGTAGACGGTACATGGTGGCGATCATAAGGCGGGCATAACGGGCGACAAACAACGTGACTGGGGTGTCCTCCCATCGGCTTGATCAGCTCTCGAACTGATTTCCAGAAACGTGATTATGTCGACATCTCATATTACCCCTAGGTAGGTACGTTGGTGGGTCGCCCGCCCGTATGACATTAAACCCGCGTCCCGGCACTCAGTCTTAGCCGTAGATCGTCCCTGCGTCGCGGAAGTCGAACCAACATCTGGCGCGCACTCTTATTGACGCTCTATATACTAGCAATAACACATGTGCGTTTACTTTGTGCCATTTGGACATTTGCAGCGACAACAAAATGTACTTTGGCAGACGTAGTTTGCCTCGAGGAGTACGAAGTAATAGCGGCCGAAACCGGTAAAGTGGCACCGCTCGAGCTCCATAGTTTTAACTCACCAAGCTTACGTATTACGCATTGCAAAATCCGGGCCTTTTTGTCGCTACTGTAACCTGTAATCTGTAATACATTAAGGCATCGATCAACACTAATTACCTCGCTATGGATCAACAAACATTCAAGGGCATCTCAAGTGCATGGAAAAAGAATCATTTTCCTAGTCCAGACATGACTGACCACTTTTTTTTTTTCAGAGCTGTGTCCACCACACCTCGGTCCTCATTTTTACTGGTCTTCCTTCTCCCGGTCATAGGTTCATAGGTTCCCTCGAGCCAACTGCTCCCTCTCAATATTGAATGGCCTCGAAAAGCGACTTGTAGTTCCCCGCTCCAAAGGCCGCTAAAGTTATTCCGATAGATGATCTCGATAAACACGGTCGAGCGGTTCCATCAAGTGCTTGGTGAAGAGCTGCAGCAGATAACCGTTTTTCGTCAAAGTCGATCAGAATGCCCAGCAGCTTCTTCAGCTTTTCTCAAAGTCCTGCGAGATCTGTAATATTAGTCTGGCGGCCAAAATTTGCAGCAGCCGCGTCTCCATCTGCTCATATAGTACGAGTCCGGCACGGTGACGAACTCGATGCCGCGTTCTTTCAGGTTGGTCACGTCGCGAATAATGTCCTCGGTCCCGCAGTGCGATGTGTTGCACACACCGGCTCCGCCGTAGAAGTCGAGGAAGGTCAGCAGACCGAACTTTCCGATCCAAAGAGAGAGAAAAAATACAGCTCGACTTACTCGTATCGCCATATGTCCGGATGGTGGCCATCTTGACATAGCCGAGCTCATCGCTGACCGTTCTCGGCGGGCTCACAGCACGCGCGCCACGAGAAACAGCAGCAGCAGCATACAGCGCCTCGACATCGTCCACCGCGAACGCCACATCCTTGACCGCATCGCCATGCCATGCGTCGTGAGGTGGTCATGTCATGCATCTCTGCGAGCAGCTCGCGGTCTTCGGCTTCCTTCGACGACGACGACGACGACAGGCTCTGGTTCTGGTTCTGGTTCCTCTTGCTGCTGCTGCTGCTGCTGCTGTCGAGAGGAGGAGGAGGAGCATGATGGAGCGGCCGAGGTAAACACAAACACGACACTGCCATTCCCAACGAACGTGAGACGCCCACCGCTCGCGATCCAGTCTCTCGAGCCCCGCGGTACGCGATCCGCTGAAACCCCCATCCGCGTCACGTAGAATGCCGCTGCTTGCTTCGCATTCCCCACGTACCAGTGCACGTGGTCGTATCCCTGGTAAGCGCCCATCATCTGCTGGGCACTGCTGCCGACCACGACAGGGGGGGCAGATTGCTTTGTCGTCTTGCCGCCGCCGCCATACCGTGATGACTGCGAGAGAAGGAGGAGGTGGCTGGGAGTCGGGGCTGCTGCGAGGGCGATGGGCGCCGCCATGTCTCTTCTTCTTCTTCTTCTTTTTCAAACCTGGACGGACGGACGAATGTTATATATATATATTCTCGTCTCGTCTCCTATCCTATGCCCTGCTGTGCTGTGCTGTGCTATGCCGTGTTTTGTTCGAAGGGTGTTTTCAAAAATATCCGAGGCTGGGTATCCCCCCCCTTTTTCCCCTTCAAGCCTGATGGAAAAAATTACTCTGCTACTAGACTAGACAAAAAGTCACAAGTTACAAGTCACAGCAACACAAATATCATCATCAATATCAATATCAACATCAACAACAACAATGAACAACGATGATGATGATGCTAGCTGACTGAGTGCTAAGTGATTTAGTGGTTTGAAGTAAAGGGCCCTCTTTGGAAACGGGGGGCGTCTCACGTGCCCGTCCCCATTTGCAACTCGGTCTCGAAAAACCGCGCTCACTGGGAGCTGACTGACTGGAGGCAGGCTCCCATCCATCCCGTGAAAGGCGTCTTACTATTCCAAGATTCCCTCCCTAATCCTCGTCAAGTCCCTTGGACTTGGCTGGTTTTTGATTGGGTGAGACGCTGGGTCATAGGATTCACCCCCCTCTCTGACGGATTGGCCGACGGGGCGGGTTGGCGCGGCTAGTCGCGGGGATTGAAATGCTGTAGTGCGTAATACATCAATGATTAGCCCAGATCAATGGGCAGAGCCTACACAGCCCAACGATTACCCCCCCATGCAACGTTGTCGTGCAGTAACTGGAAAGCAGGTAGTCTGGGATATCCTGTTGTGGCAGCCTTGTTCTACTCACTCCCCAAACAAAAGACGTTCGACCGCTTACCAAGCCCCCCCGCTCACCCACGGCTCTCATGACCTGGTACGAGCTGGGCTGAGTTAATAATCTAAGACCTTCATTTTACCTTTTTACATATCTAACTACTACATGCTACACTTTCAGCACTTTTTTGATATGAGCTAATCTAAGACCTCTTCTCTCTGCTGCATATCTTGCCTTCTAATCCCGTCTAACCGTTGCACTTCAGAACCAGGTAAAAGTTGTTGTGAGCCTTTTTGTGTATGTACATGTCAGCAGCAACACAGCTCTCGCAGAACGACCGTGCCGTCTTCGGTGCGCTCTTCGACCCGGAGGCGTCTCTTACGCGAAACTCGACTGTCGTTGACCAGCAGCAGCAGCATTATTCGCCTGATACTCCCGCTGAGCTGGTGGTGCCGGAGGACATCCGATCAAGCGAGCTCGCCGCCGTTCGCCTTCTCGATTCCCGCACTCCCGCGGAGCAGGACGTCCGGTCGGCGATAGGGAAGCTGTCCAGCGTCATCGACGCTTATCCGCGCTACGCTTCCGCGTACACGAACCGTGCTCAGGCTCGGCGCCTGCTCTTCGAACAGAATTCTGACGATACCTTGCTGGGCCAGATCTTCGCGGACTTGGATGCCGCTATCGATATTGCTACGCCCGCATCGCCGGTGGCGCCGATCTCAACAAAACATGCGCGCGTGCTAGCTTCGGCGCACACCCATAGGGGATATCTGTTGCTCCGCGCTTCGACATCGTTGGATTTTCTCGAGACGCTCAAGTCATTGAACCTGTCAGTGCTGGATGACGTGGTGGCGCCTTCTCAAGTCGAGGAGTTAGCGAGCCGCGACTTCGGCATTGCGGGGCGCTATGGAAACGCTGTTGCTCAGCAATTGGCTGTGAAGACCAACCCGTACGCGAAGTTGTGCGGGCAAATCGTGAGAGAGGCACTGCAGAGGGAGATCAAAGAGTATTACGAAGGACCTGGCGTTGTGCATTGATCGAGCAGTGTCATGGCTGGGCATCTCTTGGGGTAGAGGGGCCCAGCGGATGGCGCGATTACCACACAAGGCCTTGCTGACGAGGTCCGGGTGATGCGTCGATCGTGAGAAGGTCTGTGCATGTAGGACCAAGTCGTTCCTATATGCCAGGACATCTTGGGCAGATGCCACCTCAACACTACCATGCGATGCAGTAGGACTCCCCAACATAGACCGCGGCAACACGACCAGAGCTGCTAGCATTCTTCCTTCCAGACGAAAGGTTCGGCTTGCTGGTCTCGCATATGCTGAAATCCGTATTCCCAACGCCAGCTAAGCCAACAATGGGCTCTTCTGCCTGATGCCCGTGTACGTCAGTGCACCCCACAGTCCTCCGATGCCATTTTAAGGCATAATACAGAGTAAAGTTTGGTGCTGGTGTGCGGACGCGTGATCCGTGCCGTAAGAGAGTCGCAAGGCTTGCTTCCGCAAAAATCATCCTTACAGTCTTCGACTGCTCTGTATCGCGGAGCAGGTGCTGCTGGCAAGGGCGCAGCTGATCATTCGGAAGTGCTGGAAGACAACTTCGAATCAGGCTTGGTACCTTTTGGTTCGTAGTTTCGAACTTTCTTAACGATTTTATATGTGGCAGTCCCTAAGACAGCAGCGCGTGCGAAGCTGTTCAATAGTTCGCGGGTTTTTTTACGATTGGCCACTTCTTTTGCCTTCTGTGCAAAGTCTTCATCTTCGTCGATGTCAAGCGTCCATACGTGCCACGGCTCACATCCAGACGTAGCAAGATGTCGAGGAAGTAGCTCTGGAGGACAAATTTGCAGAGAACCACTTATGCATAAGCCAGAGCCGGGTAAAAAGTTCTGGGGCCGAGCTGAATTTTGGCGCTCAAATTCGAGCTGCTTGTAGTTACCGTATTCCTTTCTGTCAATAAAAAAGAGGCTGTCCAGTGTCCATTCGTTGTCCCACGTCTCTTCGTACTCGTCTGTACCATGTCTTGGGGGGTACTCGGTAGCCCTGCTTACATCTTCCACGTTCTGCTGACCGTAGTCTATGCGAATGAGCGGCTGAGAATCAGCACCGAATCCCAGCTTGATCCATCGAATAGGCCAGTGACGGAAATTTGGCTGATCTCGTGGAAAATATATCAAGCCTGCCGTTCCCCATTCGTCGTCAGGCAGCATCACCATTGGGTACGTGCTGCCTCCAGCGATGCGTCCGTCGTCGAGACGCGACAGTATTCTGATCTTGTCGTGTGATGATCGGTAGCGCTTTAAGAGATTGATGCGTCTGATGTAAAATCCAGGCACTATATTTGTCGGCAGATGCCGAAGATCCTGAAGCACATAGAGTTTCCGCTTCTTGCGAGCCATGTCAACACAGAACTCTTCTATCGAAATGGTCCAAACAGAATTGCATTGGTTGGTTAAGATCCTTGCATACTGCCGTGGGGCATCGAGTTTTTGCAAAAGAATGGCATCACGTCGATTTTTATTGTTCGACGTGCAGTCCAGGACACAGAGGTAAATATTCAGGGTGTAAGGGATTGTGTCCACGCGTAGTTCTACACCGTCGCCGACGAGCATCACGCTCCCAATGGGTGATTCGATGCTCTTTGTGTTGCGACAGTTGGCAAAGTCTGCCGGACTTTCAGCCAAAAGTCCGCTGTATTCACGCGTTCGTGAACTATCTTTGGTGAACCTGTCCCATGCTAGTATGCTCTGGTCGTTCTTCTGTAACAGCTTTTCTTGCAGAGATTGAAATGCCTGTCGGCCAGTTCCGTACATGGTAGGCATGCTCAGATTGAAGAGCCCGAGTAAGCTATAAGCCTCATCCTCGATGCGTGTGGCTTCTCGGTTCGCAGCCCAGGACATACGCTGTGCAACGGAGCATTGTTTGAGATCTCCGCCTTTCAATACCCAGTTGGGTATGCCGGTAATCTTGGCGATGTCTCTGCATTGGTCCCTCTTCGACCCTATGCAGGTCCATCGAGAATCGTAAAACTCCACATCGCGCGGGGCGATCAATTCCTGCAGCGTCCAGCATCTTCGAAACCACGAACTATCAGAAATTTTGGTCAGCCCATCAGTGTGGTCGAAGAGATATGCGAGGCAGATGTAGGCCTGTTGGTACCATCTGTACATTGCATTGATGGCCTCGTTGAGCTCAACCGCATTGCGCTTGTCGATGCAACATGTATCGATCCAGAGCCAGTTGCAGCCATTACTTTCGGCGATACGACATGCTTGCTCGAGCTTCCAGTAGCCTTGTTTCTCGGTGAAAGATCCCCTTTCGATATCCTGAAAAGTGATCTCGTCCCGTTGCCATCGGTGAGACAAGATGGCGTATCGAGGCAGTTCCTGATCGTTGAATTCGGCCAGCCGGAAGTCTCTAGTCCGGATGAGTCGCATGTCGAGAAGAACTATGCATTCTCGAGGGTTGACCAGAGTCGCACGTTGCGTCAGCAACGTTGTCGGACGTTGACAGACATGAAATCTGATTCTACCTGGGTCTTATGCTCGCTGGGGGAATGAGGCTGTGGCTGTACCTTTGCCAAGGCAAGGGTCTCGCCATACACGCCAAAGGACATTGCGACTACTGCGCGGCACTTGTGTATTTGACAAGGTCAAGTGCATTTCGTAGCAAATATCCCTTAGCACATAGGTAGAGTAGCCGAGCTTCCATGCAGGTTCGCTCAATTGTTGTGCATTTTTGAAGTCGTCATTTACTCACCTTCTGAGTATTGTGAAGACGTATGCATTTGTTGTTATTAAGATGGAAAGATTAAACGTAGTTTATAACCCCACTGCAATCGCGCCTTCCACAGTACGTAGCTAGGCTCCGTCCTAAGCTCGAACCAAGTTTGACTCGGGGGGTGCAGCAGGGTGTATCCACACTTCGGAAACAATCACAGGGCTCGGCCGGATAGCGAAGTATTCCATGTTCCGTGCGGAGGTTTGGCCTATTTCGGGCTGCCTCTTCACGCTAGATCACACCACCCGAGACTCAAGCTTTCAGATGGAGCCAGGATCTTGACTCACGAACGTTATGTCGTCGATGCGACATGGACGTAGCGGAACCATGTAGCTACTCCAGCGTTAAGACCGAAAGGCGACGCACCCGAGTACCATATAGAAACAAGCCCATGTGCAGGTCGAGAGTAGTGTATAAAATCACACCGACCCATCCACAAGTCGTGCCGTCACAACCACAAATACACCTACCACATTCCAAAAGCCCCAAACCACATACTTCTCAGGTATACAATGCCTCTAACAGTGCACCACATGCAAGTCTCGCAATCGGAACGAATAGTGTGGCTCTGCGAAGAGCTGAACATCCCGTACAAGCTCCAACTACATCAACGCGCACCACTCTTCTCGCCACAGTCCATCATCGACCTCAACCCGCTGGGACAAGCACCAGTGATCCAAGACGGGGACGACAACAAGCTATTAACGCTTGCCGAATCCGGCGCAATCATAGAGTACATCATCCAGCGCCACGGGTCCGGACGACTCGCGCTGCCGCCCTCACACCCAGACTACGCACAGTACCTGTACTGGCTGCACTTTGCCAACGCCAACCTCCAGGCACAGATCGGGCGGCAGCTGACGCTGACGATGATGGCCGGACTAGTACTGCCCCTCGATGGACGGGCAGCAGCGAGCATGAAGGCCCGGCTGGATACGTCGCTGAGGCTGATGGACGAGTCGCTTAGTAGTAGTAGTAGTAACAAGAAGAAGAAGGGGGAAAGTGGTGGTGGGCCCTGGCTGGCTGGAGCGGAGTTCTCGGCGGCGGATATCATGACGGTGTTTAGCTTGACGACGATGCGCGCGTTCTATCCGCTGGATTTGAGCGGGTATGATGCGATCCTGGCGTATTTGAAGCGCGTCACTGAGAGGGATGGATACCGCAGAGCGAGGGAGAAGGCGGATCCCGGTCTTGAGCTGATGATTGATGCCAAGCCGCCGAGGCAGTTTGTGGATCTGCTCAAGGAGCGCGGGAAGTTGTAAAGTAAGTATTTGAGATGATGCGTGGAATGTAATATATATGAACGGGGCGAGGGGGAGAACGGGAAAGGGAAAGGATAGGGAAGGAGGTGAAAAGAGGTTGAAAGGAGACCCATGTTTCTGTGCTACTCTGATACATGTGAGGATCTGGTAATCTTTCCTCAAGGGGCGTCTACATGCAAACGCGGCTCAATCTGATTCGTCTTCCACTTGGAAAATATACCAGCAATTTACGTGCTCATTCAGCCCGGCGTTTCACCAGGCTGCAAAATATCGTATTTGAGTTATTACTGAATTTCTGTTGCACTGCAAAGCAGAGCAGAATCTGCATACCGTGGACGGGGCTCTTCTGATGCCCTCACCAGATATCGAACATTCTACCCCATTTCTCCGAGACACCGGTGCCTTTGGTACTGATACCAGCCTTCCTCAGCAAGCCCCAGACCACGGTGCTCACACTGTCCAACACTATCACAGCTCGATCGCTGTATTGTGCTTCCCAATGAATCACCGACTCCGCTGTATCCAGATTGGTGCAGAATGTTGTGATGGCCTTGAGTTCTTCGTGCGAGTGCAGCACCTCGCCCACCATTCGCTCCAGGGCGTCCTTATGAATACGCGCGATCATGCCGGTGAGGAAAATAGACAGGCAGTGATCATTCGTTGCCACACGAATGCCGCTTTCCGCGAAGACGGTACGGATGCGAGCATTCATTTCCTAAGAGTATGGGGTGACCATACCGAGTTCCGGGAGTTGCAGTAATTGGACGAGTTCTACCAAAGCCAGGGTGGAGGTATGCGCGGGAATGCGGAAGCCGGCTTCAATCGCTTGACACAGGGTGGTGTCTGTGTCTAGGCCAAGCCATCCGGCCGAAGTTCCACCCCAGCTTATGACGTCGACTTGGGCATCGACCAACAGAGATGCGGCGCGCATGAGAGTTTCGAGGTCAAACTGAGAGCTCGCCGACGAGTCGAGCGAGACGTGGGTGACTCGAAAGCGGGCAAAGTGAGCGGTGATGTGAACATCCGTCACACGTTCGTTGATGGTGGCGATGATAGACATGATCAAAGGCTCCCATGGCCGTATTGGAGGAGGGCACCAACACCCCGAATCGAATTCGACGTGCTGCCATTGTCAGAGAAGGGTCAAAGCCAGGTCGACGTAATTGAATGCTTGAATATTACGACCAACCCAACCAAGGGCGATACGATTCGATCCGAAGCTTTATTTGATTTCAAATGCGGCGGTTCCTCGCTGTCACATAGCAGACGTGTGCAGCTTGCATGGGTCTTGGCCACTTGGCAGTGCGTGGCTTGCGCTGTGTCCTGAGCGCAACGGACCATCTTCCAGGGAGCTGTGCCGATCATGACCTGCAACCGGTGGGCAGCTCGAAGGAGTTAAGCTACCAATCTCATGCATCCTGTAGCCCGTAGTCACAAGCATGCTGGGGTTTTCGCATATTTCGTTGGTTCTGATCTCGTTTGATCCTTTGCTGGGCCAGATGATTCGTAGCCTACCCATGTAGACTCGTAGTCGCTTCCCCGCAGCAGTTATGCATCATTCAAACGAAGTCCATTCTTCACTGCGGCCTCCCTTTGGAGGCCATCTTATAACGGTCAAGATCGATGCAAAACAAAACTCCTCTTCATTGTCATCCGAATCCAACTGGTATCAATCCATGCTTAGCTAATGCCGGGTTGATTTGCTATTGTCCACACAGGCATCTCTAGTGGAGATTTAGGTCGTAGCAAGAGCGTCCTGCTACTTCAATCGTGGAGTGGCGGATGAATTGGTTGTGAACAGTACTGTATCTTTGCTCATGCCTGAGCTTTACTGATGGAAGCTAATGCGTTGGTTGACAACTCGATGGTCTCAAATCACGACATGTACTTCGTACTTCAGGCCCGGCCGGGTCCTCGTCCCCCGAGGTCGTTTCAAGCAGCCGTCTTTAGCGTAGCGCTAGTCTGGCGAACTTGCCTGCAACCGTACGTACTAAAAGGACGTACGGCCTCTTAGTATAATATTAGTTCGTTTACATTTTTAAAAGGGTGCGTTAGCACCCTGCTCAAAGTACCTCCTTGTCCGTCACGGTGCCGAAGCGACATGGCATTGCATCCCACCAGTGAGCAGTGTTCTCATCCCTGGTGATACGCCTTAACATTTTGCCCAACCAAGGCCCACTGCGGCCGCAGTCTGAGATGCCTGCTTTTGTTGTGCAATCTGCACCTCATGAAGATAAGACCATCACGCCCATATGCTGTGACTTACGTGTTGCAGAGTGCAGTTCATGCAGAGCTGTTGACAGGTACATGGACCAACGCTTCTTTGACGTGTTCCACCGTCCATAATGGCCATACATGTTGAGCCACGTCTTTTCTCCCAGCCTTGCGGAGTGGAATGATGGCGCTGGTTAATACGTTTTCGGTGGTGGCCACATCGAGAAGGCCATTTTCAACTCCGTCATTCAAATGTGCGCAGAATTCGTGTACAAAGATGGGCCTGAATGCCTTTGATATCCAAATTTCCTCGTGTCTGTCACTGCATTGCAAATTGTGTTAGAATCAGGGCGTGATTTGTCAAAATGTCTCAAGTCATTTCTACGCATCGACGCAGTCAATCTGAACCTGACCCTGGAATGGCAGACTCGGATCCAGTTGCGCAACGATTGCGCAGCTTCGTGGAGCTTATACATCGACTGGCTCATGATGAGAGCTTCAAAGGCGTTCAAGACATCACGCGAGAGATGGCCTCCCTGAGGAAAAGAGACCAGGAGCACGAAACTGAAGTGAAACAGCTGAAAAATACTAACGCCGACATAATTAGGATGCATCGTGATGAATTTGTCGCAGAGAAGAACGCAAAGGTTCTTGCCGAGGAAAGGCTCGCCGCGGCAGAGTCGGTTATCAAAGACAAGGAAAAGACAATATCGGATCTCATTAAAGAAAGTGAAGCGTTCAACTCTCGTATGAATGATTGCGTCTCAGAAAAAGATGAAGCCGAAGGAAAGTTGAGCAAGACGGAAACGGAGATTGAAAACCTTTTGGGCAAGATTAAAGAGAAGGACGGCATTATCCAAAAGCAAAAAGAGGAAATAGTCCAGCACCAAGGAAGTATCAACACCAAAACTGCGGAAGTCATGAAACTGGAACAGGACAAGAAAAACATAAAAGCAGTCCTGCTTCAAAGCGAGCAACAACTTAAAGTACACAAAGACTTTGCCGATCCTTTACAGACAGACAATATGAAGCAAGCGTAAGCTGATCCAGCAATGGCAAATTGGTTCTAACATGGGTCCAGCAGCTCTAGTCTGACAGGTTTGTGGAGGCGCTGCGTCAAGGCTGTTCATTCGTGCTTCAAGCAAGACTTACGTCCAGATATGTTGCAGGTAAGCGGTTTCACATGCTCTAGCCCCTAAAGACCTAGAAATGACATTTGGACAGGACGGAAGAGCCTGGAAAGCCCTCGAAGATAGTCCCTTTGTCGATCACCAAGTGCGTTTGCCTCATTCAAACAGTTACGCTGCAAAAGCAATACGGTCTGTTGTGCTTCTGACCATTATGTCGCAAATCTTGGTCAATGAGATCTTCAAGACAACGTATTTGGTGGAAGGAGACTCTGCATTCCGTCGAGAACTGTACTTTCTTGCGGGGGAAAATCCACCCAAGGAGCAGTTCATTCGAGCACTTCTCAGTTCTCTTCATGTTGCAGACAACCATAAAAAAGTTCTGAAGGATCAAGTCAATTCAGCCGTTGAGCAAACATACAGCTATGTGGAGCGCTTGATCGAGCCGGACACAGCGAAAGATTTTAAAGCAGAACTGACGTCAATATTTGAAAAGGCACGTGAGATTTGGGCAGACTTGCAAAGCCGAGAGAGCCACTATCAAGCTGAGCTGGCAAAGTCTCCTGACACACCACGATCTTGGAAGTCCGTTAAAATATCGGACTCGGCCTTCGCGTTTGCTGATAATGACGTGTCACCAGAAGAGCTTCACCAGGATGGCATCGAACTCGTCGTTTTCCCTCGTGTAGTTATCATCCGCTCCGAAGGGAAACAGGAGCCGGTATTTCCTGGCAGAGTTCTCCAGGTATCTCAAACAGTGGCAGCGAAGCAGGAGAAAATGCGGATGGAGCAGGAATCAGAATTGTTCGCTGGTGATCAACTCAGAAGACGCTCGACGATCAAGAAGGCAAGCGAACCGCGTCCAAATGGGAACTCTTTTTTAGGGCCAAACAGTGCATAGCAAGAGCACTATTAACGGCGGTGAGACTGCTCTAGATCTGATATGCATGACGAAATCTCGGGAAAGGTATTCAAGGTTGTAACGAACGTACACCTGGAGTAAGGACTAGGCGCTGTGCCGGTATGGAGCGGCTTAAGCCAATTTTCTCGAAGCGGCCACATGTTGCTCAATTCATTAATGCAGTAATGACGGAATGATGATCTTAAACGACGATGAAAATTTGTACGATCTGATTGACGTGATCTAAAACCGCACATCATCGTTTGCGGATTTCAATGAGACGCCAACCCGTTTCTCAGTTTCGTGATTGACGTAAAACATAAAGTAGAATAAACACCAGTAACAAATGACCGTTATGTGGGATCGTGCGACTTTGTCCGGCGCAGGGAATGCGCTACTTACCTCGAAGGGAAGACAGCAGGAGCGACTGCACCACCAAGTGGAAAGTGCCATTCGCATCTCCTCGGCACCAGCCGCGTAGTTGTTTGACATGCAACCGAATGCTGGTAGCAGACCTACCATGTCCTGCGCTACCGAGATCGCGACTGCAAAAGACCTTGTGAGTCTCAAGAACATCTTAGACAATGCCAGCACTCTCATGACCTGTGCCTCGCCCTGAACCGGCAGCAGGTGCCTCGACCGAGACCTCTCCCCTATCAATTTTCCTTTTAGCAGTGAATAGCCCACTGACGCCCCTCTCTTGATGTTCTCCGAGCCAAGCCTTCTTCGCCTCCCCGAGCACGCCCTTGCCGAGATAATAGACAAAATGCCCGATCATGATGAGAGTGAAAGCAATAGGATAGAGATAGTGCACCGTGTATCCGAACACGGCCGTACCAATGATGACGCCCCAGAAATTACCCGTCAGGAGCGAGATGTTGAAGAACGCCGCGGATGCAAGTCTATACAAAATGGGGACGAGGGTGTAAAAGAGGGTGAGAATGAGAGTGTAGCCGGTGAGGTAGCCGCCGACCTTGCTGTTCCAGACAGCAATTCGGAAAGAATGTCGATCGAAGATGCCCGCTTGAGCGCCGTTGATGATCATGCCCCAGAACCCGATCTGCCCGATGACTTCGTAGAGGGGTCGGCCGGAGACGAACCATTCCTCGTAGACGTTGCTGAGGCCGTACATGGTGGCGCCGACCAGAGCGAACAAGTCGCCTTTGAGCTGATTGGGAACTTCTCCACCGTTGACGCCTTGGATATGGTCAGACGCCAGCAAGATGCCCATGCCGCCGACGCAGATCAAGATGCCGAGGATCTGAGCCCAGTGGTAGCGGACTCGGAGAAAGAAGAAGGAGATGACAACCACGATGACAATGGCCCAGAAGTTGATGAGTTGAGCAGACAGGATGGTCGTATATCGATACGCCAAGACGGTGAAGTAGTTCCCTTCGACGTCGCAGAAGGAGAGAATGATATCTGCGAGGCGGAATTAGTCTGGTCCAACAAGCCAAGCACAATGGCATGAGAAACAACTCACACTTCCACCCATCCTTATACAGCATCTGGGCCCACCCCTTAAAGCCATACCTGTAAATCGTAAAGCCAGTATAAATGATATTAAGCAACACGTAGTTGAAGAAGCTCTGAAACGCCGGAATGCTGGTCCCTTCCATCACGAGGAACGTGGATAGGGTATTCGTGCCGGTGATGCACAAAGCGAGGATCTGGCCAAGAGCCAGAATACACCAAAACTCCTTCGTCCGGAAGAAGCGCATCTTTTCCGCCCAAGTCAATTTCTTGTCCTTGTCGTCTCCCTGTGGTTGCTGCTGCTGTTCCGACGCTCGTTCGCCGGCATTTACAATCTCAGGCGGGGCATGCCCAAAGCCACGGTCGGGAGACGCCGGCTTGGAGCTTTCGCCGCGCGCACCAAAGTCGACGCTGCTGGCGCGAGTGCTGACGGCTGTTTCTTTGTCCATCGTGGTACTAGTAGTGGTGGTGGTTGTGGTGGTTGTGGGGCCAAGTATTCAAAAACTCGAACAGCCTGAGTGCCAAACTCGAAATGCGTTGCGATAAAAGCGGGTAATACTAAAGAAGTACTGCTGTGTCTATGCCAACAACCTTGGAACCTAACCGTGCTGTAATTCTTCTAATTTGTTCTCAAAAGGCTGGGGGGAGAAAAATGCAGGCGGGGAGCTTTATGATTTCAGGTGAACGCAAAGCTCGGAAGTCGTTCACACTCGATTTACTGATCGGACATTTGGTTGCTTGGTAAAGCAATCCTACCTGATCGTCAAGATGAAGGAAAGAAAAAGGAAGAAATTTTGTTCTAAAGGCTGGTGGAAAAAAATTGTGTAGCACTAATTACACATCAGGTGCTGGGTGGGTCAATCTCGGCGAACTCGAAGTTAATAGAACTTGAACTTGAGAAGGTGGGTCGCATAGGCAAGGATCCTCGCTTATCCTCTTTACGTCGGGTATCCGTGTCCGGCTCGAGCCAGAAACTCACCTTATATTATTATCCCCTGTCGTTTTACTACCTAGGGAGCAAGGTACCAGTTCATATGCCTTGTACTCACAGCTGGTGGTATTAGAGCACAGGAAAATCGGTTCTGCAAGAGTTGAGGGCTTCCATGGCGAGGCGGAGGGATCGCATGCATTCAATCATTCAGGAGGTGGGATGTCGTGTAGATGACCGGTTTGAAGGGCAGGGAAAAGTAGAGTGATACTAACATCTCGCGAGCTCAATGGCTGACAAAAGTGCGCAAGGACGGTATGACAAAGTAGCGAAAGGCAGTGTTGCAGATAAAGTTGGTTTCTTGGTGTCCTTTTCACGCTGCTAGCTAGGTCACTTTAAAGACATCATTCTGATCCAGACCACAGCCGGATCCATACTCCTCTAATATGCACGAAGAATGGGTTCCAAAGTAGTAGTAGTAATAGCCACTCCTTACGCCCTGCTGCTGGACAACACGTTAGCACACATCGGACCATCCGCTGCTGGTCCCTTGACGTCCGGATTCATCCTGTATTGCTAGAAGTACAAACTTCCAAACTATCGTGGGCTTAGAATAAGCTGTCTTCAATTCCAAACAAAAAGCTCGCTCGAATGCAGATGACATACACCAAATCATTTCATCACTTGCTCTTGCTTCTCGTCCCTTCGGTGGAATGCTTCTCGCCAGACGAGCCATCAATGTGCTGTCCGCTTGGAACACTGATGGCGATTTTTCGTTGTTTCCTGTTATCCAACTGACCTTCCGGACTGCTGGAATATTCGGCTTGCTTCGACCTGAGAAAGCCCTTTTTCCGACGTAACGATGAACCTGACGCCGACGAGCTGTTTGATGACGAATTTCTTCTCTTAACACCAGTCGACAATTTGTCCAACTCGTCTTCATCTTCTTCACCCTGTCTCCGTCGTTTTTCAGCAATTCGTTCTGGTGGCTGGTCGTCTCTAATGTCTGGTGACGGCTGTAATCTTCTACTCGCTCGTAGCTCTGCCGTGTTTTCCTTCTCGGCCTCCGATGCTGTAGAGATTCTGAAGGCTGAGACTGCTCCTCCCTGCCTCAGACCTAATGCGTCCTCGTCCTCGTCCTCATCAGGATAATCGACTAACGGTTTCTGCACGGGTGATGCACCCCCGTTGACCATGTCCGCACGGTGACGTCGACGTTGCCACTGCATCTTGTCTGGAACGGGCTCTCGTTGTGCAATGTCCGTGACGGGTTCCTCTTCATCATCGTCGGATGTGTTGAAGTAGGCTTCCTGCTCGGCGTCCATATCTTGTAGGGCCCACTGGTGTGTCATTTGGCGTCGGTTGACGGGTGGGGCATCTTCGTCTTGACTGAACAATATCAAGTCTCCATCATGATCGTTGGTGAGCTGGTCAAATTTGACGAGCAAACGTTGGAATGTGTCGACGTAGGTGATATCCTGAAGCTTGGGACGGAAATTGTCTCCGAGATGCAAGACGATAGGTTTGATTACCTCTTTGCAGACGTGTTCAAAGAGTTCTAAACATGCCGAGTTGAGCAGATTATCACGCGGCATCGTCTCGATCACAATGTCAAGAATTGCGCCCAGGGCGTCACATTTCGTGATAACCTGGGTCGTGTAGAACTGGTCTTGCAATCCAATGCAAGTTCTGAAGAACTTTAGAGCGGTGAGTTTGAGTGGTTTTTGTGGAGCTTGCAGTAGTTGGGCGACTCTCGACGCGAGAGCATCCGACGACACGTACGGCCGACTCCGCATCGAATGCTGCCGGACGAAAAAGGTAAGAATCTCGACCAGGTAGGCATACAGGGTCATCTCCTGGTAGCTCATTTGCATGTTTTGCCGGTGCTCCAAGTTGCGGAGAGGCAGGAAGAGCTTTTTGCACGAGCGGTCAAAATGGTCTTGGGCAAATTGTTCGTTTGCAGCTTGGGTTGGCGTCAGCTGTGGTCGTGCTACCTTGGTCATGTATTCATTCCCCGGTCTTGGTGCAGGCGCCTCGGTAGGGGGTGGTTGAGGGTCCAGCAAGATTTTAATGGCGTCGGCCAATTGGTTTTTGACGCCCAGGTCGGTCTCGACGTGAAGCAGCTCAATCAGAGTGTCGGTCAAGGGGGTTCGCTTTTCGTGTACAGCCCTCAACATGTAGCCACGCATCATGTTGGGATCGTGGTCGAGGAGGGCAACGAGGATGTCCATTCCTGTGGTTCTCATGGCGGCACTGGGATGCCTCACCGCAAAGGCGATGACGTTAAATAGGCCATTTTGAATGAAATTGCTGAGGAGAGTGGCCCTGCCCTGCATTTGGAGGGTTTTGGCAATGCCGCAACATTGCTGGATGAAATGGACGCCTTGCTCTTTTCGCCGGACGTCTTCTTTGTCGTTTACGAAAATGCCAAAGAGCTCTTTCAGGAAGGGAGCGTTCGACTGCAAGTGCTGAACAATGTCGACCTGGTGGAAGAAGATGAGCGAATTCAGCACGCCAAACGTCGGGTCATCCAAGATGCGCGCCAGAACGACATCCTTAAGGTACTGTAGTCTCCAGGTCTGGCGAATCTTTTTCCGGATGGCCTCCTCTTTAATTTCGACGACTTCTTTGAACCTCGACTCGTCGGACAGATACTGCCGATGGTTCGCTTTGTGGGTGGGAAAGTCTGGGTCGTATTCCAACGCGCCGACGACACCCAAGATGATGTCGTCGGTGACTAAATGCTCGATGACGGCATTATCGTTCATCAGAATCAGGGCCTTCATGATGTTGCACAGCCGGTGCAGATCGGACAGGCTTTCGAGGTCCTCGGCCACTTCGACCAATTTGATCAGCTTGAGCAGATATTCTTCCTTGATCAAGAAGCGGGCGAGGGCTTCGCGACCGCCTTGTGACAAACTTGCGCTCCGGATATTCTGGTCTACTTCGTCGAGGTTGTTCAGTTCGGGCGGGCTGAGGGTAAACGAGGTGGTGATATTCTCGAGCGCATCGTCCGAGAGGCCATCGTCGGGCATTGCGATCAGCTGTTGCTGGACCTGATGCACAAATTCCCAGATGGCAGCGCAACCTTCGGCTTCTTGAAAGCTGAGAGCCATGTCCGTGCCCGTCGGCTCCGTCCACACAATCAAGGTATCCTGCTGCTTCTGATAGCTGTCGTCCTTGATGATTCTCGTCTCCAGGAGCATCTTGTCCGGCTGGTCCTCTGACTCGACGTAGATTCGGGGTTCATCCTGTAGCAGAGCAGACGCGTTAGTCAGCGATTCGAGACTGAGAGAATTCCATCATCGCAATGATCTGGACGTACATTGATGATCTGACCAGCACAAAAGCCGGTGCCACGGTCGAACCAATCATTTTCGCGTAACTCGTAGACCTTGACTCGTTTCTTGTCGATGGAGCCCGGCACCAGCATGGCCATACTACAGCGGAGGAGGCTTGCGCGTCACCATCAGCGACAAGCGATGTCAACTGATGAGGGACGCGATGCGAGGGATTCGGTATAGATGGGGGGCGATTCTGTTGAGGGACAGGTAGTACACAGTCGACTGGTTGAGCAGGAGGAGGATGAGGAGGAGGCGGCGGCGGCGGCGGCGGCGGCGGCGACGTCGATGTTGTGCTCAGGCGGATGGTGCAGCGAGTGACATACTTGGGCAGGACAGCGCCGGAGAGGTCGAAGATCACCTATCGCAGTTGCGCATCGGTTGCCGATAGTCAATAACGAGAAGTGCAGTGGATCATACGGCACGTTGGCGGCGAACTTGAAAAGCCTGCGTGGTGCAAAAGGAACAGGAACGGGAATATGACGTGAGGTGGTGCGTGCCCTCGTGTTTCAAGAAGCGCGACCCGGCCACTACAATGCGCATTCGTACTGGTCCCTTTTGTCCATGCTGCATTGCAGATCGCTTTGCCGTAAGCTTCCAAGGACGGGAGTTATTACTAGTAATAATATTTATTAATGCCTTAATAGCCAACGCTCTATTTTAATTAGGAGGTAATAAATCAGTGCACGCGACGTCCGTCCCATGCTGCGGGTGCCAACTTGAGGGCGTTATCATGGCATCCCGTGGCCCGGTACAAGGCTCCCCCTGCCATAAAATGATGGCCCTGCCGGCCCCAAGTCTGCCTCAGGTTCTGGGCCTGATAGAGCTAGAATTTAAGCTTGGCCCGGGCTCCAAACCTTCAGTGCGATGGGAAATTTGAGATATTTTAAGATTCCCTATCTCGAGAATAAGGTTGCCCGCATCAGTATTATGAACACGGTGGCAAGACACTAATATCGCAGTTCTCTTAACGGCTCGGCCACGCGACATGTTTCTACCTTGTGGCGAATGCCATGTGCGTAACACGAATTGCGGCATAGGAGACGTCCTCCTTCATGCGTTGGCATGGATCGCGGTAACATGACATCAGACCATGCAGCCAAACCGACGGATCTACGATCTTTGAATTCAGTGCCTGGCATGACTGGCTGGGTATTAGAACAAAAGCAGAGGCTCAGGCTCCTCCCCCGTTTCAAGCCTTGCCTACCTCGACAGCCTTGCAGCTTGAACCCCCGAGCTGCGCTTGTGCCAAAGGCCGTTGTGCCTCACACGATTAATACAGGCCGTAATACTTCGCTGTCAGGCGCAATGGACGAAGGATAAAGTGATAATGCTTTTGTGGACAGAGTATTGACTCAAAATGGGTACGAAGTATGCAACCTAGCTATGTACAACTGGCTAGATGAACGCCTTACCTGATTGTTGCCAAGCACATTCGTACATTGATGCTATCCAATTTTGGCCTGACTCCCCAGTAAGCTCACGGGTGAATGCTTGTTTATCGAAATCCCTGACATCCGCTTCATCCCCTGCAGGCGGGGATTCTATGGGTGTGTATCTAGTCTGCCCATACTTCCTTTCGTATCGACTCAGAAGACGCCAATGCCCCTTTTGTACCACCTTCCTCCATCCCAAAGGCCTATCCACCTACCCCCATCTGGAAACTGAATCCAAGGAAACCAGCAGTCTGCCGGACCAAACCCAAGGCCTCGGAGGAAACTGATCGGAACTGGTTCAAAGAGCCATATTTGATTCCTCGCAAAGTCATCGGCCAGGTAGGGGCCAATGGAGCACATGAACACGAACACGAACGCAAAGTTACCAGCCTGTCGCACAACCTTTGGGAAAACCACGAGTTTGTTGAGCCGCCTCGACACTTCGGTCTGCACAAGGATGCCAACTGCTTGACTAATGAAGAAGATCAATGGGTGCCATGGCTTCCCTGGCACTATCGAGAAAGTCGTGCTGCTGGCGACAGCATGGAGGCCTGCAGTCAGTCCGAAAGCCACAAGCAATTGCAACCACCTCCCGGGTGCGCCTCGAGGGTTGATTCCAAGCTTCTTGGTCAGCAGCGTTGACGGTTCCGAGATGCCATACCGAAACATTTGATGCCACCAGCTTGACCACATTCCAGCCAAGCCTTTATTACAGAGCGTCTCAATCATGTTTCCCCACTGTGGCGGGTACATCCACACTTCGAGAAGAGGGCATTTGGTGATAGAATAGAGCTTGTCGCCCAACAAATAAGGCAGCACAGTCGCGAAGAAGAGAGGATTCAACGAGAAAATGAAGGTCAGGGCCGTCACAACCGAAGTCATCGTCATGCTCAATCGCACGAAATAGGTCGCCCCGGGCAGGGCGTCATTGAGCCTTGCAAGCCATGTCCAGGGGGTGGGAGAATCCAGAGGAGCAATGCCCAGCCAGTAAGGATCCGTCACCATGCAAGTCTTTAGCAAATCTATTAGCATGTAGTAGTAGAGGAAATTAATGATCGACGACCGCTGGAGACGTGCCAACGCATCCTCCTGCATCCTGCGTGCTTCAGAAGACAGCATTGGAGGGTCGCCTTCCGGTGGGGAGACGTCATATGTCTTGATGGGAATGCGAAAGTTCCAGTTGATGCCTCGGAAAGAGGTCATCAGGTCCGCCGACCAATCAATAAGATGAGATATTTCCCTAGGTTGATCTTGCCAGACAAAGGTCTCCTCGCTTTTCTTGTTGCTTTCAAGCTTGAGCGGTTCTCCTACTGTCCCATTTGACTCCCGAGGTCCAACTCGTCGTCGGAGGTTGCCGTTCTGAAAACCAGCCATCACGGGAGCAGGATTGTTGAGACCCGACATAGGTATACGACTAGACTTCCTGACCTCTATGCGCCGGAAGTCGTGGCCGGGATCGTGCAAGATTAATAGGTTAATGGTCATGATCATGCCCCAGAAACCAATGAGTCCAATACCATAGCCTGCTGTGAGGCCCACAGTCCTCGCATTCGGCCATCGTATGATCATATACCAGAAGGACGATAGAGTCAAGACGTATCGGGCCAAGATCCCAGCACGTCTTGGCAACCTGGGAGTTGCCACAACTCCGAGAATCAGGCAAAGTACCGGTAGAGTATCCCACGGCCAGAGAAAAGGCGTATAGATGCCACGATCGAGCGCTTGGTTGAAGAGATCCTGCCTTTCCTGGAGTACCTGCCGATACAGTGATTGACGTGACATCTCGAGAACTGGCTAATAGGATGAACACGACATTTGCGGTAGGTATCGAAATTTGGGGATGGAGGTGCACACGCACTCAATTCAAGTCAAAAGCATGATCTGCCCGAATCATGACGTATGCCATTAAGGAGAGGAGGTCCGAATTGAAACTTCCCGCTGCGTTGAGGGGGAACTTGTAGAACGTGGGAAGACAGAATATTAATGCACGACATGGACGGGTGCAGTAGATTTAGATCGAACTAGTTGGTTCCTGTCCACAGGGGAAGACCTAGCTGTGGTGATGCGGTTAAGCATAAGCGACTGAATCGCCAATACCTTCCCTTCGTGATGTGCGTTTATTTCCAGCTGGAGCCTTGATTGCTTCACACCATCAACATTACGATAAGTTTGCAAATTTGCTATAGGCGAGAGAGCAGCTGCCGTCTTGTTTGGATTTTTCGTAATGGCAATGAAGAGAATCAGGGGTTGCAACATTGCCGTAAGACGACCGCGATGCGCACATCGCTACCGACTACCTGGTCTATAATCTCCTAGACTTTCCTTCAGAGTAGACGATTTCAAGTTTGCGACTTGACTAGCCTGGTTGGTGCTTGTTCCCGGCAAGCAGTAATCACTCGCAGCCAACGTTATCACTTCGACTCCGTTTTCTGCACAATTTTTGAGTATCTTGTTTTCCAGCGTTCGGCTATGTCACAAGAGATTTCCCCAGCGCTGGAGGCACATAGAATACCTGATTTACCACCATCGGTATTCTATCTTCCCAATTTCCTGACCAAAGAAGAGGAAGAATATGTTCTGCAAGAGATTGAAAATCTATCGCCAGCAAGATGGACCATCCTGACACATCGACGATTGCTGTCTCTGCCCTCCAAGTTGACGGGCAAAGCTCGGGACACTCTGATCGCTACACCAATGCCTTCATTCTTGACCAAAAGCATTTTCAAGAAGATGCAAGAGCTGGGGATTTTTCAGCAATCTCCCCATGCCGCTCCCAACCATTGTCTCGTGAACGAATATAAGCCAGGACAAGGCATTATGCCACATGAGGACGGTCCTGCTTATTTCCCCATCACCGCCACGGTCAGTCTAGCCTCTCACGATGTTTTAGATATATACGCTAAGAGCGAGCAAGGAGAACGAGAAGCAACAGCAACGTGGCACGTTCTGCAAGAGCCAAGGAGTTTGCTGGTGACCATGGGGCCGATGTACAGAGACACCCTGCACGGCATATCTGAGCTGGAACAAGACCGAGATCTTGGTCCAGAGACCGTCGTGAACTGGCAGTTGTTGGGAGACAGTAAACTATTTCAAGACGGAGTTGCGGATCGAAAGACCCGCATCAGCTTGACATACCGAGATGTCTTGAAGGTTGCAAAGGTAGGAGGAGCCTTGAAGTTTATGAGCAAGAGTTGATCCTTTTGCTTGAAGAACAGTTCTATCGTTAGGTAATCATTGCTCCCTCTGTCACTATTCCCGTTGAACAAACCTGTTGTGTTGGATCCAATCTGCCTGGCAGAAGAGGAGATCTTTTAGCCTGTCTCTACTGCAGAACAATTTTCTAGTGACTGACTGACTGGCTCGATGAAGACTGTCCTGGCAAGCGACGTGAAACAAGGCATGCAATTAGCAGTTCCTAGACCTGCAGCTGAAGTGCTTGTGATAAGCTCCCTTGCAACGTCATTTCACGGCTATCCAGATCACGGAGTTGTTCGCTCGAATTGTGTCGACTATCGCAACTCGATCACTGATACCTCGCATTTTGACCATCCGCATTCAGTACATTGTCCGCAAAATGTCAAGTATGATGACGACTGAGACTTTAGACATGCTCAGTCCATTTCTTGGCTGGCTCTTCCGCTCATCGCCCACGCTTCTTAAGAACTCCCCCACTTCTAAGCTGACCTGGTCACTCTTGACCCCGGGCTTTTGTCCGAGAGCATCAATCGCTCCAAGGCTAGCAGGTTTGTCTGAAAGCCGAAATCCCTGAGCCCTCTATCATGACGAAGAAGAGAGTCCTGGTCGGTTACGGCGTCGACATCGACGCAATAGCCGGATGGCTGGGATCGTACAAAGGAGAGGACTCCACCAGCGACATCAGTCGAGGCTACTACGCCGGCACCATCGGCGTCGAAAGATTGCTCAAGATGTTTGACAAATACAACATGAAGGCGACCTGGTTCATACCCGGCCACAGCCTGGAGACCTTCCCGGAGCAGTGTGCCATGATCCGTGACAAGGGCCACGAGATAGGCTTGCACGGCTACAGTCACGAGAACCCGGTCGATCTCAGCCTCGAGCAGCAGCGGGACATCCTGGATTACACCTACAAGATGTTGACCAAGTTCTGCAACGGAAAGCCCCCTCGGGGCACGGTGGGTCTCGCGTCTTTGCACATTCTGCTTGCTGTTGGAAATCGATGTCTAGGCTTATCTTCACCATAGCAGTATTACTACTACCTTGACTAACATCGCTGTGGCTGGACAGGTCGCCCCGTGGTGGGAAGTCTCGAAAGAATCGACTGAGCTGTACATGCAATACGGAATCGAATATGATCATAGCATGTCGCACCACGACTGCAAAGCGTACTATCTGCGCACGGGCGATGAATGGTCGAAGATCGACTATTCTCAACCAGCGCACACATGGATGCACCCCATGAAGCCAGGAACACCAACGGGGATGGTCGAGATTCCCGCCAACGTAAAATTCCCCTTCTCGAATCGCCTTCTCATTCCCCCCCTTTTCCATCTCCTTTCCCCGAACCCCTTTTCCCGAAGCATACCTTCCTAACCTGGGCCCCCTTTTCTGTTTTCATTGATCCCCCCTCCAGACTATACCATCGCAACACATCACAACACAACACATCAAGCAACTCCCACTAACCCTCTCTCCCCGACTCGTGCTGAGAACAGTGGTACCTCGACGACCTCCCGCCGCTGATGTTCATGAAAAAAGTACCCACGTCGCACGGCTGGGTCGACGTGCGCTCGGTCGAGCAGCTGTGGAAAGACCACTTCGACTACTTCTACCGCGAGTACGACGAGTTCATCTTCCCCATGACCGTGCACCCGGACGTCAGCGGCCACCCGCACGTGCTGCTCATGCACGAGCGCCTGATCGAGTACATCTCTGGTCATGACGGGGTCGAGTGGGTCACCATGGCGGAGATGGTGGATGATTTTAAGAAGAACAACGGTCCGCCGGCTGAGGGGGCTTTGGTGCCGGACCCCCCCGAGGAGGTGGTGAAGCGCTTGGGGTTGGACTTGGGGTTGAACAAGTAATAATAATAAATTCGGAATCGTTCAACCTTTTTTTGTTTTGTTTTGGATGCGTGAGCCTGGCGGTAGACTATCTTGTATTAGTAGTGTTATTATTATTATTTGTTGACATCATGAGCTACCTTAGGGGATGATAATAATGATAGCGGTACCTTAGTGTTTCTAGCTAGAAGTGCTGTCATGAGAGGTGCTGCGAAGGGGGCCGGGGGCCTGTTACTAGCACATGATGCTTTGAAGCCCTGCACGGAAAAACACACTACCTACCCATTTCCATATCCACTGTTTCATTGCATTGCTCTACTTCAAAGTTCATGCTAATACGTCGTGCAGCTGAGCTACTTCCTTGAACATGTCCGTATCTGTGTCTGTGTAGTGTGCCCCCTGCCCCCTGCCCATACTCCCTAGGACCTACAGACCTACAGACCTACAGACCTCCTCAGTCTTTTATGGGGATTTGTTAGAATTCTAGTGTAGCTCGACCAGGCCAGACCAGGCCAGTCTTCTCCCTGGTCTTTTTTACGTCTGTCCTGGTTGTAGAAGAAGTAGTAGAATAGAAAAATGGAGGATGCTCAAGTAAAGAAAAAGGGTGCAGCAGGTCTCCCCAGGCTAGTAGGCTAGTGGATTAGGAAAATCTGAGCGTGGTCACAGTGAGAAAGATAAAAACCCCTTTTCACTAGAAAACATGAGGAGCGTGGATAAAAAGGGGAGGAGGTTGGAAAATAAGTTTTAAGAGAAATTGAATGATTTCTTTGGCAAACAGCTCATTTTGCTTGCGTGTCTTTCAATGCCCCCCCGCCCCAAACCCCCCTTCCCCCCCGGCTCGCAATGCAATATCATATGTTCCTATACGTGAGGTGAGAAAAAGTTTGGCCGACGTTCAGCAAAACCGTCGATCTGTCCGTCCGTCCAAGGACGAGCACAAGTTCTCTTCACCAAAAAAAGGAAAAGGAAAATAATTAATGGATCGGGGACCTTTCTCAATCCCAATCCCCAACCCGCGTCCTTGCATAGAATCAGAAACGCTCGTAGAACCCCCAAAAGCCGGTATGAATCTAAGGTTACTGTGCTGCGACAACGACAAAGTCGCGGAGATTCCATTGGCATTCGCATTTCTCCCTTCTAACTTGCAGAGGGGGGCCAACTCTGCTCTACTTGCTATCTTTCGGCTTGAATTTGTCAAGGTCCTTCAGAAGGTCCTGCGCTTCTGCGTACAGCTTCTTCCGTGTCGCTCTGATCTCTTCCTTTTCTGGGCCCTCGGGCTCAATGGCATCGCCCTTCTCGAAGACGGTCTTGTAGGAGATCTCGCTCAGGCGCCGGTATTCCTTGTCTCGGTCGTCCTTGTCGGCGGGCGGGGATCTGATGAAGTTCTCGATCACGGGCACCCATTGAGAATGGAAGTCATATCGAAGGGCTTGGATCTTGCCCAAGTCGGTTGATGGGTCGGCTTTGGGGGGTGGTACGGCAGGGCTCGAGGGCCGAGGAGTAGAAGAAGAGGTCGGCGACGGCTGTCGAACCGGTCTTGGTGGGTTCGGTCGGATGGGAGAAGACTGCCGCGGCGGGGTGTTGCCCGTCGGAGGGGTGTTGTGGGGATGCAGATGGCCGTTGGGTGGAGGATATGATCGTGGTTCGTCGTCCCGTCTTCTAAACGTTGAATTGGAGCGACGCGTCCGTATCTCTTCACCGCTCCTTCTTACTTGTATGGGGGCGTCGCTGTCGCTCCCTGACTGGGGTTTGCGGTTGTAGTCTCTTGCTTCTTGCAACAGGATGACCGAGATCTCGCTGTTCTGTTTGCAGCCGTACTGGCGTAGCGGCCAATCATTTCTCTTCAGTTCTCGATCCTTGTACATCAACTTGATTCGGCCTTCGTGTCCGTCGAGGCCCAGACGGGAGGCAACCCGGTCGCGGACATGCTTGACGAGGACCTTCTCCTCGGCGATCGAAAATGGGGGGAAGTTGAACAACCAGGATTCGCCTCGGAAGCGAATGTGGATGATGTCGGGAGCGTCGTCGTCCTCAAACACTGCGGCCTGGCGAACGGCCGGTGATAGGATGTTGTGCTGTTCGTCTACATAGTCGTACAGGTCTGAGAAGGCGCGGTCCTTGGTCGAGGCTTGGGCATACACCGCGTACGGCGACCGCCCGCCGTTCTGATAAGGCTGAGTGAAACTGGCTCTATGCATCAAGGAGCGGGCGAGGAGAAAGAGGAGGGCAAGAAGAGTTGCAAGAAGTGTGGTGATGGAAGTAGGCGTAAGGCTGTCAAGGAGGGGCACAGACTGATCGAGGACCCGAAAGGAGGATTTTGGGGGAATATAAGTCGACAGGGCTTCCAGCGGCTTCAACTGGTGAAGGAGAGCAGTCCAATTCGCTGCAATTTGGCCCGCCACGGTGACTAATTTGGTTGTCGAGGGTGTCGAAGGAGAGTTGGCCTTTTCGTGTGAAAGGGTGTGTCTGTGTCTGTGTGTGTGTACAAAAGTGCCAGAACGATGACAATAATGCAATGTCGGCCTGAACAACGTCGCCAGTCTCAAAGCTGCAATATTCCAAATGAATAAGGGAATTACCAGAGTTAAGTTCAGGAATCTTTAGGTGAGGAGCATGACGTTGCTCGATGCATGCACCCCGGTCACATAAGTCTGTGGTCACTATTTACGAACCAGAAAGTAATATGATTATTATACTGTGAGGGCGGGACAGATAAAGTAATATTTTGTACACCACCCTGCCTTGGCTGGTTGATGCCCTATTAGGCAGTAAAAAGTTTTCTGCGCTGGTAATAATACTCCGTACCATGGAACAATAATGGCATTGTGGCATCCATGGATATGGGAGAAGGCATGACACGCACGCCTAGTAGTTAGTAGCTACGAAAGTATTATTACTCCGTACTCTGTTCTCCATAATTTGGGTGGATTTAATGGGACAGCCGAGAACTCTTCTAAGCCCGCCTTCGGCGCATCGCTTCTGGACACCGGTTTCGGCCAGATAATGCCTCATTAGTCTTTTAACCGCGCGTAACTGTCAGCCGTCACCTTGTTTTTCAAATGGAGCTGGACGTTGCGCTATCGTGTAATGACGCGGAGTATCGCCGGCTCGATGGCTTTCACAAAGAACTCCAACGCTGGCAAATAGTAAGCCATTGCGGGTTGCGGCCATGTTAGGATCGTCTGGCGTGGACTGTACGAGGGTTAAACTACTGGTCTGCAAGAGAGTTTTCTAACCTGCGACACCCTTTGCCCGGCTTTTCAGGGACCACAACCTCAGTCTCTTTGGCAATTCTTGTTGTTCCTGCAAGGACCGCACCTCACCTCGCTGCAGCTATTGCTTATCGCCATATGAGCTGGATGCGGAGGAAAGGACTAGGATCTGCGTATGGAATCACTGTCGCATGCCCAGGTAGGTAGGCATAGAACGTGACCCAAGCCGGCCGAAATTGGATGCCGTCACGACGAGGGCGAAAGCCGAACTTGGAATGCGACCAGTCCGCAGCTGAAATTACTAGTGGTACCGCAACCTTTCCTGCGGGGCCATCCACCTCTTGTTATGCAAACGATGCGGACAATTTGTGACGTTTATAGCAGGCGAAGCATTCTCACGCTTATATTTATTGTTGGCGTTCCAACAATCTATGCAAGGTTTGCTGTAAGCACCCTGAAACTTGAAAGTCACCGCTTTTCGAGGTTTCTCGACTAGTACAAAACGAGCTGAGATTTCGTCGCCACTTTGGAATGGCTATTCTTAGCTTTGTCCTGGACCTTCGTTTCAGACTTCTTGATCCAGAGGCTTGAAACAATTTGAAAACGCGCGTGTTACGCCAAGCCTGTAGCAAATGCCATTCCAGACGGGAACATTGACGACGCGAGCACACGATCTGACTAATACGACGATATGATGGAAGTTATAGTCCAATGCAACCGTGCCTGTCCAATGCCCAGCTGGCTGGCTATTGTGCACAAGTGGTGCTGCAGTGGTGCCTAACACGAGAGCTGAGGTACCGACCTTGTTTCAGACGACTCTAAACCACGCAACGTGGCCTGGTCGTTGACATCATTCCCAGGTTGGGCATCATCTTCCAACCCTCGTTCCTGCAATTCCTGTAATGCGGACATATCGTCTTGTTCAGAACCAATTGGATTCAGTCCATTGAAGCCCTCTTCGACGACCCATCTCTGGTCAGAGTCGAGTTTGTGCAATACCTGACAGGCTGACCCGACCACGAGCAGGCCCGGGGGTCGAGATCCCTCTTGCTCGATCGCTTTTGAGACGTGTTCCAAGGTTGATCGAATGACTCTTTGGTCTGGACAGCTGGCTCTTTCAACGACCGCGCACGGAGTGCTCTTCGGCCAGGGATTCCTCGATCCTTCTGAGGACTCGCCAACGTCTGTCAGACTCTGAACCAGACTCTCCAGTCGATGTAGTGCCATCAGAAATACCACCGTCTTACTGCCCCGGTACGATGGTGGGTCGGGCGCTGCACCTTTTCGACCAGTTCCTGTGCAAATAACTACCTGATCTGCCACGGCACGGTGTGTCACAGGGATGCCCGCGAACAATGGAGCAGATAGGGCACTGGTAATCCCCGGCAGAACACGAACCTGAAAACCGTGTCCTCTAAAGAAGTTCACCTCTTCTGCACCGCGTCCGTACAAGTACGGATCGCCTTGTTTGAGTCTCAAAACGTTCTTTCCGTCTTTCATAGCTGCCAACGCAAGATCATGCATCTCGTCCTGTGCGGCATCAGCGTTACCCGGAAATTTCCTGGCAATATGAACAGGTGTGCGTCGAGGTATCAGCTCGAGTATTTCGGCAGGAACGAGTTTATCTGCAAGAATGTAGTGCGCGGTTTTGATCGCCTCGTGCGTTGCCATGGTCAGCATCGAAACATGACCCGGTCCAGAACCTGCCAGAGTGATTGTGCCCTGTTTTCTCTTGACACTTGCAATGCCTTGCCGTGCAGAATCAAAGTGACTTTGTGAGTTCTTTCGGTACGCACGAAGGATGCTCGAAATGTCCTCGTCGGTAATAGCTGCTAATCTCTTCAAAGGCCAGTACTCACATATCTGGGACAGCCAACGCATCCGCCTGGTCCTCAGAATCGCCGGATCTGGCTCGATTTCTTTGACTAGTGTATTGAATGTGTGCTTCTGATTCTCGACCTCTTCATCGCCGTCTTCAAGTTGTGTCGTCTCTTGTCCTGAATGCAGCTCGGCGAGCTTGTCCTCCTCCCAAATCTTCTTTCGTATTGTGCCCAGTTTATCGACAGCCGCACCGAAATCTCGGGGAAGAGTCGATGCAATTTCTCGCCGGATGCGCGACGCAAGTTTGCACCCTCGGCCGGACGTGGTGACACCAATCTGTAGTGGGCCGTCTGAATATGTCGTCAAGAGCGTAAAGGTACAGAGTTGGGGCGCATCCACAACATTGATAGGGATTCGCAGCCTCTTGGCCAAAGCAGATATACGAACGCTCAAGGGGTGTTTCGGTCCTACAGTGACGAAGATGGCATCAACCACATGGTCAACCTCTTCTCGTCCAAGAGTGGTGAGATCCTGCTCATCAAATTCTCGTCGCGTCCAAAGGACCAAGCCTTGCTGGATGTGCTTTTCCAGGGTAAAATGGAGGTCATCACGTTCGGGTGCGACGAGGATGGGTCGGGCGCCGACTTCTAATGACTTGGCGCATCTCGAGGCAGCCAAAGGGCCCGACCCGATCACGAGGTGGACATTGTCCTGGCATTCCTGCGCTGTCAGCAGAGCAGGCATATTGCCTCAGACTCCCATCGAAGTTCTAAACGAGTACGAGGCAAAGACAGTATCTGGGTCTCCGGGCACGTCCAAGGGAAAAATAAATGCGAATTTCGCAAGAGCTTCTTGCAAACCTACCGAGGACACAGTACCGCATGCACGGCTGAGTATGGAGTCATCAGTTGCCCGAAGAATGGCATCAAATGTTGATTTTATTAACGCAAAATGTTTGCAAAGAGTCCGTCCGTCAAGCCGTTATTCGCTGAAGATTTTCCTTGAGCGACGGCGACAATTGCGCCATTGCGCAGTACGCAACGCTAGGCAATAGTTGGGAAAGTCTCCGTCAGACGAAGCCTCCACATCAGTACGGTTGCCAACAAAGTCAACAGCGCGCCACTTCTAGCGGAGAAATTTTATCGATAGTGGCTCGAGTAGTAGGGCGTGAAACTGGCACCCTCATAATGTCGTATCGAGAGAGGCGCTGATCCGATTGGCTTTGTCATGGCTGCATTTCAGTATGCTGTTGCTTGTCCTCTTATAATTCTGTAAATCTTTGCTGTAGATGCGTCTTCCAATCCTTCCTCTTCTCCGATACTCATACCCTTCCCTACTCGTTAAATCACAACAATGTCAGTTACACAAGACTGGGAACCCATCGAAGGCGGCTGCCCATGCCGCAACGTGAGATACCGCCTCGATCAATCACCCCTCATCGTCCATTGTTGTCATTGTCGTTGGTGCCAGAAGGAGACCGGCAGCGCCTTCGTTTTGAACATCGTGATCGAGTCCAAATACGTCAACCTCCTTTCAGCGGAACAGCCTCTCCTTGTACCAACACCAAGCGAGAGCGGCATGGGTCAGATGATAGCTCGTTGTCCCAAATGTCACGTTGCTGTTTGGAGTAACTATGGGGACTCTGGCGACCTCATCAGATTTGTCAGAGCGGGCACTCTAGATGATCCCTCTAAAGCACCACCAAATGTGCACATATATACCTCAAGGAAGCTACCGTGGGTCAAGCTTGACGATGGGCTGCCAGTCAAGGAGGAATTCTATGACAGGGGCGAGGTCTGGTCCAAAGCGAGTCTCCAGCGCCGAGAAGACTTGATTAAAAGCCTAGGGTCGTGACTTAAACGAGGCAAGGACTGCCGATGGAGGTTGCATCGCACGAAGTGGATGGCCGCGGGTGCTAGTGCTTTGGGATTTGTTGCCACATGGCTGAATTGAGATCACGACAACTTGGAAATGGCCGTACTGTAGTTTGCACAATCATTGTCGAGGCAGTCGCGTCCTGCTTTTCAATCTTCATCGCTCGAATCCTCATCATCATCATCATCATCATCATCATAATTTAGCATCTTGCTCATGTAGGGCCCGTCAAGCTCGTATCCAAGTCTTTCGTAATAACTTCGTACACCGACTCCACTGATCACGCTCAACTTAAGACTGCCATGCTCGTCTCGAGCAATTCTTTCGGCCTCTTTCATCAACAATGTCCCGTATCCTTGATGCTGGAATTTGGATTTTTCCCGACCATGAATAGGTACAGCAAGACCGTAAACATGGAGCTCGCGCACCAAGCTAGTCTGTTGGCCGGTCAGCTCCGGTCTGAAAGTATGTGTAGGGCTGCATTTTCGTAATCTCAGCAAGGCGATCAGTATGTCCTGCTTGGGATCTTCGTAGGCGAGAAACGTCTCCCAACCTCCATTCGCGGTGTAATCACGACGGACAAGTTCGACCTCTGCTGGACGAATTTTGTGTTTGACCTCGTTTATGCCGACTTCACGAGTCCTAACATCTCTGCAGGTCGTTCCGAAGTCTTTCATTCTGGAAAGAGCCAATTCCCGGAGATTTCCGTTTTCGACACCAGAGGTTACGAGAGGCATTGGAATATCGCGCTGCACTCGGTATATTCGGGTCCAAGGAGGGATAAGCGCGAGGATCTTTGCCACAAGATCCACCAGTGCGTTCGGAGTGTAGTTCTTATATCGGCCTGTCCGCCACAGCTCGTACAACCCAGTGCCACGGATAACCAGAGTGGGGTATATTTTGAGACCGTCGGTCCTAAAAGCAGGATTTTCGAAGTATTCCTCAAACTGAAAGATATCTCGCTCCATTCCGACATTAGGCAAGTCAGGCATCATGTGTGAGACGACTTTGTAGCCAGCATCCTTTGCCAACTTGAATGTTTCTGCAACTGCTGCCACAGTGTGACCGCGATTGGTGTCTCTGGCGACGTCTTCGTAGAGCGACTGGACACCAATCTCTAGTCTTGTACAGCCATATCGGAGCATGTCGGAAAGGTGAGTGTCTAAGCAATAGTCTGGTCTTGTTTCGATGGTTATGCCGACGCATTTGATACTCGACATTTCGCCAGCTGTCACCGCCTCGTCAACATTCTCCGTTTGGTAACCTGATAGAGCGTTATGCAATTGCGCGATGAAATTCTCCCTGTAGTCTTTCGGTAGAGACATAAATGTGCCTCCCATGATGATGTACTCCACCTTGTCAACACTGTGACCCAATGACTTGATCTGTTCTACCCTACCTCTGGCTTGCTCAAACGGATCATACCGAGCTCGAATAGCACGCATGGAAGTCGGCTCGTAGCCTGTGTAAGATTGAGTAGAATACTCAAAATCAGAGTCTGGGCCTCCCGGACAGTAGACACAAATATTTCCGGTATATGCAATGTGAGGGCATCGATGTGGCTTGCACATGACCGCTACGACTGCAATTCCAGATGCCGATCTGACAGGCTTTGCAAGCAGTTTCGGCAAGATTTGTTTCTTGTACTGGTCCGGTACGCTGGATATGATCGCAGTGAGAGGTGGCGTATTGCTCAACTTCCATTTGCGGCTGACTTGACTGCGTAAGCTGTTGAGGTTGATGTCTTTCTTTGGTGTTGTGCCATCTGAACTTGCCTCATACTCTAGTATGAGTTGATTCGCAATTTCCTGACAAGCTGATAGAAAGCGCTGCGATTCAGGAGCAAGCTCGCTCTTGTTCACCTTTGCCTTTGCCCGTACAGGCATGGTCATCGTCGTGGTCGCCATGACGAATCACACTACAGAGTATCCGTTGTATGCGGCCGATTTCGAATCGGTAAGTTAGTTACTACCAACTCAGATATCCTGGATCTACAATGGATGGTTCATGCATTGAATGCTGATGAGCAGCATGATGTCGTCGGTCTCGATTCATGTGACTGCTGAAAGATTATTTGGTCCACGAAATTCAAAAATTCACGTGTCAAGGGTGTGTCCCGGTAATGTTTCCTTGTTCGGCTAGAAGTGCCACTAGTAGGAGGTGAGTGGGTGGCCAGCTCTCAACTCCACCATGTCGCTCAGAGCTGTATCGGGCTTGGCAGGCGATAGACCAGCCTGCGCCAACTACAACCACTGCTGCGACCAGCTTGACGTGCCCAAAGCTTACTCTTTCAGAGGTCGTCTGACTCGATTGTAGCAGCACCGCATTCCAGGATGCAGGCCTTCAGAACCGGTGCCTCTACGGCCTTTCGACAGTCCCAGCGGAGGACCTACTCCTCACTTGTTGGGAGCTATGCTGACACTGCCGCCCACCTAAGAATCAACGGGGATACGCGGGTTGTCGTGCAGGGATTCACAGGAAAGCAAGGAACGTTTCACAGCAAGCAAGCCATCGAATATGGGTGAGGAATGTCTGTAGCATATGCGCAGATTGGAGCTAATGGAGGTATAGAACCAACGTTGTTGGAGGCACCAATCCACGGAAGGCAGGCTCAACACATCTCGATCGACCAGTATTTGCGACGGTAGCAGATGCCATGAAAGAGACAGGAGCAAACGCTTCTCTACTTTTCATTCCTCCGCCTCTCGCTGCAGCCGGCATTGAAGAGGCTGTATCTGCCGAGATCCCACTGGTCGTTTGCATCACAGAGGGTCTGGAAGCTCGCTTTGACATTTTGGTCCGCTAAACTGACGTTGCACAGGCATTCCGCAACACGACATGGTCCGGGTAACAAACATGCTCAAGACACAGAGCAAAACACGCCTGGTGGGCCCGAATTGCCCTGGCCTCATCGCTCCCGGACAGTGCAAGATGGGCATCATGCCGGGCTTCATCCACAAGAGTTGGTTGTTCCAGTAGCTTTTCAGAAGTGTAGGCTAACACACATCCTAGGGGGCCGCGTGGGAATTGTGTCAAGGTCGGGAACCTTGACCTACGAGGCCGTGAACCAGACCACCCTGACCGGGCTCGGTCAGTCGCTCGTTGTTGGCATCGGTGGAGACCCATTCAGTGGAACGAATTTCATCGATTGCTTGAATGTCTTCATGAAGGATGACGAGACTGAAGGTATCGTGATGATCGGCGAGATTGGAGGCAGTGCGGAAGAGGATGCCGCCGAGTTCTTGAAGAGCGAGAACGTCAAGAACAAGCCGGTAGTGAGCTTCATCGCTGGAATCAGTGCGCCGCCCGGACGACGAATGGGTCATGCTGGTGCAATCGTCAGTGGAGGTAAGGGAGGTGCAGATTCCAAGATTTCCGCGTTAGAAGGGGCAGGTGTCATCGTTGAACGAAGTCCAGCCAGGTTGGGCAAGTCTCTACATGAGCAGTTTGTTAAGCGTGATCTGGTCTAGGGAGCAAAGCAAGAAACAATTTTCCGCAACGACAAAGTAGTGACCGCTTTGATTGTAGAACGTGGTGTTCGGCATGCACATTGATATATGTTGGGCCGGTCGTCGTTTGCAAGATACTTTAAATATGATAACATATGCAGACATGCCAGCCTCGACCTGACAATGGAAACCGAGTCTTTATGCCCAAGAGCACCGTCCCTCTACAACAAAGCTCGATTGCCGTCATTTCCGCCCATGTGATGTTGGTGTGTTTTGGCACAATACTCGGTCACCAAGGGGAATGAGCACCAAGAGCTCCATAACTGTACTCCTAGACGCCACAAATACTTCTTTTCATGCTGTCAGTACCTTCGAAATTGTCCTCATCGCAACGAAATAGCTCCCTTGCGACTCTGCCGTTGATGTAATAAAGCGTTTCCACCGCAGAACAAGAAGAAGAGCTAGACTTTTGTGAGTGCACGTCATGCGAACTGAGTCTCTGGCACCCACCACGTAGATGACAACAGTAATGAAGATGGACGAAGCGACAGCCGCGTGGTCTTCCGGGTCTTCTTCGAGGCCCATGACCATGTGGTGGTTTCTTGCGAACAAACTGCCAACGATCGACAGAATGACAATGGCAAAAGCCGAGATGACGGTGCTGCGTGTGTCAGTCCTTGTATGCTCTTGCTCTTGATACCAGGATGGCTGACCATGTCCACGCATTGAATGCTGATACGACGGGCTTCATCTTGTCGAAGGCAAATGGTGACGCAGTTGAGGGAGCAGAGTTTGATAGTGGGTGAAGAGGGTGATGCCGGAACCGGTTCAGGACAGTTACTGCACAGAGAATGCTCGCAGGAGGTGTGAAGCTCTGTGGTTCTTCGGATGGCGCTGTGACTGCGCTTCGAGAGGTAGGCGAGGTCCCACAACTTGAAGCTAACCGCAGTATTGAGCAACCTGAGGCCTATCTCGAGGCTCCGGAAGGCTGAGCTGACTCGGAGTAACGAGGCTCGGCCGTGCCAAAACCCGCAATCGGCTAGCTTTCCAGGCCTGTCTTTGCCGCCTTGGTGACGTTTTTCACGGTGGGGGCGATAAAAAAAACACTTCGCCCGCCACAGCGAATTCGGCCGACGCGCTTCTCTGCCCTTTCCGAAGCCTTGGTCACAACCTCACATTATGCGCCGGTCTTGTGACCGGCGTGTGTTACTGATGGCTCACTCTTCTCTTAAGAAATGCTGCTTCCCATTTTCTACCTCATCTTCCGCATTCACCATGCTCGTTGCTAACAGAGAAAAGAGATTACCCGCCAACGTGATTCGACATTGCTCGTGAAGCTTCTGAGGCACTACCTTTTCCGCTCGTTCTACACAATCTCAGTATTGTTTTGCAGTCCAATCAATTTCGCATTCGTTGAATTGGGGTGCTCTCCCAAAGACTCTTCGTTATGATATCAAAGCAAGATGAATTCGACGAAACCCGTCCTCTCATTTCTGTACCCAGCAGGAACTCCAACACCGGTCCTTCCTCAAGGAATTTGCCTACTTCCTCGTCGAAGTCCAAGCAAGAACCAACACATGAGGCCTCATCCGTCCAATCTCGGAGCACTTTTTATCTCATTCTCTTAACCCTGAGTATCGGCGGCTTGCAGATAGTATGGTCAATTGAACTGTCAAATGGCTCTCCTTACTTGCTGTCATTGGGCATGAGTAAAGCACTCGTTGCGTTTGTTTGGCTGGCTGGTCCAATGACCGGTGCTCTTGTGCAACCATATATCGGGATGATGTCTGACCGAAGCCGCATTTCGTGGGGCAGGCGAAAACCGTTCATGCTGGCCGGGACTTTGGGCACGGTTGCATCTTCGCTGGTGCTTGCTCATGCGAGGCAAATTGTTCAGTTTGTCGGAGGATGGGATGCAGACGCGGCTTATGATGGCTATTGGAAGGGCTTCACGATTGTGTTTGCTACCGTTATGATGTGGACCTTGGATTTCTCCATCAATGCAGGTAAGCGCTGAACGGCTATTGGAAAACTGTCACCTGACCGGATCTAGTGCAAGCATCAATAAGGTCCTTTATTGTGGATGGGTCACCTGCTCATCAGCAAGAAGCTGCAAATGCCTGGGCATCGCGCATCGTCGGGATTGGGAACATTTTCGGCTACATTGCAGGTTATCTGGATCTTCCCAGACTTTTCCCCTTCCTTGGTCGAGAGCAGTTTCAGGTCCTATGCAGCTTTGCTTCAATCGCTCTCACCACGACCGTCTTGATAAGTGTCTTCGCCATCAAAGAACGGAACCCCCAGGACGAACCCCTGCATAGGGACGCCGCGGAGTCTGGTCTTCTCTACTTCTTCGGGCAGATCCGTCAGTCGATCACGCACTTGCCAGGACCCATTCGCAGTGTGTGTGAAATACAGTTCTTCCACTGGATGGGCTGGTTCCCGTTCCTGTTTTACACCACTACCTATATTGGGCAGCTCTATGTCAATCCAAGACTCAGGCCCTCCGACTCGCCTGACGAGGTCAATCGACTTTGGGGCAAAGGGACAAGAGTAGGGACATTCGCGCTCCTCGTCGAAGCAGTTGTGTCTTTGTCCACGAATGTGATCCTGCCATTTCTCGTCATGCCCACAAACCGACCTCAAAACACAACCACTTCTAAACCCGCCACTCGAACATCGCTGGATGGCACAAGTGCTCCATTCGACACGCCGACCAACTCTCCGCCAAAGCGATCTACGACCAGCACTTACAGCGCTAGCACGGGACTGGACTCCGAGCTTGGCGAACCACAGCCGAGACCAGCTCCAAGCATTCTCCAGCGCGCCCGCGAACGCCTACGTATACCTGGCCTCACACTACGGCGAGCATGGTGCCTAGCGCAGCTTCTCTTTTCCCTCTGCATGTTCAGCACGTTCTTCATCTCGACCCCATTCTCAGCCACCATCATGGTCGGATTCGTCGGCATCCCCTGGGCCCTCACGCTCTGGGCCCCGTACGCGCTCATCTCGGAAGAAATCTCTCGACGCGACGAAGCGAGACGAGCTCGACAGAAACGAAGACTCCTCGCCAGCGAGGCCGACCCTCCCTCCAACGAACCAGACCGAGAAGATGATAGAGCGGGTGTTATCTTGGGACTACATAATGTCGCCATCAGCGGGCCGCAAATCGTCGCGACATTGATCTGCAGTGTCATATTCAAGATGCTTCAGAAACCCAGAAGCGTGCCGGGAGATGTGAGCGTTGCATGGGCCTTGAGGCTGGCCGGAATCGCCGGGCTGATCGCGGCGTGGAAAACGTGGAACATGAAGGTAGACGAGTCGGATAGACCAACAGAGGAAGACGAGAGCTGATAGATAGACTCTTTTGGGGGGTCCTTTTTGGAAATTTTTGTTGGTTGACTTTTTAGATCCTTTCAGCGGAGGCGGCCCACGCCCCATTTTCGGGGAACACAATGTAGAAATGTCAGATTTTGGTGGAATTCTAGATAAAAGAACAAGAGAAGAGAATAGAATATACATATACTTACTTCCTGACACCTAAGGAGGAGCTCACCTGCCTACATTCTTTCACAGTACTACTACTGCTTCTTTATATTGTGCGGCTCTACGACACTGGTGACATCATTTATGGGATCCTGAGCAGAGACTACTGACTATCATCAGTCCTGAGACCCCCCGACAGCAAAGGGTAGACGGCAAAGCTAGTCAGAAAAGAATAATGAGTAAAGGAGCACAGAAAATCATGGGTTAATCGAGTTTTCTCTTACGCTATGAATTTCGTATACGAAGACACTATTTACTGCTCGTGTGCTCCACGAGAAAGGAAAATCGTCTCGAAAATGTGCTCGTGATTGTATCCCTCAATGGAAAATCCCGATTGTGTCAAAAAAGCCAAGCCAACAACACAAGCATGAAAAAGGGGGGCTTGACTTGAAATTCTCGTTTTTTGCAGAAACGCCAACGCCAACGCCCATCCCTCTAGCGTCTTCCTCTTCCTCCTCCTCCTGATCGTCAGTTTCCCTCTCTGCCTTTCGCTCCCAGTCTCCCTTAACGCCGCATACCAATCTCTTCCGCGGGTTTTCGAGTTTCGAGAGCTCAAGTTTCAAGCCGTGTCTTCGTTGTGGGCATACACATATACTGTTCAAAAATGCCCCTGATTTCCCGTGCACTCTTCTTGGGATAGCGCGCCTGACCGCCGTGATAGTCGACAAAACACACGCCAAAGCGCGTCTCGTAGCCCTCGCTCCACTCAAAGTTGTCCATGAGGCTCCAGCACAGGGCGCCAAAGGCGCGCACGCCGTCCTGCGCCACGGCCTCGGCGAGCGCCTGGACGTAGGCGCGGAAATAGGCGCAGCGGAAGTCGTCGTCGAGGATGCGCGGGTAGGCGAGGGCGTTTTCGCCCTTGATGCTCGTGCCGAATTCCGTCACGAGGATGCGTGGGAAGTTGTAGCGGTGCGAGATCCAGGTTAGCAGGCTGCGGAAACCGCGCGCGTGCGGCCGGAGCCACGGCGATTGCGTCTCTGGCCCGATCGGGGTGTTGTGGATGTCGAAGAAGAGCCATTCGATGTTGCCTTCGATGTCGGTCGGCGAGGCTGGGTTCGGCGCGAGCGAGCGGATGAAGTGCGAGCAGTAGTGGTTCATGCCTTTGTATGGTAACGTGTTAGTTTTTTTTTCTTCCCCCAAAAAGGCGAGGTGATTCTTTGTAAAAAGGAGAGGGGGGGGGGGGGGGGGGTTACGTTCGGGGGAAAATCAATGGGTGGTTGTGGAGGGAACATTTCTCACGCACCATAGAAATCGTTCGAGCCCTGGACGTTCGCAATTTCCTCATCGGTGAACTCTGGCAGCCGGTCGCCGAGTTGGGCTTTCATCGAGTCGGGATATTTGCCAAAGTAGACTGGATCCGCGAACCAGGAGATGGCGAATTCGAGTTTGCGTTCGACGGCAGCCACATCTTCAGGATTCGACGGGTCATAGGGGTATCCATAGTCACCATTGAGAGTAATGCCGATTTGGCCCTTCTGTGGATATCGGTGCGCGAACTCCTTTCTGTACATCTGCACGGCGGCACCGTGGGCACAGAGAAGCGTATGCCCTGCGATCCATGGCTCTGTGCTGCTATCGCCGACAGGGTTGACATTGCGATCGCTCGTGCGGCCTGGCGCGTGTTTGCCTATCCCGTACCCGAGTCCAGACGAGCAGAAAGGCTCATTGAATGTGATCCAGTAAGGGACTTTGTCTGCGAGCGCCTCAAACATCACGCGTGCATATCGTAGGAAATCCTGGACGAATTCGTCCTTGTTGAGGATGCCGCCGTACCTTTCGGCGAGCGCAGCGGGAAGATCCCACTAGGTCCACGTCAGTACATTCAGAACCCCCCTCCCAACATCCAGGTTGATCAGCTTACATGGTAAAGTGTCACCACCGGCACTATGCCGGCTTCGATCAGGTCATCCACGAACTTGACATAGTGATCGACTCCCTTCTGGTTGATAGGGTCGTTACGACCCCCGAGTGGAATGATTCGCGGCCATGCAATGCTGAACCTGTAGGCGCGAGCACCGAGTGATTTCAACAAGGCAATATCCTCCGCGGTCCGGTGATATGAGTCGCACGCTACGCTGCCGTCTGTGCCGTCACTGATCTTGCCAGGGGTTGCTGCAAAGGTATCCCAGATGCACGGCAAACGTCCATCTTGATCTGTGGCGCCTTCGATTTGGTACCTGACAACGACATCCAACACGTGTTAGCTGTAGAAGCGGGGGCAGAGAGCTCGAGAATGCTTGCTGGACGCTCCGAAAGATCTCACGCGTTGTTATCAATTCCGACCTACCGGAGGTGTCCAGAACATCAGCGAAGGGGGTACAACTTACGAAGCGGTAGCAAAACCCCACAGGAAGTCGCTGTCGAGGCCTGCCTCAGGGTTATTAGGATTCTGGATCATGACGACACGAGAAGAAGTAAGAAGACAGAAGTGACATGGAATGTTGAGACCGGGAGGAGGCCAGTGTCGAGAAACAGCCAGCCTATATGTATCCAAACTCACCTCTGAGGGACTGGTCCGTCTACATTGCTTGGGTTCGTCACACACATTATCGATCAACTGTCCCGGAAATCCGTGGACTGGTTATCAGCAGCTGTTGGAATACTCCCGTATTCCTGTGATAACACCACGTCCGTTGCAATTTAGCCTAGAGTCTCGCGGAGTTTCGGAGAGGGTTAATTTGCACGGCCAAAGTGGAGAACACAGCCGCATGTCAGATGAAAACACGGGGTTTGGGCGAATCGGAAAAAAAGGACATCTGCAATACCACCAGACTGGCCTAACGCCACCCGCACTACGGAGTATTTCTGAGCAAGCGAGGTTCAACAGAGAAGAGGCTGACTGTCTTGGGGGGAGGGGTACCGGATACCTCTCCGCTTCTGGACCACGGGGCAAATCTGTTGCAAGTGGCTCATGCTAACAGCCCAAGGTTGAGAAAGGACGACGAAAACTTTTTACCTATGGTCTAATACAGTACGGCCCGCGCAGTGTGATTTCCCGGCGCGCCTCGAAGGGTACCATCCATAAGTATTTTCATGTGTTGAGCGATGTTCACGGGTCGTCTATCTAAATAAGATCGCTGTATTCAACTTAGGGACACGAAGGGGGCTCGTCGACAGTGCAGCCTCAACCTTGGGGTGGTACTTTCTCATGACGGAGTCCGGATTGAGATGAGATCTCGGCTGCCTGCGGCGGTGCTTGGTTCCCACGATCGTCAGCAGGCTGTATATTACCCATCCTGATCTGTCCGTCTTCATCTTCGATGTCGCTGAGTTGCCCATCTTTCCTAGCCTGCTCGTGAACCTGTTCTTCGTAGATCTTTTCATGCTCCAACTCCACGTTCTCCCGTTCGACCTCGTCCAAGTTGAGATCGGCGAAGTTGAGCTCTCTCAGGATTCGACCAATGGCCATTCGATATTGGTTGTGGCCGCTGACAAAGTCGGATACATCTTTATTCTCGATTTGTGGCACTGACGTGACCGGTTGGAGTCCTGCAATGTCGAGCGTGACATTTCGTGCTCGGTAGAGATAACCGAGAATCATGTCTCGCTGAGTGTACACGTTGACAAGGCGGCCTGAAACGACTAGTCGCAGTCTTTGCCATAACGACTTCGCGTTCGGAACCGGTGAGCCAATCAGGACAGCATTTTCGACAAGTCCAAAGGCTTTCTGGGCTGCCAGCTCCTCCAGACAGGAGTAGACAACACGGGCGCCCATGGAGAAGCCGACAAGGGTAACGGGACGCTCTCCTTGCACTTTGTCCATCAAGGCTTGAGCGAGGACTTTGCCAGCCTTATCACTTCTTTCGACCGCAATGGTGAAGGGATTGTCGAGGAACTTGCCAGCCTGCAGCATGCCTACTGGTGCCAGAAGAGCGGCAACCTCAGGCAAAAACAATTTCAAACCATTAGATCGGACCATGCCAAAGGCTGTTTGCTTGAGGAATTTATCGAGGCTAGTACCCATGGAGATCAGTGCATCCAGTTCGTATCGCAGGGCAAAGGCTTCAAGGGTTGTTGAAGAGAGGACACGCCACGGCGCTGATACATCATTTTCCTTCGTTACCCAGCCACTGATTCCAATGCCGACGCGGAGTTTGTGAGCAGGCCCGGACGTGCTGCCTGCGGAGTCGGGCTTTGCGGCATTGGGAGCATTATCCTCCATGTCGTGGTTTGGTATGAACTTGAAGTCCTGCACTTCTTTTGCATAAGCGGACATTGCTCGGCTGGTCATTCTGCCGCCAAGGGCACCAAAGAGTGCAGTAATGGTGACAGGGTTCAAAAGCGTAGCACCAAGCAGAGTGACGAAGCCACCGAGCCCGACACCACCCATGATGGTGCCGGCAGCTCCCAGCATAAGAGGAGCGGCAAGTCCACCAGTGATTCCTATGACAGCAGCACCAGCGACAGTAGCGAGGCCGATCTTCCATTTCCGACTCAGCATTCCTTCGTCTTCCTTCTTCTTCCGTGCAACTTCTCCATCCAGTCCAGCATCGGCTTTGTGTGCAGCCTCGAGAAGGGTGATTGCAGTGGAGGCTTCTTCACTACTAAGCACGTCGGCGGGCAGGTCGAACGTCTTGCACAAGTAGGACATCAGCACTCTTGACTGGGCCGGGTACTTCTCAAGGCTCAGAAGGATGAAAAGCACTGCCCCAAGCACCAGCGCACGCTGCTTTTCGTCCAGCGGTTGCAAGGTGGCAGGCAGAGTGACTTCTGGAAATGGTAGAGATGGCACAAGATGCTGGTCCACTAGCACCTTGTTGTGCCTTGACACTGTAGCTTGACTGGTTGTTGTATGATAATGTGCTTCTGCTGCCTCCATGGCATCTGGCCGCAGCTTCAGAGCCTCTCCCATTCTCTTCAGCACTGCGTTTCTCCAGCCATCGAGGAAACCAAGGGCAGCACCTCGCAGGTCTTGCAGTTGGGCGTCACTTCCTAGCCATTGTAGATCTAGTCCCTCAAACCGACTCTTCAGCGTGTCTGAGGTGACATCTTCTTGTCCCTCTCCAGCGTCGCTCCCCAGTTGCGTTGGCTGAGAACCCGGTGGTGGTGGAACTTGTCGACGTTCAGCAACCGGTGCGAGGCTTTCTCGCATTCGGGTGATGCATATTGATACCAGCACGGCGAGATCTAACTTTTGATTTGTCCAAGGGAGGACATGGTCGAGAGAAGACTCTTGTTTGGCTTGGCCTGAGAAAGGGTTACCGGGAATTTGAGGCAATTTGAAGGGCATCTTGCAGGAAGTCGATGGTAAGGAGTGGTGGGTGAGCAGAGAGCTTCACAGACGGGAAGAGTGAATCTGCAGGCATGATGACTGCAGGAATATGCTGCAACATGCTTGCAAAGTGGGTGAGGAAGAGTGGTGGAATGAACACAAAGGCCATCCGATGGCTCGTCCCGGTACGCGAGCTCGTGCACCTAATAATGAAGCCCCTCAGCCCCTATTAGTGCTATTACCGAGGGCTTCCGTACGAACTAATAAATTCCCAGCCCCTGCCTACCCAGGTACCTATCTTAATACAGTCTGTGTTTTGAATGCTTTGTATGATGACTTCTAAATCAGTAACTGACCGAACACCAAGATGTAGTAGTATGTATGTGGCGCAAACATTGTGGGTAGATAACATTCTGAAGCAACTAAGCGCCTCCTGTCTGAAACTGATTTTGGTTGTACTGTCGCCCCCCAGAACTTTAGTTACTACGAATATCCTGCAATTACTTACATGCTGTGGAAGGCGCGATTGCAGTCGGGTATAATAGCTGCGTTTCTGTCTTTTCATCTTGATCATCTTGATCATCATCCGAGATCGCGAAATTTCTTGGATCCGAATTTCTTCTTCATTACACTTCACAATGGGTGAAAGCCAATAACGACGCGTTTTTTATTCCACTCTTTAGTACCCGCCAAATAAGATTCAGCCTATTGATTAAATACGAGCTATGATACGCTGTGGTTGAACCAGTTAAAAACAAGTATTTTCGATATCGATAAGATTTAATTTAGCCTCCTCTCTAATTGGAAGCGGAGCAAAATCGGGGATATATTCACCAATTAAAACGCGTTACGACGTGAAGTTGTTCGTGCTAACTAAAGTTCTGGGGCTGCCCGCCATTTACTATTGCAGATTTTAGCCTCATCACTGCTTCAACTTTCCTTCGCCGTATCGGGCGATAGTAAGGCTATCAAGGTATATACAAAAACTATATAACCCAATACCTACATCCGGAAGACAAAATGGAGGCCGCACGCTACGGGGGGAAGCTCGATTTAACATTTTGTGACGTGGTCCAATAGCATCTTTAACCATTGTATCGGAAAGCGCAGATGACATCTTTACAACGCCGAGACATGAGCTAGCGGACAGTGCCTCATGCCCCAGGGTCTCGGTGATATTCACAGATATATAAAGCAATATCCACTGCACTTTCAGCTTTGATAGGATCATTTACAACCCTTCTTTTCCACCCCTTCCATTCTGTCAAATACACCTGTGTCCTGAAATCTGAAGTAAAAAAAATGGAAACCCCGTCAGTCCCTGTCAATTTTGTGCCTCTCGAGGCGGGGGAGGTCCTCTCTTTAGGTACTATCAAGATCAGAGTTGGTCTATCTCTCCCCCTTAGATCCTCTGAGCGTCACCGCTAACTGAAAAAATCGATCATGGAAGATGGCAGCCGGACAGGTGAGAGAGAGTCCTTGACGTATATCTTAGAACTTTTGCAATAATGATACTTATTTTGCCCCCTCCAAAAAGACAACAGAATCGGCTCAGCAGAAATCATCCTTCCACCTCACACCAAGGGCCCGCCGCCGCATTTCCACATGATGCACGACGAGACCTTCCTCGTGACCCAAGGCAAAATGCAGTTTCATGCTCTGCACGGCGAAACCATCGTCGCCAAACTAGGTGACTATGTGACGGTGCCGACCAGCAGCCCGCACACCTTCTCCAACCCCTACGACGAGGAGGCCAAGTTCTTCAACACTTATACCCCCGCTCACTACATCCATTACTTTCGGATGCTTTCTAAGATGGGACAGGAGGCATGTGGCTTTTTTCCCCCAGAATCTCGCTGTTGCCAGAAATCTATTACGTGAATACTGACTAATGCTTTTGCCAGGGAGTACCCATGAATCCAGAGAACAATAGGAAAGCCATGGCCTTCTTTTCTACCATTGGCGTCGCGGACGAGGAGATGCAGCCAACAAAGGAGAACGGTGAGCCAGGCAAGTGAGGCGCACATCAAGGTGGGGGAGTGCAAGAAGAAAGGCAGGGTGAAATCTTTTGGTTCTACTAATGACCATGACCCTGCACTTGATTCAAGATGACGGAGGCAAAGTCCCTCCTATATGCTGGAAGCAGATGTGTGGTCCCATGTCATACTACCACATCTTAAGCAAGGAAGAATTATTTGGCAGAGCTTTTGATTAAACTTACCTACCTGCAATTTTTGCCCACATCTCATCATCCGTCTTCTTCTTCTTCATCTTCCTCCTCTTCTACTCTCTGATCCAACCCACTCTCATTTTTCCTTCCCCGGGTGCCCTTGATCCCTGGGCATCTCTGTGCGATATCATCGAAGCACAGACGAAATCGCTTGATCCATCGCTCCCCACCGCATGACTGGGGCTTGTCTTCCTATACTCTCCCCGCCTGGTGCTCCTGCTACCAGATCTACCGACCGAGTGCTCCTGACTGGCAACACTGCTATTGGTAAGACTACCCGTGGACGAATCATGGAGATCCCCCCGATCACCGACTTGCACACCATTGCACACCACCTCGTTCACTCTGTCATCGACATCTGCAAAGTCCGACCGTCTCATCCTGCTTGGCGTCTCTGGCACCTGTCCAGAATTCCGGACACCTTGCTCAACAACGAGTGCTGTATGAGCCTTCTCCGTCCCCCTTCGCGCCACTCCTTGCACCGACTCTCCTCGCTGCACACCCAGCACTGCAGGGCCCCATCGCCGCGTATACCCCGTCCACACTTGCTTGACCTTAGCGTCTTGGGTGCAGCGATATTGGTCGATCGTCGCCTCGATCTTGCGAATGTCCAACACCATGTAAGTTTGTTGCGGTCGTCGACTTGGTTTGTGCGCCTTACAACGGACCTTTCTGCTAGATTCGGCTACGTCGTCACTTATTGGAGGCAGAGACGAGCTGCTAAGTTGATGGTGCAGATCAAATGCGTCTTCGGGAAATGTCGTCGTGCTTTTCAAGAGTGCTGAATGCTTATCGTAAAGAGGGCTCTCGTCCTCGCTTGAGCTGAGGGAATCGGCAAGCTCGAGTTGTTCGACTAAATGGGCCAGCTGATCTTTGAGACGCGTGATTTGCTCCGTGCACCCCTCGAGTACTTGATTCTCCTGCTTTCGACGAAAAGAAGTGTCGCAGTTGAAGCAGCGCCCGGGGATGATACTACGAGTGATCATTGAGTTGATGGGGCAAAAGTCTACGTCCGGCCGTGGTTGCGCATCAGGATCGAGTGGGCGTGTCGCAGGCGGAGAAGCATGAGGACATTCTGTGAAGTAGTGGATTGTGCTATAGAACGCCGGTTTTCCTTGCCTGTCGGTTGGCGTCGCCGCTGGTTCGTTCTGTTCTTCGTTCTCAAACTTGTCTTTTGGGTTTGTGAGCGGTGAAATGGAGCGAAGGGGGACCTTTGAATAGTTACTACTTCGGTTAACCCGTGCCTCCTCCAAGGATGGTCCAGAATTAGGCTCGACGTGGCTTTCGTTGAAGAATCTCGGAAAGGAAACTGGGGGATATCTTTTGTCTTTTTGATGGGACGTTGATCTCGATCTGGAGACTGAGCCTATCGATGGCCTCCACAGAGATGAGGACTTGTGCCCTTCAGACGTAGTCGATGAGATGATAACATTGTGAGAAGCAGTTCGGGGCTTTTCAATGCTGCCGAGGCTCACCCGCTGGTTCTCAAGACTGAAACTGTTAGGACACCTAGCATGATCAGACTGCGTAGATGAATAACTAGCTCCCGGGGTGCCGATAACGTGTGGTCTCAACTCAGGAGTCGAAAAGGGCGTAGGTGCACAGAGGTCGAAGTCCGTAAAGTTTGCGTCGTGGCGCACAGTTGCCGTTGGACTGGCTAAAGACGACGCCTGTTCAGCATGCTCGCGCATACTTTCAGACATGTCCTTGGACTGACTCCACGATTTCGATGGTGATGCGAGGTCGTGCTGTCCCGTCATGCTTAGGGTTACATTTGTTTTTCCTCCGTAGTCTAGCCCATCTGCGGCCGGCCTTTCGTGGTTGGGCTCGCTGTAGGCAATTGATTTCGTGGAAGCAGCAAAGACATTGGCAGATTCTTGATTATTTTGCCAATGTAAGAATTTTCGCGGAACTTCTTGGGATAGTTTAGCAGTTCGAGAGCTTATGGTGTATCTGGTCGAGTGACTGGAAGTATTGTGTGTATCGCGCAGAGCATCATCGTTCCGAGACACGTCTGTCACCTGCGATCCAGACTTGCTGACGGTCTGCTGCTGTTCGTCCTGCTGACTCTGCACTTTCTGATGATGATCCACCGCTGAATGCCTCCTCAGTCCGGGTAACATGTTGATTTTGCTTTTGACTGACGGGGTAAGCTCAGGAGTGCGTCTCACTGCATGTTGCGACCCCATGGCTTTTCCGTTCTCAGCATCGGCGAGACGCTCCTCAGTTTAGCTTCCACGACTGTCAGGAATAAAGTGTGGACGACTCCTATATTATTTCGAAAGGACTTTTCTGATACGAAATTTCACTCTGCTGAGGACCAGGACTAATCACCAACATGCAGCACGGGTCGCGGCTGCTGACAAGCATGAAAGAAACCATCTCGCGATTCGGCCGCTTCCAGGTGACTTCCTTTGTAACCATTGTTTTCGCTTGCATTGTGATGGTTCCGTTGCGAACTGAATCGGTCAGGATGTCGACTAATCCGTGCTTGACGCTAGTCGAAGGTGCACGGACAATGTCGCACTTGCCGAACACAGTTCTGCCCTTCCAAAATTCTTCGACTTCTTGAACAGATATGTTGACCACGCTATTCTTCAATGTGTATCGAGTTGATCGTGAAACGCCAAGCTATTAAAATGGCTCATCCGTGGCGAGGCAAGAAGTGTTGCCTCAAAAGCTGAACTTTCCGGACACCGTAATGAGTAGTCGAATTAATCATCGTCTTCATCCTTCTCCATGAGTATTTTCAAGTTGAGTCGCCACCGAGCTACCTCATGCTCAAGAGCGCTCAATTTAGCTGCAACACTGATAAGACTTGGATCTCCAGTCTCTACTCTCGCCTTCTCTCGCACTATGACATCCTGCTTTCCCTTCCATACAAACACTTCGCCAGCCTCGTCATGGTTTGGTAGGCGAGATGCCAAACCAAGCAAGCGGTTGCGAAGATGAAACCCTGACAAAGAGAACGCCGACTCGGCAGGAGTACTTGGAGTTCCACCTGGAGAAACAGGCGCAAAGCTGCGGATTGTTAAAACTATATTCGCGTCTTGAATAGCGAAGTGTAAGCTTAAACGGCCTGGTAGCCGTGGATCAAAAACTTCATCTGCGACACTATCTTGCGTCCAGTCTATGCCGGGGATTTCAGGAGTTGCGGTGCCAGGTGCATGGCCCTTGAGGCATACCTTCGCCTCGATGAGGCGGTCATGAAGCAATCTAAGCTGGCCCCAAATGAATGAAGCATCGGAAGATGGGCCAGTCCATCTGGAGATATCGATAATGTCAAGCGAATCATTGATTAGTGACCGGACAGTCAGAAGCTGCGGAAGGACAATCTCGGGTGCATGTGGAGACGGTTTGAATGTAAGTCTCGTTGAAGGGCTGGAATTCGCAGTATTTCGTGTTGTGTTCGGCGGTACGGTGTGGAACCTCAGTTGGATGTCCTAACGGCCGATTTAGTATCGTCCCATATTCAAAGGTTAAGATTTAGAAGGGGACGGAATGCTAGTGTTTGATCGATTTGAACATACCCCTTTCACTATTTTGGTTCCAATACGGGTGACAAAGCCTTTCACGCTCTCTGATCTCAAGGACGACAGGACAAGCGTAGAGCCTGGTTCAACAGGTGCGAGCAAGACCACGCATTCCTCCAATCCTTCCTTCAAGGCTACTAAGGAGGTCTGTAGAGAGTCTAGATACCACTGGAGCTCTTTTCTCTGGTGAAATTAGTAAACAGTGCCGAGCAAGATACGGTGCTTGTCTAACGCACAAGAGCTTCATCTTCAGCTTGGCGTAATTGGTCCTCCGGGACGGAAGGGTATGCCCACATTGACATTGTCTAGAGAAGGCAAGAGAATCCCTACTATTGGTGGTCCTGCACAATGTTATGCAAACACCGATTTCTGGCGCTTCACTGGCAGCAGATTGGTTGTTCTAATACCCAGATGCGACCTCTTCTTCCGGATCAATGCATCAAGGGCCAGGCGGGCGAAAGCTAATTTGCGGCAATGACGGTACCTCTACCTAGGTAGGCTGAGCAGGTTCACACACATGTGGATTTCGTTGACATCAGCCCTTAAGATGAAATCTAGCCGAGGGTGCGACGGGTGCCGTGGGGCACAAAATGGGTGCTGCAAGGCGCTCTAGGTGCTGCAACTCTTGAGCACCACTACAGCCGGTTACGCCGGGGCTAGAGAAGCCTATCCCCAACTAGTGATGTTCAGGAAGCCCAACATTGGTCAGAAGGAGCTTTGTGGTGGAGGCCTGACGTATCGTGGCTTGTCGTAGCACCCATCTCCAATTCGTGTGGCCTCTGCACGTGTCGACTAATATCACCCTCCCAAGCTTGATTCTTGTCGGTGCTGCTGACCTCATAATAATGTGCTGTTGGTTTCTCGCATTTTGAACCATCTCCTCTTCCAAAGCAGCTCGAGTCTGGTCAACAGCAGTTTGCATTTGTACACCTCAGCTTCCTTCTGATTCAAACTCTTTTGAAACAGCTTCATTCTAGTTCTAAGATGGCAGGACGTATGTATCGTCATCACCTGTCCCGCAGATACCTGGTTTGCTAACTCGTTTCAAAAGGCGGACTCTACAGTTTCATATCGCTGATCCTAGTGGCTGGCGGTCTCCTCTTTGGCCTCTTCATCCTCTTGGCCGGCGCTGTCGATGGTAGCCCAGTGAACAAATGGTATTTCATTCAGGTAGATACCAGCAACATTCCAGGCGCACCACCCGCCTCCAGATGGACGTTCTGGAACATATGCGATGGCTCGAAGGGGACGGACGATTGTAGTGGTTCAGGCTACGGTAGTGTTTCGCCTGCTCGACCGTTTGATCCACCCCGAAATTTTGGCACCACCGACAATATCCCAGAGGCGTTTATTGGCACTTCATTTTACTACTTGTTGTCGAGGTTCATGTTCGCCTTTGCGCTAATTGCTCTCTTCTTTGGGGCTTGCGCTTTGCTCACGGGCATCCTTGGGTTGTGCACGAGGATTGGAGCATTCTTCAGCGGCCTGCTAACCACGATTGCGTTTATTTTCCAAGTTATTGTCGCAGCATTTGTAACGTACGTTCTAAAGACAACAGCTCCCACAACGATCACTGACAGAACTTCAGGGTTATTTACATCAAAGCTCGAGACCACTTCAACGGCAATGGCCAAGTTGCACACATTGGCACGTACGCCCTCGGCTTCGAATGGGCGTCATTTGCCTGCTTCTTCCTTGCGACCGTGTTCTTCTGTATGAGCGGTTCAGCATCAAAGCGCGATAATTACTCCTACAAGAGTCAGGGTGGTCATTTTGGTGGTAAACGAAGCACCAGCACACGCAGTCAGGGCAGTTTCATCAAAGGAAACAAGGAATATTCTTGAGTTTGCGCAGCCATCACAACTTGTCGGTGATAGATCGAGATGGCTTGTTGATCTTGAGAAACGTTATTCCATATGAGTCGCGATACCCCGAGCTCTTGGAACGATAAAGCCTCTATAAGCTTTTACATCAATGAAAATAACGAATATGAACGACGAAATGTAATTTAGTGCTAATGAAACATACACAAAATTGCATTGCTTGACTACGTAATGGTGACCACTTCCATCTCTAAATCTGGGCCTTTACCTAAAGGCTGGATCACGGAGGATTGTTGTTCCGGCTTCCCAGGGTCCCCTTTTAATATTATTCTTGACCTTTGTCGCCATTTCCATAATTCTCATCATCAACAGCACCACATCTTGTCTCACATTACAGCTTCTCATCAAGTGACTCCTCGGAAATGACTTCGGCACCCGAACGAATCAGCATTAAACGCCGACGCGCAGATGAACCTGTTGAACATCTCTTGTATCAAAGTAAGAAACAACGCACCTCAAAGCATGTCTTTAGAAGGATTGCAGATAGCGTCGACTATCACTCAACAAACCACGATGTGCGGCCTTCTCAGTCTGTAAACTCGACAGCGTCTCAGGGTTTATCTGCAGTGCCTTCCGTGAGAACTACCAGACCAGGCGACGAGGTCAAAGACTTTCAGAGATACAGAGAGGCCTGTGGACTCCATGCAAACACTAATGCGACGGAACCATATGGTAACTCAATAAACGCGGCGCAACCAGTGCCTGGTCCACGAAATTTCCATCTTACACTTGACCTGTCAACCAGAGCTCGCCCTATGGCGGAAGTCTCAAATAGCCGTCATGCACCGCGTGATTTGAGCATACGGCCATATTTGCCTACATTCGTTGAAAGGCTCGGTGTTCAAGCCGGAGAGCATTTCGTCCATGCAAAGCCGCCAAGAGACAGAATAATTGGTTCTATAGACGGCGATGACAGCCATCTTGAGGTAGACCAGATCCTGTCCAAAGACGGCAATGTCACAAAGAAAGAGGTCCCAACCTTTCAAAAGCCTATTTCTGTCCTAAAAAGGACTGGTTGTTCTATCCGCGATCATCCTGCTACATGGGACCTTGAATCTGACGAGCTGGCCAACGAGCTGGCCGCACTAGCTCTGGAAATGGATCCCGAGGCGAAAGCTGCGTTTTTGCTTGAGACCGTAAGCGACTCACGCCGTCACGCTCAAGAATCGATGCCGGTTGACGACCCAAACGAATATGTCTTTGACACATATATTCGCATGCAAGAAAACGGCCCGGTTGACTTACAAATAGGTTCTCATCTAAACTCATATGGAAATCTTGTCATTGATGACGAAGACGAAGAGTTGTGGGAGCAATATCTAAGGGACGAGGAGGACGAGGACGAGGAATGGGACGAAGAAGATGAGGACTCTAATGCGGAAGACAATCCTCAAAATGAGTACCCCGATGAAGAAGTCAGCTCTGACGATGAGTACGGCAGGGATGTTTACAAATACCGACGCAGGCATTCGGACGACGAACAGTTTGATGAAGACCACGCATAAACCTCTTGATAGAAAATATTACCCTTGCTGCTACAAATCATCCACGCCCAGAAACCAGGCCTTACTCCCTAGGAGGCTCTGAAAGCGGCATCAATATCGCGGCTCCGCCTTTCGCAAACATTGCTGGCCACCCAATTTTCTCGTACAATCATTTCCCAACCTTGCGATTCCCCTGATTTGATCCTCTCATTGAAATTTGGGCAGTACTGGGGCGTAGTAATGCTCCTTTTTCATCCAAGGAAAGCGCTCAGGCGTGCGTTGAACCACCCCGTATGCTCCAATCCTATCGTTGGAACCATCTTGGGCACATCTCCGCTGAACGCGCACTTTCTCGACATTCCAATCGTCTAAGAGTCTATAAAACTTGCATTCGAGGCCACCTTTTGGCCTTCGCTGCGAAAATTGCATCTCAAAAGCCTTGAGAACTTGGTCCCACGACTCGTTGAGATCAGTTCGGTGGTACCAAATGAAAAAGGCCTGCTCTATGTCGTACCTAGGTCGTGGTGGGCGACTACCGGATCTGGAGTTGCCGCTTTTAGGAGAACGTCGCCCGGAGACCGCTCGTCTTGCAGAAGAATCTCGAAGAGCAGGCCACTGCGGTTGAGGTGAACTGGGTGCATTAGGACCTCTTCGCCAATATTGATGTCGGAGACGATGTTGCTTTGATGTAAATGGAGATCGAAAACGCCGGTGATGTGGTCGTGGCTGTCTGACATGCTCGCTGCCATCGTTGCTTGAAGACGTCTCACTGTCACTGTTGAGCATCGAGCATATGGACATGGGATTGAAAAAAGGTGATCTTAATGTGCCCATTGCGCTTCAAATCTGTTTGATGTTTGGCCGTGGAAGAAGAGAATGACTTTGAACGCTTGGGGTTTGACCACACCTTTAAGCCTTTTTTCCCCAGCTCCAGCTGCTTGAAAGGCAACTTGAGAGCAGCAGGGGGAGTGGTGAGAGGATGTGGGTCTTTCGTTCTATCACTTTGATTCGCGAATGGACCGATCTGAACATCGACACATGTGCGCGGGGATCTACCCTTCTTCTCACAATTTCGGATTCGACATCTGGTCGTGAAAACTTAGGGTCTAGGCTTCGATGCGCTTTTCCTAAGCCATCGTCGGAAATAATGATAGCGGAGCACCTCTCATAGGATTAGTCCCGGCAATATGGTAAGCTGGCAGGCATGGATATCGCTGATTGTACATGCGCCGCTAAAGACTCAAATCTGTGTGCCGCATGCCACGATCCATGATTCAGGTCAGCCAGTGAGTGTCTGGCGTCTAATGGGGTGCAATTTCTCTCCGCAGAACGAGCATCATTTTCTCAAGGTCCAGGGATGGTGGCGCTTACACAGCTTTATATTAGGCCTGGCAAATTGTCATCGCTTGCGAGGAGAGACGGCTATACTCTTTCGATATTCGGATATCTGGATACACCCTATGTGAAGCCAGAAAATCCCACGCCAAAATTACTTCACCATGCTTTCTAGTTGCATACACGCCACGCAGCGCCTACAGTGGAGAGAAGACTCGATCAATCTCTGCTCCGATTCAAAGCTAGGGATCGGTAGGTTGGCATCAAGGATGCTGGCCAGCCGCATCTGTTTGAAGCCAAGCGCCCACTCGAGACGCCAAAATCGGAACCTCGAAATCATTCATCAGCTACGAATCAAGTAATGAAGTGGAGTTATCCTCTGGTGTCGGAATCCAAACGAAGGTCTGGTGCACTTCCAAAGATTGGATTGGACGACCCATCTCGTATTGTGAACCAAAGGACGCTTGGTCAGCCACTTCTGGAGAGCGCTGCTTCGGGATATTTCCGAGGAATTTACTCTCTTCAGACGCTCAATTCGCCAAGATCATCTAACAGATCGACTCCGAACTGATCATCCTCATCATGAGACTAGTCGTGGTGTCTGGGGGAAATCGCTCCACCCAAGTAGAACATACTCCTCGAGCTGCATCGTCACTTCATTCTCACCTTGATATAGGAGTTACCTATCTACCATGACTGTCTTGCGGTTTGGCAAAGCACTCGTGGAACACGAGATTTGAATATCTCTTCCACGCAATGAGCCCGGCCTGTTGTTCCAGACAGGCCGTGACTCATGTGCTCAAATTATTCCTACCGTCAAGTCACCGAGCTGTTCCAAGGCCCATTTTTTTAGCGTGTAGGATAAGGTTCGGTCTCACAGATCGTTTAAGGCTGATTCCAGGGTAGGAAAAGTGCCGCGGAGTTTCATCAGTCGATCTAACGTTTGGCAGGACGCATGCTATACCTTAATCGCAGATCCACCAAGATGAACACCCTCGTCGTACTAGTAAAGATCTAGAATGAAGCATGGGCATTGACGTGAGAAAGATACTAATTTAATTTTCGTGCAAAGTAACCGCACGCTTTGTCAATGAATTTTGCTCCTAATCCTTAACGCGCTTCCCGGAACAGGGTCTAGCTGAATTGAAGAACCCAACGCTTGTTTTGCGCTTTGCTCACGAACGCTACCTCGGTAGCTTAGCACACCTCAACGTAAAAGCAACGACTTTTCGTTGGTGATTACGACCAGGGAAGGATTCAGGACCCGCGAACACTTCGATAAATCAACCAGACCTCTACTCGAACCAGAGACAAAAACGATCATCGTCGATGTCCCTCTTAACTTAATCTCAAACAGTTCGTCATTGGTCTATGCACCTTCAGCTACAGCAGCTAAATGCAATATTGCCAGGACAATCGCACCGAAACGAAGATGGGCACCCACCACCTAGTGGTTGACTTCTGACTCCTTGCTTCAGATTCTTCAGCCTGCAGTGGCAACCTGCGGACGTACACCAGTAAATGACTGTGCAATCACCCGCAGGGTTTAAGGCCAGAATGAAATAGTATTCATGACTCGCGCCCCAACGCTAGCCATATCCGTTCAAGCCCACCGTTCCCAACCCCCCACAATCAAGCCCAGACTACTTCTTTGGATACTAGTGGATCTTTGATATGAACAACTCAAGTTCACATGATGAAAAGATCTGAAGTATATGCACCACCATGTCACTAGGTCTAGTCCAATGCCAGTCCTCGATCTAAGACACCAACCGCTCGAAGTTGTGGCAGTACGGTAAAATTGAATTAGTGATATCCCGATTTGCTCATGGCTTGCAACGACTTTCGTTCTTGACATCCCTCCTGTACCAAACTGTCGGTTCTGTCAAGCGAATTCTCTCCCACTTTCGGTCATCAGAGTTGGTCTGCTGGCCTACGACCAGTCAGGCCACGAAACGACAACGATCGGCACATCTCTCGCACATGCTAGGCACCGAGGAATAGCGTCCCATGTTTCTTAGCACTTTTCATCACGGCTCGAGCCTCCACGTCCCCGAGATAGACTCTTGGGAAATACGGGGAGCCAAGACAGCCATGTAGCTAATTGTTGGCTTGGCGTCTGCACTCCTCGTAGCCACGCATGTTGTAGGTCGTGAGGGATGCATCCATTATGCGACCTTGGGCGAGATCACAATCCTAAGCGCGGAACTAACAGACGGCAAGGATGATTGGCATCGGACGAGTGTTCCGATAAGCATTTCTCCGTAAACATGACTCAGCCTAACATGACTCGCTCAATAAGCAACGTCCTTGGAGTTTAATTTCTGCCGAAGCTCCGTGGGTTTCACAATCGCTACAAATTTCTGTTTGAAGCCGAGCCCAGGAAAACGGCTCTTATCTTGCCGTGCGATTCCCAAATCCAGAAGTCTCAAGGACAGTCAGAACGATACACATGATGGTAGAACGTTACGCTTGTCACCACTTCACGATTTAACCACGAGAAATAGTCTCAGAGCGGCCCACTCAGTATGCCTACCCCCATTTTTCACAAGCGTTCGCATAAAGGGAAAGGCAGGTCAACGGAACTCAGAGGCGCACCAGCCAGAGTCAAGTACGAAGTATCTGCTTGCACATGGCGCCACTGTGTTTCGGTTTTCCTGCGCGCGGGGTTCCGTAAAGACTTCAACGACGTCCAATCAAGCCGTCCAAGCAAATTGGCAGGGTAACGCCACGTTGAATGACATGAGTATCCATCCTTGCGCAATGATGGCTGTCATGCACAGCGCGTAAAGATTCCTTGTCTGCGGGGCTAACACTTATTTTAGTCTCACAATCTGGGCGTAACGAACTTGTGCGACCGTGAGCAGCGCATCAACTCTGATGTTAGACGATCGCTAGGAACTTGAGCTGCTCAGACTGTCTATAGTGGTCCCGTACAGATACACAGAAATTGGGCTCACAGAAATGGCTAGACCAAACGTCAAACAACAAAATGGAGTATGAGCTTCGATGCATTTGGAAACGCCACGGCGTAATACGTACAGATGGGCTCCAGCCTTCAGGCGACGACTTTACTGCAACTAAATTGACTTTGAACGACTATCCTGTAACAAGTATTCTCACCGAATGGAGGTTGCACCTTTTCTCACACTTTCTACATTTGCGGCAAACGGATGAAGATCTTGCCTTGCTCACAATTTGTAGGTGAAACGGACGATGCAAGCACGCTAGGTTTCTCGCTTAGTCTAGAACTTGTGACGTACAGAGTTGCTCACCCTGTCGATGGCGCAACACTCACATCGACGTTGAAAAGCAAGCTGGAGCCTCGTATTCAGTTGTGTTCAAGCAGAGGGCTTGTCACTACGATGTTGCGATGTCATTTCATTGGGCCGCGGCACGACGGACCCCATCCACAGGGCAAAGAAGGTGGGTAACGTTGACGCTAAGCGGCCGCACCTAAGATGGAGGCCCGCCCGTGCCGAGACGGTAGACATGAAGGGAGAATCACATGATCTTCATCGTTTGTCACAAAACAGTCCTTAGAGTTGCAAACACGAGTCAGAAACACCCCCACTTTGCCCTGCGATAACGCAAATGTTTTTCAGCCCTTGGGATCGATCCAATCCTCCTCCTCTTTGAAGTCCCCTTGCATGGAATGCTGTTCCTGTGGGGCTTTCATATGCGCATCCAATCCATGTCGAAGCGCAGCCAGGATCTTGCAGCACTGCAACATCTCGGATTCGAAGTCCTGTGGATTTGACTAAAAGGCTAGCGCGTACAATCCGGGCTCGAGCTCTTCGCCTTGCTTTACGGAATATTCCGTAGCCGTTCTGGTCCAGAATGGGCGCGCTGGTCTCGTCCCCGACGCACCGAGTTCTGCGTATCTATATGCAAGACTGGTTTATATACAAAATTGGATACTGCAGGACGCCTAGTAAAGGTAGAGGTCTGATATTGTGTCAGCGAGCTCCCTACTCTAAGCGCTACATATACACGCTCTCTGCAAGTTTTCCCGTGCAGTAGAAGGCGAGATCTAAAAACGTAGTTTTTGGGTTTGCATACAAAACAGTAAACACGCAGAACTTGGCAGCGCCGAGTTTCCACGTACAGTGGGGACGAGACCAGCGCGCCCATTCTGGACCAGAGCTGTTGCATCCTGCACCTAGACCATAAACTAGATCTTACTCATCTCCTCTTCCTCCAATTATTAGTGGGTCGATCTGAACGAGATGTGTGCTGTGCGTGGTTTTGGTAGGGGCTATGGGGCCTGGTCAAGCAGAACAGCTGAGAGATGCTCTGATTCAACGGCCGGACACTGCTAGAAGTGTCTTGCCTCTAGCCAGAGGTTATGACGGAGCCGGCGCGAAAGGTTTGTAAGAAATGCGACAGGACGCGCTCGTTATTAGCCAGGAGGTAATTGTTAGTATCTCTCCTAATCGGTGATTTCTTTCAGTCACCATGTTTGGAGTGGGCCGGTGCAGCCTCTCAAGGATAAATCTCAACTTTGCGGTTTACGACGCGAACGTGGAGGTGTAAGTCGATCGAAAACCCACACTCTAGAGAATTAAAGCGATGGGATAATCCATAAGTGAGCTGCAATGCAGAATGATAGAGTCGACCGTTTAGAAAGTCGATTTCGGCTGTGTGGCCAGTCACCGAGCACGTGCGAGTGGGGCTGCGTTGCTGTGCCAACTCACTTTTTGTAAACATCAAACCTACCCTTTCTTGAACCTTGAGTGCCTGAACAAGCCTTACCTACTATATCAGACATCGTCATTGTAATTCAGAGCTACCGCGTTCTGTTCTAAACAGTAACATCATCCCATCCTACCTATATTCAGAGTGACGGGCCCGCAGTCTCATCCTCAACATTGATTGACGAGTGCGACTCTCGAAATTGCTAAATCGTATCGACGTTCCACCACTTCTGCCGGCATGATGCCGGCCATGGCCAACAACATCAACATGTCATCTAGTGGGCTTGACTCTGGCTCTGGGCCACCATCCGTGCCCTTGTCCTTTTCAAATACCTTCTGGGGCAAATCAGACCTCGGTGTCGATCCCCTCTTGACTCGAATGCAGAATGCCAAAACGACTAGCGACGAGATACGTTCCTTCTATCGAGCCCGAGCTGAGCTAGAGGAAGAGTATGCGAAGAAGCTCTTTGCAATCTCCCGAAAGGCGCTGGGCAGTGTGGAAATGGGAACCCTACGAGCAAGTCTGGACGTTGCACGCGGTGAAACAGAAGCAATGGGAAAGCAGCACGCGTTGATCGCGCAGCAGATGAGAAGCGAATGCGAAGAGCCGCTGGCGGCGTTCGCAGGCGGCATCAAAGAGCGTCGCAAGATTGTCCAAACCGGAATCGAGAGACTGTTGAAGACCAAACAGCAACAGACTGCCGTGGTGACTAAATGTCGAGATCGGTATGAACAAGACTGTCTGAGGATCAAAGGCTATTTGGCCCAGGGCCACATGGTCATGGGGCAGGAGGAGAGGAGGAACAAAGCCAAGCTAGAGAAGACGCAGATCAATATGGCAACCAATTCGCAGGAATACGAAGCTGCGGTCAAGGTTCTCGAAGACACCACGGGCCGATGGAATAAGGAGTGGAAGGCGGCCTGTGATAAGTTCCAGGATCTAGAAGAGGAGCGCTTGGATTTTACAAAGTCTTCTCTGTGGGCCTTTGCGAACATTGCGTCGACAGTCTGTGTCACAGATGATACCTCATGTGAGAAGATCAGGCTGGCACTTGAGAAATGCGAGGTCGAGAAGGACATATCTAATTTCATCGAAGCCTGTGGTACTGGGCAGGAGATTCCAGATCCTCCACGCTACATCAACTTTGCCAAAGCCGATTGCGATAGTGCTTCAGAGGTCTCGGATGACGACAACCACTATTCAGTGGCGCAGTTCCCGAGGACCAGGAACCCAGCCTTTCGAACGGCTTCGCCAGTGCACGATTTCAAAGCTTCCACCTCCACCAAGCACTCCATTGAAAGACAGGACCTAGACGAACCAGGTGAAGCGCAGGCAGTGGCTTCCACAAGGCCTGATCCCAATAGCGGTAGACCACAACCTCTTGCCTACCGGTCCGTCGAGCCGAATGTGCCACCGAACTATTCTCCAAGCCAGCACGGACAAATCCCACAAGTGCCACACAACGAGTACCCATACGAAGGCATGACGATGCATTGTCGAAGAGATGAACAGCCTTCACGAGCAACACAATCCGATCTGTCGGCAAGCACGCGACCCCCAAGTCGAGATAGCAACAGCGAGTACTCGAATCCCTCCTCATTTACCAGTGCCGAGCCGATGTCTGGCAAATCATCACCAGTGAAGCAACCTCCAGTGAACGGTGTTCAGATGCCAGGCATGAACTCTTCTCCAGACAAAGGTCTCACGAAGAAGCGGTCGGGCTTCTTCTCCAAAAGCCCCTTCAACTCAAACAGTCCTTTCCGAAGGAAGTCGAAAAAGGAGCTAACCACCCCCTTGGCTCATAATAGTTCGTGGTCAATGAACGCTTCAAGAAGCGACCTAAGCACGTCGTCCACCCTGGTTAGCCCCACCAAGCAGCCATCTCATTCGATGCAACCATCAGCCCCCTTCAATCGGAATGCTGGAGCCAGCGCACCAGAAGGCGAAGAGCCCGCAGATCCACGAGCGAACTTCCAACTCAACATCGGTGGAAACGTGCTTGATGTGGCCAGTCCAGACGCTGCATCCACGAGCCACCAGTCAACACCAAGGGCTTCGATAGCGAATGCCAGGCGTGGAACTTACGCACCTCCGCCACTGTCCACGAGCAACGACGATCCCGTAGCACAAGCATTGGCCAACCTCAAACAAAGCTCCGGAGGAATCGACATGAGCAAACGGGCCTCACTGCGGCAGCCTGTTGATGCATACCACCGACTCAAAACACCAGCACCGGACCAGAAGCCTGCAGCGCGACCGGGCCTGGTCACAGCTCAGGCACAAGACATTTTTGCAGGTCAACGAGGTACTCCACCTCCGGCCTATGAAGGTAATGGACGGGCTCAGTCAGCGCTCGGAGTGCCGCAGCCAGCATTTACCTCAAAAGAGATGCGCTCGAGAACAGAAAACTGGGGAATGGGTTCGTCGGTCAGTGCACCTGGCGGAAGACCAGGTAGCTCAATGGGTCGTCCTGCAAGTAGAGACGGCCGACGAAGTCCCGCACCACGCACGACTGGAGTTGTGCCACGAGCTGCAAGTCCGCAGCCGTCGACGGCAATCGTCAGATCAAGGTCTCCTGGACCACAAGCTGCATATTCGGGCATGGCAATACGTGCTCGGTCACCAGCTCCCATGCAGAACATCCCAGATCCTGGTATGAGAGCTCGATCACCTGCACCTGACATGCGCATGCGAGGCACTGCATCGAACCAGCAACAGCAGCATCAGTCTGGAAGTGGAAGAAGCCGACAGGGCATGCTTAATGGAGGGCATGGGAGACCTACCTCTTCGTATGCAGCGCAGCCGAGTCAGCACGAGTCAGCTGCTCCGTCGAGCTACGATCAGCGTGGCAGAGTGGTTGATCCATCGACTCGAAGAGAACGAAGCAAGAGCGTTGCCGCTCCGGGCATGATGAACGGAGGAGCTAATGCACAGAACCGGCAGCAGAGTGCTAATCAGTATCGTGCAGCCAGTCCGAATCCATACGGCGGAGGCGCCGCTCCTGGTGCAGCTGGAAGACCTAGGTCTGGAACAACAGGCCATCACAAGGGTGCCGTGAATATGCCGATGGCAGCTGGTGCAGGAGAGCTTGCCATGTATGAGCCTCCAGGCAATGAGGATATTTCGCCATCCGTATGTTTTATGGGTAAGTGTTCCTCTCTCCCCTCATAGTATCCTCATAATCTGTGCATGTACTAACGATCTTTCCCATCACAGCTCGAGCTATGTACAATTACACTGCAGCGATCCCAGAAGAATTGACCTTTGCCAAGGGCGACATTTTGGCAGTATTGCGATTACAGGACGACGGGTGGTGGGAAGCTGAAGTCAGCCAAAGTGTAAAGACTGGAGGGCATGGACCTGGCGGAATAGGCTTAGTGCCCAGCAACTACCTGCAGCGGTGCTGAGACGGCGTTTAATATACCCTCTGGCATCTGACCGCTGCTATGTATTACTTGCATGGTGCAGATATGCGGTGACGCACGGGCCAGGAGGAGAAGCAAGAGCGGAGATTTCGAACGTTTGGGCCTGTCCAATCATGACAAATCAGCACGATTTAAGCTCCGTTCGAGACCTGGCACATGACGAGCAGCAATGCTAAGCAGATCTACGGCAGATCTACGTTCAATATTTGGAGAAGTGGCCGAGTGGCTTTCACGACGCGTTGTAGCAACATTCTAGGCAATAGTGGGGGGAAATATGCACGGGCCGGCGAAGTCATATTTTAGCAGGAGGGACAAGATCTGAGTTTCTGTTTTCTCTTCGCAGCAGAATCCCTAGATACCTCTCCCTTCACAAAAGAGTGTTGGGGGTGGAGAAGAAAGCTTTTGAAAAGAAGCTAACTGAAAATCTATTCGCTGGAAGAAAAGCTCATCTGACATCTCGAAGCGCTTACTCCGTACATACTACGCTACCTCTGCTTGCTGCTTTTTAAGGTTTCCTTCGAATTGCTTCCTTGCCTGCCAGCGCATCTTGCTATCAATAACCAGCTATCCAGATTAGGTAGTCTGCTCCTGCACGAGGCGAACCAGAAAGTCCGCTATTAATGTGACGGGAGGGGAAGGAGGTTTTCTTTCTTTTGGAAAGTCCCGAATGCGAAGGCCCTCTTTTACAACACGAGCTCTGCATCTCCATCCAACAGTTCAAGACTTCAAATTCTCGAGTCAATAATAGCCCTAGCCTCCGAATGAAGGGAATACTTCGTATTACGTACCTAAGTAGTTTTCGGCTATCCGCGGCAGATCGGGTACGAAGTACAGCGTATTTAATTGATCCTTCGAGGCGGGAAGTCCCTCGACGTGCCATTGCTCGCTTTGCGACACTGCCACTTGGCCTTGGCAGGCAGCCTTAGTTAGCCTTGGCCTTGGCCCTGGCCCTTTGTTGGCAGTGGTGGCCTCATTTACTTCCAGTTTTTCCAGCTTCGCTTTGTGGCATCGCACGGCGCACCTACAATCCCCTTTCCCACTTAGAAAAAATGGAGAGAGTACTAAGAAAGCGCCATGTAGCATGAGGATAAAACTCCATTGCACACGGTTTCTTTAAATTCTTTTTGAAGAAAGAATAATAAACACTTTCCGCCCCCTCCTCTTCGTATGTGGCGTTATTGTACTACTACACTTGAAGATATTTTGAAAAAGCACGAGAGAAATAGACGAAGCCTTTTCAAGTGACCCTCTTTTTCTTTTTCGGGTTTGTGCATAAAACCCCTATCACATAAAGAGCAAAGGGACTAGAGGGCAGCGCAACAGACTTGAAAACGCGTTGGCTTTTGCTTACAAGGGGGGGGGGGAATGGCGTCGACTGTTGATAGGAAGAAGAAGATCCCAACTTTCTACAGGGTGTTCTTCCTGATCATAGATCCGATCATCTCGACGTACGGAGCCTACATGGACTTTGTCACGCCTGCGTCCGTGGTTAATGCATTTGTGCCGGCGTCGATGGCGCCGCACAACCCGATGCACGGCTTCTTGCTGCATCAGCTCGGAGGGGCGTTGCTCATGTGCTCGATCTTGAATATCTCTCTCCTGAGGAGGACGGACGAGCTGTGGATCTGGAAGACGCAAGAGGCTGCGCAGCTGGTTTACGATTTTGCTATCCTGTACAGCATGTGGTATGCCTTGGACCAGCAGGGGAGACTCGGCTTGAGTGCATGGAGGTTTGAGGATTGGGGCGATCTTGTTATTACGGGCGCGTGTACCATTGTACGGATCGCGTTTTGTTTGGGCGTTGGCTTGGGAGATGTGTCGCAGCAGCAGCAGCAGAAACAGCAGAAGCAAAGGAATAAGTCTTCGTAACAGGGCTGCGGCTGGGTTTGTTTATCTTTGATCTGCGGGAGTGGGACAGCAGCTACGAGTATTAACGTAAATTTGGGCTCAATGGGTCACTGGGGTTCACTGGGTCAGCCGTAGCCGTAGCCAAAAAACATGATTTCAGTATCTCTGAATTTCAGCCTTATTAAAAGAGCCTGACCCATTGGACCCTATGACCCATTAAGCCCAAATTTACGTTAGTGGCGTTCTGTGGTATTAAGTCAGGCTACGGTGTCGCATTCGTATAGGTAAAATGAACCTGAACTTCTGGTTTGTGGGCGTTGCCAAGTGTCGATCGTCAGTAGGTCTCATGTCGGGGTGAACGACGAAAGATGAGGCCTTCCATGGACGCGTAATGGACGTGGTTTCCTCCGAGAGAGCTCATCGAAGTTTTGTTGCCAGAACGCTGGAACCTGGTATTGGGATCGTCGTGAGTGGCAAGCACTCTGCGTTCTGCGTTCTGCAGGTCACCAATATGCAGGCTTCGCAACCTTGACAGTTTAGAGTAAAGGTGCTCCGCCACGGACGAAGCTCTGTTGCCTGGTGAGGCAAAATTCGCATCCTGGAAGTGGCGTGGCGAGAGGCAAAAGAGCAAGGAATTTGCTTAAAAAAAATTTGACGGCTTCGGGTGCTACCGCGAAATGGGGCAAACTTTGATAAGGCAGGAACTTTCACACCATCCAAGATCATCTGGGGTAGCAGATTTGTTTTCGTACAGGACTTCCCATCGCAAACGTGTCGGTGCACAACGATACTGGAGGCCAACGAGCCATGGCAGTTACGACTCCATACACTTGTTATGTCTTGGGGAATTGCCTGGGATTCCGCTAGGGTTTGAATAGTGGACGCTCAGAGAGGCGTTGGCTAGCAAAAATGTCTACACATATGCCTGCTTCGAACTCTTGACCTACATTTCGACTGGACTTGGCCTTGGGACCTCTTGCTTTCAGCGGATGTGAGCTTTGCAACGGTCGTTACACCAGTTGGATCAAGAAAAGCCCTAGAAACCTAGGCTATTACACGCCGCTGCGCATTCCACACATAGGCGCCCCTTTCCTGATCATGTATTGTGGCTTTGCGCTGTGCAAGTACAATCCATTGACTGTGCAACGCAATTGAAGCAGTGCGGCTTTTTGCTTGTTGCATCTGATCTTAGCTGGAGCCGTAGGACTTCACCGCGCCAGTAATGCATGTTGCTTAACGAAAACAAAGACACAGATATTAGGGAGCCGTGTCGCCTTGCGTGGCATTCTCGAACCTTGGAAGTCAGTCTCAATGCAGTATTCATTGTTCAAGAGCTCATGTCGCCTGTAGTGTGCTGCGTGTATACACCATATCCAGAGACAGTCCCGTCTGCCTTGCCTAAATAACAAGATCATAGCCTTGTCAGAGGGTTGTGGCCAAAGTAGAGCTTACAGTGCAAGCGTCTGATCTCATCAGAGTTTGATTGCAGTCTGTTGGCTGGGCTCGCGCCTCTCACCCTCTCTTTTCATCTCATGCAGGGTGCGGTCCGTGTGCGCTTCATCCTTCTTGTCCTCCTCGTCGAGCTTGATATCTCTCATGAAGAACATAAGAAAGATGTTCGGCACTGCCACAGCTGTAGCAGCAATGGCGAGGATCTGCATCGATTCCCGGTAACTGCGATTGATGGCATCTCTTGTCGGGGTACCCTGCTCAAAGCTTCTAGCCACAGGCAGGGACTGGAAAATGCGCAGCGCACTTGACTGCTCATCCGACGGAAGATAGGCCACAAGCTTATCAGGGAGAGTACTCCGCCAGATAGCACCGGAAATACTGATAAATGTTAGCGGTGTTTCATAAACTCTCTTGTTAGGGGTAGCTTACCTTATTCCAAAAGCGGCGCCGACACTGATAGCAGCTTGAAAAAGTCCGGTAGCGACGGCAACTTCCTTCCTAGACACAGCAGCTTGGACAGAGACCTGCGCAGCAGTCTGAAAGCAAGCTCGACCTATACCGACAACTACACGGGCTGCAACGAAGGCAGCTTCGCCACCTTGGCTTCCTCCGTGGTTCACGACGTAGATCAGGACACCCTGTCCAAGGAGGACTAGAGGAGGGCCTGCGAGAAGCCACATCTGCGATCTTTTTGTGTACTTCATACCCAGAGCAACAAAAAGTGCAAAAATTTGAAAAGCGACTCGAATTGCATTGCTGATAACGCATTAGCCTCCATTGGGATGGTAGAAGAAATACGACTTACTCGACGCGAACTGCGTGTCCGGGTGAATATCCAGGGGCTACCTGAAGGTAGCTTGAGAAGAAGATAGTGAACACGGAATGTTGCATAAAGTCGAGCGCCTGCATCAAACAGCCTAGTATTGCAGTCCTGTCTTTGACGAGTGTCCTGGGCAGTAGTGGCGTACGAGCAAACTTGAGCTCCCAAAAGACCAAGGCTACCAATAGAACAAATCCAAGCACGAACATCGCAATGAAAGAACCCTCTTTCCATCGGCCGGGGTTAAAAGACCCAGTCAATGATAGTGGAACGAGTATTAGTGCCAAGCCGGCCACAAGAAGGAAAATACCCCCGATGTCGAGGTCGGTCCAGAATAGGTTTAGAATTCTCTGCCATCGTGGTAAAGCGGTGCGCGTCCCTCCCGAAAGTGATTTAACCCAGAGTCCTTGTTTTCGTGCGCGTCGTTGCAAGTACATCATCGTTGCGACCAACGGGATCGCCGTGAAGGGCAGGACTATTGCCCAAATGCCGTAGCCCCATCGCCAGCCTATACCATTGAGGACATTCTCACCTACAATGCTTCCAATATAAATTGCTGGCAGATTTGTGACAGTCTCTGGTAGTGTTGACCACAGAGCACGATTGACAAGATTTGTAGCATCGGCGACAAAGACTTGCTGCATAATCAGGAATGCAGTTCCCCCAACAGAGTCAAAGATGCCAGAGACCTATTCGAGGTTAGACTGGTTGAGGACGGGCGGGTTGTTCGCACGAAGTATTGCCCTATACCCTGACTAGTGGCAAAAAGAACAAAGCACAACGTTGATGACACAAACGCAAAGATGAACATTTCTGCTCTTCCGAATGCCTACAATCGTCATTTGCTGTTCCGGATGGTTCAGGACTTTCATACATCGCTGAGTTTTGCAACAAGCGGAAAAGCGCAGATCCGAGCGATACTGTTGACCACTCTTGCTGCGCTTATAGCAGAATGCTGCCGAAACTCGCTGGTAACGTATGGTTCATAAACATTCTGGGAGTAGTCGGAAAGAATGAGCACGAAGGTCGTCAAAAATAGCCTGCTAACATTAACCAACAAGCTGAGCACAGCTCGAAAGCACCTACCCGGCGTAAGCGACCGTGATACTAGTACGTGTCCATGCTCTCCTGAGAAGGATAGCCTTTTGAACGCCTGGTTGTATTGCCTTGTCGCTAGAGTCCGAATCAGAGTCATGCTGCGTATCCGAACGCTCATATGTTTGGGTATGTGAAGCTATGGTTACTTTAGGCTCTGCAAAATTGGGATCTTGACTCTGCATGGTTGAATTCCTTTGGTTAGGGAACTGATAATGGTTGTTAGGTCTGTTGAATTCCCCAAATCGAAGGAGAGATATACTCATTGCTTAATCTAACATCCATATACTGCGTGCATGGCGCGGCCCTAGCCTACGCTCAAGATTTTTACGACATGATCAGCAGTAGACACAGATTTTGGCACGCGAACACGAGCCAGGTTCGTCTCTCTTGGCTTTGACAAATCGTTACTCCCATTCCAGCAACGATCAACTGAACATTGGGACACCAAGTCGTCGTAGAAGAGAATCTGATTAGATCAGATCATAACCGATAACGGAGCTCTGTGCCGGTTAGCCTTACAGGCCTCTCATGGTGGTCTGAGAGCGCGAGCTACGAAAGTATGGGTCGTATGCAACACGATTGGAACATGCCATACGAACGATACCAGGAAGGTCCCGCAATAATTGAAAAGAGGTGGTGCAATCTGGGTCGAGATTGGATAGGCACGAACTAATTGGCACTTGGCATGAGCCATCGCGCCAATAAAATGATAAACCCACGACCAGGTGTTAATACTCGATTTTTCACCCTCTTATTTGCAGGGGGAGTGAGCTCGTGCCAAGAGAGCCATAGTTGATCATCGGGAGATGATCAGATAAGATAAGCATTCGGATCATGACCAAAGAGGATATCTCGCCTGTTCATTTTTGGGATTAGATTAGATCGATCGAGGTGTACCTGCTGGTGTATCTATCGAGTGTACAAAGCGAGCTGTAGCAGCGAGCCTTGATCAAAAATATATATGATGCACGTTCGATCAAAGCTTCTTCAGCAAATGTCTGCGGACGAGTGCCAGGTAAAGAACCGATTCATAACACAAATATTCAAGCGAGCTGGTGGAAAGCAAGATTAGAGGCGCAAATTACCCTATCCGATTCCCAGAAACCTATATCACTACACTTCAAGTAATTTATGCTCACGACAGGCGTGCTGATGATTGCAGTAATTGTGTCACATTTTCCAGATATTCCCCGCAGAGATCTTGAACAGGCGGAGTAAGGAGAATCATTGAAGTGTTGCGGAAGGCACCAAGTAGTTGTGACCTTCGACCTTCGTCACTCTCTTGAACTTCTCAGAGAGACATCGATCAATCAATTAGGAATCCTTGCGTGAACAGGAAAGTAGCAATACATTGGACAATGTCATGAGCTGTAGCCACACCAGATTTTGCTTTTTCGGGGTTGAGAGACGCTAGCCGGTCATTTAGTAAGGTCGGATCGGTTCCGGAAGCCCTTTTAATGGTCCATATTGACAAGTCCAACAAAGGAGTTTTTGCTGTGATCAAAGCCTTAGCATGGCGTCTTGATGGGCAACATGCATGTTTAAAGAGAGCAAGAACACGAATCGACTATCGAAGCTATGGCGGCTGCTTCCGGAACGGGTCACTTTACCCCGTAAAGTCAATCGAGCATATCTGTAGACCTCGGTTGGGTTGGGACCATTTGTGCCCGCATCCTCACTTCGAGCTCGTTGCTGGATGCGACACAAAGCAGCAAGGAGGGATAAATGGGCCGGAGCAAAGCTATTTACATCTACTTCGTACTAAAATTGTTCGCCAATCCCGAGAACTATAGCATAAAGCAATGATCGTGGAACCTCCGGGGTGACACGGCCTCCGGATCACACATTTTCAGCCTTTCCGTTTCAAGATAGCGAGCGTTAAGGGCACCAGGCGTACGAAGTAACCAGGCAAGATAGTGAGGCAGGTTTGCACTAGTTGGGTACACCCGTAAATATGCAACCCAAAATATTGATAAGTAAGTCTACCTATATATCATTGCTCCCCGTCTATTTTGGTCTCTGGAAGACTCAAACTAGTTTTCCTGCAACATGCAGTGGGTGCTGCTGATGCAGGCTGCTTGGTCCAATTATTCAAGATTTGCTGCCAGAACAATCGTGCAGCCACTCCGAGGATCATGTTTGCCCGCTGGAATTAAGCAATGCTGCCTATTCGTCCTCTCCCACTCGGTGCTTTCTCACAAGAGGCAGTACACGTTGCGCCTCTTTTCACAGTGTGATTGTGATCTCGATTTCAGGCAGTGAAAAGACTCGCAGCCAATGGCACACATTATGAGTTGTTGCCGGATTGGACGACGCATGTGACAAGCCAAGTATCACTTGACATGAGCCATTCTGTATTGAAGAATGCCGGCGATAATTCATCATGATTAAAGTCAGCTCCCATGACATTCGTAATAGTACATGAACAGCTATGCAGGCACACAACCCTGCTTGCAGAGATTAGCTTGACAAAAAGTCGTACAGCAGACGATCGATACAACAATATCTGTTGTTATATCTGACCAGTGTGACCTCGACCTCGATACCTCGTAACAAGTACAGGTGCTCGACGGGATCGAGCACATGGCGCGGACAACTCGAACCTTGGAATCCGTGGACCGTACCAGCCGCACGAATTCGTATGTCGTACCTATGTAGGATTGGAAGGCGAATGAAAGGCGGAGAAAGTCGAAATGCTTCCAGGGACGACAGCCAACGAAAATTGTGACGACACGGCAGAAATTGGCGTCCGTGGAGGGGCCGAGCGCGACTACTTCGTACGTGGATGGCGAGTGGAAAGGATGAACCAGGAACGCAAACCGGTTTTGGGCTAGCTGGGACTAACGGACGCTCTTAGTGCTGAGGAGTGCTGAGCCAGCCAAGCAGCCTGCACGATTGCCCCAGTTTTGTGGGCATGGATGCTCAGAGTTTTGAGTTTTTGACTGCAGAGTGCTGCTCTGAGTGACTTTGATTTAGGCTTAGCGGGCCCCAGAAGCGTGATATCCTTTACCTGCAAAAACGACAGCTACCCTATCACTCGAATAGAACCCGGCGGTTCTCAACCAAGAACGTGCAAGAGGCAAAACCTTGCGCTGGTCGCGTGTAGGTAGGTTTTTGCCAGACAATACGAGCAGTCAGATGCAAACCTCGAACCCCGATGGCAGGCTTTCGCCGCTGCAACAACAGATTCTTTCCACTTCCTGCTTTCCTTTCGAGTCCACAGAGCGGCCTGCAAATACTTTGCAACACTATCTCCTCGCCCTGTGGGAAATTGCTAATCACGCCGTCGGTCGTCGCGGCCGGAGCCGGTGTCTTGGACCTGTTCAAGTCTTGATCTGACATAAGCTCCGATTAACAGCTTTTCCCGCCAGATTCCAGATTGACGATCGCCGGCCCAGCAACTCTGCCATCGTCCGTGTAGATCTAGCACAAACGCATTCAGCATTCAGACAACGTCACTCACTACCTTCCATTCTTTCAACAACCACGCTTTTGTAACACTTCGCATCGCCCAGAGTTGACTGTCTCGAAATCTGGAACCTTTTATGAGACTTTGGACACGCTTTTGCCCCACTAGATTCAGATAATCGGAATGGCCGCCACTATTACCGCCTATTGAGCGTAGACCGCCTAATCAGACCACCAACCACCACAACATACCACAAGGAGTCCAGCAATTCAATTCATTCATTCATTCTTCGAATCTACTGCATATGCACCATGTCGACTTCGCCTTTGCCTCCAGACCCATACGTGGTGCTTGGTCTACCGAGAGATGCAGACGCGGAGGCAATTAAGAAAGCTCACCGAAAGCTGGCATTGAAGCATCACCCGGACAGAATCAAGGATCCTGATCTCGTTGAACAGGGCAAAAATGAGTTTCAGAGGGTGCAGCAAGCCTATGAGCTACTCGTTGACCCTACCCGCCGGCAGAGGTACGAGGACCAAATCAAGCTTGCGCAGCTTCGCAAAGAGCGGATGAGTGAAGCTCGAGAGAACCGCGAACCTCCACCCCGGCCCACATACACCCGAACCACCTACGCCGCTCGTCCCTCACCTGCTCCCGCCCAACCCATACCGCGTGAGACTCCTTTGCCTCGAGAGCCAAAATCAGAGCCACGATATGCATATGAAGATCGAACCCCAGACTCGTACTTGGACGTTCCCACTCCTAAAGCATACGAAGAACATGTACCTCGGACGCATACCCGTAAGACCGATTCGCACGAGCGAAGGTCTGGTGCCACGAAACCCACGGAAAGGAAAGAGGAGAAGAAGGCTAAAGCGACTGCTTGGGAGAAACCGGGCGGGCTACCTTTCAAAGCCGCATTCTTCTTCAAAGACAAGGCAGTTTCGGCGAAGAAGAAGGTTGAAGAGAAGGACATGCACAACAAGGCGGCCAAAGCTCGAGGCAAGGAAGAGCGCAGGGAGAGAAGTGAGAAGCACGCGTACGACCGATACGCGCCACACATCGACGAGTATTCGGGTTTCAGCAGCAGCGAAAGTGACACTATTCTCACTAGCGGTCGAAGAAATTCGGTACGTGAACCGAGTTCGACTCCGAGGGCGAAACGACAACCAATTCCGGAACCGGCAAGGAAACGACACTCGTCTCCGCCACCAGACCGAAGAAATATGTTCGATGATGAAGAGTATGAGAGCCCGGATGAGAAGCATGTGCGGACGCACCGCGGGGCGGGGGAATATATTGCAGCTGCACAGAACAAAGCTCGACCCCCCCTTACTCGTCAAGGCTCGACTGACACACGTTCCTACTGGACAGCAGCAGAACATAAGCGAAGTGGCAGCGACAGTGACAAGCAACGATCCTCAAATCCTCCCACGTCCCACCGAAGGAATGGTCTCGAACGAGGCATCCCGGAAGACTACGAAGGGAGAGTTCGACCACCCCTACCCACGCAAACTTCAGCCCCAGCCAGTGTTCGCCAAGCGGCTGGAAGTTTAAATCATGACCAAATCCCAGTATCCCGACACGCCAGTTTTGATAGGAGGATCCCTCGACGAGAGATGTCGGACAAGATCCCACTATTACATCGGTCAGGCAGCGATCCATTACATTCCAGACCTGCGTCCAAGCGCAATGCCGCACCCGCCAAGGGATCAGGCTTGAAGCAATCTGAAACACATCATGATTCTGGTTATGGGAGTGGCTCCAATCCGCAAACCCCTGAGATGCGAGGTGAAAGCCCTCCGAATGACAGTCGTGCCCGCGAGAGTGCGAGAACGACGTACAGAGCGACGAAAGAAGAGGAGGGGCATCGAGCACGAAAGGTGGTTCCCGAAGAGACCCATAAATTTGTGCCTGAGGATGATGGTGGAGATGTGCGGAGATTTTTAAGTCCTGAGAGCTGTGAGATCCCCCGAGGCGTAGAGGAGTGGCGTGAACGAAGACGGTCGCGGTCGCGGTCCCGCTCACGGGAGCCAGAGCCTCGATCGAGGTCGAGTCGACCTGTTCAGTTCGAAAAACGACCGTCTATCCACCGCGCTGAGTCGTCTTCACGGTATGAAGAACGACTTTGGAATAAAGGAATCCGTGAACGAGGTCCCGAGCCTGGCTCCTACACACGCCCTGTGGACCCAAAGGGCATTAAATATGCCAACCACCACACCCCTTCAGCGGCACAATACGCTGCGTACCCTGAAAAGATGCATTCTCGAAGTCGACGACCATCTATCTATTAGATGTTTCTCCGCTGCAGGCCTAACGAATGATGAATGAATTGCCATCGACTCTACCATACGAAGTCCAAATTGCTTGGCGTTCTTGAGCTATTGCCAACTTGCATGTTCTGCTTGGGTATACTGCAGAATTAAGCATGGTGCTCCTCGTCAGGGCACTCTCGCTCTTTTAGTCAACGGCCTCGATTTGTAGCTCGCAGCCGAGCTCTTGAGAAGAATGATTGTGAACTTCTCGTCAGCGAACAGAATCAAATACTTTCAAACTCCATTACACCTTTTGTTTTACTGAAAAGGCGTGGGTCTCAACCAATGCGTAGCATGTAGCAGCGTATATCGTGTCGAATGATGCTACCTAGGTAGCCTTCTGTGTCGTGCTGGTGAGAAAGGTCATTTCACGTCAGCAACATACTAATTGTCTCATATCTTTGTGTGTAGTTACTGTTGGATATTTGCAGGCAGCGGTTTATGAGCAACGAGGCCAACCATATGATTGTAGTTGCCACAACGAAGTTCTATGTTAAATTCGTTGATTAGCTTCCAAGAGACAGCCTCCCTAACATCCCACTATAGCGAATAAGCGTTGCCCGACTGCGGCCCTATTCTCCGATTCGGTAAGCCGTCGACGGGTGTCGAAAGTAGCGCCATACGCTAGTCAAATCTCGCCAATCGGGGGATGAAGCGGCGACTTTTGCTTTTTGGTCAAACTACCTGAAGTTCTGCTCGCTGCGAACATTCAGGGATCGCAAGGGCAAGCGCGACTGTAACTACTTGGCCTGTTGTTTGTCTCTAACTATATCGCATAACACAATCATAATAATTGTTGTTTCTGATCCTGTTCCGATTTTGACTCATTTCCGACTGCAGTGGGTTCTCGTTCCCTGCCCACCGTTGAGACCCTTGACCTCCACTCTCACAACACGCATAGTCCTCCAACCCAAGCAGCGAAATTTATTCAGTTGAGCACGTCCATAGCCCGCATGACTTCTTCATAGTGGCGAGAATCGAAAGTCAGCCTCGCCGGTTGAATATCAACGTGGAAAGCCTCCAAGAACTTGGACATTTGAGTGCACATGCTCAATCTCATGGCGCAGAGGTAGAGGTGACCACTGGGCGTGTGCTTTCTCCGCTGGAATTCCATCCTGCAGATGGCGAACGTGGCTGGCCCCAGAATTGGATTGTCAGTTGGTGCAGTCAATGGCGCGAGGCCGGCCTATGACATTCACGGCCCTGCTGCCGATGAGGTGCGTCGAATGAATGCAAAATACACCGCCATTTTGACCCTGACAGAATCAGCCGCTGGGAAGAGCCGGTTCGGTCACATCAAACCATGCACGATCCACGAACAACTGGCGGCCCCCTGCTCCGCTTACTCCTCCTCGAAAAGACTCGATAGATTCCTCGGCTGTGTACCGACCCAAGCGAGTGAAGAACCACGCGCCATCCCGAAGCGACGAAGACATCCCAGAAAACATGTATAGGCCTGAGGAAGATGATCCCGACGGATGGATTCATCGAGACAAGCTGGCAAAGATCGAGAGCGAAGAGCTGCAAGCCGCTGGCATTCATCTTGCAAATGTACGTTCACGTAGCCACAGCAGGGCCAAAAATGAAAGGCATACCCGTGATGTTGAAGGGAGAAGAGATGAGAAGCGTCAGCGGCTACAGTCTCCTGTTGAGATCGAGGACGACCACGACCACGACCACGGCCACAACCACGGCCACACTAGTTGGGATTTGAGGCTTCCAGACGAGATTGAGGAGGACAATCGCGCTGCCGCCGCCCAGATCTACTCCAATCCCTTGCTTCGCAAGTCTGGCTCCAAGATCCCCGTCTTAACGGGGAGTCCACTGCCAATTCCCGCTGAAAGATACGAAAGAGATACCCCTATCGCCCGGAAGCGAACTGCTAGCGGCACCATGAGTTTGGAGGCGGATTTAGGTGTCGCGAAGAACCGAAATACAACGTCGTCTAGGTTGCCGGACGAAAGCGACACGACTTCATCAGCAATACCATCTAGCAACACGGGCTCGCCTCAGAAGGTCCGCTCGGGGTCCGCCACCGTTTCGCCAAACCCTTCTGCTCCTCGGTCATCCGCCACCACCGGCCGGAAAGTCTCCGCCCCACCTCGTGCTAGTCCTTCTCCCAGCCAAAGACCAGGCACAAGGTCGGGCGACCACGACCGACCTCGCACCGCGGTCACTCGTCCAGAAGGAGATCCACCCTGGCTGGCAACCATGTACAAACCTGATCCGAGGTTGCCTCCCGACCAACAACTTATTCCGACACTTGCTAAGAAACAAATGCAGGCTCAATGGGCTGAACATGGAGCCGTTCCGAAGGCATATGACCGGGACTTCACCCCTATTGCCGTGCACAAGGAAGAAGATTTGGTTAAAGGTACGATAAGACGTAGCAAGACACCGTCTCCGACGAAACAGATGGGACTCGAAGACAAACCTTTCGAAACAACCACCTCAAATCCGAAGCCTGTTACCCGCACCACTAGCACTAGTGGTAGACCTGGGACGTCGAACAGCATCGCCGGAGCATACAGCACAATGCCAAAAGTAATAAGCCCGTCCATGCGAGAAGGAAGTCCCAAGATGGGATCTGGGTCCATGCCTGCACCTGGAAACCGATCAACACCTGCAGCACCTCCGGTACGAATGCAGGCTACAAACTTGGTTGGCGGTGGTGACGAAAAGGCCCAAAAAAGCTGTGCATGCTGTATTGTCATGTAGATTTTGCATCAACTACCATGACGACACGACTATTTTATATGTGAGCATCTGCCCATCATTGGCCGAATGCTGTTTGTTATACAGGCCCGACACAGCCAAGGAGGTTTGGAGCACCTGTGCATTTTCCCTTCGCCAAGCGCCAGTTCTTTCGTCATCTTGCTTTGTCTGAGGAGTTTTGAGCGGGCGCTGCATTAGAGAATTTAATATGCGAACTGTGCCCTTGGCTCTTCTTGAACACCCTTTAGGGGGCGTGTGTCTGGCTTGGTGAATCAGAGCACACACCTGGTTACTAAGCTGCCAGAGTGTGTTTCAGGCGCGGTCTAGCCTCCACTGCAATAAGTTGTGGTCATATGTAAGAGACGCATGATTGAGCCAACGTCTGGCAACAAGCTATGATTCCATATACCTACCAAGACAATTCCCGGTTCCAGCCCACTCAGGTTCTTCAGCCTCTCAGCGTGTACATATACCTTGGGAGTGATCATCTAATACTTCCGTGTGCGGCGTGCCGGCCCATTCTATTCAAGCCTCATACCGTTCAGGCCACGATCCAACGACCTTATTCTTCCCGCAGAGCCCCAGGCACGCAGGAAGCACTATTCGTTCAGCCGACGTTTCTCCGTATCCAAATGCCGTTCAAGACCTGTTGCTCAAACATAACATGCCAGCAGTTTAGCCCACAAAGCATCTCTTTCGTCACAAAAGATTCCGCGATGGCGCTGCTCCTACCAGCTTCTGTTGAGTCGCAGAAAGTCCACTGGCCATCCCTCTGCCTTCCATCTCGTCGCTTCTCTCCCCACCGATCTATCGCTACCGGCTCTCTTGTGATGCCCTGGCCACCCTACACATGACTCCGACACCAAACCATCTCCATACGGCGGATGGGGCCCGCGACCAGCTCCCATATCCGACGCGGAGCATGGTCACAACGCCGTGAAGACCTACGACTCCCCCTTTGAGGCACCTGCTGTTGCGAGGAAGCGGACATGGAGGAAACCACCCCGTCCTTGTGATGGATGGGGCGCTCGCTCCCGTTCAGTCCTAAAGTGCCGCGCCAGATTCGTTAACGACTGTTGCTGGGGCCGCTCAGGCCGCCACAACTTGCGTCGGCGTGACGCCCCACGTCATCATCCCGTGCGTCGAGCGAGTTGCTTCAAAAGTCGAGATCAGTCTGCGATCTATTCCAGTTTCTCTCTCTCTCTTCCGTCATCTCCTGCTTCCGCTTCCGACAAGGACTGATTCAGTATGTTCAGAGCCTCGACGACCTTGCCGACATGATCACTTTGCTGCGAGGTCAACGTTTCGTCGCCGCCCAGCGCTTCCAGTTCCAGCCATATCTCTCCGGATAACTCTTTCATCTTGTCAAACCTCGCCGCAAGCGTCGACCTTTCACCACCTTCCTCTCCGTCAAAAGTCGTGCACTCCTCCGAATGCTCACACCACTGGCAACGAATGTGGAGGCAAAATCTGCACTTCGGCCAACTCATGATCGCCCCACTGTTCTCGCATTTGCAGCACCGACCCCATGCCGATTTCTCCGTTTCGCCTTTCCGATTAGGGTTCTTGTGTACCCTGGATTTCTTTTGTAAGGTACTGACAGGACCGGCTTCTGGGGAACTGGGTCGATTGTCTTCGTCGGCAGAGATATGCGGATCATGCACAGTATTATCTGTATTGGCGGATATTACTGCTGCGTGTGGCGTCCGATCATCTACCGGGTATTGTCGGCAATATTGCCCAGCTGCTCAATCACCACCGCCATAGGGATGCTGCGAAAGTCAAGGGATGGCGAGTTGGGAGGAAAGCCAAGTTGGGAGGAAGGCCGCATATGACTGGGCGCGTACCCATACCACCTACGAAGCAGATCGGAAATGATATAGACTTGTCTATCCTCAAATCAACGAGGCAAGTAGGACTCACCAACTGTATCCCAAGGGGATATTCAATAGCTTCCAAAGTTTACAATCGTCCACTTTCCCAAGTTTGCAATCGTCTACTCTATTCCGGAAAATGTGTTACTGGGAACATCCTGCTCCCGTGCACTTCCCGAAATGCAAGCACACTGTTAATTTGCCAGAGACTGCGACTCGACGCATGTGTCGGAACGCCGAAAATCGATCCCCTCCCTCATGGTGCGACCGGCTTGAAAATACATCGAAAGCCTCAAGCACCAATCGACGTCAGTTGTGTCCGGATTGTCTCAAGAAGGGTTCCAAACCGAAGAAGGATGACGAGGGTACCGGATCTGGTGGTTCAGCCCATACGACTTCATCTACCACTATACGAGTTGGTGCTTAAGTCGCCAGGTATGACTTCCCCAAGTTTCTATCAAGAAGGTTCATCGACGTCTATGCTGATACGATGATTTATAGCCGTCCTTATACCTCGACATTCAGCTTGTTTCATGCGAGATTTGCAATCGTTTAGCCTTGCCACAAATTGAATTTGGCCTAGCAGCCTCCCTAGGCTCGTTCTATAGGCTTTCTTTGGACTAATTAGTCTCTCCTTCCGTAGCAAATAGCCTTGTAGTCCACGAATACTCGAGGTACGACCTTGAATTGAATTACCTACCAACAGATCTCAATTCTCTCAATCTGTTCTATGGTCTCGTAGATATCAAAGAAGACCCACATTATGACTTTATTGAGATCCAAAGAATAAAACGCCTGTTCATTGTCCCAGAAGTTGGAATCCGTCAGGAACGCCTTGGAGCCCATACCCGTAACTTACAGACAGTAATTGATTGCTTTCTGTCTCAGACAAGTGTTTCATGAGCCTTCTCCATAAGCGTTTTCATGTTGGCATACTCTCCCTTCCAGCATCGCTCAACGATAGTTTTGCAGAAAAGGTTGTCGAGTGGAGGTAATTCTTGCGACTTCGGCCACTGCATATCATGTTCCTCGTCGAAGAAGTAATATCTATGAACATGCCAAGTAGCGATCGAATAGATGACCCATCCAAGATGGAGGATCTCGATTCTCGTCGTCAAGTCATTGTCGCAAACCGTGTCCATGTCTGTAGATAAGGGTAATACTGAGGACTGGCCAAAGTCTGCAAGTTTAAGTTGTCCATCGGCGGTGACCAAGATATTCCGGAGTGCGATTTCATCAATCAAAACCCTCTGGGAATGAACGTAAGATAGTGCGTCAATAAGAGATAAAATCCATTCGGTCTTGAGGGATTCTGGTGGCTCAGGTTGAGCTTTGATGTAATCCTCCAGGTTCCCTTGTCTAGCGAAGGCTAGCTCAATCCCACAGTTAGACGTCTGAAGGCAAGAGATGATCCCCCTATGGTGGCCAAGCCGCTGGTAGATCTTTAATTCGTTTTGAAGTGTTTTGCGATTGATCTCATTTACGCCTTCCATTGTATCAAAGCTAGGTGTTCCGACATAGGGATCCAGTGAGTATTCTTTTGCAACCTTGACCACACGTTCCTCGTTAACCTGGAGAATGTAGCCAGTCATTCCGCAGCCAGTCATTCCCAGGCGTGTGTAAGGGTTTGAATTGTAGACCAAGTGCGGCCATGGTTTGACGCTGCCGTAGCGGTGGCCATTTGACAGGAAAGATTAACAGTCTGCGCGGCGCAACAACGGGAGAGTGACGGAGGCGAAGGGTCTGTATTGACCAATATTTTGGTGGTCCTTTCGATAGCGGATCCACGTCGAAAATATGAGCCTTGCTACTGAGTAGGCTGGCGTTGGCCGTTGGTAATGATAAGGACAGTGGACAGTCGTGCTGTCGTCGGAGCCAAACGTGTTCCGTAGGAGCTGAGACTGGGAAGAATACGCAAAGGTTGTGAGGATCGAAGAGGGTAGCAGGGGCACCAGGGGTAATCACGTGATGTACTTGAAAGTGGATCCCGCAGAAGACACCACCACGAAGTCCCGGTTAGCTAGCACAAATCTGGACTACGCGTTCTTCTCAGGAGAGCCAAGGCCTCTTCATCAATCGTTCCCTGAGCCACTGACGCCGCTGCCGCAGCAGAGAACTATTGTGTTGCAAGGCTCTCGTATTCGAGGTTTTCATTCTCGTCGATGATGGTGCGTACTCGCACATATCCGCCAAGACTAATGGCAAAGGATGGTTGTGTTGGATCCCAGTACTTCCACTTGCAACGATCGTACGTTGATTCGGCCTCAATCAAACTCTCGTTGCACAAGGCTGGACTTCCATCGAATATTCCCAAGTTTGATAACTGCGGTAGCTATCATGTGCGTACATCTGTTCTTGCTGCGCTTTATCTATGCGTTGATTAGTAGGCCCAGGCTTAATGTTACATTGAGCTTAAGCCAGCGTTCTTACCTAGGTAGGTAGCGTCTTCAGCTTCTGGGCTCTGCCTTCCCGCTGGGCTCATTGAATCTGCCGCTTCTCAAACACTGCACCAAATTATTCGCAATTTGAGGAATTGGCAGGATCGGTTTCCCGAAATCTCTGGAAGAACACTGGACGAGGCTCGTATTTTGCGTTAGCCATATAGGAGTTGCTGCATAGCATGATACATGGCCCTCTTCGAGTCTATGCATCTCTTCCCATACAATCACATCCCTCACCGAGATGACACAATGTATGGTCTGCCCGCAAAGTGGTGAAACAGATTTGCATCGAGATGGCAGCTTGTCCTCACACAGGTTCAACTACATCGAACCACTCTTTCGTTCTGTGACGCTTGATCTCCGGCTCAGAGGAATGAGCCACTTCGATGTGCTGTCCAAAGTTCGCATCGGTCCGACCGCAACGGCAGGAACATACAGTACACCCCGATACCCGCAGGTTTTGATCATTAGGCTGCTGATTCTCAGCATTACTGCGTCGATGTATGCCAATCGAGCTGCGATGTGCAGGGTCATCGCTGATAGAGTCTGCATTCACAAGCTCGCCCCTTGCACGCACTGATAATCGATCCAATACAGACTTGAAATCATCCAGGAAGATGGCGTCTGCGCCGCATTTAAAAACAAGCCCTAACTAGAATATGGTCAGCCGGAACAAATACGAATGCGATCCGCTCACCTTCCAGAACGGATTCTCCCCTACACAAGGAGACTTGACAGCAATAACGGTCACTATGTCTGCGACGATGAACGCAATCGAAAATGCCATTGATGACAGCAAAATGGCGAATTTACCACTTGCCCGAACCAGCTGAAGGATACCATAGCCGTAGGATCGCTTGATGACAATTATCAGGAATGCAGTGGTGAAAAGCCACCATGGTTCACGACAGAGAGCTTCCCAGGGTCTTGTTCTGGGGAAGTACTGGTCTCCTGCAAGGTCATTGTTGTACGCGAAATTGAAGTACATCTCTGCAATCCAGTATGGCCACACCAGGATAACAGTTCCAATATACGTCCAGCTACCCCAACGTCCGAGGAACGGCTTGATCTTCATCCAGTTAATGACGTTGTGGAGGTTGTACGATGTGTACAATAAAACCACCGTGGCACTGGTGTACCATCCAGCCGCAGGTCCATCAACGAAGATAAACGTTCCATGAAGCGCAGCCATGAGCAGCTCAGCGACGATCAGCTTGTGTAAGAGGGCACCCCGTCTCATACTCGCAAGCGCAAGTTGCAACAGGATGATCAAGCCGCCAACCAGGAAACCTTGTCCCCATGATTCCGTTACCAAGCCATGTATGCCAGTTATGGTAATGGCACATGCTTGTCGAGGTGTACCCATTGACGCGAACCTGGATTGCAGACATCAGAAGGAGGCATTCAAAGCAGGACAAGGTCTATGGCCATAGTTTGTAGTCAAAACTTCGATTATCATCTCGCCTAAAGTGCCCAACATGGTCTTGGACAGCTCTGCCTTGGCTTCTGCATGCTGGACCTAATGCATTCGGCAGTATGTCCGAATACGTTTTTACCAGTGGCAGGACAAAATTGGAACCCAACCATGACCTAATAGCCAATCAACGTTTGTGCTAATGGTCCACGTTTTGACCTGCAATTGGTACCCCAGAAAGCCCAGCTGTGCCAGCCCTGGAGAAGGTTGGAGATGCAAAACTTTAATGAAACATGGAACGCTAAATACCAATCCCCTCGTGGCTCAAAGTATAGCTAGCTTAATTAAGTCGGCCAGCTAGGAATTCGAGGCTTAAATTGCCCCATTCCTCTTAGCGTCATGCTCGCTATAATAGAAGACAGCTATATCTTATATGAGAAGCGTACAGCTATAACATTGAAGAACGATGTCGTTTATGGACGACAGTGACTTTTACCACGCCACCTCCTCCTCTGCCCATACCCCCAAGGTGCTCTCCCAATTTCAATTTGTTGTCTGAGAAAGGGCACCGCTACTCAAGCTTTCTCAGCTGAATGGTCATGCCATGTCGAGTCAATCTGCTCTAAATGATACAACTCGGGACAGACAGCATCGCGTTGAAAAAGCAACCACCTCTTGATCCACCATGGTAAAACCTGCCCCAGTTGATACATCATGTGCTGCGTGGTTGGTACAGCAAACACGTAATCCAATTCCTCAAGCGTCCTCTCCTTGGTCTCTGGTAACCACAAGAAGATCATGATCAGGGCGACCACATTGAGACCAGCATAGAATCCGAATGCTCCTTGCGGCGTGAATGCCTGCAGCATATATGGGAAGGTGAGGGAGAGCACTGCAGCCCAGAAGTTATTCGTTGCGACGGCCCAGGACATACCAACCTCCCTGTGCGACAGAGGGAATGCTTCAGCTGAATAGACAAAAGCGCACGGTCCCTCGCCTGGCGAGTAGAATGCGCAGAAAACGAAGATGAAAAAGGCGATGAGGCCGAGGCGTGCGTTACTTCCCTCAGGAGCATAAAAGGACATACCGGTAGCCAGAAGTGTCCAGAACATGTTGGGGAATGTTGCGAGAAGCAACGTCCTCCGACCGAGTTTATCAATCGTATACAAGGCGGGTATCGCGAAGATGAACATAGTCATGCCGAAGCCCCACGACACAAGGAGCGCAACAATATGGCTGGAACCCGCTTGAACGAAGATGGTGGAGGAGTAAAATGCCACGATGTTGATACCGCACATTTGTTGCGCGATCATGATGATGCCGGATGCTGCAGTAGCGCGGCGCACACGGGGTACCTTGAAAAGTTCAATCGCTCTGGTGAAGAAGTTGTCCTTTTGAAAGCCTTTCTCTTCAAGCAGGAGCTCCTCTGCTTGAATCTGTGCGTGGATGTAGTAAAGATCCCGAGCCGCTTGCAAAGGGTTGTTGCGGATTTTGAGAAGTGAACGGTATGCCTTTGCGTGGTTTCCCTTTTTGATGAGCCAACGGGCGGATTCAGGCACAAAGTAAATGCCTATAGTGAGGGGAACAGCAGGGATGAAAGCTGACCCGAGCTGCAGTCGCCAAGCGATGTTCCCTACGTTGACCACGACCAGATTGGCAGAGAAGCCCAACATGATACCAAAGGCTACCCACATTTGCTGTGTGATCAATCAGCTAAATACTTCTGTGCTACTTACACGTTCTCTCAAGGTTGGTAGGAGGTACTTACCCAGCTCATAACAAGTGCGCCACGAATATTTGCGGGCGCATTCTCTGCGGAGAATACAGGAACAGTGACTTCTTTGAGGCCCATGCCAATGCCGAGGAGAATACGACAGGCAAGGATCTGAGGCCACGATTGACAGAGTGCCTGCCCTATAGGTCCAACGAGACTGAATATGCAACCGACGAAGATTGCTCCTCGGCGTCCGATCCAATCGTTGACGGGATCAGACAGCCAACAGGCGCTAAACGAGAAATGAAAATCAGTATGAAAACCAATTCAAGCCGAGTCCAGGAGCGATCCCCAGAGCATGCACTTACAAAATCGCAATCGCCATGTATGGCGCCGCATTGATGGCTCCGATAATCCAAGAGTTTCGTTCACACGTGTCCGCTGCCTCGCAAGCCGCACCTTGGTCGGCGATGTTGAATTCCTGTGGAAAGGACAAATTTGCGCCGTTCGAACCTGTCTGGTCCCAGCCCTGGATAGCAGCACCGATAGAGTTCAGGGCGATGAGGAAGTACAAAGTCTTGGGATGGCGCCAGCGATGCGTCGTCTCCTCTCTAAGGACACGAATTTCTTCTTGGGAGAGGTCTGGGATTTCCTCAAAAGTAGTCGGATTTTGAGCTACGAGAGCACCCTTCTTCAGGAGAGGGATCGCATCATCCAGATGATGCTCACGGGCGTAGTCTTCAACATCTTGCATGAGATCCTCTCTTGAAATGCCATTCAGAGGATTTTTGATCCTGATTATCCACTCAGCAAAACAGTTGCACTATGGGCGGGGGATTCGATGTGTGACATACTCTGCCGAGGTGTTCTTCATCATCGAGGCCGTGCTCTGTCGGCGAGCAACATTATCGATGAGGACAGAGTTGCGACGTATACTCCCTGAACGCTCACGAGCGCTCTTCTGTGGAGCACTACCCATGTTGTTGCTGGCCATCTTTGGAAATGTATCACACTTGCACCTGTGGGTCTACAGATGCGTTCTTTGCTGTGGGCATTGATCGCAGAACACAAAGGCGATTCGAGACCCTCTTTATGTCCCATCGTCAAGTGACCTCCATCGACTCTAGGAGCCCACCCCATATCCTTGGCTTCAACCTCGCACTGCCCATTTGGGTCAAAACTAACGACGGCTGGAGAGTGGTGCGACCACTTCACCATGGGGGAAAGACCACAAGAAAAACGCTAAACTCCTGACCAAAGAGCTTCCATCTTGCGGCCGCTCGCCACCAAGTTTCACCGGTACCGAGCTCAGATTTTGTAGCTCACCAAGCAAATATTTCAAACTAAACCTCCCAAGGTAGCGAGCACTGCACGACATCCAGCCAGCCAGGACAGACAGACAGCTCTGGGCACCTTGGGTAGGTCCACAATGCCTAGAATCATACCCCAAACATCGGGGCTTTGGACCGAGGACAAGCAAAGGCGAGGAGGAAGGTTTCATTTACGGATTCACACACCAACTTAAGCGTTGCTTGCGACTACATTTCATCTGAGCTGACTGTTGTTGGTAACACTCGAGGGGCAAGCACACGGTTTTTCATAACCTAGTGGGAATGTTATGGGTTGGTTGGGCTTAACTTTCCACCAGAGTTCATGGTGCTCGTCGGGCTTCTTAGCAAAATTCCACCAGGGACTTTTTCAAATAGTTAACTTATGTTCGCTGAGAGTGGGGTAAAGAGCTTGTGTGGCCAACTTTCGGTTGGAGCGTTTTTTGTGCTCGGAGGTAACCTCCGAGCAACCTGCAGATCTCACGAGCGCCACCTGCGAACATGGAACGACATGTCAGTCTGGCAGCTTTGAACTTCGTTCCTGAGCGTAAGAAGGCTCGAAAGCTCACCCTTCACCCCTCCCGACTGCCTCGCCGCCCTGTCTCTTTGAAATGTCTTGACGAGAGAGAGTTGTAGTGGATATAGCATCATCTTTCCCCGACAAGGGCAGTACCACTAGCGTTGTTCCCTCGACACTAACAGCCCCTTGGCGGAACCAAAATTCTCCACCTTGTACATGCCTAGTTATGTTTGCCGAATATATGTCACATTGGCTCTAGTTCGAGCGGTGAAGTTCAGAAGAGCAACGCGGGAACGAATCATGTTAGTTTTTGGTTTCCGCCCTGCAAGCCGATGAGGGACACTAAGGTTTTTGCAAAAGAGCAAAGAGGGAGGAGCTGCCAAATGCAACGAAGCGAAAAATGAATTTTGTCGACTACAATGACTGTCTATCTATGTATAGAGAACCCCACCATTAGCGCAAATCAGATCGCCAGTCACCCAGCGCGAACGCTCTTCGCACAGGAATGTCACAATGTCAGCGATGTCCTGCGGGGTACCGCAACGCGGCGCAGCAGGAGTACGTTTGTTTTGCTCCTCCATACGAGCCAGGTGGACCTCTCCTGCTGCTCGGTACATTTCTGTGTCGACGGGGCCTGGACTGACCGCGTTCACTGTCACCCCGTACTCGTGGCCAAGCTCTGTTGCCCAGACCCGTGTCAAGGCCTCGACAGCTGCTTTTGTCGCTGCGTAAACTGATTGTGTTGCGTAGCCTCCCCGTGCGGAGATTGAGGATAGATTGACAATTCGCCCGCCACGGTTGAAGTATGGAAGGGCCTTTTGGGTCATGAAGACAACGGCACGGACATTGATACGCATCAAGCGCTCGTATTCTTCAAACGTAATGTCCTTCAACGGGGTGTTTTGTCCAAGCCCTGCGTTGTTAATGAGGATGTCGATTTTGGTGGTGTCGAAGCTCTTCAGCGCCGCGTCGAGAATGAGCTGAGGAGCATTGTCGTCCGCCATATCAGCACGGACGCACGTTGCCTTGCCTCCAGAACGTTTGATCTCATCGACTAGGTCGCGGGCAACAGATTCAGATGATGGAGATACATAGTTAAAGGCGACCTGCCCAGTATTAGCTGTTTGTGAATGCTGAATCGCTTCAATGCGGGGCCGGAACTGAACTTACCGATGCACCCTGTGCGGCAAGTTCTTTCACGATTGCAGCGCCGATGCCTCGGGCGCCGCCGGTGACGATTGCTATTTTGCCTGCAAGTGACATCTCCGCGAGTGCTCCTTGAGAAGGAATGGTTGGAAGTATTCCAGTCTGTCCTTGATTGAATTTGGTGATTTTATCACTCCTGTAGAGGACCTTGCCCTGTTCTCAGCTAGTCTCCGACCCTACCTCAACACGTTCTTTCGAACCATATCGTTGACTCCCCAAAAAGACAGATCTGGATGTCGGCCCGTCCGATTCAAATTTCTTCGATGTTGTTCTTTACTGCGCGATCATATCTGAACACGGAAACCTACCCCGTATCGTGTCTGCGTAGGTTTGACTGTAAATGTTCACCTCGGAGGTAGGCACCGATTGGCACCAACAGGTGTTCCACTTAGACGTTGAAGGTCCATGTTGAAGCAACGAGCAATTTTGAAATCACAAGTAGCTTGAAGAAGGTGCTGAGAGTGCGGTATAAGTTTAGGCATGAGTATGCATTGATTACAACCTACCAAGCGAGCGCCTATTCACTTCATCTCTTCCTGGAATCAAGAAACAGCAAAACCCATCATAGGTCCAGGAACGCAAAAGGTCACGTGCGCTTAGGTCGACAGAAGCGGAAGGTAGCAAGTCGTCCGAGGTTGTTGCATCGATTCTCAAAGGTTTTCTTTGGCCTCTGACGAGAAAGATTTGACGAGCCCCGATTGACCACAACAACAATACTGCATTGATTTCAAAAGTACTGCACTTGCTCAATTGACGCCGAGCACCATGTCGAGCACTGCAACTATGATAGCCAGTGATGTTCAATCCCGGAAGCCGGAGAATCTTGGGGTTTTCACGAACCCCTCCCACGACTTATACCTCAAAGCTGGATCAGTGCCAAAGCCAGCAAAGGGTCAGTGCCTCGTTCACGTGCGAGCCACCGGTATCTGCGGCTCTGACGTGCATTTCTGGAAGAGAGGTCACATTGGGGATATGGTAGTGGTTGGCGAAAACGGTCTTGGACATGAAAGCAGCGGTGTTGTTCTCGAGGTTGGTGAAGGTGTTACCCGTTTCAAGCCAGGTGAGCAATCTGTCAAGCGCTGCAAAAGCATCTTGCTTACCCCGTCGGTTTCCAGGCGATCGTGTCGCTCTTGAATGCGGTGTTCCATGTATGAAGGCAACATGCTATATGTGCAGGACTGGTCAGTATAATGCGTGTCCGGAAGTGGTCTTTTTCTCGACTCCCCCGTACCATGGGACATTGACTCGATATCATCTTCACCCTGAAGATTGGCTGCATCCTCTCCCAGACGAGCTGACATACGAAGAAGGATCTCTGTTGGAGCCACTGTCTGTAGCCTTGGCTGGAATTGACCGTTCAGGAGTTCGTCTTGGTGACCCGATTGTCATCTGTGGCGCTGGCCCGATCGGTCTAGTCACACTGCTGGCAGCAAACGCCGCTGGCGCTAATCCGATCGCAATCACTGACCTCGACGCAAGTCGGCTTGCTACCGCGAAGAAGCTGATACCGAGGGTTCAAACTGTCCAATGCAGCATGCAGGAAGCGCCTAAGGATATTGGTGAAAAAATAAAGAGCGCTCTCGGGTGCGAGCCGAAGCTTGCCTTTGAATGCACTGGCGTCGAATCGAGCGTCCAGTCAGCGATATATGTAAGTGTTTCCAGTGCTTCAAAAAGGCTACCAGCTGCTGATAATACCATCACCAGGCCTCTCGATTTGGAGGAATGGTATTCGTTATTGGCTGTGGCAAAGATTTCCAGAACATCCCTTTTGCTCACATGTCGGCTCGTGAAATTGACCTGCGGTTCCAATACCGGTACAAAGACACGTATCCGAAGGCGATAGCTCTGGTTTCAGCAGGACTTATCAACTTGAAGCCACTTGTAACCCACCGTTTTGCATTGGAGGAAGGTGAAAAGGCGTTCAAAGCGGCATCAGATCCGAGTGCAAAAGCTATCAAGGTTCAAATCTTGGATGATTAGAAAGGTGGCAATGCACCAACAAGTATGGAGCGCATTTTCGAGGTAGTTTTCATGGTACACTGCAAACAGTTCGGCACTTCACATAGGCTGTCTCAAGTGATCGTTTATTCGGTCGCTTCATGCATACAAGATTGAGAATGCAACACGAACCCGAACGAGCTGGCAGCACACCTCGCACTATGCAACACCTGACGAAAATAGTGACGCTTGCGTGACCGCCATATCAGCCCAAGTGCTTTGATTCCAAAACTCCGCCATTTCCATTCGAATGGGCTCATTGACAGCGAAGAATGTCGAATCTGGGCTGCTAGGCACAAGACGCAATATCTTCTCCAGCATACGCACGGCGCGCATCGCTGTGGGCTCAACCGCTCCCATACTTTCGAACGCACTTTTAGATTTTTCGATATGTTGGCGCCAGTTCATTGCGAATACATTCTGCGGATCGTAAAGGAGGCAGGTGACATGTACAAAGACAGCTGTCACAAGCCAATAACAGGAATACCAAGCTAGCGACCCGTGCGGGCTTCCAGAGCTGCTCCAGAACGTCAAAATTGACATGACACATTCTTCTGCAGCTTGGAAACAACGCGTACATGGCGTGTCGGCAGTATCCGCAAATTCCAAGGGCTTCCGCTGTTTGATCAAGTCAAGGACAAATGGTCGGTAAATCACAATGCGAAGATGCATCGAGCGCCACAGTAATATCATGCGTGGCGCATCAAATATTTCATATTGTGGGTCGTGAAAATCTGCACGCATGTAGGGTGGGAGCGACGCAGCCCACGCTGCAACCTGATCGCCCAATCTCAACATAGTCGAGACGTCCGGTAACTGGTTGGCCAGGAGCGCCTCATTGGCCTGATTCGCAATTTTTGCCAGCTTGCTCTGCCATATGAGGCTGCTGGTTACGGTCGGCGCTCGACGTGCTGGCGGAAGCTCGTCAACATCAACCGCAAGATCCTCATCGGTCAGGTTTCTTGGGGGTCGAGTTGTGATTCCACCGAGTGTTAGGGTGGGTCGCCCAAAAGTTACCCGAGCACCTGTGTCGAAGATGAAAAGTGTCCACCATACCCTACGCCGAATCTCTTTCATGAAGATGCTCATGGAAGGCCCCGAAAGCTCCCGATGCAAGCCAATGCCTTGGGCCATGTTCATAGCCACGCCCAGGAGCGTGAAGCCACTATTTGGCCGGTTGCGTTTCTGAAGATAATTGGCAAGCAGGCACAAGGCTTGTACGAGCGACAAGGTACCTCGTTGAAGAACATCCCAAGACAGCTGTCGTGAGGCGTCACGATAGAAGGATATGTCTGCGTCGTAGTTGTGTGTGCTTCCTGAACACGAACCTATTGCGAGAACAGTATTCAAAAGAATAGGCCATGAGCCATCTTTAGGTTTAGGCAGCGCTCCCATGAGTTGAGCCCGGAAGCATCCTTCGTGCAGAATGGGATAGGCAGTATGATAATACCGAAAATACCAATCAACACACTGGCTCGTGAAGGACGAAGATCTGAGTACATTTTCCGGAATGGTGGACACTGGAGATTGGCCAGTTGTCGTGTCATCATAAGGCGAAACGTAGAGCATTGAAGCAGATTGCAAACTGCGTAAAAGCGCATTCCCTGACTGTGGACCCATGTAGCCTATGCCTTTTGGACTCATAGAAAGTGATCCGATCCCATCAGCCGTGGAAGCGACCTCCTCTGTTTCATCCCAGCTTAGGGATTCGACATCACCTTGCTCTGGTTCAGCAGAGGAAACGGTTTGTGTAATTGAGGCTGGACCGAGCTCGTCACGTTCCGATATCTGGAGTGGTGGTGACTCCCTCGAATCGTCCAGTTGAACCCAATCACTAGTGCCTGGTATCTGATCTGTTGGACTATCCATTTGTACTGCGTGAACTGCGTCTTCCAACTTCAAATCTGGCATGAATCTGTTCCAAGCGCGTTCTACCATACGTAGGCGTTCTCGCAAATCTGCCACACGCCTGATTCATCGTTAGCACGGGAACACCAGGCCCAAGCTGCGCACAGGTGTTGGTCCATAGAAGGAGAGACATACCGCTCCGAGTGAGCAAGGCGGCCATGGGATAGATTGTACTGGCAGCGCGTCCCATGACGAACGCAGCTTTGGCACGGATTCTCACCTGAACAGCGTACTTTCCTCTTCTTGCAGGTGTCACAAGCCTTGCGCTTGGCATCGTATGAGGCAAGAGCGCCGGACTGCGCAGACCTATCAGAAAAAGAAGCCATGGTCTAGAGACAGGGACATAATTGGCACTTCAAACTCGATTAGAAGATTTGTGAAGTTAGTGGTGGCGGAAGGCTTGAGGTCAGAGGGGCCAGTTAGTGCGGTGACCGGTTGTGCAGAAGAAGCTTTTGTACGGAACAATGATTGAGGCACTTCGTGCGACGGCCAAAGCTGAGAACCGGCTTTGAGGACCAGAGAGAAAGCGTGCCTTTACCTACGTTTGGGTAGGTTCGCGAAGTGATGATCGGCGCGATTCGAGATCTGTCTTCGAGGAGTACTTTTGTAGGTCCACCAAATATCAGCTACAAGACCTTGGTATCACTATGAAACAGTAACGCTATTAGATGCAAGAGACCTCCAGAGAACTAGTTAAGGACAAGATCATTTTTGGAGAAGATGGTTCCTAGTGCGCAATCTTGCTTTTAGGCTTGATTTTGATGAACCAATAGGGATCAGCTACCCCATAGATTCGGCGGGGGTGCTTAGAAGTGCTAAGTTCAACCTATGCTTAGAAGGCCCTTCCTGAAGGGACCCGATGAGTAGCTAAGTAAGCTTCAATGGATCAGCCTAGGCCGCAGAAAAGGCACATGATTCCGCAATTTCTGATTGATCGTGATATCCGGATCCTGTCTTTAGCATCGTATGAAGGGCGGGGGCACCTTGGGGCTCAAAGCCTCGGGTACAAGTGGGTACTTCCACTCAGGCTTCCGCGCCGATTTCTTCAAAATCTAATCGCTGAATGATGGCGACAAACTTGAAGGGCGAGGTACGATACTTGATTAGAGACCTTCAAGTTTGGATTACCATCTGTACCACGAAAATGAATGAAATGAATCTCTTGGGGCTCCAATCGCAAGCGTGCAGCACCTCGTCAACAACCAGGTAGCAAGCTTCTCGAGGGTCGAGTTCGGGACTCGATGCCGCTGACCAAGGAAATAACCTACCTTTGCGCTGGCCTATGTGTTATCATTGCCATAACTCAATACTATGTACGAGTTTCCCGACGCGATCAAAGTCATCTACGAAGTGGCACTGTCGGGAATTCTGAGCGTTCTAAGCTTTACCGTATGTCACGTTTCGCTGCCATCAAGTGCAGCCCTCACCTGAACCAAAACTGTACAGAATAACCCAAAAGCATGGATAAGGCCTGGACTTCGTGTAATTGTTGGTTATGTGAGTTTGTGATTTAGTCTGACATATTTAGTTTGACATGGCCTCGAGGCATAGACTTGATGAGAAAGAAGGTTGTTGTACTGAGCTTTATTTCGGGTTTGTCTGAATGATGATATACGTCGGTCAACTTCAAGCTACGCTCTCTTCCAGGTCCTGGTTCGTGCAGACAAGGTGATGGCATTGTGCATCATTAAGTACAAATACAACCAAAGCATAATTTCCAGATTAGGCAGTCGAGTTATGCTTGGAACGTGGCTCGGTCCACTACCATGTAAATGATGTCGCGCTATACCTGTCCTTACAAGAGCGAGTGAAAGTTGATCGGTGGTTGACATAAAGTAGTTATGCGTCCATGGTTGAGCAAACGAGTTTACAAATAACGTTTCGCCTGTGAATTATCGGTGTGTTATGTAGGTATTGATCCTACGTCAGCGCCTCAAGCAAAGAGCCATGTCGCCGTGGTTACGACTCAGAGGATTCTCTTGGGCTTGTGAATGATCTCAGTATTGTCAGGCATCGTTTCTGCCAGGTCAGGAGTCAATGAGCTCCTTGAAAGAGCCGGGGCCCCTTCCTCGCTTGGCATGAGTGAGCCGCATACTTCGTATGTCTTTCGTGCTACACTTACTAAGATAGCCTACTAGATAGTATATGGACGTTGAGAGCAGAGGCATTGAATTTGCGTGCTGCTGTACCAAAGCTGACACGCGGCAGTCCGATATTAATTGACGGGCGCTATGCCGGACTTCCGTGGCAGGCGTGGCTTGAACGCAGAACCTAACCAAGCCAAGACTGACGTTGATTTGCTGATGGAATTTTGCAGCCCAACGTGGCTTACCTCGACTGCCAGGCAGCATCGCCTTCTTGATGCATCCATTCTGCACGCTCAAACAAATTTGATGCCCCAAAACTTCGATGTTCTGAGTGACAAGATGGCGCTTGCATCTACGGCTCAGCCGGATGTAGCTCATCATTGGTCCGGACCGGTGGCCTCCCATGGCAGGCGAAAACCATGGGCGGCCACTAGGCATCCTTCTGAAGGGGTGGTCTACCACTACTTCTCAACCGACATGCATCTTCTTTGCTGCGTCTGTCTCTGGGCCTTCAGTGTTACGATCTACGCCAATCTCACCTCTATTGAATGAACTCAAGTAAAGTCGACTTATCACGATTCGTTCCCGAGACAGTGATCGTGCTCCTCTGTAGAAGTTTGAAGCACAAGACATGCGGTTTTGCCATCTTAGAGCTGGTCACCAACCATTAGTTAAGGTGTCAACCCGAATAAGCCATTCTTCGAGGTCAACTAACAGTAAGAAAGCAGGAATAATCACCTTCTTACTCCTCCAACCTTCTTACTTTCCCTTACAACTACCGCTAAGTAGTTCTGGGGGAAGCAACACTCTTTTCTTCCGGCTCATCGAAGGCTGCTCTCCATAACAGATCACAAGGATCGGCTTTGCTGGCTCAACAGAACTCTATCCTGTTTCTATACAGCGAATTATGATGCCTTTCCATGGATTACATGAGGATCTTAGCTCCGGGACAGCAGATGGTTCCTCATCCGAGTTGACCTCTACTCCAGTTCTCTGGTTTAGCGGAACTCCTTCTTCTGATTGCTCAGGTGAATCGCCAAAGCATAGCATGGAATGCTTGCGGCATTCTCCAGCCGGACTAAGTTGCAGCGAGGACTACTACCAGGCTCAACATTTCAGCCCATTGTCTCAATTTTTAAGCATGGATCCATTGGAAAATGTGGATCCCACCGTTGACATTGATCCTAGCGTCTTCGAAACCCCAAATGGCCAAGCTGGCGATACCTGCTGCGAAAGTACTCGAGCTTCTTCTGATTCTTTTGACCCCTTTTGTACAATAGAGCAGACTCGTTCAGGCTCTCTGCCGCCACAACGCCTGGGCACTGCGTTGAAGAGATGCACTGCCGCTGCTGTGCCTCCGGACTCACCGTTTATGATTGAACCTGCTTTCAATGCTCTAACCATGGATGAATGGATGACAAACCCCGACGGACATTTCTTACTACCAGACCACGATTTTGTGCCCGAATGGAGTATTACCCCAGGTTTTGAGCAACATAAATGCCCACTACCGAATCAAAACAATGATCACACAGGATCACTTCACCAGGAATCGACCCTTTGGACATGCAACGTGAACGGATGCGCCAAGGTTTTCAAAGAGCGACATAAGTTCAAGTACGTCGGTCAAGGGCCTTTCGCCTCTTCAATTTGGTCCATGGCACATGTAAGCCTAACAATCCCTTTAGTAAGCACGTAACGAGTCATTCGCGGATCCATCCTTGCCACTTTCCGGCCTGCAAATACACTGCCTATCTTCAAAAGGACCTGAAAAGACACGTCGCAACCGTACACCGGAAGGCCAAGGTATTTTGTCCCTTGATGGATTGCCCATATTCCGAAACCGGTACCAAAGGAGGTGTCTCAAGGAAGGATGCACTGAAACGCCATTTGAAATGCCACAGGATTCTGAATAGTAGCACTGGCTCAGGAAATTTAGGATCCGCTTGATAACACCGAAGAACACGATGCTATTCCCTTGGATGCCAAAGCTAAGGCCAGCGTAGAAGTCCACTTATGGTTGCTGCCGGTTTGGGAGACTGCTTTCTGTTCACTTCTATGCTTTCAGTTTTTCATGGCTCCGTGGTCTGCTGCCAGATTATGGAAATTCGCTAGACTGCACTTCCGGATTCGCTTTATTAACATCAAATCTGACCCTTTTCCCAGCAAGGATGAGCTTCAATGCGTGCGCTTATCCGGACGCCTTTCTAGTCTAGATCCTGAGTTTCGTATAGTAGCTTCACGCACTCGAGAATGCGTTAACGATGCACATCAATATATCGCTAGCAAGGCAATAGTAAGGCCGGGACCCGGCCTTCCGGACTGCAACTTGGATTTCCACCTCAGCATCTACATGAGTAAGTCATTAGTTCCATTTTGTCCTTTGCCAACTCCAGGAGACCTTACGCCGATTCGAAGGATGAATGCTAGCCAGGTATCCAAAGGAAACAATCTTCACCACGCCATTCACGGGAATGTCCACCGGAAGACACTGGCCGCGTATTTGCACAGGTGGGATGTCCTCACGCTGTTGGAGCGAACGATGCAAGTTCCACAACCCGGAACGAGTCTTTTAGTGTTTGCGCATCCTGCACTGCTTGTCTTTGCATATCAGAAAGGCCGCCTTTTGGGCACAAGTCTACCGGGACGCCTGCCGGAATAAGCGCTCTAGACACACTTTTGTAAGTTCAAAGCTTCTTGGGAACCCTTCTATACCATCTTCTAATCCAATGAAAGTTATTATGTTGCTGGCTAACTTTGAGGCCTTCTGCAATGATATAACAATAGTCATTCCCCCGGCGTAACGCTTTCTTATTTCGACACACTCAGAACGCCGAATGTCAGCTTGGGATAGATCACGGAGACCGCTCTTTACCGACAGGATAGTTGTGAGAGTGCGCCCACTCAAGCGACAAGGAATTTCATCGTCTTCGGAATGCCTGAAAGTTGGATTTGTTTTGAGAGCTAAACAAGGACCCTGCATTGGTGCACGAGGACCATACTTGTGCACTGAAGATCGCTCTCAATCCCAAACTATATTCCTAGGTTGACAAGATTTACCTACAGCAGTGTTTTAAAAACGCAAGTCTTCTAACATTGTTGTACAGGTCGTCTCGGGAGCATCGGGCCTTGCTTAGTCGAAACATTCGTTAGATAGCACCCAACTCGACGAGTCACACCAGATGCCATTGTTCACACCTGCAGCTGCATCTACGCACTCATTTGGCGAGCGATGTGATTGACAAGATCTTGCACAGGATGCTCAAGTAACGATCAGCAAGAGGCTTCTCGCTGGTCAAGAGGCTTCTCGCTGGTGGACGACAGCTTCGAAGCCAAAGGGGCAAAGACAAGTTATAGAGCATACCAAATCCAGGCGGGAAAATGCTTGATGGTTCACCACGCCCACGGCCTGAGAGCAGAGCTCACGAAGGCATTGGCATCTATGATGCTGTCATATCCTGGCCGGGTGACGACAGAGACCCGCCGACGTACCAAGCAGGGCATGATCGTAACTGGACTCCGCCAGAGCCATTGTCAAACTCGAGCAAGTCGGGTACGAGGGCAGTGAACATGGTGGACGGGGAGGACTGTCTACCATATTGCGCGAGAAGGGATTGTTGTGTGATGAGATGCCGGTGTAAGGAAGAGGAGGATGATTCAACTCCAGTTGCTGAATCTCCTAGAGAGAAATGTGCAAATTGAATGGTAGCGGCAATGCTCTGACCGCCATCTGAATAAGCAGCAAATCAGCTCATAAGCATACTGGACGGCAGGTGGTTAACGACCGTCTGCGAGCCACTGAGGGTTCTGGACCCTGTCAGTCCCCTTAATGTAAATATCGGGAGCTGAGATCTTGGCGGAACAGAGGTCCATTGGTATCGCGTTGATTAGCATTGTGAGATAATGTCTATTAGGAGGAGGCCGTCTTTGGGATAGTAGCTATGCGGTCAGTACTACATGTACCACCCAGCTGATCACGTGGGAATAGTTCAATGGCTATCCATACTCTTTGTTATCTGGCGTCATGTTGGTCTTTGAGTTCAAAAGACCTGCAAGCAATGTCTTCCTACCGCCTTGCCGAGCAATACACGATAATCCGGAACAGGTAAATTCATATTTGGCCATCTCGATCGTGTTGTTGGCACATGTACTATACTGGCTCGCAGTCCCACACCATCGACATCGCCCCCCGTTGCTGCAGGGAGGCGAGAAGCCATGCATAACTTGAGGCGTTGAGCACCGAGGCGGCGTCTTGCACGAACGACTGGATAAGGAGGGGACCTTTCACGACGGATGCTACTGCAAAGCCAATGCGAGCAACATCGACAACAGGGACGTGTTCTGCATGAGCTATGCTGGAAGAGGACCACATCGGGAGCAGCGTTTGCAACACCTTGAAGACAGCTCTGATTGGTTCGTTCAACGGATGGCTCCGTGCTAGAAGCTGTTAGGATTGTGTAAGGTTTTCTAGCGTGAAGATTTCGCGTCTAAGTGGGGCTCGGTTGTTTGCCAAGCTTCACGCGTACACACCCAAATTGGGCTCGAGCTATGAATGATCGGCTGCCTTTAATGCTGGTTCGACGCAAGAGAACCAAAGTTGTGCTGTAGGCGCATTGGCCCAGGTCGAAGGGTCGGCCAGCGCTTGATGAGACTTTGAGGCAGTTCCAGCATCAAACACTTGTCTCCAGATCAGAAGGAGATATTTCCACCCCGTTGGAAGCAGGGTCTTTGTTGACATTGTAAACGCGATTTGGGCACCCAAAACCTGCAAGAAGACGGAGTTGCTTCAGCTTTGAGTGCTCCATGGGTCCTCTTCTCAAGCTCCCGTATATTATTCACCGTATATTTTAGCTGCGTGTCTATAGAGGAGCCTGAAGTGATGCTAGTAAAACGAACGGTCCACGACAGCAGAGAGCCAAAGGAGATTTGCTCACAGCAGTCCCTGCTGATGCAGCAACATGCCCGTGTCACGAGTGTCCACCGCTGTCTCGAAGCCCTACAATGTTGCTAAAGTGACATGTGCTATTGAGACAGTGTGTTAACCCTGCCGATGTGCGTGTGTACGAAGTAGAGAGCCAATTGAAGCGAACGACCCAGCCGTGGTGTTGACGGGTTTGCCAAGCTGACATACTGCTTCGAAATCATTCGAACCGTCAGTGAGCACTGTGTTTTTGGTCGTCATCTGACGGGCGCTGCAAAGTACGCAGCATGTTCTCTAGCGCATATTAGATGATCCTCGATGACAGTGCGATCGGTATTCCCCGTTGGACAACTTGAGCACTATTGGCGTGGCGCTGGTTGGCGTTAGTGGAGTTTGGTTATGGTTTAAGTGGGGCGGACCGCGTGCTCTTCTAAAGCATTGGTGGCGACCAAACTTAGCCCGTGAACAGGCTCCTTCCCGGCGTCCACAGGCGTGACCCCAAAGGCTTTTGCTCATGCCGGATCTTCGACTTTCGGGTCACGTCGCTCACAGCCCCAGCTCCATTCTCACATTCTTCAACATTCCACTCGAACCGAAGTCGTCGTGTCTCTGCTTTGCTGATGACCTCAGGTGTAAACAAGATTTCTGTCGACCGTTCAATCGTTTCGTGCACTTGACAAGATTCACACTCACTCGTGATTCTCGGTGCCCACCGCGTGCATCGCGTGTCGAGTGGAAGATTCGCAGATTTCCGCCGCCCCAGCCACCGCGATTTCACCTCCACAACCCAACAACGACGAGCTCCCTCCAGGCCAGAGCACGAGCGGAAACAGGTCGTTGTCAAAAGGACAGCCCTTTGATCGCCCTCCGCATCACCGTCTGTTCGAATAGTGCGCGCAATCTAGAAAGAGCAGGGATCTACTCCAGCCCAGACAGGACTCGACATTTGTGCTCAGATCATGCTGCGATAACAACGTTCTAAACCAGCAAACGACATCGGATTCACGTCCTGCCTTGCCGCTGTATAGGACATGGCTTCTTTGTGCCTTGGCTCGGGCTCGACGCCACCGCCGACTCGGAAATTCGATGTGTCGCCTACTTTGAACGCGTCTTCCGCTGTCAAGAAATGCGGATTTTCCATCACTCTGCCCCGAAACTTCGCTCCTTTGTCGCTGGACCCTAATGAACTGCCGAGAACTCCAGATCAAACATTCACAGAGCTCGACCTTCCACCACCACCCCCTCACTCCACCTTCAGAGTCCGACGACCTCGAATCAACCTGGATAACTTCCAGGCCAGGAACAATGTTCTGCCAGCGACCCTCTTTGCCTCAGAGATTTCAGTACCATCGAGTGCGGGCCCATGGAAGACGAATATCTCAACTTACGACGAAATTGTAGCGGATCAGCCAGCCCCATCTGTGGAACCCGCAAGTACACCATGTCGTCCGCGGCTGTTTCAATATCATTCGGAGCCTGTCGATGCCAACCGACTCAAGCTGATGAGCGAGTCGCTGCTCCCGCATACGCCCGACCGCCAAACTAACAGTCAGTCTCTTGATCTCAAGCAAGACGAATGGGGTCTTGGACGGACACTTTCGATACGCTCTCACAGATCGGAATCGTCATCATCAGCAAGTGAGACGTATGAAACGCGTCCTAGTTCTTACGACGGTTCAATTACGGGTCCAGATGGTGAAGGCTGTGACCCGTTCTCCCCAACAGACCATGTCAAGATCATACCTGCAACTCCGTTGAGGAAGAACAAGAGGCTCAGACTGACCAGCCTTTTCTCCAAGAGCAATGTCGAATGGACTGTTGGAATGGACAACCATCTCTTCAACGTGTATCAGATGTATCTAGCCGATCCAACCCTCACTCCATTCAAAACCGTACCTGGCAGCATTCCTCCAACCGGCGTTTGCCATCGCGTTGCACGGAGAGCCAAAGAGACATGGCCGCGAGCTTCCTTGATAGATGTGCCTATTGTTCAACGCCACAAGGTGAGGAGCATGCTGGATGTTCGAACGATTTCTCGAGAAAAGACACCGGATCCAGATGACTTTCTCAACACAAATAGTGCCGACCGGCGACCGAGCTGGCCGTCCGAGGGGGCCACACGAAAACGTCTCAAGCAGCTTTGCAGGGAGAAGTTCACCATCACCGCGCACTACAATCGATTGCGGGTGTCCCGAAGTCCGTCTCCCTTTGCCGATCAGTTCTTGCCAAGAAGACCGTCTGGGTTGAGTGCATCACCCATTCAGAATTCCGACAAGCAGCAGTCACCCTACGGTACTCGTGAGATGCACATCAACCTCGTGGCAAGTGGTGCCACTCAACCGCTCGCGCAATTGACCACGGGTGACTCACCTCCGACAGAGTCTGCTCTGGAGAACTTCAATCGTGGGATTGATGCGGTTGAAGAAATGAACACATCGCCTCCGGCAGGCTTGGGTATTATGCAGGAATCTGTGGTAGACAAGAGCAAGCTGTTTGCCGGAACCAACATGCCGAGACTTGCTTCTCCATTCAATTACAACACGTGGAACGGCCCTGTCCGGTCGGAGAATCATCATCGCAGATACATCAGCCACAATCATTTTGACACGATGCATGCTACAGGACCTCGGTTACTATCTCCTTTCCAGCCAGATGTGGAAGGTGGATTGAATATTCATAAACGTCGTGCACAACATAATCTTGAAGACGAACTAAGCCCCAGTGGTAGTAGCCTGGCAGGCCACGCATCTGGCCTTAACCTCGAAGAGCCTACGCCGAATTTTCCTCCAGTTTCGAAGCCTGAGTTGATCTTTTCAGGAGCTGGCGACATCAATCAGAGACGTGTCCGACTGCGAAACCGCGGCGCAACTTGTGGTACTGCTCATGAGAGAATTGCCAGGCTGTTTACACCCGTGACGATGGGTGCCGAGAGCGAGATCCCTCCCGGTCCTGCTGTGCCCTCGCAATCACCTTCTACCAAACTTGAGCACAGTCAAGACTCGGGGTTGATCCCACCACAGGTTGATAGCAGTCAAAGGCGCCTGGGATCGCCATTCGAGCTCGACCCGAACAAGAGCTCACTTCGAAGCAAGCCGCGACACCTCCCCAGCTTGAGCGATCCTTTCATTCAATTTACACATGGCATGCCAACCACCACTTCTGCTGCACAACAGAACAGCAATATTGGCAACATTGGTGAGAGGCTGGCATCTTTCCAGCAGTCACTGGACGACTACAGAGCACCGCAATTTTGAGTGTACAGAAGCAATTTTTACCAATTACTGTCCAGAGCGGTTTTGAGGAGGCACCACAACCCAGCTATCACGGCTGAGCTTTTGTACCTTTGGAATGGAGTTGAACAGGCGCGACGACAGACGTCGAATGGAATGTGCATATGCGAGCAAAGCATGAGGGCGGACTGCAGACATGAAGGAGAGACGAAATATTGGACAATATGCATAACGAGATTACGAGTTACGAGTTTTGTAGGGCTAGCTGCGGTACTGCGCGAGAAGGAACAAGACAAGGCAATCATGCCAGTACGTACATTGCACTGGTGTTTTCCTTTGTCGAGGGCGAGGATTGTTCACATTCGAGTATGTACTTTATCGAGGTGTTGCAGATGACACGAGGGACATGAAGCATGGGAGATGGGAGACGATGGGAGGGGCGAGGGCGAGGGAGTTGGGATAGACGACGGGTGACGAGCATGGTTGAAAAACACGGGAGAATAGATGTCTTGGGGAAGGTCTTGGTATTCAAAGGTTGTGGGTCGTTTGGACATGATAACGCGGCGGGCGATAATCCTGGGATCTTCATTTGATTTGCAAATAGACCACCACATAGGCTTCTCTCTCTACCTCTTTGCTTCCAGAGGAAAATAAAAGGACGGCAGCAATAAACTCGATCTTGCAATTGGTTGCTATTAATAGACCACATAGAAAGGTCTTCTACCTCCTTTGGCCACAAAAAGAAAAAAAGGACTGTAGCAATGTCAAATGACCTGGGGAGGGGGGGTGTGCAACGATGATAAAGAATAATGGCAAACTCTTCCACCCACTCACCTACCCCCCATTTCCTATCCAAGCCTGCGTGCGTCTCTCTTTCTCTATCTACTTTCTATCTAGATAGTAAAATTCAGATGTCGCGCTCAAAAATAACAATAGATAGATATCTCGCAAAATCATTTTTATCCCACCATGTGCCCCCATGTGTTCAATGTGTTTCGGGATTATCTATTTCCCAAGGCCTGGGGTTCAGGTAACGGAGTAAAATGAAATAAATATGAGCAAAAATGCACAAAAATGCTTTAATAAATTAGAAAAAATGTCCTGGCGGGAGCTGGTGGTACGTCGGATCAATCAATCAATCTCTCGTCACTCGGGTCTTGAAGTCGTCTGGTCCAACGCTTGCTGCGACTAGCGCCTGTTCACGACGTCGACTCTCTGCACTGCTGTGGCTTGCTGTTGCTGTGGTTGTAGTCGTCGTCGTCTGGATGATGGTGCAATCCTCCTGTCGCAGTGTAGACGAGTGGATTCCGGTATCCGTCCTCCCAGCTCGCGACTACGGCTCGGATGACGCTCTCGGCTACCATCACTCCCCGGGCTACGTCTGATGGTTCGATGCCGTACGGTACGTGTAGAAATGCGACTTTTCCGACTTTTTCTCGCGCTATTGTCTGGTCGTTGTCGTCGTCTAGTGGCGATGCTGGAGCTGTTTCGTCCTGCTGATATGCTTGTGCTTGTAGAGGAGCTGCCGAGTGTGACGGTGACTGTGACTGTGTTTGTGAGGGGGAGCGTAAGTGTAACGGTGACAAAGGCCATGGCTCTTTCTTCGAGGCTGCTTGGTAGCGGTAGACGAGACTGCACATCAGAGTGAATTCGCAGAGGAAGTGGCCGGCGTCGCGGGAGAGTTTGACTACTGCTGTTTTGGGGCGGCTGGTGGGTGGTTTGGGTTTTCCCGGTCCTGAGGAGGTTGTGGTTGTGGTTGAAATAACGTCGGGGGGTTTCGTGGATGGAGGCGACGACAAGGGCAGCTGTAAGCCTAGAATGCGGTTGGAGTTTATGAAGTGGCGGACGCTGCTTGTTTCTCCTCCTCCTCCTGATCCACCTGCTGATACGCCTGCTGATAAGCCTGCTGTTTCACGGCTTTCAGAACTCCTTCTTCTTCTGCGCTGCTGCTGCTGCTGCTGCAGGTGCTGGATAGGCTCTTCTGTCGATGCCTTCGGGTTCTGCGTGGTGTGTGCTTGGGCATGCAAAGGTGTTGATGTATTCTTCTGTTTGTCCTCCCCGCCATACTCGTGCTCATGCTCATGCTCATGGTAGTGCTGTCGTCGGTCCACCTCGGCCGACCAGCGGTGTAGGACGTCAGCTGGATGCCAGCCAACGTCGAGTTGGTCGGGGATACCGAGCGATGTCCATACCTTTTCACCCGAGATGTAGCCGGTGCAGTCCTCAATGTCGAGCACCGAATAGCCGCCCCGGTGGGCGAGAGTTTCGAGGCAGTAGCCGTCACGGCCTGCGGCCAGGCCGATGTGTAGGATGTAGTCGAAGGAGATGCCACGCGATCGGTGGGGGAAGACGTGGTGGTTTGTCTTTGGATTGAGGAGGGACGGGATCAGCACGGTCGTTGAGTCGTAGGCAACGCGGATTGGGGTGGGGTAGGTGTGGATGTGGATGCGGTAGGGTCTGTGGTTGGGTGGGCGGAGCGGTTGGGAGGACTCGACTGCTCGTGCTGGTCTGTCTGGCTCGTGGGGTGAGGAAATTGATGTGGCACGACGGAGGAGCGAGGCTAGAGGATTGAGCAGCGTCGTGTGAGACTGCGTCTGCGACTGGGACTGCACTTGTGCGTGTGCCTCTGGCCGTGGGATTGCTGGAGCTGGATTTGACGGGGTCAAAGGTTCCAGCTCTCGTGGAAGAGCCGATGCGATGAGCCACGACGGGTTGATGGTAAATGATCGAAAGGCCCCAAAGCCGGTGACAAGGACATGGATTTCGCGGACTTGGTCATGCTCTCCGACCACCTGTGCCTTTTCTGATCTTTCGTCGTCGTCTGATGATGTTGGTGTCGAACAGCGTGCGTCGCCCATGGCCCAACCGTGCCCAACCTATATAGATCTGGCACCCTGGCACTGGCTATCAAAATAAACGTTGTTCGTGTGTTCGTTGGTATCCTCTTGTAGCTAGCTGTCTCTACCTTGTTGCTCTTTGCTTTGTGTTGTTTCCGAGCATGGTCTTATTCATCTGTACAATCACCAGGTTCCGAGAGTCCTACGGGTCTATCAAGAGTACACCAATTTTTCTTGTGTGTGGCGCAGAGATCAAAGAAAGTGAAGGTGGGAACCGGCATGCGGCAGGCACGATCCATGGACGACTAGCGGTCACCTCAAGGAATATGTGCAATGCAAATATCGCTGCGTTGGTCGCTGATATGACGGGACTTGCCCGTTATCAAGACACTCTCTGCCAAAACCTCTGACATGTTCATTATCTGCCATAGTAGGTAGCGGATCCAAGCTAAGTAATTCCCGAATTCCTCCAACGCCACGCTCAAAATCAATACCCTTCCCTTCCGAACCAACTCAACCTGGAGTGATTCGACTCGGGAAATGACTCTATCGTCTCACTTTCACTCCGCTCCCACCACCACCACCACCACCACCACACACCAGCCTCTCACAGCGTCGGATCGTACTGCGAAGGTCACGACCGCTGCATTCGCTCTCTGTTTCTAGCCAATTCTCCATCAATGCTCGGATACGCCGCAGATCCTGTCGAATTGTATCCTCCTTCTTGCTCCCACCATTGATCAGCATCTCGAATACCTGCATCCAAATCTCCTTCTCCCAGTATCGCTTGAAGCTTTCCCGCACCTTCCATTCTTTCTTTTGCCCAAGTCCACCCCCACTGACCGGCACAGTCTCGATATACTTCCCGAACAAAAGCGAATGAATGACACCTGCCGCGCCGAAAAGATCAATTTCCCATTTCCATGGTTTGGCTTCACGGATTTCGGGACAATCCGTCTCTTGCGCTTTCCAGTCGGCGATGAATCGCGCTTCCGCCCTGAATGCCCTCGTATCAATGCCCCGTCCAAAGTCGATCAATGTCAGTCCTTTCCTGTTCCAACCATGATCGCCACAGCGCGAATACGAAGACGTCAGCTCACCCGCCCCGAATCGTACGAGGCAATTATCCGCTTTGAGGTCGCCGTGCAGAATCCCAGCCGTGTGAAGGTCCTCCATCGTTCGTAGTAGCTCCACGCTCAACCACATAACGACAACCTCCTCGAGACCTTCTGCCGGCTTGCCAGCTCGAAGGTTTTCTGTTCGACAAACGTTGACGAGATCGAGAAGCGTTCCCTGAGAATGATACTCGAGAATGAGGTAGCATTCATCGCGATAGAGATGACATTCGTGAGCACGAATGATTGATTCCACCGCTCGAGAACTACCCCCAAGTCTCGACTGCACCAGACGCAACATGTGGAATTCCCACGCAAGTGTTCTTGGCTCCTTCTCGGCTTTCAAAGCCTCGACCAGCCCCCTTCCATCTGATCTTCCACTCTCCTCCCCGTCTGCTTCGGCACTTTCGACGAGATACACGGGGGCGAAAGCCCCCTCTCCAAGCTCACGCTTCACAGCATAGACACGGCTTGTACCACCTCCAAATTTGAGCAGTGGTGCCATCGCTTTGGTGCTCTCGCTCAGACCTTTCCTTGGACTCGTCTTGGTGTTCTGCTTGCTCAGCTTTCGTGCGAACGTTCGGATCTGCCCAAAATGGTCGAAACTCTCGGAACGGTGATCAAAGAAGCCAGCATACGACGATGGTCTAGGATGAGCATTCTTCAGGATTTGTTCCATGACCGTCTCATCGCACGGATTGCATTGCAGGTCGTGGATAATCGGCCCTCGATGGCTGTGCCGCTGTATTAATTCAGCAGAACCCTCTCCACCGGCACAGGCTTGGAAAACAACTCCAGCGGCATCGTGATGCTCGTCGGTTCTGGGTGATAGCTGCGAGCTTTTCATCCCGGCAAAGAGAACTTTCTGCTTTCCGCTGACTGGCGATCCGCTGATGAACCTCTTTGGCGAGTGCGCATCGTGCCCTACCGTTCCTTCTGTGCTCTTTCTTTTTGCGCTTTGGGCTTCGGGGCTCTCCAGCAGTAGGTCTTCGACTCCCACTTTGGACGGGCTCTCGTTCTCCGCGTTTGCTACGATTGCTGACCTGCTGGGCGTCTTGGCAGTGGTGAAGTGATGGTGGTAGATAGTGGAGGCTGCCAGTGAACTTTCAGTTTGCTCAACTATTGGAGTCATAAACGGTAATTTGTTCTGTGCAACACTAGCTGGATCTCGATATGGTCGCAAAGGCGTCGGCTCACAGCCTTCTGGCAGTACAAATACATACCCATGTTCTGCATCCTCAACAACATCTGAGTGTTCTGCTTCGATCGGTGTCTGGAGGTCACTTGATGCCGGTTCCTCGTCTTCAATGACGATGGCATCCTCAGCCGTGTTGCCTGCGATTCGAGCAATCGCCATCGTGTCGAGCTCTTCGAATTCTTGGTTGGCAAGTTCTGCAATGGCCTGAGTGTCGAAGCCGTCTTGGATGTGCTCGTGATCGGTGCCGATATGGTCCACAATTTCTTCACTATCACTCCGCTTATGTTTTACAGATCGCGCCTTCTTCAACACTCTCGAGATCCTGCCAGTGGTGAAGTCTGACCAGGGTGAAGAACTTGTCTCGTCGACACTAAATGATCGTACTGAGCTGATGGTGTCGTCACCGAATTCACTGTTAGTGATGGAGGCCCGGCCAGTCCCAACACTTTCACCCGCAATACTGAACGTATCGTCCTCGAATTCTGTGTCCACACCACTCTGGGAATCGTCTTTGCCCTCAGGCCTCGACGCCGTGTTGTACATCTCGTATATGTCATTGTGAGCCGCTTTACTATGCAATGTCATTGTCGGCTCAGCCGAAGCCCTCTTGCGCATCTTCGGCTTGCTGGGCGAGTCTGTTCTCAGTTTGACTGTTTGTGTTTCTTGCTTCACCTCTCGAATTTTCTTCGTCTTCGTCTGTTTGGAAGGTCGAGCTTCTCGCGTGCTCTCTTGTGTGCTTTCCTGTGACGGGGCTGTTCCGGTGACATGGAGCTTTGCGTCCAGCGTATTGGTCAACTCTTCCAAGTCCTCAGGTTCTTTCGATTTAGACTCAGTGGGTACTGTTTTGGCGTTGGCGTTTTCCTGCAAGACAGGGATCTTGTTTCTCCGCCAATTCATGCCTGTCCATCCCCGATGCAATGCTCTCAGTTCTTCGAAGCTACGTTCTGCTCCATCGTGCCCGTACACTGCATCCAGATCAACGAACACGCGTTCCGACCGACCAGTCCGAGGATTGACGACAGGCTTCGACTGCTTGGTACTTTGCGCCTTCTTGGATTCGTTCTACTGCACACAATGCCAAAGGCGCTCGATTAGCTTGGATTCCAGAATGCGAAAGGATTTGATTTCACTGAAAGTTACCTACCGAATCTCGAAAGACTTCCATCTTGCTCGTACTCCCAACCCGCTTGCCCGCTTTTAGTGTTTGTCCGGCCCAAGGTTGTGCCTCGATTGTGTTCTCTTTTGTCCGCTCTCTCATCGTCCCTACGCTCTCCCAGCCATCGGCCCGCGAGGTATTAATAGGTGGTGCTGGCACATCGGTGTCAGAGAAGATTGCCATTTTTGGCTTCTTGGATTTAGTCGTGCTGGGAGCGCTTTGTCTAGATTGCTGTCGAGGTTCTTCTGCAGGTAGGGGAGCAAATGGGTCAATCTTTGCGGCCAGCGCAGCTCGGACTCTCGGCAATGCTGGTGATGATGGCTCATTCCCGCGGACTGGTTGTGCCTGCAGTCGTTGCTGGAATTGGTTGTACTTCCGCACAAGTCGCTCCACCGGTCTCGCCTCCCGTTCGATGCCCAACCGGTACACCTCATCGGCCTGGGTCCATCTTCCCACAGTCTCCAGCCAAGCAGCGAATTCTTCGTAGAAAAGAGCCAGCTTTTCGCCGATGTTGTGGCATGCGAGGAAAGCAAAGGTCTCGCGAGGCGCGTCCGAAAATAAGCGAATATAGTGGAACCAGAGCTTTAAGTATCGTAGGTCGTTCTTATACTCTGAAGAGTTCAAAAAGGTCTTTGTGGCACGCTCAAGAAGCGGCAGCAGCTGCGATTGAGGAGTTGACTGGGCCGACGGGTAAGCATCCATCGTCCACTTGATGTAACGCGTCCAAATATCCAACGGATCATCGCTTTCTTCTATGAGCAGCAGCTCGTTTTCATACTCTTGTCTCATCGCATCATTGAGTGTTTTGTTCTCTTCGAACGTCGTGGCGCTACCAGTGCCTCGAGGGGAAAGGATCGATGCCAGCTGTTTTGCTGAACGGCCACCAGGCAGCTGCTGAATGTTTTCTTTGTGCTCTTCAATCAGATCAAAATTGATAAGGTCTTGCGACAATGCCATATTGGCTTATAGGTATTGTCTATTTCTGCTGCTGTTGAAGATTTATGTTAGTATGGGCGGCGTGACGAGACATAAGCAGAATGCAACCTGAAGTACGATAAATCGGTTTGCACTCTCAGCTACGTGCAGGACAATCTTGGTCGTTGGCACGGCAACCACGACCTTTGCCTAGCACACATGCAGAATGCTGCCGCGTGTTACGCCGTACTTCGGGGCACTCTTTGCACCCGAGAAGCATTATTTTGTCTCTCGTGCTGTTCGGGCTCCTCGAGCTTGATGTCTCTTCAAGCCATCTGTAGCCTTTGAACCAATGGATCCCTCGCTGTAGCTTACATGTGCAGACTTTGGGGGTACATCGTTTACAGTTGTGGTGCTGTCACAATGCTGCGCGACTCTTGGCAGTTAGTAAGAGACTACGGCATGGCGATCATGCACCCAAATTCACGCCAAGTGTAGAATTAACAACTTTGGAACTGGATAGTTTGCTTCTATGGCTTGTATCTCTGGTCATCAAATGCTGCTAGACCAAAGACAAGGAGATAGCGTGCACTGCCTGTTCACCGTTGGGGTTGCCGACTGCGGACACATCAACGCTGCCCATAGAGCTAATCAAATCAGGCGGTTCTAGTAATAGAACCGAGACTATGTGGGTATCGAGTCGCTGGCCGTGGCCAACAAGTTCAGAACCTATTGAAATCAAGGCAACACGAATTCGCCTCTGATGTTCACTGCGACACGAAATCCTCCTTCTCAAGCTGCTAGGTGCGCTGCATTGGCAGGCTATTTCCGTACGACCGCCAGCGAGCGCGCTCGTGCAAAGATGAACCAATTTTGTAGGTACTCCTCCTTCAAGTGCACAATTGGCGCTTCTACGCGTGCCCAGCGGCTTGCATGGCCCGTCTCCGGTCACGCTCTTCAGCAATAGACAGCTGCAATCATTAGCAATTGTGGCGCGTGCCTGTAAGAAGTGACATACCTTGACACCTTTGCCCTTAGGCAAGCTGACCCATGGCTTTTCCTTTCCAATAATGAAGACATTGCTCTCCCGGGTAGCAAATGAATTGTCGATTGCGTCCTTGATATGAACAATATTGAATCCTCCGTCATGTCTCTCTCGATGAGTGATGACACCAACTCGACCCATGTTACGACCACCCGTCACCATTGCGACGACTCCGGTGTCAAATGAGATAAAGTCGGTAATCTTGCCAGTCGCAAGATCAATCTTAACTGTATCGTTGACTTTAATCATGGGATCTGGATATCGGATTCTAGCGTTTCATCAGTATTTTTGTCTTGAGATCTTTCCAACCAAACATTGATCCAACGTCTGATTGACACAGGCGCGACTTACGTGCGTGCATCATGCGTGACCAAGAATGGGATGCCCCCTCGACCAAGTTGCACTCTCTTGACCTTGCCGAGTTTGTATTCACCCTCGGCTGGCTCAATTCTGTGTACCGCAAATCGTCCCTTCGTGTCATAGATGAGTCTGAAGTTCTCGCCGGTCTTATCAATCGTGATCACATCCATGAATCCTGCCGGATAGGTAGAGTCCGTTCGAACCTTTCCATCGACCTTGATGAGTCTCTGCGCCACAATTTGCGTGACTTCTCGACCGTTGAGTGCATACTTCAGTCGGTTTCGAAGAAAAACAATAAGGGGAAGACAGTCTCGCTGTTTGTGAGGGCCAGGTCTTTGCAAATAAAATTAGCTCTTGTGCTACAAGATCAGCTCAGTCTTTAACTTACGATGGCTTCGGAGCATATGCACCAGACAACTTGTCGAGCAACCAGTGCGATGGTGCTGACAGTCGCTTCTGGTGCTTCTTCGGACCGCGACCCATTTTGATTGACTGTGCGGTTGGTGTATGATCAGAAAAATTAAGATGCCGTCAATTCCCAATTGAGGCAGTCGTATTGCACAAAATTATGGCAGTGTGGTTTTGCCAAGACTGCACAATTAGCGTCTTGGCGCTTTTCCAATGTGCCCACGAACGCTCTAACCTACCCCTGCCTACCTTCCAAGTCTACGAAATTCCTCAACTCAAACATGGGATGCCAAAGCTAGGACTTTATATTTTAGTCACGTTTCCCACATTTCAAATCCGTGCTATGCCTTTTTCTAGCGAGATCTATAGAACATTTTAGCTATATAAACCCTTTGATGATAGCCGCCTCGGCATTGAGAATAGACGACCCAGCAGCTCCTATCACAGTATTGTGACTCAGGGCAACAAACCGGATGTCAAAATGCGATCCTTCTGCAGTGTCTCTCACCCGTCCTACACTGACCGCATATCCCCCAGAGATGTCCCTGTCCAACCGAGGCTGTGGCCGATCTGGTTCTTCAAAAACAACAATCGCCTGCTGTGGTGCTGATTGACATCCCAATTTCTGTGCTTCCGACACGTATTCCTTCATGGCATCCTTCACTGCTTCGGCGTTCGGAATATTTCCCCTGTTTTTGAAGCGTAGGGAAACGCAAGCTGTATGACCATCGAGCACAGGAACCCGCGTGCAAGTCGCGCCAATAGTAAGCCCTTTTTGCTCTTCAAAAGCCGTGGCATCTGCGTTGAGCCCGCCGAGAATCTTCTGAGCCTCATTCTCGAGCTTATCTTCCTCTCCTTGTATGTAAGGAACGATGTTGTCAATGATGTCCATACTTGGTACGCCCGGATATCCTGCCCCAGAGACTGCTTGCAGTGTTGTGACTTCAACATCCTCGACAGGGCCAAATTTTGCTTGAATGGCTGCGAAGGGAATGACGACACCAATGACTGCACAATTTGAGTTACATACCAAGAAGCCCCTTTTAAGATTGAAATGTTGTCGTTGGTGGTGAATGAGATCTAGGTGATTTACGTTGACCGTAGGCACGACCAGTGGCACCTTTGGATCCTTTCTGTAGTTCTTCGCATTGGAAAAAACTGGAATTTCAGCTTTCAAAAATTCCATCTCTAGTACTACTGTTAGGAAGAGCAAATTCCGAGCGGGGAGGGGTCTAGCCTACCAACTTCGCCAGCGACATCACTATCAAGTCCTGAAAAGACGAGATCACAGTCTTCAAAAGCCTTTGCCTTGCATTCCCGAACTTCGAGGTTTGCAAGCTGTTTCGACATTGGTCGAGCTTGTTTCCAACGTACTGCATCTTTGTAAACCTTTCCAGCGGACCGTGATGAGGCACCCACGGCGTGAAGAGTAAGCGTAGGATGGTCAGCTAGCAAAAGGATAAACCGCTGACCAACGGAACCTGTTGCACCAAGTACTCCGCATTTCCTCTTTCCAGTATTCGACATTGCGAGGAAAGGATTGTGCCAGGGCAGAGCAATTAGTCCGGAAAGAGATGATCACAACCACCGGTCGGAGCACAAAGGTCTGAAGCGACGGTATAGGATCTGTAGCTTCACCGGCAAGTTTACATAAGTTGCAAATTTCTACCTCGAGAAGTTGACAGCACAATAAGCTATAAAAGGAGGCTTGCTGCAAAATTTAACTCGTGACTCAAACTTTACCCAAAATTGGTCTACCGGCACTTTACTACATCGCGTTATGCGAAGAACCCTGTTAACTACCTTATTAGTCTACCTAGGTATTTAGGACGGCGTACTAGGTACGAGGTGCTCCGTACCTAATAAACACCTGCGCATACTTCCCATACCTACCTAGGTAGGTAACAACCACCTCCAATCGCAGGGACAGCTGCTGAATATAGGCGTGAAAACCTCTGCCTCCTAAGCCTGAGCAGGCCTGCAGGTTCGGGCTCCCATTCCGTTAAGAGGCCATCGGACCAATGAAAGGCTGCCAAGTTCAATTTCGTGTGTTCTTGGCCAATCTGAGCCACATCAACTGCCTCTCTTGTGTTCCTATTTACGCGTCGACCGAGAATCTTATGCATGGTTTAGACTATCTATGGCAGAAAATGTGACTAGGAAAGACTCGCATGATTGACGTTACTCAAATACTTGCAAGACGCAAACAAGTCATGTACGATCACTGGCTCCGGCCTTACCCATCCCCACGCTGCTGCGATTTCAATTCTAGAAAATTTCACACACTAGCATTATCATTTCACGCATCGAAGCACCATTTTACAAACCGCACACGATTCACAGGCTTACATGTCTTACGTTGCAACGAGAGGTTAAATTGGGCAAGTTTGTTGTCGATGACATGAGTGCGCTTTTGACAAGACGGAGCTCATGCCCTGAAACCTTCCAGCTATCCGTCGCACACGGAAGGTTTCATAAGAACGAGGATTGAGGCCACATCAGCAAACTTGGTGAGTTGCTATGCACGTTTGTTGCAAAGGTAAGAGAGACCTCTTTTAAGCAAACTGTGAGGCCGATCCAATTGCGAAGAGATTTGCGAGTTTCAAACCATTCTGTTTCTCTTTTGCACCAGCTTTAGTCGGATCTGGTTCTACTACGCGCGACAACACATAATTTCGGCAAGATCTTCTCGATCGATGCTTCAGCTTGCTGTCATTCCAGATTCAACGGTCCAACCTTCTCCAGCAACGGCACCTCATTATCTCGTCGTGGCTTCTGAGTGAGGCCCTTCAACTTGCCAAGACCACTAACGAGTCACCGCCTTCCTACTATTGTCACTCGCAATTGGCTTGCTCCGTTAACCGCATAAGCAATACAGCTATTTTTTAATGTTCTGACTTGATCAGATAGTATTGATGACCACATGTCTGTCACCGACTAAGATTATGCTCTGTTGCTATGGAAATGCAGGCTTAAGTCATAATTACCTTCACAATGACAGAACGCTTGGCCACCCAAACTCCGACACGACCTATCCAAGATCCAGCAGCATATTTTTCTCGCTCAGCAGCTATTCGAGATCGAAATGAACAACTCCGATTAGACTGGCGCTCATGGCCCTCACTCCGACTAAGACTCCAGAACCTGCCTCCAGGCGTGACCACGAAGCAGATATACAATAACTTCGAGAAGCATGGCAAAGTCGTGAGGATTCTTATTCATGAGACAAGACGCGGTGATATTTCATCCAATGCAGAAATCGATTTTAGGCCGGTTCCTACCGAAGCATTCTGGAGTCGTCGGGTTGAGTTTCGAACAGACCATGGGATATACTCTATACACGCCAGCATTGCAAAGTTTCAAAAGGAGGAGTTTACTATCCAAAGTCCAGTAAATGAGGATAGAACTTATCCAGAGCGAATCGAGATTCTTGGCGATGGGTTAGACTTTGGGTTTCTCGCAAATTCCACCACCATGAACACCATGATAAGCGCCAACGAAGGCAACGTTCCTTCGAAACTTGTTCTGAACCTGAAGAAAAAAGAGATTGAGGTCCACTTCACTTTTGCACAGATCTCTTCGGAGCGAAAACATCGTCTGTTCCGCTTTTTCATTGCATTGGACGACAGCTTTAGTATTTGGTATGTGGACAAAACTATGTTCGCTTTTCATCTACCAAAGCCACCATGGTACACAAAACTGCTTAATGAAGCGAAAGACATGTCTCACAGTTCAGATAGCCGAACTTGGTCAGTTGAAGATATGTGGGCACGACAAACAGACATCTGTATGCATATCCCAACGTACAAACAACTTGATGGTACTTCTGTAGGCCTTCCAAAGCCTTTCAATGCAATAAATATCTTCAGATGGACTACTTTTTGTTTCCATATTTCGACGAGCATGGACAACAGCCAGGCGACCAAAAATTTCCTTGATGCTATCAAAGACTGGAACGCGCAGTTGCTCGATGGTAGCCACTTCAAGATATCGATGGCGCCACCGAGTCTTGAACATGATACATGGTGTTTGATCAACGGCAAGTTCGAACATGAGGTAAAAGCCACTCTTGACGAAGAATTGTCTCGTGTGCATCTCTCCTTTCCTGTCAGATATCAGCTTGAAGTATGCCTTTCCCATGGCTGGATTAGCGAATACTCACTCACTACGCGCTTTCTTGAACGGCTTGCATCTTGGCCAGAGAAGAAGGCGAAGCAAGCCTTAGTCTACGTTGCGACTAACGGAAAGAGGATTTGGGACCCAATGACCATTTTTACCGACATTCAATACGTAAAGCCTGTACGTGCGAAACCTCTTCCGGAAAGCTGCATTGAGGTCTACACCGCAACGGTAACAGCGACAGGCATTTTGTTCCATACACCTGGTGTAGAGATTACCAATCGTGTTATTCGCAAATACAAGCCTTTGTCGCACCGATTTCTCCGGGTTCGCTTCGAAGACGATGAATACCGCGGCCAAACCAGGTTGTATGCATCGAGCAATAACAGGATGGTCACAATTTTCAATCGCGTGAAACGCGCACTGACCCGTGGCATTCAGCTTGGAGACATTACTTACGATTTCCTGATATGGGGTAATTCGCAGCTCAAAGAACGTGGCGCCTATTTTTTTGCAGCTACTTTGGACATGAACGCTGACCGCATCCGCCAAGACCTGGGATCTTTCAAAGAGACGAATGTCGCCAAAATTGCAGCGCGAATGGGACAATGTTTTTCTACAACAAGGCCTGTCCGGCTGGGTAAGCTACCTAAGATCACAGAAAGAACTACTATTCCTGACGTGAGGAGGGGAAGGTTCATCTTCACGGACGGGGTTGGCAAAATATCAAAACTGGCTGCTAATCTCGTGAGCAATCAGCTTGGTATTAAAGGACCAACTCCTTCGCTATTTCAATTTCGCCTTGGAGGATGCAAAGGTGTGCTTGCAATTTCTGACGACGTGCCTCATGTTGGTGTTGAGATCAGAGAATCCCAATTCAAATTCGACTCCCTTTCAGGAGACTTGGAGATAATCAGATGGTCTCAGTTTTGGCAGCCATGCCTAAATCGACAAATAATTGTCTGCCTCTCACATTTAGGTGTGCCGACGAGTGTGTTTCAGCGTATGCAGGACGATACCATCGACTGCCTCAACAAGGCCATCCACGACGACAATGCAGCGATCAAAGCTTTAAAAGGCAATGTTGATCCGAACATGATGGCCCTAAGCATATGTGAGTTGGTAGAAGCTGGTTTTCGAAAGACCAACGAACCGTTTGTCGCTACATTGCTCAGTTTGTGGCGAGCTTGGTCACTAAAATATCTCAAGGAGAAGGCTAAAATACCAGTTACCAACGGGGCATTTTTACTTGGCTGTGTAGATGAAACAGCAACCTTACGGGGTCACACCAACGCGTGTCCGAGTGGAGATCGAGACGGTATTGTTAAAGACCCCTTATTCCTCGAGAAACTCCCAGAGATATTCGTGCAAGTTACTGATCTGGTGACTGGTCAAGTCAAAGTTATCGAGGGCCTTTGCATCCTGGCACGAAACCCGTCACTCCACCCCGGTGACATCAGAGTAGTTCGAGCACGCAACGTTCCAGCGCTGCATCACATGCGGGATGTAGTTGTTATGCCACAGACTGGTGAGCGAGATTTACCGAGTATGTGTTCAGGCGGAGATCTCGACGGTGATGATTATATTGTCATCTGGGATCCCGAATTGATGCCTCAGAATTGGAATGTCGAGCCCTTTCACTATGATCCGCCGAGCCTTGTCGAAGCTTCAAGCCCAATTACCACGTCTGACCTGATCAATTTTTTTGTGAGCTATATTCGTCATGATTCTCTAGGCAAGATCGCCCATGCGCATCTGGCCGCTGCAGATTCGCTCGAAGATGGAATCGACAGTAAAGTCTGCCATGAATTGCTTGAGCTTCACTCCCGAGCAGTGGATTACCCAAAGACGGGAGTCCCTGCGATCATGGAACGTCGTCTTGAAAGAGATCGATGGCCACATTTCATGGAGAAAAGCAATCGGAGGACCTATCATTCCCGCAAAGTTCTAGGACAATTGTACGACTCAGTTCAGGTGGTCAAATTCGAATCTGACTATCACCTTCAATTTGATCCTCGGATTTGCAATGCTTATGAACCTTCGCCAAAACTCTTCGAGCAAGTACAGGCTATAAAAGCAGACTACGACAGCTCGCTACGTCGTATCCTTTTGCAGCACAGCATTAGGACAGAATTCGAGCTTTGGAGCACATTCGTCCTGGGGCATAGCAAAGCTTCGAATGATTACAAGTTTCATGAGGAAGTAGGCATGTTGTCGAAAGCGCTCAAGGACCAATATTACGGATCTTTGGCTGAACTGGCCGGTGAGAAGGACTTCGAACACCTCGCACCCATCGCTATCACAGCATACAGGGTCACCCAGTTGCAGGCAGAGTCTGCAAAAGCGCAAAGAAAGGCCGCACAGGCGGGAGGGAGCGACGCGATGCCACCAATGCCTTTCATCAGCTTCCCCTGGGTGCTTCAAGACACCCTAGTCAAGATCGCTGTGCACGCAGATGAGTTGGAATCAACAGAAAGTGCAACAACTGCAAAGGCTGAGACGTCTGTAGATCAGAATGCTACAGAATCTGGTAGTATTCGAACTCATGGAGTTGCTCAGAAGCGTTGCTTTAATCCTAGCGTATCAAAAATTTCCCAGCATATGCCCGATCCAATTCTCAGGGACCAGTCTTTATTGTCTGAAGATACCATACTGCCATCCAAGGATCTGTGCGGCTCAGCTTCCGCGCCGATGGCAGCAGCCAAACCGTTTGGTGAAAGCCTAGCGGTCGATGCAGTCTTTGGCCACCACGATCGAACACCCGAAACCGTTGCGGCCATGCCAGCTGCTGAACAGTCTCGTTCGGATGAAGGTACTTTGAGAGAGGGATATCGATCACCAGTTACACTAGACGACAAGAAAACACAGCGAGGCTTCTCAGAAGACTCTTCGGTATCTGTCAACAATCAACCGTTGTCGCTGCAGCATACAAGATCCCGGGGAACAGGTTCGGGTTTTGTTCCTACCCTGCAACCCCTAAACGACTGTGTTTACGAGCATAATGGTCAACCTAAGACTTCAGCAGATGTAGGTCAATACGCACTTACCAGGACGGGGCATGTTCAAGGAGAAAGAGAAAGAGATGTACGAACATGTTGGTTCTGGAAAACTAACGGGCGATGTACCTTTAGTGACGAAGATTGCAAGTACGCTCATTGGGATACAGGCCTCTACACGTCTCTACCATACGGACATCATCAAAGTACACTTTCTCGGGCTGGGTCGTCTCGAAAACGGGAGCCGTCGAGTCCAACCGTGCGGAAATTGCTCGTTGAGTCTGACAGTGAAGATGAATCCTCACCAGTGGGCAGGAGTCAACAGCCTTCGACGAGACAAAGTGCAGTCAGCGACATGCTCGACGATCCAGCCAATCACGGCAGTGGCGACGAAGAATACGATGTCGACGAGCTGTTCGATTGAAGAGGCACACTCAACCTGCTCCTGCTGTGCTAAACTATCAATGTCGTTTGATGGAAGAGGCACCCAAATCGTGGTCGGGATAGTAAACAACCAACCATATGATACGGATACAGACATTTCCAGCGAGCATAGAGATGGGTCTTAGATGACACTTGGCATGTATAACCAACCCCATTGGAGAGAGAGCAGAGCATGCTCGTACCATGGTTTTGAGCGGATTTGACACCCACGTTGCTTCGATTCTTTGCGTTGCAATCGATCGCGAAGACTTAATCTACGAAGACTACAGATACAAGAACCCCTGATTGCAAGGGTACGTGATGATGTCCTCACCAATAACCGCCGCCGGCAGTCTGGGACCCGCGGGTCCAGCGGATTACTTGAGCGATTTCTCAAGGGATTCTTGAGAGCAGAGTTAGGACATTAATATTCAGGGGGCAAGAACCGAAAACCGAAACAAGGGAATCAATCCATGCTTGGGCTCAGATCATGCTTCTGTGGAGAAGAAGGGTGTATGGCGAAGTCTCCTACTAAGTGTAGTCTTGCAAGAATCACAGATCTAGTAGTATTCACTAGTTAAAATACGAAGGTTAAGTCAAATTCTGAGAACGTCACTTCTAAGCTTTGCTATGAAAAACTTGTTCTCAGGGTAACACTGTTGCTGGTCATGACAAACAAGCTCGCCAGTCTTGCTGTTCCTATTGCTTCTGTGATTACTCACCCTCGTGCCCAAGCTATGGCTCGTGGTGTTTTTCCGGAAAAACGAGAAACGATGTGCCATTTTCTCAGATCTCGTTTTTTCTCTTCCACAAATCGTCGGAGTTGAGCCTTTTTTTTTTTGGCAATACCTTGCCGGCCGATCGAAGAACTACTGGAAATCCTCATTCTCTTGGTGGCAGAAGCACACCGTATGCTTACTCCCAGGGCGATTGAGAGTATCTGACCTTGGAGGACTGGACGTCCGGCTCCGGCTCCTTCCCACCCGATCAAGCGTGTTGGCCCCAGTCCTGTCCCCATACGCATTCTCTGCAACTGACGCTGACCAGGGGTCGTGGTGTATTAGACAAGCTGTGAGCCATGATTTGCTGCTTCGCGCTGAGTGAATTCGAGAGTGCCTGGCTATGTGGTGTTTTTCTGCGAAGTGTGCCAGTCGCGCGTTGGTCTAAGTGTCAACTCCGTTTTTAGCTTTGTACTCCCTCCAGCGCGTACAATAAAGCTATGCTAATAAAAGACTAGGTTTAACCGAGAGTCGGCGAGGACTTTATTCGACGTGCAAGTGTTCCTGCAGCATGGCGGAAAACGAGTCAAATTAAAAAGTGGGTTACAATCAGCGGGAAGCATCAACCTCGCGCATCCGCTCTATCTGGACCGCCTTGGCCTTGTTGCAGATGGGTTTGGAATTGCCCAGTCCCAGCGGATTGGAAAATTGAACCAAGTCCCATGCCGCCATGGGTCGACCCATGCGACAGCTGACTGTCGGGCACAACCATATTCATCGGGGGCTGCTGGCTCTGGATAGTCTGGATGACGGTGGAGTCTGTAAGCTCAGGGAAAGCTCTCTCAAAATTTGGACCAAGAGACCAGTTCTCTAAATGACGAATATGTTGCTCGAACACTGGATTAATGATGGGGTCTTCTTGCTGACCAGTGTTCATGAGACAGTCAACAGCATTATAAGGCCAATTGACGCTGAGATCAGCCGTGTATGGTTGATACCAGTTGTCGAATTTGTATTTCTGGTAGTTTCGGACAACCTTGTCTCGCATGCGAGGCCAAGGAACATTGTCGATCCAGGCTGGATGTGGCGTGAACAGTTGAGATGGACGTGGTGTCAGCCATTCGGGCAGGCGGTCGTAGTTTTCTTGGGTCGGGTCGATCTGCCAACGCATGAGGAGGAACATCACGTAGGTTATGGCAACTTTTTCGGGAAGATTGCAGACGCTGGGGAAACTAGATATGATGCTGGTCAACAATTTGGAGATGGGATCTGGTTGTGGAGTGGTAGAGGAGCCGGCGGAAGTCGTGTGGTAGCTGGGAATGTGGCGAGTGCGTACGGGAGAGGAGGTGTCGATTAACGGAGTGGTCTTGGTGGGGTTGAGCAGGTTCGAAATAGACGGGTACGCGGGGCTTTGATAGGGAGTCTGATCATGAGAGGGATTTTCCTTGCGGTTTGACCGGAGGAACTTCATGAGGATTTCGTCTATGGGAGCAGTGGGTGAGCAGTTCTTTGGAAGAGTATTCCATGGTTGCGTCGTACCAGAGGGTTCAGACAAGTAGCGGTCGGCAGAAGACTGTTTTCGGTCAGACATCGATGGGATTTCCAGGTGGCGATTGAGCGTGCTTGGGTCGATCGGGAAGCGGAAGGTCTGAAACTCTCCATGGTGGGACAGTTCAGTATTGCGGTGGATCGATTCCTGATGATGGTTGAGGACGGCACGTTGGCTGGGCCATGGCTGTCCTGCTACGGTCGCATCATGTTCTAAAGAAGGGAATGTACTTGGATAGCTGTTCTCATCGAGCAGGCCAGGGAGAGGGGCTGCGTCAGATCGAGTGGGGAGGGCTGCACCGGTCATCAACGGCTCGGGCGGAAAGGCTGTGTCTGTCTGAGCCAAGTCCGGCTGAATATGACTCTGAGCGGCTTGGGCCAGGTCTGAGAGAGCTGGGGTGGTGAGCAGAGGTTGTAGAACCGTCACGACTGAGGCTAATCGTCGACGAATTTCCTCGTTCTCGGCCTGGACGGCCTCTTTCTGTCGAATGACGGATTGCAGTTCTTGATATGGCTTCTGCTGGGTGAGATGCCGGATCTCTAGTTCCAACGATTCGATCGTGTTCTTGGTCCGCTCGCGAATGGCCCGTTGTGCGTCTCGGTCGTTGGCTCGTTTCTTGGCCAATTGCTCGGGGGTCAGACTGGCCACGCCGCGGCCGCTGGCACCCTTTCGCTTCTTATTCTGGCCCGTAGAAGTGCCTGCATCGTCATGGGCGTTATTGGGATGCAACTCACTTGGATCGAATCCGGAGCTGTTCATGCTAGCGAGAAAAAACGCCGATCGTTGTCGCTCAGTTACACGAGTCAGGGTTGCATGATCTCGAGTAATGTGAAGTGCGAAACCTCGTGATGCATGACTTTGTTAGGCCAATAAGTGGCAAGCTAATTGGGGTCACCTAAAGGCGCTAGACCTGGTTAGAGTTAGTTCTACAACTTGAAGTAACACAACCCCTAGTGACCTGCTAGTAACGAAATCCTCAAACGAGGGATTAATACCGCCAGTGGAAGGGGAGCAAGATCCCCCAGATTGTTCATTCGATGTCCAAGAAGATGACTTTCAGTGCGTATTTCCACGAGATTCAGGCTGATCAGGCTCAATATCCACAACCACAATCTATATAAAACACAATGCACGAAGCATGACACAGCCTCCCTGTGCTGGAAGTGTCGTTATGTTGGATCCATTGTATGCCCATTCCAATTCCCGTTCCCACGGATGCTGCCGTCGCAGCTACCCTGCTACGGCAGTTCGACCATTTTCATTCCAGTCAAAGTTTGCCCAAACTCCAGAAAATCTGATCATAGGCAAAACATGCCATGAGAAAGTCGTAATAGCGGTCGGGGCCTAGTCCACACCGCCCTCCTTGTCTGCCTCTAATAACACTACCTAGCAGTCGCTTAAAGCTACCCAACTGAATCTAGCGAGCTGGCTCATCTCTGCTCCCATGTTAGTCACGTTCGATCAACGACTTGCGATCAACTCACCCTACGCCCTCGACCTCCAGCGTGAATAGGCTGCATTTGCGGACTGTAGCCATACACAGGCTGCTGAACCTGGTTTGTGCCGTAACCGTACACGTTACCTTGCATCCCTTGCTGTGTGTACGGCTGTGCAAATCCTGCATTGTGCATCATCGGACTCATCTGCGCGGGGAAAGGAACGGGAGATGCTGACGGGTTTTGCATCCCCCGGTAGTCTACTGCCGGCGGAGGTGTATTGTAACCAGTATATCCATTTCCCAAAAACCCGGGCCCATGATTGTTGCGCGGACCTGGCGTGCTGAAATTTTGAAAGTGTGCCGGGGCATTCATTTGCTGGTATGGCATGGCGCCAAAGCCTTGCTGCTGGCCTTGATACCCGTTGACTCCAAAGCTTGGATACCCATACGAGTCCGATGAGCCTGCACGCGCAGGTGTCAAGCTGGGGTCAAGATCGGTGACAAAGCCATTGTTGTATTGATTGACATTTGCTTGAGAGACCGCCCGGGGCTTATCTCCCATGCTCGCGTGAGCGTGGCCGACATTTTGGCTTATTTGAGAGGGCCGAGAGGACAGTCCAACTTCGTCCATCAGCCTTTTGTACCCTTGATTAGGCTGAGCTTTGATTCGCACCAGCACGTTCGAGATATTCTGAATGACATCAGGTCGCATTTTGTCGTCCAGAAATGGCGAAGTCAAAATTTTGAACACCAATGTCACTCCCGAGCTCTGATCGCTGAGGATCTGCTCGAGCACAGTATCCCCGGGACTGAAAAAGAGTGCTTTTAGCACCGTCTCCCGGGCTTCCGGCTCATTGCGCTGGTTGACAACTTTGAGCACCGTCAAGTAGGCTACTTTGTGCGTGCACAATTGAACCAAGTGCGGCACCAATCGTGGCGCTAGGACCGAACGCCGTCGAGCAAAAGTGCAGGTATCAAGCAGCCAAGTAAGCAGAAGGGCGCCATTGGTGTTGGTAGCCAGCTGCACACCATTCAGGGCAATCATCGCTGCAAGCATTCGTTGTTGGTCCTTGCTGGCATGGTGAGACTCGAGACAAGCACGTGTGGCACGAGCTCCGAAACGGCCTTGTGCTATTTCCCATAGATGGCTCATCATGGTCTCAAAGACAAATGCATTGTAGGCTGGCCCAAACCTCAAACAGCATTGCAAGACATAGTTGCCAAACTGGTCCAAGAAGAGTGGGATGGTATAAGGTCGCAAGTGCTCGGTAATGATGGCAATCTGCGATTCAGATCGACAGACATCGATGACCTTCTGGGCAGCCCACGTGCCGTTCTTGTGAACCCCAATCTCGGCAAGGTGAGGAGCGATATAAACCAGCATTTGTTCTTTCATCTCCTCCGAGCAGTATTCGAACAACTTCTGCACGACGGTATTGCCCAGGTAGTCCGAAGACAACTCGACGATTTCGGGAAGCATTTCTGCAGCAATTTGTTCAATCTCTTGGATCCCACATTGTCCATTGTCGATTCGCTTTCGAATATCCCGAAGTCGTGGAGCATCAAATATTCGATTAGCGCAAGGTTCCCCAACTGGTGGAATCTCTTTTTGTAGATGACCATAGCTAACCGCACTGGTGATTGCAGCCGAGATGGCGGACAGGTCCTGGGCTTGCGTTCCAAATTCTCTCACAATCTCGAGTACTTCAGCTTGTACATCTGCGAGCCGACCTGTCACGCCCATAGGTGCCGTGCTGACAGCGTCTTCATGTGAGTGGCCCTTCATGATCGGTGCTTCTGGGCCTGGAACCGGGGACTGGGACATGGCTCCAGTGATGGGTGTAACATTACTCGAGGGAGCCTTCGCGAATCCGATGCGGACTGGCCCACCACCAGGGAAGATTTCTTTGCCATTCAGTAGTTGACGGGCCCGCATGGCATCTTGCATGGTCTCGAAATTAACGAAACCACAATTCTTGTGCGTCAAAACTCGTGTTGACTCAATCGGTCCATAGTTTGCGAAAATTGTGTCAAGGGTAGATACGGTTGTTGAAGTGGGAATGTTACCTATCCACAACGATCGTGAAGCCTGGGAATGGGCCTCGTCAGGGTACTCGAAAGCGTTATGATTCTGTTCTTGCATGCTGGCAGTGTAATTGCTGTCGTTGACATGGAGATTGTACAGTGCAGCAGCAAGGTCACCATTTGCCGTGTCTGTCTCAGTCATAGCCGTCTGGATGGTGTCACCATCGCTCTCTTTGATCAAATGTTGTCCAAAGCGCCTTAAGACAGATCTCTGGGGAGTGTCTACCAAGCCTGCAGTCCTTGCTCGAGGTCTGGCTGCGCTCGCGTTCAGAGCAAAGTCTTGAACAGCCTTATTGTGCAATCTTACTCGTTCTTGAATGGCTTCGTATTCTGCCTCGAGGGCGGCAGCAGCAGACGGTGTCATTGTGCCACTTGCACTAGCAGGGAATGTCTGTGTCCCCACCTCGGGTTGGGTCCCCGAATACTTAGTCTGAGTGTTGACGGAGAAGGAACGAAATCTATTCGAATTTTTGTTATTGAAGCTTGTGAGGAATGCTGCGGATGCGACCCCGGGATCGTTTTCCGACATCAAGCTTGACTCTGTCGCTGGGGTCTCGGCCAGGCCTAGATAGTCTAGTGTTCGAACGCCATGATTCTCTTTATCTGATCCTGGCTGCGGGGGAGACGCAGCGTCTTCTGCTGAGCTAATACTTGTCAGGGTAGCTGCTCTGGCACGAGTATTCCAAGAGGTAGAGAAGGCAGGCTGGCCAGCGACGAGACTTGAGCCGCTGAAAATATTGGCTCTTTGTGGCATACTGCCTGCTCGCAATCTAGACAGTAGAGCAGAGGTGCCCGACGAAGCAGCAGCGGCATTATTGAAAGCCTTCTCAGATGCAGAGGTGGAGCCGGGGCGGAAGGGGCTCGTTGTGGGGGTCGGACGGGAGGTCTTCGAAGTCAGAAGAGCTATATTCGGAGCACTGCCTGACACAGTGGGTGAAATACGGGAGGGAAGGGTGCCTGCACGGCCTCTACGAGCAGGGCTGTTGATTCCGGTTTCTGTGAGAGGGACAAGATCTGGAAAGCCATCCTGGTTGGGTGACTCCGGTATCTCGAACAGAGGCGTAGAAGTGCCGCTCGTCGGCGGGCCCCATATGTTCCCCGTAGTGCCAGTGGGTGTTTGCAGCTCCCGAGTCCGCTTGGGAAATAATCGCTGTGCTGACTCGTGCAGTGGTGAACCGCTGCTGACTCTCGATATCTGGGCTAGGGCAGGAGCGTTCGGCTTCGGCGCATTGAACGGAGACTTGGAGGTTGGGCCGTTCGGTTCGACGATGGGAGACAGACCGGAGAGATTGATGTTGAGAGAGCCTTCGGGTCTCGAGTTCGGACCCATGACTGAGGAAGGTGAAGGGAATTGATTAGAGAGATTGGGAGGCAGTTTTGCCGATGACGGCGGTGTTTGGACGAATATATTTCGAGGCGACAGCCAGGTCTACCTCGGTTCAAGTATTAAGTGTCGTTCGCTCGCTCTTGAACAGAAATACCGTTTCGCTGCGAGAGGGGGGGGCTCGCACTTGGTCACGCAGTGACGAAGCTGATGGTGTGCAAACGACGATGAGGGGTTTGAGGCCGACACCCGATCTCTGACTTCGAAGAGCAGCCGATCGACTCCTTTGCGGCGCTCGATAGCTAGACACCCAAAATAACCAGTCCTGGAAGCAGAGCACACGCTGTCGACTGAAGGTCCCGGAGTGTTTCGGCGGGCAATTAGGTAATTATGCGAGGGAGGTGTCGTCGATGTGAATAAGGGGCCAGCTGGTATTAAGACATAGATTGAATAGCAGCAGATCGGATAGCCACTTTAGGCTCAAGAGAGTGTACGAAAAACACAATGAATGGAATCTGGCGAAATGTGGAGGACAGGAGAACGGGGTCAACGTGTGTACCACTGTTGACTTAGGGGCATTTTGTCAGGGAGTCGCCGGATGAATGATTATTACGAGATGGACGAGTATTAGCCGTAACAGCTCTCCGTAGGGGACTCACTTCTTACTCGTCAGGAACAGGGAAGTGCAGGCCAAATTTTCAGGGCTGGATCCTTATTAGCTTACTGCCTCAAAGTCCCAGGTCCTCCAGGTCCTCCCGCAGATAATATTATACCTCACTTAATCAACTCTGGGCCTACCAAAACGCGACGGCACCGGAGGACCTGCAGACTGACACACCAAACCCACTCGTCCACGAAGAAGCGACTTTGTCACATTTGAGTTAGCCCAATCAAAACGCTTATCATGCTCCTTGCTCTCGTCTGCAATGGCTATAATAAGATCTTGAACCGGCTCAGCATCGTACTCCTGGTAAAGTCTGTTAAGTTTTCCACTGCCCTGATTACGCCTGATAACATGAATGGCAAGCAAAGACACAAAGTGCATCAAGCTCATCATGCCTTTTGAAGCATCCTCTCACGAGGTTTAGAAATAGCACTACCGCTAGTGACATACTATATAGCAATTGAGTACAGCCCCGGAGTACGACGTGTGGTGCGAGGACTCTTGCACACCTGTCCGTTGTCAAATCAAGTGGTTGTGTGGTACTCCGTATTATTACGACTTCGTTCAGGGGAGGTGGTGCGTAACACCGATCAACCAAATCTGAAACACTGGCGTCGGGTGCACGGTCTTTCTTGGGCTTTGACAGCAGAGCTCCGCGACTGCCATCTTTTCGATCATGATCGTACATATTATGTGCCTACAGGTTTCTCACATGCATACAGGCCGGAGCTTACAGTTCTGAAGATGCGAATATGTAAGCACCTTGCTCCTTTTTGCATCCTGCACAAGATGCCTCCGCCCTCACATGGACCAGTACGGAGTACACTTGTAACTTTCGTAGAGTGGAATGACGAGTTTGCCGCAGTGATTAGGGTGGCTGTTGCTACATCGTCCTCGTCCTTTCCCTGTCATGCTTGAGCAGGCCGCCCATCAGCCCGTCTATCACAAACCCAGGTGCAGGTCGGGGAATACCAAGGAAGGGGAAGGCCTGTGTGTGAAGGACCTAACGAGCAGGCCCAACGGAGAAAGGCGGAAACACATAGAAGCGGCTAGCGCAAGACTACTTCGAGTTCTCCGTTTGTTTTTCAACAGTTTCCCCGGAGACCCACACCAATCCTGAAACGTTACCACCGGGAAATTGAAAATCAGGGGTTCTAGACACACATTTGGATACGTCTGCCTTACCTGCCACACCTTACCTAAGCACAGCGATGCACGAAATGAAAGATGCGATGATTGACATCCATCTTGCGAAATAATCATTTGACTGTAATACCTATTCCGATATGAAAATCTTGGCTGGGTATTTTAAGCTAATCAATAACTTTGATTCATCTAGTGTTGAAAACTACACGCCAAATCGACCAATTCGTAGCCGGACACGCGTCCACCGTGCAGGTCGAGGAGTTTGGAGCAATAAGGCACGCCTTCAAGTAAAACAGTTTTCCGCTACGGAACAAGGATTGTTTCTACCAGTTGCACGCCTCATCGTTCTCGCTTACTTTCACTCGGACCTGCGGGGAATGCTCCGATTGTAAGGCCGAAGATCTCCAGCACGTGGCAGATCCCGAGGCAATTCCCTTTCGTTAACCGCTAGCGGCAAGCCGATGTGGCGGTGACAAGCCAAGTAGTCCGGAGGCTCATGTAAGTTAACTGGCTAGTGATGGGCGATGAGGCGCATGCTACTGCAGGAATAACACCAACTATTCTTATCGAGCAAGCTGAGCCGAGGTTCAGGGTGGGTTCTGCAAGTCTGGTCTGTACATTGAATTGGTCAACAGCATCGAGTCCGAAGGGCGGCATTGTCTTCCCCCCACTTATCGCCCCGTTTGATGCCTAGTGTTAGGGATACGCAATGCACTTTTGCTGGGAGCTAATACCAAGAGCCGAGAAACGAATTCAGAATGCCGCCGAAGTCAGGCATGTACGGAAGAGGTGCATCGTCGCCCGAACTAGCCAGGATTACCTATCCGCGAACTTCCCGGTCCAACACGTGGGCTCGCTTGGCAACATCGAGTCATTAGGGAATTTAGTTCTAGAAAAGTGTGCACGGAAGTCGGTCTTGTAAGCATCGAGGAAGTGAGCGGTAGATCGTGTCGGTAATTCGCAAGGCCCAGTACACCGGCTCTTAACCAACCAAACATTCAGCAGCTTTCTGTTGATCTATTCACTTTAGTCATTGCGCCCGCTACTAAAAGCAAGCCGAACAACTAAATCTTGATCGAATCGACCGCCAAGAGCTGTCTCGTGGACCTTTCCTGAATATGTAAGCTAGACGCGACGCCGAGGAACAGCGGCTCCAGAATTGGCAGACCAGGGACTGGGATGGTGTATACGAGTTTACTGGTAGGCCTCAGGATAGGAACACAACAAACACCATTAATTCACAAACGGCTAGGTTTACAAAATAAGGTCGCGGAAGCACTAGCACCTTCCATTTCAAGCAATGTTGGCTTTTGCATGGTTTTGTAGAGCGGGAAGCGAGAAAGGGTTGACCGAAAATGGAGAAGAAAGTGTTAGAGTGATGCCATTGTGTAGAAGCCGAGGCGCAGATCACTGGAATGTTGTGGCCGAAAAATCAATGTAATCGGCCGTCTCCGGTGTCACCTTATAGCTAACGGTGTCGCTACGTCGTAGTCGGGAAACGTATTTTGATTGATTGGAGCACAGAGCCGGGCAATATCACGGAGATCGACGGGAACCGCGAAATGATTTAGGCTTCTTGCGGACTAGTAAGCTCCTCTCGAAAGCCTGAGTGCGACTTGCACCGGGCCAGGCAGCGAGACTGCCGGGGAGATGTGAAACGAGGCACTCGGAGTGATGGACCTCTTTTATCGGGCGGAAGGTCGGGACGCCAACTGCTCCGAAAGGGTAAGGCCTAACGCCCCGACAGGTGCATTATTAGCAGAACAGCCTCCATGAGCAAGCCCGAGCTTCCCTGTCTTGCATAACTTCGTGCACGAGTCACGAACCCTGCAGACCCTGGTGATTTTCGTAAACTCAATCTGTGCAGGCATCTTGTTCGGGCAAAAGCCATGTTGATGGATGCGCGGAAAGATTAATATTTGCCGTCATTGCGTTCTGCGGTGGTTGCGCGTGAAATTCGACAATTGCGGCGGTATTTCATTTCGTCGTGCCTTCCGCCCCGCGGGTTTGCTCCCATGTTCTGTCTTTCTGCCATGGTAGATGAGAAACATGAATGGCACCTTGCGTGGCCTCCCAACCCTGAATGATATTCACATCGCTCCGCTACGAAAGGCGACGCCAGCTACAACCTCAGAATCAGTATCGACGTCAACACCAGCCCCAACGCCAGCATCAGCATCGGCACCGTTACCGACACCGGCACCGGCACCAGCATCAGCACAAAACGCTCGGGCTCCACGGCCTCTTGATCTCATCAACAGCACCGACGTGAATGAACATGATCGACCCAAGTCTGCGCCTCTAAGCAGTGAAGAGGAGATGCTGAGCACGTCATATTTCTCCCCACCCCTCGATGTCATGTGGGCGAGGGAGAGGGAGAGGGAGAGGGAAATCAAGAAACCACACCTAGCGATCAGTGAATTGGTCCAGTCACCTTCAGGGAGCGACAACAGTCAAATCCAGCTCCCTTCGTTCGTGAGTCTCTCGGTGGTGGAAAAGTCTCCAACCCAAGCACAGCGCAACTTAAACAATGAGTATCCTTCCAAGCGCCCTCGCCTGGAGGCCGAGCTGGATCTCTCGCACGACCCGAACAGACTTCTTCCTCCTCCCGTGCAGAAAGATGACAAGCAAGTCAGACCACTATTGCCTGCCATGGTCACCGGCCTGCACGAACCCCCTCCGTCTGCCGCACTACTGCCCTCCATGGACCTTGACGCACGACCTGCTCCTCACGGAAGCTCGGCGTCTAAAATGCAGGTTTACGACGTGCTATTGAGGGTGGAGAAATCTTCAAACAGCAGACCACCGGAACAAATGTTGAACACGCCAGAGGTAACAGCAGCAGAATTGCCCAAGGCCACCTCGATGGACGCAGAGAGTCAGTCGACAGACATTGATACCTCGTCGACTACCACTTCGGCTACCCCGGCTCTACCGCCACCGAAAAAAGACCACAAAGTCCGCCGCACAAGAAGGAAGTGGACTGAGGCCGAAACTCAAGATCTGTTGGCAGGCGTCAAAAAGCATGGATTCGGCAAGTGGAAACAGATACTGGGTGATCCAACCTATACCTTTGTCGATCGCACCTCGATCGATCTGAAAGACCGCTTTCGCGTCTTTGCCAAAGACTACCCAACTGACGCTGGGAATTCAGACGACGCCAACGCTGAGAACTCCGAAGCGGGGATTAGCCCAGAGAATCGACGATCTACCGGTACAAACGGCCCGGTCAACAAACAGCGGAGAAAACGTCACCCGTGGTCCAGAGAAGAGGATGCCACCTTACTGCGAGGTGTGCAGCAGTATGGCTTCCAGTGGACCGACATCCACAACGACCAAGAGCTTGGCCTGGGACACAGGCGAGCGACAGATCTGCGCGATCGAATACGAAACCTCTATCCAGAGGGCTACAAGCATGCTGAAGCCCGTCCTCTCAGGGCCGAGGTTAAGAAGGCTGAAAAGGCAGGCAAGAAAGAAACCCCAGCAGGAATTCTTTATGCGCCGCCGGGCCAGATGGATTCGATCAACTTTTCCACATGCACCTCAACACCCAGCATCCCCGCAGCGACGTCACCGCGCAACAATCTGCGAAGACAGACAACTACTGGCAGGGTACCTTCTATCGCGAGCCTAACCAGAAGTCCAGAAGGTGACGGAGTAGCTTCTGCACCTCGTCCAGCCCCACGCCGGACCAAGACCATTGCTGAGCTACCTGATCATAGCGGTATCACCCTGCCGTCCCTAGCTCTTGATGGATCACATGACATGGACGAGTGGGACAACACGTTGCGGCCATACATGCATTGGGAAGCCGACATTTGATAATTTGAAGAGCAAACTTGGAGGTGCAGCTTCTTCGACTACGTTGGTTTTTTTTTTTTTTTGGAATTTTGGTTTCGAGTGAGATCGCAATACATAGACGTCAATCGTTTGGGAGGGGGAACAGGAGACGGCGCACGGAAAGCACCCCTCGGCAAGGGGCGAGTGGAGAAGGAAACGCATGAGTATTCAGTGTAGCATTCTGTTTCGACAAATTTCCCCAGCCACGGGCTAAAGCTTCATGAGTTACGATGATCATGACACGATGGAGGGAAAAGCAATCGGAATTATTAAAAACTTCCTCGATAAGGTTGGACAGGCTGTGCCAGGCTCCGTGAGCTCGGTCTACCGTAGGGGAAAAGCCATCTCGTAATTGATAATGCAAGTGCTGTACTGGTTGGTACCCAGCACAAGTCTCGGTTCGAACTGAGAAGAATTCAATCCATCATCTACTTTCTGTCTTGTGGTTATTTTGCCTCCATCAGCCGGTTGAACACCATGCACAACAACACTCTACTGCTCTTTGCTCCGTGTCACTCCCCCGTTGCCGTCCTTGCCCGGGATCATCGCACTGCCGAAAAAAATAGTCTTTACTTCATGATGTTTCCCCAAAAAGGCCCTGACAGATATACATCATCCCAGAAATCAAAACGTGTCGGCTCTATTCGTGGTGTTCGAAAAGTTGGCCGACCGTGGCGAACTAACCTTTGTCATTCCAGAAGCAAATTGTATGACTACTAACATACAGTCTCGAGTACGCTGCAATCTTGGTTTCGGCGAGGTCGAGCAGGGGGTTTCTGGACGATTCAGTCATGCTTGCAAGCAACTGCAACAAATTTGTTCCTGCATCTTCCAGGGTGTATTTGGCTCCCTCTCATTTTCAACCGAGACGTTGTGCCATGCTTAGACTGCTTGCTTGCTTGTACACGTCTCTTGCTGTCTAGGTATTTTCCGTTGATCGTCGTCGCCCCATCGTATACGCACCAATTTAGAAAGAGATTTGGCAAAAGAACATCGGTCGTTCCTCTGACGGAGGACCGAGACTTTTTAGTTGTTCTTTTACCACGCGTTACGATCCCAGTTGGGATCTTGCACAAAAGGCCCGAGAACCTTGCTACCGGTCTGCAGGAGTGGGTGTCCAACCACAATCTGTAAGAAGCGCTGGAGTCCTTCCCGTCGATGCTCGATCACATCGTCTGAGAATCGGTTTGTAAAGACTTTTCCAGGGAGAGGCGGGATGGTGACCTGCGCATAACGTTAGCAGTGCGACCTGTCATCTGAGCGTTTCAAATAGCCGGCATCCTAGCAAAAAGGTCTCGCTTAAAAGAGGGGGGAGGTTTCCAAGGCTGCCATACCCTCGCGCTTTCTCGTTCAAGGATGTCTCTGAAATATTCAAAGTCGGAGTAACGCCTGCGGACGACCGAATGGCGCAGCTTGAAAGCCGGGATGTTCGTCCTCGTATGGATCTCGTAGGAAGTGTACATTGACCTAGGGGAGGAGCCATGTGTCTGAGGGTTTTTAACCTGGAGAGAGAGAGTCGTCAGCCTTGCGCCATCTCGCACGAGGAGTGGACCGGAAGCAAGGACAGTGCAGAGTGCTGAGCCTAGGACTTCTCATAGCCTTGTCGAAGAGCCGCTATCGTACCTCTATCTCGAGGAAGTTTTCCGGTGGGCCGTATATTTCCTCAAAGGTTTGCTGCCTGGATTCTGGCATCGCCTGCATCTTTGCGGTGGTTCGAGGAACTTGGGCGTGAATAAAATTTCGGTCACTCGGCGACGGATTCGGGCGCTCAGGTATGCGTGTGGTGTGTAGGACTAGGGGTCGACAGTAGGAAGCTCGGTAGGGGTGTAGGGGTCAGGTAAAGTCTAGAAAGTCAAAGTCGCTGTATAGATGCGGTCTCATGTCATGGCGGGGCTGCGATCTACAAGGGTGATAAACTTTGGGGTGATTTTCTCGGCAGTATTACGGAGCTAATTTTGATGGATCTGCAGCCTCGTGGCGGAAACACTGCCAATTTCGGACGCAGCCTCGCTAGGCCAAAGTTTTTTATCCAGCATTTTGGAAGGCACATCCTGGAAGGACAGAAGTACAACCCTTTTGCAGGCGTACGCTGTCTATAGTCTCGAGTCACACGATGGCGATGAAAAGAGCTAGGGAGACGGATCCTCATCGGCCAGAGCCCAGCAGCAAACGAACCAAAGTAGATCCAAATCTGGCACGAATATGGGAAGATTTGGCAGACCATGACGAGAACATTAGGCTCGAAGCCGCATGTCAGCTCTTGACCAATCATTGCAACTCAAGTGACCTTGAAGATGCTCAACGGATAGCCAAACGACTCTTCAGAGGATTGTGCAGTAGTAGGAAACACGCTCGACAGGGCTTTTACGTGGCTCTGGTTGGAGCTCTGGCTCTGAAGCCGTCTCCTTTCGGAACGAATGCGTTGGCACTTGGTGACACGATATCAATCCTAGAAGCACAAACCACTCCGGACTCCGGACTCTCTGGTCAAGATGACCGAGATCATCATTTCGGCAGGTTGATCGGTGTGAAAGCGGTCATCGAGTCAGGTGTACTTTTCGCGGGCACAGAGAAGTCTCCTGATGGCTGGACCAAACTCTTGGAATTGACTTTCGAGTTGATGGTTCAGAAGCCTTGGCTCCGCGCCGAGGCGAGCTCGCTTCTACGCTCAGCTATCCGTCAACTTTCCACATCTGGTTTTGCAGACCAAGAAAAAGCAATCTTGCAAATTTTGAAGCAGTTGAAAAAGCACAGGCTAGTGCGCACGGTCGATGGAATTGCGATCTGGCTTTCGGCGCAGGACGCCTTGCCGAAACATGCCCTTCCGCAAGATACGTGGGCGTCTGGCAACCCCTTGAATGTTGGAGAGCTACAGAACCTAAAGAAAGGCCTACTCGGTAGCCGGTCTGGTCATGAAGAAGACGATGAACTGTCTGGCACTGCCGTTTGGTCACCTCGCTTGAATGAAGCATGGATCCAGATACTAAAAAGACTGAGTTCTACTCAAGCTAAAGGCCAGATTACTTTGGAGCACTTCTGGCTGGAGGTGGTCGACAATGGCTTGTTCCATCAAGATAGCACTCCAGAAAGAAAGTTGATCGGTTTTCTAGTCCTTGAGAGTGCACTCAGGCAGACCGATCCCGGCCTCCTCTCCGTCTGCTTTTCTCGTAATCTCATGACGTGCCTAATTCAAGCGTTGAGATCACCAGAAGATGCATACCTTCACAAAGTTGCACATAGCGTTTTCACCAAGCTGACGCTAGAGCTGAAGAATTCCGACAATCCTTCAACCGTCGGCCGGATCATCGAAGGCATTCTTATGGGAAGTGATTTCGCAGATTTTGACATACTCACAAAGACCAAAACCGTGCAAATGCTTTGTGAAATCACAGATATCACTGCTGAAGGTGGCCTAGGTCGACGCTTGATTCATTGGATTCGACAGCCTTTGAATGGGAAGCCGAATGCGCCCAAGCTGTTATCGCAGCGGAAAAATCTTTTGTCCATTCTACAGCGCGCGATCTGTCAGTCCATCAGGGCGCTTGACACGTCCGGAAAGGAGGATGCGCCAATAACATCGGCTCGCCGAGCAGCACTCTCAGCTCTGATTGAAGAGCTTCTGGAAACTAAGCAAAAAGCCCAGAACGGACAGCTTCCTGAAGCAACGTTTGACGAAGCGGGGTTGAATGCATTGAGAGAAAAAGTCACGCAGTTGTTGGAGACGATGCTCGCTACCGGCGTCGAAGGTCAACAGACATTTGTACAAATCGTCAGGACCTTGCACCAATACGACGTGCGTGCGGAGGACGCCATTGTAGAGGCCGTCGCCGTCAGCTGGAAATATTTGGACACAATATGGGATCGACTTAATTCAAGAGTAAAGGATTTTCCCAGCAGAGAAAGCAACACTGATCACAAGACGGCCATACCTGACACTGGCTTCGCAGTGCTACTCGGTCTGCTCCTCTATCAAGTGTATGACAGTGACGAGGAATGTACAGAGATGCTGGACGAAGTCAATGCTATGGCAGTAGACTATTTGGACAAGGGACCTGGAACAGTCGCAGATCATCTAGTCGATGTCGTCCTAGGTTTAACTGCTAGACCATCGAAGTTGCTTCGTCGAGCTGGCGTTCAAACTTTTGAACCGTTCACCTCATATATGTCAGCTCAAGGGCTGAAAGCGCTCTGCGACGTTTTGACCACAAGCGAATCTCAAGAGGGTCAGCAAGCATTATTTGATAGTGAAGATGTGAACATGGATGGTTTATCTGAGATTCTCAGCGTCTCTGAAGACGATTTGCAGCAGTCTAACGTGGAAATTATCGAAGCATCCGACGTTAAAGAGGTCAACGAGGAGGAAAATGCAGATTCAGATAACGACGAAACCTCGACCTCGACCTCCGACGATGAAGACGACGATGACGCTCAGGGCGAAGAATTGAGCACTTTCGAACGCGCTCTTGCCTCAGCTCTCGGCACCCGCAAAATCACAGAAGAAGATCGGGCGCACTCGTCCGACTCCTCATCCGACTCCGACATGTCCGACTCCCAAATGCTCATGCTCGACACGAAGCTCGCCGAAGTCTTCCGCAACCAGCAAACACAGCTCTCGGCACAGAGAGTTCGCAAACAGGAGCAAAAGAGTGCCAAGGAGAACGTTGCAAACCTGAAGAATCGCGCCTGCGACCTGATCGAGATATACCTGCGTGCACAGCATGCTAAGGGGCTCGAGTGCACCGATCTACTGAGCTCATTACTTGACCTGGCACGAACGAGCGCCACACCACAGCTCGTCCACAAAGCCCTGGAGATGATCAAGACTTACATCCAGAAATCAAAAGGAGCGAAGTTGCCAGACGTCGAACAGTATCCGGAAACAAGAAAGGCGCTGAAGAAGCACCTAGAAATTATCCATGCAGGCGTGATGGGTGGCAGCAGCAACAAGGGCAAAGACAAAGACACGAACCACAACCGAAGCGAGGGCGTAAGCAACACATTCATCGACGTTTCAGGCCAACTCCAGATCCTGAATTGCAAATTGCTGGTCAAGGCGGGCGAAACAAATGTCGAAGGCGTTGTTGAAGAGATTGCGTCAGAGTACGGATCGAGAAAGAGCAAGGGCATGAGGAAAGCGCTGCAGGATTTCTGGATGCGGTATGATGCGTGGGCGAATGATATGCGCACGAAAATGCAGCAAGGTGGGCTGAAAGCAGGGCCAGACAGGAGAGAACAAGAGGGCGGATTAGCCGAACAACATCATCTCCCGAAAAGGCCGGCATCGTTGGAAGACGCAGGCAGGAGGAGGAAGAAGTCGAAGAAGAGATAGAGAGACATGGCTTCCTCCTTGCCTGCGTGAAAAAGACCAGCGAGTTCAAAAAGTAGACGTCATAAATGCACCCTGCACTGGCTTACTTGCACCAGTTGTCAGACAGTCACTGAGATCGACCGAGTAGTCAAAAAACGTCAAGACTCTGTTCATGGTTTGAGCGAAAAAAAAACCCCCCAATTTGATTCCACGTTTGTTATTCATCATGTTCAGTATTTGAAGCCGTGCTATAACCCAGTCGCTCCATTCGACCGCCAGCCCCTCGCCACGGTGCTGATACTTGCCGCCCTGTCCCTTCCAGCACTTGCTCCGTCTCCATCCAAATTCAGCTTCGCGAGCACCTCCGTCGGCACCGTTGGAATATATTTCCTGGCTCGCTCTCGGTTCATCCCACCGATGCCCGCCCCATATGTGATCAGCATATCTGTCGAGGTGGGCAAGGAGAAAGGCAGCATGAGTGACTGGTCGAGAAGTAATCTGTTGCCGTCAAAAGGTGGGTCTCTGTCGGGTTCTAGGTGCGTTTGTGAGGCAGACGACGGTAGTTTGTTCTGCTGTGCGTCTGATTTTGAAGGATCGGGCGATCCAAGTTTTTCGAAATGGGCGCCGCCGCTCGGATCGCTCGTTGATGCTTGTGAGACGGGTGTGCTGGGTTTGACAGGCGTAGAGGGTGTTTCCGTATCCGGGATCGGTGTCACAGGTCTGCGTATCAGAGTTTCTGAACCTTTCTGCAACTGTTGAAGGAACTTCATGTGTTTTTTGGGCAGGCCCTTTTCACCCACTTCATACCTGTAGTTCTTAGTCGCATGGATGAGTTGCATGGGTGAAAGCCTTTGCAATTGCATCAGCGTCTCGAGGAGTGCTTCATGGTCTTCGCCTATCGAGCTGAAACATTGCAGCCACTGCAGGAGTTGAACGAGGGGCGCCAGATGCCTCCGAGCTGCATCGACGGTGGTCTCGCCTGAAGTTGTGGTTGCTCCATTTTCATAGTGCTCTGGCTGCCGGTTGTTTGCTCTCGCCCAGTCCTCAATTTGGGAGACATTCATTCGTATTTGCATCGCTTTGGTTCTCGACAGATACTTTCTCGTTGTCATAATGCGGTTGAAAAGCTCGGCACCTATCCAAAACAGCAACTGAGCCAGAATTTGAGCAGTGATTACGGAATGAACATCGTACAGATCCAGTACAAACAAAGTGGAAGATAGCAGTGATGTGATGTTCCGGGGAGACGTCTGCATCCGCTGGTTGGGCGATGGAGGTCGAAATCGCTTAGTCGGATCCTCTTCGACAACTTTGGGCTTACTTTTGAATACTTTCCACTCTCCTTGAAACTCGACATCGCTTAGACCCGGGATGGTCTCGTGGTCTAGCATAGCAATGTCGAGGATTTTGTTCATGCGCCTTTCGGCGTCACGGATGATGAGAATGAATGTTTCGTTGACCAGCTCGGCCAGCTCGAGCTGGTATTTTGAAGTAGCCTGTACGAGTCCGGCGTCCTTCTTTAAATAATGTAACAATAATGTGGCATTGGATATCCAGAAGGCTAGTATCGTCATGTCCCATTGATGCCTCTCCACGACATCGTTGATTAAATCCATGGCGCGCGTGAGCAAATCCTCTAACAGGGTGCCCGTCATATGATAATGAGCATAGCGGGCCATCAGGAAGACGAGATTTGCTGGGACAGGTTTCTGGCTGGGCGATCTTTGTGGGGTCATGTTCGTGATAATGGTGTCCAGGATGAGGTCCATCTTGTCGTCCTGGAAGACGAACATCTGGTCACCCACGCACCTCTCCCAGATGAATTCCTCTTCTTCCTCTTGGTCCATATCGTCCTCACCAAACTCCGACCCTTCATCGAAGCCTAACGTGGAGAGGTCGACTTCAAGATTCGCAGCGGATTCTTGCATGAGCATTCTTCTTTTCATCATGCTTTCCGCAGCTTCTTCTTCGAACCTGTCATCTCCAAAGCCACCACTGGCTGAATAGAAGTCGTCCCCCTCAAAACCCCCCATGGCAGCGAAACCAGCACCAGCGGCCATGCCACCAGAATAACCTCCTTCGCGCAGGTATTGCGCGAGGTCTGAGCCAGGTTGGACAAAGTCCCAAGCACTGCCTCCACTACTGCTGCGTAGCTCTCCATTGGCCCCGTGATCAAGCAAGGTCCGGGCAATGAGTTTGTGTCTGTTCATTACACTCCACATCAGAGCGGACCAACCGTTGCGATCCTGGGCGTCGACAGCGGCGCCAGCATCAAGCAACACAGATACTACTCCCTCGTGGCCAAAACAACTCGCATAGATGAGAGGAACAGTGCCTTCTTCGTCTGGTTTGTTAATTTGTACAAAGTCCCTGGGTTTCCCACCAACCAACCGCCGCACACGCTCAGTATCGCCATTTGAGGCAGCCATGTTGAGGCCCTTTTGCAGAATGGACCGTTTCTCATTCACAGACAATTTGTCGTCAGTGGCAACAGTATCGTCGTCGCCATGTTCTCCGTCTGTCCCAGGGTCGGCGCCTTGCTTGTGTGCCTTGACCGTGCTGGTGTAGGCAGTCATGAAGCCACGCTCGTTATCTTCGAGCCGTGTTTGGATGTCATTTTCCACGTCTCCATCGTAATTGAGGCCCATCGGGCTGTCGAGCTTGAGGTCGAAGGTGCCGGTCAAGGAGCGGGTATTGTCGTGGTTTGAAGGTTTGGACGAATAAGCAATTTGGGCACTCGAGCCGGTCCAGTCATCGTAAAACTCTTCTTGACCAGGATAGTAGGTGTCAAAGGTGCGGCGGTCGTCCAAGGAGGTAGGAAGGTCGGCAGGGAGGGCTCGTTGAGGGCTGGTGGGAGACGGGGTAGAGACTGGATCTACCGCTTCTGGCTGGTCATCGTGGCTCTGCTCCATTGAAAGGGCTGCCGGCCGAGGGGTCGAAGGAGCATTCTCTGCCGACATATCGCATACCGAGACAACGTCCACGGCCCAGAGGGGGAGATGAAGCGACTCTCAGACTCGGACTGCAGGTCGATGCTCTCCCTCCCAGCTCGAACTGCATGACGATTCGGCGCGCCACAGCTTCAGATTGTCACCCCTGAGAAGGTTTGCATTACGGCTTCATCAAGGCAATGTCCCTTCTAAATAGGGTGTGGCCGAGAAGTTTCCCACCGATCGTGCTCTTGGTTGTCGACGACGGTTTGTTTGGACGCCGGCCTTGTTGCCTCAACTCTGGCACTAAGAGACTTTATCGTGGCCGAGTGGCCGACGTAAAAATGACCTCTTAGCGCGGACTCAATCACGGCCCACATTCTGCCACGATTAGTAACGAGTATGCGACCCAGCCGTACTTGTGGTAAAGGTCGTGTCCTAGCAGTCTGTCGCCAGTGTCTATTATGAGCGGCGAAATCCTGCCCTTCTTGGACGGCTATGTCTGCGTCGATGTTGGCCGTTGAGCAGATGAAACAATCAACAATCGACTGAACCAGTTCATCCGAATAACGGCAAAGATGAATTGCCTTACAAAACCTAGAAGTTGAGATGAAGATGAGTCAACCTTCAGGATACTTGAACACTTCACTTTTCGACAGAGGTACCTGCTGGGCTTTATCTCCCCTATGTCGACAGACATTACGACTTGTACCTCCAAGCAGCAAACATGCTGCTGCAATTTCTGCGTAGCGAGACAGTGATCCACACTATTTGCTGCATTCTGGGCCTTGCCGCACCGCTGTCTGTCGTTTCTTTTCTGCTTGCATCATGGTTGCTTGTGCGCCGCCCGTCCCGGAATCTGCGAAAGGTTGGTTTACGTGGCCAAAGCAACCTCATTGATCAGTATCGTTATCAACATAAAACCTCATACGATGCGTCCGACACCGAGATCGCGCGAGTTAAAGCGCTTTACATCTACCCAATCAAATCTTGCAAGCCCATCGAGGTCGACAGAGCCATACTCACCAAAACAGGCTTTGCATTCGATCGATGCTTTGTCATTGCAGCAGAAGAAGAGCATTCTGATTCAAGTGGGTCACCAAGGTGGCGCATGCTAAGTCAACGTACAAAGCCGCAGATGTCGCAGATTGGTGTTGAGCTTTGGGTGCCTAAGAGAGAGTTCGATCATCTTGATTCTTCGTCCGAAATGGACGGACATATCATTGTCACGTTCCCCAACCCATCCGAATCATCATCGTTCTTGGAGTGCTTGAAAGCCTTCCTGTTGACGTGGGCCTGGTCATCGAGACCGCAAATCCGCGTTACTGTGCCTCTAATGCCCTCTAATAGCCAGATCAGACAATTCCAAATTAAACAAAAGCGGTTCGGCCTCCACTCCCGAACAGCTGAAGGACTCGACCTTGGAACTATTCCGGAAGTCGCAGCAGTACTTCCAAGGCTTAAGAAATTCCTCAAAATTCGACCAACGCAAGGCCTCACACTGTTGCGGTGCACGTCAGATACTCTTCATCGAACCACGTTAAATTTGGCGCCACTCAACTATATTGGCACACCTGCCATGCACGGCTATACTGATCAACAGCCACTCCACCTCATAATCTATCATCTGTTCACGCGGTCTCGCAGCTGCTTCCCACAGAGAATCAGCCGCTAGACGCCCTTCGTTTTCGCGCTAACATTTACCTCAGTGGAGCTTCAGCTTATGCAGAGGAAGGATGGAAGCGATGCTGCATGCGAACAACCAACCCGGCAAGGGTCTCTCCACGTCTATCAGTCGTCTGCCGGACATCACGGTGTACGATGCCAAACGTGAACCCACAGACAGGCGTCTTCGAACATGACAACCCGACGGGAGAGAGGAAAAGGGGTAAACCTCAGCCAAGCACGACGTTGATTCAACATCGTTCGGTCGAGGACGGGAACAAGGCAGCTTTGGGGTATTTAGGTATGCATTGTGTGCCAGAAGATCGAAGCCTCAGAGAAGGCAAAGAACAAGGCGAAAGAGTATATGTTGAGGTCGGAGATCGACTGCAAGTTCTTGAACGAGGCGAATATCTCTACGGATCAACTGCTGATGATTATTGAAAATTCGCTTGTAGAGGCGCTATGCTCTTGTGCGGCCTAGATCATATGTGTCAGGACTAGACACTGTTAGATGAATTCGATGCGATTCCTAGCGAGCGTCGCTTATAAGGATGAATGACCTTAACCACAACACTGAAAGAGCCGCTACTTTGTAGCCATTTTGGGCCCTCTATCAATGCGGAGCACAAACCCTTTTACCCCTCATTCGGAAGCATATCCGCGCCCTGCGACATCTGTGCCTGACAAGTGAAGTATCTGGCCAGAGAGTATAGATTTCAAAGTTACGAGTCTTTTAACTGGTTCTTCGGCGTAGTTGTTGAGCAGTTAATGAACTTACCTCATTGCTTCTAACAGTAAACAAGCGATATACACAACCAGAATGACCCGCATCACCATCGTGGGATCCGGGTACGAAGATGCTTCCCACTCCACTTTTCATCCGGAACATACATGATACGGGCTCAGGAACTCCTTTTACTGACCCAAGTCTGCACTTTACAGCATCATCGGCTTAGCCACAGCAGCCTTTCTTTCGCGCAACCACGAAATCACAATCGTCGCAAGGGACCTACCTGGTGATGAGCCCTCCATCGAATGGGCCAGCCCATGGGCGGGGGCTTCGTTCGTTGCTGGCGGGTGCTCATCACCTCGTGAGATGCAAATGCAACTCGATGCCTTCGCAGAGCTCTGGCGGTGGAGTGCAGCGTACCCGGAGTCGAGCTTGAAAAGGGTGACGCTAGAGGAGTTTTACGACGATGATACGAGTGAGGCAGACGTGTGGTGGAAGGACTACTTGCCAGAGGTGAGGAAGAACGATATGTCAACCTGAGGACGAATGTGCAGTGACAGGATGCGGTCAGCTGATCGTATAAGTCATAGTTTCGCTTTTTGACGCCAGATCGGTTGCCAAAGGGGTCAAAACTCGGGATTTCTTGTAAGTTTTGTCTGTTAAAGCCTCACGCCTTGAGACTAACCTAGGCAATACTGGACAGACACAACGTTGGTTCTCGACCCACTGATTTTCCTCCCTTGGCTCAAGCGCAGGCTCGAAGGCCTGGGAGTGCACTTCAAGCGTGCCAACTTGAGCGCCTTGTCGGATGCTCGGGACCTGGGCCATGATATTCTCATCAACGCTACCGGGGTCGGCTCACAGTTCTTGAACGATGTCAAAGATGCCGATGTGCAGATGGTGCGGGGCCAGACTATGCTTGTGAAAAGCGACTACAAAAAGCTTTTCATGCGAGACGATGGCACGTCTTATACCTATGTAATTCCACATTTAAATGGCACTGCCATCATTGGCGGTGTGAGACAGCCGGGCCAGAGGTGAGTGAAGCACATCCCGATCCCAGTGTCCGGCCTTTCAAAGGTAAAGACCGCCAGCTAATGAAGTGCACAGTCATCCACATGTTGATATGGACGTATGCCATGATGTAGGTAACGCCGGCTACGTCCACTACGCACAATCCACCTTCTAACATGAACACCTTTCAGATCGTTAAAAGGGTGCATGAGAATCTCCCAAGCTATTTCCCCCCTAACTTGTCTGATTACCAAATCCTGCGACACAATGTAGGTATCAGGCCGTCACGCACATCTGGTATCCGGCTCGAGAAGGAAGTCAAGGATGGCCAAAACATCATACACGTATACGGTGGGTTGAATGTCTCCGCAGCAATGGTTCGCAATGCTGATGATCTGAAAATTAGGGTTTGGGAGTGGTGGTTATATCCACAGCTTCGGAGCTGCTCGCGCAGTCAACGAGCTCGTCGATGAATATCTTTTCCCGTCAATGACTGCGAAGCTATGAGGAACAAAGTAGGATGCGCAACTGGGTTTGACGATATTTCGTCAACATAGAGCATATTTATCCCTAGAATTTCATAGAGTGAGCGGCTCGGCTGAGTCTTCTGAGAAAATGTGTGGCAATCCTTCGATTGCACAAGCAAGTAGTTGCAGTTTACCCAATGCACTACCTAACTCGAGCAGGAGAGTGTGACTGGGTTCTTGATTGACTAGCTGCATGCTTGATATCTGCGGAAACGAAAAGACCAGACGAATCTTGCGGCAGAAAAGATCCAGATGAATGCCTTCCTTCTTTCCTCTTGCTCCAAATGAAGACGGCGACGGAGTGGCGCAGTAAGAGACAAAGAAGTGTTCCATCGACCGTCTCCCAAAATACTATTTCGTGTTACATTCTCAAGGAATGAGTATCATCTCACGTCGAGCCCATCAATAGGTGCTTCTTTGGATAAGCTGACAATGTGTACACAATTGTGGCTGCTAGAAATGAGCATGGCTTTCCGCTGTGTTCTCCTAAGTGCTCCCAACCTGCCTTCCGCACCGCGCAGCATTTGACACCTATTGGAGCCCACGACTGGCTATTACCGATGCTCTCGAACACCTGCTAGAGCGAAAAGCCCAGGTATTCCCTGCATACAGATCAACCTCGAGCAAGTGCTTTGAATTTCGATAACGGTAGTTGGCCCTTGTACGCAGCGCTTGACCGACACTCTGTCCCTTATCAGCTTTCGAGATTCATTAGCAGTCATGGGCATACGTTCTTCCTGTTTACCATCCAACGCGCAGTAGGAAATTGTTTGCTAGGCTTTGCTAGACCATATTCCGTTTCGAACATCAGACCCTTGCTCTTGTAGCTTCGCGGGTTCGCATTTGGTCTGCTGAACTTCAGACCTGAGTCCCAGAGATATGAACTAACCAACCGCGTGCAGCGGAAGCTAGCACCTCTGAGTGTCGGACATCGATCGTTCTGAACTTTGCAATAGTGGACCACAGATAAGGTGACCACTTCAGAGCTCGTGATGCTACTAAAAGATGGGAGCTCGTCGAAAGGGTTTTCCCGATAAGAACGCTCCATCTATCGTGCATGCGGAGCTTCCCATGGCATTTGCTTAGTAGAACTTATATCCGAATTTTGTCTCTCGGCCGTTGTGACGACAGTCTTTCCCATGGACCTGAGCGGGATATTGCCTTCAGTGATTAAACCACTTTGGCTAACTCGACTCTGAATCTCGAACTCTTCGTCCCTATCGACTTGACTACCAACACTGACAAAGTGCTTGGCATTCCTATCTGGATGTCGATCCGAGTGCATGTAATAACTGCCGCTGTAGGTACTCCCTCTCGCGCTCCAATACTTGCGAGTCCAGCTTTCAATGTATGAGCTTCCCAGTACTGGCTTTGCAAGGGGCTTTAGCGCAGGGCATGAACCGGCAATAATGCCAATATTGTTCTCCACGACTGTCCAGATGGTGATGTTTCGAGAATCCCAGAGAAAGTCGCCTACTTTGCCGTAATTCACCAAGCTTGGGATTTTGACAATAGCAGCCGCGCAGGCAAAGACACCCAGAGCCAAAACACCAATGACGGAGATCTTGGTTCTCTTGTTCATGTTCAGATGCCACAGCATCGGCACAGGAATCAGAATGGCAAGGGTGAAATCGGTCAGGATATTGAGTGCCACATTAGTGAAAGAAAGAGCCTGTAATGTTGTCATTCCCCAGCAATTTCTTGGGACAGCAGGATTCCAAAGTGCTGAGAGCTGCCGACATTGAAGCATAATCGTCAGAAAGCAACCTGTAGTGTAGAAGAACATGAAGCCCATCACACTGTAAATGGCGATTCTATACTTTTTAGTGTTTGCTATTCGGAGGAGTGCAAGTCCGATGGCCATTTTGACGATACATATTGACCACAAATAAGTCGGCTGAGTCGCGAAATTGTAGTGCATTCCTTTCGCGTACACTTCGGGATCAACATCACCAACATGTTGGCCACCGCCGTTCGCTACTTGGAGCACGATAAGGCACTGGCCAGTAATGGACTATACAATTGATTAAAATTGAGACATGTCAAATTCGTCCTACTTACCAGCGCGAGTGCCAGAAGCATGATAAAGTCGTCCCATCCGAGCGCTCGTATCATGAATGTCCGCACATAGAGCCTCAGACTGACAAACATCACAGCTACAGTCGTCACCGTCAATGTAGCACCTAGTATTCGATGCCCGGCATTTTCGGCCGGATTCGATGGTAGGGATGCCATTTGCGATGACATCGCATTGTCGACGAGATGATTATGAGAAGCTACAACGACGCCAGCAACCTTAACCACTGAGTATACCGAGGAGAGGCGGCTTATCGCTAAAGGCAAGACTGCCTTTTCACTTAACCGAAGGACCGTGATTCGTAACCGCAGGCCGCCTGCGGCATAGAACCGACAGCAATTCTATGGAAACATTGCCTGAGGGGGGAAGCATGGTGGAGAATGCTTTGATTTGTACGATCGCAACATGTTCCGAACCCATTAGCGATCTGGCAGAAGAAGAAACATAATTAGCATGAAGTGATCAGTGCCTCTGGGGACTGTCGATTTGCGCTATTGCCTGTCATCAACGCAAGGGCAAGACACTAGTGATGCAGTGCGCAGAAGCGAAAATGAGAGTAATCGGGTGAAGTGTCCAGCTTCAGGTAGCGACAGGCGAAGATGCAAACAAGATCTTGACAGACGCCCACTGGGGCTGTCACAACTATGGAGGACGTCTCATTGAAGTGTCGGCGTGCCTGGGTACTCCGTACTTAGTAGTTATTCCGTCCATACCCTTGAACTAGCAAGTGGAGCCACTTCGTGGGGGATTCAAGTTTCGGACCCAAAGCTGTTTTCTGGAAGATCCATTTTATCCTGAACGCGCCCCAAAAAACAGCTCTCATGAACCGAAATTTGAAACATGAGTTTAGATCTAGACTCTGCCTCTAGGATATACACCGAGCACTGCTGTTGTGACCTACGCTATTGAAAGCCTGCTGTGGTAATTACGTGTCAGCCACGAACAGGTATGCAAGCCACTCCTGCTTCATGTCGTCCAAATCGATCGCATCTGCGTCAGACACGATACTCCATCCCTATTTCAAGCTTCCGGGAACCCGGCCAGTCGATTCAACGAGGCCTGGTACATGAAAGCGTGATGTAGGCACTCTCGTGGCACTGTACGAAAAGCGCGTTTGCCTTAGCCCAAACGAAATTAGTGCCACCCGGAAGACGGCGCCTGCATGGCCCCTGTGCACGTGGTATCGCGCAACATTTCAGGTCGTCATCACTTGCCGGCGGAACGTTAACAACAAGCTACTTTTTCGCACCAAGCATTCAACCTTGCATGCAGATCGAGCTATGCAAGCATTATGACCACTCACGATCGAAGTCCAAGATTTCAAGCAAGATGTCTGGACTAGGAAATTCAACCAACGCAAGTCAAGACACGCTTTTGTGGTTCCTTAGCTGGACCTTGGGGGCTAAGTGAAGAATACTCCATAGCTCTAACCTACTTTGCAAGTGTCAGTCTACGTCAATCTCTCATGTCGATCAACGGGGTCACATATACATAAAGGCGAACTAGTGAAAAGGTCATGTCACAATCGCTACAGATGGACGGGGCCCTGGCTGCTAAAATTTTATCTTAGGTTTTCATCGAAGAATATTGTTATGCATATCACTAGCACGTATCAAGAGCTCAAGATGTTCCGTCTCGAGGTTTCAAGGCCTCAAGGCCGGGCCTCTTCATGTACTAGCATAGAGAGACCACCTGTCTCGTCGGGATTGTTGTAATCGAAACCGGACACGGTGTGCGCCACTGCTCCCAAGACACATGCCGTGTTCCTCCACTCAAGGTGGCGTTCGCGAACTGTCTCTAGCCGAGGTGTCAACAACCCAGCATCCTTGTTGGCGAGGTATGCGTACCCTTGGCTCCCAAGTCCTGCACCGGAAGCGGGATCAGCGGCAGTTGTATGGAAAGGTCTGATCGATTTTGATCGTCCCAACTCACATCTGTTTAAATGCCAATCCAATTGCGATTTTCATTTTCTGATCAAGGTAATTCAAGATGAGAGTCTGCTCGGCGGTCGTACTGCTCTCGTGCATCAGCCTGATCAGCGGCTATGCAGTCGTTGCACGAGATGATATGGACAATCAGCTCCACGAGCTGCTTGCCCAGGCGCAGGAATCCACTAAACAGAAACTTGAGTCCGAGGCACATAAACGCACATCTGACAGCAGATGTACTTTGCAGAATCTCCAGATCAGAAGGGACTGGTATGCTTTCACCGTCCGGACAATATAATATGTACCACAATTCTGACACGATTCAAAGGGGAACTCTCTCCAAAACGGAGCGCAAGTCATACGTGGATGCTGTCTTGTGCTTGCAGAAGAAGGCTGCCCATGCCTCTCCGGACTTTGCGCCAGGCGCCAAAAGCCGCTTCGATGACTGGGTTGCAACGCACATTAGCCAGAGTCTGACTATACACTACACTGGCACCTTCCTCGCCTGGCATCGATGGTTTACCTGGCTCTATGAGCGGGCGCTTCGCGAGGAATGTGGCTATACAGGCACACAACCCTACTGGGATTGGGCGAAAACTGCGAAAACTGGTCTCGAAAACTCACCTATTTTTGATGGCACCGAGTATTCCATGGGAGGCAACGGCGAGAAGATCGCACAGACCGGCGACGTCGTGCTTGGTGGGGGCGGTCTGCCATTTTTGATCCTGCCTACTGGCAGCGGTGGTGGTTGTGTCAAGACTGGCCCCTTCAAGGACTTGACCGTCAACATGGGCCCCGCCGCTCTGAACGTTCCTGGAAACATCACCTTGGCAGAACCGAATCCGTTGGCTTATAATCCACGCTGTCTCAAGCGAGACTTGACCGACTGGATTAATCAGAGATTCGCAAATGGTTCATCGATATTGAACACAATTAAGCAGCAAACCATATACGATTTTGAGATGATCATGCAGGGAATCCCGGGGACTGGTGACCTCGGCGTTCATGGTGGCGGGCATTATTCATTTGGTAAGCTCTGAAAACTCTCGCAAAATGTAGGCACCTCTAACTTCCAACCAAGGTGGCGATCCCGGACGCGACGTCTTCGTCTCACCCGGCGAACCCGCTTTCTATCTTCACCACTCCGCTATCGACAAGACTTGGTGGATCTGGCAGACTCTGGACCCAGTAAACCGCGTCTATGGCGACAACGCGATCAACGGCACAGGGACGTTCTTGAACAACCCTCCGAGTCCAGATACAACGTTTGACACGATTATCGAGATGGGTTCCATTACCGATGAGACCAAGATAATGCGCGATCTCATGAGCACCATCTCTGGACCTTTTTGCTACATGTACCTGTAACCGGACCCAGGCGTATTATCATGCCTTGGGGCACTTTTCACGGATTGACTGCCTAACCGTCTCAAAAAACACCACCGGACTATACTTCCCAGATGCGGACTACTTAGCCCACAGCGGAACCTTTCAAGTTACTATACAGTGTGCCCGCTCGCACATAATGGCAACTATAGTGACTCGGTTTGGAAAGGTAGCCTCCTGACCGGCCACAGTGGTGGTTACTGTGTCTCGTCGAAATGGCATAGCCCGCGTCAGTATTTTACTCCGTATCCAGCCGCAATGGAGTCTAAAAAAGCACTTTTGGGGGAGCCAAGTACATATATTCTAAACCAGGTAATTCGAAAAGCGAAATAATGATCATTATTTTTTTTCCTGTATGTGGCTGGCTGGCCGTCTGTAGACGCATGCCAAATCCGGTGCTCCAGTTCAAGCCTTCTTCCTCATCGGCTAAAGCCACATCAGGCCATCCCCCGGAATGGAATCGAAATTCGTCGGATTTCCTCGTAAGCCGTTCGCCAAAGGTACGGAGCAACGCAACTTGATTAACCATGATCATTTTATTACTCTCTTCATGTCGATCCAGTTTCCAATCTTGTAGATTCTAGAACGCCCCGTAATATCGAATCGTTCCAGACCGTGAGCGACAGGCAGACAGATGGGCAGACAGGTACGAAGTAGACAGGCAGGCAGGCAGGGCTTCGGCTTAAGCTAAAAAGGGGGGTTCTGGATTCGTGCCAAAAGCGTAAAGTGTGGCTTGGAGAGACATGCCCGTTCCTCCACAACCGCCACCTGCTGGTTCTCCGGTCATGTTCTACGGAAAACAACAGCGGTGGCTGAGTACTACTCCGTATAAGAAAGTGGATGAGATAAGGCCGCTCCGTTATATTTGTTGGGGCTTTCAGACGATTTCTTGCACGTTCCGGCGTTAGCACTCTCACGTGCACTCTTTAGATCCGCCAAAGGAGCGGAAAGGTCCGGGCCTGAGTTTCCCCTAGTCTCATCTCGGCCGATCGATGCTTCATGCGGCTGGGATACTGGAAAGCAAAGCAAAGCACAACTCGTTCCAGGTCATGTAGGCAATTTGTGACGTTACGAGTTGGACGTCGGCATCAACAGCGTATGGAGTACGTCATCCAACCGGACCATGAAAGGCCTTACGAAACCATCCTATGACACGAGATATTTCGAGCTGGCATTACGGTGTCATACCAAGGAAAGCAAACTAGACTGAGATGGTATCTTCTCCCTCTACGGCACGTTATTGCTGTGCGTAATCGCTTGGTCAATATACCATCTATCTTGCTTCTGGAGGACACCCACATCCTACTTTTGAGACGCTAACCCACGAAACGTCAAAGCTCATCTGTAAAATACAACCTAACACCGGCGCTCAACGCTTCGAGTGTTAAGGGGGAAGTCAAGTGTTGTCTTCAGGCCATTGTTCGCTCCACTTTATGCACGAAAGGCTAGCGATGTCGCGTTACTCCAATGCCTTGCTCAATGCATCGATCCTTTCATCTGCCAAAGCCGACAGCCAAAGACATCGCTCAACAATGCCATGGATTGGTTCAAATTCATATCTCAGACTAGCATCAATTAGGCGCAAAAGCCCCTTGATGATGACGGCTGCAGTCCGAAACCTTTCGAAATTAATGAACGGTTCCATCTCATCGGCCCCCTGAAATTCTGCCGGCTTCTGCGCATTGTAGGTCAAGTCTCGCACGTATAGCCCTAAAAATGGAATGCATCCTTCCGAGAGATCCGTTGACGCCATCTCGTGCCTCAATTCTTGAAAATTTCGAAGTGGTTGTGCGAGTTTCTCCATATGCTTCAGCACAGAGAGATCTCCACTTGAGACGCGGTCCCATGTGTGCTTCAACCTGGTGCAGCTCGTTGCCACCAGAGCGAAAGTGATCTGAAGCATGGTGGCATAATTCCGCAGGCGACGCGCGTGAGCCGCGACGTGTATCAGCTTCGAAATGACCCGAGCTCTTTCCTCAATATCTTGCGTGAGCACGATCTCTGATAATGCCCATTTGGTGACTAGGTTGAATCGTGCTGCAACCACATCTACTCCCCTAGCATCATCATGATTAGCCATGTATTCAGCCCAATCTAAGGAACTGGTTGACTTGTCGATGCTCCACCGCATCTCAACCAAGTCTGTCCACTCGATTTCGGTCAAAGCTGATTGTTCGACTATTGTCATCTGTTGAGCGAGAACATCCGATTCACATGTCAGGATGAACGGAACGTGTGCTGGTCCGGCTCTGAATGTAGGGTTTGGTGCTCTCTGCTGTGTGTTAGTCGAATGATCCTTTGTATTTTGACTAGCGGGTGCTGTGCTTGCACCTGGTCCGAGAACGGGTGAATGTTGTGGCGTTGGAGGTTGGTGTACGTAGGGACCTGAACTGGTAAGGCTTGAGTTCGCTTGCAAGGACAAGTGCACTAGAGAAGCATGGGTCAAGGGGTGGCTGGGAATCTCAAGGCCAGACACCGCTGTCCCTGGTGCCGCAAGCATGGGTGAGATCGGCTGACCCGCATCATCAGTATATGTTAGGATCTCAACCGATATTTCCGATGACAAATCTGAGATGTTCTCATCCTCGTCGAGTAGGAACGACGTGTCACCTTCTGTGTCTGCCGTTTGAGGTCGCTCTGGATCACGATTTCCATTATGTTTCGTACTGAGGATGTCCGAACTAGACCTTGCCTTGCTGTGTTCCTTCTGAGGACCATTCCGAGGTATGGCTGTATCAACAGTCACAGCTCTTCCAATGCCCGTATTTTTGTGCAAGATTGGTAATAGAATCTCTGATTCGTCCGAATCAGAGCCGGCTGGCGACTCAGTCGGCAATCCAAATACCGCTGATCGGTGTGCAAAAAGCGGTGATTGAGAAGAAGTATCATCAGGTTCGATTTTCTCATCGTGAAGGAAAGACACGTCATTCAAAAGCTGACCCTTTCTAGGTTTTTGCCCTCCACCGCTTGCGGCTTCTTGGTCAGTCGGGTTGGTAGATACGGAACCGGGTTTATCTGAAAAAGGGGTGAACGAGTGCGTTGTCGGACTATGGGATGGATTGCTGAGGTCGGGTGACTTGTCATCATACCGACCCTCCAATTTTAGCAATGTGGCCTCCAAGCCTCCATCATGATCATCAGGAATCGAGGAGAAGCCGGCTACCGCAGCCTCGAACGAAGGCCTTAGGTGTTGAGAGGAATGAGTGTTGATCATGGACACCGTGGGAGGTACTTTTTGTTTTTTTGGCGAATTGGTTGCAGTCATAGGCCGGCCCATGATTAACAAAGATCCTGCAGTAGAACTGCTCCCTAACATCGAGTCGAGCGACTGGTGGTGGACTGCAGCCTCGAGATCCTGCACATTTTGATTCTTTCGAAGGTCGCCTCCAGGTCGCCGACGCAAGCCATGGGCTGGAGCTTTTGATACAGGACTCTCACTTTTAGAAGTTGCTTCAGTCATCGGCGGTGGAGACGTACTCCTCAAAGACTCTGTAGGGGCTGTGTGCCCTGGATTGTGCTCGTCGAAGTGTGGTGACGGGCTAAGCTTCTTCACCGTTACAGCACTCGCTGTTGTGTTTCTGTGGTCAGCGTCATTTAGGGACAAAACAAGTCCTGCAGATTCAGCCGACGGAGTGCCTTGGCTTGGCATTGGATCACTCCTAAGTGGGGCGATATCTGCTGTGATGTACTGCATGGTCACATGAGCCTGGGATGAGATGTATTGAGGATTTTGCACAATCACGCTTCCGTGGCTTTTAATCAGCTCATCGCCACGGTGGACATACGCGTCTGACAACGCACCGGACATAAGTGGCATTGCAACAGCAGTATCATCGACGATAAGAATAGAGCCACTCCGCGCAGTGTAGTTACTCGGCTGTCTGCCTGTTGCATTCGGCTGTGCTGAATTATCTGGAGCGCTCAGAGGTGGCGAAAATGTTACCGTTTGAGGTATGACAATAGCTGCTTGGGGCTTTTCGAAGGGTTCTTGTGCACCAGGCACCATCGATTGAAAGCTTTGGACTGCAGCAGCGCACAGCAAATCGATGCGTAGTTGGTTCTTTGAAGGCATTCCCGTCGTTTTGCGACGGAGGTCATCGTTGGATTTGGCAAGGTTTCCAGGTACAGGTACCCTTGGCCCTGTCTGTGCTGTGCTAGGACGAGGCGTCGAGACGGTGATCAGGGTAACTTCGTTAGATGCCTGTTTACCGCTAAGAGCTCTCCTAATTGAGCCGAATATGTTCTTCATCGTTGGCAATTGAGCGCTATGTGTGGAGCTCTGTGGGCTAGCGGGAATGCGCGACATGTTGCTACTCTGTTGCTTAGCACTAAACCTTACTGGCGGACTAAGAGGCGGATTTAAGGGTAGTTGAATGAATGGCTCCACTGGCCCATAGACAAACCCCCTTATCATGCTTCCTGCATGGGGGTCATCGTAGTGACCAGAGGCAACTAACGCTTCAACAGGATTCTGCTTAATGCTGGGTCTCTCCTGGCTTTGGGCGATTTGATTCTTTTGGTCGTTAGATGCCGAGTGTATATGCACCTTCAAATCAGCAGGCGCCCGTTGGCGACGAGATAACACAGAAACTGGTTGGGGGCTTGGACCAAGCTTTTCCATTCCATCGTGAGGAAATCGGGAATGGTGTCGCGGCAAGGAGCACGAGGTTGGCTGAAGACTTTTTCCACTTTCGATCGACACCGCCTTCTTTGCATACTCCGACGATGGCAGTCTTTTGTGGTGGGGCTTCCTTGTAGATCCTGAAGAAACGCTCAATCGGGGTGGCGAGGTCGCTTCTGACAACGTTTGCAGACCGAGGCCCAGGGCCGCAGTCGCTTCGCTGATGTCAGCATAAGCAGGGTTCCGACTACCGAGTACGCCGCCCGGCAACAGAGGTTCCTCTTGGTCCGCATCCATATTGAACTGCTCGGCGTCCCAATACAATGCACACCGTCCATTCCAGCAACGCTTGAGATCTTGTAAAATTTTCAGGTCGCTGACACCACCTGCTCCTCTTGGCCTTCGTCTTACAGTATCGTCCATGTCATTGACTTCTTGGCAGAACCTCACACGCAAGTGACGATTTACCACAAAGTCTTCAGCAAAATAATTTAGGATCCAGTGTCTCAACGCAGCGAATGTTCTGATGCGTATGATTCTGCCATCATCTGACAAGCGACCAATCGCCCATCTGAGCCGAGCAAGCAGATAGTCTAGAACCTCGAAGGTAGTCATGTAAGACCTGAAGGTCAAGAAGAAGTCCGAGACCAAGTCATAGTCCATGAAAGATTCAGCCGATATTTGTGCAATGATCCGAATCTTTGTCCCGGCCAGAATCTCTTTTTCGTTGTTGGCGTATCTCACCACCAGAGGGTCGTCATAGACGTCTAATAATTTGTCAAACATGTCTGGAGATATTGGAGACGTGTAGCTCATAGTAGATGACGACTTGCGATCGATATTGGATTTGATAAAGCGTAAGGGGTCGGGAACTGGTATAGCACTTCCATCTGACGACAAAGATAGTGGAAGGTTGGCCCTGTGCTTTAGGGTTGAGATTGGTGTACCATTCAGATCTTCCAACAGGCTCGACTGAGTCGTGGAATTAAGGCCAGAACCCATAGTATAGCTAGGTCCGCGAATGCAGGGTGTCCCATGCGCGCTGAAACGAGGCGTACCAAGTTTGTAATGTGGTATTGGGATAGCCAGTGTTGGGGGAGATTCTTCTCCTTCACTACCGTGCAGGGATTCGGGTCGATTGATGACGATCTTCAGTGTTTTCGGCTGCAGGGCAGCTATGAGAGGTCTGCGCGATTCATCGAGTGTAGAGCAAGACTGGCTGCGGTTGTGCACCTGCTTGTATTCCTTGGAGGTTTTGCTCAGCGTTGCACGTCCAAGGAGTCGTTTCGGCGACGCTGACCTCGTTCTCGAACGTGTTGCACTAGAGGCAGGTGGTCTGTGTGACTTTGCTAGCGCTGGTGCTGGCGTCACGGAGGACGCTACAGGAGAGGCCCACGGACGCGGTGGTGGGGAAGTGACGGTAGAAGGAAAGTTCGCCTGGCGAGGAGATGGGCTTAAGTGAAGTGTACCCCCAGTGCCAACGTTTGAGACAGTAAAATGACGCCCACGATTGACCACGGAGGCATCGATTCCTCGTGCGTTCCTCTCGTTGGTTGCTGATCTCAACTTGAGGAGCTCTGTGCTATTCTTAGCTCGTCGCAGCGAGTTCGATCTCTTCTTGACATTTCGGTTCGGTGCCGAAATCGGTCTGCCGTGGCCCCTAGACCTGGTCTTGAGTGGGGCGGAGGTGGTCGGTGCTGGGGTTGACTCAGTCCTTGCGTGCGTGTTTGTGCTCTTAACACTGCCCGTGATGTGACTTGCGACTGCCGGATCCAGGGAGATAATCGATGTCTTGCTGCTTCGTTGTGAACTGAGCAGGGCCATTGCTGTTTCACCTTTGGTCAAACGTGTTTGATCGGTTGCCGACAAGTTCAGGTCACGATGATGGCAACATCAGCGCAGTGAGAGTCAACTGTCGCGTGTCCGATATGGACATGGTGCTGCAGCGCTTGAACCACAGACACGAGAGATTTGTTTGCTATGGATCATCAATCATACAGGAATGAAGCGCATCCTCACTTTGGCGCGTCCTTAGGCAGAAGTCGAGTTGAGATGAGATGACCGCGGTGTCTTAGGAAGCTGCTATGGGCACCGCATTAAGAGTGAGTGACAATAGCAGTGCACAGTTGGGGAAGGAACGGCGATGAGGATGGGAGACGGACGTTGCGAGTTGAAGACCGGAGAAGGAGAAAAAGTGGAAAACAAATAACATTATCTTCACATATTCACATCGACGACGAATCAGGTTGTGATCAAGAAAGCAGCGAAGCTTGTGGATGGCCACTGTGTTTTTTGCGGCGGACCTTGCTGCAGGCACCATTAGGCTATGTCGACGTAGGTCCCGCCGTTTTGGACGAATGACGCTGCGACGCTGGGGCAGGCCACGCGAGGAACGGCACTAAGATATGTCTCGTGTGAACCTAGTGCTGCAGCTGATGACGGAAGCACGATGCCGCAAATCTGTGTTTCCGAACTTCTTGTCAAGCGACTCAAAGGAGGAGTCGCCAAACAACCCCAGGAAACCGAGATCTGTGGCCAACCAGGATATATTCATCACTTCACAAAACTTGGAAGTTACATCGATTTGTATCCTTTGAAGACTCCTTCTGGTGAAGTAACCGACTTCCGTCAAGTCTGAGTCTCGACGTGTCTATAATTCTCATCGAGGCTACTAGTATCGCTTGGACCACTTTTCCCGCCTTTCGCCATTGGACTGCTAATTGCTCCGCATCAAGCCTCAGTAGCTACGGCGGATTTTGAGTTCCGGTTAACAATAAAGGCTAGATGACAATAATGACACTTATGTAGAGTATCCGTCACTTGTCTCAGACCAAGAAATTTTTGGAGCGAAGGGTAACATCCGACAGCAGGTTAACAGGATAGCACTGAACAATGACAATTTAGCTCGCGAAACCCGGCTGTAAGTGACGTGCACCGTCTGGGAACGACCCTTGCCGCCAAATTGCGCCAAAATGTATTAGTACGGACAGATTATTTGCCTAAAACACATGCCAAGCCAAATTTGAAAGATTCCCGATTTGCACGTTAGGGACTACACTGTTTGCTAACCTCTGAGTAAGAAGTCTTTGTACGGACCTAAAGGGTATGGATTTATACATGGATAGCAAAAAGCGGCAAACACCAACTACATGGGACTGGAGCAATGATGGTAGATAAATGTAGACAATTCTACATAAACCACGGCTCCTGAGGCGTCGATTCACCCGTACACTGTGCTGGGCTTATGTTTGCGGAAGTGATGATTGGCTTCGGCCAAACTTAGATTCCGGAAAGACGTAGGTACGAAGTACCTCGGCCTGGGTTTAAGGGCAAGCATGCACTGACTTTTAGTGTCAACTCCAAACACTATTCACTCCTTCAAGAGGACAATACTTGCCATGTTTTGGATAGGCGTCAAATCTCACACTATCGTCGCAAGTCTATCATGGCAACAAAAGCCCTTTCAAAGCCGTTAGGGCAGTTTTCTCAGAGCTTACGGTGCTTGACGGTGTCAACCTCGTCGCGTGGATTCTGTTCGTTCCTAACCACATCATTCAATTCGCCGAGAATCAGTGGACGAGTGCTGTCAAAATCGAGACGTCTTTTTGCGACCGGGCAGTGCCGTAACATTTCTTCCACACCCCGGCCGCGTGATGCAGACGTTGATGAGCCTTTCGACCCGGAAAGTGTTGAACGAGAATCAGACGAGGTAGATGTATGCATTGTCGGCGCAGGCCCAGCAGGCCTTAGCGCAGCCATAAGACTCAAACAAATCGCCAACGAAGATGGAAATGAAGAGTTTCGTGTCGTTGTTTTGGAGAAGGGTGGTGAGGTCGGGGCCCATATCCTCTCCGGGAACGTTCTCGAACCAAGAGCCATCAACGAGCTGATCCCGAACTGGTTGGAAGATGTCAATGAATCCAGATACGAACATGCGACTCCGGCTGGCAAAGACAAGATGCGTTTCTTGACCAAAACAAGCGCCATTCCCATCCCTGCGCCTCCTCAGATGCACAACAAAGGCAATTACATCATATCTCTGTCGCAGTTCACAAAGTGGTTAGGAGAACGAGCTGAAGAGCTTGGTGTTGAGATATATCCTGGTTTCACTGGCAGTCGATTGCTTTTCGACACGGATGGTTCGGTCCACGGTGTAGGCACAGGTGATCAAGGCATTGGAAAAGACGGAAAGCCAAAGGATAGCTTTGAGCCAGGTATGGACTTTCATGCCAAGGTTACTTTGCTCGCCGAAGGGTGCCATGGCAGTCTGACCAAAGAAGCCTTCAAGAAGTTCCAGCTTCGCCGCGATTGCCAACCTCAGACCTATGCCTTGGGCTTAAAGGAGGTATGGGAAGTCCAGCCAGAAAAATTTAAGAGGGGCGAAATATCACACTCGATGGGCTACCCACTCACAAAGAACGTCTATGGTGGTGGCTGGATGTATCATTATGGAGACAATCTCGTCTCCATAGGACTCGTCGTAGGGCTGGATTATGCTAATCCTTGGCTTGCACCATATGGTGAGTTTCAGAAGATGAAATTGCACCCCATGTACAGGTCGGTCATCGAGGGAGGCAAATGCTTGGCCTACGGCGCACGAGCACTCAATGAGGGCGGCTTCCAGTCCATTCCAAAATGTGCCTTTCCAGGCGGTGCTCTGATCGGAGATAGCGCCGGTTTCCTGAATGTGCCTAAGATCAAAGGGACTCACACTAGTATGAAGTCGGGGATGCTGGCCGCTGAGGCAGCGTACGAAGCTATCCAAAACAACAAGGAAGCCAGCAGCATCTTTTTGTACGACTATGAAGATAAGTTGCGGGCGAGTTGGATATGGCCGGAACTAAAACAGGTTCGAAATATGAGGCCATCATTCCATTCACCTCTTGGCATATATGGCGGTATAGTCTACAGCGGTCTTGAAGCGTTTCTGTTCCGAGGAAAGCTGCCTTTTACCATCAGTCATAAGACAGAAGATTATGCTGCCACGAAGCCGGCCGATCAGTTCGAAAAGATAGAATATCCTAAGCCGGACAACGAGATCACCTTTGATATTCTCACTTCCGTCAGCAAAACAGGGACCTACCACCAAGACGATGAGCCTTCGCACCTCGTAGCGAAGAGCGGTCTAGACGGCCATGCTGAAAAAGACTATCCGCTCTACAAAGGCGTCGAAAATCGTTTCTGCCCAGCCGGCGTCTATGAGTACGTGGAGGACGCTACGAAAGACCTCGGTGTCCGCTTTCAAATCAACTCGCAGAAGTAAGTTCTTTCATCTGTCGCTATCTGCTTGTCGCTAATTACCTCGTGTAGCTGCATTCACTGTAAGACATGTTCTATCAAAGATCCCTCTCAAGACATAACCTGGACGGTTCCAGAAGGGGGTGGAGGGGTAAGCATCCAATTTGACTCAATATCCGACAGAGGCTAATACATAGCAGCCAAAGTATGCAATGACCTAGAGCGACGGCGCAAAAGCATACCAAATTGTACTGGCACACTTATGGACCACAAAGCTCAAATCCGTATGGAAGCTCCACGATTTGAAGTCCAGACGATGAGATGCTTCTAGCACTCAGTGGCCTCTTTCGAAAGCATTGATCGCCCATCATAAATCCTTGAGGCCCAATCACGCTACTAAGGAGTCGGTCTTGCTGCGAAAATGGGGCCTTCCAGTGAAATTTTGCTTCTGGGATTTAGCCTCATAACGTAAGTCCTTTCGGCGATTGCTCTGATTCGCCACGGCATTCGGACAAGTACGCCATACACCCTCCCGTTTACAAGCGTGTTGCCGAATGATAAGCAGCACTTTTCTCACTCTCCTTGGGATGGTCATATACTTCTTGAATAGCTACAGTACCGACCTGGCCGTAACGACAATGTCCAACACTAAGACGTTACAGTCTCCCGAGGAGTCACCATCAAGCAGAAGCCCTACCTTTGATAGATGGACTTCGGGACACAGTTCTTCTGGTAGCTTATTTCCATTACGAGCTTTCAGTCCTGACCATGATGCTCGAGAAGGTGCAACAGACGAAGTCTAGGCGCCTGCAGATGCGTTTGATGCAATTCCAGATGGGGGGTCTGGCTGGACAGTCGTTTTCACCTGCTCAGTATTTCTCTTCTGGACGAACGGATACGCCGTTACCTGGGGTGTCTTGCAAACTGCCATTCTCCGTTCTGCGCTGCTCAAAGTGACGACAGGCACGATCACCTGGGTAGGAAGTCTGGGCTTAGCTTGCCTCGTGGGATTTGGCTTACCTTCTGTTCGACTCATGAATACATACGGAGCACGAAAACCATGCATATTGGCCGTGTTGCTACTCAGCTCTGGCCCAATCTTGACGAGTTTTAGTCTCGACAACCTTGGGGGCTTGTTTTGTACAGCAGGCATCGTAGTTGGCATTGGCTCGTCTACACTATACACGGCAAGTAACTGCCTGCCTGTACAGTGGTTCAGCAGCAAGCTCGGCGTTAGCCAAGGGCTCGTCAAGGCTGGTGGAGGAATAGGTGCCACCGTCCTCCCAATAGCTGCCCAGGCGTTGATCGATGCGATTGGACTTCCATGGGCTTTCCGTGGTTTTGGGTTCTTGATGCTTGCAACGCTCTTGCCTTCGGCGCTCTTGCTTAAAGAAAGAAAATACAGCGACCACACGCCACCTATGAAATGGTCGATGCTCACGAACTTGCCATTCTTATGTCTCTGTTTAGCAGGGGCTGTAACTGTGTTCGCACAATTCGTGCCACCATTCTTTCTGCCTCTTTTCTGTCAATCCATTGGTCTGTCTGCACGGACTGGCGCAGGTTTGGTCGCAGGTTTTGGTGCTGCAACTACCCTGGGCCGATTGATCTCTGGATTCGCTTGCGACAGAATCGGTGCGCTAAATACCTTGACGATCACTCTTTTGGCGAATGCCATTTCAATGCTTGCAATTTGGCCCGTCAGCAACTCATTGGCACCCTTGATCCTCTTCGCTATTATCAATGGTTGTGGCAATGGCTCCTTTTTCGTTGCACTGCCGACCTCAATTGCAGCTCTTGCTGGCCCCGATCTTGCTTCAGGTGCAATGGGCATAGGCACTTCTTTCTGGGCACCGGGTTATCTCCTTGGGTCTTCGATAGCAGGTATCTTGATCTCGTCGACCGGAGCCGTCGAGTCGGCTTCAATCGAGCCATATCGCGCTGCCATCTTCTATTCTGGTGGCGTCGCCGCCTTGGGCGCAATATTCGCTTTGGTGTCCCGCTTCAGGGTAGACGTAAAAGTGATGAAGAAACTTTGACGCGCACTACCTACCAATAGCACTCTACTACACAAAAGTATTGCTTTGAGGAGCACAGTGGAAGTCCAGTTGCCAAGAGTAGTCGCCGCAACTTTCGACTATGTTAACATATTGTTGGCAAGGTCACGGAACTAACATTTTAAAGAAGGAAAATTGGTCTCCCGGCCTGTGATTCTACTCGGGTTCTTTTAGACAAACCTATTGCTCTACCGATTCTCACGGCATTACGGCAAAAAGGCAGTGTTCGCAGTAAAGGTAGTAAAGAACTCTGAATTTGTCAAGTCGCCTTGAGAAGGTAAGCTTCGAGTATAGAGTGCCAGATAAACAACTTGAAAGGAGACCGAACAAAGTACTTCAGAACGTTATATACATACTCTTCACTTCAACGGCCCTCGGCCCGGCTTGGCAGTTGGCAGGCTTGGGAACGGAAAGTTATCCGGAAGAAGTTTTGACGCCATAGTGCCTTTTCTCTCGAAGCGGGTCTTGCCGTTGTGCTCAAACAGAACTCTATCTGCATGCTACCTTTTCGCATCAAAGCAATCGAATCTTTCGATAGACATGATGCAGACGAGCAATCCTTGTGCAGACCCTTCTCTGTAGCGGATTTCTCCATTCCTTGACCCTTGCCGAATCCGACTCAGATAACCGACAAACCCAATCCACTTTGGGTAATTACACACCCTCCTCTTTCCAAACGCTGAAAATGGTCCGCAACATCGTCGTCCTGGGAGGCTCGTCTCACCCATCTCTGAATGAGACCATTTGTGAGACTTTGGGAATACAGCAGGGACAAGCGTTGTTCTCGAAATTCTCGGTCGGTGAGACCCGAGTTGAGATCGGCGAGTCTGTTCGAGGAAAGGACGTATATATCATCCAGTCAGGAGGTGGAAAAGTCAATGACCACTTCATCGAGCTTCTGATAGCGATATCAGCTTGCAAGACTGCTTCAGCCAAGAAAGTCACCGCAGTTCTGCCTCTTTTCCCATACTCGAGGCAATCTGATCTCCCTTACAACAAAGTCGGAGCACCTCTTATTAAAGCGTCGAACGCCCTATCTCGGACCAGCTCTGGAGAAAACGGAGCACATCCTTATACCTTTGAGAGCACGCCCCCCACCCCTCACCCAGATCGGCACGAGAGCAATGGACTACCCAACGGGGTTCACACATTGAACAGGGCAATGACAAGAATCAGCATGGACGAGTTGGCTGACAGTCCAAGCGCTCATCAAGCCCGTTTCAACAATTACAGGAAAGACACAGATGGCTCGGACAAGGAACATTTGAGCCGCAGTCGGGCTCATTCAGCCGCCTCTCTAAACAATGCTCAGGTCAACGGGGTCGTTGGTCATGACTTTGCAATTAAGGACACCCCGACACAGTTGAGTTTCAATGACTGCTTCAAGCCACGGCCTGGGTACAGACAGTGGGTTGCGCAAGCAGGCACTCTTGTGGCTGATCTTCTGACCTGTGCTGGTGCGGATCATGTGATTACGATGGACTTGCACGACCCTCAATACCAAGGCTTTTTCGACATCCCTGTCGACAATCTCTACGGCCGACCTCTGCTCAAAAAGTATATCCAGCAGAACATCCCAGACTACAGGCATGGCATCGTGGTTTCTCCTGATGCAGGTGGTGCAAAACGAGCGACCGCCATTGCAGACTCGCTGGGGATTCGGTTTGCGCTTATTCACAAGGAGAGACGGCCGACTAAGATCACAGATCGGCAAAACGCAACGATGATGTTGGTAGGGGATGTGGCCGGGAAGACGGCAATTCTGATTGACGATCTGGCGGACACGTGCAATACTATTACTCGAGCGGCGAAGCTCTTGAAGAAAGAAGGCGCAAGCAAGATCTATGCCCTCGTTACGCACGGTGTTCTTTCAGGCGACGCAATCGACAGGATCAACCACAGTGCGCTCGACAAGGTTGTGGTCACAAACACAATTGACCAAAGAGATCATTGCAGAAGGTGTCCGAAGCTGGAGGTCTTGGAGGTTGGGACGGTCTTTGCTGAGGTAAGCATAGCTAAGAGCATTTTCCGAGACCGGCACTAACCTACGAGCAGGCTATTCGCAGGGTACACTACGGCGAAAGCATCAGTGTACTTTTCCAATATGACTGAGTGTACAGACACAAGAAAAATGGGTTGTCGGCAAGATTCTGTTTGTTCTCAGATGCTTTGGAGTTCGGTGGTTGTCCTTAGTTTCCAGGCTGGCATAAAGCCATATCTGGTAGCCAAAAGCATGAAGACACGAGAAAACGTGAAAATGCTCCACCAAGTGCTGGACGAGCTTTTCCTTCGTGACGTGCAATGTATAAAACGGGATGCACCCCGTCATTTTACTTTATTTGCCTTTAATACACAACGTCCTCCTTTTCGGTCTCAGCCGTGCACATGCACCTGACGCAATCAATGGTCTTAAGATCACACGGCTACAAGACTGTGAGGCCTACCATTGCTTGTTATATAGCCGCTTGTGAATGCCTTTCGTTTGTGAGATCTCAGCTCAGACAGTCAAAGCGAGTCATGCAAGGTTATGTTCGTATCCTGAACGAAGCCAGGACTGAAAACCCAAGATGAGCATGAATCTTGACGTGATGAAGTTCACCGTGATTTTTCAAAATTTTACCGCAGTCTTCTAATCAGTACATATACCTTTTTGCTTAAAATTTACCGCAAATTCGTCACACAGATATTTCGAATATCGTCTTGGTGGTCTAGGTATGCATTTGCCTATGCCTAACAAGAAATTTCAGTGCGCTAACTGCGTGCCTAGTGGTATGATTCTCGCTTAGGGTTCACCCTGAAGCAATAGACTGCGAGAGGTCCCGTGTTCGATCCACGGCCAAGACCGATTTTTTGTTTTTGGAATGCTCACTGCTTTCGAGAGATTATTTCATCTCAACGTGTATGTAAAATGTTTTGACTGATTCCATTTGGCTTGAATTGCACAAGGTGTGCTAAAGCAGGAATCGCTCCGTAGAGTAGTGATACTTGCACGCGGTCACAGCCTCAATGCAAAATGGTCTACGTGGTAGCAATCCCTCTGCACCAGCCCAAAAATTGTCATCTTTTAGACACACTAAGAGAATGGCAGGTCTTCTTACACTACAGAGCAGTAAGTAGATCGACGAACTCGCGATCTCTGCGTTCGTGTTCACGCACTAAGGTCGAGATTTGAAGTGCTTAACGTAATTTTCTCGACTGTCGCTCGCCAGCTCACCCCATGCACACTCCTGAATCTCATGATGAGATTGTGTCTTAACTTCTGCGCATCTCGCCGCATGTGGCATGATGCAAGACTTCTAGGGATTGATGACTCGCCTTGATCAAATCCCCGTACTATAAGGCTTAGCGAAAGGCCGTCAGTCACTGCTAAGATGGGCAACCACTTCGCAAACAGCAAAATTCAAGCTTGGCCGAGTTCGTGCCTTGAAAAATACTTCTCTCTTGCCTGCCGTATTCTTACAGATCACCCTTGATATCGCAGGGACGCGAGCCATCTGGAGGATTAACCGAGGTGTCTGCATGCAATTCCTTTCCAGCGAGATTTTGTCGTCGGTCCACCGGCATCAAAGGACCTATTTGACTCTGCTCAGTCTAGAAGAATGCATGTTGCAAAGTCTCCAGGCCTTGAAAGTACGATGGATTCTGGTAGGTGTTGCGGAAGAGCGGCTTTTCATTGTTCATCGTTCCCGGTGTTGACTGATTGAGTACCTTGGCTGCAGAGTGAGTACCTTAAATCTACTGACACATGACCAAACCTCCCCTCTTTGATCATGTATTATGCAGTCATACTGCACTTCAAAGATCACTCTATGATCGATTCTCAGGCTTGCAGGGGCTCATGTTTGAAGTGCTATCATGTCCTACGACGTTGTAATCGTTGGGGCAGGACCATGTGGGCTGGCAACTGCCGCCCGTCTCTGTGAAAAGACACCCTCGGCCCTGTTCACGAATGAAGAGCACGCTAGGTACTGGCGGAGGCACAGGCAGCACCATAATAGCCTTGAGGAAGAGCTAAGGCGCAGAAAATCTTCATCGGACAGCGGCTATGGCAGCGAGGACGAAGAGCGCGTCAAAATGGCGGCTGGTCCATCCATGATTGTCTTGGATGCGAGTTCTGATGAGTGGATGGCATCTTGGAAGCGACGATTTGAGAAACTGGACATCTCTCATCTTCGAAGCCCTTTATTCTTCCATCCTGACCCTCGAGATAGGGATGGCCTACTTGCTTTTGCGCACGAACGTGATCAATTAGACCAGCTTCGGGAAATTCCTAATGTGATAGGCAAGGAGCTGAGCAAGCACGAGAAGAAGCGTGAGCGGTCTCGGAAGCAGGCCAGGACCACTGCGAGACATCTTCGCATCGATGGACGAGACCAAATCGACTACTATACCCCACCCGCACCACTCTTTGACGAGTACTGTGACCAGATCATTGACCGCTACTGTCTTCGCAAGTTGGTACAAAAGGCTCAAGTAATTGATATCTCATACGACCCTCAGCCCCAGAAGCTTGACCATGGACTTTTCACAATCAAGACTTCAAGTGGCATTTTCCATAGCAGGATCGTTGTCATCGCAACTGGCCCTTCTCTCCCACCATCGGTGCCCAACTTCGACCAGCTCCCAACGCCTTCAAAGCAGGGATCCGTGACCCATGTGTTCAAACCAAACGGCACACAACTCCCCACGTCAGTCCATCAGAAGCTCACCACAACTGGCAAACCAGCCACCGTCATAGTTATTGGAGGCGGTCTAACATCAGCACAACTCATCCACCTTCTACTGACACAATATCCTCCTCCCACCAAATCCAACAAGCAAAGCCACAATCTTCACATCCACCTCCTCCTACGGCACCAAAAGCTCAAGTGCAAGCCCTTCGACATCGACCTACCATGGGTAAGCAAAACTCGCAACCACCTGATGGCGACCTTCTGGAGCGCCGACACCGACGCAGAACGGCTCGCGATGCTCCAGCTCGCCCGAAACGGAGGCAGCACGACCCCATCCTTTGCAAAACTCCTGCAGAACCACGTCGCCGCCGGCCGTCTCACCATCCACACGAACACGACGCTCCACCTCGACGACGCATGCACCACCTGGGACGCCGACCAGCAAACATGGACCAACCTGCACATCCGCACTTCAGACGCACCGCCGCTTCCCTTCCACACGACCTTCCCCAACAACGTAGACCACATCATCTGCTGCACGGGCGCACAGCCAGTCTTCAACGCCATCCCCTTCCTCCACAGCCTGCGCACCCATTACCCGACGAACACGATCGGCGTACTTCCCGTCCTCAACGACGACCTCGCCTGGAGCGATGACGTCCCGTGCTTCTTCACCGGCGGCCTGGCAGGCCTCAGGTTGGGACCGGGAGCCGCGAATTTGGCCGGAGCGAGACTGGGCGCCGAGCGGATTGCGTGGGCGGTGGAGGAAATTCTGGGGCGAGACGGTGCGCGATCAGAACCCGCGAGGGAAGATGCGACAGGCGATGCTGAGGGAGTGCAGAAGGTCAATGTCGAGGGCGACGCAGGAGACGCTGGCCGGAAGGAGTTATCAAAGGCGAAGGCGAAGGCGAAGGTGAAGGCGAGGAGACCGTCAAACCAGGACACACAACTCTGGGATAGGGATGAGTTTACGGGGAGCTTTAGCAATCAATTTGCTGCTTTGAGTATGGAAGGGAAGGATGCTTGAATGCAACCTGGGAACATTATTAGAATGTACCGGAAAATTCAAACCTCTGGCAAAAGTCCCGTTCGTGTGAAAAAAATATACATGAAATTGTCTGATGGCAAGTTTTGGTACATCAACAAGTCGGGAATTGTCTCTACAAAGTCTAGCAAGCTATTCAAAACACGTTTCAAAAATACAAAACCCAGTCGATGCAGTAAAAGGCATGCGTCAACAGGTCGAATTTAAGATGTCCCGTGGCCACTACTGTCATCGAATGTGGGGATGATGTGAGGCCATTTCTGCGGTTCTCTCTTTCACGAACTCTTCTAGTGCGAAAGCCAGCTCGTGAGCTGACTTGAGGAATTCCTGAAATTTCTCAGGGTCATTTCCGATCGTTGCGAAGGCACGGATCCTCGCAATGGATGCTTGTTCGCGATTGCATAGAGCCTCCGAAGCCGCAGTGTCCTTTTCATCTGGTCGACCCTGATCTTCAGTGGTCTGATTCATCTCAGACTGATGCAATATGGGCTGTTCAACAAGTCTTAGTACGTGTTGGGGTTCGTTTCGCGAGCTCTCCCTCAGCGGCACGAAGGACAAGTATTCGAGGAGGAAAGGGCTTGGTGATGGAGTGTGGTAGAGTGCCTGGTCTACCCAGTCAGCTCGACTGAGCGCATATCGTACAAGATTTTCCTGGTCTTTCTCCTGGGTCGAGCTGTCGCCGGTCGACTCCGTTCTGCCAATGCTGAGATTCAGGTTGAGGAGTGGGTTGATGCCTAGATCAGAATGGGTTTTGAGTTCTAGCCCTTTTGACGTCAACTGGTCCGCCAGTTGTGCCAATAGTGGTCTGAATTGGCTGTCCAATGGAGCACCGTCTCTGAAGACTACTTTTTCGTCCTGCCTGGATATTTTGAGGTCGATCGGTGCCGTAGGAAGGGCAAGATGTTCCTTAGGTTGGCCAAGAACAAAGCCTACCTCGTGAATGCGAGTGGTAGAACCTTGGTCCAGACTCGCGAGGACTTGAACGTCTGGGTGCTGCTGGGGATCTGATGGCTTGAAGAGGAGGCGGAATAAGTTTCGTTGTTTGGTGTGTGTAACCCAGACTTTCTGTCGAAGGAGGAACTGTGGTAAAAATGGCACATCTGGTCTGAAAACAGAGTGTGTCTGAGCGGCTGATGAAGCTGTCTGGTCTTGCTGCTTGTCTGTGGTAAGGATCTGCCCTAGCTCGACTGCAAAATGTGAATTCACATTCGAAGTGCCCAAAGAAGGTCCGTCAAAGGCTGGTACGGGTGCATTTAGGACATTCTTTTGTAACGAATCTGGGAAAGCGTGCTTGACAACATGGTTCTGCTTATCTACGGTCGACAGACCGATCGTACGATAGAGAGGGGCCGACTCTGGTTCGAATGACATCCTGCGTAAAGGTAATCTGTAAGATACAATAGACTCATCGAGTAGTGAAGAATGTATCTGTGGTTCTTTGTACAAGTTATTATAAGTAAGCATCAAGTCTCGCTCGAAGCGTGTTAGGTCGGCATCAGACAAGGCCAAAAACTTTGTGTTTTCCTTATCTCTCTGTGGCACTACGGGATGACGGTGTAGTAATCTCCAAATTCGGGAAGAGGCGTCAATCGAAAAGGTGTCGCTCTTAGGATTGCGCTTGAAGAGCTTCGGGGTTATGGAGATACGTCGGAAAACAACTTGTTGTCGGAGTTTGTTAAGTTCACGAGAGATGGGTAGCACGACGGAAGCTTTCGGGCCAGTGACGGTGATGTGCTTGCTGTACCGACTGGAGTGTATATTGGCTGTAGGGTATGCGGACTGAATCTGTAGAATTTTGTTGGATTTTAACAAAAGCTCTTGGTACGTTGGCGACATCCCCACACGTACAGACACTTGTTCTGGGTGACTGGTATTGCTAAACCCCCAGACTCGCTCCATGATAAATTCAGCTAGGTGAGCCTTTTTTCGTGTCTCATGGCGAATTGAGGCAGAGTCGTGGTTCTCTTGGATGTAGAGACGCAAATGGGGAATGGCGAAACCCTTCACAAGGGCTGTGTGACATTTCTGCCATTTGTCGCTGTCCAACTCTTTGCCTTGGTCGCCAAATGCCTGCTTCAGTTTTTCAAGGCTCTTCATTATTTCTGCAGGAGAAACAGGTTTGTCTTCATCGGTGAGCGCTTGGTAAATGCTTTGCTTGCCATCTGCCTGAGCCGCTGAGTCCGCATTGACTTCATCATTCTCGGCCATGTCTTCTCCACGGCGCATCTTCTTCTTTCGCCCATCTTGTGGTAGGACCAGTACTTCAGCAGGTCTCCCAAGCACGCTGGTTTTCAAAGATGCGGTTGGCGCCGGTTGCCAGTGCTTGTATCTCGTCTTTGGTCTTGGCTGACTAAACCGCACCACCGGTCGAGCCTCGTCTTCCTCATCTTGCTCGAGGGGAGAGGCAGCGGTGCTCTGCAATCTGTTGCACGTCTGAGTTTGTGGCAGTACACTCCTATGTCCCAGTCCATTCGAAAGTTGGGCTTGGACTCTTCTTTGGCAGTTGATACAGGCGAAACATCTGCCCGAGGCACGGGAAAACATGTATCCCGGGGTGATGGTTGTGAGGCGCAAGAAAGGCGACAAAAACGATGAACCGCGCAGAATCTGACCTTTGGAGAAATACAAGTGCGATGTATCGCATTAGGGACGTTCCGCGATGGTCCGCACCTACTAGTCCGGAGTACATTTCAAGATCGTACCTAGGTAATAATGAAAAATCCCCAGGTAATGATCGGTGTAATTTTCGTAATTGTCGGCTGGCCTACTATACTCCTCCGTACGCCTTCTAGTGTTAACAGCGCCAAAATTCCCAAGGTGTGCGCCTCAAGCCTAGCTCTTGCGGTGAGACCACATGGGCAATTCGATTACTATTGAGAGGCCAGTGGCACCTAAATACCGTGGCACGTACAGCTGCCCATCCAGACAATCTGTCAAGGATATCTTGTTATGCTCGTAGTTTACTCGACCTCTGCAGTCTCCGCTGCCCGCCTTGCCGCCCGCTTCATCCTCATGACGTCCTTGTACTGGGCGATCTCTGCCTCACTCATCAAGTCCTTCAACGATTCTAGATCAAGCTCTTCGTCGTCGGTCTCAGCGTCATCCTTTTTTTCGACTTTTCTGAACTTTACCAGCCTGTTTCGTTGGCTACCATTCTCTCGGAAATCGAGTAGCCACTGAATCGGCAAGCGATCGTTCGTCCGACCTCGAATGCTATCCACCGCCATGTCCTCATCAACCCATTGCCAGCCTTCTCGGAGCTGAATACCAGCAAAAATGGTGAAGTGACCCCATCCAACGTGAGTGGTCGAAAACGGAGGAGTCTTTAACGTGACGAGACGATCATGCCGGAAGGTCGGATGAAGGATGACTTCAACCTTCTCGATGAGATCTCGTCTCGACGACTGGACGAAGAAAGTCCATTCGTGTGTGCGGACCTTGCCCGTCTCTGGATTGATCGAAGGTGGTATCTTGCGGTGTGAATTGCCAAACATGAGGACCATGGTCTGAGTCGCGAATTCATCTCCCGGATCTGCTTGAATGCCGCCAAGTTCAGATGAACGAGTAGCATATTCCTCTGGATACCGATTTTGAAGCACCGCGTTGTGGTCTGGATCAAATTTGGCTTGGGTGTAGGTTCTGCAATGCATGCACTTGAACCGAAGTCCATCAACCGCTAAATTGGAGGGGAGGTTGGAGTTGTCACTCGCAGCGTCCATGGCTGTGAGCGCCCAATGCAACATACATGACTCACATGCCAGATGTCCGCATTCCGTTCTAGCTGGACGGAATATTGTCTGGTAGCATATGACACACTCGTCGTCGTCGTCGGGCATGGCATCACGCAGGACCTCGTCTGACACGAGTGTGTCAACCTCTATTGCTTGTGTAGAAATAAACTCCTTTGGCTCAATCATCGGATTTTCTGCCTCGACTTCCACTCTGGTTGCCATTTTGTATCAAGAGCACTGGTGAAGGCTTAAGGCCAGGACTTTGGGTCTTCAGTGGAATTGACCTCACGCACGGTATCAATCTCAAGCCAAAAGTCGGTGGAAAAGAATCTTTGGTAATTTACACCAGAGATGATGCGAAGCAGAGAGGATCATGAAGAATGGTAAGCGATATGGATGAGTCTGTGCAAGGCTGATTGTTGCCTTGATTCAGGTTCACCGCGTATTCTGATTGGTCGTTGCGCACGGACCAATCGAACCTCAGGCAGCCAGTATCGATGCTCAAAATGGATCCGGTTGCCTGTTCAGTGTGCGTGTGAATACGTTCCATCCGATTTGACATGTAGTTGCCAACTTCGCAAATCACCCCGAAGATCAAATTCTGTGATCTCACGACTATCGCCTTGCCCTTTTCGTCTTTGATGGTGATGGTGATGAGAATGATGAATAGGCTGGCTATGCTGCATCTGTTGTTCAATACTTCCTCTACCACTGACCCCGCCATAGAGAGGTTTTTGCGTGCTCGAGGCTTCATGTCCACTTGCACCTCTTCGATGTCCTTGCCTCGCCATCTCTGGCGTGAGCGAATTGTGCATATGTTCACGCCGCGAGTCGGCATCGCTTGAGTTGCTGCTGTCATCGTGAGACTGAGGCCTTCCGTCAAAGGCTAATCTTTGCATCACCGGGGGTGCAATGTTCATCTTGCCACCGTCTCCGCCAGCAAACAAGTTCTCGATGAGCCTATCAGGAGGCAACTCTCCTCGTTCACATGCCCACGATGCCGCGAGGTTTCGTCGATAAATGTCCTGCTGCTCTGACATCTCTCGCGACTTGCTTGCTATGCTGGGCATATCGTCGGTTTCTCCTCCTGCATCACCACTTATGATTCCAGCGATGCCACCAATGACCATAGCGGATTTCAATGGCGGAGAAACAAAATTGGTGTCTCCGTCAATCTGCTTCATGGCCACACCAACTTTCAGGGTGGCGTTGACCTTGCTGTCCTGCATCAGATATCTCCGCGTGATTATGCCATCTTCTGCCTCGATCGGGTCGTCAACGGTTGACTCGGGCGCATTGGTGTATTCTGCCAAGTTTAGCTTGACATTTCCTAGGTGCACTCGGCCTCCCCTTCCTCCATCGTGATACTCTTGCACGATCTCAAACCAAATGTCGCATGGCAGTAGCGCGTGGTTTTTGTCAATGGTGAGTCTGACAGTCACATTTCTCATATAGTCCCATGTGGCTTTATGTTCTGTAATTCTTGCTTTATCCGTTCTGCCTCGATGTTCGGCCGAGCTGGACGAAGGGAGATGCCATTTGACCGAGACGGTGCCGACGACGAGAGGAATGTTCGTGAGGTCAATGATACTCAGCGAGAGGTCGAATTTAGGCTATGAATCTGAAGTCAGCGTGCCTGATGCTCCGCCAAACGCTTGTCGAGCATCACCTTTCGATTCTTCGGTACTGTAAAAGACAGGTTGTTTAGCGCTTGCTTTCGCAGCATGGTTGTTGCCAGAAGACCAGGCCCATGGTTGAGCAACACGAAAGGGAAGATGCCAACATACCGAATGCTTGCATGCTTGTAGAACCACCTCGATACCACGCGATAAGCGAATTGAAGGAGCTGGCCCGATTAGATCAGAAACTGGCAGTCTCGAACTTCAAACGTGAAGACGGCACGGCGAAAACGGGTGGCGTGCATTAGGTAGTGCACCCACTAACGCAATCAGCGTGGAATATTGCAATGTTCGGTGGTGCTTCCAGCGTAGCGACGAACACTTCGGCACGCCCGTGCACGCCCTAGCTATGCAGCAGAGAGTTAAGAGCATGTGACGCCCTTTTTGATGAAGGGATTTCTGACGAGGGGACGATCAAAGCAAAGCTTTTGAGAATGCAAGTTTAAAATTCGCGCAATGTCATCATAACATCTCGAGACTAAGTTCCACCAGGGAAAATTAGCATGCCGCCACCTGGCCAAGGTCTTATCGTCGACAAGAGTAGAACCTATCTCGATCTAAAGTACGATCCATGGATGTTACTAGTGGTACTGCCGAGCGAACAATTGAAAGTACCTGTCTAATGGAATCATATTTTGTACAAAAAAACCGTTTCTCGAGCCAGAGAGTCTATCCCAATCCCGCGATCACCCCTCTGAAGGGGTTCGTAGTAAGCACATCGAGGTCCCTGCCGTGTACCCCTGTCTAGAACTTGTAGATGTCATCCTTTGTATATCCCAGTTGCTGCAGAATACCACCAATGCTGCCCTGTGTCCAGCCAGATAGACCCTTGGCGCCTGCGACAGCCTCTGTCATAGCCGGTGGTCCAGAAACGAGAACCTTCTGTCCTTCCTGCTTTCCTGGCCAGACTTTGCCGATCATCTCTTTGGTTACATGTCCCTGCTGTAGAGAGGCGTCACCACTGCTGTTCTTGCTCACGGTGAAAAGCTTCTGGAATCGACCAGGGTGCTGCTGCTCCAGCTCCTCAAATTCGCGTCGTAGCAGAATGTCTTCCTCTGTGTTGTTGGCATAGATCAGTGTAATCTTGGTCTTGTCCTCCGGGTTTCTTAGGATCGCTCGGGTCAGCTGAAAAATGGGAGTAATACCAGATCCGCCAACGATGAAGAGCATGGACTTGTGCTCGTTGGCTTTATACTGATATTCCTCCAAGGGCTTGAACAGCATGCTGTCACCTGGTACTAAGGAGTGCATCTTTCCTGAGCCCTTGCCGTTGGGATACTTCTTGACCATAAAGGTCACAGTTCCAGGCTGATCGTTTTCGCTCACGGGAGTGTATGGTCGGATGACTGGGATCCAAGCACCTTCAGGGGTATGTCGTGTGAGTATGGAGCTGACAGTAGAGATGCCTGTGATGGAATCCTCTGTCGGAAGGGCGAAAGTAAGCTTCTTCACATTGTGATTCACCTGCTCGGCGCTTTGGAGCTTCATTTCTGTGAAGCCTTTCCACTCCATCTTCTTCAGGGAAGCTTTAGAGTCTGACGGTAATGACTCTGCATGTGCTGTGAAGAATAAATGAGTTGTCTGATAATGCTGGTAGCCGCTATAGGCTAAGCCGGACCCGATGGCACCCATGGTCACGGTTCTGAAGCTTGTCCTTAGAGCCGCCATCCCTGATTCTGTAATATGGTGAACTTGTTGATATGAAAATGAGTTGCACGACGGTACGCTGGGACAGTGTTCTGTTGCCCCTGAGTCCAACCTTTGGGGTTATTAAAAGGCCGCTTCTTGTGTTGTTACAAGTCTATTGCAATACTCGGAAATGAAGAAAGAAAAAGTTCCTGATGATTGTTCTACAACTCAAGGTATTTGAAGATTTCAGGGTGTCAGACCGTTTGAAGGTCTTTTTAGCACCCAACAGTGTCGGGATCCGGGAGGCCCAACCACCGACACAAAATCTTTGCTGACTCGCACCAAAAATAAATCTTCCAAACTTGAAAAGCCCTTGGCGCAGTACAGGACGACTCGGACGATTCTAGACTTGCTCCACTAGGACCCACACCGGGAACCAAATTCACCGCACTCGGCATGCCTAGCTTGGTAGCGCAGACGTTTTCTCGTGGCTACACGCAGAGAGGCAGAGCGGCAGAGAGGCTGAAGGGAAAGTGGCAGAGTACGGAGTACCATTCGCTTTAACCTCCCGAATCGAAGAGGCTATCGAGGCTATTCCCAGTCTTCAATTAATAGTAGTGTTATGATGAGCCAAATTGGCAAAAAGTTTTGGCACCTGTGGGCCATGATTCAGATACGATCTTGAATCCTTTTGACCGCACCACCAGAACGATACGTTAGTTAGTTCGTTCCACTTTGAACTCAACAGCAGCTCCGAACGGGAGACGTCTAAAAAAGTTCAGCTCACATCTACATCTGCTCAGTGTTACAGTGTTTCCATGTAATGTTTTGGGAAATTGACGGGTAGCGAGCGCCTGTTCCGATCTTCCGAAAATGGATCGCTTGAGATCAGTTTGCGCGATCAACAAATTTCACAACACCGCCGCCCAGCAATTGCGATGCTCTGTTCGAGCACCCGCCTTCTTGGATCTTGGAGGGTCACTGATGCAGTGTTCCATTCAAACAGTTCCGGGCAGCGTCAATGGTTCCATCTCTCGTTACTTCGTCCCGTCGTGTCTCCTATCTGACTGTCCTGGCCATCAAAACGTCTCAGGTTCCTCACCATTTGCATCGCCTTCGGCCTCGAGAGGTATTTCAAAGCCTTCTTCGGTGCTGTACAAAATGGCTTGTATTTGTTTGATCATCCCGTTCTCCTCTTTATCAAGCTCGGGATCCTGTTCAATCGCAGTCTGCAGAAGCAATTCTATGTCTCGCAATTTGCTAAAGTAGAAGTCCCGTTCTTTTTCGAGTCCCTGGATTGCTTCTTTCATATTCTCATTCTCTTGTCGCAGAGCGAGTGCTGTGGCGCCTCCGACTGCGGCACCTCCTACCGCGGCACCCGCTCGAGGCGCGGCTCTCGAGGCTGGTGTGGCTGGCTTGCGGGATGCAGTCGACGTTCTGCCTGACACCGACGCGCCTGGAGTTGACACACTCGCACCTTTTCGTCGTGCAACAGCATCATAATCGTGACCAGGGAAATTTACATCCCAGAATCGCTTCGTCCACTGGAGGAATTCTAAGTTGTCCTGCATCTTACACTTGGTGAGACTCTCGATTGGCACTGTTCGCTCGACAGCGTGTTTTGTGAAGGTATCTGTCGCTGATTAGAGAATGCAAACACTCTCTTCTCCCCGGAGGTCTGAACGTACTCTGTAGTATCTTGAAGTTCTGTATGTAGGCATACTCGGTATTTACGTTGAACTTGACTCTGCTCATGGGCACGTCGAGGAAGATCGAGTCGTAGACTTGACATAGTGCCGCTCTGATACGGACATTCGTTAGTGTCTCAATTTGGTCCTGCACGGGTGCTTGGGTCGTCTCCCGACCATGCAGAGGCGACATACCCTGTCCCACACTGCTCAACTTTTGTAATGTTGAGCTGCAGCAAGCTGTTGAGCCAGTGCAAGAGTTCTTGCCTGGGCCTCGACATTAGCAAGGGGCGGTATTCATTGAACTTCCACCGTACCTTGACTCGCCGGCCATGGCTTCAATAAGTCGTCAACCACGTCGCTTGGGCTAGGCAGGGCCGGACACAGTTCTAGCAGGTATGATTGGTTTTGCTTCCTATTCGTGTAGCGATGCCAGTGGATACAATAACACGACTTATAGTCTGCCTTCGTGGTATCGTGATACTATTAGGACCGTTTCGTGAATCCAGATGAACGCTCTGCGACTTTGTAAAGCCTTGGTAAATTGCCTCATAAACATTTCAGCCCTGCAAAAGCCGCAGGCCCCCACTACAAGTACTTCGTACGGGCAACCCTGTCGCAAGCCTTGTTCAGGTGTCGCAGCCCTGCATTGGAGTGGCAATCAACCCGAGTTTGAGCGGGCTTCTTCCAATCACATGCAAGATACGCATTTACCCCTGGGACTCCGACAAGGGTCCAGCAAATATTTGAGGTGAGGCTCGCACCTCTCATTACTAGTATAGCTTTCAACGCCGACCGTGGGCCGCACTCAGTTCGCAAAATTCTGGTTTCTGAGGTTATGTTAAGGATCTTATTTGTATCTGTGCTAGAGTTCACCTTCATCTTCATATATTCAGGTTGGCACCAAACCCTTTAACGTCGGGGCAAATAGGGTCACCTCGGTTCTTTGAGCGACACAAGTCTTCAAATATGCGGACTAATTCGCGGTAACTGGACTACAGAGTATTCGCACGGCGTTGATGCACTTCATTTGCGCATCTTGGGAGTTTGTGAAGAAAATCAGATTCGTAAGACTGGTACATCAGATGTTTGGCCTGTGCCCTCATCTTGAATCTTACCAGATACTGAACTTTTGATGTAAATTGCATTACTTCGTGGCCTCACTTGCATCGCTAGCAGGCTTAGGCTTCTTCAGATCCTCTTCCCTGGAATCATCCAAAGACACTTCTGCCTCAGCGGGCTCACGACTTGCCTTAGATTGGCCTTTGGTGTCTGGATTGGCTCCCTCAGCGTCAGGGTGCTCGGGTGCTACAGCACTCGGGTCGGGGATCACATTGCCGTGCTCGTCAACCACCTTTATTTCAGTTTCATACCTGGTTGAAAAAGATGCCTTGCCTTCTGCCAACAGCGATGATACTTCTTCTTCATCCAACAAATTTCCATCTTGATCACGATACTCGACACGTTCTTCTTGTCCTATGATCTGACCATCGTCAGGTTGTCCAACTTGAGGTGTGACGGCCTCTGGTGTCCCTTTGTTGGACGGTACTTGAAGAGATGGGACAGTTGGTTTTGCGTCACCTAAAGGAACTAGCCCATCGTAGGCGGTATACTGGAGAGTGTTAGTGCTCAGTATGTCTCATTCCCCATGGCCTATACTTACATCGGAGAGGAAGGTATTGCAGTCGAAGTCCCATGTGTCAAAGAGCTTAACCATATTGCATTCATTCTTGGTCCATTTATTGCCGTACGTGAGAGGCGCATACAAAGTAAACACTCCGATTGCATAGGCCACGAACAAAATTGCAAAACTGCGGCCAATGGCAGGTGTTTGGTTCAAGTCAAGAGTCGAGACACGATGGAATCCGAAATCGTAAATCTGACAGAGAGCCATTATCGCAAAATATAAGGCTGGAAAATAATGGTGAAGGAAAAGTTGGCGAGCCATGAGGAAGAAGGGGAAGTAGTGCAGAGCCCATCCAAGCACCGACTGTCCAATCTCGTAGTCAAACCGTTTGAAGGTGACGTTAGAGTAGTCCCCGCAGCTTCGCTGCCATCGAAGGACAGCCAATACTTTGAAGGCGACATATGTGACAATAGCAATGGTAGAAGACCACCAGATCACCGGATTTCCGAGAAGATAAATTTGGCGATGGTCCTTGCCCCAGAAATTGATGCCCCTTCGAAGGATTGGCCAGGAAGACGGCCGTGAGTCCCATGCGTGCGACTCGACAAGACCGGCGTTAGTTTTCCACATGACCTTTTGCAACTCCCAAAACTTGCCAAAGAAGCCTGGGTGTCGATAGTTGACTTTCTCGACGTCTCCTTCGAAGTGAGGGTGATGATTCTGCTCAACATACCAGACGCTATTGGGCAATGTACCACCCTTGGCACAAGTCACTTCCTGTTGCTCAAAACCCCAGTCCGGCAATTTCACCTTATGAGAAAACAAAACACAACCAGACATGATGTGAACCAGCCTGAATTTGGTCTGTATGGTTCGAAGCCGAGTCTTGGCAGTTTCACCATCTGACATGTGCTTGATGATCTCGACGCGGAACATATCGTTTGCATCGCCTTCGAATCCCTCGTATCCGTATGCCGTAACTTCTTGCTGCCAATCAGCTTCGGTCACAGGCGGACGCTGATCGTGAGAATGCAACCGCCGATGTGTGGTGGTATGATACAATCGTATGACGTCCCCGTCCTTGATGTGCTCGGTCATATTTGCCCAAGCATATGGACCAGCAATGGTCTGGTTTTCACCGATGACTGGTTGGGTCTGGTTTTCAATGAGCCAGACGTTGTTCTCGTCCTTGTGCGGATAGAGTGTGACTTGTTGTTGCTTGCTACCGGTTGGATACATATGAGAGTGGGAGTGCAAGTAGCCGCCCTGTGTATTCCAATGCCGGAGACTGATTTCGCTGCCGAATATGACATCAGCCGGGGTGTCAGCCATACCCTTGTTGTTGAGTGTAGCTTGGAATTCGGAAGACATGAAGCCGTCGCCATCGCCAGGATTGACGAGGCAGATGAAGTGGATTCCGAACATGCCAACGTAGAAGAACACAGGGATGACAATCAAGCAGAATGCTCGTGCAAAGAAATGCTTGAACCATTTCCGCGGGGGAACATTCTTCGTATCTCCAAGCAAGACCCAGAGCTGTAGCAGAGTGATGACTCCTACCCATGCAATGGTGAAGAGCCCGACCCACTTGACAGACACAGTAGCGCCTAAACCGAGGCCCGTGGCGGCCAACCAGAACCACCAGGTGGCATCGAATGCTCTCTCTGGACCCAACTCGTGCTGGTTGCAGAAACAGATGAATGCCAACGCTGTGAAGGCCGTGCAGACCACCAGAGGTGAGTCCAAAAGAATCAGTCTCGATTGTGTAATCAGGCCGTTTTCAAATATCAGCAGAGCTCCACCGAACGCTGCGGTGAAGGTGCGACAGCCAAGAGCCTTCAGAGACAGGAACATGCAAGGAATGGTGAAAACTCCGAGCACAGCAGGCAACATCCGCATCGAAACATAGGGCACCTTTGGCTCTAAATAGTCCTTGCCAATGTCCTTGAAATCAAAGTCTCCATTAAAGCCTGCTGACCAGCCAGCCAAAGTAATCAGCAACTTCGCCAGCGGTGGATGCACATCCATGAAGAACCTTCCTTTGATGTACTTTGATGCGAACCCCCCGAAGTGAACCTCGTCAAAGACGACGCTGGTGGGTTGGTAGATCCTGAACAGCCTGACAATTGCACCCAGCAGAGTGAGGAGACCAAGAATTTGGTAGTCAGATGCAGGTAGTAAGAAGATGTCATTGTCCTTAACGCCATCTGAAGCATAAGTCCTGCTCTTCAGTTTGCTTTTGCTGGACTTCTTTGCGACCGTCCGGGGAGGTTGCAACAAGGTGCCTTCGGTGACCGTTGTTTGTGGGGCTGGCGATGCTCGATCAGATGGGGGCGTAGGCGATTTGCCTGGTTTTCGTGCCATGATGGCGAGGGATGGTCAATGGGTTCAAAATACTTGGCGAGAAGAAAGGAGCAAAAAAGAACGACTTGAAGGGCTTGTGGAACGGAGGAGCGCTGGAGGGGGAATATCAAATGTTTCAGGACACTTTGCACAACCAGCCTGCGCCGTCTAAGGAGCACAGGGGCACCCAAATAATTATGGTCTAGGGGCGTGGTAAGGCTGGGGCTCAGCTAAATTCGAATTCCTATAGGTAGATCCTCCCGGTGGATCCCTTAGCTCCCTTAGGACTTGGAGTCGACATCATACTAGGGCTACTACCCCGTCACCCCGTTCCGCCTGTAATACGGAGGACTGAATTATGGCGCGTGCGACGCGCTTTGAGACGCGTACGAAGTACCTTTACTAACAATAATGGCTCCAAGTTCTTACCTAGATACTTTTGTGCGCACTAGACCGACTCGGAGAACATGAGTTTCCGCACACCTAAGCATTGCAAAAAAAACTACACCAAGGATTGCGTCCATCGCTTTGTACAGGGGTTGCGAACGTAGGCGCGTTAGTCGTAGGATGCGAAAATCGTGGATAGCAAAGGTGTGTGAGGTGTATAGCTGTCAGATTTCCAAGGTGAATGACTAAGCTTGCCGAATTAGCACCCAAAAACTTCGGGACTAGGCTCGCTAGGACAAAGGTAATCGGCACACCTTCTTGATGCAGTGATCCATGTTTTGGCTTCGAAGCGACTTGGGCGCAGCTCAGATCTGCACGCCATACTATCTGAGCAGGCCACAGGAGAAACCATCCAGTACAATATCCGACACCGCCTTGCTACTACCTAGTTGCGCTTCGCTGTGCGCGTCTTAGATTTGTCTGCAGCCCACTCGACACAGTGCCGTTATGGCACAAAATGGCCGCATAAACGCAGTTGACACATCTGGAAAAGTTCCTGATGGTATAATTTTACCGCCGAAAGATATACGAGCCATTGTCGAGAAAACCGCAGGTTATGTTGCTCGAAACGGGCCTGTGTTTGAGGATCGAATACGAGACAAAGAGCAATCAAATCCGAAATTTTCATTTCTCTCGACGAACGATGCGTACGCTCCCTTTTACCAATGGCGATTAGCAGAGGTGAGGGCTGGTCGCAACGCCGACCTATCGGGCAGAGTAGGGAGCACTACACCGGCTCCATCAAAACCGAAAGGCCCTGAGGCACCGCCCGAATTCCAGTTTAGTGCCAGGATGCCAAACATCAGTGCACTTGATCTGGAGGTCCTACGGCTAACAGCTCTCCATGTTGCGCGCAAAGGCAAAAGTTGGATGACGAATCTCTCTCAAAAAGAAGCAAGAAATTTTCAGTTCGACTTTCTGCGGCCTCAGCATTCTCTGTATAATTTCTTCCAACGAATGGTAGATCAATATTCCTTGCTCTTACAAACCGGCCCGGAGGGACAGAAAGCGGAACAAGCCCGCGTTCGTGATATCCAGGACAACATTCAGGACAGGTTTCGGGTCCTCAAGAAGGCCAAAACAAGGTCCGAGTTTGTCAAACATCAAGAAAAGCAGAAACAACAAAAGGAGGAAGCGGAAGAGGCTGAGCGGGTAGCTTATGCCCAAGTCGATTGGCATGACTTTGTGGTGGTCGAAACGGTTCTTTTCTCCGAAGCAGACGATCAAGCCGAACTCCCCCCTCCCACAACGTTGAATGACCTACAAAGTGCGAGTCTTGAGCAGAAGGCTATGATGAGCCTCGCAAGACCAGACATGCGAATTGAGGAAGCGATGCCCACGGATGACATGGGGACCTATAGTGAATATCAAGACAATTACGACGGGGCATACGGTGGGTACCAGCATCGATATCCAGACAATGGTCCAGTTGTGCCTACTCCGGGTCCCGGTGCACAGCAACACTTCTCGCCCCAGCAGAATTATGTTCCTTTCCCGCCAATACCACAATCCCAGCAAGTATCAAGTCCGGCACCTCAGAAACAAATGGCAGCGCAGTCCGCCCCCATGCGAATTCGACAAGACTACGTTCCACGAGCTCAACAACGAACACAGCAGGCAGCACAATCTTCGATATGCCCCAATTGCCATCAACGCATTCCGAACAGTGAACTTGATGAGCATCTTCGTATCGAACTTCTCGATCCAAATTGGCAAGAACAACAGAGAAAGAATGCAGAACGATTTTCGTCGAGCGGCGTCGTTGGCTTGGACGTAGCGGCCAACCTCAAGAGATTACGGGCGCAGGTCGAAGGCGGGGGGTCTGATGCGCTGGCCGAGGCTGCGGCTAGAGTACTCGATGATGATGAGGAGCGCAGAAAGCGTATGAAGCCCGCATCCGGTGAGGCAGTGGTCTATCCTGGCCCATCGGTGACACGGGAACAAGGCAAAGGACTAAGCCTCGACGAGCAGCTTAACAATATACGCTCTCGATACGGCACATAGCCCCGAGGCGTACAATATCCAATCATGTTTTATATTTCGACATTATCCTTAGACCGTTGGGGCCGTAGCTTCTTCTTCGGTTTACACCCATAACACATGTAATGGTCGAGCCTCAAGGCCAAATGCTGCATGTAAGCTCACATAATTTCTTCAATCAATGGAACTTCGTCATCCCGCAATGCATCAAGTCTAAGAAGGCGCCGAAAAGGGATTAAGCGTGTAAGCGAGTTCCAGCTAAATCTTAGGACGTTGTGGGATCGAACCCGCTTGACAGATCGAGCAAATTATGGACAATCAATAGCGTTTCGGCTCTAATTTGTGGTTGTTCCACCCCCATGGGTGTTCGCTTCCCACACTCGTGAGGAGTCCCGATTGGGCATTGGCCAAGGCTTACCAACGCCGATCAATCGCAAGCTGTGCTCCTCGATTCAACCGACTGTGGCGCCAACGTTCTGCTAAGACCTAGACTCATGACGCGTTGCTGCTTTGTCCCAGGAGTGGAGAGTTATTGAAGCACATCCTGCCACACTTTTGAGTTCCATGGCTTGTGATCGTCGTTGAGGGTGGTGCAAGCTCTCTCGTCTTCTCGTTCCTCATTTTGTTTTATCTCTGCCTTGCCAGGAGTCATTTTCTTGTCCTGTTCACCATTTCCTTGATTTTGTGCTCTTCTGGAACACTCCCGTCCACTTCTTCGTCAAAACTTGGATCGGTGTTATTTTCAGCCTTCTCGGTGTTTAGCTAAGCATCAAATCATTAGCGAGCTATTTGAGTTCGGTGATCCTGCGTCTGACTGGACTGTCGACGGCATGGATAGATTGCGTGACACATCGGGGTTTTTACCCGGCTTGTTTAGTAGGAGAGTCAGGTCTGCCAGCACAACATCGACTACGGAGAAAGTAACCCCCCGATCATGGTCACTGGTAAGCCGAGTACCATCTCGGGCTCGTAACCATTTCATTGCCATGGCAGGAGAGTTTGTGGGGACATTGTAAGTCTCTCCTTTCTCAAGTTTCGCAATTAAGCTAATGAGCTGCAGCATGTTCTTGTAAGCCGAGCATCCCCGTTTGATAGATGCCATAGACTACGATGCTCATAACTGCAGGTTCTTCGCATTTGCCGGCACTCAAGTGGCTAATACGCCCGCGACGACCAGAGGGGACGAGAGCACCAGCATTCCGCAAGGGCCTAATCCGATAGCTCTGCTCTACATCAGCTTATCGTTTGCCTTTTCTCTGGCTGTCAACGCTTGGATCTTCTTCCGAGTAAGTGGCGGACTTTTCAACCCAGCAGTAACGCTTGCTTTGTGCCTTGTGGGGGCAGTTCCTTTCGGTCGAGGCGCTTTCGTCTTCATTGCTCAGATGCTGGGCGCGATGGCGAGCGCTGGTGTGGTAAAGGGGCTCTTTCCTGGCCCGTTGGCGGTAACAACTTCGCTTGCGGGAGGCACAAGTACTGCTCAAGGGCTGTTCATCGAGATGTTCTTGACTGCTCAACTTATTTTCACCATCCTCATGCTGGCTGTTGAGAAGCACAAAGGTACATTCCTTGCTCCCATTGGCATTGGACTCTCGCTCTTCATTGCTGAATTAGCTGGCGTGTATTATACTGGCGGCTCTCTCAATCCTGCACGAAGCTTCGGACCCTGCGTCGCCAACAAGGACTTTCCTGACGATCACTGGATTTATTGGGTAGGACCAGCACTTGGAGCATTGGTGGCAGCTGGCTTTTATTGGTTCATCAAAGGCCTCGAGTTTCAGACGGCCAACCCTGGGCAGGACTTTGATGACCTCGAAGCGAATGCTTTTGATCCGACGACCGATCTCTCACGACCAGTCGTATCGCCAAACGCAGTTGTGGACAGATCTACAGGCCAAGATCTGGCAATCTTGAACTCCGGCGAGGGCAGAGCAAGCGCCTCGCCTTCTAGAGCCCGAGGTAGTAAAGACCGAACCTCAAGAGATGGCGCGAGATCACCATTGGCTACTGCAAACCAGAACTCCAGCATTGTGAATGACGAGCCTCCTCGCCTGTGAGCGCACTCCTGCATACAAGCTTTTCTGATATCATCCTTCAAAATGTCAGCGTGGAGTTTGGTGGTTTCTTTTTATGCTTGGTTCACCAAAAATCTCATTATGCATTTCCCCCAGCTCCCATTCTACGAACCAGGTGAGCCATCGAATCATCAAATGACCACTACTACAACCTCAACTTGATGCGCGAGGCAGACAGGTCGTGTCGATTTTTGAGCTGTTCTTGCATTTTGGTCACCATGGAGTCTTCAGCCTGTTTGATGCACATGGATGTTCGTTTCAAACCAATCTATGGTAGACGATGATTTTTGCAAGGAGATCGCGCGTGATTATCTAAGAACAGCCTGGAAGTGCTACTTTGAATGAGATCGCATTGAATCACCAAAGTAAATGTTCAAAATGTTAGTGTGGCAGCGAAATCATTTGATTAGTATCTTGCATGATAACTAGACATGAATTAGAGCCTTACCAACCTATCAACGTCCTCATGGGAATCTGCCAGATGAGGTCAATTAGCTTCGTCGTGACATACGCCGCAGCATTACGCGTACGCTCAATGCTCAAGCGGGTCCGGTCCTTAGTCTTCCCCTTTAGCTGATTTGAATATGTCTCTCTAGATATCAAATTGGTTACATTGAATGTGAGTTGGCATCAACTATACTTGGGATATTGGGACTTGTAAGAAGGTGGTACATCTGCTGCTGCTGCTTAGCTGAAACGCAGCCACACAATCACGTGCTTTTGTCCCGGTGTGCCCAGTTTTTGAAGAGCAGGTGCTCTGCGGCGTGTGGCTGATTGGAGGCAAGTCCCTAGGCTTTTCCTTAAGCGGGCCCGGTTAGCTGGAGTGTACGCTTGCTGGCGTTCCAGAGTCCTATGTACACCATCATTATTTCACATTAGAAGGCAGTCACCCGCTCCTCCATCACCTCTCTTTGCTTTATGGGTACAGGTGTCGTTATTTGCTCGACACAGGCGTTGCATTCAATGTGACTTGTCTACTGAGATATCCACGATGCGACCACTTCGTTTTGTTTTGCTCGTTGCTTGCTTCATCGCCATCCCTGTCCTCCTAACATGCATCTCATTAGTCGGTGGCCAAAACGACAATGCTGATGTCTTTCAACGGCCTCAGCGAAGCCGGCTACGAGCCCTCTACTCGTTCTCGACCCCTTCTGCATTGTTTCCTCCCTCCGCTATCATTAGTCTGACGACCGAAAATTCAACCTTCTTTCTTGCGCGACCTGCAGCCTTTGGACCCTCCCTCCCGTCCAAGGGGCTGAGTGGGCAGCTATGGATTGGTAGAGGATTTGGAGACGACACTCTCTTATCAGAAGACGACCTCAAGATCAGTGGCTTTGAACTTGGTTGTTCGGATGTCCCCGGGTGGGGTGATGATCACAAGAAGATTTCAGACGGCCCAGCTGCGAATGACAAGGCACCCAAGATATCAGGCGATGACTCTGCTGCAGTAAACCCAACTAACAGTCAGCTCTCTTCGGATCTCAACGACGCAGAAGGCGTTGACAATGGAGGTGCGCCACTGGCCGATGAAGCGGACGGCACAGATGATCACTTGCATCGACCTCTTCAGGACTCTAATCCAGCTCCCGTTGTCAAGCCTGGTGAACCTGCCGATGCTGTCACTCCAGAGAAAAATCAGAAGCCAACTCATGCAGATATCGAATCTTTGCAAGAGAGTGCAGACATAGCCGGGAAGGTTGTGATGTTGAGTCGCGGCGGATGTGGCTTTTTGGAGAAGGTCAAATGGACCCAGAGAAGAGGTGGCATCGCTTTGATTGTCGGAGACAACGAGCGCAATGGCCAGCTTACTATAATGTATGCCAAAGGGGATACTTCCAACATCACCATTCCAGCAATCTTTACTTCGTATACATCGGCTCACCTTCTATCATCCCTCGTGCCTCCCGAGCTAAATATGGGATCCGGTCCTGACACGACCAAAGAGTCCTCCGGGCCGAAGAAAGAGACGGGTTTAGAGCCAGGCAAACCCAAAGCCAGCACTTCTACCAAGAAACGGGGTCCTGTCTTTACGACCACCACCTCTGCAAAAGAAGCACTTACGCCTAAGCCTATGAAGGGTCAGCCTGTGAAGCAAGATGAGCAGGGGTGGATGCAAAATGTCCTGCAAGCGGTAGGCCTTGACGATGCAGCGATGCACGGCGAAGACAGCCATAGGCCACCAGGTAGCGGAAATATCGAGTGGGTACAGGTCAAGGATTGGGACTATGATCTCGTCAAAACCACGGCCACGGATACGCAATCGTCGACCACCTCCAAGACCGCCTCCAGCACCAGCAGGTATGTCAAACAACAGACAACCAGCAAGGCCGGAAATGACGATTTCGTCATCGGTGTTCAGGACTGGCGGGATACTGAGCTCATTGCACCAAAGTCGACCTCGATACCGACAAACCCAAGATTGAAGGACGACAAGAGCAATGATGATGCGACAGATACCATGACCTCTGCTGCTAGCAAAGAAACAGCACTGAAAGGTGGTAGCATTATACCAGGCAGTGGTGAATACCAAGAACCTCACAAAGATGACAGTCTCCAAATAGAAGACGGCTCGAAGCGAAGGAAGTCCTCGAAGCACAAAGATTTCAGTTCAATTTTCCAGAGAATCAAATCTTGGTTCGGCAGATCTCCCAAACCCATTCCAGCCCAGCCAAATGCCCTTGATGCGACGAAGAAAGAGCCAACATTGTCGAACATTCATCAGGAAACAAATGATAGAGAAGGACTATGGGTCACACTCACTCCAACCAGTGTTTCAACAAGCCCTTTTTTCGACACATTATTAGTCCTCGTGGTCAGCCCTCTGGTGACTTTAACATTTGTCTATGGTCTATTACTCTTGAGGTCTCGCATTCGCAGGAGAAGGTGGCGAGCACCAAAATCTGTCGTCGATCGATTACCGGTCAGAACGTATCATACGATGTCTACTGCGTCGTCGACCAGTTCATCCTCTTTGTCCACACCGGATCGTTCACAGGCGACCTCTCCCCAACTTCGACCCGAACCCGTCCGGTCTCGTCAACGATCTCAGACAACGGCTGGTGTGTTGAGCTCTAACAGTACCCCTTCTCAGAGTCCGCCTCAGGAAAAGTCACGCAATCGACCACAGCAACGTTACCGAGGTCGCCAGATTGAGTGTGTCGTCTGTCTCGAAGAATATGTCGATGGCGAGTCAAAAGTCATGTCCCTACCTTGTGGTCATGAGTTCCACGCAGAGTGCATAACGCCATGGCTCGTGAATCGACGTCGAACATGCCCTATCTGCAAAGGTGATGTGGTACGATCACTACAGAAGGCTGGATCTTCCACAGGTGAAGACAACCGTGAACCCGGCGAGGAGACAGCAGATGACGTTCAGGATCGAGCTGTTATGACAGTCCCGGAAGATCCAACCATGTCCGCGATACCAATCCCTGATAGACCGGACATGGAAGACATACCCAATCTGATGGATGAAGACATTGAGCGTGGAGATGAGGCAACGCAAAATGAACAAGACAGTGAACGGCCAGTTGCGTCTCGATGGCGAGGGATTATCAATGCTAGCCTGTCCAATCTCAGCGGTGACACGCTATGGAGGGCAAACTCCGAGGATCGGAATAGATAATGCTTGACCCAGCTTAGAATAGCACACAGGCACGGATCATGAGTAACACCGCAATGGAGTTCTGGTTGTGGATGACCCAAAAGAGTTTGCATCGCTCTTTAAATATCCGTCACCCATTGAGATGAAGTTTTGTAAGCAATGAGATACCCCCTATATCAATCGATTAAATAGATAAGCTTCCATCCACCTTGTGCACGATGCCTGCACATATGAATTAGACAGCTGCCTGACGTAATGACAAAGGCTCGTGATCAGAGACCGTCGTTCTGCATTTCTGACCGCTATAGTGGAACACGATCATCATCATCTAAAATTCCCAGGGCCGCCTTCAGGTAAAACAATCGTGGTCTCTAGTTCCTGCACTGGAGTAGGCTTCAGGTCACGGTAGTTTAGCTCTCCTGCTCGGCTCGGCTCGTGCGGATTACGTTCGTCACTTCTTCTCATCCCCTATTCATCAAGCTTACACGATGGGCTACAAGAGCTGGGCTTTTAGTTCCACTTGGACATAATTTCAAGTCGTGCTACTAGTAATGGATTGTTTTTTTAGGCTAGGCAGGTGGGCGATGGGAGAATGAAAAAGCGCCAAGGCAGGTCAAGAAATGGTGATATTGGGGGATTTTTGTGGGAGAGAGATAGATATATTGATGAACGACTCTCTAAAATTTTGGAGCTGATCTCACTCTACACCTCGATTCCATTCTTTGCTAATTGCCGGACCACAAAACTTTCGTACTCGTCCACCCCGTTCTGAAGCAGAATCATGCTCCCACTGGTCCGCGTAAGCCTGTAGACCTGTCCAGCGACGGCCGACGCTTCGTCATCCGAGCTGTCGTCGTCCGCGTCGTCTTCGTCGTCCTCTCCAACGGCGCCCGCGCTCGAGGAGGCCTGCTTAATGCTTTGCCCTTCTACGACACAGCGAACGAAGAAACGGTCGTGGGACACGACGATGATTGCTCCTTTGTATTTTTTCAGAGCCACGATCAGCGCGACGATGCTGTCTGCGTCCAGATGTGTGGTTGGTTCGTCGAGGATAAGAAGATGCGGAGCAGTTGGAAGGAAACACTCGGCTAGCGCGACCCGGACGAGTTGTCCGCCTGAAAGTGCCGCTAGAGGAGCGTTTGCCTGAGCTTGAGATGGGAGTGACAGACCCGACAGAGTGACGCGCAAAGTTTGTTCGGCGATGGAAGGATGGCGCTGTTGCAGGTAGGAAAGAGCAGTCAATTCTGGTTGGGACTGGCCGCGAGCAAGGAGATGCGATGTCTCGTGTTGTGTGAAGTGAGCAATTCGGGCTTGTGGATGATGGACAACGGTGCCAGTCAGCGTACCGGGAGATGTCGAGGGCGAGGAGAAGTCAGAGGTTATTAGATTGACCAGCGTCGATTTACCAGACCCGTTCAGGCCAACAAGGCCAGTCCGCGAGCCAGGGTGGATGATAAGGTTGATCCCCTTAAGTGTGGACTTTTTGCTCCGCTTGTAGGTGAAGGTGACGCTTTCGAGGCTTACGAGGGATCCTGGATTGCGCAACTCGGGCGGCTCGTCCTCGATGGATATTGTGACCGGTGGGTCGAATTCTGGTATCTCTATGCCGCCACGGCTGGAGCCATGCCATCCAGCCCTGTCTCGACTCAGCTTGAACTTATGTCCTTTGGCGTTGACCTCCATTCCAGAACGTTCTTCCAGTTTCTTCTTACGTGACGCAGCTTGTTTGAACTTCTTGTCATCGCCTGACCGTTTGGCCGCAGCCACCGACTTTTGGATGGTGGATTTGATGTGCGCTTCTTGCCGGTCATGGGCCTCGGAGAGCTTAGTCATTCGACGTATCTGCCTTCGTATTTCAGCATAGTAATCGGATAGGGTCCCGTTGAAGGTCTCTAATGTGCAGGGAGGAATAGCTCGAAGTATGAGCAGTCGTTCAGCTACAGCGTCAGCAAAATCTCGGTCATGAGTCGTAACAACAAGCGTTGTTCCTTCGGCTAGGTCATTCGTAAGATAATGCTGAAGCCATATTACAGCAGGCAGGTCCAGGAAGTTGGTCGGCTCATCCAGCAGCAGGATGTCGGTGGTCTGAATAAGTGCGGCTGCCAACGCCGCTCTGGTCTGCCACCCTCCGGATAGTTTGTGCATGGGACCATTAATTTGCTCCGTGGAGAATCCTAGACCAATCAGGACAGTGCGTGCTCGAGCTTCAATCGAAGAGGAGCCCATAGCATCCAAATCGAGTTGCATTGCCTCCAACATCGCAACGGCTGAGTCAATCTCTTGATGTGTGGTCGTTGGATCCGGGTCTTGCCGGAGTCTTCGAGCGTTAGCATCTGGTAGTCAGCTAGCTAGACAGTATTGAAACGTACACTTGTTCTGCTTGTTGTACCGCGTCTTCTTTCTGCAGGAGTAGTTGACGTGCTTTGGATCCTCGTGCTCCTGATCTGTGTTGAGCAACCAATCGTGCAGCCTCAAGATCCCTCTGTGCTTGCTTGAGCTTGAGCTCGTGATGTGTTTGGACAACTTTGGCCGGATCACTTGATGTTTCCTGCAACACATCTGCCAATAGACTGGACTCGTCAACAAGCCTCTGGCGCACGCGATCACTTGCCACTACGTTTTCCAGCACAGTGAGATTCCTGCTTTCAGAGTCTGTGGCAAGCATATCCTTCTGGTTCTCCTCAATCATGGTTTGGTCTAGGAGAAGAATTCGTATGTTGGGCGCAATGCCAGGGACACGCCTTTCAGCAAGAGCTTTCAGCACGGTAGACTTGCCCAGGCCATTGCGCCCTACAAAGACGTAGCGAAGGCCTGCTTTCAAAACCAGTCTTGTGTGCTGCAAGATTTCTCGGCGCCCAACAGTGATGGTCAAATCGTTCACATCAATGTCCTTAGAAGCAGAATCATCAAGCTCATGGAAGCGACTCTGTTGCGCAGTCACAACTATCTTGTCTTCGTCAATAGCTTGGGTCGTTCCCCTTTTGGATTTTGAAGGGGCCATTGGATTGTCTGATTTTCGGTGAGCCTTCCTTGAGGCTGGTCCAGGTCAGAAACTTTTGAGATTAATAAAAGCGTGTTGGCCTTGAATAGTAGGTATAGATTGAGGCACAGTTGTCAAGAAAGCAAATCGATCCTTTATTAACCATTGCATGGTCTGCATTGGGTTGGGCTATAAAAAATTCATGTCGAGGTTCAAGCCGGGCAAAACCGATCTTGGCAACGCGATATTCGATCAACAGCATAAGCATGGAGTAAATCCATTCTGGCTGAAAATCGTCTTCACCACCTGAGTCAGAGATCAAAATAATTAGACCGACGTTGGGCCACTCGTGAGTCACTCGGTAAATGTGGAGGGATAGGATTGGACGCAACATCCGTATCTCGGCAAACATGCCTCTGCGGGATATGCATGCAACATCGTGCTCACTGTAGCCAAAGGTTGTATGCAGTAGCTTCGAGTCACCCAGCTCATCAGTCCTGTCCGACAAAGTATTTTGGGCGCATCAACACGAGATGCCTCAGTTCAGGGCGAAGAGACTTGACCTGGGAGGCTTTATCAACGCACGCATCATCCGAGATCACACTAAGCGGAAAGTGGTCGAGAGATTCGAAGAAGAAAGGTATGCACCTGGAATTGTCGTCGAATACACGGCGCACACGCTGACCATGGGGTGCAGACAAGCTCTTCGATATGTTGTCAGGAATACCACACTCCCGCAGGCCCTGCGAACGAAAGCCCAGCTCGAACTGGCCAACATGCACGCTTACACGAGACCAACCCAGATCAACAATCGATGTGTGATGGGCGGCATATCAAGGGGTGTCTTTAGAGATTTCCGAATGGGAAGGTATCAATTTCGCATGAATGCCTTGGCGGGGAACCTGCCAGGAGTGAAGAAAGCGAGTTGGTGATCAGACAATCGACAACACTGCACCTCAGTCAAGAATGACTTAGCCGGCTATATTGCAGGTCGCGAGTAATGTTCTCATTGATCACGAAACAGCTGCGACTACGCACTGCCGCGGTCAATTCTCGTTGTTGAGATGGCTGGGATAGTCATGCGCTGGAAAGATGTATCCTTTCGCCCAATAGCCGCAGCGTGCAGGACGAGACGGTTCGAGGCACAGGTTGATCATCTTAGAGCTTGGCGTGCGAAAGATAGGAGACGAGGAGACGAAGAGACTGATGAGAAACATACAAGTGCTGCAGAACATTACCAACTGTTGCAAGGACAGACCATGTGCTGGTGGCCAGAAAAGGTTAGGCGCCAAAAGCAAGAAGTAATGCCCGTTTGCTACTTCTAACGCTTAAGCCCACAGCAAACAGCCTCGAAGAGATATTTTGGTGAGTATATTATAACCACGGTGCCACCAGTGCCCGAATTGAGCTTTTTGTCATCTCAGACATAGATTTAAAGCGTATCCGTGTGTTAGATAGCATCCAACCACAATTTAGCCCAACGCTTCATACACTTGCTGCTTCTCTAAACCCTTCTGCTTCATTTGATTCAGAATCAATTCACAGCGGAACATACGCTCTGCAATCATGTTTCGTCGTCTACCGAATAGATTGCCTGAAGACCTGACTTTCCCAGCAGATCTCGATAAGCTGGGGTATTTTGTGAACGAGAAAGACCAGATCCGGCAAAAGCTGCACCCAGATCGCAAGTACCAATACAAAATCAACCGAAACGAGAGAGTCAACGATGTCTACAAAGAAGCTATGAACAGTAAGTTCTTCAAGCCGTAGTCCTTCACCGACCACTAAAGACAACATAGCATGTAACCGTCGCATCGTGCTAGAACGGTTGCTGCAGCTTGGGCTGCAAGAACTTCGACTGCCTATTGGCACTCCCAAAGAGAGCAAGCATATTCCTATACTGGTTTCGAAGGATCTCAGCACTAAAAAGCATGTCATTGTCCTGTTTCCAGAACGCCATACTGATCCTGGGATTCTCTCATACCGCGTGATTGGTGAGGAGGGTATCAACGTAGGGTCTATTGTCAACCTTGTCAAGAACATCACCCATGGCCCTGGGCTAGGCATGACCGAACACAAGGGGACGGGAACTGCGTCTGAAGTTCAATTACCCTCGCAGACGGCCTACGAAGCTCCCGGCATAGTCATTGCGAATCCATCTCAACTAATCTGGTATCGGGGCGGCGCACGTGCCATCACCGATCGGGAATGGATGTACCTACCACGACCATCTGCTGTCCATGAAGCCATGCGTATCGACGAAACCAAAAACCGCGTGGAAGGGAACAAGGACTTCCATGAGCATGTGCAGTATGTCTTTGAGCACGTGTTGTCGGTTGACGTAGGCGAACAAGCCATCTGCCACCCTGATGCCAAGTTCTCCATTATCGGTCAAGAGTTTGTCGGCTCTGATGCTCTGCAGTACATTGCCAGGAATTGGGTAGGATGGCGCAATCGGATTAGCTGTGTTGCGCTTATTAATCCTCAACACAGACTGGACGATTTGTTCTTCACATTCGACGTCAACGCACCAGGTGATATGGCTGAGAAAGAACAAGTGACCGATTTCGTAGCACACCGAACACGAGCTTATCGCTTAAACCATCAGCCTCTGGAGTGTGTCATCAGCGGTAGAGAGACGCTTGGCTGCAATGTCTACGCCGCCGGGGAGACACAGTACGAAGAAAGCTGTCTAGTTCGGTGCTGGCCCAGTGTACTTGACTGGATTCAGATGTGTCACATGAGCGAAACCTTCGCCGAACCCTTCTTGACCATTGAGGAAGTTGAGGATGGAGAAGCGTGGAGATCATGGAAAGGCCCAACAAATCGCCCTTTGACCGAAACGGAGCAGGAAAATGCCAGGTTCCATGGTGAAATGGGCATTACGAAGGAGGGCCGACTTGCCAATATTGATGACATCTCTGAAGCCGCTCACTAGGCGCCGACCAGGTATAAGTGACGAAGGCAGTCACGGGGCCGTCAACGATTTGAAACGCGGCAGCGCTTCGACCGTCTCAGATTCCAGGCCCAGCCCGAGATTGTAGCGATCAGGTACGTCAGGGCATACTGAATACGAACGTGATGTCTCGACCAGGGCTGATAGGCAATGCTGAGAGCGCAACATGATTGCGTTCATATTAGAGTTGTCAGCGTCTTGGGAGAAGTCTTCCATCTTCACCTCTCGTCGACCAATCGTCTTGTAGCCATCAGGCCCATCCACAGTGCTTCTTCCGTTCTAATAGTTCGACTTCCTTGTCCCGGCAGAAGATTGACCCAACGATCAAATAGCTCTTTAACATTCCCCTTACCAATTCCCATCCTCACGAGCTCATCGTCGTTCTTTGCTGCTTCCTCGAGGCCCTTCACGCCACCAAAAACAATCAATAAGTGCTGCCACTCGTGGCTTTCTTCGTTTTCGAGAAGTTCACCGACTGTCTTCGTCACATCTTCTCCTCTTTCACTCGTCCCAATACTTAAATCGTACCCACTATCAAATGCACACTCCGTGAACACGGCACTTAAGCTCCCAGCTTCCCGTAGCGTGTAGCCCCAGTAGTAGCCCGCCTCCTCCCTCGGCGCCGCCGGACTCACAGCCTCCGCTTCATGACCCTGCTGACTTCGCAACCTCAGCGTAACACGTGTATTCTCTGGGATGTCAGCACCGCGTATCATTCTCTGCGTCGGTAAGCCACAGTCAACCCAAGTCCCCTCCCCGTCGTTTCCCGCAGTAATCCCCTCTCGGAATTCGCACCACTCGTCACTCCTCAAATGACTCGGCATGTCCAAACTCGGCAGCATCCCAGCCTGCTGCAGATTTTCATGCACGGGGAAGAGCCACTTCCTCATGAACGGCGGTGTCTCGAGGTAACTCAGCAAATGGCCTAGAAAATGCGCTGGATGCGAAAAGGCAGTCAATTTCGTACTAGTGGCGTCTGGAACGGGTCCTTCACTGTATGAATCGCCGTCGTTGAAGATGACGAGTTCGTCCACGCAGAACACAGCTAGGGCGCGTGCAATGGACCCAGCCAGCGAGGTACGTGTGTCGAGCTTGCGTTTCGAGTTGTGGATGATGGACGACGGCAGGGCTACACTCAGAGTGTGGCTTCGAGGGCCAGTCGGTGTGTAGGTTGCTGTTGGCCGGGTCGTATCGACATTGTGATTGATGCCGTAGCTAGCCATGGCTGTGTCGAGGATAATATTGATGCAATGTTGAGGTGAGCACGTAGTGGCCACATGATGTGCATAGAAGAAAAAAAATATTTAAATTCACCTGGCACTTGAGCGTTTTGCTCCCAAACGTGCCACTAGCCACAAATTATTTACTGAAAGTATAGCATTTGGCTAGTGAGGTGTGTATGGATTTGCTACGTATCTGTATTCGTCTGAATCGTCTCCGATGAATATCAAGTCGTATCTGAGAACGGGACGTCACATAGAAATTTATTAGTGATGTGATACATCGGCTCGATCGGGTCGTAAGGCCGAACGCAGAGTTCTTAACCTTCTGTGGTATCCGCGCATCTATGGTACTCTCCCCTGCTGAAGTTTCATAGATCTCTGTATTTACACCTTGCAGGATTCACTGAATGACTAAGCCGCCGTTGCGCGGAAGATGTTAAATCTTGCACTTTCGCGTCAGTCTGACACAGATTCATTGGTATCCTGGCACTATGGCAAACGAGATGTTTATCTGTCGACGAGCGGTTGATCCGCTGTCAGCTACGATCTTCTGCGAGCAGCAAGAGATATGATAGAGTGGGCGCAGGGTCAACCCGTGCATTGTGGGTCCCACCATCCAACGAGACAACACTTCAACCATCTCCTGTGGCATATATGACATGTCTCTTCAATGAATTCATGCGCAGAAAGGGCTATCGATCGGAAAAGTCTATGTCCTGGCCATAAGGCAAGAGTAAGTGGGCTTCCATGGCTGCGACAAGCCATAATTGAGGAGGGTGCGGAATGTATGCGCAGCAAGGTCGAAGCCGAAAAACCATCTACGTTGAGTGGTGAAGGTCCAAGAACTTAACGGCATTCAAAATGGGATTTAATGCCGACGCACACATCGCAGAATAAAGGTTGGAGACGATAGTCGATGCTCTCTATCTGAGACACCGTCCAGCGCCGCGGTGGAGATACAGACCAGCGCTAAAGGTCCAACACAAAAATGGGACAGAGCTCGAATCAACGGTCTTGATCATGTGTCGAAGACAGTCAGAGCCCACAATGAATGAGACTGCAGCCAACCAGACAGCTGACGAAAGTTGAGGTCCTTGTCATGTGCTATCGATGTCCTGCATCTTCACTCCGGTCCTCCAGCGCTTGTTAGGGTTCACTAGCCAGAAGGGGTGGTGAACCTGATGCTCTCTATGCGGTGGGGTAATTTGGAACCATGAGGCTCGACTCGAAGACAACTTAATAGTGTTTGACCAACCAAAAGGGTTCATCGTCTCAATGAGATCAATGCAAAGATTTCCAAACGCGAGGAGCTTTGAGGTGGACGCGCCAAATGTAGCAACCGCTTTCGCCGACAGAGACCGACAGCGCGGAGACGTGGTGACCCATGTTGTGAAATCGAGGGATCCTGCAACGGCAGTGCGGCCATCACCATCTGGCGCAGCGCTTGCTCATACATACCGGCAGAAAGCAGATGTGAGTACTCAAACCTTATGTTTTGGGTAGGTACAGATGCTCCTGGATGTGAATGCAATGTAAAGAAGGTCAAAGCGGTTGTACGAAGTGCTATGTGAAGCAATGTGTGATTGCCTCGTGGAACCAAAGAGTGTGCCACTAGAAATGTGCGATTTTTGCGCCGAAACCATGGAAGTTAAGTTTGAATGTCATCGAGATATTGACATGCACCAGGGTGGTAGCCTTGCATTTGCTTCAAACTGTCCTTGCAGGTCAAGATTTGAGCGCTTATCTGGCAATGACTAGCGGTCTTCCACCCGAAAGTTGTTCGCATAGGAAACAATTGACCCTTCGATCTGAGTTGTGCCACGTCTATCGATATTTCTCTCGCTCGACTGATACTAGCTTCCTCCTGAACTGCACAGCCCGATTTTAGAGTGATGCACCAAGACGTGCGCTGATGCTCTCGCTATCAATTTTAATATCACTGGTGGAAGCACCTGCCTACCTTTCTGCTGCCGCTCGTCTGCCAGTGAAACACAGTTTGCCCGGGATCACCTCTTATTGGTTTGTCGTGTGGGTAACGATGCCTCGAAGACCCGAAGGGCGCTTCGCTAGGGCTTCTTTCCGCGGCCTCCAAGTCGGACAAAGTCAACACGGTGAATGCGCAGCACAACGAGTCCCGACTCTAGGAGGTAGGAGCTCTGATCAAAGACGGACGCTCCATCCTGATCAGGTCAAGTGCTGGTTTGTGCTGAAACGGCTCGTGAAGTCGCGTTCTAGTCTGTTTTCATCTAATGATCTCGGCAGGTGAATCCAGGTAGCCTAGGAATCGGTGCCGCAGATTGTACTAAACAGAAGATGTCTCGGTTTAAGAGGTTGAGGCGGCGCTTGAATCTTAGGGAGCTTCGGGGAGCTGCACGTCAAGCAGGTGCTAACTGTCGCCTACCAATCATATCGCGCCAGTTAGCGGCTAACCAAACGCGAATCTTCGTCTGGCCGCAACTTCTCTCCTTCCGAGACCACTTGTTTGAACCACACATACCAGCTAACTGAAATGCTACCTCGAGCTTGACACTAGTATCTGTAAACATCAACAAACGAAATCTACGAGAGATCTCAGGGGACAGCCTCAACACTCCCGAACGACAAGGGGGTTTACCCTGCCTCCAAACAAATCGAGCATTACGTCAACGATCTAAACCAAGTCTAGGAAGGTTCTCTTGTAAGAGTCTTGCGGCACGATCAAGTGTTACCGCTTACTTAAAGATCCGTGAGAGCATTAGCATCTACTGTGTAGATTTGGGACACGAGAAATGTGCAGTTTCAACTATCTGCATCATGTTACCAATTCGAAACGCGCCTATTCCTACCCCAGTCAATCGCCAAAAGACAAATCCTTTGAATTCTCCGTAACTACCTAAAAGCGAAAGACAGCACTATTAGATGTGTCACTCCTTAGTGCCATATACGGGAGTGGTCAGCGCTTGATAGAGTGTCTCTCCGCCGAGAATCGCTATGTCGCAATGTTTCGTCCATCACGGAGTTGGCCAGCGCTGCGGCATCTCATCCTTGCTTGTTTCGAGCTTACTCAACCATAATCGCGCGAATGGTTACGCAATGAGTTATGATCCTCGTTGGGCTATGTTAGCTCCCGCATAATCTTGCCCGTCAAGTATTTCATCTCTCAAACGTGGAAGATCACTTCACTGGTAAATCAGGTGTTCAATGAAGTGGCAGGCGTAGTAGACACAGCTGCCTCATTCAGCACAGCCCTAGCGGTTCTTGCCGATCATCCTCTGCGCCTATACATCGAGTATCCGCTAACGGTTGTCGAGAGCCAACTCACCTCTTTATTAGGTTCGTTCGTCCTACTGCAAATCGAATCCGAATACAACTATACAGCTCTAGCCAAGGAGGTTTAATGCATCCTTCCTCAATCACTATTGGTGGTATCTTGAGGTCATAATGGACGGCGGGCAAGTGGCAATCTTAGGGGCACGTAACCCCGAGTACCCGAATGAGTGCCAAAACATGCTTGGGCAAGATTCGGGACTCGGCATCACGACGGAGGAGAACCTCTTCGTCTCCTCTTATTACACACCAGGAGTTCAGCAATCGCACCTTCCTCTGCAAGACGACCTCAGATCCCACGCCGGTCTCGAGCACCAGATCAAACTAGGCTCGCCGTTCAATGAACACCTTGTTTGTTCAGCTCCAGTCTGGAGCGATGATCACAAGTTTAGGACTTCAGAAGGGGATCGCTCCTCGACCTTGTCGACTTGCGTGAATGTTCACTCTAGGCTTCCTGGACACGATTTTACGCCATTTCAAAGCACTTCCTCACCCGTATTCAACAGCTGCTGCAGCGCCGAGGACAACGGGCAGCAATTGAACCAATTCAAGGTCCCCTTTCCTCGGCACAACTCTACCTCGTCAATCCATCCTTGGGGTGCATGGCCTTCTTACGAAACACCAAGCGTTGGAGCATCTCCATTTCAATGGACCCCGCAAAGTCAGTGTACCTCTCACAGTGCCACACCAGATTGGCAAGGTGATGATCGATGCTTTCCAGGAAATTCTGCGCACCTCCTAACTACTCTTGGCTATGGGGCTTGCGATAGGGGAGAGCAAAACCTTCAAGTACCTTACCAGCATTTTCCCGTGAAGACGATAATGACAGTACCACCACGAAGAAAGCCGCATCTGCGACCAAGCCTCTCAGAGAGCTGCGTGCCCCGAATAACGTCCCCTGCAAGAATCCGGGCAGCGTCTACGGGTCAGTTTCTGTATGCTTCCCCTTTGAGACAGCGCGAAAACATTGGAGCATTTCCACAACTGCCGTTACCTCCTCTACCACCAAGTGTCCTCATCAAAACGCCGTACATTCCGAACCCAAGTCCTATTGCGTCTGACAAGCCAACGTCGGCGACTGAAACCAGATCAAACGATGTAAAGGCTTCCCAACAGAAGCAACCTAGTTCACCTCCACCGTCGGATTTCTTCATGCAGAATGCTCCTTACCTCATTCCCATCAAACAAGATCCCATTTTCAATGGTGACGTTTATACTCCAAAATACAAGAGAAGGACATCCACCGGACGTTGGGAAGGATGGTGTGGATACTGTCAACCCGGAAAGTGGCTTGACTTGAAGAATAGCAGGTATTGGGAAGACAAACTTAGAAATCACGGCATCTGTGCTAGGACAAAGACAAAGTTTGCAGATCCTGAAGAGATCAGATGGATGGCTTCTGACCGTTCGCACACGACTCAAGATGCACCAGCGTCAGGACCTGAGGAAACCCGTTCTCACCCCAGAAAAAGAGAGGGTCTTTGTAGTGTATGTAAGACGTGGGTGGGCATGGACGGCCTCCGCAACAAGGCCAAAGACCGCGCGGTCGGTTGGTGGACACACGCTTACAAGGTAAGGCAAACACTTCCAGCCAGAGAGGCAGTATACTAAGACTCACCATAGTGCCACGCCAACGAAAGAGCTACAGACCAAGAGATCGTGTCGAGCTAGAAGAATGGCTTCACATATTGTCAAACACGCAGAATCTTGCATCTCGATTGGTCATGGGTGTCTCGGTGAAGCCGTCTGGTTCAGCCTTTTAAAGATGCTGCCATCGGAACCAGAGGTCAACGTGCCTCGTGGTTAATTATGTCTGGGCGAAGTTATCTGTCAAATTTACGGAGGGTATATCGTGCCAGCGTTCTCTACTTGTGAAGGACGTACGATCGCAGCACTAGCATTATGAATCCTTGTCTCCTGTACTAGCTTGCTACCGCTTATCGAAATAGCCTCAAGGCTGCTTTGGTCGTAGGAAGAGAAAAACGTAAGCTTAGATTAATCCTAGAGTAGTTCATCGAGGGTTCCTTGGTCCTTGCTTCAGTCGCGCTAAACTGCCCGTTCTGCACGTAGACGTTCCGTCGCGCAGGGATCTGGAGCCCAGAAGAGGTGCCCAGACTTTGTGACTTACTTGACCTGTCGTCTGCGAGCTGTCACACTAAGCTCGTGTAATGATAATGCCGACCTCTTCCTGCCCGACCGTTACGGTCACAAGTGTATCTGACGGGTCAGGTAAATGCTTCACCTGGTTGCGAGTGCCATTCACATGCACTGCCCATTCCCCAGCGGGCAGATTTCGGACAATGGGTTCAAGCTTGCGAGGCTCGTCTTCCCACCGCCTCAGCGTCACAATCATGGCCTCCCTATGAAGCTTCGTCCCAATAGATCAGTCTCTGTTGCGTTCGACGTCACCTTCGTGTGTCAACACTTGTCGTAAAGTTCAATTGATATAGGGTTTCCTCCTTTGGCGGCGGCGGCGGCATGTCTAGGTGTGTTTTGTCTAGGAGACGGCAAAGTGGCATACATAATTCGTATTACAAAAGGCGGCGGAACACGTCCAGACCAGTTTTTTACGCGTGCAGGGCGCCTAGCACACCCTAACGTCAGTCGTCCGCTCTTTCTTGTCAGCTATTTGGTGCAAAGTCACCCTGGTTCGTCTCTTGCACCATCTTGCTCATGGTTGTAGGTGAAGATGACGAACGACGATACTTGTGCACCCCTACGCATCCAACAAGATTTGATGTGGTGGCAAGACATCTAGTGCCTGTAACAAAAGGGGTTAGGAGGAAGATGGAGTCACGTGGTAACTAGTAAATGTCCTCGATGATTCTGAGCTTAATAGGAGAAAAAAGAGCATGGGCAATAGCTAAACGCTTGAGAATGGCTTCAAATACATGGCGTCATAGGCATGCTCTATTTGCAGGAGAAGGGCTGAGACACGATCAAGTACATCTCTTCGCTTCCAGCACGAGGCTTTCCCCCTCTCAGTCTAGTTATTAGACCTCGAGGATATCTTTCCTCCGTAAGTGCCGTCCACTTTTGGCCCCTCTCGTCAATCGAGTCATTCTTATCGCCATAGTGTCATATCTAAACATGGGATATCTTCGAGCCCAGGGTTTGATCGAAATATTCGAAATATGCCCCACCATGTGAGCCTGGACGTTTGGTATGATCATGGTCTAAGATGGCACACACCAACGAAGCCTGCTGATGATCTCTTACCAACCTGAAGCACCGGCAGCGGCAGCGGCACTAGGTTGGGGTGGTGCGTCAGTTCCTTCAGCAGCCCAGTCACCACCCGTGGTATTGTCGGCCCAGTTTGGATCAGCCGTAGAAGCACCAGTGATACCTGGAACACCAGTACCCGCGTCGTTGGTCCAATCTGCATTATCAGTGAATCCTCGGTCAACTGCACCTGGTCCAGCTTCATCAACGCCTGGCTTTTCTTCCTCCTTTTGCTCTTCAGCCTCAGGGTCTCGGTAAAAGTACAAATCGACGACAACATCCCAAGCAACCTCTCGGTCAGCCAGTGTGCCCCGCAGGCGGAGGACTTCTCTTGCAAGCAACCACCAGACCAGACCAATGGCATGTCGACCCTTGTTGTTGGTTGGAATTGCAACATCGACAAAGTCAGTAGGTGAGTCGGTATCGCAAAGGGCAATGACGGGGATGTTGACATATGAGGCTTCCTTGATGGCTTGGGCATCGGTTCGGGGGTCGGTCACTATGATCAGGCGTGGCTCACGGAAAGATCGAGTGATGTAGTTGGTGAAGTTACCCGGGGTGAATCGACCAGCAATGGCGACGGCACCAGTGTGAGCAGCAAATTTCAGCACGGCACGTTGGCCGTAGGGACGGGCGGAGATAACACAGACATCAGCTGGGTTGTCAACGGCCGCAATGATTCGGGCTGCCAGGACGATCTTCTCCCTGTGCCCAAGATATTAGCTGTCGCTCATTTGGCCCAGAACTATTCTCCAAGTTCGTCGTGGTTTGATCGGTGCAGCTCGTAGCTATCTTACCATGTCTTTGAGATGTTGATGATGTTGATGCCATCAGGTCGAGTCTTCCACAGATATGGTTCCATGTGGACCTGCAAATTCTTGGAGCCGAGATGGCATTGCGCGGCAAGCAGCTGCTCGATGTCGGCAGAGGTAGGGTTGAAGATAGGAGGGAGATTTGCTGGGCTCGCCATTTTTGCGACTGTATTGCGTCCAGCCGTGCGACGAGATATGCTGCAGAGAAAGAGAGAGAGAGAGTGTGTGTGTGTGTGTCTTGCAGTCGTAGAAATGGCGCACTTGCGGCCAATGATTTTGCCAAAAAGTTCTGGCGGCATCTCAGTCGTGTGTGCCGAGATTTTCCCAGAAAAGCCAAGCCTTTTGAGCCTGGCGGCCTGGCGGCCTTCGTCCGGAAAACTTTCCCCCTTAAGCTACGTTAGGCGTGATTTAGGGTCTGCTAAGACCTCCGACTCGTCGGGAAGTTTTGTAGTGCTCAGCATCAGGACGTGATCAGAAGGTGTTGTGCCTTCGTGAGGCTCGACATTCTCAATATGCCGCCTCGAATAGCACTGGCAAATGCGAGCAATGCAGTCTTCAACCTAAAAAGTCTCCTCGAAGCTCTCCCTCAGCACCCCGATGCCTTCACAAAATGCTCAGCGTGCCTCTTCTCAACCTCAGCTCCCTTTGAAATGAAACGCGGCGGTCGCAAACGGCCCAGACAGCGTAAAGACCCCTATCGCATTGTTCAGGCTCAGCAACGGAAGACTGCCAACTTGGAAAGACGCCGACAGCTCCAAACCGAGCGAGAAGCAGCGCTGGGCGATCCCGTCCGCTCCAAACCAACCCCCTTCCTCGCCTCACTCAATCTCCTCTCCAACAACCCCACCGCTGGCTCTGCCACGGGGGAGACCTACCTAAACTACCAATTGACACCGTCGGCAACTGAAGAACAGCTCGCCCACAGTAAATGGCTCACGGAACCCCTTCCTCGACGTGACGGCATCGAAGACCCCGAACGCCACGCAAGCCAGCTCTCAGCCCACAACCGCGAGCACGAGAATGCTACACGTGCAGTGAACAACATCATCTCCCTACAGAACAGCAGCAGCAAAGATCGAACCAGAATAAACATAGCTCGATGCATCGAGACTTTTGGCCGCCACAAAACAGACGCCATCCTTCCTCCGAAGCCTGCATCCCTGGGCCACACCTACTCTGTGCCGACCTTGAACGAGCTTGCTTCGAACACGTCGCCATCGGAGTCCGACCTAGAGCGCATCAAGCTCAATGCTGAGCTGGAAGCCATCCCCAAACGCGCAGGCCCCGACACCGGCTCGAGCGAAGTGCAAGTCGCAATCCTCACGGCTAAAATCAACGTATTGGCAGACAATCTGGGAAAACAGGACAAACACAATAAGCGAAGACTCACCCTGCTTGTGCACCAGAGACAAAAGCTGTTGAAGTATTTGAGACGGAAGGAGAGGGGTGGTCCACGATGGCAGAATTTGGTCGACAGTCTTGGAATCAATGATGCGATGTGGAAAGGCGAAATCAGCTTGCGATGAACGGTCGGTCTAGAGCTGGTTCGATTTCGCGGCGGGGACTGTTTTCGCTTTGACCGAAGCTAGAGGGCTTGAAGCCTAACAATACCCAACACAAAGGAAAAGCACAAGTAGTCTATTGGACTGCACATGATGCGACGGCACAGAAACGATGAACTCCAATGACGAGAAACTGGGTTTCCGTGCCTCGTGTTGCAAGGCTCGGCCCGTATTCATCAGTCGTGCAGAGCCTTGATCGACAACGAGCCGTAACGGCAGCAGGGTTAGTCTCTATACTTCTATTGTAGCCGGAGCACTCCATCTGCTTGGACCTGAAGTAGTGACGAGGAGCATGGATTTTTGTGCAAGCGGGATGATTATGCTAAGCCTAGAAATTACTGTACAAAATACTATCTATATACATTGCCGGGTCACGAATTCAATGTCGTTGCATATTGCACCTGTCTATCTCTTGACCCAATTTCTCTTTGATTGTCTCGGGCTCAAGCTTGCAAACTACAAGTGGAGAAATCGATCAACCCAGACATAGGCATCTGTACATTTGGCAGACACAAGGGCACGATTTCGCCAACGATTGGAGAACCTCCCTCTCCCGATCCAAAAACACCAGAATACTCTCTCTGGACGACTCGCAGGAACTCGTCGTAGATCTGGTCTAACTGCATTGCGTCTCTGACGATTTCGACGATTCCGCCGAGAAGGGCAAGGAGCGTTGGAGCTTTGGTCTCCCACGTGACAAATCTTGCTACCGCCGAGCCATCTCGTCTGCTTGCAGCTGTGCTTCCATAAACTGTTTGCATCTGTTTGCCATCGAGCATGTTCTTGTAGAACGCCAGCCCAACACCTCTGTCGAAGAGTATCGTAGGGAAGACGGAGTAGGGTGTAATCATGTCCAGTTCCTGTTCCTGGAACACAGACACCGAAGGGATACCTCCACTGTCGATGTAGCTAAACTCCTCAGGTACATTCGCATTGTTGAGGACAACTGGAGAAGATGTGGCGTTGGGAGCTGCGGCAAACATGCCAGGTGTCTTACCCATCAGCACAGAATTGCAGGTTCGAACTCTTTCGGCATTTTTGAAGACCCGATACACGAGTGGATTGTCAAGGTATGGCATGAAGAGGAGTTTCATTTGTTCGTTACTGCTAAAATGGCGGCCCTTCTGAACCGTGATGGGGGTGATGTGCCTTCCAGTGATGTCTCGGCCATGATAGTCCGCAGGACCTAGCTGAATCTTTGAAGTATCCACAATTGAACCAGTATAATTGGTTGCTAGAAGCTGTGGTCTCTTCTTATCCCAAATCTGATCGCCTTCAGTTTGGTTGAGGGTGGACGAGAAATACAGAAACCAGGCCATTAGCTCTCCTTCAAAAGGGTCGTTTTGAAGACATCCATCATCTTCGCAAGCATAGATCTGACCAGACGCGTACGTGAATAAACGTGGATGAACACGGGACACCGCACAGATGTCTCCCACGGCTGATCCTCTCATGAAGATGCCTTTCGCATTCGAACGCGCGTAGAGGAACCAATTGGCCCAGGCGGTACCAAGCTGTCGAAATTCAGGTCTTGGTGACTGACCCAGTACGTGAGATAGGGCATATACCGCCCACATTAGCTGCCTGAGGAATTCAGCAAAGCAACATGAAATTTAGGGGGAGTCTATACCCATTGGCTGCTGTGGAGAGCTTACCACGCTCCTTGTCTAACTCCATGATGGCGGTAGCGTTGCTCTCAAATGTGGGCAGGAAACCACCAAATCCAGGGTTGGTATAATTGAAGGCCAAGTACGTGTTGAGCTTGGAGGTTAGAATCGACGCTGCCAGCTCGGCACCTCTGGCAGGGTTCGCAGGATTAATGAAGGTTGAAGCAAGAGAGCTACCATTCAACGCAAGAGTGAGGAGCATGATGTGGTACGCCTGGATGCAATTAGCCTTTTCCCCCAAGAAGGCTTGAGAATGTTTACTTCGTTCTTTGGCGTACTGACTCTAAAGTCCAGTTGTTGGCTATCAGGGAGACCTGTAGCGTAGCCCAAGGCTGTGTGACCAATCGTCATTCCGTTGGATTGTCGATAGCCAATGCCATCCTTGTGGAACTGGCCATCCCAATAGAAGATGCTCGCCTCGAAGTCCGTAGAGTTGTGGACAATTTCATCTTGAGAAGACTTGGGTGAAAAGCGGCAGATTGCATGCTGGGGAGTACGTTGTCGTGCTACTTGGACTGCGCCGAAGATGCTTAGCAGCAACAAGCATAGAATATGACTCATGTTAGCGATAGCTGTCATCTTTGCTCCACGAGAGACATTGCGCAAGATTTTGCAAATGATAGGCTTGCAGATAGCTTGAAACCAACTTTTGGCAAGTGCTGTGCAAAGGCCAACAGCAACGAACCTGCAAATTTTAGAGCGGAGTTACTTTCCGAGTCTCGTAAACTTCTCAAATGGCAGCAGGCATGAGACTCTTCCAACAAATCGTAGCTGCGACTATACCGCGATGTTGCGTTGCTTGAAATGAGCGTTATCTCCGATTTGTGGCTTTGCTAAGTGTACATTCCGATCAACGGCACGACGGTTTCTCGTGACCAACCCGTTTTGCCACTTCTTCGACAATAAAGTTGATGCACGTGAAATGCTTTCTGCCTTTTCGGACGTTTCCATCAGTTTGAACCTTACACAACCTGAGCAGCGACGGTGCCGACAGGTCTCTCGACGTATTCCATGACACCGTCAACAATACTCTTTCTCGCACCCTCGCTGCTTGGCTTTGCACCAGAAAGATATTGCAACCATACCAACCTCGAAACTCTTTCGTCCTGAACCTGCCCGAACCGAGTCCGTTTGCCCTTTGGGTCTTCGTACCAAGCAGAGAGTCTACCCCTGGCGTCTCTCGCTAGGAGAAGCACCTCTCCTTTCGGTAAAGTCTTCCTGGGCGCCGCTGAGAATAGGGCCTTGAACTCGTCGATGCTTTGTCCGAATGCTTCATCACTGAAAGTCTGGTCATTTTTGTGAGCTGCAAAGTGCTGCGTCTTCGCCGTCAGTTGCCTCAAGAAGCCGTCTTTTAAATGACCGAAGTCAGTGTTTCTGGTTGGCACAATTCGGAAGACGGCGCGGATTCCTCCATCTTTTAATATACCGTTCCAGATATCCTCACTTTGATCGCCATCCATAAGTGCTTCCCTTAATTTACCTTTCTCACCAGGTACAAGCGTGGTAGCAACGGGATCTTGCGTTCTGATCAATCGTTCTTGCAGAGTATCAACGTCTGGTAGCGCCACATACATCCCAACCACGTAGACTTGAATCCCCAAGAAGGACACTGTGCGTATTCCTAGCCCAACAAGGCAGTATTCTTGGTCTCCTTGATCGACAGCCGCAGCGTTGCCTGCGTCAAGTTCCGACAAGTGTAAAGACTTTGGGAAAGTAGGTACACTCGACGTGCCCGTTTCGACCTGCTCGACAGCTACCTTTGTATCGAGAATTCCCGGTACTGACGGAGGCGGCGCATCGTGCTTTACAAGCTTGACCTCGCTTGGCCAGAAATAAACTGTGCCAAAAGTGGCAAGGGTGGTCAAAATGATCCCAATCGTGGCTTTTCGGTTTGCTTTGCGAATCTTCCCACGTTCAATTTTATCCCTGTCGACTTCCTCTTGCTTTGGCTGGTATTTCCGCCGAAGATCCTCTGCTGATCCAATCACTGTAGTCACCGGAGAAGGGACATTTCTGTGCTTGACTGCGCTGCTGACGAAACCGCGGGCAAGTGGTGCAAGTTGCCGCAAGGAGCCATTGGTGTGACCACATAAGCAAACATGCCTAGATATCAACGTCTTTAGAGGTGATGCATGCATGTCGATTTGCTGACGATGGCACAGGAGTAGTTTCGATGTTATGTTGAAGTCATGAGCTGCTTCACGTACCCCCCGTTCGATTCTCTGGGTCCGCAGAATTGGAGAACCAAACAATTGACTACAGGCAAAGCAGGTTTGCCGAACCGAGGTTTTCAAACCTTCTCCTGAACATCCCTGCTACTAAAGCAACCCATTGATCAAGATCGCGATTGTTTCACAACATTGACATTTCTAAGGTCTAGCCGAGAGGACCTCAGGCCAAAAGAAAAGAAAAGAAAAAGACATGTCCTGATCGCCATGTTCGTGTCTGTCTCGTACGGCTGAAATTTTGACGGTTAAAAAGGGTGCAGCAAAAGATGTTTCAAGCCTTGTGGATCTTCCATCGTTCGTAGTCATTTGAATGGACTTATTTCCCTAAGAGACCTCTCATATTTTGGGCATACCTCCGGCCCTAAAAATAAATTGTTTAGCACATCTTCCCATTTTCAGTTCAGATGATTGTGAGACTCACCAGTTCAGTAGCTCAACTTTTCGGCCAGGAATGTTAGCATCCTGACACCACGACTTGGCTCGAGAGAACGAAGTGGCGTCCCACTCCTCCTGCATACGTCTGCACCAGTCGTCCTCATACTCCTGTGTAGCTTCAACTCTGTCGATCTTGTCCTCTTTGATATCTTGAAGAACTTCGCTAGAAACTCAGCTTGGAATTGAGTGCAAGATGGGTTGTTTGAGAAGGCAGTTGGTGCCTGCGGACCGTGTAGGAAGAACATGTTGGGGAATTCCGGCATCGCAATTCCCATGGAAGTTTTAGTGCCATCCTTCCAATGGTCGGCAATAGTACAGCCGTTGATTCCTTGGATGTTCAGTTGAGCTAGCGAACCCGCAACAAAGTCGAACCCGGTTGCAAGAATAATGACATCGTAGGACATCTCGCCAAGGTCGGTCTTGATACCGGTAGCAGTGATTTCTTCGACAGGGTGTTAGTTGACATCAATGATCTTGACATTAGGTTGGTCGACGACTTCGTAAAAGCGTTGTTCAAGCGACGGTCGCTTCGTGCCCCATGGATGTGGAGCCTTTGCAGGTGCGAGAAGGTCCTGCTTTTCCGGATCCTGCACCTGGGCCAGAACAGTCTTTCGCCAGAATTTGTACGCCTTATCGTTGGCCTTCTCGTCATAGATCATGTCTTTATATGCGCTTAGGCAGCACGTCAACGTGCTCGATATCGCCTGCACTCATGGTTGTTGTCTAAGTGTCTCAAACTGTGTGCCCTCGCCGAGATTTGTTCTGTTCTTCCACACGATACAAATTGCAGCGACACCCATGATTCTCATACTTTTGTCACAGCCTTGTCCGCGACAATGCCTGTAATGCAACTCACCGCGCGTATCGGAGCAGCTTTGCGTTCCTTGCATCGGGGAGTGTGTGAGAGGTTGAGCGGACCAACGGAGTGAACTGCATGTCGGTCAATGCAACAAAGTCAAAAGGTGTTGACGTCGGACCCGGCGTAGGCCTGTATAACACCAGACTCGCCAGATACGAAAAATCCGGGGTAGAATAGGTGTCAACTGCGCAAAAGCCGAGCAACCGAGGTAGCGCTTTCGATTGGAGGATCTGTGGGGTAGATTCGCCATCCCGACGCGCACGTCATTGGCCCTCTGGCAAATATCAGCGCGGATATTACCACGCAAGTTCACTCTATCCAGGGATTGACCACTGCATGTATTCCACACACCCGCAGCAGCTCAAATTTCATAGATAAACCAAGCTGAAGCGATCGCTCAGCTTTATAGAAATCAGTGACCATGATCCCGTTGGCTGTCGTTACCATTTTTACCTCGACGTGCAAGCCCAGCCGCATTCGCATTCGCCAAGGCGGCAGAAGACTCTTCAAGCCTCTCAAACAGTCGCTCCAAGATCCATTCGGCTTCGTTCTTATTCTGCATAAGTGGACTGTTCACATCAATCCAGCTCCAGGGTGTTTGGCGCCAGTCAGTCTTGTCGTCGTCAGTGATGGTAGAATTGTTGTTCGGGCTAGCGTTTTCATCATGATCAGCGCTCCCTGACCGCTTATTTGTATTCCTACGGTGTCTGGCTGCTGGTACAGCTCTTCTGTGCGCGCTGCTGTCGGCCTCATCTTCGCCAAGAAGCCTAAGGTAGAAAGTCCATTCGGCGTAAGTATACTTTTTCGGTGTTTGTAATTTGGTGTGAGCATAGACATTGGGTATTTGTTTGATCAAGAGATAACGGTAGTGGTGCTCAGCTGCAGATGTTAGCAGGGTCAATCAATTTCGCAGTAGAAACAAACCTTCCGCGCGTTGATCGTGCTTCTCCTCGGCAGATTTCTCATCTTCAAGCTCGGATGCACTCCAAGCTTCCGCAAGGCGATCAAGAATATGGAGATCTCTCATGTTGATATGGGGGCGTTCATGCGGACCAAATAGCTGAACCAAGCCGGGGTGACAGTCTCGGAAGTTCGCCCAATCCTCATCTGTCGCCTCGCGGGTCTCTTCATCTCCCTTCTTCGCCGTCTGACTTAGGCGGCCCCACGTCAACTTGTGTGCGCCCTTCTTCAATAGGTCTCGTGTGGGTGCCTCACTGCTAGGCAACACAGATATTTCTCCCAGCCAGATGGTGACATCCTTGACACCTTTGACGACGGTATCGCCCATGTTGCTGATTAGTATTGTCAGGCTAGGCACGGCCAGCAGCGACCAAAACACAAAAAATGGTTTGCCACTGTTTGACATCGGGTATAGGTCTCCGTAGCCAATAGTGAGAATACTTGTATAACTGAAATATAAGGCATTGAAGTAGGTCCATTTCTGTCCATGTTCACTCTGCCAAAAGACAACAGCACCAACGAACCACACAATGGCAAAGGCTGCGATGGAGGTCAGAAGAGCAGCGTACTTCCTTTCTCGACCAGCAACCTCTTGGACACTGCGCATTGCCTCGAATTCAATTTTCCTTCTTTTCAGCTCTCCTAGGTGGTCTTTGGTGGGATCCTGTGCGAGGCGCTGCGCGATACCTGCCTTAATTCCAAACATGGGTTTATCCTGAGCCTTACCTCGCTCCTCGATGGCAGCGACTTGTCGAACGACGCGTCGACGAATCTTCTCCGTCGCTCTGGAGGAAAAATTCTCAGCACCACGGTCGAGAACCAGAGTTCGAATGCTGGATACCACTAGACCAACAGCGATGATGCCGCCAACCGCGATGGGGAACAGCAAGCTTCGTCCAAGGTGAGTAGCTGGGGAGTAGTCACCAATGCCAACAGTAAGGAGGGTGAAGTCCATAAAGTACAACGCATCGAGAAATTTCCAGCCTTCAATGTGACTATAGACCAAGGCGCCAACTTCGAGATATACGAGGAAAGAGATAGTTTGCAGCATCAAAGTCCGTTGAGCGACGGTGAGGTCGAAGTCCTTGCTGTAAGAGCCTCTGTAGGCGCCCCAAACAGTGATACACATAAGGTAACTAATAATTTGATACAAGGCCGCTGCAAAAATGGCATAATAGTAGGCTTGTGTTAGAGCCTGGTTTTGAACACCGGGATAATTAAAGTGAGAAGTCGAGGCATAACCGATGAGCCCAATTAGAAGTACCGAGGCTGACCAGAAGCCAACGATGGTTATGGGTTGTGCAATCTCGAAGCGGACACGTTTCGCCATGTTGAGGAGCAATGATAAGTTGGCTATGAGAGCGAAAACAAGCGACACTGCGTTCACGGCAACCAACCATCTTGGATCTTTCAGCTCGATAGCATGCTCTTCGGTGCCCCCGGGTGGAATGCTAACTCTCCAGTCTTCCACTAAGGCATCGACACTGAACGCATTTGCCATGGGGCCAAACGTGCCCGCTATCAAGGGAAAGGCAGTGGATGCGTACCACCAACGCCTGGGCTCTGTAGACGACAGGTTGTCGGATTCAGAAGGTCCTGTTTGGCCTGCACCAGCTTCATTGCCCTTGAGACTGGCGACCCTATCGTGTGCTTGAGAAGCCGCATCGGTGATGGGGTCGTCTAAACCTGGATCGTTCATTCTGGCGTGTGCTGTGTTCCACCTACAAACTCTGATTTTCTTATGAGACTCGGATAGGACCGGGGTGTCACAACCCGGATGTATCAATGTTGGTTTCGTTGTTGCGACGGTGGCAGTGGGTGATGAGCTGAAGGCAATATCAGCGTCATGAATGAGATACGGTCTCAAAGAAACAAAGGAAACGAAGACGGAGGAAGAGTTAGAGCTGAAAATCAGAATTCTAATTACAAGTTTGCAAGAAACGCGTCAGGTGAGTAATCAGGCAGTTGAAGTTGGCCGTATCATTATACATGTCCGAACCACGCTGCCAAGTTTTTAAATTAAAGTCTGGGGTCCGTAAACTGGTAGCTTGTTGCTTATAGCAAGGCAAGTTCTAAGGTTTGTGGGATCATTCAGCACGTTACTTGCACCAGCGTGGCTGCATAACTCTCGACATGAGGCCCCGTTAAGGTATGAAGTAGGAATATATATCAACCATAATTGTAGCATAGTTGGGTTGGAAGAAGTCAGAAACAAATCGTAGAAGTAGCACAATCAAGTAAAGAAAGCTACATTTGCAGCCGCCTCTTCGGCCATGCACACGACGCACGTAGGGTATTCTGCATGAATTATGAATCAATGAGCCTGGCAAAGTTGGTTAACCGAGTTCGATTTGTGGAAGGAGACGCAGATTCCCGGTGAGGATCTACAGTGGTAAGTTGTCCGTTGATGCGCATAAGCAAGTTAAGCAATTTAGCGCCGTAGAACCTTATGACCATGGGATATTCTCCGTCGAACATCTCAGCCTGTCAAACGTCGTTTGGTCGAGCGCAAAAGCAGAACGTGCGTCACAAGCCGGACCAGAACTAAGCCTATGCACCAAGTGTTTCACCTACCTGTCTTTCGATGTGCTTGGAAGAAATCGAAGGGACGGAGCGCAACAACTGGGCAACGATAGTTAGCAATACTATGGCAAAGGTCACCCAGCTGGTCCAAGACGTTTCGTGCGCCGAGGACAGAACTTAGTGGCAAGAATCTAGAAGAGATTGGACGACAAAGAATGCGAAGGCAGGGAAGCGTAACCCCACGTGCGCTCGCGATGGTCCACTTGATGGTTCGGGAAAGGTTCCAAGAGGCCCACTTTGGCAGCTACCAAGTGGCGTAATAGGCTCCTTGACATTTAATTCGTTTCGGTATTGTCAGGGCAGGGACGTTTCCCAGCGTGCCCAGCACAGCCCGCTGATCCCGCTACTGAACCAGACCTGAGTCCTGTGCTCGATTATTACCAGCAGTCTTGACATCAATCCCAGTTGCCAGTCCATCCACTGCAGGTCGACATCCACGTTCTCCAGCGACCACTGCTTTGCAAACTTGAACCGATATTCCTTTCTCTGGAAAGCGCAATTCTCAACCGAGACTGTGTACCTCGTCCTGCGACTCTACAGACCTGGAGAACTTGAATCAGATTGCAACTTGACCTGTCGACTGTCTCCCCACCCGCCGGCCAGGTCAAGTCCATGTCACTCCGAGTCCCTCGATGCTTAGTCCACCCTGCGACACTGTCTCTCTCGCTCGGCTGCTGCTGAATTGCTATCGCTAAGCGGTGACAGCCTGGGACCCCATGGTCTAATTGCGACGGCTGCCATACAATGCTGAGGCCGGCAACACCATTATCGATTCTGCTTTTTGTGTCATTCGTTCTGCTGTTGATCTCCGTCATCTCAACCCCCATTGTTGGAGGCATCCCAATCGCTCGGTACGAAGGAGTGAATTTTGGTGTTTTCGGATGGTGCAAAGACTCGGGCCAATGTTCAAACGTGCAGGTTGGATGGAATACTGGTATGTTCGAACGGAACGCAATATACTGGTGCTTCAACTGACACTGCTTAGATGAAGCCCTGCCCGCCCAAGATGATGCCGAATTCAATCTCCCCTCGAGTGCCAGACACTCCCTCTCCTCCCTCCTCATCGTCCATCCAGTGGCAGCCCTGTGCAATCTGATAGTACTTGGTCTGGCAATCGCTGCGCATTTTCACTCACCTTCTCATTCCGCTCGCTATCTGCTCGGCCTGCTGATCCTCCTGCTACCAACCCTCCTCATCACACTGCTCGCCTTTCTTGTTGATATCCTCCTCTTCGTGCCCCATCTCCAATGGGGTGGCTGGATTGTATTGGCATCCACCATTCTCATCACTGCGTCCGGAGTAGTGACCTGTGCTATGAGGCGCACTTTGGTTTCTCGAAAGGCGCGGAAAAAGAGAATCGCAGAAAATGCAGAAATGAGTGGCGCCAACTTCTACGCCCGTCAGGCCGAAGAATCGAAGATAATGCCACAAGAAAGCGTGGAATCTAAAATACCAATGGTAAATGGAGCGCCCGGGTCTGATGCCCTACCTGTCTTTTCCTCTTACGCCACTCGTCGCAGTCACGAACGACACATGAATGGGCTCTCGCCCAACGATCCTATGTCTGCCACTTCTCCTCTTTCTCCCATCGACAATGGAAGATTTTACGGTGGACAACGATCAAGATCAAACAGTCGACCTCGAGGTGAAGATTTTGGAGCTCCTCTTGGAGCGACCAGAAGCTACGAAGGCAGGCCACCAATGCCGGCTCCACCAAGGGACGCGTACGGTCCACCTCGCGGCAGAGGTGGCTATCCCTCAAGTGCCGCCATGTCGTCGAGGGGATCCATGAATTCGAGAGGATATGGCCGTGGTGACTATCAAAGTAGGGGTCCAGAGGGCTACTCAGGACCAACGCCACCCAATGGGCCTCCCGGAATCGTCATCCCTGCGGCGGTGGGTAATCGACCGCCGCCTGGCTATGGGCCGCACAGTCCAGATAGAAACTATGGTCCTCCCCCAATGGCGCCCCATGGTCGGCCTGGAGACTCAAGGTACGAGCCACCGAACCCTTCAGTGTACGGCTATGAGGCCAATACTATCTACGGCCCTGCCTATGGTGCTCGAGCTCAGTCTCCTGCTCGACAGCGTCAATCACCCTACGGCTCACGCGCACAGTCACCTGCCAGCGCACGTCGACCACAAGAGTTTCCACCTGCGGTACCTCCTTTACCTGATCAGAGTCAATTCATGCACCTGAATCACTCGCGCTCCCCACCGGTCCCAAACCCGGATAATCGTGCGATGATCGATGCACAAGGAGGGCAGTCTCAATTTACGCACCAGCCTACCTCGCCGCAGGAGTAAGTGGTGAGAACTAATTTGCAACTGGCCTGCTAATCAAATCATTAGATACGTTCCTCCACGAGCTGGCTGGACAAACGCGCCTCACGCGGGACCACCTTCACCCGTGCGAAGAAAACGCCTCAATTCTAGCGCAAGTGACTATGTCGAAGACGTCGACCCCAAATTTGCGGAGCAGCCGGCGCAACCGACCAGGGAAGCGTTTGAAACCCTTCCAAACCAACAGCCAATTCCTACTCTCTTAATAGCCGGCCGAAACCCACAGGATCCTTCTCTAGAATCAAGCAACAGTCAAATCCAGATACCCAGGGCGACCTCTTATGAAGACCTTCACCCTGGAGCACGCTCTCCTGTTGAATCGGAAATAAGTAATTTCACGTCAGTGTCACAACGGCCAATGAACCCAAACTGGCAACCCGGACACGGAGGCGAGTTCAACAATTTGGGTCCTTCCATGAACCGGCAGCAGCAGCAGCGCCGGCATGACATGCTTTTGTCGAACAATCCCGATTTTGAAATCCCTGGAACGGGACCGCCAAGAGGAAGAGGTGGATATAGAGGCCGAGGCCCGGGCGGACTCAGGCAAGGTCCTGTAGGCCCGCCTCCACCGAGTGTGCTGGAAAACATAAGTGGTGATGGCCGATACCCTGCGCCCGTTCCACCACAAGGTGGGGATAACGGCGGTGTTATGAGAGAGATATGATCCCCAGCTTTTCCTCTTTGAGACAGCTAGGGTAGACACCAATAATGACATGTTCAGTCTACGTTATGGAGTAAAGAGTACTGCAGTGATCACCACTAATCTAGAGGGCACGATATTATGAGAGAGCCGTGTATAGAAGCACTTTGTACAGCTTAATGACCAACCCGAAGTATGATGAAGTTGAATTGTGAATGCCGGTGGTCCGGTCACTCCGGTCTATTGATTTCCCTCTTCTTCGTCTCGAAGCATGTACAAGTAACCATCCTCTAAGCCGAGCCACAGAAGGGTCTAGTTGAGAAGGCTTCCGCTCCGGCGCTCAAACAAATTTCACTGTATCTCGACTCGGAGATGCAATTCTATTCTACCCCAGCAAGCAAGCGACGAGTAAATCTTTCCCTTCTCATACTGTTCCTAGCTTGCCCACCATCGAGTCGACACCAATCAATCATTTAATTCATTTTATCGATCAATCCCTCGCTTATGCCTGGTCAAAATACCCGCTACCGAACTAGCAGTTCCAGACCGCCCAAATCACTTTACTTTATTGCGAGTTTGGGTACAGGCCGGATTCTACCACCCACCACCAATGTTGTTCTCTACTTGCGATTCTAATCCTAATATTGTTTGTTGCGGCGAATCAGTAGTGCTATTCGAAAGACGGCGGAGTATCGGGATGGGAATCAGTTACTGACTAAAAGCGACTATGTGTTTGTTGAACCCCCCAGCACCTTGTTTATTGAGGGCGAACTGGAGCGAGCAGGGCCAGAAGTACGGAATCTCTGGACGACTTATGTAGTAAGGCAGGCGCGAACGCGTAAGATCACGAAGGGACATCTGTACTTCCAGGGTCTATGAAGTACCCGAAGCCGCGCTGAGTTGTCACATTAATAATAGCTTGTTTAAAATATGAAGGTGTTGAACGCTTCTAATGACTACGCTACCAGTCGATGGAGGCCTTGGATGCCCATTTCAGTCCAACTCATCCAGTTCCACCTTTTGGTAGACTCCGTACGAACTTTGCCAGCCTTGAAGCACCATTTCGACGCGGTCCTGGCGCTTCACGATTCTGACGATCCTTCTCAGAATGCCCGGGTTCCTCAGACTCGATCCTCCCAAAGTCTTCGCTTCGGGTTGAGAGCTGTTCAAAGCGAGCAAGACCATGTCGAGCATACTGGCCCAGACCTTGAGGCTATCCTGGTTTCGGATGAGCTGGACGACAAAGTACGTGGCAACGACCATGCAATACGATCCCAATGTTATCATGGAGAAGAGCCTTCCCGCCGCAAAACCATTGGAAGTTCGCACCCCATAGCCGTATCCTGTTGCTGATGTCCTCAAAGTGAAACGATGTGCTTCTGCGGTCGATTCAAGTTGGCTGAGTCCTCCCCATCGAAGTGAAGACAAATCGTCGGCCAACTGTCCATCACCAACAATGCTGGCGTCTGCTGCAACCCAGGACATGGCTTAAACAACCATAGCTGACAACACTGCCTCGACCTTCGGCTGTGCATCACCTAAATCTAGCGGGAGGCCGCTGGCAGAGTACAACGACTCAAATACAGTATGGTTGGACCGGCCATCAATAACCTGGTTCAGTTTCTCAGCCCAAGCAGCTTCGATTTTGACTTTGTTTCCCAAGTACGTGCTACCTTGACTATGCGGAATGAAAAAAAACGGTGGGAACCCGTCCGCGAGGAAGGGCGATCCGAGAAAGGTGGTGAGGATGGTCGACCAGGCCCACTCCGCCTCCACACTGCATGCAAGAAAGGCCGGTTTTGCATCCATCGTCAAGTTGAAGAGTTGTACGATCACGCCAACCGCAATATCAGCGGAGGAGCTGTTGTCGATATTCACCCACTGAAGAAGTGATCCGGAGGAGTTCGTGGACGGAGATATGGTTGAAACGTGTGTCACCGGCGCTGGATCTGTAGATACCAGTGTTGGGAACTCTATCTCAGCTTGCTCCTCAAAAGGGCTGCAGACAGCCCGCACGACTGGCTGCAGCGCACGTATAGACCACTTAAGATCTCGGTAATTGCAGAACGCGTGAGCTCCTCTTTCACACTTCCTGGCGTTGTCGCTAAACCACAGGAACCTGAGGCCAGTAACTTGGTTGGCGGCCCAGACGGACTGCACCGTGGCAGTGGTATACTCCGGCTAATATAGGCTGAACGGACCACGAAAACGTACTCGCATTGTGCGCACCGCTTGACTGCCTGGCACGTTCACAATCTCGGGCACGCCTCTCAGATCAGCATAAGTCTTTTGGCCCCAGAAGGAAAAAAGATTTGCTCCCAGAGCATCCCACGTTTTGGCGTAGTCGCAATCCTGCGCTGATGCAACGCATGGTGTCTCCGAGAGTGAGGATTCGTCCAGCTTCCGGGGCCATAGCTTGTCGGTCGAAACATTAAGGGGGATCGTGACTTTACCGGCAGGCCACTCCTCCAGACTGGGTGCCATTGCTGTTGCCGAAGAAGGGCCCAGAATCACGCCCAGAAGTGTGCAGCTAATGGCCAATAGCATGAACACAGGCTTACGATGGAAGTGAGCCCGGAGAACTGCGTAGAACTCCTTCGACCACAAGTAGGAGATATTACTGAATCGGTCTCCCACCGAAAGTGCACCAAGTGGTGCACCATCGCCAAGGATGACAAGTTCAAGCAAGCACGACCAGAGAACTTTGCTTAAAGAGGCAAGCATCAGGAGCTCATGAGCTTTTGCAGTGACTTGCAGGGCCAGCATTTTGGTCCCGTCTTGGTTGATGCTACCTTGTAGCTCTTTGCCCACGAAGTAGCCATCGATGTTGAGACCAATTATAGTGAGGGATCCTGCAATGGCAGCCAAGTGAATTACGCACGAAAAGCTAAAAAGACCATGGCGAGATGCTAATGTTTTCAGGGCTCCGAGCTTGTCGCGGCTGTAGCAGCTTTGCCACCAAAGTACGAGCTTTCAGAAAAGACTTGACTGAGGACTATGAGAATCGACACTACAGCTTGGAAGAATACTTACCGATGCGATGGTCCCGGCCTGCATTTGTCCGGAATCAAGAGAACGCCTTGGTTCGATCAATCCTAGAGGCTAGGATGTGCACCCTGTTGGCAGCTGGACAATCTGTGAGATTGGCCCTGATGATCAGGAAAACGTTAGCGGAGGAAAACGCGGACATTGTGACTTATATTGCTTCTTGGCACATACGCCGACCGGAATCAGCAAGGAAGTGGTCGTCAGCTGCTCCATAGGCAGCAACGGCCAAGAGTGGCTTGCTGAAACCTCTTTGTGCCTCAGTCGTGCCCAGTAAGCCTGCCGGCGGCTGAAGGCCACGTATCATTGGCCAAGGCGCTTAGCAGATTTGCGCCTTGTCGTCGACACGTCAAAATGACCAGTCTCAGACAAAGGCAAAGCCACAAGCTATATCACCTTGAAAGCTGTAGAAGAATGCACGTAACAATGTGAAACGATCGGGCCTTTGCTCTGCCCATTTTCTATGCTCCGGCATGACAGGAGTCGCCCCCCAGGGCGTCGGGCGAAAATGAACGTTCCGTGGTCGGGATCTGCATCGCTGCTGCACTGAGGATGGCAAGGCCTTGTGGATCAGCAACAGAAGTACCCCCTGAGTTCGAAGTTTTGTAGTGATGTTCAGCCTCCATTAACGAGACCGCTCAGTATTCCCCGGCTGGGCATCGAGAAAGTACAGTTCGTGCAATTGCCCTAGCGCCACCCACTAACTTTGTGGTCCGCTAACAAAAATATTCTCCACCGCAAGTATACATGGTGCCAAATTGAAGGTGCCTCGAGTTCTTGTAGACGTAACCCAGAACATACCTCCGTCAAGACCATCGTGCGTACATACACAAATCATTACTCGGCAGTAGACACACAATGTTCCAGTCTTGAAACTTCGTTGAACCCCTCCGTCTTGCACACCGTTCGTCTGGTAGCATCTCACCATGGCTGACACCGCAACTCCACCGTCTGCTGACCCAGGTCTCCAAAGGCCAGTCAAGCCCGATGAACAGAAGTTCAAAGCAGACCTCGCTGAACGAGAAAAGGAACACAAAGCTGTCCAAGCCGAGTTTGTAAGCCGCCAACTCCAGTTGGATATTGTAGCTGTCCTGACGACTTCTAGCAAGCCGCACGCTCGAAGCTCGATGGTGCTCGACCTGGCAAAGGGTCTCCGAATGACCGATACTCCCAGCTGGTCGAAGAGCAAAAGGAGATTCGAACTAAGCAAGGCGCCCATAAATCTTCTCGACAGACTCAGCAAGCGAAATTTGATACCAATGACCGTGAACTGAAGAGTTTGATTACGCAGCAAAAGGATGCGCGCACTCGTCTGGGGTTCAAGTCTCCCGATGAGGTCGAAGCGAAAATTGCTGCTCTGATGAAACAAGTCGATTCTGGGCAGATGAAGCTTGTCGACGAAAAGAAAACTCTTGCTGAAGTTAGCAATCTAAGAAGGCAGATGAAAGGATTTGGTGGACTTGATGATCTTCAGACCAAAATCGATGCCAAGAAAGGCGAAAACGCCGAGCTCAAGAAAACCTTTGACAATGCCGAGACCAAGGCTTTGAGCGAGAAATACGAAGCAAACCAAAAAGAACTGGATCAGATCAAGGCAAACAGAGAGGATGTGAACAAGAACTTTGATAAGCTGAAGGCTGAGCGAGAGAGGCTCTATGAGAAGCAAAACACCACTTGGAAAGCCATTCAAGATCTGAAAGACGAGTACTATGGCCAACGAAAAGCCCACAAAGAATATGAGGACAAAGTCTACCAACAGCGACGAGAGCGACAGAGACTTGAGCGTGAGCAGTTTGAGAAAGACAAGCGAAAGAAGGTAGCAGAGGCCCGGCTCGAGGAAGCCAGTGCTCTCGCTTTCAGTGACGAGATTATAACTGCTGAAGGAATCATCCGGCATTTCGATCCAAGCTATGGCGCTTCAGAGGACGACAAAGGTCCCGGCAAATTTGCTGCATCTGCTCAGAGATCGGTCGACAAAGGGAACTTTAAAGGTATGTCCGTCATGAAGAAGGAAGAAGAGGACTTTTTCATTGGAGGTGGCGGCAAAAAGAAAGGCAAGAAAGGATCCAAGGCCACGTCAGACAATAAATTCAATCTCAGCATTGATATCATCGAAGGCCTCGGAAAGCTGGGTATTGACCCTCCAAGCAGCCAGAACGACGTCCCCACCACGCTCGACAAACTGAAGGAGAAGGTCGCTGACTGGAAGAAGAACCAGAAATCTCAAACCGAAAAGGTAACGTTAACAAGTTCATCCATGACAGACGCCCTCGAGCTAACTTTTTACAGAACATCGAAAAGGCCAAGAAAGATATTGAAAAACTTGAGCAAGAAGCCGAAGCTTCGTCTGCCGCACCACCCGCAAAGGCCCGAGGACAACGGCAAGACCGCAGCAAGAAAGTCAATCAGAAAGACGTCGGCATTGACAACGAAGCTCGCGAAGTCAATGTTGATGCTGAACTGGTGGAGGATGCCGAGAAAGACGGCGTTGCTGACGCTGCTAAGGAGCTGAAAGCCACCAAGATTGAAGACGCAGAGAATCCTGATGTCGCTACAGCATAGGAAGTAAATGCGATCACGACTCGCAGATTGACTGCACTGCGCGCGTTGCGAGTGCTGGAAAACAAAATCTGACGTTTGTTCTTCAATGTGTTGGGAATAACTTCTCACGCCATGCACTAGGTGAGGATGTTCGGTGGTATGTTCATAAAATCTCATCAGAACAGCTTTGGGGCGGCATCCTTGAAAAAATGTTTGTTAGGTCGCTCCTACAAAATGTGGGTGCTCTAAAATACCAGGGCTGACTCCTCGTCAGAACTTCAATCATTGACCAATTCATATGTTCTATATTCACGAAAATTACCTCGAATATTTATTCATGCCTCACGTGCGTCAATCCCTCAGCTCTTCGGCTCGTTTCTTGATTGCGTCAGCAGCCTCTTTCTCCCACTCCTGATCCCACCGACTCAACGCACTTCGACCGTGAATGACATCTCCCACAGCCCATTCCATCCTTGCCATATCAAGCGACTCATCTACATCATTATCTGGACACACAATATAGAACTTGCCATCATTGATCTTCTTTTCCGCATACTCTGCCACCTGACTCGGCAACCACGCTCCATCGTTCTTGTTCTCCAGCTGCTCCCGAGACGGCGTTGGCCCAGGATTGCCCGACAAGCCAGTAAACGTCCAGCCGGGAATCAGCAAGTGCACAGAGATATTCGGACAGTAGCTGGGCGACTTTGACGTCCTCAGATCATGCGCCAAGTGCTCTGCCAGCGTCTTGATCGCCGACTTGGACATGTTGTACGCCGGATTGCCTGCCCCTGGTGGATTCGTGATGCCCTGCTTGCTGCCTGTGATGATGATGCCATGCTTGTGGCTGCTTGAAGCCTTCGCAGAGTCCTGTAGCAGCGGCAAGAACGTCGCCAGCCCGTTGATGACGCCGTACAAGTTCGTGTTGAGCGTTTTCTGGAAGTACTCCACGTCCTCGTAGACTTGCTTGCTGGACGGCGTGACGGAGGTGCCGGCATTGAGCATCAGCAGGTCTAGACTGGGGAACTCGGATTGGAATTGTGGAAGGATGGATTTCCAGGCTGAGAGGTCGCCGACATCGAGTTGGTAGGTTTGAGTTTTGAGATTGGAAGAACTGGAAGATGTGACGCCGCTGAGCGCTTTGACGGCCGCTTGGAGGTTGGAAGTGTTATAGTCGACGAGCGCAACGTGCATGCCGTTGCTTCGGCAGAGTTGGGCCATGGCGAAGCCAACGCCGGAAGCGCCGCCGCTGATGAGCGCTGTTGCGCCTGAGCGGAAGAACGTTGACATCGTTTTGAGATCTGTCAGCAAGTCGTCTGTCTATCTATCTAGCCTATTTTAAGCATAGATTGAAGACCGGCTAAGTTATTTGAAACCTGCTCAACAAGGGGTCCGGTTGGGTTTCAATGAGACGAGGCCTTCCCAGTCAGTGAAACTCGAATATTTACATCTCTGAAGTAGATCATCAACCCTCTAACTTGCATATTATATGAATGGGTCTGTTGGAGACTCGTTCCTCCGCATCAATTCGATGACGTTGTTCCAATCCGGCATTGAACACGACTGTTGCTATGCATGAAGGCCAAATTTGTAAAAGATTCTTATCTCGTAAATAAATTAGCGCTTATCTAACCAAGAATCTAAGTATAAATATTAAATGCTACACTGCGTATTTCATTGTTCAATCATCATATGTGGCCGAAGGGGGTATCCGATCAGTGATCTCCGTCTCTCACTCTGATGCCACATCTCTCGCACAATCACAAAACCAAAAACCGAACAAACAGAAAGGAAATGTGTGACTTCTTTGACATTTATTACATCCCCCTTCCTTAGAGACTCTCGAAAAGAAGAAGAAGGCCCCCCCGGGGGCAGCTTAGTGCGCTGAAACCAGTGTTGTGGTACATGAATGGTCTCTCTCCCCCTGTTCCTGCAGAACTCGCGAGCCCAGCTCTTCGAGTGTTACCGTCTTTTTGTTGGTGTTGATGTTGTTGGTGCTTGCTGCTTGCTGCTTGCTCGTGTCTTCATGGTCCTTTGTGCGTTCTCATGCGTCGTCCTGCTCGAGCATGATCTCGCTTGCTGGCATGTAGATGCCGGAGCACATCCAAACTTCGTGCACGAGCTTCTCCTTTTGCGGGCTGATGCTTCTGGGCAGAGAGTGTGATCGTTGTCTCGCTGGCACAGCTGGCTTGGCAGTTTCGCTTCTGCTGCTGCTGCCGACTCGGTGGTACGTGCTTCCCAGCAGGATCAGGGCGTCGCCGGCTCTCAGCTCGATGTCCTTGACGCCTCTGCTCGTGTCGGGTTTCTGGTCGTCCCAGAGGTGCGAGCCGGGGATGGTGGAGATGGGGATGGTGGCGGAGAGAGAGTCGAGTTCTGGCACGAACAGGCCGAGCGAGGTGTCGCGGCGCGATTGGTAGTCGTACCGATGGGCTGTTACGTGGCGCGTGTGATGCCGACTGTCGGCGCGGTGGAAGCATGCCGCTATGGCGGGCTGGGAAGAGGCTGGGTTGAGGTCTCTTGTCGCTGAAGTTGAGACTCGTGGTTTGGTGACGTTCATGTTGATCTGCCTGTCTTGCCAGCTGATCGTTTCGAGAGTCAGAAAGTGCGAGGACAGCGTCTGGAAGAGCGGGTCGGCCAGGAAAGATTCTCGCACGAGCTCATGGATGTCGACGCTCAAGGACCGTGATAATCGATCTTGTTGTTCTTCGACTTCTGCACTTCCAGCGTCCTGTACCCGTTGCGAAATCTGAGAGTTGACGAAATCTTCCACGATCACGCAGCCGTCTTTCTCGAGCGCCTCGACGAATACCTCGAAGGGCTGGCTCTTGTTGATGCGTCGAATATGATTGGTCCTGCTTGACGTTACGTAGGTTGGTCTCCCTGATTTCTCATGGATCTCGCAGCTGCAGACTTCTGACATGCTGCTGGAAGGTCTGAATATCCCCCGGTTCTGGCTGGACTGGGATGATGCCCTGCTGGTCGACCTTGTGCTGCTGACATCGCGGTCACTGACTGAGTCCCCAAATGCCAGCCTTCGTGCTCGAGAGCGGAATGATGACATTTTATCAGAAGCTCCTGTATGTTGCTTGTGGTTTGTGATTTAAATGATCTAGTCCTGCCGAGCCTTTGGAAAGTTCTGTGATTGTGATTTGAGCGCGTGAATTCCTGTGCGCTGTGTGCTCTCGTCTCGTATTTAGTGCGATACAGGCTTGTCAGTATGATCTCAAGTTCAGGGGTTCCAAGCTTCCTATATAGATTGACAAGACCTAGCCCCCTGGACCTTTGTTTAGCCATAACGACACTAGCGCGACACTGACAACCACGGAATCGACAAAAAGACCAAGAATAGCCAAGGTTTGGCCCGCGTTACGTTTGCCACGGTTTGCGTAGCTACCCACATACCAAAGGCTTGCGTAATTCCGGATGTTCCAGCCAAAGACCCTTGCGTGGCATTTAGCCTAATATGGAGATTGATAATGCGCTTGACTGCATAAAGAATGGAGAGCCGAACCATCTTCGTGCTGATCCGCCTTTAAAGCAATACCTCAAAACTGAGCGGTTTTTAGTGAAAAACTGTCCCACCCCTCAATATAGCACAAAAAGCGTCGTCAACGCAAACACGCCCAGCGCAAACTATTTTCGACGTAAATGGCTCAGTGAACGCCTCCGCTGCTCCGCGATCCAGAGCGTTGTAAACAGAGCAAACGTAATCACGGAAGAAGGAAGTTCAGCGCCTTAGAACTGGAAAAGCTTGTTACCTGTTAAGACCTCTCAGGTCGTACTCGGCAAGACTCGGTGACTTGTCGAATGTGCAATTCTGCCAGAAAGGTATATTTCGATGAGATACCTAGAGTACGCGTAGGCGCCAAGAAGTCCAAGACCGATTCCGGCTATGATGACCCGGCAGCCACGTCAAAGCAGAATGAAAGACGAACCCGGAAGAGGGACAACATTAAAATCTCACGACCGAAGGCGTCATCTTTCATAATTGGACAAAGTTCCACATTTCCAAAAAGTCTCGTGACTAAACCTTTTTGATGCTGTAGGTGATCTTCTAAGACTAAGTAAACTGCTGATGCACGAAGATACAGATCGACCAACCGCAATGGCCAGATTTATGCTAGAACCGTACAGCTGAACATTACGTTGCCATCGTTGGTTTCTTCTCTTTTGATGAATGGAAGTGGACCCGCCGCTAAGGCTTCTTGGCTGAGGACATCGGCATCTTTCGGCAACAGTCCTCGATCAATTGGACCTTTTCTTCTCCCTTCCAGCTCATAAAGATGGCCATCAGTACCTTTGACAAAGGCTATGAAGGATTGGTCTGGACAATCGCCGCGTTGAGGAGCTGCTGAATCGCCTGTGTGAGCTGCAGCATCGTGAGCAGCATCTAGAACTTCTGAATCATGCAGGAGCTTTGCTCGCGGCTCAGGCTTCAGCGGAATTGCTTGTTGCACGAGCAAATCAAGGTCGCTCCCTGGTAAAATCGACGAACGGGTAGGGTTCGTAATACAATGGAGCAAGCCTATCAAGCCACAGGCATGTGTAATTCTCTGCCTGAAGAAGAGGACTGGCTGATCGCCAGTTTCGTCGTAGTCAGTCTCCTGAGCGTATTGGTCGTGGAAATACTGCTCAGCTTTAGGCGTGGAAGGGTAGATGAACAGTAGAGCTTGAGCAGGTCTCGGAATCAGACTCAGAAGGTCAGTCTCTGTCAGGCTGTACACATCGTAGAACTGGAGAGCACTTGAGAGGCCCAATTTGTGTGCCAGGTTTGTCATCACTGTGGGATTGTTCTCGAGAGGCACGAAGACTTTTTGGGATGCCATTCTGTCAGTTTCTGTTAGAAGTACGGGGGCCCGTTTGGAAAAGGTAGAAAAGCTAATCTAGCTACGATCAAACATTGAAAGGGCCTTTAAGAAAGCCATTACTGGCGCACCCCTCACGCCTGTCCACAATTGAAGGCATCTCTGCGCCACGTCAGAAACGCGTCCCTGCCTCTCCTGCCTCGCTGCCTCGACCGCGCCATCACGTGACGATTGTCCTCGAAGCGTATCGGCTGTCCAGTACGGCGAGTAGAGATCGATGGAACCATAGTTCTAATGCACATTTGCTGCAGCTCCAAGAGCTCACGCAGAAAAGCAACGCGTGGTCTCCCTCATGCGCAATATTCTTCCAGGCCGTCCACAGTCTAGCAGACAAGCACTATGCACAGTCAATTGGGACGGCCTTCGGCTGGTGGTCAGTTGTCTCTATCATGTTGAGTGGATATTGAGAACGTACTTACAGTCTGATAGGCATACATTTCCGCCAAAACTGTCATTATCTTCAACGGCCGTCGAGAAGTATTACAGTCCATCCATGTTGACGATGCAGGGATCCTCTACTCCCTAGCAATCGAAGAGCAGTCCGGTCAGATCGCAGTCTCCGATAAGCACACTGTCTACATCTACCAGCCGTTCGGGCGTGACGAGGGTGACTTGCGATGGACTCGTACACACAGTCTCCCACCAGAGACGAACCCCTCCATAACACACCTTTCTTGGGGGTCCCCCGATGAATTACTCGTCGCAGGGCAGCGCTTGAGCCTTTGGAGCTGCACCTACGAGAACAAACTGCAAATCATATGGGATTCTGCTATTAGCTCTCCATTGAAAATCGCATTGTTCTCTCCCGACGGGGGGCTCATTGCGTCGTGTGCTCAGCATGATCGCATTGTCAAGATATGGCGGAGACTCTCTTTCGAACAAGACAGTACCAGATTTGATACTTCCTACCTCAGCCATCCCACGACTGTAACAAATATCTCGTGGCGCCAATTCTGGCACCAGGAGCAGAATCTCGATAATCTTCTCTATACCTTCTGTGTAGACAACCAAATTAGAGTATGGGCGCACGCTGAATCTCACGCCTGCTGCACTTTGCAGATGATCATGGCCATCGATGCCGCTGCATCCATTCAGCCGCGGAGATTGAGCATAGGGTCAATAAGCAAGAAACGATTTTCGTTCATTCTGCAAAGCAGGGATTTAGCTCGTGCTGCTGAACGAGCTCTCCAAGCGTATTCCAATGGCACTGATCATGCCCTTGAACACCTTGTCGAGGTTGCCAATCGATCTCCTGAAATATGTGTTGTTTTGGATGGTTTGGGGCATATGTCAGCTTGGGGAATAGAAAATGCTGGCTTCAAGAACAAGTTACCGTCAGAGAAATTCAACATGGCTCTCGTCGACGGATCTGGGATCAACTTAGATGAAAATCCAGGACAAGATGACTTCGTACAAATGCACGCATTCGCCAACAACGACTTTTCTGCATCTCTCTGCATCCTCGTTCACTCGTACTCTGGGCAGATAGACTGGTATCAGGGATCATTCGTTGAATTTTTCGACACGGCTGCGAGGACGGATCGCATTCGTCTTCAATCCTGCTGGTCTGGTCATGAATCCGCGCTAGATCGAATGATATCAAGGCGCGATGGGTTTGGCTTTCTGTCATTAACTGATACAGATCAAGCTATCTATTGGTCTCAGTTACGAGACGGAACTCTACTTCGACGATCCGAGAT